>OX388041.1:4324055-5604929 GCA_947578705.1 Lacanobia wlatinum | reverse complement strand
GCAATAGACTGATAATTTCATATTCGAATACAATTTTAAGACTTTCGAAGCACATATGTATTTTTCTCTAACAATAAAAAAATCCGATTTCTGCAGCATTTGAAAAAAAAATGCTCAACTCATGCTGACAGGCTTTCAGGCAGGAGTTTTCGAAATAATCAACTATTTCTCAAAATCTATTTTAGCCAGAATCCTGTCAAGGTACACAAAGTTTTTGTAGTTAGATCAAATTAAAAAATAAAACACGTTTCTAGTATAGTTTGTAGTCCCTTTAACTTTTAATGTTCAATTCACAACGGTTCATGAGAAACAGCCCGCTGACAGACAGACGGACAGAGTAGTAATAATATGGTCCCGTTGTTTCGATTGCTTCGGGTGCGGATCCTGACTAGGATATAACTTCCCAATCCACTTGCTTCAGTCCTTGTACCAAACACCCTTTATTTGCGAGACCAATACGATTAAATCCAGAACCGCTGGGACAAAGAGATGACGCGGTTTTACGCGACTTTTTTCAGCTTCTGTCTGTTTAAAACGTTTTAGTGTGTGAGATGGATATAGATTGGATTTCCTTCAAGGTTGGCGTCTGTTCCGAGCCTTATTCTTTTGTTTCTTGTATTTAGAAAGTTAAATAATATCAGCCACACGGGTTGATGTTCTTGGTTAAGCAACGCTTTCCGAGGTACGTGCGTGGATGGGTGACTATTCATTAGATACCGAGACTCCTCTGTCCTTCGGAAAGCACGTTAGGCCTTTGGTTCCGGTTCTCATTTTTAGGGTTCCGTATCCAAAGGGTAACCAACGGAACCCTATCACTAAGCCTCCGCTGTCCGTCCGTCCGTTTGTCAGCGAGCTGTATCCCTAGAACCTTAATAGGTAGACAGTTGAAATTTTCACAGATTGTGTTTTTTATTGCCGCTATAACAAAAAAAACTGGCCAAGTGTGAGTCGGACTCGCGTGCAAAGGGTTCCGAACAAATGTAATTATTTTAACATGTTATTTTAACACTACAGACTTTAATAGATTTTTCTGTAATCTTTAGATAAAGATCTATAATCTCCATTTTTTTTCAAAATTTTAGTCTCACTAGTTTCGGAGATAAGGGGGGAATGGTCATTTTTCGTCTAATTTCTTGAATAACTTCTAAACCATTTATTTCAACATTATTAAAAATATATAATTAAAACCCTCACAGTAAGCCCTTACATTTAATATGTCATAAAATATTGTTCAAAAAACTTTCTTTTAATTTTCTCGTTTGACCCCCAAAAAAGACCCTCATACTAAAAATTTAATAATTTAAATAACGCATCCATGTTTGGGTCATAGAAGTCCATATGTGTACTAAATTTCAACGGAATCGGTTTAGTGAATCCGGAGAAAACTGGCTGTGACAGACGGACAGACAGACACCCGAGTGATCCTAGGGTTCCGTTTTTTTTCGGAACCCTAATAATAAAAATTGAGGTTAATGGCACCTACGGCCTTTTTACGGTTAATAGAGACCTAAAATATACACAATCACTCACCTATTAACTTAAATAAGTACCTAAACATCATCCCATAAACAAATAAACTTAACTCCATATTGCATATAAATGGAAACTCATTTATTTAATACAGAAACACATTGTTTTCAATTCAATTCAACTGTCTCCGGAGTAAGACAGCTATGCAAATTCCACTTCAGTTAGTCGGATTACACTTTGCGACATTTTGTTCTGTCGCAAGTAGGTTTAGTAGGGAGTTCAGTAGAGTAACAAGTTTTCCATTGTGTGATGTCAAAACGAGTTGTATGTTCTGAGGTATTAGTTTATTTCTTGGTTAAGTCTTCTTCTTCATCGTTTCACTCTTGACAGAGTGGTCGTGGTCGTCCTTAAGATTGTGTAGCATGCTTGACAATCCGTCGCCACTCTTCACGCACCTTTGCCTTTCTGGTGCACTCATACAAGAGACCATTTTTTTTTAATTTATTTGTGATGGATTTGCTCTTGACTCTAGTCTAGTTCAGAGATGACAGAGACAAAGTCTACGATGGAGCGAGCTTACCCAGAAGGAGCCTGTTCACTCTAACTTTGAAGAGATTAGGATTGTAAGCGTTTGGAAACACAGACGCAGGCAGAGATTTCCACTCCTTTGCTGTGTGCATTATAAAAGACGTTTGGAAACGCTTAGTGCGAATTGGTGGAATAGTAACAAGGTAGGGATGGACCATTGTCTAATGCTACCTTAATTTGGTCGCTTAGACGATCTACCACGTGCTCGTTTGGCCTCGACGTTTCCTTGTACCACAAGGCGCTCTATGGAGACATCTCCACGTCTTGATACGTGCCCGAAGAAAGTGAGAATTCGAGCTTGTACGATAGAAGATATGCGCTGCTTGATACCTAGATCTTGTAAAATGGACATTTTGGTGCTATGCTGGCTCCAAGATATCTTAAGTATTCTCCTCCAACACCACACATTTCTAGAGCATCTATCTTCTTTTTCTCACTCTCCCTCAATGTCCAGGTCTCAGCGGCGTACAGAAATATGGGAAGCACAAGCGCTCTGACTAACCTTGACTCTGACTACTTGATCTGACTACTTGGGTAAGTATTGGCAGCTATTTGCTAGAGATTTTACATTTAGTTTGTGTTCGTTGTATTGTCACGTTTGAGTTAAGGGTTTTAAGTAAGAATTACCCTATTAAATCTACACTTTAATACCCCTAGGCCCTACGTATTAGGATCTAGCTATCAAAAACGGACTGGGAATTCCACTCCTAAGATGTGATGATTCTGTATAATTCAATTTATAGTTTTGTGTGAGATTACTAAGATTCAATCGTGATCTCTGGCTGAATTTCTAGTCGAAACCTTTTCTTCAGTTGACCTCCACAAGCCAGTTACTGGGTATCGCCAATATTCAGATATTATTGTGAATGGTTTCTTACATCCAGTTTCATTCTTCGCTTGATTTAACCTGCGATTGTGCCATATTGCACATAAACGCGGCATCTGCAATCCCGCGATATTTTCCCAAGTTATTTCCGTTTGACTATCGGCTTATCGAGTCTATTCAATTGTTTTCTTAGAGCCGATTTTAAATTGAGTATTTGGAGTTAAGAACGAGTCAACCTCAACATTAGTAATAATGTTAGATAGTGGTTTTCAGGCTAGAGTTGGCCATAATCATCATCATTATATCAGCCGAAAGACGTCCACTGCTGGACTTAGGCCTCCGCCAAGTATCGCAGCAACAACCGGTCCTATGTGTCTCGCATCCATCGGCTATCCGCAACCTTCACCAAGTCCGGTGACCTGTTGAGGTCCACCTTGTGAGAGGCCTTCCAACACTGCGTCTTCGCTTCGGTACGCGGTCGCGGATTTGGCACACTTATTTCAAATTCTTAATTCAGAAGTTCGAGTTCAGAAAATCTGTCTGCCATGGTCAATACTATTTTATTGTTTGTTGGAGTTAGCTTGTCCATAGAATGAAGAGTATGTTAAATGAATTCCAGAGTATTTCACAGATTTCACTCCCAGATTTTTCCAATTACACATAAAAATGAAATAACGGGTCCCACACAAATCAGAGTACTATTGTGTGATAAAAACAAAATATTGTCCTATAAAACTGACAATGTCAGAACGCGTGAATGATTTCCACAAGCGGAATGAAAGACAATAAAAATTAATTCAGAAAAAAAAACCAATTTGAAATATATTTTAGGCCATTGAGATTTGATGATTGAAATTTCTGTGTTGTGTACTTATGAAGGTCAATCAACACTGAATATCTGCTTGAAATCTCTAAACGTGTGTCCACATTTGTGTTTTGTTCTATCGCCATGAGCGAGACGCTTTATACGTCATAGGACACCTGGTAAATTGCGGTGATTATATGTGAAGTAAGGCTTTTTTTAAGGATGGGAACTCATGAAATGACTCTTTCTGCTCTGGGCGGAGTGGAAGGAAGTATCAGGGTCTTACTGACTAAAGCATGTTCCACACGGATGTAATTCAGTGTCCCATCCAAGGTGACCTCGCTGGATTACATCCGTGTAAACGGCAGATGCAATCCGAATTCTAACAAAATTCGCGGATGGAAACCAAGCTCCCACCAAGGTCACCTTAGATAGAACATTCGATTACATCCGTGTGGAAGATGCTTAAAATCCATCCAAGTTCCTCTTAAACATGTTCTAAACGGATGTAATCCAGCGTCCCATCCAAGGTGACCTTACTTGTTGCCATCCGTGTAGACGGAAAATGCAATCCAAATTTATACACAATTCGCGGATGGAAACCAATCTCCCACCAAGGTCACCTTGGATAGGACATTGGATTACATCCGTGTGGAACATACTTAAAATCCATCCGTGTTCCTCTTAATGCCTTTTGCGTTCCAGGACCGCGGTGACTCCTTCGAACAAATTAACTGCAATCCTAGGAATTAAAGCTGGGCTAGTGATATCCAAGGACTGGAAATAGAAGTATTTGTCGTCTGCTGGCAATTGACAGACGACATTGTTGCCATCGCGGGTAGAATCTGGATTCAGTTGGTACAGGATCATGAGAATTGGCATTAGAAGCAAGAGATGCCTGTGTTCAACAGTGGGCAGTCTCTGATTAATACCTAATGATGATTAACATTCAAACTTCATGCAACGTAAATGTAATAAGATAAATGCGTGAAATGTGTGGATAACCAGCTGGGTGCATTTCCACCAGAAATGTTTAGCGAGGGATGTGCGAGGCTAGGTAAATGAAACGATTCTACTGGTTCTTAACAAGCTCATCCTTCCCGACGCATCCTCGTACATCTTTGGTGGAAACGAAACCTTTATGATGACGTCATGCAAATAAAACAAAAAAAAAAAACGATTAAAAAATTTTGACCAGCATCGTGACTGAAAGTAAAATGTAAAAATCCTTTATTTACTTAGCCACTCAAAATGCACGCATACATTTTATGAACAACGCACTTACGCATTATCCGCTGAGCAAACAAAACAAAATGGCGGCCGGGAAACGTTTGAAAAAAATTACGTAAGCATCGTAAAGTCTGGTTTACGCGTTGTGTGGATTTAAGCATTATATTTTGTAGATGGTATGCATATTAAACGATTTTTTGCTTCACAAATGTATGTAAAAAACAACCGTTTTTTTTTTTCAGAATTTATTTTATATATTTAAAGCCTAAGCAATGTCTTTGTCAGAAGAGGTTGCATTGCGTAAGTTTTAAAACAAAACTTTAAAACAAACGAACTACTTCATGCAATACTTGCTTTCGCCCGCGGCTCCACCCACATGAATGACGAAAAAAAATGTCCTATGTGTTATTCCCGACTATAATCTACCTCTGTGCTAAATTTCATGAAGATCCTTTCAGGCGTTCTGACATGAAAGACATCCAACCATCCTCACAAACTTTCGCATTTATCATATTGCAATAGGAACCACAATTCCTCAATTCTACACCGTATTTTCTTCATTGATTTGACTTGGGTGCCAATTATTCTACTAATTTTCAAGCAACGTTTGCATTCGCATCTTAGTAAACTCAAGAAAAAATAAATTTTCCTAAATTTTTGACAGATTGCGATTATGACGAATGCGAACTTTGTTTAAAAAATGTGGAATTGGCTCTCAGACTGACTTTTACTGTTTGGCGGGAACCAATCGAAGACAGATGTCAACTTGACGTATCACCAAAGTGGTGGTGTTGCGTCAAATTGACGTCTGTCAGGTGTGTTCTTTATATATATATATATATATTTCTTTTACTATTGATAAGCACGCGATTGACCACTATCTCACCTGATGGTAAGCGATGATGTGGTCGAAGATGGAGCACGCTTGCCTAGAAGTAACCTATTCACTCTTGACTTAAAGGCTCCCATGCTGTAGCTATCAGGAAACACAGACTCCGGTCGGGAATTCCACTCCTTAGCTGTACGCACTATGAATGTGTTCCCAAAACGTCCGTCAAATTCCTAAATCTCTTCGTCCTTCAAGCAATTCTTTATAAGCTAGGACGTAATAACATAAAAAAATAAAATAGCCTTTTATTTCTTGCTTAAAAATTACAAAAATAATTATAGATACTGCATTTAATCATGTTATAACATTTCATCAATTCAAGTTCATAATTACAATTTTAATTCAATAAATTAATTAAATAAATAATAGCGATTTTAATATTTTTACAACATTCGTTTTATCAGTCTCAGAAGAAAAATATTGGCAATTAAATACCCATAACGATTTTCAAAGACCTACAAATGACAGGCGCGGCCTAGCGCCTTATGTACTATCCGAGGCACATAGGAATCTCGGTGTGTTAAGATGGTCACCCATCCACACACTGGCCTCAGCAAACTGTTGAGCATCAACAAGAAGAATCATTGTATACCACATCATGCACTTACCATCGTTAAGCATAACAATTCGTTATCGGACACACTCTACAGAGCATTTTACTCTGAAATTACACTTTACCACCCCATATCCCGTACATTTGTCGCACCGTGAGAATACAGGCATACCGCCACATACAACGTTAAAAGGTCCATTTGTCACACGGGTGTAAAAAGCCCTAAGTCGTTACAGCACTTTGTGGGTGTCGATAAATATGTTTGTGTCTCGCTTACCTATGTATTACAGGGCGGAAGGGGGAGGGGGGCATCCGTTTTTTATCCTGTTTTGTACAAGTGGCCATGAAGTATTTTTGCTCTTTATGAGGTTATTGGATTTTAGGAGCATTTTGTAAGAAAAACAATGTTTAATAATGAATCTGGCAGACCATAATGATCCAGGGTTGCGAATTTTGTTCGAAAGAGTCCCCGCGTCCCTGGAACGCACAGAGCATTACGAGGAACATGGATGGGTTTTACTCAGTAAGAGTCTGGCACTCTCTTCCTCCTGTCATTTGATGATTACTCATCCTAAAAAAAAGAGACCAGTATCATCTGTATGGCCTTTTCAACAGCTTAATGTGCTTTCCGAGGCATGGAGGAAGAAGTTTTGGCATGTAATGAATGGAGTACACATATTGGGCGATCTTATATGCTCTTATCTAGTCACTAGTGGACGTCACGCGGCTTTACCCGCGTAGCTCCCGTTCCCTTGGGAATACGGGGATAATATATAGCCTATGTTACTCCCTGATAATGTAGCTATCCAATGCAAAAAGAATTTTTCAAATCGGTCCAGGAGTTTCGGAGCCTATTCAATTCAAACAAACAAATCTTTCTTCTTTATAATATTAGTATAGATGCAAAATCTGACATACCAATCTTAAATAAAAATCAATGGGAACAGAAATATATTTCAAATATACGATACCATATTTTTTTATTGTCTTTTGGAATAAGATCATAGCAAATTTCCATTCATTTTACTAGTATCTCTTGAAAACCGACCCACAAAGTAATGTCCAACTAATGAACTGGTTTTGTCATACAAGATTTAGCGTGAAAAATATATATGGCAGTTTGACATACTTTCTAAACTAATTCTGTCAAACCGCCTTACTCAGGTACTACTACGACTGTTGGAATATCATCCTTATAACTAAAAACAACCCATAAATAGCCCTCTTATTTGGTTATTTCCCGATACATTTACCCCTATTATTTTTGCTGGAAACGTGCTTTTTTACTGCAGATAGGCATACGTTTGACCACTATCTCACCTGATAGTAAGCGATGATGCGGTCGAAGATGGAGCACGTTTGCCTAGAAGCAACCTATTCACTCTTGTCTTAAAGATTCCCAGGTTGTAGCTATCTGGAAACACAGACTCTGGCAGGGAATTCCACTCCTTAGCTGTACGGACTATGGATGTGTTCCCAAAACGTTTTAAGAACACTAGCTGACCAGCACAACTTCATCTGCATCACATTTTTCATTAGTCTTCAACATCATAACAGCCGAAAGACATCCACTGCTGGACATAGGTCTCCCCGAAAGGGGGGGTTTTGTCATAATCGCCATACTTGGCGGATTTTTCATTACTGCTCCGCTTCTATTGGTCGTAGCTTGATGTTATATAGCCCGTAGCTGTTTTATAGACTTCGTCCGCGTATGTTCCGTTTTTTCTTGTTCTCTTAAGAATTTTGGAAAATCCTCTCTTAGTGCTCCTTTACACTTCCCAAGGAACCTACATGTCAAATTTCAGCTTTCTACGACCAGAAGTTTCGACTGTGCGTTGTCTGTTATTCACTCGGTAACGGAAGAATTTTATACATTAGTATTTTGACAAATACGCTATACAACACTAAAATATTTTTTCAATTAGAACCCACAGTTCCTGAGATTAACCAAACAAACAAAATCTTCAGCTTTATAATCATCTGCCTAGCCTTTTCCCAACTATATTGGGGTCGGCTTCCAGTCAAACCGGATTCAGCTGAATACCAGTATTTTACGTGGAGTGGCTGCCTGCCCAACCTGCACAACCTATTAACCTGGTAACATGGTACTCCTTGGCAAGACAGCGGTGTCATATTTACTGGCTTCAGACTATACGTAACGATTGCCAAAGATCTACAAATGAAACCAACGACGTAACGTGCTTTCTGAGTCACGGAGGAGTCTCGGTATGTTAAGATGGGCACCCATCCACAGACCAACCTTAACAAGCGTTGCTTAACCTAGAAGATCGACCCATACGGCTGTTATTATTTAGCCACGAGCTCCTCCTTCAGCTTTAAAATATTAGTATAGATTTCGCCATACCAATCCATACTCCTATTATTTTACCAAATACTTGCGCCATGAGAACTTATACCATTGTTTTTCATCCCCATATATAAAAGAGAATTAATAGTGTCTGTCAGTTGGATACCGTTATCCTAAAGCGTCAGTGTTTTTGCCAGAAAAGTGTTCCGAAGACAGAGGCACATGTTTTACTTAAGACGAATGGTTTTAGGAAGTATATTATGTACGTAGAACGAAGTTCTAGGAGTATATGAATTACGTGTCTATGTACCACAGTTTTGTATGGGATTACTTACTTAAAGCTGTTGAGTTGATATGGCCTAGATATAACCACACTACTATTTGTTAATGCGAGAGTACACTGTCTGTGAGTATTTCTGTTTGTTACGTTTTCACGCCTAAACGACTGATGTTATTTTGATGGTTCTTTGTATTAAGATAGATTAGACCTTGGAAAATACTTGGGATATATGAGACACTTTTCATCCCAAGAATTAGTTCCGTCGGATTCAGATTCAGATTAGGAGTATTTATTAGTAAACATAGGTTACAGTTACACAGGTGTGTGAGATGTTACAGTCGGGATACTTAATGTTTAAGATATTATGTGTTTTGTCTCCTACATGGAATTTCTTAGTGGTTGCCCCGAGTCTAAATCAAAACCCACTTGATAGCAATGGGTTTGTCGGCTAGAAAACTTACATAGGGTAGTCATTATTCGTCTTGTTTATATAAAAAAACCTTTTGGTATTGTGGTGTTTTTGGTATTGTTTCTTTGTTTTTTAACACCGACTTCCGAAATTAAGGTTGTTTTATCCTTTGTAGTGTTTTGTTTGGAAGTCGGTTATATTTTTTTGTAAAAAGATTTTTAATTTTTCACTTTTAAGTGGTGATACTTGGACGACGCAGAAATTGAAATTAGCAAAAATGCTCATAAAATTAAAACTCCTAAACCAAACTGAATCAAATTTTTATGGGACCAAATGGCAAGTATACTGCAACGCACTAAAAAAGAACCACTGAAATCGGATCAGAAACCTCGGAGTAATCGGTGTACATACATAAAAAAAAAACTAAAAAATACCCACCAAATTGAGAACCTCCTCCTTTTTTGGAAGTCGGTTAAAAATCAGATTACTTATCTATACTTCTATACTAATATATAAAGCTGAAGAGTTTGTTTGTTTGTTTGTTTGTTTGCTTGAACGCGCTAATCTCAGGAACTACTGGTCCGATTTGAAAAATTCTTTCAGTGTTGGATAGCCCATTTATCGAGGAAGGCTATAGGCTATATATCATCACGGTCGCTAAGACCAATAGGAGTGGAGCAGTAATGAAAATTGTGACGCAGACGACGTTGCGCGGGTCAGCTAGTTACCTCTATATTCGTGACAATCTATAAAGTCAGATTTGACAGCTGAGTAGAGAGGGATAGAAAATTGCTTTACCACTAAGTGCGAAAAAGATTTATTTTCATGTCTTTTTTATACTTACTAGTAAAGCAATGTTGTATCCTGCAGTCAGATTCGACATCTTAGATTTTCACAAACATAGTCCTTAAACAAAGAAGATTACGCATACAAAGTAACCTAAGACAGATTTCTCGTAACAACCATTGATATATAACAAACCCAAGATGCACAGTCTCGAACAAATACAACACTCGAAACTGTCGTCAAAAACTGACATGTATCAAGTGTCATGTGTGGGTTGTGTGTAGTTATACTATAAACATTTTTTTTTTCAAATTCAACCTTACACGGATCGCTTAAAAATGTTTTTACAAAGCAGTGCAGTATGGCGAGCGATGCAAGACTGTTTGAAACTTGCGCACAATTATACATTATGCGCTTGTTTTTTGCGGACGTTTTTGAGATGCTAAGAGTGTATCATGGGTTTTTTATAAATCAATGGTAACAACACATGTTACGACGTTTAATTTGCAAAAAAGTTGTATTCAAGCTGTTTTATAACGTGACCTCTCCGCTCATTGAATTCGCTTGAAAACGATGTAGTTCTGCGTTTAAGATGCTGCAATTTCGTGTTGTCGATTTTTTTTGGTGCTTAGAGAACCATATTTTTCCAAACGGTTTCGCTGCCGAAGATTTTTATATTATATTTTAGAACTAGTTTCTGACAGCGGCTTTACCTGCAAGCCAAGTCGAAAATGATTAAGGAACGATCTTTTGTGATAAAAAATATTCCGTGTCTACAGCTATACTAAATTGGTTTAGCTGTCAATGCGTCGAAATATCATAAACAGACAAATTCTCGTACTTAAAATGCGTTCAAATTTAAGTCACAATATCAGCTCAGCGACTATCAATGTCGAAAAATCTTGAAAATGTAGGGAGGCGTTTACGACAGTTTGCGTCATCAACGTGATTGCGGAAGCTCCTTAAAAATACGGAATTGCCCTTCTGATTACATATTACACGTTAAACAAGGACCATTACACTTACAAAGTAACCTGAGACAGATTTCTAGTGAAAACGCTCTTAACAACACATGTTGTGTCGTTTAATTTGCAAGAAAGTTGTATTCAAGCTGTTTAATAACGTGACCTCTGCTCGTTAATTCACTTGAAAACTATGTAGTTCAGCGTTTAAGACGCTGCGATGTTGTATTGGGTTTTGAAATTTCGATCTTTTTGGTGTTTAGAGGACTATGTTTTCTCCACAATTTGGTTCCCATAGATTGTTTTTTTTTTTATTACTAGTTTATGGCAGCTGCTTTGCGCTCGTATAAGTCGGAAATTAGCCTAAAGGATTAATATTCTGGGAAAACAACTTATTGTAGATTGAACAGGCTTTTTCTGGGCAAGCTCACTCCATCGTCGACTTTGTCTCTGTCACGTCTGACCTAGACTATGTAAAATCAAAAGCAAACCCATCTCAAATAAAAAAGTCCAATCAATAAATCCTTCATCTCATTTGGTTCAGTTGTTTAGGCGTGAAAACGTAAAAAACACAAATTACCGAACAGCCATTTACAATATTATTTAATAGTATGGGTAGTTCCTAACCATCCTAACCTATACGCAGTAAATTTTACTGCCCCAAATATAGTAAAAATAAAACCTAAAATTTTAAAAATGGCCGCTGAATAGATAAGTTTGTAAAGTAATATCATTCTAACTAAACCAGACAGTAGGTACACAGACTAAAAAAGTCATAAAACAGTAGCAAAAACCCGTCCGTCTGTCCAGAGACTTAATTATGTCATTCAAAATTCCTAATGCGTAATTGATGCAAATTTTAAAGGGTCTAGCGTTATAAAGGTTTGAGCAGGTAAAATATTTAGTCTGAGGCAATGGTTCCCAATCTTTGGGCCAGGCGCATACATACAATGTTTAGTCGAGTTCTGTTCTTGTGACGTTTTCATGACGACTAAACATTTTAGTCGTGAAGGGTGCACTTAATGTTTTACATTTGCTATACAAGACTAAGTCGCGATCGCGAACCGATCGATGTGATTTTTTTACTTTTTAGTCGTGCAACTGTCTAGTTGATAGTATATGGATCTTTATTGTTCTCCATATTTATTAAAACTTGATGTACTAGTAAAAACACTGTACAAAGGCGGACTTAATGCCTTAGGCATTTTCTACCAGTCGACCTTAGGATGGTGCAGAGACAACATGGACCATACACTTTGGATTAACAAGTAAAAAGTTACATGATTAAAATTCTTACGTATGCGCCAGGCCTTATTTGACCCGGTTCCGCTTTGATTTCTTTGTGGCTAGCAGGGACAAGAAATCGAGAAGAAAATTGAATTGTAATTATTCATCTAAAAATAATTTTATGATGGATAGATGTTCAAAATTTGAAGCATCATTATTCTTTGAAATCAAAAGTTAAGAGAAATTTCATATAAAACACAACATTTTCTGATAGAAACGTGGAATCAAAGGGCCAATTTTAATTCTTTTAATGTTTATAATTTACTGTAAAATTTCGATGTCATGTAAAAATTGTTACAGAAATAAATGAAATGAATGAAGGAATTCTACTATTTTTTAAAATAACGTTCGTATTCGTATGTCAATCGTAAACTGTCAAAATAGCCTCAATTTTCCGACATTTGTAACAAATTGAATGAGACCGTCCCTTAAAAATTTGTAGAATTGTCACACAGTTTGCATCAATGATATTTTTGAGAAGAAAATAGTGAAAAATTTAAACCTTACCTACGCGGGCCTTTTGGGCCTTGTTGCCCTTAAGGTTGGGAACAACTGGTCTAAAGCCTGTTACCCAAAGTTTGGTTGATATTATAAATTCTGTAAGTTCATACGAGTTTGAGAGTATTTCGTTAGGCACGGCGTAATGAAGTGTGAGGCGAGGGGCCTTCCTGTGTGTGAAGCACTTTTGGTTAATGTATTTAGCTGGTTTTGGACGCTACACGTGTAAGGCCAGGTGTTCTCAATCTCTCTGTGCTCAATCCTACTTTCTACGTTAGAATATTTATTTAAATATGTGTTTGTTTGCTAATCAATGACGCCATATCGGTCAAATGGATGGAATTTGGCACTTCTAGCACTTTAATCTAGACGACACAGTTTTTATTCATTTGTCAGATCGGTCGAAAATTGTTCAATTCCCGGTTGAAAGGCAGTTATTCAGCGAGAAATATTTTTCAGCCAATTTTATAATGAACTAGTTTTTTTACGCGACTTCTTATACGTATATCCCGTTTTTCTCGTTCCCGTAGAAATTTCCAGAAATCCTCTCTTAGTGCTCCCCTAAGCAGTATAGGCAGCTACATGCCAAATTTCAGCTTCCTACGACCACTAGTTTCGGCTGTGCGTTGTCTGTCAGTCACTCAATCAGTCATTAACGGAAGAATTTTATATATATTGATGATTTATTTTGCGCAAATCTTTCAAAAAAGTACGTACTAAATCATCTAGATCTTGGAAAGTGGTCAAATACTCTATTACAGCATCATTACTGAAAGAGTCCCACAAGGTGGACCGACGACCTGGTGAGGGTCGCGGGTAGCCGATGGATGTGAGACGCATAGGAACGGTTGTTGTGGCGACACTTGGGGGAGACCATTATCCAGCAGTGGACGTCTTTCGGCTGATATGATGACTAAAAGGGTTGCTCAAAGCGTCAACAGCCTTACTTTTCAAGAAAATCAAACAAGAACTATTCTCATCTAATACAGCAGTACTTTTTAACTCGAGATACCAACTTTCGTTCATACAAACTAACAGAGCATTTTGTAATATTAACAATATTTAAGTAAACAAACTGTTGGCTATCTCTGCTAAGTTCTAAGTTAAAGTTGCGTTACAGTACCCATTAAAACTTCGATGTAACTTGTATGGGAGTTGTGAAGCACTGTTTTGTAATGCTTATGGTTGAGGCTTTCATGGTAATATAGGCCTAACTAAGTGAGTGTTTTGGGTGAAAATTGCCTGGTTAAAAATGAAAAATATTGCAGTGTTAGATCAGGTTTTTTGTGTATTTCTGGATTATTTAATCATTAAAGTGAGTGCATATCTACAACAAGAGAAAGATGAAAACGATAATTGTAAAGACTTTTTGCATTTTTTACAGGTTAGTTTGTAGCTTAATATTGTTATTTTAAAAACCTTTCGGTGCATGAGTTAAAATAAAAATAATTAAATCTTTACTTACATTTTAAATGCGAAAACAACTGTGTCTGTCTACCTGATTCTTAAATTAGACATCACGCATCTTTTCTGTGACTTTAATTTAGTCATCATCATCTTCCTGCCCTCATCCCATGTTACTTGGGGTCGGCGCAACACGTCTGTGACTTTAATTTAGTACATAATAAATAGTATTCTATTCTACTAGGATATAAGGATACTTTTTTTATCCTGTAAATATAACACTTTTAGGGTGCGTGTCCATTGCGAGCGAGCAAGGCAGCGAAGCGAAGAAACAGAAATTTTAACCCACGGAATTGTTTAAAATGTCCGTACTACGTGAGTCACTCATATTTTGAGTGACATGATTGTTTAAAATTTCTCCATTTCTCTGCTCCGCTCGCAATGGAAAGGCATTCTAAATGCGCAAAAAGTCGAGAATAGAAGCTAGTAAGTCACCAAAACTTTTCTTTGCTATTTTTTCCCTCTTCATATTACCCATACATACGTAATATTCTATTCCAAATACAAGAAAAAATTGAACACTATGGCTTACTTACTTAAACGTTCCACAAACTAAACCAAACAATCTGCTTACTCCTTTAAAAGCTATAACGAGCTTGAAGATACCGTTTAGAAACTGCACATCCGAAAATTGGGTACGTGGCTACGTGGTTCCGTGGCTAGATGAAAATTTAGCCACCACATAATCTTTTATTTACCGCCCAAGTACCTGAATACGATGCACGTAATACAGGCATACGAGGTATACAGGCATACGAGCTGTGGCAGAGAAAATTACGTGCAAAAATATGTTGAGAGCAACTTATGTTTATGCAAGTGGTTGCCTGCGGTGTTTAAGCAAGACTCGGTTTTAAGGTAGTTTAAGTTTGAGTTTATCTTTGGTATTAAGAGGGTATTTATTGAGATGCAGAAGAGCTCATTTTGCTTATGAACACTTACAATGTGTTGATACTGGTTTTGTTAAGCAGTGGATCGAGTGGCGTCCAAGAGCTGGAAGTGTTGGTCCTCTCATGGTGAGATGGGCAGATGACGGGTAGAACCTGGATGAGGGTGCCACAGGAGCGTGGGGATCGGCATAACGAAAAGGTAATTCTGTTCTCAGCAGTAGGCGAAATGAGGCTATGAATTGTGATGATGAGGAGGTGTTCAGATTTGCTTTCTGAATGATTTTCTCAATTACAGATTTATGTCAATATTGAAACTAACTTCATTTTGGTTCTTGACTGTTTGTGTCCGATAGCATGTAATTATGCCATGTCTTTGTTTGTATACTTTTTTTTAAATAAAATGTTGCCCCACACTAGGAATTTCTCCTGTATCGTGGGTGCGTTTATATCTACACTATCCATACTAATATCATAAATGCGAAAGTAACTCTGTCTGTTTGTCGCGCTTTCACGCCAAAACTACTGAACCGATTTAAATGAAATTTGGTACCGAGATAGTCTAAAGCCTGAGAAAGGACAAAGGCTACTTTTTATCCCGAGAGAATGTTTCCTAGGGACTACGCGGGCGAAGCCGCTGGCAGAAACTAGTAAAATAATATTACAAAGAGAAAAAAAAATGTTTTTTTGTATATTTGTAACCAATAAACTAAAAAATACTGCACCGATTTCGACCATTTTTTAAATCGGTCCAGTAGGTCTTTTACCATTAGAATGCTACATTATCCCTAAGTAACAAGAGCTATATTTATTACAAGAAAAAATAGGGATACTTAATTGCAGCGCGGGTGAAGTCCCGGGCGTAGTGCTAGTTTTTTAACATTAACAAACATCACAGCAATTTCCAGTTTTTAAAGTGACACTCTAAAACTCATGTCTCAATAGCTACCACCGCCACTGTATGCAAATTTCGTACAGCCAAGATGGCGATGTTGGTCGTTGTTATATTTTATTTACTACGTGAACACCTGAATGCTTTCTGCTTGCAATATCAACGGATACGTGAATGTAGAACGTTGGAACGCCAGCTAGCATTATGATAACCTAGAAAAACAAACCCACACGGACTCTACCCTGTTTTCAGGTAGTCCGCAGATCACATGAAAACGACTGAGGGATTATGCTAAGCTAGCCTCGGGCTCGGTATAGATCATGCATTTCAAAGGAAATAGTATCTTTTTGAATATTTAACGGTAACAACGAGTAACATTCTGAACTCAAAATGTGAGCCATCGATACGGAAAGAAGAAGAATACTACGTTAATAGGGTAGATGACAAAAAAAAAACAACTAATCTGAAAAAAAAAATTAAGCGATACAGTCACTTTTCGATACACTTTTTACCGGATAGTAACGTCACAAGCTCCCCTCCAAGGGGGCTAAAAAGGCCACTTTAGGAGAATCATATTTACACTTGCACTATTTACACTTGCAATACAAAATTTAATAGTGACGGGTAGCGTGATTTGCTTTCTGATTTTGCTAAAGTGGCCTTTTTAAACCCGAGGATCTTTGATGTGTTTTAACTTCGTCATTTTTTGGGTTCCAAACATTCGTAAAAATCGGAACCCTTATAGGATCACTCAGGTGTCTGTCTGTCTATCTGTCTGTCTTTCTATCCGTCTGTCACAACCAGTTTTCTCCGGATCTAATAATAATAATAATATTTCACAACTATCACACAACGCCATCTAGTCCCAAGTTAAGCAGAGCTTGTGTTATGGGTACTAGACAACTGATAAACATACTTATATATTTCTAAATACATAAATATTATAGATAAATTACACCCAGACACAGAACAAATGATCGTGCTTATCACACAAACATTAACATCTAATGAACCGATTCTGTTGAAATTTGATATACATATGGACTTCTGTGACCCGAATACAGACGTTTTACGTAAATAAATAAATTTTTCGTATGGGGGTCACTTATGGGGGTCAAACTAGGAAATTAAAAAAAAATGTTTTTCACGCTGTATCGTGTGACATATCAAATAAAAGGACTTATTGTGAGATCTTAATTATATTTTTTTCATAATTTTAAAATGAACAGTTTTGAAGTTATTCAAGAAATTAGACCGAAAATGACCATTCCTCTTTATCACAGAGAAACTACTGAGCATATAATTTTGAAAAAATGCAGATAATAGTTCTATATCTAAAGATTACAGGAAAATCTATAAGAAGTCTGTAGTGTCAAAATAACTTGTTAAAAAAAATCAAGTGGTTCTGAACCCTTTGCACGGGAGTCCGACTCGCATTTGGCCAGGTTTTTATTGATTTGATAAAGCAAAAAATACTTGTCCAATATGTTATGGAAATGTATTTGACAGATTACATAATTCGATTTTTCTTGTACAGGAGTGGAGGCAGTTTTCTTCGAAAGAATACCGGTTTCTGAGGTAATTTATCGGTCGTTTATCTATCCATTAACACTATTTGTCGTAACGGCATTGGTTGGTTGGTGGTTAAAGAGCAGATAAACTACCAATAACGTACCTCAGAAACCGGGCATTCCTTTTTTTTAAGGATGGGAAATCATCAAAATGACTCCTCCCGCTCTGGGCGGAGCAGAAGGGAGTGTCAGTCTCCTACTGACTAAAACCCTTCTGTGTTCCTCCTAGTGCCCTTTGCGTTCCAGGGCCGCGGTGACTCTTTTGATCAAATTCCGCACCCTCGCAGGCACTGACCCTATTGTACGTTTTAAGTTACTTATTTGATTAATTTTGACTCTTTTCACTCTAAATATTCCAAGATAATTGAAACAATTATTGTAAAACCTTTCAGAATCAATACAAAACGAACACCAAAATTTCAGACACTTGCAAACTACATATTTGGCCAACTAAGTGCCCAAAATGGCGCTCACCTCTATGCAAATTTCAAATAGCCAAGGCGACGGTGGTCGACGTATATCTTTTATTTACTACACCTGTATGCATGTAGGTGGTAAATATTGAGGCATATGTGCTCTTATGCAGATACATAGAAGGATGTTCTCAGCTTGGTAGACTATATGGACAGAATATATAATTGTATAGTGATGGGTCCTTTGAGGAGGTGTGGCAACGAAGTGAAGATATTTTGAAAGAATTTGAATTAAAGCAAAGAAAAAGGGTCGAGGAAATCTTCAAAAGTACCTGATCTAGCTTTATGAAATAAAGACTAAATTAAAGAATATTATAATGTTAAATTATATTATAATGTTAAAAAAAAACGAATATTTTAATGTTTTTAAATGAAAATAAAAAAATTTGAACTCAAGCTTTTATTTTTAGTAAATGTAAAATAAATAAAAATATTTAGTTTTTCCAGTATTTTCTTAAATGTAGATTGGTTACAGATATGCAGTTTTTACGCATTTTAGTGCTTTGTGTTGCCTCCGCGAGCTTGCACTACTGCTGCTATGCGATGTGGCATATTTACCATCAGGTGAGATGGTGATCAAACGCGTGCCTATTAATTAAAAATAATAAAAAAAAACTACTAGGTTTTTGAGGCGATGATGCGGAATATTCTGCCATTCTTCTATCAGAGCTTCTTTCATTTCACGTAGCGTTATTAGCGGTAGATTCCGCTGACGTGACAGTTTGCCCCAGTATATTTATAAGGGTAACCAACGACTTATTACTAACCCTCCGCTGTCTGTGCGTCTGGCTTTCAGCACTGTATCTCATGTGATTTTGTGTTGTCGCTAAAACAGCAACAAAAATTAATTAAGGCTCCCTGCCTATACGGCCTACGCGAGAAACACGATTTCATGATTATTTATTTAATTTCAATTACTCTCTGCACTTACAGTAACTTCTTACCAACACGTACAGGGAGTCAAAAATCATAGTATGTAGTAATTATATAATCATTAGATACAGAATATTTTTCAATGTCACTTCAGATTAATGATTCAATAATAGCAAAATTCGCACTTGGTAGGTTTTTAGGGATCACTCGGGTGTCTGTCTGTCTGTCTGTCCGTCTGTCACAGCCAGTTTTCTCCGGATCCACTGGACCGATTCTGTTGAAATTTGGTAAACATATGGACTTCTATGTATAGTGATTGCTCCTTTGAGGAAGTGTAGCAATAAAGTAAGAACATTTTAGTGGAATTTAATGCTTACTGTATGAGTTGATTGATAATAATGTTCTGGACATCAAATGTATGTTACGAAATAATGTAAGTAGGTACCTAAATGTTTGCATGCCGAATGGTAAAATATGGCTGACCTTTAATTTAATTATTTGTAACAACTATGTATACTGCCCATATTTGCAGAATAAAATTCTATTCTATTCTAATGATGGTTCCTTTAAGGAAGTGTGGCAATAAAGTGAGAAGACAATTCGGAGAATTTGATGCTAACTGTATCAGTTGGTTGATATTATTTTGAGTAAGTTGCTTGTCTTATTAAATTGTGTAAGGTATCAAAGGTGTTTGTAAGAGTATAGGAGTAATTAATGGAACCCTAAGCTTCCGCTGTCTATACGTCTGTCTACCAACGCGCTATATATATCTCATGAACGTAATAAAACTTCACTTCTTTCTATACCTGTATGCATGTTGGTGGTAATGTTAAAGCATACGTGGTCTTGCGCAGATATGTACATATGTAGCAGGATATTCTCAGCTTGCTAGTATACGGACACAATTTATAGTGATGGCTCCTTTGAGGAAGTGCATTACAGTGAGAGGACGTTTTAGTGGAATATAATGTTATCTATGAGTAAGCCATTGATATTAATTTTGAGTACGTGACTTGTCTTAATAAATTGTGTAAGGTATCAAAGGTGTTTGTAAGAGTATAGGAGTAATTAATGGAACCCTAAGCTTCCGCTGTCTATACGTCTGTCTATCAACGCGCTGTATATATCTCATGCACGTAATAAAACTTCACTTCTTTCTATACCTGCATGTTGGTGGTAATGTTAAAGCATACGTGGTCTTGCGCAGATATGTACATATGTAGCAGGATATTCTCAGCTTGCTAGTATACGGACACAATTTATAGTGATGGCTCCTTTGAGGAAGTGCATTACAGTGAGAGGACGTTTTAGTGGAATATAATGTTATCTATGAGTAAGCCATTGATATTAATTTTGAGTACGTGGCTTGTCTTAATAAATTGTGTAAGGTAACAAAATTGTTTGTCTATGTATTTGCTTTGCTTAAACTTTTCAATGGATTTAATGTGGTTATCACCATAATTTTCAGCCTTATTACCTTCTATATTTTAAAGGTGTATTCGCTAAGCAATTTTAATGTTTTTAATGGAATATGTTGTGGCTTTTACCATAATTTAGTGTATTTCTTGAGGGTGTTCATGGTGATTCAGAAATATTCATAATTAACCAACATAAATCACAACTTGTTAATAAATTGCACCGGTGCAAAATCCAGGTAAGTTGTTAGCATGGTCGGAAAGATACATGGTTTTCATTAAGGAGGATTAAAGATGCCACTTCATAACGCGTCCAGTGTACACATTAGTTTTGTTGATAATCCTTATTTCCTTACTAATAATATAAATGCGAAAGTAACTCTGTATGTCTGTCTGTCGCGCTTTCACGCTAAAACTACTGAACCGATTTAAATGAAATAGTCTAGAGCCTGAGAAAGGACATAGGCTACTTTTATCCCGGAAGTATGTTCCCTAGGGACTACGCGGGCGAAGCCGCTGGCAGAAGCTAGTATTCTTCATAGATGTGTAAATCAGGTTATGTTTTTTCAAACATACGTTCGATTTCATTTAGTACGCTGCCGAATTATGCGTGATCACGTGAGCATTGTTTTACCAAAACATTAAAAAAAAACTGGCCAAGTGCGAGTCGGGCTCGCGTGCAAAGGGTTCCGAACGAATATTTTTTTTTTAATATGTTATTTTAAAATTATAGACTTCTTATAAGTTTTCCTGTAATCTATAGGTAAAGATCTATTATCACCATTTATTTCAAAATTGATAATTTTTCGTCTAATTTCTTGAATAACTTCAAAACCATTTATTTTACACGATATTGTTCAATAAACTTTATTTTTTAATTTTCTAGTTTGACCCCCAAAACTGACACCCATACTAAAAATTTAATAATTTACGTAACACGTCCGTATTTGGGTCACAGAAGTCCATATGTGTACTAAATTTAAACAGAATCTGTCCAGTGGATCCGGAAAAAACTGGCTGTGACAGACGGACAGACAGACAGACACCCGAGTGATCTTATAAGGGTTCCGTTTTTTGTTCGGAACCCTAAAAACTACTACTGCAAGAAAAAAAATAGAACGAACATAAATCAATTTACCTGTATCCATTGCGCAATTATATTTCAGGTCGGCTTCCAGTTTGACTGTCTTTCAGTCTAAATGGATGCAGCGAAGTGCAAGTATTTTAAATGGAGCTACTGCCTATCTGAGTTCCACCACCCAGTAACTGGGTAACAATATACACAATACAACCTTTGGCAAGATTATTGTTAGATTTTCTGGCTTATGATAATCCTAATAATAACAACTGTCATAGACAGTAACAAGCCCACTTACAGTTTTATTACAAACTAGCTTATACCCGCGACTTCGTACGCACATAACCCGTTTTTTCCCGTTCCCGTGGGAGTTTCGGGAAATCATCTCTTAGTGCCCCCCTTCAGTCCCCAAGGAACCTACATGCCAAAATTTAGCTCTGTACGACCAGTAGTTTCGGCTGTGCGTTGTCTGTCAGTCACTCATTCGAGGCGAACGGGAGTTGAGTGGGGGATATCAGCAAAAGACAGCAGTGCGCGCACACATTTTCTATCTCTCTTCCTCTCATAGCCAAATACGTTCCGTATATCTAAGCGCACTGCAAGCAAAATATTGCTTCTTGAAAATTAATGTATGTATATTATGTACATACATGTATATATTGTACACACACACATATATATATACATACAGATGGACCGAAAGAAGTTTCACTTCAGTCGTGTGGTCATAAGCACACTCGATTTTTAATTTATTAATTTTATTATGTATGGTGTTTGCACGAAAAATGATTCATTATATAATTTGTCGTGCAAACACCAAGTTACATTACCTAACAATGCGCCTACAAATGCTTGAAACTTGCCAACAAGCATTCCAAAATAATCAAAATGGCCAGGCTAAGCACGGCTCGAATCTACCGTTAATTTTTACGGTCTACCTCATCCTAGTTGATCTGTACTTCGAGATTGTATTTCTTTTGTTTTAGGCAGCCGATGCTCACTTGTTTTAGTAGCAAACTGGTTTCAGTAGATAATTAGATTGGGGTTTGAGTTTTTTAAGGATTGTTTTGTTTCATGTTTGTATCTATTCAGTTTGAATTTGTTTTTAGGTCAGTATAATTTAAAGGGATGAGAGTTATATAGATAGAAGAAGTATTTTCCATGGAACAACAGCTAATTAATTAATCTTGTTTGAGTGAGGAATCACAATGTGAAAATAATTCTAGACTTTTTTTACTTCACAGCCCGACTTCGTCCATTACTATAAGACTTTCTATTGTTGTGCCAATCCTCACGCTCCTGGGCTAGCCACTCCAAGACCTTTGTGTCCTACCCCCGGAATTTTGTCCTCGCGACGAAAATCTTTGTTGTTAATTTAGTTTTTTTTTACTATTATATAGGTCAAACGCGTGCCAGTAACACGTTTGAACACTATCTCACCTGATGGCAAGCGATGATGTTGTCGAAGATGGAGCACGCTTGCCTAGAAGTACCCTATTCACTCTTGACTTAAAGACTCCCAGGTTGTAGTTATCAGGAAACACAGACTCCGGCAGGGAATTCCACTCCTTAGCTGTACGCACTATAGATGTGTTCCCAAAACGTTTTGTGCGCGTGGGTGGGATGTCCACCATATATTCGGCTCTTCAACCTTCACTACACTAACTTATCTAATTTAATATTACATCTTAATACCAATATTATAAAGACGTAAAGTTTGTGATTTTGGACTGAACCGATTTTGATCATTCTTATACTACCAATAGAAAGCTACGTTATTTGTGAGTGTTATAAACCCGCCCAATGCAGTTGGCACGGGTGGGCTAGTACACAATATACATATTTCTTACGATACTTATACACTTGTTATCGTAAAGTTTCAATCCGCAGTTTCTCCTGCGTGAATTTTGAAAATAAAGCTAAGCGAACATTTTCCCAGGATGAAAATGATAAAAATTAAATAAATAAAAAAATAAACTGTTTATTTCAATTACATAAAGCATTAACATACGTGATTTGAAGATCACCTTTTAAGCAAGAAGATGCTTATTTTAGGTGACTCCGCTCTTCCACTTAACATTATACAGTGTATGATCTTATGTCCTTTTCCAGATAAGGTTTACCAATGTGTTTCGTTCACCCGTTGCGATGGGAAGAGATAACAAACAAACTCACTTTGGTATATAAATATCAGTTTGGATTGATTACGATTTTGCTTTGTTTTTGTTTTTATACACATGAACCTAGTTTTTTTAGTGGGAATTCGTTTACGTTTTTACAAACATCATACCACACACGCTAGTTCTGAGTATTTAATCATTAGTTACAAGAATGGCTACTAAAATGACCATCGAATACAATCCTAATATGATAACAATTGGCATTTCAGAGTGAAGCGCAGGTCCATCGGACAATTTATAGATCACAATGTCCGACATCCCGAATATCGTAAAACGGTTGACTAGGCAAGATTGTCTCTCTTTGAGTATAAATTCGACAATCTTAAGTCTCTTATATTCGACAAATATAACATATTATTAAAATGTAAGTAAATATTGCGGAAAAAAAGTTAGTCGAGTATTGTATACGTACATTTTGTATAATAATGCGTACATAAATATATTCGATTTTTGGATTTTTGGAGACACATTCATAGTGCGTACAGCTAAAGAGTGGTATTCCCTGTGCGAGTCTGTATTTCCTTTTAGCTACCACCAGGGATTCTTTAAATCAAGAGTGAATAGGTTACTTTTAGGAAAGCGTGCTCCATCTTCGACCAGATCATCGCTTACCATCAGGTGAGATAGTGGTGAAACGCGTGCTTATCGACAGTTAATTATTTTTAATTAGTTTTTCAATTTAAAGCTAATATTATGAGTAGTGAAAAAGGTAAGGGAGACCTTTGCTCGAAGTATGTTTTAGTATAAATATTTTGCATATTTGTTTCCGATTTTTTAAGTGATTTTAATCGGTCTGACTTTTGAATAGAGGTAATTTAGTTTGAAATGACCTTCCCTAAATCCACTAAAAGGATTGCCGAACAATAACCAATTACCCTGTATAATAAATACTGCAATATCTATGCACATTCTTCACGACATAAAATCCGCAGTGAAATATCAGAAAATCTCAGCGAGCAATTTGTCTGATTCATACGCAGACGTATGATGTACGGCCGAGACGCTTGCAGGAAATGGCGGCCAGCGTAGGAAATGGATGGACAGACGGACGAGCCCAATAATGTATTGTAAAACTTCTATTAATTCTGTGGGTCGTTTGAGAACAAGATTTTTTTGAGCGATGTTAAGTATATGTAGAGATAGATAGATAGGAAAATACTTTTTTGTACACTAATACAAAGAAGTAAAACAATATAGTATAGAATTATTAATAAAAAAAAACAAAATTGTAAAGAATATAGTATAGAATTAAAGAAGAAAGTAATTATGAAAGCAAAGAAAATTATTGAAAGTGATTGTTGTAGTCAATGCTTAAATTAACTGCCCCTTTTTTTCATGGTTTTTTTTTAATTAAAAATAAGCCGTTGCACACAGCTTGTAACTTTTCATTGGTGAACTAAATAAGAATCAGATAAAGTATTACCATTGGAGTGTTTACCTGTAACAAAAAACAAACATAATCATTAAGAGCTGTATTTTCAATCCTTGGATAAAACTTATCCGTCGAATAAAGTATTACTCAATAATATAAAAATGTCAGCTGTAAAATAACAAAAGAGGTTAATTAGAACACATTTTTGAAATGGTTGTTTAATACGATATTCGACAGATAAGTTTTATATAAGTATTGAAAAACTGGGCCTAAGTAAAGTATTAGTTGAAAATCGGGTTTTTTAATTTGTTTTCTTCTTTGTATTAAAAACGCGTCAAACTCGGCTTTAAAGCAAAATTTTAACAAGTTTTCAGGCTAAAATAGAGTTTAAGAATTATTCTACTTCAAATGCTTAGTTTAGAAAATAAAGTGAAAAGTTCATTACGGTAGAAAAGGAAATTATAACGAAAAGAGAGTTGAAACTGCTACATTAATTCAGAGCTTCAAAATGTATCTAAACTTGCATATTCAAAGCTAAACTAAATGTGGAAAAACAAAAGCTGGAATTTTCTAGTATTTCCCAGAAACTCAAACACGGTTCAAAGCTTCATGTATGATTACTAGAACTAACTATCATTGTATTTGTAGTAGGAATTACATAGAAAAGCTGTGTATGTATAATACATACATTTCAATATAAGTCTTTTTGAAGGAAACTTCCGCCACTCCACTCGACTCCGTCGACTTGAGGTTTTTATCCGTTGTCATAAAATATTGAGCTACTAACAAATCGACTGAACTGCTGTGCTGCGGTTGGCTCGAGTAGAGTGTGACGTATTAAAAAAGCACAAGCGGCGCATGCACGTGTGCGGTACGGATTGGGCATTGCTCGACTAGACATGGGCAAAATGTATCACTAAGAGGGAAAGATTGAAATGTATCATTCGATCACTGGTATATGTATCACTCTTTTATATCTTCTCTACTCGTCATAAGACGTCGTCTTCTCCCTCCTCATGGTGGTGATGGGCGAGCGACAGGCGCGGGGGCGCCTTCGCCCGCATTGCACTCTTCACCACCTTCGTCGGTCATTCCCGGCCCTCCCCATCAGCGAGAGCGATAGACAATGTCAAAGCGCGACAGAACATTTCAAATACGGAAGTGCGAAAGAGACGCTTGAATTTGAAAATAAAAACTTTTTACAAAAAAAATATAACCGACTTCCAAACAAAACACTACAAAGTATAAAAAAAAATTATTCTTTGTAGTGTTTTGTTTGGAAGTCTGTTATATTTTTTTTAAGTTTTTTATTTTTACACGACTGCCTAAAAAAAGGAGTGTTATGTTTTCAGGGTTCATGTATGTGTGTATGTATGTATGTTTGTAAGTTTCTTTATTCCATCGTAACTCCTTAACGCCTTAACCGATTTCGATGTATGTGTGTATCGTTAGAAGCGTTGCGTTTTCCCGGGTAACATAGGCTAGTCAAAACTAAAAAAATATAATGGGGTAGCTATGGATCATAAAAATACGGAAGTATTTTTTTTATTTTCATCAAAATTTGCTGACCTATACTATCATAATCTAGAGCTTGCTTAGTACATAACAAAAATGTATAACAGAAGTATTCAATATGCACTCGTTCGCTAATAACGAAAATTTAAAAAATAATTTTAGGACAGCCATGGTTCCAACAAATAATTGAAACTGAAAAACAACTTTTTTATTGCAGTCGGGGGACAGTAGGTACTCTGTAACATTTCTTTAATGGTCATGTGTTAAGTCTCTCCATGTATTAAATCACCTCAGAAATTTTAGTATCAATGTGATACCAATCAAAAATCGATTTAGTTTCGCATTACTTATTCAATCAAAATATCGTTTTATCACTAAAAGGTATGAAATAAAAAACAAATAATTAAAAATTAAAAAACACGCCAGCCATGTCCAAAAATGAACTAAAAAATTAAAAACAAGCATTGGCCCAAAAATTTAAAGAAATGTTACAGAGTACTGTTATACGGGACCCCGAAAACCAGGTTTTAAAAAAAACACTTGATTACACTAAAGAAATAGTTTTAATTAGGGGTTTGACCTCGATACAATTCGGGCTTAACTAATTCGGAACTGACAGACACAACGATATGGATACAGAGATGATACCGGTTCAGCGAATGGAATGAGACTGAAGCGCCACGGGAGCGGGACGCGGTGCTGGCTTTAAACTGATGACAATGCAATTTAGAGAAATCTATGTAATCAATAATTATTGTTAATTAAGGGTTTTTCCTAGCATTGGGAAACCATAACAGCCCCCCGATTTAGAGTAAACTACACCCTTCAAGGTGAAGTTTATGTTTAAGTAAATGAAATATGAGTCAGCCAATTCTAAGGGAAGGTCCCGTGTTTACGTTTGAGGGGTTAATGTCATCTAATTCATGGTCATTATTTTCAGGAGTATTGTTTTCTCTAGATCTCATTATTCTCTTGTGTATGCCAGTTTTATACACCTTATAGATAATAAATAATATAATAGAAATTATAATTACAATTGTAATACCTGAATAATATTTTTGATACAAAACAATATGTGGTTTTTCAATGATATTGTTAAGGCTTTTCAGGATTTCAGGATTATCATAAGCTAAGGAATCTAAGTTAACATTCTTAAGATTAACTACAGGTAAGTTGGATACAATGTTATTATATGCTACAATATTACAACAAGAATCATTTAAGATATTAAAATTAGAAACAATAGGTTTAAGTTGAACTTTACGGTTTTCATGTGGAGTTAAACGAGTGTCCTTGCAGTAAGCAATACATTCAGAAGGTAAGTACAATATACCATTTCCACTAAACTCTATTTCAGTAGATTGGGAATTGTTACATTCAATACTTATTTTAGTTTTTTCTGACATTACAAATAACCATCTACTATGGCGTAGTGGCTGCCAAATGCTAACGTGACCGTGAATGAATTTGGTTTCACAAATAGAAGGGATTGAGGTAAGTACCTTTGTAATTATTTCCGTTTCGCAGGAAGGTGTCGCGGAAGAAGAGTACAATATTGATGTTTCGCAAAGGTAATGGTCATTATTAATTATCTTACAATAATCAAGGTTATCTAATTTGCAATACATAGACCTGTCTCTGCTTATACCGATATATTTGAAGGATGGAATGATGGTCGAGTATGACTCTGGATTATTTCTATCATGAGGAACCAGTGAAGGTAAATTATGATAGACATTTAATTGTATAGGGTTAATAAGAGGAATTTTTACTATAAATACTACTTTTTCTTTATTAAAGTAACTAGATATTTCTGATATATTTAAAATAGTATGCATGTTATCGAGGTTTAGGGGAACTGGAAGTTGTTTAGATTCGGGTAAGAATCTGTAGTTGTCCACCAATTCAGTGTAAAGTTCTTTAGGTGTTAAGATAGTGGGGTATAGAACATTAGATTTGCTAAACATGATGGAGTTAATTATGTCTTCAACTTTGAAGGACAAGGCTAGGAGGCTATTTTCAATCATGGAAGTTAATTCCAGCATGCGAGACCTAATACCTAATTCTTTTGAAACGTAAGTAAGATTTAGAATATCTTGAGACAGTTCATCTATTGCATTTTTCAAATGCTTTTCATTTAGTTTAATTATGGACAGAGTTTTATTGAAAGATTTAAGTGAAGAGGTAGTGACTAATATATTTTCCTTCATTAAAAGGGCTAGTTTCTTTTGGTCTGTTTCTACTTCATTAATGGCACTGTCGTACCGGATGGCATCGTCTTCGTCCATAGTGCCAAATAGTTTTTTCGAAATAGTGCCTACGAATCCTAAAAGTGCAGATCTTCTCGACTGGCGAGATGTAAGGTGAAAAATAGCTTCGCTGTCATGGGCTATATCATTATAACGGGTGTTCAATGGTTCAAAGAGATTTGTACATTCCAAATAATCAAAGACCTTACCATTGTCACATACTTGTTTGGATTTCTCGAGAATAAGACGAAGGTTTAGAATATGTGGATTAATAAAGGATACATCATATGGGATAACTATACTAAGATGACTATCAATTAAACTTAAAGAACCTAAAGGGTCGAAGTAGATGCCAGGACTGTTCGTCAAGGGCGTTATGAACTCCTGACCCAGCGCAGAATTGCTGTAATAGAATATAATTAAAATTAGTATTAAGATTATAACTAGAGCTACGTTTCAGATCTAGGAGCTAGTTTGACTTCGTCATAGTGATGCGTCACATGACGTCTATTTATGAGTAAGGTCAAGGTGCTTCTACCATTGACCTTTACTACCTTGTACGGTCCTTTCCAAATTGGTGAAAGGGCTTTGCGCAGACGTAAGTGATTTTTGAGATACACGTAGTCTCCTACTTTATACTGAACAGGTCGCGAACGGGTGTCATAATATTGTTTAGATCTTTCCTTAGATCTTTGTATATTTTCGATGGCTTTTTCACGTGAAAGTTTAAGACGATGATGCAGGGATTTGAGGTATTCCGGGTATGTAAGGTCTGATTGTAATTCGTAGACGGAATCTGGGATAAAAGGTTTCTGACCGAAGAGGAGCTCGTAGGGTGTGAAGTTAGTAGTGGAATGAGTGGAGGTATTATACGCCAACATAGCAGTATAGACATACTTATGCCAATCAGAATGATTTTCATTAACATAAGATTTAAGGTATTCCTTTAGTGTGGAGTGACTACGTTCAAGTGCACCTTGTGTTTGAGGATGATATGGGGAAGACCAGATTTGTTTAATTTTCAGGAAACTGCAAGTTCTTTTAAATAAATCTGCGGTGAAGTTTGTGCCTTGATCGGTTAAAATAGATTTTGGAATGCCGAAAATAGAGATAAAGTGCACTAGACACTCGCATGTTTCTTCTGCAGTCGCATTAGCGATAGGGTAAGCGAGGGAATATTTGGTGAGGTCGTCCTGTAATGTGACAATGAATTTGAGCTTAGTAAGGCCAACTTCTGGAAGGGGGCCCACGAGGTCGAGGCTGAGTCGTTCAAATGGCTTCGTTGAAGTGGTAGTTATTTGCATTGGAGATTTATTGATTTGCCTTAGAGCTTTGTTACTTTGGCATTGGGAGCAATTTCTTACGTATGTTTCGATATCTGTCCGCATGTTTTTCCAGAAATACCTTTCTTTTACTCGGTTAAACATTCGCGTTGATCCTAAATGTCCGGCAATAGGAATGTCATGGTTTTCGCGGAGTATTTTAGGTATCTCTGAGGGTGTAGGATAGATTATAGTATTGTGATAAATATAAACTGTTACCTGAGTGTCGTTAAAGATATAGCAAAACATATTGTATATTTTTGCCCAGATGTGTTTGTCGAAAGGATTTTGGAAATCAGTAATGGCTAAATTTACGTCAGAAACAGTAGGATTACGTAATATGTCTGATCGAAGATTTTGTATACTTTTATAAATGTCTTCATAAGTACTGTTATCAAAGTGGTATACTTTAGTGAATAGGAAATATATTGATTTTCCCTTATGTTCGAATGAGATAAAGGAGTAGAGAGTTCTTTCTCTTTCTAGGAGTTCTTTAGAGTCTTCGAGGTTACTCAGGATTTCTTCTACGTGAGGGTTGGAGTCATCGAGGTCGATAGAAGTAGGTATGGCAATGATTTTGCAGTTGCTTTTCAGGATGCTTTCGTTGTGTTCTATGATTTTAGCATTACTATTAAAGTCTTTGTTGCTCATTGTTTTCAGGAATTTGCTATAATTATCGTCACGAGGAGGATTTGTATTGAGATTTGGAGATTTATTAGATGTAGTCGGTGTTGAAGGATCGTAAATTCCTGGCGGGGAATCATCGTTTTCTAAAAGGTCTACAGAAGGTAGTTTATCGTCAAGGTCTAGGGAGCCAGGAGGTAGTTGGATATCAAGATCCTCGAGAGTAAGAGGGCTAAATTGAGGTGTAGCATTATCCGCATTTTGGCTAGAAGTAGATGGAAAAGGATCACAGTCTGACGGTTGAATTGGGTTTACAGGATATCGGGATAAGGCATCAGCAGCGGCATTAAGTTTTCCTTTTTGGTAATCGATTTCATACTCGTATTCGAGTAGTTTCAAGCGCCATCTCTGTAATTTGCTACTAGGATCTTTATGATTAAATAACCACTTTAATGGCCTATGATCAGTAATGATCAGGAATTTTCGTCCATAGAGATAGGGGCGAAAGATTTTGCAACCAAACAAAATAGCAAGGAGTTCCTTTTCAGTTTTTCGAGAGGCATAGGCTATTGGCCTATCTTTACCAACTGGACCTTGACTGAGTACGGCACCGATGGCATAATTAGAGGCATCACACGTTAAGATGAAAGGGGCAGAAAAATCTGGATAAATGAGGACAGGAGCAGAGGTAAGTTTGTGCTTAAGTTCATCAAAGGCGACTTGTTGTTGATTTTCCCATAGGAAGGTGACATCCTTTTTTAAAAGTTGAGTTAATGGTTTTGCAATTTTCGCGAGATTAGGAATGAAACGGCGATAATAGGATACAAGACCGAGGAAATTGAGTTACTGCTTTTGTCTTTTCAGGGTTAGGTTTTACACCATCTTTGGTTATTTGATGGCCAAGATATGCGACTTCACGTCGAAGGAACTCACACTTGTCAGGTTGAAGTTTTAGATTATAATCTCGAAGCCTTTGGAATACTGACGAAAGATTTTCAATGTGAGAATTCAAGTCGTGACTATAGATAACTATATCATCCAAGTAAACGAAACAACGTATGCCTTGGAGGCCTGTAAGAGCGGTATTCATTAACCGTTGGAAAGTAGCGGGTGCGTTCTTTAAGCCAAATGGCATTCTTGTAAATTGATAATGTCCTTGGGTTACACTAAACGCCGTTTTGGGGGCGTCCTCCTCATTAATTAATATTTGATGGAAACCTGATGCAAGGTCAAGGGTTGAGAAGTATTTACTTTGACCCAGCTGATCTAAAATTTCGGATATCTGCGGAATAGGGTAGCTGTCACCAACAGTGATGTCATTTAGTTTTCGGTAATCGATAACTATGCGCCATTTTTGCTGTCCGGATGCATCGATTTTTTTTGGAACAATCCAAATTGGTGAAGACCATGGAGACTCTGAGTGTTTAATGATTCCTTGTTCGAGCATTTGGTCAATTTTTTTGTTGACTTCTTGTTTGTGTACCTCTGGGAACCGATAAGATTTTACGTTTATTGGATTTTGATCACTCGTCTTTATGTTATGTTTAAGAGCATTTGTGTGAGACAGTTTGTCACCAGGGATAAAGAATACATCTGAGTAATCAGAGCAAACGTCGTGAAGAGCATTCGCTTCTTCAGAATTAAGGTGAGAGATTCTGAGAAGGTTTAATACTTCTTGTGTTCGGAGGTAAGAGTCAGTGCTTTTGAAATGAGAAACTGTATGAGTGTTTGTTGGATCAAAAGTTTTCATTAAAGAACTTAAAGGGATGAGTGTGATATCAAGGTTCGACTTGAGGGTTATGGGAGTTTCCGACGTATTGATTATTGATAAATTTATTCTTTTGTTTTCCTTGACTGAGACGAGGCAATTAGCGATCAGTAAATCTTCATGATAACATTGGTCTAGTACGAGTCCTTCTTTCACCTCAGGGTTGGAGACAGAGCATTCTATGACAGTTTCAGACCTGGGAGGAATTACATAAGTGGGCTCATTGAAATGTAGTTTTATTTCGTTTTCACCTATTTTCAGGATTTCGCGGGTGTAGTCGATTGTGCAGCCGAAAGCGATTAACATATCAGTGCCAAGTATACCATCATAGGGTAAGTGAATTCGGGGTATTATATGGAATCTATGTGTGATACTATTTTTTTCATTAATTTTTAATTTAAGCGGAAAATGGCCCATGGTTGGTGAAGGTTGATCAATGGGGTCAATACCCTTCAAAAAGATTATTTCTGTTGAAATATCAACTGGTATTTCGATAGAGGATTTTTTCAGTACGCTTACAGTTGCACCAGAATCTACAAGGAGAGATAAGGTGGTATCCGACACTGAAGAATGGATGAGGATATGAGGTAAGCGTTTCTTAAATGGACCAATATTAATTTCATAAATTTTTGTTTCAGGAATTGGACGAGGAGCAGTTGAGTTTATGGTAGAGTCAGTGGATACAGAGGACACAGCGGTGCGACTAGTTTGTGGGTTGGTATTGTTAAGTGATACAGCGGAAGCAGAGGATACAGCGGGTGTAGAGGGTACAACGGATGTAGAGGATACAGCGGATGTAGGAGATGTAGTGTTGCGGTTTTTACGCGAGTCCCTATTATGAGGGGATACAGAGGATACAGTGGTGCGATTTGTTCGCAAGTCCCTATCATTAGGGGATACAGAGGATACAGAGGATATAGCATTGGTGCCTTTGATATAGCAACGTTTTGGAACTTGAGGTTTGGGCCTCACGAGACACCACCGTGAGCCCTTTATTCGTTTAAATCATCATTTGACTTATCCTGAGTTTCACTCGTGTAGTCATAACTTTCGTTATTATTTATCGCGTGAATTTGAGCTTGGTTGTTTTGAAAACGCCTTGGAAATGGTCTTTGATTATTTTGGTCTCTAAAGCGATTATTATTGAACTCTCGTTTTCTACATTCCTCAATGGTGTGGCCTGTGTTTTTACAATAGCGGCACACTGGAGGACCTGAAGTCGATGGTTTTTGATAATTGGGCTCATTTGGATAAACTTGCTGGGTAAAGTTTCGGTTCTGTTGGATTCGACGCTGAGACCAACGTCCTTGATTAAGTGAATTGGTATTAGTTGTTGATGGATTACGTTTAGAAATAGTCTGCAATATTTTTTCTTCGGATACAGCGAAACCAATGGCTTCGTTTAAAGTTTCAGGGTCACGGCATCTGACTACAGTAGACAATCGAGAATTTAAGCCGCTAATAAATGTATATAATGCTAAGTCTTGCATTGCAGCGACACGGCCAGTCAGTTCGCCTTTCTTTTTCGTGGGTATAGATATATTAATTTCAGTTAACAGTTTAGCTAGGCATGTCTCTACGCGTAATGCGAACTGGTTGACGGTTTCGCTATTTGTTTGACAACAATCTTGGAGGTCCGAGAGTAGTGCAGCGTAATGTTTCTTTTCGCCAAATTGATTTTTCAGAAATTCTTCTAATTGTTGCCAATTATCAAATTCTTTAATGGAGCACGCACTTTCGGCACGGCCTTCAAGTTGGCTCAGGATATATTTTAACACAATATCTTGTTGAAATGGTGACGCAAGGCTAATTGCATTTCTGCAATTATTTAAAAATGCATTTAGTTTTTCGCGGCTACCATCGAATTTATTTATAAACTTGCTAATGAAATTCATATCTAATTCTTTTGTTTCTTTAGACATAACAGTAGGCTCGTCTTTAGGCATGGCTAGTCAGACTAAACAAAGATAACGCGCAATGTGCGGGGGTGGAATGGAATGTTGCACTATTCTCGGGACTGAATGATAAGAGCTAATACACGGGAACAATTTTATCAACTGAATATTACTAAGAAGCACTTTGGAATTTGAACTGAATTGGAACTATGATGAACTTGAATTTTGAATCACTGGCACTATTTTCACCTTTTCGTAACACGGATAGTTTCGATGTAGAACTGATGTACTTACAGGAACACTGCAACTGCGACGGCAACACGAATCATTTCGTTGCCAGGCGAGATCACCCAAGGTGAGTGGTAGAACTTCGGAGAATGCCCAAAAGGGTACGTGAGGGTCTGATAAGACCAGCAGGATACAGCGACGTTGAACGGATATACACAGCGACACAGAGGTGAGATTGGATTTCGGCACTTTTCACTGTCACAATCACAGCACAAGTAGGTTCACTGAATTGAGGCGTTCCGAGGATTTATTTTTTAAAATCCCTTAAGCTGCCACCAATGTTATACGGGACCCCGAAAACCAGGTTTTAAAAAAAACACTTGATTACACTAAAGAAATAGTTTTAATTAGGGGTTTGACCTCGATACAATTCGGGCTTAACTAATTCGGAACTGACAGACACAACGATATGGATACAGAGATGATACCGGTTCAGCGAATGGAATGAGACTGAAGCGCCACGGGAGCGGGACGCGGTGCTGGCTTTAAACTGATGACAATGCAATTTAGAGAAATCTATGTAATCAATAATTATTGTTAATTAAGGGTTTTTCCTAGCATTGGGAAACCATAACAGTACCTACCTACTGTCCCCCGACTGCAATAAAAAAGTTGTTTTTCAGTTTTACATGTTGTTAATTATTTGTTCACTTTTAAGTTGTGATACTTGGACAACGTCTTCGTCAACTGAGAAATTGAAATAAGCAAAAATGCTCATAAAATAAAAACTACAGAACCAAATTGAATCAAATTTTTATGGGACCAAATGGCAAGTATACTACATCGAACTAAAAAAGAATCACAGAAATCGGGTCAGAAACCTCGAAGTAATCGGTGTACATACATGAAAAAAAAAGAATACCCACCGAATTGAGAACCTCCTTTTTTGAAAGTCGGTTAAAAATTAGAAAAAGCTTTTATAACAATCTTGTTTATCAATTTTAGGTTTTCATGCCTAAAGGGTATCCAACGGAATCCTGTTACTAAATGTCCACTATCCATCAGTCTTTCTAACAGTGAGCTGTTCTTCATGAACCGTAATTGGCAGACACTTGAAACTTTCTCAGAATATTTATTTATACTGTCACGGTATCAACAAGCATCCATATATTTATTATTATCCTACCTTTATCCCATGTTACTTGGGGTCGGCGCAACACGTTTGTTTCTTCCATTCTATCCTATCAGCCGTCACGCTATCACTAACTCCCTTTTCTTTCATGTCGCTCCTCACACAATCCATCCATTTCTTCTTCAGCCTTCCTCTCCCTCTCCTTCCATCCACATTTATATTCAAACTCTTCTAGTTACATGCGTTTCATTCCTCCGCTTCACATGACCATACCAAGACAAGCGATTCCCTTTTAACTTTTCCGTCACTGGCGTCACTTTTTAACTACCTCTAATGTACTCATTTCTCACTTTATGCATTCTCGTTACCTACTTGACACACCCATCTTAACATTTTCATCTCCGCTACATGCAATCTATATGCGTCTTTTTCACAGCCCAACATTCTGATCCATATATTATGACAGGTCTTATCACGGACTTATTAATTCTAATATATAAAATTCTTCCGTAACTGAGAGACTGACAGACAACGCATAGCCGAAACTTCTGGTCGTAGGAAGCTCAAATTTTGCATGTAGGTTCCTTGGCGGTGTAGCGGAGCACTAAGAGAGGATTTCCCGAAATTCCTACGTGAACGGGAAAAGAGTATAAGAATAAAGTTGAATTTACAAAAAACCTACACAAAAACATGGCTTTAATAAAATAAAACGTAGTACCAGCACATTTTAGTTAGACTCATATACCTCCGAGCCACATCAATCATTATATTACTACCAAGAACCATGAAACAGAATATGTACACACAAACTTCAAACATTACAGTTACCAAGAAATCTAGAATTTTCTTTATCAGAATAAATTACTTCTTCCAAATACATCAAAGTTTTCTTCTAATACTGTATTCCGAGAAATACAGTTTCCAATCTTACTAATCAGAGGAATGAGTGAAAGTGGGGAGACTGGGGAAATCCTAATACACTTCGGGCCATTGTTCCGATGAAGCATTGATCTTATGTCCTACAAGTCAATTCCGTGTTTTAATCAAGACGGGAGGCTGGGCAAAAATGGCTACGTCTCGTTAACCCGGCCTTATGGCGGTATTCCGATTAGACGGGGCTGTGGTGCGTGTGTGTACAGACTAAAGGGAGATTAGGGAAGTTAGTGTCTAAGTTTTGAGGTTGGATTTTCTTTATCGTGTTTGTGGGAGACTGTTGAAAGATGATTATAATGTTTTAGGCGTATAGAACTTGGTTGAATCGTTTCTCCGGGACTCGTCGGGCTGGTCGGGGACCACTGTTGATTCTGGCTTTCAGCAGTTGCAGTGGTTGGGAATGTGTAGCGGGCTTTTCCCAATAAAAAAGGCGTATGGAACTGCTGGGTCTTTCAATCATTTTTGGAACATTTTACTTTTCAGGAAAGTTGTTTAAATTTATTTATTTATTGCACAATGTACACACAGTTACAGGCTTTTCTTATAACTAAAAAAGTACATGACCCCGTTAGGGCGCAGCAAGATAACTTAAAACTAAAACATTATGTAAGTATAAACGTAAAAAAAAAATGTTACATGTGTGTGTTGCATATTGTTGTTGTGTTGTTGTTAATGTTACATGTTTGTTGTTATGTTATTGTAATGTTGTTTTTTGTTGTTATGTTATTGTTGTTGATATATTGTGTTGTTCTTGTTGTTTGTTTGTTATGTTGTTGTGTTTTGTTGTTGTTGTTGTGTTTTGTTGTTGTTGTTGTGTTGTTGTATGTTGTTGTTTATAAATGTAAAAGTAACTCTGCTGTCTGTCTGTTACTTTTGCAACGGTATTGTCTATTACACGTGTGGTGTCTGTTACTCGTGGTTTGGCTAAACGGTTTTGATGAAACTTAACACACGAGTAGACTATATCCCGTATAGGACATAGGACTTTTTATCCCGGAAGTAATTTATCTTAAGAAAATTTTCGACTTTGACGCGGGTAGATCCGTTAGCAAAAGCTAGTAAATAAATAACCAAAAACGTCTCCAACTCCGTACACACACAAGGCCTGCTTTCAGACGTAGGTACATTAATCCTTGCAGCTAATAGTTAAGTAAGGCGGGATACACTGCGATTAACTCCTGCGACACACTAACGATGACTTACTGCGGGAACTAAACTATGATTAAAGAGATAAGGCAGGATACTTGATCAAGGTCACTAAGTTAAAACCTTTGTCTAGGGTTGAAAATTATGGAATGTAGTTTTTTTGTGGTGGTTTAGGCCATTTCAGCTATAAGGCTCATTTTTTAGGGCTTCGTACCCGAAAGGGTACCAACGGAATTTAATAATTCTCCCCTGACTGTCCGTATATGGAAGTGTAAATACATACACCCCAACATAACCACACTCAACACTCATGCCACAAACAACACAACATATAATACATGCATAACTCGTTACACTCATTACTCATACACACCCATTCACCCTACAGCTCACTAACTCAACGTCAAAATACATCCCAATCATCGGTCCTGTACTGTTTATTTTTATTTTGTTTTTGTTTTTATTATCTATACTATAATATTATAAAGAAGAAAGATTTGTTTGTTTGTTTGAATTGAATAGGCTCCGAAACTACTGGACTGATTTGAAAAATTCTTTTAGCATTAGATAGCTACATTATCAAGGCGTAACATAGTAACATATATTATCCCCGTATTCCCACGGGAACGGGAACTACGCGGGTGAAACCGCGTGACGTCCACTAGTATATAATATTATTTATTATATATAATATTTATGAATTTATTGTATATAATATAATTTTTATTATAAATTAATAAAAAATTATAATTATTATTATTATGATTATTAAATATTAATCCTAGAAACGAATCGTAAAAGAATCTTTGAAGATGCCTATTTGATTGATGTGCGATATAATATTAATGAGTAAAAAATATCTATCGATTTGAATTTGAAGCACGAGTTGTCTATATGTACATTGCAACCAGTTCAAGTTTTATTTTTAATCTTCGTAGCAACCCTTCGACAGAATTAACGTGGTTATATAAACAATCAATAAGAAACGCGGGCCGAGAAACTTTGTATGTAAAAAGTTATAATTCGAGGTGTAGCTGTCGCCTGTTTCCTCCTCCAATATTGGACCCATTTAAAAGACATCTCATATAAACTGAATACCTAGGAAGAATATTTCGTCGTCGTCTTGAGGCAACACTGGGAGCGAGACGCTGGTCTGCGTGTTGCCCGGCAACGGAATCCAGGGCGCTACCACCGCACCGACTCGTCGCGGCGCTCCAGGCCCTCAGCGCGACTGCGCGGTCTATATTGTCAAATACTGTCATCAGTTGACATTTTTAATTGTGTTCTTTCTTTGGTTTTTTTTTGATAGTTCTTTATTAATATTAAATGCTGAGTGTTAGCAGTGATGTGTTGCAAGATAGTGCCGGTCAACCTTCGACATCACTAGATATCCTGGAGAGGTGTCCTCTGTGCACTCAGGCACGATTTTTTAAAGGTAAGCGGGGTTTGAATGTGCATATTGGAAGGGTGCATAAATCTCAAAATGCACTCACTTCAGACCCTGTCATTCCATCATCTAGACCTTCTACACCAGCTACGTCTTTAGACCCGTTTTGGAAAACTCTTGCAAAATTCAAAAACTCTGTACCTGTTTTAAAGCGAGTTCCCCGCGGCGCCGCGCGGGTTTTGGAAAACTCTTGGACCGTGGGGTCCAAGTGCTCACGTTTTATTTAAAGAACTAGCTAAACGTTTAGTTGACACTTCGCGTGACCCAAGGGCTGGCTTTTACCTCGGACAGAGGATAAGCATTGCCATACAACGTGGCAATGCCGCCAGTCTTTTGGGCTCACTTCCAGTCGACAGCGATGCGGACGAATTTTTTGACGCCATATAGTTTTATTTTGTATTATAAGTGTAAATAGTTTGTTATTTAAATAGATTGGTCAAGATGCTTAAATTTAATAAATTTTCTTTTAAATCCTTAAATTAATGAAATCTAAATTAACTAAATTATTACAACTAACTATTAACTATATTATTATCAGTAGTGCTATACTGTAACAACATTTTCGAGTTACGACAGCGGATTCCGAGGTATAAACATAAGACCTTTATTTTGTGTGCAATAAAGTTCACTTTGTGAGCTTTGTCACTCAGGTGAAGCTCGATATCGAAATGGTTACTTACATAATAGACTAGCTGTTCAGCACTTTTTGTATGGAACATCATTCCATTCTGTATCTGGAGAAGGGCGTTGTTAGCTGCGCTATAGTTTATACTTTTGCAGCTATCATCGTTTTACTTATTGTATTCAGTCTTGAGTTATTGTTCCGAAATAAACATTTTATTAATTTTTAGGGTTCCGAACAAAAAACGGAACCCTTATAGGATCACTCGTGTGTCTGTCTGTCCGTCTGTCTCAGCCAGTTTTCTCCGGATCCACAAGACCGATTCTGTTGAAATTTGGTACACATATGGACTTCTATGACCCAAATACGGACGCGTTACGTAAATCATTAAATTTTCAGTATGGAGGTCACTTTTGGGGTCAAACTAGAAAATTAAAAAAAAAAAGTTTTTTGAACAATATCGTGTGACATATCAAATAAAAGGACTTACTGTGAGGGTGTTATTATATTTTTTCATAATTATAAAATAAATGGTTTAGATGTTATTCAAGAAATTAGACGAAAAATGACCATCCCCCCCTTATCTCCGAAACTACTGAGCCTAAAATTTTGAAAAAAATGGAGATAATAGATCTTTATCTAAAGATTACAGGAAAACCTATAAGAAGTCTGTAGTTTTAAAATAACTTGTCAAAAAAAAATTCGTTCGGAACCCTTTGCACGCGAGTCCGACTCGCACTTGGCCAATTTTTTTTTTATTATCTGTCAGCGGACTGTACCTCAAGAATCGTAATAGGTAGATCGTTGAAATTTGGTCACAGTGTATATTTCTAATGTTGCTATAACAACAAACAATAAAAATCAAATAAAATAGAAAATTATAGGGGGCTCCCATACAGAACACGTGTTTTTTTCGGTTTATGGTAGGTACGGAATCCATCGTGTGAGAGTTCGACTCGCATTTGGCCAATTTTTTTAGTCTTTTAATGAAAATTTCTTCAAAGAAATGTACAGACTATTAAATAATATAGTAAATACAATCTAATTAAAAAATGTAAATATTTTCAATGGGAATAAAAAGAGGAACTTATTGAACATCGGAAAACTCTCCCACATGGCTCTCACCGGGAAACGAGCCCAACAGACTGGCAGCTATTGCATGTTCAAGGCAAGCCCTCTGGTCACAAGTACATGAAAAAGAGGTTATTTTAACTATGAAACGTCGACATGGTTTCTTCTTCTTCTGATATTTTGGGGTTTCTCATAGCAATTCCCGTCTCAACAGATCATCTTGTATTAATTAATGTTATTTTGTCTATAAGTTATTTCAAAGATTTTACCGATCTAATTTACTTGAAAATTGAATATCTTCGTTTTCAACAATGTGTATTAACACCTTTTAGGTAGCTTTTATTAAAACTAGACATAAAAACATCTCAATGTAAATTTCTCGAAATGTGTTTTGCTACGACCGCGTAGTAAGCGTAGCGCTACGAAGCTACGGCGTAGCAACCGCGTATTTCCTGCTTAGTTATTTATTTGGGTAAAACATCAACTTAGTCAAGTTATAGGATGTAATATGAATATGCAAATGCATCCAGGGACGTCTTCACATACAATTTGTGGTTCTGAACTTAAATTTTCGCCATTTTTAGGGTTCCGCACCTCAAAAAAAAACGGATCGTTCTGTTGTTCATTTAAAAACCTTTAATTTGTAGTTTTCCCATAAAAATATGTTTTTTTAAATTACAAAATTACATTTGCTGTTGAAAAATTGACCGAGACGTATATCGATGTATGGGAGAACATTTTTTCAACTGCCAAGTTAAGTTTGTCTTTCGTCAGAGTAATGTAAATTGCTTTCGTACATTATAAATTTCAGTAGGTATTGTTAATTTAATTTTTCGTCGTAGTTTCCGGGGTCGCTCATGACGAAAATGGCCTCGAAAGTAATTAAATTATTTGTTGTGATTTTGGGACAGTATACCTCCCTACCCCGTGAGTGGCCCGACATATTTTTGACACTTTTTCTATTCAAGTAAAATTTAAAAAAAATTGCAAGGAAATACGTAGAAATTACTCAAGAGAACATATATTCTAAATGTAAATTTTGTAAATAAAAAAAAAGTATTCTAGTTGACTTCCAAACTACATAACTGCTGTATGAAAACTGACTTATTAAACTAAATAAATATTATAAAAGTAATAATATTTTAATGAAAGTACCATCAATATTAATATCTTACACAAAATCCACTCAAATTCTATGTAGTTCATTAACCTTTTCCTCGGTGAGAATAAATTAATTTGTAAAGCCGTTCACTAAACGAGCTTAAACAGTCTGGCGAAAAGTTAATGATAAACTTTCTATAAATTATTAAATATATTGCTTAATTTCCCGATTTTAACGGCTGTTACTTTCACGAATTTTATATAAAACGCAAGCTTACTAAGAACAGATTTTATTACGAGCAGGATAACCCAAAATTAGGGCATTTGCAATAGTTTTCACCATAATGCAAGGGATTATCACACTCTGTCAGCGATTAAATAACTCATTTACAACGAACTTAATTGTCTTCGTTTTTATGGTTTCGTACCCAAAGGGTAACCTACGGAACCCGCCGATGACCGTCCGTCCGTCCGTCTCTCTGTCAGCGGGCAGTATCTCAAGAACCGCAATAGGTAGACAGTTCAAATTTTCACAAATGTGTATTTGTATTGCTGCTATAACGACAAATTAAGAATTATGGTACGGAACCATTTGTGTGCGAGTGCGACTCGCATTTGGCCGGTTTTTAACCTGTATCGGGCTAAATAAATAACGGGGACTTTAAAAAAATTGGTTCAAAAATATAAAAGATAAAAAATATGAGATTTTTTTGTTTATATATAGTATGCCCCTGGATAACAATTTATACAGTATTTTTGTTTAAAACGTTTGCAAATAAGACCTTTTGTGTTCACGTCCATAAAAATACGATTTTCTGTTAAAACTAATGTTGTCTGGTTTTTTCAAATTAAAACAGAACTTAATTTAAGTACTTAATGTCATTAAAACAAGACTTAAAATATTGTTCAAAACTTAATTTTATTCTAATTTAATTAGTAAAATTCACGAAATTGAGCTCATAAACTAATATTTTTAATTTAAAATTAAATTAATACAAACTAAATTAATTTCTTTGTCAGTGGCAGCTAACTATAACTTAATTAATCAACATTATTTCTAGGACGATAAATATCGTGTTTCTTTTGTGATAACTATTCACTAATATTAATCTCGAAAGGTATTGTTTTGAATTTTATAAGTAATTCGAAGTGAAGCTTTTTTTTTAAATTACTAGCAGTCGAGACCTTTGAGGAGCTCGTGGTTAAAGAATACTAGCTGCACGGATCGATCTTTTAGGTTAAGCAACACTTGCCAAGGTTGGTCTGTGATTGGGTGACCATCTTAACATACCGAGTTTCCTCCTTGCCTCGGAAAGCACGTTAAGCCGTTGGTCCCGGCTGTCATTTGTAGATCTTTGGCAGTCGTTACGGATTGTCAGAAGCCAGTAAATCTGACACCAGTCTTGCCAAGAACTGCCGTATTACCCAGTTAATGGATTGTGAATGTCTGGTAGGCAGCCGCTCTACGTAAAATACTGGTATTCAGCTGAATCCGGTTTGACTGGGAGCCGACTCCAATATAGTTGGAAAAAAGCCAGGCAAGTGATGATAGCAAACGAGAAATTTACATTAATCTGATATTAGCTTTTTCCTACTTTCGGAATTTATTCGAAAGAGTCACCGCGGCCCTGGAACGCAAGAGGCATTTCGAGGAACACGGGTGAGTTTTTAGTCAGTAAAAGCTATTCCACACTCCCTTCCGCTCCGCCCAGAATGGTTCGGCGATTTAGGCGTACAAGCGTAACAAAAAAAACAAATTCTCTTCCGCATTTATATTTCGTTTTATAGGGTTCCGAAAAAAAAAACCGAACCCTTATAGGATCACTCGGGTGTCTGTCTGTCTGTCCGTCTGTCACAGCCAGTTTTCTCCGGATCCACTGGACCGATTCTGTCGAAATTTAGTACACATATGGACTTCTGTGACCCAAACACGAATGCGTTACGTAAATTATTTAATTTTTAGTATGGGGGTCAAACTAGAAAAATTAAAAAAAAAGTTTTTTGAACAATATCGTGTGATATATCAAGTGAAAGGACTTACTGCGAGAGTTTAAATATATATTTTTTACATAATTTTAAAATAAATGGCTTAGAAGTTATTCAAGAAATTAGACGAAAAATGACCATTCCCCCCCCCCCTTATCTCCGAAACTACTAAGTCAAAAATTTTGAAAAAATGGAGATAATAGATCTTTACCTAAAGATTACAGGAAAACCTATTAGAAGTCTGTAGTGTTAAAATTACATTAAAAACACTACATTAACATGTTAAAATTATTAAATTCGTTCGGAACTTTTTGCACGCGAGTCCGACTCGCACTGGGCCAGTTTTGTTTTACATATAAATTATATTTTTAAATATTTTAATTAAAACATAAAAAAAAAAATAGTAGCCCACCGGTATCGGGAACAGGGTCCAAGCTACCGGCGGTCAGGGCTCCAGAGAGAGGAACCTCCTAACAATACGAGCCATTAATCATTTATATTATAATCATTGCGCTTTATAATGCCCTAGTAAGAAGCCAGTTTGAATGGAACGCGGTCATCTGGTCTCCGCTTGAAACTAAATATAGTATTATCTTGGAGCGAGTACAGAACAAACTCATTAGATATCTTTATATGAAACTTTATGGTGTTTACCTTTTCTTTCTTCTAATGTATCCCACCCTGTTTATTTTAGGCATGGTGGGATATAATGAACTTAGGGTTAGAAGGGAACTTGCTCTTGTGCTTTACATTTTTAAAGTACTGCGAGGGAAACTTTATAATGCAGCTTTGTTGGAGTTTTTGCGGCTATGTGTCCCTAACAGATACGTTTGGCGCCGACTTCGGCCACCACTGTTGAAGGTTCCAAGGGCGAGAACAAACCTGCTCAAGGAGTCGCCACTGACGCGCACACTTCGCACTCTAAATAACATATACAACAAGTCAGACCTATTCATTTGTATTTTGAGTGAATTTAACAAGGTGGCAATAGCGGTAATTTGCTATGATAATTAATTTGAATAGGTACTTATACTGAAAAAAAAATAATGTATACAATATTCTTCTTATTCGCTGTACTGTCGCATTGGGTTGTTTATCCTGTAAAGATAGTATAAGTTTGATAAAATAAATAAGTTATTAACTTAAGATTACTGTGGATGCCATCAATTCTTATTTATTTTTTCAAATTCGTATGATTAGGTAGGATTGTGTTTCAAATAAAGCCTGATTTTAATTCTGGTGCGGCACGTTCCACGGCCTATACTAGGGTTAGCATGGTAGCTTGATCACGATTCGCAGTTCGTGTGCAACTGGCTTATTTATTGAAGGATTTGAACGTTGTTTTTATTTGGGTAAAAAAAAGCGTTTGAGTTTGAAGTATTGCTAAATTTAATGCCCCTAGTTTATGGGACGTAAGCAAAATGTGGGTTTGCTATAATAAGCATACCCACATTTTAAACCCAAACTAATTTATTTTTATTTAATACTAGTGGACGTCACGCGGTTTCACTCGCGTAGTTCCCGTTCCCGTGGGAGTACGGGGATAAAATATAGTCTATGTTACTCCCTGATAGTGTAGCTATCCATTGCTGAAAGAATCTTTCAAATCGGTCCAGTAGTTTCGGAGCCTATTCATTTCAAACAAACAAACAAACAAATCTTTCCTCTTTATAATACTAGTGTAGATTTATCTACACATTTAAAAGGAGCTCGTGGCTAAATAACAACAGCCGCACGGGCCGATTTTCAAGGTTAAGCAACGCTTGCCAAGGTTGGTCTGTGGATGGGCCATCTCAACATATCGAGTGTCCTCCGTGCTTCGGAAAGCACGTTAAGCCGTTGGTCCCGGTCATCATTTGTAGATCTTTGGCAGTCGTTACGGGTTGTCAGAAGCCAGTAAATCTGACTCCAGTCTTGCCAAGAAGTACCGTGGTACCCTGTAAATGGAATGTGGAGGACGGGTAGGCCGCTGCTCCACGTAAAATACTGGTATTCAGCTGAATCTGGTTTGACTTGAAGCCGACCCCAATATATGTAGTCAGGAAAAGGCTAGGCAGATGATGAATTATCTGTACATTTAATTTAGATTATTACGAAATATTTAAAAATACTTGTGGCGTTTACGGAAAAGCTATGGGACAGACCTCTGCGACTGTGAAATGATACTGGGTGTTAAAAACTCAACAGTTAAGAGATGAATGAAATTGTTTTCAAATGTTGGTAAAGAAAAATCTATCTGAAATCGGCCTATAGATAATCAAAAATATTGATGATGATTAACACTAGAAATTTACAACTTCATAAGCGATCAATTATATTTAATCTCACACTAAAACAGATATCCGATACATCAAAATATATCTACATCTTAATCACCATTCGGAATTCAAAACACCAACACCCAAGACCTAAATTCACTACCAACCTACAAATAAACACTTCGCCTCAGCACACCAATACACCTTACGACCTGGAAACAACTCCTACCTCGAAATTGCTATACACATTTAGGCCATTCTAGGTCCCCTTACTCAAATTCCCGTTCTCTCGCACACATTCCTCGAGAACCGTTCAATACTGGAACGTATTAAACTCCGACACCACACAGCACTAACTGAATTACAGTGGAGTAACAAATGAACTAACAAAGGGTATGTTTAATCCAATTAACAACTGTTCTCGATTGTTCGAATCGATTTGGGGAGCTATCGATTTGAATGCTGTAGAGGAATAACCTGTATGGTATTCAAATAGGAAAGCATGTTGGAGGTACAACACTACTTAATTACACGGATGTATGAGTATTATGTATGTAAGATATTAAGTATTTGACCTCTGATTTTGTTTCGATACTATTTTCTTCTCAAGGCAGTCAACTAAAGTAGTTGCCAGATAAACTTGCAATAATGAGTACATTGACCTTTCCCTAATATCTCTTCATAGGTACTCGAAAAATAAATTATGAATCGTTTTTCATTACTATAAAGTATAAAGGATCTTGAACTTTCTGTCTTTATTTTCGTTTTTTTTATGTAACAATGTCAATAATTTAATGCAGGCCCATCGCTTTATCAGTCCGCCGTCAAAGCTAAGGCACCCATAACACGCTCATGCAAGTGTCACTCAATTCAAAAAGTCATGAATGACTAATAACTGATGGTGAGTCATGAAATTCAATCGACATTAGACGCTCATTCTTAAATACGCGACAATATATTATTCGGTGCTATACGGGAGAAAAAGTACAAGGACTGAAATAGTACCCATTCCACAAACATAGGAACAGTGCGTAAAGAAATATCCAGATTTTTGTCAATCTATTTCATGCAACCATCAGTCATTGCATTACTCGATAAGTTATCCGTCAATCACAGCGTTGACTGTGGTTAAACTGACAGTAAAACCTATCGTGTAATGGGCGTCATACGGTGGCAGGTAGTGTTTATTTAAATATTATAAACTGATATCGTAAGATCTGTCCAACAGTATCGAACTCATGTGAACCCATGCTCTTTCCTGTCATCACGCCGCCTCATCGCACCTTCCTAAGGCGCGGTACAGCGGCCCCAGTCAAACTATAGTTGTACCTATACGTTATCAACAACAGAACTAGTGGGTAACTAGCGGCGTAGCAGCTACAATGAGCTAAACTTAATTACATTTAATTACAAGTAATCCTATCAAGTTCGCGGTAATCAAGCCACCGCATGCAGATGAGGTGAGCGAAACGATCCGGGGATGTTCACGCCTTTTAATTGGGGAGGGTGTAGGTAAGAGTGTTTTGTACCTAGAGCCGAAATTGGTGAATTATATCATCAATTTTAATAACTCCAGATACAGTTTTTTCTCTAAAAACAGTAATTTCTTTTAAAAACTTTTCTAACGCTTTTTATGGATGTTGGTACAGAGATAGACAAGACCCTGGAGATTTAATGGAATATAATATTGAGACAGAAAAATTGCATATTTTGTAAATAATACAGAGATAGAAATGGAAACAAGGCCCTTTGAAAAGTCACTCCTACTTTAATGTACCTTTCACAGGTTAAAAATAATCATAATAAGTCCTTGCTCTTAATAGTATTAGTGTATAAAAAATGAAATCAATATTACTAAATTAATTTTAAAGAATTAGACGTCTTTCATTGGTATGTCAGTAGAAGTGTAATGATCTCTGATCTAGAGATCGGACATTTGGATGCATATTTAACGAAAGTTAAATTTGGCAAACATTTTATGGAACCGGCTTCTTAGAATATTTTTTTTTTTTGGGACAAGCCCGCCACACGTTCCTAACCATTGCAACTCCTGAAAGCCAGAATCAACAGTGGCGACCACCAGAAAAACGCCGAGCCAATGAAGCCCGACGAGTCCCGGAGAAACGATTTAACTGTCTTGGATCCTGCAACGAATTTAATCAGAAAAGTACAGCGGAGGAGTAGGAAAAAAAATATATTTAATTTCCACTTCCCTCCTTATCAAGCAGGAGACAGAATAGAGCTAGGCCAATAGGCACCAATGGACATATACAACTGGGTTAAGCCCGGTTGTCAAGCACCACGGATTTATATATTCTTAGAATACGTTTACTAAAAATAAAATCCCCGAATTCTGGGATTGCATAACTAATCGTAACAAAACATAAATGAATACAGTAGAACCCGCAGACCCGCTTAATAAGATTTTAATGCATGCCTACTAATTAGTATTGTGTATATGTAAGCAAGAAATAAATAAATAAATAAAGATCTCTCGCATAACACGCCATTTTTTTTACTGTTTATAGGCGCGCGTTTGACCACTATCTCACCTGATGGTAAGCGATGATGTGATCGAAGATAGAGCACGCTTGCCTAGAAGTAATCTATTCACTCTTGACTTAAAGACTCCCAGGTTGTTCAGTAAATCCCTGCAACTTGAGGCATGTCTTCATTCTTTTTAGGATTCCGTGCCCAAAAGGTAACCAACGGAACCCTATTACTAAGCCTCCGCTGTCTGTCCGTCCGTCCGTCCATTTGTCTGTCTGTCAGCGGGCTATATCTCAAGAACCGTATTAGGTAGACAGTTGAAATTTTCAGTTTGTGTATTTGTGTTACCGCTATAACAACAAATAATAAAAAAAAAATAAGAATTACGGTACGGAACCCTTCGTGTGCTTGGCCGGTTGGCCGGTTTTTCATTTAATTTTGACAGTAAAAGTAGGAAAAGCTAATATTATATTCTTACATTTGTTGATTCCGGAAACAAATTATTAACTTTTGGTAAAAATGCAACCGAATATCCGATAACTAGTTCTGTTATATCAGTGGTTAAGTAATATAACATTTTTTTTCAATGTTATAGAAATAATTGCACGCCGATACTTATGGCTAAACATGATTGGACTTAAACGGTGTAATATCTTGAATGCTCCTGTATGTATACAATGTTTAAACAAATAAAGAAATCTTATCTTCTCATTTTCGAGTCTTAAACAAGACAAATTCAAACCAAATATACTTTTACAAAACCATTATCTCACAACAAAAGGAAAGCTTAAATCCACAATTTTGCGTCGAAACCAACAATTTGCAGTCGTAAGCATTTACCCGAAAATTTTCGCTCGCAACGGATTTGGAGGAAAAAATACGAAATTTTCGCCCATCCATGACGTAAAACCACACAATTTGGAGTCTGTGCGTTGGTTTTAAAAAGCACAGCTTTATTTAAGCTTTTAGCTGAAATTTGAACCGATTGAATGGAGTCGTTATTTTAAAAGAAACAAATGAAACTATCGGATCTAGATTTAGTTCGTAAATGGGTGATAGAATTTTCTGGGAATGTGGTTCAATCCCAGAGGAACCGTGTTTTTTCAGCAATAAATTAGATTGGCCATTAAGTGAGACTTTTGCTTTCTATAAGTGAAAACAAAATGTTAATCGTATCAGTACAACTAACAAAAAAAATATATATTTTCTCAAACATACTTGGAAATTTGAGCATTATTTTGACAACCTTCTTCGCTATAGATCGAAGTTGCTGTCCTGGCCAAATACATGCTAGCAGCCGCCGGCAAAAGTTGTATGAAAATCCATATCTGTCGTAGTTTAACGGCCAAATAAATTACAATATAAACTCATATCTGTCGTGTAGTTAAAAAAAATGGAACGATGTTTTACTCCAAAACATAGCAACCAAAGAGGTAACTTAACAAAGGTTTTTTTTTAAATTTCGCACTGGCTTGCAAACAGAAAGCTGTTTATAGAAAAAAAAAACAAATGAACACTTTAACGCGGGAAAAATTATTTTTGGTTCGTTGTTCTTCATTGATATTGAAAAGTAATTTAATTTCCGCGCATTATTTGAGAAAAGTACCATACAAGGCTTGGCCACAACTAGGCATTGATGGACTTACGTATGAGTGCGTCGGCTTCGCCTCGGCCCATATTTACACGTTCGTCAATCAATGCCTCTTTTGCTGGCTGCTGCGGTTTCAATTTCATCTTAACTGATACAATAGTACAGTAACAGTTAAGATGAAATTGAAACCAATTAATTCCCCACTCATCAAAATACAACTATTAAAAATTTAACACGCAATTTAATGTTACAAATTACAAATAAACCAGTGAAATATCTCTCAATCCTTCAGTTAAAATTAATTACTAATAAAATTAACAGCACTGTCGAGTTAATAACCCGACGTACAAACTTAAGTAAGTAATGTTTTAAGTGGTATTTCGGGTAATTTGTTGCGGGTATTAAAATACCGCTTTTTATTACTTTCTCCGTCTGTTTTGAAGATTTTCTTGAGGTTCATTTGTTTTTAGTAGTAGTGATTTTTGTGGTTTTTGGACCGTTTATAAACCGCTTATAAAAAATATTTGACAACTTATTATCTATCAGCATCCAGCAGACTATATAATAACGTTAACAGAGTGCTTACAATTGTTAATTTGTCAAGGGTAGAATAAAAAAAGAAGCTTACTCAGTTGTTCTTAGGACTTGATTATGAAGAAACAGAAAAACTGTATGCTATCCTATCCTAGTGTACACATCCATCATTATACGTACGTGCACAATACACTATCATACTCTCTCACGTATACACACAACACACACTAACAAACACACCATCACTCACGCACGCAAACACACACACACAAAACACGCATGTTAATTTTGTTTTATATTTTGATTTTAGTTGATAAGTACCTTTTTTGTATTCTTTTCTCACAATAGTTCTACAATTATTGTTATAATCCCATTATCGGCGAGAGAGGCCAGGAATACATAGCACAGGGTATCCTAGTTTGGATTCCTGTCTGCTACAAACCTTTGTACCTCCTTTTATAAATTTTCTAAAATATTGTAAATTGTAATTTTGTACTTTGTGGGAGAAAATAATAAAAATCTTATCATATCTATCTTATCATAAAAATCTTATCATCATTACGTTTATACATCATCATCTGCCTATCCTTTTCCCAACTATATTGGGGTCGGCTTCCAGTCAAACCGGATTTAGCTGAATACTAGTGTTTTACGTGGAGCGGCTGCCCACCACACACCTGCCAGAGACCTCCACAACCCATTAACTGGGTAACTCGGTACTTCATGGCAAGACTGGAGTCAGGGGGTCTAAAAAGGTCAATTTAGCAGAATCAGAAAGCACATCACGCTGCGCTACCCGTCACTGTCAATTTTTTCCAATCAACCTTGAACCATTAGCGTAAGCGATAAAGATGAAAATGAAATAAGACAGGTTGTTGTGTGGATAATATTATGATTCTATTATTTATTTTAAAAAACCCTTAAATAACACCTTAACAGCTATAACGCCAACGCGATGTTACTCCCACAAAAAAAAAATATTTTTAACATTGATTGTTTTTTAATTCTAGCAGCCACGATAATATTGTTTTTTGATAGAATTGTTTTGATAGATAGAATTGTTTTTTAATTCTATTTTATTTGATTTTCAAATAAATAAAAATTAAATTAAAAAACAATTAAACATACAATTATAATTTCAATAATAATACAATTAAAAAACAATAAAATACAAAAAAAAAACAAATGATTCTGCTAAATTGGCTATTTTAGACCTGCAGATAACGTTTATAAAATATATGAAAGTTCAGGCTTTTTTTACAGATTGCCACTGATATTAAATTTGCTTCTTGGATTGCTGAGGAACTAACATTTTCCCACAGCTTAAGTTATTTCTTACATAGTATAACCGATACAAGAGAAAACAAGTAAGCAAACTTTCCAGGAACTGTCCGCACTTCTTATAAAAATAAATATAAAACTAAGCGCATATCCACAGCATGTAAAACTATATGCAAACTTAGCTTCTTACATGAAGTTTAAACTGTTATTCTATGAAATTTTCAATTTGCTATCACATTATCGACACAGCACCTACTTTATTATGTCGTTTATACAGCTTTTGTCTAAAATATGGGCTGGAAATGGCCGTATTTTTAAAACTGGCTTAGTTTTACATTTAAGATGCTTTAAAGTTGGGTTAGGGGCGATATTTTTAGTTCTGAATTTTGAGGCAGAAATCTAGGCAGTAAATTTATCGTGGCTGCTAAAAGAAATAAAGTTTTCATCAGCTATCTTACCTATTTATTTAAACTAGCTTTTGCTAACGACTTCGTACGCGCAAGTCCCGTTTCTTCCCGTTCCCGTAAGAATTTCGGAAAATACTCCCTCAGTGCTTCGGAGTGTAGAAAACCTACATGCCAAATTTCAGCTTTCTACATTGTCTGTCAGTCACTCAATCAGTCAGTAAAGGAAGAATTTTACATAATATATTGACTAGCTTTTGCCCGAGAATTGGTAAAAATACCCGCCGAATTGAAAACCTCCTCCATTTTTTGAAGTCGGTTTTTTTATTACCATAATCTTTCTGCTAATTATAGTGATTTGGGACACCTGGTAAACAAATATGATAAAAAAACCTGGTGATTTATTTGATCATATTTTTAATCTAATCAGCATCGGACGTTGGTGACGTTCGAGTGTGTTGTGTCGAAACGACCTCCGTGTTTTAAATTCGAGATACGTTTAAAACCGTAATAAACCTTTTAGTGAAATATACTGTGTCGTTCCACTACAAGTTTACTCTATAATAGTGAAAACAGAACTTATAAATAACAAGTGGAAAATATGTTACATTTAACTATTTTAACTAGTTCATTTCGACATATGTCAAAAAATTACAGAATTTTTTAAAAGCGAGTTTATTTACTTATTGATGTTTCAAAGTTGATTTTAATATGACAGTATATATTCCTGTGTCGCTGTGAATATTATATTTCAGTGTTGTGTAGTATTTATCGCTGAATAAACGCTGTTAGAACGACAGAGTCAGCTGTGGACAAATCAGTAATTTACAGTATTTAATTGGATACAATACGATGTGTTCCATGTCGGATTTATGGTAAATAAAGAGAAGCCTACGCACAACTCCGGTTGTATGCTGATGCACGATCTCCACTCGAGTATCTTGCGCAGACAGAGACCGCGCCGCCTAGGTGCTCCTTAAAACGCGACGACGATTGGGACGAGACGCCGCGTCGGCCCGCGTGTCGCCAGGCAACGGTTGCCTAGGGCGCTGCCACGGACAAGTCGCGGCGCCCCAGGCCCTCAGCGCGACTGCGCGTTTTTTTTCATTTGACTTTTGCTGTCATCATTTGACTTTTTTACTTGTGTTTTTTCTTTGATTTTTTTTTGCTAGTTATTTAATTATTTATATTAAATGCAAAGTGGTAGCAGTGATGTTGTGTTGCAAGATAGTGCCGGTCAACCTTCGACATCACTAGACATCCTGGAGAGGTGTCCTCTCTGCACCCAGGCACGATTTTTTAAAGGTAAGCGGGGTCTGAATGTTCATATTGGAAAGGTGCATAAATCTCAGAATGCACTTACTTCAGACCCTGTTATTTCATCTTCTGTGCCTTCTACACCAGCTACATCCTTTGACCCATTTTGGAAAACTCTTGCAAAATTCAAAAACTCTGTACCTGTTTTAAAGCGAGTTCCCCGCGGCGCTAGACCTCTAGTAGCGCAACACTTGGCAGGACTCGTTCGCCGTGCCGCCCGGGAGAACTCGCAAAGTGCCTGGGAACATCTTCTCACTTTTCCCTACAGAATTTTACATGTGAATAAGAATTTGGCAACCAAAAAGACTTTAACAGCACAAATTAAAGAAAACTGTAACGTTTCGGCTCTAAATTTGGAATCTAAATTGTCGACACAGAGGTTTACCTCCTTAAGAGGTATTTCCCATCTGGTCGAATCTAAATTAGGGGAAGGTGACATTAGCGGAGCAGCCAGGATTCTTTTCAGTAGTGATGTGGTGGCTCCGTGTTCTCCAGATACTCTCGCAGCTCTGGAGAGCAAACATCCTCCCCCAGCGGATGGTCTTTCTTTTCCCGACCCCCCTGATTCGGATATTCACACCCTCACCATTACAGGTCGAGAGGTGATCACAGCCATTTGCTCCTTCCGGAGTGGCTCTGCTGGCGGCCTCGACGCCCTTAGTCCGCAACATCTAAAGGATCTTATCTGTTCAGGCGCCGGGGAAGCTGGTGAGTTGCTTTTGAAGGAGCTCACGGCTCTGATTAACCTCATGCTCTCCGGCAAGGTAAACGAGGCCGTCATCGACGTCTTGTACGGGGCCAACTTATGTGCCCTACGCAAGAGAGATGGCGGTATTCGTCCCATTGCCGTCGGAACTACTTACCGTCGTATGGCAGCCAAGATTTGTTGTAAATTTTATGGTGAGATAGTTTCGGAAAAATTTCAGCCCCTGCAGTTGGGTTACGGCTCCAAAGGGGGTTGTGAGGCTGCCGTACACGCACTGTCGACCTACGCAAATTCTGGCAAAGGAGAGGTCATCCTGAAGGTTGACATCAAAAATGCATTTAATTCGGTAAATAGGGACACCTTGTTGGTAGAATCTAAGAAAGAAATACCTCAAATTTTCAGTTTTCTCTGGCAATGTTATAGACAACCATCTAAATTACTTTATCGGGACAACCTTTTGGAATCTGCTGTTGGCTGTCAACAAGGTGATCCCCTCGGGCCAGTGATCTTTAGTTTAGCTATTCACCCTATTATTCGACAGCTAAATTCTAAATTTAATGTTTGGTATCTCGATGATGGTACCCTTGGAGGCGATGTAAATTTGGTATTAAATGATCTACAATTTTTAAAAAATCAACTTCATTCCATTGGACTTGATCTGAACTTTTCCAAATGCGAATTATTTTTGTCTGACAGTACTGACCGACAATTCACACTTTCAAAATTCAACGCAATAGCCCCTGGAATCAAAATTATGGACAAAAGCTCTCTTCACCTCCTTGGGTCACCAATCTTTGAGAATTCCTTTCCCAATTTTGTCGAAGAAAAAATTCAAAATTTCAAAGACGTTTCGGAAAGACTGTTAAAAATTAACATGCATTCGGCTATCACCATAATTCGTTACTGCTGTTTCGGTCCTAAATTGACATATTTTCTTCGTGCTTCCCATATGTGGAAGCACCCTCACCTTTTAGAAAAAATGGACCAAATTATCAAGCATACACTATCTTCAATTTTAAATGTGGCCATGGACGACCGAGCTTGGGCTCAAGCTACTCTTCCCATTCGTATGGGAGGCCTCGGCGTCCGCAAAATTACCAGTATTAGTTTACCGGCTTTTATATCTTCGGTTCATGGCACTGATAAATTAATCAGGAATATCCTAGCTTCCACACTGATTGATTTTGATGTGCCGTGCTTCACCGAGGCTGTGAATGCTTGGAAACTCGCTTGCCCGAATGTAAATCTACCCGACAACCCATCATACCAGAGACAGTGGGATGAGCCGGTCTGCAGAGAAGTTCAGAGGAACCTTATAGCCACTTCTACTTCTACTGCGGAGCGTGCGCGCCTGCTGGCTGTGGGTGAGTGGGAGTCGGGCCTCTGGCTTCACGCACTACCGTCGTCGAACTTAGGCACCTTGTTCGACGATACAACTTTCCGCCTCGCTGCTTCCCTTCGCTTAGGCGCATCGTGTTGTTCTCCTCATCGTTGTCACTGTGGTGAAGCTGTCAACAGCCTCGGGCACCACGGTCTCTCATGCAGTCGAAGTGCGGGTCGCTTTGCACGGCACGCAAACATCAACGACATTATCCGACGCGCTCTTGTCGCCGTCGGCGTTCCAGCCGTACTAGAACCCAATGGCCTGGCACGCGACGACGGCAAGCGACCGGACGGTATGTCTTTGTTTCCATGGAAGATGGGTAGGCCTTTAGTGTGGGACGCTACTTGTGTCGATACTCTTGCGCCATCCCATCTTCCTAGCTCGTCGTGCTGTGCTGGTACTGCCGCTGCGGCTGCTGAAAACCTCAAGCGGCGGAAATATAATAATCTTGTTGGCAATTATATTTTTGAGCCGTTTGGGGTTGAAACTCTTGGACCGTGGGGTCCGAGTGCTCATGCCTTATTTAAAGATCTATCTAAACGCTTAGTTGACACTTCGCGTGACCCAAGGGCTGGCTTTTACCTCGGACAGAGGATAAGCATTGCCATACAACGTGGCAATGCCGCCAGTCTTTTGGGCTCACTTCCGGTGGACAGCGATGCGGACGAATTTTTTGACGCCTTATCTTAGTTAGGATATTTTATTTTAAGTGTATATATATTTAGTATTCTATCTTATTCAATCATAGTATTCTGTTCAGTTTTATTCTAATATTAATAAATATCAGCATTAGATCTACATGACACATAAAATCCCCTATCTATTCATCCTCTACACACAACTACAGTACAAGTATATAGGTTCACCCAGATTTAAAATTTGACAGTGTTCACATCACAAAAATATAGTTAAGAATTACCTAAATAACTCACTATAATACCAAATCCACAATTTCCATAAAAAAAATTGCAAATCATAACCTTTAGTTCAACAACAAAACAAACATACACCCCTGGCCCAAAAGGCATTGTATCCTAAACAAACATCCAAAATAGTAGCAAAAAAAGTTAATTTTAATCGCTTTAAATATGGGTTAGACAACTTTTCATAAGTCAACACTGACACGTTTGCTGGCATGAAATTTAATTCCCATCGCAGGGAGTCATAGCACAGAAATGGAGCAGAAGGTCAATGCTACTGCATTTTTTTGCACAGCACGTCATAGCTTAATTTCTGCACTTTACAGAGCTAATCGTAAACGAAGATACTTTCATACATCATCCTTTTCCCAACTATATTGGGGTCGGCTTCCAGTCAAACCGGATTCAGCTGAATACCAGTATTTTACATGGAGCGGCTGCCTACCAGACCTCCACAACCCATTAAAGGGGCAAGACTGGTGTCAGATTTTTTGGCTTCGGACTATCCATACCGACAGCCAAAGGAGGCTTTCCGAGGCACGGAGGAGTCTCGGTATGTTAAGATGGCAACCCATCCACAGACCAACCTCGGCAAGCGTTGCTTGTTATTGCAAATTAAGGTTGATTATGTACATATAAATTACACTTTAAATTATTCAAAGCTGGCCTTTCGTTAAAAAGTTACTACGGGTATAAAATGTTCTAAACAAGAAAAATGTTGCGGTTAGAGCGAACTGATCTACGTTGAGTCTATTAACCCTAGAAGCCTTATCTATTTCGGACGCACACAAAGCCTTAATATACGTCTCAGAGGCGTACACGTATAAATTACAATCTGTATTCAAAAATAGCCCTATTTTAGAAATATTATTTAGCGGAAATTTAAATTTGGAATATAAACTAAAAATAAAACAGCACTGTTATGAATTTTAACTATAATCACAGTTATTTATTACAACGAAAAAACAATATGCATAAATTGGATAAAAAAAAATAACTTCTTCAAAATCAACTGAAACATGTATATATTTGTTTAGGAATACCTTTTTTTAACGCTAATTAGTTATTCTTAAAGTAAACATTATAACTAATCAGAATTTAAAAGACCAGCTAAACTTTAAGACCAGTCTACACATATAGCAACTTAGTGCTCGCCATACACAGATTTTTTACAATTATAATACACTAATTTTGCCATTCTCCTTTTCTTATAGGAGCAAAAGGCGCAGTATTTACGTTGTTTTGGCTCGGGTTCTTCTTCTCTATTTTCATTCTTTGAATCAGTAGGTTTTACGAATATTTGGCTCATATTTTCTAGTTACCCTCAACTTCAGAATCTGAATCTTCTAAAGAAGGAACTTCCCCCTTTAAGATTGCTAAAGTATTGTCGTCGTCTAGTCTTTTAGACCGTGACATATTTATACCTGAAACAACGCCGAAAAAAGACATAAAATATACGAAAAACAAACAAAGGTAAAATCACAGAAACCTAGTTAAAAGTTACACAAAGCCTGAACATACGTCTCGCAGGCGTACTATACTTCAATGAATCAAAAATGGCGGGACTTACCTTAACGATTCGGGCACCGTCCGCTAGCTTCCGTCGGCCACAGAGTTGGCAAAAGCGTACGACGCGCTAGCTTCAACCGTTAGAAACAGACAAACGATATTCAGTTGCGTGTACGCCTCGCAGACGTAGATTAGGCTTCTAGGGTTAATATGTAATTTACACAGATATGATAAAGAGGGAAGTATATGAGATGAAGTTAGAGGAGTACCTACCAAACCCGCGCGAACGAAGTCGCGGGTGAAGTGCTAGTCTCAAATAAACAAAAAGATCCCTTGGCGGGATCTAAGCAGCTAGTGTGCGCGGACCGGTGACAAAATCCTCTGTTATTCCACTTCGGTGAGTTAAGTCATCGTAGACGATACTAAATTAAGGAATTCCAACAAAATCATGCAAGGAGTGGCCCTTCTGCAATCATAACTTTACAATGACCATCACCTAAAGGCGACTGTTGATTTTTGCACCTAATTAACCACTTTTCAGTTCCAACAGTTTCGCATTTGGTTTTCAACACCTACAGTTAAAGTAGCTGGTCAAGTTAAACAGAGTGTGGTTAAATATTAGATTTAATAAAAGGTTTAAGCTTTGAAGTGCTAATAGGGTTATTAATAGGATCATTATTTCATTTTCCATATTAAGGAACTCGTCGTCTGTCACAGACCTTTTCCCAACTATATTGGAGCTTCCAGTCTGGCAGGATTCAGCTGAATACCAGTATATTACAGGAATCGGCTACCTACCAGACCTCCGTAACCCATTATCTGGGTAACACGGTAGTTCTTGGTAAGACTGGAGTCATGTTTTCGGCTTTACAATCTGTAACGACTGCCAAATGACAGCCGGGACTCACAGCTTAATGTGCTTTGCGAGGCACAGACCAACCTTGGCAAGCGCTGCTTAACATTGTATATCGACCCATGCGGCTATTCTCCTTTAGCCACGAGCTCCTCCATTCTCCTCCTCCATATTAAGGAACTGTGGAACTGGCTTTATTTATATCACCCTGAGAGGATAAAAAAACTGCTTTAAAGCTCGACTTCGTGCTTTTTTTTGAGGAAACTTTGTTCCTTTTTTAAGAATGTGTCATTTTTTAATAGTCGTCATTAGAAACTTTTTGAAAACATTTTGATTTTGCATTATAAACTTTGAAATGAAGACGATACAGTACGAACATCCATAAACTGGGTAACACGGTACTCCTTGGCAAGACAGATTTTCTGGCTTCTGACTATCTGTAACGACTGCTAAAGATCTACAAATGACAGCCGGGACCAGCGACTTAGCGTGCTTTCCGAGGCACGGAGGAGTCTCGTTATGTTAAGATGGTCACCCATCCACAGACCAACCTTGAAGATCGACCCTCGCGGTTGTTTTTATGTAGCCGCGAGCTAATAAAGTTTATTATAATATTAAATATTTAAGTGTATCATGAAAACCCCATCTCATCATTTTTTATCGCCATTATGCCCAAGTTAGTACGTGTTGTGGAAAAACCGATTGACAGGTCATTATTTATAATGCCAGACCAGTGAAATATGTCCAAAACAACCGCGTGAAATGATTCGCAATAATCAAATCTATCTGTTACTGAAAATAAGTATGATAGTAATACATGAGGAGCTCGTGGTAAAATAAAAACAGTCACACAGGTCGATCTTCGAGGTTAAGCAACCCTTGCCGAGGTCAGTCCGGGATTGGCGACCAGCCATACATATCGAGGCTTATCCGTACCTCGGAAAGCACCTTAAGCCGTTGGTCTCAGCTGTCAATTGTACATCTTTTACAGTCATTACGGATAGCCAGACCCCAGAAACTGACATCAGTTTTGCTAGGGGTACTGTGTTACCCAGTTACCGGGTGACCTAGTTACCGGGTTACCCAGTTACCGGATTGTGGACTGTGGAGGTCAGATAAGCAGTAACTGAATGCAAAATACTTATATTTGGCTGGATTTTAAGCCGACCCCAACGTAGTTGCCCTGGTTGCGGAATTTGTTCGAAAGAGTCACCGTGGCCCTGGAACGCAAAGGGCATTTGGAGGACCACGGATTGGTTTTAGTCAGTAAGAGTCTGACGCTCCGCCGCGGGTAAAAGCTAGTTTATATGATCAAATATCACTACATATTAAAAAAAAATACCCGGCGAATTGAGAACCTCCTCCTTTTTTGGAAGTCGGCTAAAAACAAAGTCCTTCGCCACGTCTGTCCGTCTGTTTCCGATAAACTCAAAAACTACTGCACCGATTTTCATGCTGTTTTTACCAATGAATAGAGTGGTTCTCAAGGAAGGTTTTAGTGTATAATATTTTTAACCGACTTCCAAAAAAGGAGGAGGTTCTCAATTCGGTGGGTATTTTTTTTTTAATGTATGTACACCGATTACCCCGAGGTTTCTGATCCGATTTCTGTGATTCTTTTCTAGTTCGATGCAGTATACTTGCCATTTGGTTCCGTAAAAATTTGATTCAGTTTGGTTCAGTAGTTTTTATTTTATGAGCATTTTTGCTTATTTCAATTTCTGCGTTGACGAAGACGTCGTTCAAGTATCACCACTTAAAAGTGAAAAATAAAAAAATGTTTACAAAAAAATGTAACCGACTTCCAAACAAAACACTACAAAGAATAAAATAACCTAAAAAGTTTTTAGAAAAAAGTTAAGGATTCTTAAGAAAATTGCAGCGCGCACGAAATCGCGGGCGAAGTGCTAGTGGATAATAAATTCGACAAACGTAGACATTTACGAGACAAAGATCGATACAAAGCAACAAGTCATCACAGCAAACCACTTTCAATCAGGTACGCAGTCACTGACCAACCCTTCTCACCGTCTACCTACAAAAAGATAAAATTTATTAACCAGCCTTTATAATAAGTTTCAGTGCCTGGGTTGCGGAATTTGTTCGAAAGAGTCACCGCGGCTCTGGAACACAAAGGACACTAGGAGGAACACGGATGGGTTTTTGTCAGTAAGAGTCTGACACTCCCTTCTGCTCCGCCCAGAATGGAAGAAGTCATTTGATGACTTCCATATTTAAAAAAAAAATGGATAGTAAATTCGACAAGCGTAAACATTTACGAGCCAAGATCGATAGAAAACGGCAAGTCGTCACAACAAACCACTTGAAATCAGGTACACTTACCAACCCTACTCACCGCCAACCAACATAAAGATGGAATTTATTAACCAGCCTTTTTAATAAGTTAATTAGTTGCTTCATGTGGATCTATTATAGGGTTCCGAACAAAAAACGGAACCCTTATAGGATCACTCGGGTGTCTGTATGTCCGTCTGTCACAGCCAGTTATCTCCAGATCCACTGGACCGATTCTGTTGAAATTTAGTACACATATGGACTTCTATGACCCTAAACACGGACGCGTTGCATAAATCATTAAATTTTTAGTGTGGAAGTCACTTTTGGGGTCAAACTAGAAAATTTAAAAAATAGTTTTTTGAACAATATTGTGTGACAAATTAAATGAAAGGGCTTACTAGGGGGTTTTAATTATATTTTTTTCATAATTTTAAAATAAATGGTTTTGAAGTTATTCAAGAAATTAGACGAAAAATGACCATTCGCCATCTTATCTCCGAATTTACAGAGCCTAAAATTTTAAGAGTTCCTCCTAATGCGCTTTGCGTTCCAGGGCCGCGGTGACTCTTTCGAACAAACTTTGCAACCCTGGAGCCCGTAAACTTGTGATTTATACAACTTGTAACAGAATTAAAGCAATACCTTAAAGAAGTCATTGTACTCATCTCGTTATGAACGAACAACTTTTACTGTGGGACCAATCCGAAATCGCGTAAAAAACCCGCTGCTCATTTGGTCGAATTATGCGCACCTAAATATGTAGTTGACTTTTTTTTCGCGATTTTGGAGTTGGTCCAAAGTCATCATCTGCCTAACCTTTTCCCAGCTATATTGGGGTTCGCTTCCAGTCAAATCGGATTCAGCTGAATACTGGTATTTTACAGAGTTGGTCCTTAACAAAAGTCGTTTATAATAATGAATACAAAGACCCCGATTCAGGTAGGGGTAGGTATTGCGTTCATTCTGTTATACGTTGTATAATAAGTTAATTAGTTGCCTCGTGTGGATCAGCTCATAAACTTGTGATTTATATTACTTCAGTAAGGCGGTTTCCACATGGGACGTGGGATAGCGCAGCGTCGGATTTTGTGCTATTTTATGAAGGTTCGCTGTGTTAGGCATTGGATTCTCACTTTATGTGGAATATTGTAGGCTGGTTATTTAGAAATCCTAGTAGAAAACTGACGAAGACCTATTTTTAATTGGTCATCATTATCATCAACATCATATCAGCTAATTGCAGTCCAGCTGAATGTAAACCTCTTCCAAAGAGCGTCAACCATCCCGGTCTTGAGCAACGTCCAACACTACGCTTGCCCAAACGCGGTCTCCACTCTAACACATGTCTGCTCCATCGACCGTCTGTCCGTCTACAGACATGGCCGGCCCACTTCCACTTCAGCATGCTGATTCTACGCAATGTCGGTGACTTTAGTTCTCTGACGAATGACTTAGTTACGAATTTTATACACCAAAGAAACTTCGAGCATTGCTACTGCTATTTTACGCTGAGCAACCTTGAACTTGTAGACCAGGACTATGGTGAGTGTTCACGTTTTGGCTCCTTAAGTCATTACGGGTAGGATGCACAGATTATCCCTGGTGTTAAAGGATTGTGAAATCGACGATTCAAAGTCTTCACGTGATATCTTTTTATGAAGGAAAATTCTCCTTTCCAATCGAATGACCATGGCAACGATGAAAACCCTTGATTATTGTCAATTAATGCCGAGGTGACATACGGAACTGAAATGTGGTCGCTTACAATGGGCCTCATCACAAGGCTCAAAGTCACTCAAAGGACAATGGAGAGGCAATGCTTGGAGTTTCCTTGCGTGATCGAATCAGGAGTGATGATATCCGCAAAAGAACCAAGGTTACCGACATAGCCCGAAGGATCGCCAAACTAAAGTGGCAGTGGGCAGGGCACATTACTCGCAGAACAGATGGTCGATGGGGTCGAAAAGTTCTCGAGTGGCGACCACGTACCGGAAGGCGTAACGTTGGAAGGCCTCCCACAAGGTGGACCGATGACCTGGTGAAGGTCGCGGGTAGCCGATGGATGCGAGACGCACAGGACCGGTCCTTGTGGTGATCGGTTACCCGCGACCTTCACCAGGTCATCGGTTCACCTTGTGGGATGCCTTCCAACGTTGCGTCTTTCGGTACACGGTTTACTTGAATGAAAAAAAATATAGAGTTAATAGGAGATAATCCTTACGTTTATTCAACTGTAAGAAGTAAGCAATAATGTTAAGTACTTTTTTTAATTCATATTTCAAAAAAGAGTATTTAGTAAAAATGTATCCTTGTAATTTTTTTTATAAAAGTAATATTTGGATTTAAAAAAATCCATAAATTAAAGAAAGCTATACGAAAGTCCAATCATTATCGCACCGAAACAGTACACATTAAGTCGTTTTATTATAAAAGAAATCAAATGTTTTCATCCCAACACATTAAATTTTCCATTTAAAAACGCATCAAATGACTTCTTCAAACTGCCACATAAAATCCCACACAGGCCACAGCTGTAAAACTTTATACTAAAAACTCCATTAAAACTATCAGGCACATAATAAAAGGAAATCTTTCATTCATTCATTCATTCTTTCTTTCTTAAGATTTATGAACGAATGAATTTTCCCTCTTGTTAGGCTTCTCGATGTAACATTTTAACACTTTCGCGCTACCTTGGGTGTCAATGGTTCGGAATGATATATAGGCCGTACATCATAGGGTACATCTCGTTAGTTTTATAAGATTTGATAGTGTTTTTCTATATTTTTAAACCTGCCAAGTGTAAAATGGTGACTTATTTAACTAATCTGTTAACTTATATTGTGAGGCTACATATATTCGATACTAGTTGACCCGCGCTACTTCGTCTGCTCCACTCCTGTTGGTCGCAGCGTGATAATATAGAGCCTTCCTCGATAAATGGGCTATCAAAAACTGAAAGAATTTTTCAAATCGGACCTGCAGTTCCTGAGATTAGCGCGTTCAAGCAAACAAACAAACAAACTCTTCAGCTTTATGTATTAGTATAGATTCGTGATTGGGTGGAGTTCAATTCATTGAATATTATCTAAGTGTGCTTGTCCAACAAAGATATGCGAGGTAACAATGCGGTAAGTGAAGAAAAAGCCCACCAATGCGCAGCACAGCTCTGTTGGAGAAGGGCAGGCAGAGCTCGAGTTTACACAGCACGCCACGCGATTTCGCCACAATAAGTGAGAGATGTGTGCGAGGGATGTGGGCGAGGAATGTGTATGAGAAATGTTTGCTCACAGCTGGAAAAGTCTGCTACACATCTTCCCAACGCCTAGCTACCTTGCATAGCTTTGATGGAAACAGTCATACATCGTGAAGATGTATGACTCGGTCGCGCCGAGTGCTGTCTCGCTGCCTAGTACATCTTTGGTGGTACAGCACCGTAAGTCTAAGACCGTGCGACGTCCCGCGGCGTCATGTCGTGGCTTGAGACGCTACGCTGCACAGCACGAAACAACTGCTTTCTTCAAGCATGGTTGCGTCCCAGGTCGGTATAAGCTTTCAGCTAAACCTTACTCGATAAAATGTTGGAAACAAGTCAATTTGTACCTATCTTTTCCCTATAATTTTTCCAACCCAACCGGATTCAGCTAAATACCAGTATTGTGGAGCGACTGTCTATAGAATAGAATACTCTTTATTATGTACACCATATAAGTTACAGAAAAAAATAGATGAAGAAAACATTACATAGAGTGACACAATGGGCGGCCTTTTCGCTAAAAGCGATCTTTTAAAGACAACCTTGGAATGGATTTTAAAGAGAGGAGTGACAGTACTGCAGGTAGTATTAGGTGTACTATTTATATATACAATAATTACATAATAGATAAATACATATAAACAATAAAAGCAGAGAACCCAAGTAAAGACGATTAAGGAGAGAGATAATGATTTTTTACCATAGTTTTAAAAGTAGACAAAGATTGAGCACACCTTAATGACACCGGCAAGGCATTCCATAACCGCACCGCCTGAATCGTAAAAGATTTGTCATAGAAGCTGGTGGAATGCATCGGCATCTCTGGTCTCAAGTTTACAATCAAGTCTAAATAGCGTCTACAGCCCATTTACTGAGCAACACGATACTTCTTACCAAGAGTCTGGTCTGGTGTCCGATTTTTTGGCTTCTGGCAATCTGTAACGACTGCCAAAGATCTACAAATGACAGCCAAAAAGCTTAGCATGCTTTCTGAGGCGCGAAGGAGTTTTGGTATCTTAAGATGGTCAGCCATTCACAGGCCGAATTCGGCAAGCGTTGCTTTATCTTGAAGATCAACTCGATCAACGATCGTCAATGCAGAGGTTGTTAAACAGAAGACGAAGCTTATGTTCAGCAGTAATATGGTGACGCCAAGCACATCGAATTATTTTTCACAGCAATCCAAATAAACCCAGCTGTAGAAAAGAGGCCAGTCTAAAAATACTTCAAAAAGAAACGAACCGAAAAAATTTAAAAAATAAAGCAACAACTTTACAATACAGGACTGTCGACACTGTTCCGCCTCTGACCTCAAATGTTACGAAGCAAAAAGCTGTCCATGTTAAGGACTATACACATTTGAACGCAGTACACTGATAGACGGGACTATTGTGAATTTGGCACAAAAAAATAGCACTCTTATTATACCGTGCAAAAGTACATTAAACTGTTGAACCCGGTTGTTTTTTGTAGATCCTTGACAGTCACTGCTTGATAAAGAGGAAAGTGGAAATTATATTTTTTCCTACTCGTCCACTGTTATTGTCTGATTAATTTCGTTCCGGAATCCAAGACAGATAGACATTGATATATAAAAAAAAACCCAAGATGCACAGTCTCGAACAAATGCAACACTCGAAACTGTCGTCAAAAACTGACATGTATTAAGTGTCATGTGTGACTTGTGTGTAGTTATACTATAAAGATTTTATTTTGCAAATTAAACCTTACACAGATCGCTTAAAGTGGTTTTTACAAAGCAGTACAGTATGGCGAGCGATGCGAGACTGTTTGAAACTAGCGCACAATTATACATTGTGCGCTTGTTTTTTGCGAACTTTTTTGAGATGCTAAGTGTGTATCTTGGGTTTTTTATATATCAATGCAGATAGATGAATATTATCATGACGCTTGTCACAACGTGAGGCTGTATCTGAACGTTTCTTTGTTTTTTATTATAAATATAAAAGTTTGTAAAGATGGATGTTTGTTACTCTATCACGCCAGAACGGCTGAACGCATCTGAATGAAATTTGGCACAGAGATAGATTATATTCTGGAAAAGCACACAGGTCTTTTATTCCGGGAGTATGTTACATTGGGATGATTTCAGATATTCACGCGAGAGAATTCACTGGCAAAAACTAGTTTGCAATCATTTAGACCGCGCTGTACAAATCTGTTCAGTCCTTAACATATCAAAAACAGTTCCGTGCCTCATTGTGTATCCCCAGTAGAGCCTATGTCCTGAAACTGACATTTTATTTCCTGTAGCCTCTAGAAATGGTTTTCGGACATTGAAATAGAACAGATAATGTTTTATTGTAGACATAACATGGTATAAAAATATTGCTCTGTTTTCTAGATGCTATAACATTGGGGCGTATTTTTTATATAAGTAGGAGTATATATTAGGCAGTTTGACGCTATAAAACTGTCGGAGTCTAATAGAGGACATCTAATACTGACCTTACTGTTGATGTCCTACAAGATGGTCATGTTTTTAGGCTCCGTACCCGAAGAGTAAATGGAACCCTATTACTAAGACTCCTTCGTCCGTCTGTCTGCCAGTGGGCTATACTCATGATCTGTAGTAGGTAGACCGTTGACGGACCTGCGGACGGCGAGCATTAGGTGGCTCGCCGTTCAGAACTAGGCCCGGGTCGACGGCGCGCTGTGTTCCACGCGCGCCTCAAAGAGCTGTCAGCGTAGAAGACGTGGCCCGCTAGGGCCAATGCCTGCCGGGGCTGCGGAATTTGTTCGAAAGAGTCACCGCGGCTTTGGAACGCAAAGGGCATTGGGAGGAACACGGATGGGTTTAGTCAGTAAGAGTCTGACACTCCCTTTTGCTTCGCCCAGGGCAGGAGGAGTCATTTGATGATTTAACCATCCTTAAAAAAAAAATAGGTAGACGGTTGAAATTTTACATTGCCGTAGAACATCAAATAATCAAAACCGGTCAATTGTAAGTCGGATTCGCGAATGAAGTGTTCCGTATCATCATAAAACATTTAATAATTTTTTTTTTTTTATTACTTTTTATTATGGCGGCAACAAAAACACACACTCTGTGAAAATTTCAACTGACCACCTATTACGGTTCATGAGATTCAGTCCGCTGACAGACAGACAGACGGACAAACAGACAGACGGAAGGACAGACAGAAGAACGGACAGGTGGACAGCGGAGGCTTAATAATAGGGTCCCGTTGGGCTTTTGGCACGGAACCCCTAAAACCGGTCAATTGCGAGTTGGACTCGCGCACCAAGAGTTCGTAACACCCCCAAAACGGCTAGAGTATTTGCCATTGACCTAAAATCTTTAAATTTCTCAAGAATAGCCTACTAAGAAGACTCTAAAGCGTTCCGTACTAATAGAACGGAACTTCTTGTGTGAGTTCGTCTTGCACATGATGCTCCATGGAAAGGCACGTGATGCTATGTTCGCTACATTATTCAGTACACACGCGTTGACATGAATTATTGTCATACTGTTTTCAGAGATTATAACCAAACCTAAATTCACCGATTCTTTAAAAAAAAAATGCGCTACAGGTTTTTTATAAAACGTTACTCACAGAAGACATTTTTCCTGCTTAAAAAAATAAGGTAGCGATTTCACGAGCTTACAAAGACATTTTTATACTTAACCCAAAGAATTGAAGAATAACAAGGCACAAACAATAGAAAACCGTTAACTTTCAAATAAAGAATCGAATAGATTCGAACACACTTTCCATCTCGCTCTTTTTGTAAACAGTAAAAAGGGACAGCTAACTGAATTCGTTGCTCGTTTAAAAACGGGAGGCAAATGTTTGCAAATCAAAAGCCAATATCAGGCGATCGATACAAGCCGCTTTGACATATTTGCATAATAGGATTTGCGAGCGAAGAGTTGCTAATATTTTGGAGTTGTTACTTTTTTAACGGGTTTAAAGTAAAAGAGGTAGTTTTTTATTGGTTACTTTATAAATTAGTTCGAGCCACGTCAAAACCATAAATTGTCACGTCCGTGAAGTGATCAAAACTACGTAATCTTTAGAGGAAAACTTAAAACCATAATATAATAATGTTATGTTATGTATATGGTTTTAAGTTTACATAATAATACGGATATTATGTTTTTAAGTTTATAAATTTGACATATTTTCTGCAAAAATATTTAAAAAACCAAATTTTAAAATAAAATGTGTGTGTTTAAAATGTACAAGCCGTGGTCATTTTATTAAATATCTTCACTAGCCACTTCATGAAAAGGCATCAAACGGCGCGGGGCTCCTATCACTGTCTGCTGCAATTTTCTCAAAACTTACTCGACCACATCAAGAAATGGCCAATTCTACGATATGGCCACGAGAAATATTATATAATCGTATAGGTTAGGTTACTTTTCAGACAGAAATAGGAGGCCCCATCGTCAAAACTAAGTCTGAAATGGGCATTCCTTGTCAACCATTTCATGATGTTGCCGACGATCACTTCATAAATTGGCCAAATTCTACAAAATGGCCACTACGCATGCACATTATGCACAACTGAAAAATTACGTGGTCAATCCCAAAATATTTATAAGTCTGATGTTTACAATACTTTGTATATTTTGTTTTTCAATTATTGTTTCCTTCCTAGATCATAAAAAAAAAAACACAAAAGCCGATCCAAAAAATAGATCCACATAACCCTTTCACGGATCCTTGTAACCTATTGTCTAATAAAAAAACGGGTAAGCTCCGACTAAGCCTGAACTTTGCATAGAGGTCCTATTAGACCCCAGTCAAGGTCCCGACAACGGCAAATAAATGCCTAGAAATTGTCAGCAAATATGCGAAGAGAAAAATAAAAATAGCTTTCGAAGATCCGGGATGAAACTTAGATGGGATTGTGTAAACAAAGGCCCGTATTACTGGAGTTAGCATCAGTTATAGGTTCTTCAATCTTTGTTAGTGGTAGGTACACTGGATGAATTCAAGTGTGCGTGTATGGCCAAATCCAAAACAATGAGGAAAGACAGTTCTCATGCGAAAAACCACATTCGGCAGAGCCTCGCAAATTTATTAAGGAAAAAGTCTATTAAAGCGTTACATCTGGCTGAGTATAAGAAGCAATTTAACAAAAAAAAAACTGGCCAAGTGCGAGTCGGACTCGCGTGCAAAGGGTTCCGAACGAATTTAATTTTTTTAACATGTTATATTAACACTACAGACTTCTAATAGATTTTCCTGTAATCTTTAGGTAAAGATCTATTATCTCCATTTTTTTCAAAATTTTAGGCTCAGTAGTTTCGGAGATAAGGGGGGGGAATGGTCATTTTTCGTCTAATTTCTTGAATAACTTCTAAATCATTTATTTTAAAATTATGAAAAAAATATAATTAAAATCCTCACAGTAAGCCCTTTCATTTGAAATGTCACACGATATTGTTCAAAAAACTTTTTTTTTAATTTTCTTGTTTGACCCCCAAAAGTGACCCCCATACTAAAAATTTAATAATTTTCGTAACGCGTCCGTGTTTGGGTCATAGAAGTCCATATGTGTACAAAATTTCAACAGAATCGGTCCAGTGGATCCGGAGAAAACTGGCTGTGACAGACGGACAGACAGACACCCGAGTGATCCTATAAGGGTTCCTTTTTTTTTCGGAACCCTAAAAATTAATAAATACTACATTAACATATTAATTTAATTTAATTATTATTCATATTATTTCATTTTAAGCTGACCAGATTTTTTTTTTAATTTTAACTATTATTATAATAATAATTAATCACCAATGCAATGTAACCTATTTAACATTTGTACGCTTATGTGTTAGAATGTGATTAGACAATCTACGAGTATATAAACATAAAACCATGTATTTATACATACCGACCATGTTCTGACAAATAAATTATTACGATTATGAAAACGAAAAATAGTCAAGTCAAGTCTTTAGCCTGATTGTGATGAAAAATTAAATAACATTTTATTTTATTTTATTTATTTATTTATTTTATTAATTTTAGGAAAACTTACAGCTAAACATAACACTAATAAACATTTGAACAAAATAAGGCCAATTACAAGCTTTCACGTGTAATAGATAAATAATATTATGAAATAGATAGTAGACTACATATATAGGTATAAGATAAAACAGAAAATAGACATGCTTCGGACTTTTGAAACATAATCTGTTAAAGTTTCATGGGTAGGTAAGACATACAAACATGATAACAGGATGCACAAACATGGCGGACAACTATGGAATCAACTCAGAAATATAAGAAATGATAATGTATATCCTGGTTTTTTCTCGTTCTCGTAGGAATTTCTATAAATACCTTCTTAGTGTTCCCCTACACTCCCTAAAGATCCTACATGCCAAATTTCAACTTTCTACGACCAGTATTTTCAGCGGTGCGTTGTCTGTCCTGTCAGTCACTCATCTGTCACAGAAGAATTGTATGTATTAGAATAGCAAAAGTTACCTTTACCTATCTTACTCCACCATGGCCATGAGTTACCATGTACGTAAGACTACAATTATGTCCTGGACTTTTCTCACGAGAGTTCACACAAATAATTTCACGCGGGTATATTCTCTTCACTATCTTAACTAGTAATATTTGCATAATTTACTAAAATGTAGAAAGCTGCTGCTTTTAAGCCTTACTACATAACAGTCGTTTAAATTTCGCCCCTCGAAAGATTGTCAACAAATTACCCGTTATGAATTCAACAAACTACAGCATTAAATTAAAATATTACACTAACAATTCCAGATTCAAAACCCTAGATTTCCCTCCGAAAACAAAATGGCTGCCTATAATAATTCTAACCTCAATAATTTAGCACAATTTCACAGGTCAACAAATAAAACTGAATGGTGCGTATAATTATTCGGTACCAGGCGCACATAAATCTTCAAGAGGTTCCTGATAGAGGGCGCCACTATCAATCACTGACCTTACCGGGTATACTTCATCTTTAGATTGGTTTCATGCCTTCGTATCGTGGCGTCCCAAGTGTAAAGGAAATTGATAACTGTGGAGTGGTAGGTTTTTGTGGGATTTTAGCTTTTTGGATGTAATGAATGAACTGATTTGACTTCTAAGTTACATTATCAGAGACTAGTTAAATATATTAAATTAGACTACTAAAATCATAAGTATTGATTATTAAATCAATACGAGTCAGAATCGAGTGTTAGTCTTTGTATCATTAAATAGTTCTGAGTGCTATTTTTATGTCGCCTTTTTCCCTTATTAATTTATTCTAAAAACGTATTCATTAATTATTTTTTTTCGTTTCTTTATTCTATGCACTAATTTAGACTACATATTGCAAACATAACATTTGTCTAAAACATTTAAAGGTTTACTAACTCTATGTACCACAAAAACTAACAGTATCCCATGTTATATTTCTGGATATATTTCATCCAAATTCTTTCAGCCGTTAAGACGTGAACACGTAACAAACAAACAAAAAAAACACACTTTTGCAGTTATAAAATTAGATAGAAAGTTATCATGTATATTACGTATCTATAGTAAATCAGGGGGCACGCTAGTGCCCTCGCCAAAATGAGCAAAAAGTGGCACGGCCGTACCATCCTTTTCTCGAAGCAGTTCAGGTCATTTTCGACCCCTCTATTACTGCGTTGTGGATAAAACTTGATACTATATCAATATTAAAAATCTTTTATGTTTTAATTAAATACATTGACTTGGCAATCGCACTAAACAATCTAATTAATAATATGTATTATTTGTGAGATACATTGTGTTTTCATGCGATGGCCAAGTCAATGTATTTATTTATAACACAAAAGATTTTAAATATTGATATGGTCACTATAAGATGTTGTTAGGTTAGCTAACTACGTAATAATTTAAGACAGAAGGACCCTTAAGCAGGGACTAAATAAATTAACCGACTGACGGTATTACATGGATCTCACAACTTTTTACGGTAGACGAACTGAGTTGCGAGTCTTGGTTTTTATTTACAATTAATTTTTATGATGGGTTGTATGTTCGGTTCCAAAATCACTTAAATTAATAAAGTATTTAACGGGATTTTTATTACATTTCTCAAAACCTAAAGACAAGACGCAGTTGAAAAATATTCCCTAAAATCTCAAAAAATGGCGTTGTTGTCAGCGTTTTAAAATCTGTGATAAACATAGACAGCACTAATGGCGTGTGACGTCACTCGTCACGGCCCTCCAGCCATCCAGTACAAACGATATTTTGTGTGAAAAGGATAGAATAATAACTTCAAAAGAGTTTCTTCTCCGTTTTTCCTCCAATTTTATTTATTTACACCAGTCGTTCTGTTTTAATAACATTTATCAAATAGAGAAAATAAGTATGCATTCATTTACATTTTTCATAGTAGCCAAATCATATTGCATCGTCATCAGCGTTTCAGCTGAAAGACGCCTACTGCATATGGTCATAGGCCCCACCATATAGTCATTAAATCGATGAGTCCACACCACTTAATTTCTTGTTTTCTTAATTTCTTTATAACATTATATACCCAAAGTTTCCTAACTGGAGAAAATCTAACAAAACAAAGACCACAAGATAGTTCTATGTCTTTTCAGTGTTAGATTTTCCTTGTTTCATTTCATTCTAAATGACTAAAACAAGGAAGAACTTATTTGGAGCAGCAAAGCCGGTAGTCGGGGAGCTAGCAGATTTAAACTCAGATTGTTTCAACCACAGGCGTAATGGAATGGACTGAGCTTTTTCGAACCAGAGGGAAGATTACTATATTTTAAGGAGCATCAGGAGCATAATCATGTCAGTCACAAATTTCCAAAAACACCTCTAATTTTCTCAGATTTTGACATTGGTGTGGTCATTTAGAATGAAAAAAAAAACAGTATTGATTTTAACTAAATCTATACGTACCATCCGCTTTCTACTATTAATCTAAATCTATTATTACTAATATATAAAGCTGAAGAGTTTATTCGTTTGCTTGAACGCGCTAATCTCAGGAACTACTGGTCTGATTTGAAAAATTATTTCAGTATTAGATAGCCCATGTATTGAGGAAGGCTATAGGCTATATATCATCACGCTAAGACCAATAGGAGCGGAGCAGACGAACTTGAGCGTGTCAACTAGTATTTATAATAAAATCTTGCTAATATGTGTCAGGAACCAGACAGGATAGGACTCGTCGATGTAGTTTCACTTGGTGTCGCCTAAATTCAGTAGTGGACGTCTTTCGGTTAAAATGATGAATGTTGCTTTTATGCTTCAAAAACCCTATATGAATTATTATCTAAGCCTTATTCTATGTTCCCTCCAAATTCTCGCCCTAAATCAGTATTTCACAATCCATTTTTTTGGTTTAAAATATATATTTGCTTACGTACATATTATAACAAGTAGAGACATTGCCTTTAATCATTTCTTCATCTTATTTTTCTTGGAGTAACAACTTATGCGTTTTAGTCATCATCATCATATCTAGGCCTCCCCCAAGGGGGGGGGGGGGGTTTGCCATAATCGCCACGCTTGGCAGGCGATCGCAGTGTATGGTGTTGAGTTTTACAAAGAACGCTGCTGCCCATTCTCTGGTGAGTCCCTTAGTCGCCTCTTACGACACCCGCGTGAAGTGATGGGATGGTATTATTCTTTTACGGTACCATATGGCACCGGCCGACACCATGCGGTATGTATGTGATTACGTACATATTATTACAAGTAGAGACATTGTCTTTAAGCATTTCTTCATCATAGTTTTCTTGGAGTAATAAATTATGCGTTTTAGTACTAACGTGGAAATAAAACGAGTTATTGTTGAAGTAGTAAATAGGTAAGTGGTTTTCTTAGAAACAGTCGTTTCCATGATTTTCCATTCCAACCCAGATAATGGGCTGTGGAGGTCTGGTAGGCAGCCGCTTCTCGTAAATACTGATATTCAGCTGGATCCGGATTGACTGGAAGCCGACCCCAATCAATCTGGGAAAAGCTACGCTGATGATGATAAGTAATTTTCATGATTTGCGAAAACCATGTCCATGTCCATGTCCGGAATTTCTGTTTGTAGGTCATTACAGGCATAGTAGAAGGCCAGTTTCTGTCTCCCAACTTTGCTGAAATTAACATTTTTGACGCTTTATTTTTTTTAGTTTTCATAACCACATCATCGCTTACCATCACGTGAGATAGTGGTCAAACGTGTGCCTATCAATAGTAAAAAAAAATATTTTACCAAATAATATACAATGAACTGACTGACTGCCACCAAATAAATATTTTTCTTTTATTATTTCTAAATAGATAAATGTAAAAGATAAACTATTTCGTAGAAGGTTTTTAGTATTTATTCTTGACTACCTTGTTGGTCTATTGGTTACAATCGATCGTCAATAGTAAAAAAAAAAAACTAAGCATGAAGTTCTGAGTTGGATTTCCGTGTTGAATAAACCGATGTTAGGGTTTTCATCTTACGTTTTCGACAAGCATTTGACATTGATGTACTGTCTAAATTATTTTTTGTATAAACAAAATATTAAAATACTGTTGCCGTTTGCACTTACATAAAGCTAAGGTCTGGTATTAAAACACATGTTTTCTTGCACACTAAACACACCAACAAAGAAAATAACATTATAATCATCTTGTTTACAATTTTGTAAATCGTTTCACAAAATAAGTAAACAAAAACAAGGATTATCCCGAAGGAAAAAAAGTATTTTTTACGAACGCCGTTAAAAATAGTCCGCCTTAAAATAGGTATCGTACCGACTGGATAAGAGCAGCCTACGAATGGTGGCGGGAACCATCACCCGGCACTGCTCACTACAAAAACATTTCCACATGATAGGTATAACGGACAGCCCTCTGTGCAGAGCATGTACGGAGGAGGAGAAAACAGCATCGCACATGCATTCTTGAGTTCACAGGCGTCGCCGAAATGCGGAGACAAACAATAGGGACACCAAATTTGCTCACAGATATCTTGAACACCCTAGGAAGACTGATCTGCTTCTGGAAGGAGGTTGGCCAGTTGGAAGTACAGCCGCCATGGCTCACGTACAAAGGTCCCACATCAGCACGAAGTGAGCTGTTAAACCAAGTATTCAAGATGAAATGACAGCTCACCTCATGATCACTTCACCCAAGCCTTCACTTCGACATGTTTACAGAATCGATCGACAGTACTAAATGCGGAAACCAAACCCAATAGAGTATATTAAAATAGGTATCGTACGTTCAGGCACTACAGATGGCAGCACAGAAGCGTCAATGACAAGTATTTTAAGGAAAAAGTGCCGAATTCCGTCAATAGAGTGCGCAGTCTACAACAAGCACGTTCCTAAGTATGCATAAGAAGCTCGTGGCTGCATGAGACGATCTTCTAGGTTAAGCAACGCTTTCCGAGGTCAGCCCGTGAATGGGTGACCATCAAGTACCACCAAGATTTCATCATGTCCCTGAAAGCAAGTTAAACTGTTCTTGGCTGTGATCTTGGCTGTCTTTGGAACTTCTTTGACAGTCATCACAGCCTCACAGGTAGTCAGAAGCCAGAAAATCCTACATCAGTCTTGCCAAGGACTGTTACCCATTTACTGGGTCGTCGAAGTCAGATAGGCAGTCGCGCTATGTAAAATATTGGTATTCAGCTGCATACGGATAGACTTGAAGTCGAACCCAACTTATTTAGGCACATGCACACCATGCAGGCACCATGAACCTGCCTAGCCTTTTCAAAAAAAAACGGAACCTTTATAGTAGGATCACTCGGGTGTCTGTCTGTCCATCACTTACAGCCAGTTATCTCCGGATCCACAGAACTGATCCTGTTGAAATTTGGTACACATATGGATTTCTATGACCCAAACACGGACGCGTTACGAATAATATTTTTTTTTAGTATGGGGGGGCTTACTGTGAAGGTTGTAATTATATTTTTTTCATAATTATAAAGTAAATGGTTTCGAAGTTATTCATGAAATTAGACAAAAAATGACCCTTATCTCCGAAACTACTGAGCCTAGAATTTTGAAAAAATGGAGATAATAGAACTATAGATTACAGGAAATCTATAAGAAGTCTATATTGTTAAAATAACATGTTAAAAAAATTCGTTCGGAACTCTTCCCACGCGAGTCCGACTCGCACTAGACAAGTTTTTTTTTTAAAAAGGGTTATCATCAAATGCCTCCTCCCGCTCTGGGCGGAGCAGAAGGGAGTGTCAGACTCTTACTGACTAGAACCTATCCGTGATCCTCCTAATGTCCTTTACGTTCCAGGCTCGCGGTGAGTCTTTCGAACAAATTCTGCGACTCTGGAAGGCAATGGCCCTAGCGGGCCCCGTCTACTATGCTGACATTTCTTTGAGGCGCGCGTGAAACACAACGCGCCGTTCAGGCTCATGGTGAATCTTTCCAACAAATTCCGCAACTCTGGCAGACAATTCGAAAGTTTGGAATTCAGTCTGGTCATAACCAAGTCTAAATTATTTTGACTCTTAAGTAAAACCTACCTACTTTACAGTTCACAAACCATTCAAAAAGCACCCTTATTTGCATGAAACTTCCATACGCAAAACTTTAGTTCCATGTTTCATGTGTTCTAACTGTCGCGGTTAGGCCCGGAGTCCGGGGTTTTTGTCCACATTTTGCTTGAGTTAATACGGAGTTAGAATTCATTGTTGAGCTCTCCGAGTTTTTATGCTGGCGTAACAAATAAAGTGGAGTACGTCAGTTTTGTTGTTAATCTTCTTGGGGGCTTAAAGTAAATTTGCATTCACTGAAACTCAAGTATTTATCGTTATGCTTATAAGTTTAATACTTCATGCATATATTACCCAAGTTTGATTTATCTAATTTACAAAATGCAGTTGTAGGTACATATATCTAACTACACATAAGGGCTTAGCTTTTAAGAGCGTTTCCTCCTAAACCAGTTTTTTACAAACTTGCAAGTTGCAATGAACGCAAAATGCAGGTCTAAATAATGAGTCAATTTTTTTTTTCAATTATAAGTTTGGAAAGAATTAGAGTGTGATGTTTCATTTTCCATTTTTAGATGCCAGTGTTTTGGACACTTTTCCCATTGACAACGATGCGAACGAATTTTTAGATACGCAATGAGTTCTTCCCGCCCGCTTTATATCCCGCTTTCGTTGTCTGTATTATCCACTTAACTACTACACAGTATACTACAACTTATCTTAAACGCCTTCATATTACTAGGACTAATAGTCATAATTATTTTTCGTTCCTTTTCACAAACAATTAAATTAAGCTTTAACCAACAAATTGACAACAAACACCTATGTTAGTACCCTAGCTGAAGTTATCATACTTTTTAACCACGTACGCGAGCTTCAACAGATCCCTCGTCCTCAAAACAGAATATAAATTCAACAATATAATCAAATTTAGTATTCATTCAACAAAATGTTGGGACCGTTGGCACAAAAACCTTTGTCCCCTTTCTGACCGCGGCCTTGTTGGGACTACCTACGTAGGGAATACTTACATGGGTGTTCGAGCCTTTTGACGGATCATTGTCAACTTTTACACATAGTTAATTATAAATTTGGGCGTTAAATTTATTAATAGGAAAAACTGAATATTTTTTTTCTGTAATTTTGCAGCTATATTGGTTTCTTGATTGACTAAATTGCACAGAAAGGAAAAGAAAAACATAATTCCACTAAAAACAGTAAATAAAATATTAAAAATAATAATTTCAATAATATCGTCTCCTTTTTTCTTTTGAATCCATCCAAAGGTTGTCTTGAAAAGATCGCTATTAGCGATAAGGCCACCCATTGTGTCACCCTATGTAATGTTTCTCATCTACCTTATTAGGGACTCACACAGTAAAAATAAGTATAAACAGAGCTAAGAGGCTCATCGGTGACGTAAGAATGGTGGATGCCAAGCTACATAGCTTGGCTCATCGCCGTAAGGTTGCCTGCTTGTCGGTTTTCTACAGATTGTACTTCGGTGAGTGTGCCCAAGAACTCCACGACCTCATCCCACCGGCCCCTTCTACCATCGGACATCCAGACGCACTGCATCTTACCATTCCTACCTTGTTGCTATTCCACCAATTCGCACTAAGCGCTTCCAAACGTCTTTTATAATGCGCACAGCAAAGGAGTGGAACTGTCTGCCTGCGTCTGTGTTTCCAAACGCTTACAACCATAATCTCTTCAAATTTATAGTGCACAGGCTCCTTCTGAGTAAGCTCGCTCCATCGTAGACTTTGTCGCTTATATAATATCTCTTAAATCGGTATAACATTGGAGGAGAAAACAGTCGAGAGCCAAACCTTGAATTATGACTATTTACATACAAAGTCTCTCCGCCAGCATTTCTTCTTAACGTGCTTTCCGAGGCACAGTAGTATTGAAAAACGAAAGACTTCAAATCAATAGAATACCACGTGCGGTAAACACAACACACGAAACAGGGATCGTAAACCTCGAGGTACACAAAACAGAATCCAACGATCTGAATAGCAAACAAACAACTTGTATCATCGTTAGCGCGCAGAGCAAGTGGAACGATTTGTAAATCGGCGCGATGTATCGTGGTGAATTGAAGAATGAGCCTTTCGGTACGATACATATGTTTTCAATATAAGGTTTTCAACTTATGTCGTACTTTTTGCCTCTTAAAGCAGGTTCATTCATTCATCAGCTGTAAAAGAATTACCACGAGAGCCCGATCGAACGCTGGATCAAGCGCCGTAATTGGAAGTGGTTTGGTCACACGCTCCAAAAGGATCCCGATCACATTCCCAAACAGGTTATGGACTGGAAACTCAAGGAAAAAGAAATCATGGCCGTCCCCGTCAAACCTGGCGACGTACCGTGTAAGCAGAAGCAACGAGCATCGGAATGACGTGGAGTGAGGTGAAACGTGGAACTCAAGACCGTTCGCGATGGAAGACCACTGTGGACGCCATCTGCCTCAGTTAGGGGACATAGAATCTTAAGTAAGCAGGCTCAATGGCACTTTAGATTTCAGTTCTATAGTCTTGTAATATTATTTCATACTAATAGTACCTAAAGTTGGTACAATTTTGTTGGACTGAAAATCATCAGATGATCCTCCGGCTCTGGGCGGAGCGAAATTAAGGGAGTATCTCAGATACTCCCTTAATTCACGAGTGGGTATTAGGTCTGCTCTTACTGAATAAAACCCACCCGTGTTCCTTCATATACCCTTTGCGTTCTAGAGTCGCGGTAAATTTTTCGAAGAAATCCGCAACCCTGACAAGAAAAGTAGAGTATAGTGCGTGTGTGTGTGTGTGTGTGTGTGTGTGAGTGTCTGTGTAAGTGTATGTGTGTGTGTGTAGTGTGAGTGTAGTTATATTTATTAATCATTTATTAAATCTTCAAGAAACATAAAGGTACAAACTATAGACGGACTTAATGCCTTAGGCATTCTTTACCAGTCAACTAAAGGTGACGAACAGATATTAATAAAGTAATAATATTAAATTAAAGTTATTGTATACTTTGTAATGTTTTTTTTTTTATTTTTTGTAAAAAATGGTTTTTATTTGTCACTTTATAGTGGTAGCTACCCACTCCTCCTTTCACATCTAATATATAAAAATCTCGTGTCACGGTGTTTGTTTTCGTACTCCTCCGAAACGGCTCGACCGATTTTCATGAAATTTTGTGTGTATATTTGGTAGGTATGAGAATAGGCGTTAGGATATTTTTTTGTGTATGGCAAAACAACAGCCGAGTCAGCTAGTAAAATTATAATTTTTAAAATCGGTTAGTAAATGACAGTTTTATAAGGTAACAAACATAAAAAATACAACCAAACTGAGAACCTCCTCCTTGTTTTGAAGTCGGTTAAAAACAAATGTAGGTTTGCTGTAAAGAAATTTCAAGTCCTTGATAGTTCTCAGTCTAGTGGTTGTAAATTACTTAATAAATAGAAATCAATGCTGTAAAATTGTAAGTAAAACACACGTGTCAATTAGGCATAAACTATTCCAAGGTCAAACCACTTATTTCCCTTTTGAGTAAGACCTCTTCTATTTTTAGCCCTATTTACCCTTTGTGAGGACCCAAAGATAAATTGAGGCGCTGAGCAAATTAAATAGTACAGACTTCGTCGAAGATTTGTTACTAGTTAAATTACTTGGTTTATTAGTACTTAAACATTTCCAAAGTTAGCGTAATCTTGAAAGCTATTTCAACATTATTAATGTTCCCTGAAGCTTTTGTTAAATATTCGAGAATTTTGTATAGAATTAGGTCGAAAATACCAAAACTCGAAGGCAGTATGCTTTTATATAGCTAGAAGCTATTATGAAATTATGCCAAGACATGTCTTTCTATTTTGAAGAGAGTATTTTGAGGCAGTGAATTCTGTGAATATTTATTTGAATTTAATGTTGCCTTCAAGGAGACATCTGGCCCCGAGGTACAGACTGAATCCTTTGGTCATGATTTAGTGTAAAACGATTGAATACTGAGGTCGCAGCCTAAAACGCAGAACCCAGGTGTTTATTTATCTAATGACGACATTTTCTACACTAATATTATAAAGAAGAAAGATTTATTTGTTTGTTTGAATTGAATAGGCTCCGAAACTAGTGGACCGATTTGAAAAATTCTTTTAGCATTGGATAGCTACATTATCAGGGAGTGACATAGGCTATATATTATCTCCGTACTCCCACAGGAACGGAAACTACGCGGGTGAAACCGCGTGACGTCCACTAGTGATTAATAAGGTGCAATGTCAAGCAAACTAAAAATACGGACCTTAGGGTACTTGATAAGATTGATGTTTCATGTTTTAAGATTCTCAAAATCTAGAGAAAAACAAGACGCAGTCAAAAAGTTGAATAAAAATATCAAAAAAGGAGACAAAAACGTGAGAGTTTCAATGTCTACAAATGGGGCACCATAAAAATAATCTTATTAAAAAAAAAGTTTATCAATCCTTATATATAAAACTCTTCCGTTACTGAGTGACTGACAGACAACGTACAGCCGAAACTTTTGGTCGTAGAAAGCTGAAATTTGGCATATAGGTTCCTTGGGGAGTGTAGGGGATCACTAAGAGAGGGTTTTCCAAAGTTCCTACAAGAACGGGAATAAACGGGATAAGTGCGTACGAAGTCGCGGGCAAAAGCTAGTGTTATCTAATCTCTTGCCCTTATCCGGATTTCTTTGGATTCAGTGTAAAACTGTCTTCATCCAACCTTTTTTATTTAGTCGGCATGACACTAGGTAGGTACTTTTTTCTTTGCAGCCGCATTATCATTCATACAGTCCATCCTTCGTATTTTAGTTTTCTCCTTCTCTCAACACAACTTTAATAATCTTAATTTACATTAAAACCCTAAAAGAAATCAAGAACCCATCCAATTTCCGACCCCAAACCGTACCACTAAGGACCAATTTTGCAGCCCAATAAAAAGAGAACGATATTGAAAGACAAAACTACACCTATTCCTCCACGAATTCAATACTTTAGGTGCGTCGAATCCAATATGTGTCTTAGACTTTCCATTATTCATCCCACTACATATGTACCGTTGGGGTCGTAATAAAATTGCGCCCTGAAATTTATATAAAACTGAGGCACCTGTCCCACTGAAAACGAGGAAGCGGCTAGATGTTGACTATTTTCGCTTACGAAACCTGAGATATATGTAGGTTCTGAATCCGTAGAAATACACATAACTATTGGTTGCTGACTCATCACCTGCCTAGTCAATTCCCAACTATATTGGGGTCGGCTTACAGTCAGACCAGATTCAGCAGTATTTTACGTGGCTGCTAACCAGACCTCCACAATCAATTAACTGGGTAACACGGTACTCCTTGGCAAAACTGGTATCAGATTTTCAGGCTTCTGACTATACGTAACGACTGCCAGAGATCTACAAATGACAGCAGGGACCAACGGCTTCACGTGCTTTTTCAGGCACGGAGGTGTCGGTATGTTAAGATGGTCACCCATCGACAGACCAACCTTGACGAACGTTGCTTAACCTTGAAAATCGACCCGTGCGGCTGTTATTATTTACTCAAATCTATTCATTTTTTGTCTACTATTTTATCGTAGCGACCGGAGGACTTAGAAAAGCATTCAATAAGATAACTGATTTAAGGGCGAAGAGCTTTAGAAAAACCCTGATCGACGATGGAGGACTCTTGTCTAGAAGTAGCAAATTCGCTCGTGACTTATTAATAACCTCCAGGTTTTAGCTCTGAAAACATAAACTCCGACAGAGAATTCCACTCCTTAGATGTATACACATTGAAAGCAAATCGTTTTGTTCATATGAATTGGATTTCCACTAAGTACCGGTGGTGCATCGCCGGACGTTTTGTAATCCGATGATAGAACATGTTAGACCGAATTAAATTGTACATATCCGGCTACGAATTCTGCTCCTTAGCTGTACACAATAATGAAAGTATTTCAGAAACGTTCTGTGTGTGCATACGGGTCTGTTTGTCCACCTTATAGATACCGGTGGCGCAATGGACACGAGCGTGTGGAACTCGTAAGGGGGAATTAGAGTATGCAATGTGCTACTCCGACAGGAAGCTTCACTCCTTAGCTTTAGGCACTTTTCTCACCGCCGGCGAGAAAGCGAGTAGCTATCGACTATTTGCACGCTGAAGAAAGGGACAAAAGATATAGATCTCGTGTGAGTCAAAGAGACACATACTTTCATAGTCGATAGCTGGCTGTTCACACTGTCGGCGAGCGTCTCTTACCTGTAGTTGATTGCAGTGACAAGAGCTATCAAAGATTGTACTCGCTCAGCGACAATCGCTCGGCGATGATCGCTTGGCGGTCAGAACTTACCAAAAAGCGGTAATTTCTACCAATAATGTGGGCCTCTCTGAAAAAGCACTCGCTGAAAGCCGAACGTCAAAACTATCGAAACTTTTCACTCGCTACTCGTCAACTCGTTTCGAGATTGAAGCTTTAGTCGCTACTCGCTCATCGCCGGTGGTGAGACAAGTGCCCTATTGTAGACTTAATTATACACATCATAAATGCGCAGGACAAACTTATAAAAATAAGTTGAATTTCACAATGTAGCGAGTTCCGCCCGCTTCTCGCTGATAGTCGGCGGTGGGACAGTACCTGAGGTGCGGGTGCTGGGTGAAGCGAGAACGCGCGTTGAAACTTGATGGGTAGAGTTGAAAGAGTGTTGTTTTATGCAAACATTGATAGAGGTCATTCTGGCGAGCGAGTTTACAAAGTCACTGTCCCTTTGTTATGTAGCTAAACTACTAAATTGATTGGTTATACAAGTTGCAATAGACGCAAAGCCTGAAAAGGGGGTCAGTGTGGTTGGGTAATTGATTTTTTTTTTCGCGATATCAGAGTCGGTCCCATAGTAAAAGCTGTTAATAATAATGAGAAACCGACCTCCTTTTAGGTTTTGACTTTTATGTGTTTTTATTTACAACAAAGAACCTGAAAAAACTAGTTTTAGTGCAAAAAGTAGACTAGGCTATGTAACATTGAAATAATTTTTCAAATCGGACAGTAGTTCCTGAGATTAGCGCGTTCAAGCAAACAAACAAACTCTTCAGCTTTATATATTAAAGTATATCTATACCAGCTTTTGCCTGCGCGCAAATCCCGTTTTTTCCCGTTCCCGTAAGAATTTCGGGAAATCCCCTCTTAGTGCTGCCCTTCACTCTCCAAGGAACCTACACGCCAAATTTCATCTTTCTACGACCAGCAGTTGCGTCTGTGCGTTGTCTGTCACTCACTCAATCAGTCAGTAATGGAAGAATCCTTACTAATATTATAAATGCGAAAGTAACTCTGTCTGTCTGTCGCGCTTTCACGCCAAAACTACTGAATCGATTTAAATGAAATTTGGTACACAAATAGTCTAGAGCCTGAGAAAGGACATAGGCTACTTTTTATCCCGGGAGTATTTTCCCTAGGGACCACGCGGGTGAACGCTGGCAGAAGCTAGTTTTATGTATTAGTTGATATTTTTCATTTCAGACCGTGGCAATAATGGAATACAATGTAACCCCGACAAGAGCCAAAGATAGAGTGGCTTGGAAGCAACTAGAGACTCCATCAATGCATATCAATACGAACACGACTCTCAGCAATGAAGAACACGAATAAGAAGATATTGACTACTCGTGCGTTTGGGTACACGTGGAGTCCAAGATTATTATTACAAGACCCGATTTTGAGTCGAGCCTTTGACATGCGTAATAAAGGACAACAAAAACCCAGGTCTCTTCAGTACAAGACCGACTAAATATTCTCTGTAATCATTTTAGTCTGTATCTTTGTGTCTACAAGGTTTGAACATCTGAACTAATATTCTATCCAACGTGCAATAGAATAAACGCAATACCTTTTAAGGACTCATTTTACTCATCATTATGAACAACTTTTACTATGGCACCAAACCCGAAATCGTGAAAAAAAAAACAGCTGTTTAGTATATTTAATCGTTATGCGCACATATATTTTTTTTTTATTTGTGATGGGTTTGCTCTTGACTCTAGTCTAGGTCAGAGATGACCAAGATAAAGTCTACGATGGAGCGAGCTTACCCAGAAGGAGCCTGTTCACTCTAACTTTGAAGAGATTAGGGTTGTAAGCGTTTGGAACCACGGACGCGGGCAGAGAGTTCCACTCCTTAGCTGTGCGCATTATAAAAGACGTTTGGGAACGCTTAGTGCGAGTTGGTGGAATAGCAACAAGGTAGGGATGGTAGGATGCAGTGCGTCTGGATGTCCGATGGTAGAAGGGGGCCGGTGGGACGAGGTCGTGGAGTTCTTGGGCACACTCACCGAAGTACAATCTGTAGAAGACCGACAAGCAGGCAACCTTACGGCGATGAGCCAAGCTGTGCAGCTTGGCATCCACCAGTTTTACGACACCAATGAGCCTCTTAGCTCTGCGTTTCACCGAGTCAAGCGCGGCAAGCTGATACTTAGCTGAGCCATCCCAAAGGTGGCTACAATACTCCATGCAGGAACTGACTTGCGCTTTATATAGGGTTAAAGGCTGTCCAGGCCTGAAGTATCGCTTCACCCTGTTTAGGATGCCCAGCTTTTTGGCCACGGTTTGGGCTTTGTACTCGATGGTGGCGCCGAAGATGAGACTGGATGTCAACTCCATGCCTAGGAGCTCGAGCCGATCAGTCACAGGAACAGATGCACCCCGAAAAGTAGGAGTGAAGACAGTTAAAATTTTCACAGCTTGTGTATTTCCATTAACGCTAAAAATGTATGGGGTAATCGATTTTTTTTTCGCGGTTTCAGTGTTTGTCCCATTGTGAAAGTTGTTCATAATGATGAGTTCAATGACCCCTTAAGAGGTATTGCGTGTATTCTGTTACAGGTTGTAGAGATAGAAATGTTTATTTCGCTATACGTAGGGACAGTCAACAAAGCAATTCGGTTTGCAGGCAGCTAACTTGCAACTACTTTTAAACAATGTTGTGAGTGCGCTGAGTAGACAATTATTGTGCACCATACTCGTTAGTATGTCATAAGCTTAAAAAGTTATAATGCACACATTAGAAATAAATGTTAGCATTACAGAGAAAAAAAAATATTATTTTTGCCTCTATGCCAAATAACTTTGTTGACTGAACTCAAAGGGTAACCAACGGAACCCTATTGCTAAGCCTCCGCTGTCCGACCGTTCGTCCGTCTGTCAGCGGGCTGTATCTCAAGAATCGTAATAGTTAGCCAGTTAAAATTTTCACAGCTTGGGTATTTCCATTAACGCTAAAACAACAAATAAAAATGATGGTTTATAGTACAGAACCCTTCGTTTGCGGGTCTTACTCGCACTTGGCCTGTTTCTAGGGTTCCGAACAAAAAACGGAACCCTTATAGGATCACTTGGGTGTCTATCTGTCTGTTCGTCTGTCACTGCCATTTTTTTCCGGATCCACTAGACCGATTCTGTTGATATTTGGTACACATATGGATGTCTATAACTTTACACGGACGCTTTACGTAAATAATTATTTTTTTAGTATAGGGGTCACTTTTGGGGTTTAAACTAGAAAATTTTAAAAAAAGATTTTTGAATAATATCGTGTGACATATCAAATGAAGGTTACTCTGAAGGTTTTAAATATATTTTTTTCATAATTTTAAAATAAATGATTTTGAAATTATTCAAGAAATTAGACGAGCCTAAAATTTTGAAAAAGAAAATGGAGATAATAGATCTTTACCTATAGATTACAGTAAAACCTATAAGAAGTCTGTAGTGTTAAAATAACATGTAAAAAAATGAAATTCGTTCGGAACCCTTTGCACGCGAGTCCGGCTCGCACATGGTCAGTTTTTCTAAGTTTGTGTTTGTTTGGGGTAACCTAAAAAGTATAAAATGTCATTGCCATATTGATTCTGTTGTGAAAGAGAGATAGTGATATCAATATAAATTCTTCTGTTACCCAGTGACTGACTGATAACGCAGTAGTTTCGGCTGTGCGCTGTCTGCTGGTCACTCAGTCACTCATCGGTAATGCAAAAGTTTTATATAAATTAATGATTTCATAAAAATATAACCGACTTCCAAACAAAACACTACAAAGTATAAAATAACCTTAATATCGGAAGTCGGTGTTTTTGGTTTTGTTTCTTTGTTTGTAACACCGACTTCCGAAATTAAGGTTATTTTATACTTTGTAGTGTTTTATTTGGAAGTTAGTTATATTTTCTTGTAACAAGTTTTTTTTTCACATTTAAGTGGTGATACTTGGACGACGTCTTCGACTACGCTGAAATTGAAATAAGCAGAAATGCTCATAAAATAAAAACTACTGGAACCAACTGAATCTGGATCAGAAACCTCGGAGTAATCGGTGTACATACATAAAAAAATACCCACCGAATTGAGAACCTCCTCCTTCTTTGGAAGTCGGTTAAAAAGCATGGTTCGCGTGGGCGTAGCACAAGGTATCAAAACTGTGGGCAAAAGTTAATTTTAATAAGAGGTCAGGTCAAAAACAAAGTCCTCCGCCGCGTCTGTCTGTCTATTTGTTCGCGATAAACTCAAAAACTACTGCACTGATTTTCATGCTGTTTTCACCAATAGATAGTGGTGGTGTGTGGTTTTCGAGAATGGTTTTAGTATATAATTTCTCTAGAAAAAAATTAGGGATCCTTAAGAAAATTGCAGCGTGGACGAAGTCGGGGGCGAAGTGCTAGTTAAGTATAATTAAGAGTAATTGTGTAATAAACTTAAAATATTACTAGTTAAGTTTTACCATCTAAGCTTTGAAGTACCAAAAAATACTCTAAATTGCCTTTATTTACAATTAGTAAACCCAATATTAAGTTGCGCTCTCGACTGCTATGGAATTACATTCAAAACTAATTTAGATAAAGTAGAAGCATAGCAAATTAGATCCTAAAATTATTAGTCAATAATAAAACGAAAAACAAATGCAAAGATATCCTTATTATCCTTACTAATATTATGAATGCGAAAGTAACTCTGTCTGTCTGTCTGTCTGTCGCGCTTTCACGCCAAAACTACTGAAACGATTTAAATGAAATTTGGTGCAAAGATAGTCAAGAGTGTAAGAAAGGACATATGCTACTTTTTATACCGGGAGTATGTTACATAGGGACCATGCGGGCGAAGACGCTGGCAGAAGCTAGTTTATAATAAGTTATTTAAAATACGCAAAATCCTTTCAATCATTTTAAATTTTAAGTACCTACTTCTGGTTAACAGTCATGGCAGCTGGGAGCATCACTCGCTAGTTACTCATAACCACGCAACTAGGACAGTATCGGCAGGTAAATTTGATGTTCCTAGAATAAGTAATTATTTTGGCGACCGAACGCTTGATAAGTGTGCCATATCTTCTCAACCAATTACCTGCTGACATAAGAAGCCAGAAAATAAAAAGTAAATTTGCCAAGTTAATTAGGCAGTTCTTTCTCAGGAATTTGTAGACTAATAAGTGGGGTTTTCAGGTCTCTGAGACGACGAAGACATAGTAATATTATTAGTTAAAAAGTAATTATACGTGTCCGCACTATTAAAAGATATTTTGTACAGACTAACCGTGTAAACGGCTTTGTGGGGCATAGTTCTAAGAAAGATTTTTTGTAAAACTTGTTTATCTACACTAATATTATAAAGAAGAAAGATTTGTATGTTTGTTTGAATTGAATAGGCTCCGAAACTACTGGACCGATTTGAAAAATTATTTTAGCATTAGATAGCTACATTATCCGGGAGTAACAAAGGCTATATATTATCCCCGTACTTCCAAAAGAACGGGAACTACGCGGGTGAAACCGCGTGACGTCCACTAGTGGTAAATAAATAAATAATAATAAATAAATAATCATGAAATACAGAGTTGAATTTCATGAAAAGGATACCTACAATATAGTAATTGGTTCAGTTTGTCTGCTCTAGTCCTTTTGATCTCAATTCATTAGTACCTATAGCTATTCAATCAGGCTCGCTTTGACTATTCAGTGGTAATCTTTCAGGCTTTTCTCGGAACTACTTTCTTCTATCAACGTATTCTAGGAATCTTCAACATTCCGATGAACTATTTTGAAAATTATTAATACCTATTAATTATTTAAGTTTCAATTTAAAGGAAAACCGAAACTCTGGGAGTCTTTCAGAAACCAGTTCTTGGATTTACGTTTTCTGACTATGAACTTCGAAAAGAAGTTCTTGTAAAGAGTTTTAATTGCAATTCATGTTTTGCATTCAGTGCAATTAATTATATTCACATTATAAATTGAAGATGACGGAAAAACGTTTTTATTTACTACTAGCTTCTCCCGCGGCTTCGCCCGCGTGGTCTCGAGGGAACATACTCTCGGGATAAAAAGTAGCCTATGTCCTTTCACAGGCTATCTGTGTACCTAATTTAATTTAAATCGGTTTAGTAGTTTTGGCGGGAAAGCGCGACAGACAAACAGACAGACAGAGTTACTTTCGCATCTATAATATTAGTAAGGATTTGATAGGCACGCGTTTGACCACTATCTCACCTGATACTAAACGATGAAGTGGTCGAAAATGGACCACGTTTTCCTAGAAATATCCTATTCACTCTCGACTTAAAGATCACAGCTTGTAGCTATCAGAAAACACAGACCCCGACAGGGAATCAATTATTTTGGAATTGGACCGATATTAAAAATAGTTATGTTCAGATTCATAAGTACTTTAACTTTCAGAAACACTCTCAATGAATAAAAAATCTTGTTGTTGTAGTTGCAGTTTTCTGGGAATCGGTACTTCCAATAACAGAAATCTGATACCTATTGCTCCATCTACTACAAATCCAAAATGGCCGGGTCTCCCAGCTTGTACCAACAGATGTTTTGATCAGAATATCAAATGCATAGCCTGGGGGTCTAGACGGTAGACATCGATGCAACCGTATCTAATTTAGCCTGGGGGGCATTAAATTGAATGTAACCCGTCTGATGTATCTTTACCAGACTGGTTCAGAGGGAGCGTTATGTTTTTCGAGGGTATGTTGTATGATATTTACTTCTAGTGTTTACAAGGTTTCAAAATAGTTGTTAATAGCAATTGCCCACGACTTCGTAAGCGCATATTTCGTTTTTCCTGTTCCCGTGGAAATTTCTGGAAATCATTCCTTAGTGCTACCCTACACTCCCCAAAGAACCTACAAGCCAAATTTCAGCTTTCTACGACTAGTAGTTTCGGCTGTGCGTTGTCTATCAGTCACTCAATCAGTCAGTAACGGAAGAATTTTATATAATAGAATGATGATGGCAATGATTGATGATTCACCAATCATCGAAGTGATAGTTTAACAACACACTGTGCTTATTCTTTTTACAGCAGCGTTTAGCTAAATCATGCAGCCTTAGTAACATATCGGATTTCACTTAGGATTAGCCACTGAGGACTAAGATTTTTTTATTCTAGGATTCTGCACTAACTAAATCTTTAGTAAATAAATAGTACTGTCACTGTGCCAACAGGATTTTTACACATTCATTTTGGTTACCTGATTTGTCAATATAAATAGCAATATATGTATACTTTGCTAGTATTTTCATCTTCATAGGTTCTCACTACTAAAGTTAGAACTTATGAAACTACCAATGAAACCAAAATTATATCTATTTGGTGCTAAAAATATAATATATGTTCTGAATGTTACAGAGATAGTCAATTTTATTTCCCAAAAGCACTCCTCTTAATCAAACCTCACCAATAAAACAGAAAGATACATTCTAAATATTTAATCGCTCACACACGAACCATTCCTCGCAACGAAATAACGGAAAAAAAGGAAATATAAATAAATGTAATAAAAGACGTGTTTCTTTTTATACCACTGCATTTTATTAAAGGAAAGAAAAAAGATAAATGGGAAACAATGGAAACGGTACACTGTACGAAATGTGTTTGTCAATCAAAGTTTCTGTATGTGTCTGGGGTGAAACGAAACATGAAAATGATGTGATGTAGGGAACGGTTTGTTTTGTTACAAAAGATAAAGTTATAGGCAATAAAAAATGCATGGTTTATTGTAATGAGAAAGTAAAACAAGACTTTATTTAACTTGCCATCGACGTGTTTTGAAGTGTCCACCTATCTCACAGTATTCTGCTGAAGCATTATGCTGTAGTATCAATCTGAAGTTCCTATGGGATGCTCATTTTAGAAGAAAGACCTTATAGTTTTACCTCGATTTTACCATTGGGGTAATGGTGTTCTTGAGCAGAGATCGTGGATCAACAAAAGTAAGGTCGAACGCGCTCAATCAAGGTACTGCGCCAACTTCACAGGGTGGCATGCAAATTAAGGTGCCTATGACCAGCAGTGGACTGCTGAAGGCTGATGATGATGTACTTTAAAGAAGATGCGAACGTACAGTAATTCAATTAATTTTTGATGCTAAAACAGGAGCAATTAAAGATGTCTTGTATATTAATGTTAAGGTTTTTCATCGACGAAAATATTCTCACTATTGAGCCCCATTTCACTTCGTGGTTTTGGTTGTGCGTTTTCTGTCACGAAATTAATTTAAAACTTTTTGGAAGATGATATTTATATAGATTTGTGCTTACCACTCAGCATTGCACACAGGAAATTCTTTTAAAATCAAAAAGTTTTATTTTATACCCACAATTTTTTAATAAATAAAAACCATTCTTTGGTAAATAGAGTTGGTACACGATTAAAACAAAGCTTCAATATACATTTTTTTTACCATTCGTGGATTGGTATACCATTAAAATATAAAATAAATAATGAATTCCCAGCAAAATAACGTAATGTTTGCATTATGATATTGCTTTTTCGGAATGGTTCCAAAAGTATTATTAAATGCTGCAATGTGATTGCACGCACACATGCCGGTAATATTTATTTTTAGTATACAAAATAAAATGTTTTATTCGAAAGCGGATGTTTAATGGAACAACTATAAATTTAAATTACGATAGTTTAATTAATTGTTTTAATTTAACTGGTGGTTACTAAAAGCCACTGTTGTTTAGTTAACTGTGTTTAATATTATTTTTCTTTCTATGCTTAATAATTTCGTCTTATGAAGTTCCTCCTTTTTCTACAAAGAAACTTTATTCACTGTTTCTCAATTCCCAAATCATTTAAAAAATATAAGGACTTGGGAGCTCATGGTTTTCATTATTATTTTAGACAAAGGAACCACTGCTCAGGTGACTCTGGGCAGTAATTCCTTTGCCCTGACGTTCAAAGACTATCCTAAAGCGTCGTCACCAGCCCTATGCTTCTCGCGTCTAGTGGACACCTTTTTTTTTTCTTTTTATTTTTCTAGGATGGGAACTCATCAAATGACTCCTCCCGCTCTGGGTGAAAAAGAAGGGAGTGTTAGATCCACTCACTTACTGACTTCCCAAACCCACCCGTGTTCCTCCTAGTGCCCTTTGCGTTTCAGGGCCGCGGTGACTCTTGAATTCTACAAAATCAAGTGGACCCTTGCGACTCTCATCAGGTCATCGTACCAACTTGTGGGAGTTCCTAAACTGTGGGTTTATCACCATATTTCTCGGAATCATTTCAGAGAAGATTTTATTGTTCCTTGTAAGTAAGTTCCTTATCGCGCGTTGTGAAAGGGGGCTAGACGGAAAAAAATCATAAAGAAGAAAAGTTGTAACGACACTTTTTGCTATAGTTGTAAGCCGTGCGGCGTGCGCGTGTTTCTCTGTCTGTCTCTCTCTCTCTCTCTCATAGAAAGCAAGCCAGTTATTTTCGTTTCGTCTTTCTATTTCTGTTTACATTATATTTGTTAGTATTTTTTTTAATATTATTATAACTTATAAAATTTTATTACAATTCCTTCTCTAATTAATCGAAAGGAACTTCGTTCCATTCGGGTGTCCCTTGACATCTCTCAAGTTTTTTATTCTGTATACCAAATGTGAGTTTAATATTAATACAGGTGAATCGATTGTGTCTGTGAGTTCTCAGTATTTTATAGTATTTCGTTCTCCAAGGAGTATGCGACATCTTTAATGTGATACAGCTTAAGAACTACGACATACATTTCAACGGACGATGATAATATTAGTACGTAAAATGGTTTACTACGAAATATTTTTAAGTGAATTTACCTTCTTATGTAAGTTTGAAGTTTAATTCCAAGTGAAGAGGTAGGTGTACCTGGAAAAAAGAATAATAATTTGTTAAGAGAAATAATTTGAAAATGCTGGTGTTGTTTAGCGATTGACTATTAATTAAATCTCAATCTAAAATATCAGTTCGGTACAAACAGAAAGAAGTTAATCCATCCCATTGTGTCACCCTATGTAATGTTTCTCATCTATCTTTTCTGTAACTTATGTGGTGTACATAATAAAGAGTATTCTATTCTATTCTATTCCATTGAAAAAAACCGGTCATGTGCGAGTCGGACTCGCCTATTAAGGGTTTCTTACCATTATTGCGGAAACTTACTTCCTGCGAAACCATTTTTCTTCTATGATTTTTAGGGTTCCGTAGCCAGAGGATAACCAACGGAACTAACTAATTACTAAGCCTCCGCTGTCCGTCAGTCCGTCCGTCTGTCCGTCTGTTTGTCAGCGGGCTGTATCTTAAGAACCATATTAGGTAGACAGTTGAAATGTTCTCAGAGGTTTAGGCGCATTAGGGCTAATTCTCATTTTGGCAACCGACTCGCTAATGGACTACTTCTCATTATGGCCACTTCTCATCTTGGCTACTTCTGATTAGGGCTACTTCTCACTTGGGCTATTTCTCTCTTGGGCTACTTCTCACTTGGGCTACTTCTCATTAGGGCTATTACTCATTAGGGCTACTTCTCAAAATTTGGGAATGTTTATTGAAATAAGTACTGTCTTTATGTATATAAACATGTTTATTCAATCATAAGAGATCAATTACATTATTTTAAGAATAAATCAACATTAATTGAACCAATGTAATAGGTAAGTATACAATATTATAAGTATTAGTTCTTGTAATTACTTTAGTCTGGTTTGAAATTAACATTGATTTATTTATAGCATACACAAATCAATAGTTAAAGGATAGGTAAACATTACTAGGTGTCACTTCTTTTAATTACTTTAATTTCAATAAAATCAGTATAAATCCACACAATAATCAACAAACAATATTAATTAGGTATATCTTTATATAAGAAGCTGGTAATAAATAAGTCATTTTCTTGAAAAATGTAATAACTGTTATTTGCCTAGTGAAATATAAAAAAGAAATCAAGTAACAAACAAATCATACAAAATACCTGGCAAACGTTAAATATTTTCTACGCCGTAACAATATTACCCATTTCTTTTTTCATGCGATCTCATAACTCAAGATTTTATTATAAAATCCAAGCAGTTTCACTTTATTTTCCTTCGCTTTAATAAAAGCGGCCACAGTTTAAGAAACAAAAGAAGCACGAAATATGGCTAGAAGTTTATGGAAGGTTACAAAACTGAATACGTGTGAGGTACACACGAAAGGATACAGTGTGACTTTTATTTCATGTGTTTGTTTTTTGGGGCATAAATAAATACTTAAAAATATTTTGACTGGCTGTTTCCCGCGACATCGTACACGCACATCCCGTTTTTTCCCGTTCTCGTACTCCAAGGAACCTATATACCAAATTTCAGCTTTTTACGACCAGTAGTTTCGGCTGTGCAATGTCTGTCAGTAACGGAAGAATTTTATGTAATACTAGTTGACCCGCGCAACTTCGTCTGCTCCGCTCCTATTGGTCTTAGCGTGATGATATAGCCTACAGCCTTCCTCGATAAATGGGCTATCTAACACTGAAATAGAAAGAAAAAAAATAAAGAAAGAAAAATTGTTTATTTATATAAATAACTTTTCAAATCGGACCAGTAGTTCCTGATATTAGCGCGTTCAAGCAAACAAACAAACAAACTCTTCAGCTTTATATATTAAAATATATAAGTATAGATGAGGATAGAACAACTCTCACAATGTGGCCAACTCTAACAATGACAATAAAATCAAATAATACCTATTCTTAAGGTTCACACATTAAAAACCCATTAAAAAAATTAAATTCTTTCGGAACCCTTTGCACGCGAGTCCGACTCGCACTTGTTTTAAATAATGCTAACATAAAAAAATAACTTAGCATAAATTGTTGTCCGTAAATTAAAATTTGGTTTTAAATTAAATCTAAATTATGAAAATTAATCCGTTTCCCGTAATTTGAGGACGAATTGAAGGATTTAATTTTTTTTTGTGTTATTAATTGTCAGGGCGATGTGAAAATGAGAGAAAATTTTGAAAAAAAAAAAAAAACATCCGGACAAAGCCGGGGCGGGCCACTAAGTGGCGTTTGAATATACTTCTATACATAATTAAGCACCCAAAAAAGCCAGTTCGTAGACTGCTACAATTCACAATTGACAGATTTAGAAACATTCTCCACAGATTTGGCTTAGTTCTGTGGTCCTTTTTTACGATCCGTCGGACAGCCAACCAAAATAGATAGCAGACACGGGACCTATAGGCACTTGTCTCATGGCCGGCGAGACAGCGAGTAGCTATCGACGATTTGCTCGCTGAGGAAAGGGACAAAAGATATAGATATTGTGTGAGTAAAAGAGACACATACATTCATAGTCGATAACTGGCTGTTCACACTGCCGGCGAGCGGCTCTTACTTCTAGTTGATCGCAGCGACAAGAGCTATCAAAGATTGTACTCGCTCAGCGACACTCGCTCGGCGATGCTCGCTTGGCGGTCTGAACACCCAAACTGCGGTAATTTCTATTATATTGCGAGTAAAAGACCGTCGCACTAAAGCACTCGCTGAAAGCCGAGCGTCAAAACTATCGAACCTTTTCACTCGCTATGTCGCTACTCGCTGATCGCCAACTGTTTCGAGTTTGAAGCTTTACTCGTTACTCGCTAATCGCTGGCGGTGAGACAAGTGTCTTAAGATCGCGTTTTTCAATGAGTAATAAACTTATTTGGCTTACGTAAGAGATAAATATAATAGATTTATACATACACTAGCTTTTGCCCCGTTTTCTCGTTCCCGTATTGCCTATAGTCTTCCTCATAAATGTGGCTATGACATACAAAAATAATTTTCCAAATCTGACTAGTAGTTTCATAGATTAGCGCATTCAAACAAACAAACAAACTCTTCAGCTTTATTAAATTACTAGTTGACCCGCACAACTTCGTCTGCTCCGCTCCTATTGGTCTTAGCGTAATGATATGTAGCCTATAGCCTTCATCGATAAATGGGCTAACTAACACTGAATTTTTTTTTTAATTGGACCAGTAGTTCCTGAGATTAGCGCGTTCAAGCAAACAAACAAACTGTTCAGCTTTATATATTAGTATAGATATAAGTAATCCTATATATATATATAGGATCTTGTCATAGATTCGGTAATGCTTTTGATATTTGCAGTTTTACTCAGTCAAACAAGCAGTCGAACTATGATTTCGCATGTTGTAACGTACTGAAATTACCATCATCAATACGGCAATTCCCTTGCTAAAGAAAAATATGTCCTATATTTATATACCTTTATAATACTTAAAGTACTTTTTAGAATACAGCGGTTTGTCTACCACAAACGACCTTCTTCTTGCAACTGTGACGCATCACTGGCCAACCTCCGACATATTGTATTCTAAATTCAAAGTAAAATTTCCATACCCAGTGTGCCCTAACCTCACGTATACCAACCGTTGCAGTGGGCCATAAAATACAGGATTAAGGGTGTTGTCACCAAAACTGAGCTAGGGCTCATAATTCTGTCGCGCCAAAACACAGTGTTCCAAGCTTAAAAACTCTTGGACAAAAATATTATCACGTACTTTGGGCTAAAACAAATTTGTTTGTCTTTCCTCTGGCACGATTATGAAATCGTTTTTTTTTTTCGTAGATTTTATTTTGTTTTTTAATATTGTTTACGCTCGTTGTTTGCTTTGAGGAAAGCTGCTTTTGAAGGCATTTTTAAATAATACGGTGGCTTGCTCTCGCGTTATGATTTTCGGATTATGTTTTGGTGTTGGTTTTCGTCTTGTACGTAATTGTTTTGACAGATTTTGAAGGGAATTGGGAGCATATTATTGACAATCTACATTTGGTTTGAAAGCCAAATTGTAAAAATTCTTATCTCTCAAATCATTTAGATATTTAGCAGGAGTTAATGCAGTTTAAAAAAAACACTGAAATACTAAGGCTATCTTGTGCAGATAAAAACCTAAATAATCAGTAGGTATTCTTTTATTTTCGAGCACATCCTCAATAATAAATATTTTCTTGCCGCGTTTAACAGCCATGACCCAAATAGATGAAACACAACACGCACCGAGACGTAAATTATTTCTATTAATTTTAATTGCAGCACCAGTGTGGCTGTTCTACTTTTGTGTAGGACAAACTGACTTAAACGATGTATGGCCATGTAAATTGTTAAGTGAAACAATGTAGGCGATCTTCTAGAACAATTAGGTTTGTAAACTTTTGACATACAGTTACATATCATAACATAACGCCTGTTTCCAAGGTTTTAGACAGGTGTTGCTAATATAATTATTACACCCACATTTCGGGTGCCTGTTCATTAGAACAAGGCAGAGGAGCGGAAAAAAGGGAGAAATTTTAACCAATGGAATTGCATAAAATCCTCGCACCACGTGAGTCACTGACATTTTGACTGACATGATTGTTAATATTTCTCCATTTCTCCGCTCCGCTATCTCGCTCCGTTGTAATGGACGGGCACCCTTAGTTATGCTTAAGGCGCGGCGCCCACTGTCGCTCGGCATCGGTGTGGCTCGGTACAGCTCGGGCGCCTTACGGCAGCTTCGGGCGGCTTCGGGCGCCTGAGTGCTACTTCGGGCGCCTGAGAGCTGCTTCAGGCGGTATCGGGCAGCCTCGGCAGTCGTAAGCATACCGAAGGAGTCCGAGGCTGTCTTCGGGTAGCAAGATGAACATGAGAACTAAGTGCCAATCCACCATTATAAATACACATGCACAACTGTTTTCACGTAACGTTACGACTGCTCTGCGACTTGTCTGCCACCCGAACTATTCTTAGTTTTGCCGAAGCTACCCAAAACCAGCCTCGGCGTCCTTAGGTATGCTTACGGCTTCCGAGGCAGTTCTCAGGTCCTGAAGCCACCCGAAGCAGCCCTCAGGCGCCCGAAGTCGCCTTATGGCGCCCGAGCTGTACAGAGCCGCACCGATGTCGCCCGATAGTGGACGCCGCGCCTAAATCTCATCTGAGCGACTACCTATCTGACCTACTTTGGTACGACTGGTGTCAGATTTCTTGGCTTCTGACTACCCGAAACAACTGTCAAAGACCTGCAAATGACAACCGGGTCCAACAGCTTAACGTGTTTTACAAGGCACAGAGGAATTACGGTATGTTAAGATGGTCACCCATCCGCGGGCCGATCTGGACAAGCATTTATTAACCAAGCACGCTAGACAGTCTGTTTGTCAAACTTTCTGATTTGTTTCGCATTTACCCTAACTTATCGAGCATTTACGGAAAATAAGACGAATTCCATAAAAATCAAAATTAGATAAAATAGCTCTTATAACCGCATGCATAGCATAATCAATCAATTATTTTATACAAAATTCTTCCGTTACTGAGTGAGTGACTGACAGACAACGCACAGCCGAAACTATTGATCGTAGAAAGCTGAAGTTTGGCATGTAGGTTCCTTGGGGAGTGTAGGGGATTACTAAGGATTTCCCGAAATTTGTACGGGGACATGAAAAACAGGATATGTGCGTACGAAGTCGCGGGCAAAAGCTAGTACCTATTACATGTATAACTAGCTGACCCGCCCAACTTCGTCTGCGTCATAATTTTCATTACTGCTCCGCTTCTATTGGTCTGAGCGTGATGATATATAGTCTATAGCCTTCCTCCATTAATGGGCTATCTAACACTGAAATAATTTTTCAAATCGGACCAGTAGTTCCTGAGATTAGCGCGTTCAAGCAAACAAACAAACAAACTCTTCAGCTTTATATATTAGTATAGATTGTTAATAACACCTCAAATCTAGAGTAAAGTTGAAAACCAGCGTCAGGCACTAATGTCTGGCAGTAGTACTGAGCTGAGCCTATTTGGCCAACCGTGAGGCATACTTTCTATAAGGTTTTAGAAAAGAATGATTTTATCGCGGCCGTCTCTTTGAGGCTGCGCAAAATTTTCAAATTGTTTCATTTCGCAGCACAATACCAACTATCTGTATCTATCTGTTATTTGTACGTCGTTATAAACGATCAAACACTCCAGTAGGTATTTACCCCACCCGTTAAGCCTACCCCCTTAACCTATTCCTAAACGGTTATATCCAAGACACAACGATGTCTGGGCATATCGTCTTGAGGTCCCAAATTGCTAGCACTAACACAGTGGGCACTGATTGCTACCTGTAGCCCGACACAATTGCCCCATTCTACTGAACAGTGTCTGTTAAATTCAACGCTTCGTCTCCAGTAGTTTACCTAGATATACTAAGGGTTTGTGCAAGGTGAGAAGATAGTGCGGGTACTACGGAACATTAAGTAAGTTAATCGTAAAGTTTTGTTGTATGCGTATTAACATATTGCTTGCGTATGTTAACCAATCTAAGCAATGCCACTTGAACATTTTCAGAAGGCAACTCTCTTGGAGACAACTCGCTTCCAAATAAATACTTGAACGTGTTTTTTATGTTATTTTTGTGAACTTAGCTAAGTAAAACAGCCATTTTGGATAGTTCTAATACTATGTAAACAATAGATTTCATTGCTAAGATCCGCTTTACTGAGCATCATTTTTTCCTCGAAGAGATAATCTTGTTTTTAATAAATATAGCTTTTTAATCTCTCCAAGTTTTTCATATTACATTTTCGACTCTTTTCTTTAATCCTATTTACTTTATATAATAATCATCAATCATCAAAATATCTAAAATTCTTCCGTTACTGACTGAGTGAGTGACTGACAGACAACGCACAACCGAAACTACAGATCTTAGAGAGCTGAAATTTGGCATGTAGGTTCCTTGTGGATTGTAGGGAAACACTATGTAAATGGTTTCCCAAAATTCCTACGGGAACTGAAAAAACGGGATATGCGCGAGCAAAGTTGCGGGTAAAAACTAAAAAAAATGCAAAAGTAACTCTGTCTGTCTGTTTGTGACCTTAGGAGGATAGTTTTCGATTTCCACGCGAGTGAAGTCACAGTAAAAAGCAGGTATTTTTAAACACAAACCCGTAACACACCATGGTTTACCTGTGCAATAAATTCCTCAAAAGTATCCACATAATCATTATAACCGTCTTCAACCCCTCTTTCATGGCTTGAAACACCCCCAAACTCCCCGTTTTCAAAGTGCTTATTTGTTTTATGAAGCGGCTCGGTTACAATGTATGTAATTACGGCAGTTCATTAAAATAATTCCGCGATAAAACTTCAAGTTTTCGCCCGAATCTTAATGTCTTCTCGTATTTGAACACGTTTTTGGGGTGCGATATACTGAGAGGGTTTTTGGAGGTTCTGATATTTGTTTGTTTATGATTTTTTAAGAATGATCGCATTCTTATCTCTGTTTTATGCCCGGTTCTTGAGGTAGTTTACCGGTCTTTTATCAGTCTGTCAAGTCCAAATTTTTCAAATTTGGAACATAGGCATTTGAAGAAACTATTGCCGATGCCGTCGCGTTGTACCCTATCAAGTAAAGTGCGAAAGCGACAACTGCAGCTCAGGCTGATTTTACTTATAAAAACCTTAACCAAAGGACGTTTTGTATTCCGCTGTTTTCTTCTTCACAACTGGACTGATCTAAGAAAATATATTTCAAAATTTAGAGGAAGACTATATCTATGCTTTTATTATTTTCTATTTTGTATAAAACGTATAGAATTTGTCTAATAGTCGTCTGAACATGGCGGTAAAAATGGCGTGATTTTTTGGGTTTTTGGTTTGTCATAATTCTTTTAGTAATTATGTTTTGGAAAAAAGAAAATGAAGGCACGTATTAATTAGACCTACATTTTTTAGAATAAAAATCATTGCTCTAGAAGCATTATCCACGAAGAAAACAGCGGAATGCGTTTCTATGGAGAAAGACCCAATAGAGTTCCCTATTAACCACTAACCAAAGAATGGCGTTATGACATATTTGTCACAACGTTAACGGATAGTTGAACGACCGATAAAAAACTCAGAAACTGGCCATTAGTCTGTCAAAATGTCTCTTATTTCTTTGATATCCAAATTATATTGAGTGTTTTCATATACGGAAATTGGCATTCTGGGAAGAACATGCTGTAAAATGAAGAAATGAATATCATATATGAAATAAATCAAGTACAAATATTCGACAATTATTTTTTTTTTTTTTTTTGAAAAGTATCATTAATAGAAATCCTAGGGTGCCTATCCATTTGCGTGGAGCGAGGCAGCGGAGCGAAGAAAAGGAGAAATTTTAACCAATGGAATTGCATAAAATCGCCGTACCACGTGAATCACTGACATTTTGACTGACATGATTGGTTAATATTTTATTCATTTGTCCGCTCCGCTGCCTCGTTCCGCGCAAATGGACAGGCACCCTTACCCTGGAGACCTGGTAAAGGTCACGGGTGGCCGATGGATGCGAGGCACACAGGACCGGTTGTTTTGGCGACACTTGGGAGGGGCTTATGTCCAGCAGTGGACGGCTTTCGGTTGTGATGATGATGAGAAATCTTAATCCTAAGAGATAAGAATGATTGATTGAAAGCTCGTTTAAAGTATACCATCTATAGGTTCTGTTACACCTTGCAATTTTTCTTGACAACAAAGCCAGAGGGCAATGCTCTATAATACCATTACATTTAAAACGTTGTAAGGTATAAAAGTTCCAAACCAATAGAAAAAAAAGTTTTAAACTTGGCTTACAATACGAATGCGAATGTAAAGGCGTAAACCCACCGCGGTGCACGCTGTGCACGGGTACGCGGCGCATTTTAGCTGCGTGGGTTCATTTGTTTAACAACGTGGGTCTACGTTTTCTACACACTACATACCCACGACTATGTACAAATATAGCATAGCCCACTGCGGCACACAGAGAGGCTATGCACCGCTTTTTTGCAAAAAATATGGTTTTGACATAGTCGTGGGTTAATATTCGTGTATAGCGTGTACCGCGTGCACAGCGTGCATGGTGTTGACAGCGTTGAGCTATGTGCGTGCCATATTCGAGCAAGCCACGCGTGTACCAATGACGTCAATTGATGCGTAGCGTGTCCGTGGGTTGCCGTGGAGACAATCTCATACATTTTCATACAAGGCGAAGTCTCACAAACGCGAGTAGCCGCGGTGGGTTTCCGCCTTAATAATTGGGCCACTACCTCCTTTAACGCTGCCAACTTTCCACATTCTACATCAAATGGGCCGTGATACAAATGTGTGTAATTCATGAAGCGAGCTACTATCTATTTTTAGTAAAGGATACGCTCCGAAATGTATGGAGCCTGGGCCAGGTCCTTGAACACTATACTTAAAAATAAAAATATACATTTGAAGCAGTTCTCAACTGTACAATTTATTTAAAATGGCTTTGCTTGTAAAACAAGAAATTACACTTGAAATTGCAACACACAACAAAAACCCATCATGGCGGTAAGCTGTCATTTTGATCGAGTAATGATGTTTGACATTTATTTCTGACATGTTTATTTACCGGCAACGAGACGAAAGTGACTGAAGTGACATTGTTATGACAGCTGACAGTTATCTTTCAATGATCTATGGTTTACTGTAATTTTTTTTTTAAGCACAGAGTAACTAAATCGGTGCGACGTCATGTTGAAAATCGATAAAAGTAATTTATAAATATCAATTAACTACCACAACAATTAACATTTAAATTAATTTACTCTATTTTTCATGATTTTTACGAATTTTTCTCTTTTTTATGAGATGGTGTACATAGACCTGGCCCATTTTGAAATATGTCTTTTAATTATTATTTCCATATTAGTTTGTGATTATAAAATACGCTTTCTTACTTGTTGTCAAAGCGGCAATAGAAATACATACTATGTAAAAATTTCAACTGTCTACCTTTCCCGGTTTTTGAGATACAGCCCGCTAGCATACAGACGAACGGAAGGACAGACAGCGGAGGATTAGTAATAGGGTTTCGTTCGTAACCCTTCGGGTACGGAACTCTAAAAAATATTCATAACTAGCTTCTGCCAGCGGCTTCGCCCGCGTGGTCCCTAGGGAACATACTCCCGGGATAAAAAGTAGCCTTTGTCCTTTCTCAGGCTTTAGACTACCTCTGTACCAAATTTCATTTAAATCGGTTCAGTAGTTTTGGCGTGAAAGCGCGACAGACAGACAGAGTTACTTTCGCATTTATAATATTAGTAAGGAAGTAAGGATGTCGTTAAATCCAAAAATCTATTTTTTATTTAAACCTTCGTAATTGTTTTTTTTTATTTACAGAAGGCTTCCCACAAGGTGGACTGATGACCTGAAGGCCGCGGGAATCGCTGGATTCGAGACGCATAAAACAGTAGAAGGTAGAAGTGGCTATGGTTCTCTATTGTGTCACCTAACTTTTTTATCCATAATTTAAAGTGCCATTACTTTTTTTGTCCGAATGACAACTTACCCAAACTTAATATCACATAATATCACATGCCATAAAATTTAAATCCCTAAATATAATATGTCCTAAATCCGTTTGTCATAAATATTACAATCAATAATAAACAAAAGATATAAAACCAGCAGCAAGCAAACAAGCAAGCAGCATGCAAGCAAGCACGCAGCATGCAAGCAAGCATGCAACATGCAGCAGGCATGGTTCCTGTCACGGCTCCAGCGCTTCAGGGCTCCGGCGGTCCCACGCGAGTTTATCGTCGCAGATGGGTTTAACGCTCAGACGAGTGTTACGACCACCTGCTCCTCAACTCGCGGGCCGCCTCGCCCCTCTGCGCCTACGCGATTTTAAATTACACTCTAGGGGTAGGGCAGACAAGACTGCGTGGAGTTGTATTTACAGCGAACCTAATTTTTAGCAAATATTTTAGGACTAAAAAAAGTATTATAAATGAACATTCGGAATAATACATATTATTTAACACAATACTTGCGTGTTGCGCCGACTCCAAGTAACATGGGATGAGGGCAGGAAGATGATGATGATTTAACACAATACTTAGGACATATGACTTTAGGTCATATAAAATTAGGAGATTTAATTATTATAGTACTCGATGTGTGACAGAATACTTTTAGAACTAAAGTTTATTATGTTAAACAAAATTTCGGGATTTCGAACATTATGGTTACTGAAGTTTATAGCAAACGATATATGAATAATGATATTCGGACAAACAATTTTAGTAGAAGAAAGGGAGTACCAGTGGCGATACTTGGACCTTACGTTTAGTAGTGGCCATCTTCAGACAGAAATGACGACTTCGACTGATTGATCCTTTCTTGGTCTACAGCTGTACATTAGTAGTTGATTCTTTGCCATTTCCAATTTTTCAATTTCTCTGCCAGAGTCTATGTTTCCTGATAGCTACAACCTGGGAGTTTTTCGTCTTCCATCTTCGACCGCATCATCACTTACCATCAGGTGAGATATTGATCAAACGTATGCCTAACAATAGTAAAAAAAAAAATATTTTTTTTTGTCTTTGGCTTTTTATTTATAAACAAAACAATTTTCCGTCTGATAAATTATATTTCTTTCGTGCAAGAGCATCTAACGCTACGTTTTTAAATTTACTGCCTCCACTAAAGGCCTCATTGAGTACAGAACATAATCCACAAGGCATAATTTTTTCACCGGCGCGGTGGGTGGGAAAGTGTCAGTCGTGTGAGTGTGTGTGTGTGTGAGTATGTGTGGGTGTGTGTGGGGTGTGTGTGACATATACATACAATAGAATAGAAAATCATTGTATTGAACACGAGACTTTATGTAGTAGTAACAAAGAAGGTAACAAAGAGTAACTCAAGCAGAAAAGAAAACAGATTTCAAAGGAAAATAAATAGGTGTTTACTGTTAAGAACGATTTATTAAATATATGCTACTAACAATTTATAACAAGTAACCCCAACTAAAAGTAAACAGAGTTCCAAGGAAAAAACATGTATTTAGAACGGAATAAAAATCATTGTTTCATGCATGAGACTATGCCAGTAAAAATCAATATTATAAAATTCTTCCGTTACTGACTGACTGAGTGATTAAGTGACTGGCACACAACGCGGAGCCAAAACTACTGGTCATAGTTAGCTGAAAATTGGGATGTAACCTACGTGACAAATCCTTGGGGAGTGTACGGGAGCACTACGAGAGGAATTCCTGAAATTCTTACGGGAACGGGAAAAAACGGGAAGTCGCGAGCAAAAGCTAGTATTGAATAAATAATAAGAAACTCTAACTCCAAGGAAAAATAAAAATGCTGTTGAGCTCCGATTTTTTTTTAATCCGTAAGTCGCGCCTACTGTACCACGACTTTACCGATCAAGATTTTAACCCGTCGCGTCGGCTGCCATTAAAAGCCAAGTGCATAAAGTCAGGAAGTTGAACAATTAAATCGGGGGCGGGTCGTTTGGACCCAAAGACAGTGTGTAGTTATATGTAAGTTAGCACAATGAGGGTTGAGCCTTGTTTTTGTGATCGTCCACTTGGGATTTCAAAGTCATACTTAGGTTATAAGTTTGAGGTATATGTGAGTTGGTTGGAGCTGTTATCTGTCAAATTAGTACGTGTATGTAGACCGGGTTGGATTCAAATTCATTGTAAAGTTAATCTAGCTAGAAATTTTTCAGCGGTACAAACACTTCGATATTTGTAAACAGATTGCCAACTCTACCAATTTTTAGGGTTCCGAACAAAAAACGGGGCCCTTATAGAATCACTCTGGTGTCTGTCTGTCCGCCTGTCTGTTTGTCCATCTGTCACAGCCAGTTTTCTCCGGATTCACTGGACCGATTCTGTTGAAATTTGGTACATATATAGACTACTGTGACCCAAACATGGACGTGTTACGTAAATGATTAAATTTGTAGTATGGATCACTTTTGGGGGTCAAACTAGAAAACTAAAAAAAAAATTTGAACAATATTGTGTATTTTAAAATAAATGGTTTTGAAGTTATTCAAGAAATTAGACGAAAGATGACCATTTGCCTAAAATTTTGAAAAAAATGGAGATAATAGATCTTTACCTATAGATTGCAGAAAAACGATAAGAAGTCTATAGTGTTAAAATAACATGTTAAAAAAAATTCGTTTAGAACCATTTGCACGTGAGTCCGACTCGCTCTTGGCCGGTTTTTAAACAACGTTTGCATTCGCATCTAAGTCTTAATCTGTCAAAAAAGGCCTCAAAATCCATACATTTTTGACCACACCCGACTGTACTGTTTTTGACACCTTAGTTGTTCCATTTAGCTTGGCAATAGGGATCATAATTCCACCTAGATTTGATGACATTCTTAGTCTTAAAGTTTCGTTTAGTGTGTAACTTTACCGTTAAATTCCTTTAAATTTAAAATGGCAAATTTAGAGTCCAAAGGATAAAGTGCCGTTCTATCAGCGAATTATCATCATCATATCAGCCGAAAGACGTCCGCTTCTAGACACAGGCCTCCTCAAGTGTCGTCACAACAACCGGTCCTGTGCGTTTCGCATCCATCGGCTACCCACAACCTTCACCAAGTCATCGGTCTACCTTGTGGAAGATCTTACAACGTTGCGTCTTTCGGTACGCGGTCCACTCCAGAACTTTTCAGCCCCATCGACCATCTGTTTTGCGAGCAATGTGCCCTGCCCACTGCCACTTTAGCTTAGCGATCCTTCGGGCTATGTCGGTAACCTTGGTTCTATCAACGAATGCAATTGTCAAAATGCCAAAATTATATCAAGTGACAATTCAGCAGCTTTTTTCAATCCCAAACATTTTTGACAAGGGCTTTCGCCACGCTACCGCAGACAAAAATCTCTTGCCTAGAGCCTCAAGTGGAGTCTGGATTTGTATAAGGTTATAGCATTGGCTCAGTCTCTTTCCATAAAACTGAAACATAACTCGTGAAATATGTACGTACTAGGTACACCTATGCCTAACCCTTTGCTAAATAAAAGCGTGATGGTATATTATGATAAAATAGGAATCCAGACACGTTCTAAGCAAAATAGTAACATGAGGCCTCGTCTATCCTGAAAAGCTACTTCAGGCAACTGAACTTGAGGCTTCTTCCTAATGTGCAATTGGCAAAGATGCCTCAACTCAAAGTTCAGACGTAAGTTATTGGATTTACCTCTTAGGAAATTACTATTTTGGGAACACTGATGATTGATATTTATGCTACGTTTCAGTGAAAGTGTTTGTCCATAATTTAGGCACGGTAGTTATTTGGATAGTTCTGAATTATGTCATTGATGGATAAAAATGTTTGGTGTTTTTGGTTTTGTTTCTTTGTTTTTAAACACCGACCCCCGAAATTATGGTTATTTTATACTTTGTAGTGTTTTGTTTAGAAGTCGGTTATATATTTTTGTAAAAAGATTTTTCTTTTTCACTTTTAAGTGGTGATACTTGGACGACGTTGTCGTGTACGCAGAAATTGAAATGAGCAAAAATTCTCATAAAATAAAAAGTACTGAACCAAACTGAATCAACTTTTTACAGGACTAAATGACAAGTATGCTGCATCGACAAAAACTTAAAAGTTGCAATTTAAAAAGAATCACAGAAATCGGATCAGAAACCTCTAAGTAATCGGTGTACATACATAAAAAAATATTATATACCCACCGATTTGAGAACCTCCTCCTTTTTTGGAAGTCGTTAATGAAACCTATGCTTGTACTTATTTTAATGAGTTTGTGGCCTCCAAAAAGTTGTACCAATGAACTGGTGAATGCCATAAAAGTTTGCAGGATACGAGAAGCATAGGTAATGTCCATGACGCAATGCTTGGAGGAAACCTATGTCCAGCAGTGGACGTCTTTCGACTAAAATGATGATAATTTAAATGGGCAATACCAGCTATTCCTGTGTGTCAACGTAATAATGGTACAGATTATCATAAAAGGATTGAATTTTATATCCACAATAAAATATGAATACTAATAAAACAAGGGTGTAGAAACTTAAATAATTACACTTTAAATTAATTAGCAAGGGTAATCTAAACCGGACCGGCTCATTAAGTGAGCAAATTGCGAGATTAGTTCAGTCGCACCGTGACAGCGGCAATTTTGATTTTAGTCGGTTAGCATTATTTAATTATATCTACTGCTCCGGGCTTCGTTCGTGTGAAAAATGTATTAATGCGTTAAAAATATCAAAATCAAATAATTCATTTCAACTAGACTATTAAAGGCACTTTTGAACGTCAAAAAAAAATAAAATATTATAGTGACTCTAGTCGTCTATTCGCAAAAGGTAGATTCTTATGGTGAAGAACGGACAAGACACTCCATATTTACTCTTTTCAAATATAAGATTTACAATATTTGAGTACATAAACCAATTGATTGTATGTGAGGACGATGCTCCCAAAATAATACTTGTATACTAGAGTCATTCATTTACTGTAGTATGTTGAAGAACAACGTAAGTAACCAATTCTCTTTTTTATACTTTCGTAAAAGCTAGGCTTATGATAATACAGATTTCCTTCCAAATTATCCAGAGTATTTCAAAGGAGAAAATATTTTTATAGCTAGGCATAACCCTATAAAATCATAATATATCTTAGATACGTGTTTTATACACCCTAAATATCACAATAACCTGCGCATAATTCCAACGATACTCCTTGGTAAGGCTGATTTTCAAATCTACTAAATTTCTCTATAGCTTCTCTAGGGTTATCTTTTAATTTAGACTTATCTGTCACGAAGAGACTAAATCCTACTTCCTGCTAATTCTAATAATATTATAAATGTGAAAGTTTGTATGTTTGTGCCTCAATCAGGCAAAAATGGCTGAAGGGGTTTGGATAAAATTTGGTAAACATATAGTTCACACCCTGGAATCAAATATAGGCTACTTTTTATCCTTACATGGCTTAATAGAGACAGGGGAAGAAGTGGAAATCTAGAGTTGCTGCTGCCTTAGTATTTCTAGATTCAAAAGTACCAGGAGAACAGAAACATGTCGAAGTATTTTTGGGATTGGGACTGTGAGCTCTAAAGAATCAAAAGTACCAAGAAACCAGAAACATATCGCAGTATTTTCGGCGCTGTAATTATGAGCGGTTAAGATTGAAAAGTACCAAGAGAACAGAAATATGTCAAAGTTTTTTCTGGGCTCGAATTGTGAACCTAAAGATTTACAAGTACCAGGAGAGCAGAAACATGCCGAAGTATATTTTCGGCGGGAATTGTGAGCGCTAAAGATTCAGTAGCACCAGGAGACCAAAAATATTTCAAAGTGTTTTTGAGCAAAATAATTTGGACTTTCGCACTGCTGTACCAGGAGTACAGCAGTGCGAATCTGTAAACATGTCGAAGTGAAGGCTCGTGTGAAGTGACCTGTTGATCCATGTAATCAAGATGGAATGACAGCTCACTTTGTGGTCACTTTACACAAGCCTTCACTTCGACATGTTTCAGAATCGACCGGCTGATACATGTCAAAGATGTTTTCGGGCTGGAATTGTGAACGCTATAGATTTACAAGTACCAGGAGAGTAGAAACATGTCGAAGTATTTTCGGGGGTGGAATTATGAGCGCTATAGATTCACAAGTACCAGGAGACCAGAAACAAGTCGAAGTATTTTTGGGGCCAGAATTGTGAGCCCTAAAAATTCACAAGTACGAGGAGACCAGAAACATGTCAAAGTATTTTTGAGCAAGATATTTTTTTTATCAGGAAAATTGATGCATGCCGAAGTTTTTACGGGCTGGAATTGTGAACGCTATAGATTCAAAAGAACCAGGAGGGCAGAAACATGTTGAAGTATTTTCGGGGCTGGAATTATGAGCGCTGTGCCTAGATTCACAAGTACCAGGATAGCAAAAACATGTCAACATTTTCTGGGCTGCGATTGCGAGCACTAAAGATTCAAAAGTTGGTACTTCTGAATCTTAAAATCCTTTGACATATTTCTGGTCTCCTGGTGGATACCAGAAACATGTCAAAGTATTTTTGAGCAAGATTTCATTTTACCATGTGTACAGCAGATACATGTGTTTATCCGGGCTAGAATTGTGAAAACTGTAGATTCACAAGTATCAAGCGAGCAGAAACACGCCGAAGTATTTTTCGGCGGAAATCGTGAGCTCTAAAGAATCACAAGTACCAAGAAACCAGCAACATATCGCAGTATTTTCGGCGCTGTAATTATGAGCGGTTAAGATTGAAAAGTACCAAGAGAACAGAAATATGTCAAAGTTTTTTCTGGGCTGGAATTGTGAACCTAAAGATTTACAAGTACCAGGAGAGCAGAAACATGCCGAAGTATATTTTCGGCGGGAATTGTGAGCGCTAAAGATTCAGTAGCACCAGGATACCAGAAACATGCTAAGTATTTTTGAACAAGATTTTTTTTTACCATGTGTACAACAGACACATGTCGAAGATTTTTCCGGGCTAGAAATGTGAACGCTATTGATTCACAAGAACCAGGAGAGTAGAAACATGACGAAGTATTTTCGGGGTTGGAATTGTGAGCGCTAAAGATTCACAAGTACCAAGAGACAAGAAACATGTCGAAGTATTTCCGGCGCTGAAATTGTGAGTGGTTGCTATTAAAAGTACCATGAGAACAGAAACATCGAAGTTTTTTCCGGGCTGTAATTATGAGCGCCAAAGATTTACAAGGTACCAGGAGACCAAGAAGCACGTCGAAGTAGTTCCGGGGCTGAAAGTACGAAAAGCAAATACTCTCAAACTATCAGAATTATGAAGATGCAGTTCCGAGAGTAAGAATATGACACAAAAAAGTTGCGCGTCCGCCCTAAAGTCTACGCAGACGAAGTCGCGGGCGGAAGCTAGTAATATTATAAATGCGAAAGTTTGTGGGGATAGATGGATGGATAGATGTTTGTTACTGTTTCAAGTCAGAACGCCTGAAAGGATCTTCATGAAAATTGGCACAGAGGTGGATTATAGTCTGGAATAACACATAGGCTATATATATCTCGGGAGTAAGTTCCCTAGGGATCAAGCGGGCGAAGCCCCATATAATTGTAATAATTACCTGGGTCAAAACTAACTCGAAGTTCAAAATAACTCTGGTCTGTGCAAGCGGGCCTAAATAGTCACTTCAAATTTAAGTTTACTTACGTAGGTACGTTTATTACTATTCACGAAACTTCCTCGATATGCTGTTCTTAACATTTCAAAGGCAATGCAGAATTTGATCATCCCCACTTCCAAGCATATTGCGTCACAGTATTGCACTAAAGCACCAGTCTATACAAAAAGGAGCCACGGCGTCTATCACGTTGACGGATTGATCCGTCCATTTGCTGCCTTATTTGATAAGACAGGGCCTGACCTGATCCAGCTAAATACCAATATGTGACATGGAGTGACAGCCACTCTACCTATTCCATTGTGAGAGAGAGACAGAGCTGCACAAGACGTATAGCACTATCCCTTTCTCTCAACAGACTCATGATGGCAATGACACGTCACAATAAAGGACTGATATTTTTTTCAAGGATTGGAAATCATCAAATAACTCCAGCCTAACCTCAAGAACTACGTTACTAGCAATACCACACTGCTAGGGAAAAACTGATTTTCACACCCATCTTCCATATTAAAAAAATAACTTCCACATGTCAAAAGAAACTGCAGAATTTGATCATCTCTATTTCCAAGCATATTGCGTCACAGTATTGCACTAAAGCACCAGTCTATACAAAAAGGAGCCACGGCGTCTATCGCGTTGACGGATCGATCCGTCCATTTGCTGCCTTTTTGATAAGTTGGAGCCTGACCTGATCCAGTTAAACACCAATATTTGACATGGAGTCACGAAGAGAGTGAAAGCCACTCTGCCTATTCCATTGTGAGAGAGAGACGGAGCTATACATGACGTATATTACTATCCCTTTCTCTCAACAAACTCATGATGGCAATGACACGTCACAATACAGGACTGATATTTTTTTTCAAGGATTGGAAATCATCAAATGACTCCAGCCTAACCTCAAGAACTACGTTACTGGCAATACCACACTGCTTGGAAAAAACTGATTTTCACACCCATCTTCCATATTAAAAAAATAACTTCTACATGTCAAAAGAAACTGCAGAATTTGATCATCCCCATTTCCAAGCATATTGCGTCACAGTATTGCACTAAAGCAATTCTTAAAGAAGGAGCCTCGGGTCTATCGCGTCGACTGATCGCTCCGTCCAATTGTTGCCTTATTTTGTTCTATTGTCCAAGACTCTTCAATTTTCCGATGGAATTCCTTCCAAGTATCTCAGTGTCTGTGCCCGTTTAAAATCCTTTTTAGAGTGCTGTATTTTAAACTAAACAGTACATTTAATCAATACAGTTTCCACTTGTGTGGAATTAATAAGATTCTGAACTTAATAACACGGGTAATAGGAGCCAATATTTGAGTAAGTTTATAAAAAAGTGTTTTTAGGGATCCGAACATGCGTAAAAATCGGAACCCTTGTAGGATCTCTCGGGTGTTTGTCTGTCTGTCCGTCTGTCACAGCCAGTTGTCTCCGGATCCACTGGAGCAATTCTGTTGAACATTTGATACAAATATGGACTTCTGTGACCCAAACACGGACGTGTTACGTAAATTATTAAATTTTTAGTGCGTAGTAATTTTTGATCAATATGAAATGAAAAAAAAATGTGACTTATCAAATAAAAGGGCCTACTTTAATTATATATTTTTTTATTATTTGAAAAAATTGGTTTCGAAGTTATTCAAGAAATTAGACGAAAATGACCATTCCCCCCTTATCTCCGAAACTACTGAGCCTAAAATTAAAAAAAAAATGGAGATAATAGATCTTTACCTATAGATTACAGGAAAATCTATAAGAAGTCTATAGTGTTAAAATAAGAAGGTAAAAAAAAAATTCGTCGGAACCCTTTGCACGCGAGTCCAACTCGCTCTTGAACGGGTTCTTTTTCTATTTCAGTGTTGGTCTCGGGGAACGGAAAGGCATAGGTTTTCAAACACACTAGCTGTTCATTTGAAATAGCTAAAACTTTTCACACCTTTGTAGAGTAAACACACCCACTCACTACCTTTTATAAAAACAACACAAAAAAAATTGAATAAATATAAGAAACAGCATTCCGCAATACTGATTTTGTTGAAAACGCGACCAACAAACTCAGTGTCCGTTTCCACACGAAACCGCGACCAAAAGCTAGTTTGCAATATCGTTTAAAAATGGAACACTGTCGCTCAATACATTTTGATTGCTCACTTTTAAACTCTATCTGTTCCGTAGTTTTAAAACACTCTCGGTTTTTTTTGGTTAAAAATGTTTTATTGTATTTTACTTTGTGAATAACTTGGTATTGTGGGGTAAATATTAAATAGTTTTATTTTTGTCACGATAAAATATTTATGTCTTTTCGTATTTCTAATAAATTGTTTTGTTAGTTTGAAAAAAAAAATATAATAATAAATAGGTATGAGGCGATCAGCGGAGTCATGGCGATCGGCGGCGGCGACCTATCGCCTCTGGCCCTGGTTCATTCCATGGTCCGGAGCGAGGAGGCATGGGAAGCGATCACCTCCTTCTGCGAAGCAGTAATTAATGCTAGCAAAGGGGGAAGCTGCCGCTCCGGGCGTCAGGAGTCGCAGGGCGATTCCCGGCCACCGTAGGCGCGGGCCTGCGGATAGCGAGCATTGAGTGGCTCGCCGTCCGATCAGAACCAGGCCTGGGTCAACGGCGCGTTGTATTCCACGCGCGCCTCAAGGAGATGTCAGAATAGTGGACGGGGCCCGCTAGGGTTAGTGCCTGCCAGGGTTGCAGAATTTGTTCGAAAGAGTCACCGCGGCCCTGAAACATGGATGGGTTTTATTCCGTAAGAGTCTGATACACCCTTCTGCTCCGCCCAGAGCGGGAGGAGTTATTTGATGATTTTACATCCTTAAAAAGAGGTAGGTACAATGATATATAAAAAACCCAAGATACACACTCAGCATCTCAAAAACGTCCGCAAAAAACAAGCGCAATATGTATAATTGTGCGCTAGTTTAAAACAGTCTCGCATCGCTCGCCATACTGCACTGCTTTGTAAAAAGAACTTTAAACGATCCGGTTAAGGTTGAATTTGCAAAAAAAAAAATGTTTATAGTATAACTACACACAAGTCACACATGACACTTGATACATGTCAGTTTTAGACGACAGTTTCGAGTGTTGCATTTGTTCGAGACTGTGCATCTTGGGTTTTTTATATATCAATGGGTAGGTAGCATATTTATTATTTTTTCGGCAAAGGCTATTTTCATAATAAAAAACTGTTTTCTTACGGAAATAATAATGACGAAATCATATCCATCGTAAACCTGTCGGTGTCCCATTAACTGGTTGTTGAACCGGTTAATTGAATTTTCAATTAAATTGAAAACGGATTTGTTGGAAATATCCATTTTGCTTGTTAGTAAGGAGGGTGTCATGTTCAAGTGTATTATTGATAATACCCACGTTGAAATAAATTAGTAATTGGGATAATTTCGTTGTTGGTTTGCATTGAATGATTTGAAACAAGTTAATATTTAGGAAGATAAAACAATTAAATATATAAAACTTAGAATTTAACTCGATAGTGAAACCAAAATTGATTATAATTTTCCTCTGTAATGACCAAAAAGGCTTATATTTCTACGAAAAGTTGTAGTCGCATCTTTTTGCATCGTCGTCGCATCGTACCTATGCGTTATTTTTTTAACTTTGTAACTTTATACTTAACTATCTTTTGCCCGCAATTTCGTACGCACATCACGTTTATTACCGTTCCCGTAGGAATTTCTAAAAATCCTCTCTTAGTGCTCCCTACAGTCCCCAAGGAACCTACATGCCATATTTTAGCTGCCTACGACCAGTAGTTTCGGCTGTGCGTTGTCTGTCAGTCATTCAATCAGTCAGTAACGGAAGAATTTTATATATTAGGAAGGATTAGGAGTGATGCTTGATAACGTGTCTTAAACACAGAAGTTCATATCATGTGTATAATAACAATAAAGAATAATAAATAAATTCTTTATTTCGAGAAATATTTGATACAGAGAAACTCCTTACTCATTTTTACTTAAAATTAAATATACATTTAATATGTCAAAGGAGTGCTTTAGCATTCGTACTAGGATTACCCTGTATCACGAATGCCGTCTCCTTCCACCGGGCACAGTAGGTCTACTTCCAATTTTGGAGAAAACTAAACAAACTATCAAATTTCAACTTTCAACAACGAATTGTTAACGTGTAGCAAATTTTCTCAGAGTCTCTGGACCGATTGATCCAGTAGATTCGATAAAAGCAGATAAATATATACAGGAATCATCCAACAAGGGTTCCGTTTTTTCATTCGGAAATTTTAAACAATGGTATTGTATATCTCCGCATCACGTGAGTCACTGACATTTCGACTGACATGATTGGTTAATATTTCTCCGTTTCTCCGCTCCACTGTAATGGACAGGCACCCTTAAAACTCTAAAAAACACCAAAGCACAATAAATTCAACGGACTCCCAAAAATCACAGCACATTACAAAAAAACCAACCAATTTTGCCTCCAAACCTTACATTCCCGGTCTTTAAAAGTAGATTTTTTTACCATTTTCCCTCTGGCCGAAGAGGCACGTTAGCAACGTCATTATTTCAATGAGTCTTAGTTTTTCGGCTGACTTGTTATGAAGGGACGGACTCAGAATCTATCGTCTTTAAGCTTCGAAACGAGAAAGATTCCCGGCAGAATTTATTGGACATTTCTGACGGGTATATTTGGTAAATTATTTTGGGGAATCGTTAAACATAATCGGTTTGTCAACAGTTGATAACTACTATAAAACAAAATTTTGGATAGGAATCTAACTTCAGAACAAATACGTAAACATTTGACTATCATTTTTCTACTCCTGAGATACAAGCTAAATCGTCTTTAAGTCAGGAGTGAATAGGTTACTTCTATCTAAGCGGGCTCCATCTTCGACCACATCATTGCTTAGTCTGTGGGTTGATTATACCAAAAGATCGCTGAAAGTCCTGCGCATCCAGTATAATAATGTTTCCAGAATGTTGTTGGGACTGCCCCGTTTTTGTAGCGCATCTGAGATTTTCGCGCAGCATCGAACGGATGACTTTTATACTGTCATGCGAAAAAGAATCTCGTCTTTAGTAACACGGTTGCGGGACAGTGACAACAGTATTCTGAGAACAGTGGCGGAGAACATCTACTCTCCCATTCTGAGACGTTTTGTGGAGGTGATGAACGCTTTTAGATACTTAATAATAGTCACTAAGTTGCTTTTAATTGATTTACTAACATGATATAAGAGGTTTTACTAACACAGCGGATCGTATGTTGTCCAAAATAAAGATTTATTTTTTATTTTTTTTATTTTACCGTCAGGTGTGATATTGATCAGACGCGAGCCTGTCAATAATAAATATTAGTTAAAGTTATATTATAGTTTTTTTTTCTACTCCTCCGCTGTACTTTCCTGATTAATTTCATTGCGGAATGCAATACAGTCTTTTTTTTAACTTAGCCCCGTACTAGGAATTTCTCCTGTACCGTGGGTGTGTTACCATACATACAAAGTCACATACACAAACAGCCAGACACAGAACGACTATCTGTAGGCCATACAAACATTTGTTCCGTGCGGAAATCGAACCCACGACGCGCGGCGCAGCAGCTGATCGCTCAACCACTGCGCCAACCGTGCCGCCTTTGTATCGTTTCTCCGGGACTCGTCGGGCTTCATTGGCTCGACGTTTTTCTGATGGTCGCCACTGTTGATTCTGGCTTTCAGGCGTTGCAATGGTAGGGAATGTGTGGCGGGCTTGTCCGTTAAATAAATATTAGTAGACTAGTTGATGTAACATTTCTTTATTTTTGTCGTTGAGTTTGTTTCTAATATTGACCTCCACAGAGGGCAGATAGGCAGGCAGTCTACGTAAAATACTGGTACATCTGCATCCATTGCTGATCCCGATCATTTTTTTATTTAATTTTTATTAACATAGTTTTGTTCTTGACTCTACTTGATCTCAACATAGTTGAGCAAAACCTAGGCAAATTATGAGTTTGAGGTTATGCCGGCGGTTTCATTATTCTGTAGTTTAGAACCTTCAGACTACAACGGATACTACAGATTATTTCTTACCACTTAAAACTTTGACCGGCTGCCTCTTCCAGAATGCTGATCAAAAGGTTACCAAGTAACTTCGTCAAGAATCTTCCCAACGTATCGAGCCTGTACAAACAAAAACTCCGCAGTCTTGAAACTTTACCGACCGAACAAAAACCGGTCAAGGTCAAAACACCCAATTAGACCTTTTCATATTAATATTGGCTAATCGGAACTTGGGTTTCGCAAAAAACCGGGTAAGTGCGAGTCGAAATTGACTACAAAAGGTTCTGTACCTATCACGTTGTAATGCTGCCAGTCTTCTGGGAACATTTTTTAATGACAGCAATATGGAGGTATAGGTACTTTGACAATTAGACCTTTTCATATTAATTTTGGCTAATCTGAACTTGGGTTTCGCAAAAACCGGGTGAGTGCGAGTCGAAATTGACTACAAAAGGTTCTGTACTTATCACGTTGTAATGCTGCCAGCCTTCTGGGCACGTTTTTGAATGACAGCAATATGGAGGTATAGGTACTTTGACAATTACAAAATAATTAGACCTTTTCATATTAATATTGGCTAATCTGAACTTGGGTTTCGCAAAAACCGGGTGAGTGCGAGTCGAAATTGACTACACAATGTTCTGCACTTATCACGTTGTAATGCTGCCAGTCTTCTGGGCAAGTTTTTGAATGACAGCAATATGGAGGTATAGGTACTTTGACAAGTAGACCTTTTCATATTAATATTGGCTAATCGGAACTTGGGTTTCGCAAAAAACCGGGTAAGTGCGAGTCGAAATTGACGACAAAAGGTTCTGTACCTATCACGTTGTAATGCTGCCAGTCTTCTGGGCACGTTTTTGAATGACAGCAATATGGAGGTATAGGTACTTTGATAATTAGACCTTTTCATATTAATATTGGCTAATCTAAACTTGGGTTAAAAAAACCGGGTAAGTGCGGGTCGAAATTGAGTACAAAAGGTTCTGTACCTATCACGTTGTAATGCTGCCAGTCTTATGGGCACGTTTTTGAATGACAGCAATATGGAGGTATAGGTACTTTGACAATTAGACCTTTTCATATTAATATTCGCTAATCGGAACATGGGTTTCGCAAAAAACCGGGTAAGTGCGAGTCGAAATTGAGTACAAAAGCTTCTGTACTTACTACGTTGCAATGCTGGCAGTCCTGTGGACACGTTTTCAGATGACAGCAACGTAGAGGAGTAGATGCTTCGACGTATAATTTGTTTTTTCTATATGTTACGTAGAATAGAATATAATCTTTATTATGTACTCCACATAAGTTACAGAAAATAAAGATAAAGAAAACATTACGTATGTGTTTAGGTTTATTAGATTTATTGATATTTACTTTTACATAAATAAAACCTACTACATGGAATTCACGTACTTTTTACCTATATTTTTAAGACGCTCTTCAGATAGGGTATGTGAGAATAGATATGAAAGAAAAGAAATCAGTGAAATTTTTCAGTTGAATCATTTAAATAAACATAAATCGCTTTTTTTACCCGACTGCGCCAGAAAAAGAGATGAGAGATATTTTTTTAAGTGTAAGTATGTATTTTTCTTTATATTGAACACCCAAAGGTTGAAAATGCCTAAGACATTATTCCGATTTTGTTTGCACAAAGTGTTAAATAAATGAAAGAAGAAATCGTGTTGCTCCAATACCAAAAAATGGGACAAGAGCAGTAATATAATGACTTTCTTGTGACAAACGGACGGCTTAAGCTTATAAAAATAGGGTCCCGTATGGTCCTTTTGTTACGTAACCCTAAAAGTTCACAATCGATACTTAAAATTTGTTTGACATTCTTCATCCAAAAAAAGTGCCTGAATATTACGGAATATGGATATTACGTCATTTCAAATATTCAAATACAAAAACCCTCTATGGTTCAGAAAGCCGTACGAGTGCATAACCCATAATTAAAACAAAGAAATATTTACACACATATAAACTTTGCATTTCAAAAACTCATCGAGAAACCTAGTCTGACGTTTTGTTGAGTCAAAAATCGGAAGGCTTCTTTGTTGGGCCACATCAGTTGAAAAGCTAGATCCCGGGATGTTGAGCTGAACACTGCAAGGTTACATTTTCGCTTATTCAGTTAATGAGCTAAATGGTGTTTGTTTTGTGCTGGCTGGCTGGTTGACACGGCTTTTAAGGCGGCGATACCTGAGAGTAGCTGATTTTAAAATGAGAATCATGTCTAAACGGCCAGTCGTAATTTTTTGAAAAAAATATTTGTTACATTAGACTATTTAATATACAGTTTTTTTTTAAGTTTTAGAATAATAAGTTAAGTACAAAAATCTACTGAATTTTGGGTTGCGCGGGTGTAAAACGAGTGCGCATTTTGTTCCCTCAAGGTCGCTGGCGTAAGAGGAGTATGGACGTACAGGTAAAACAACATTTTGTTGATGATGTCGAAACTCCTTTCTCGTGAGACGCACAGGTCCGGTTGTTGTGGCGACACTTGGGGGAGGGAGACCTTTGTCCAGCAGTGGACGCCTTTCGGCTGATATGATGATGATGATGATGAGGACCAACGGCTTAACGTGCTTTCCGAGACACGAAGGAGTCTCGGTATGTTAAGTTGGTCACCCATCCATAGATTGACCTTGGCAAGCGTTGCTTAACATTGAAGATAAACTCGGCTGTTTTTATTTAGCCACCAGCCTCTCGGAATACTATCAAATACTACCATTTAATGTCACATTTATTTCACCAGCTAAGTTGAATTACACTGAAATAAACAATTACTCTGACAGTACGTACAAACAGTTAATTTATCTTCATTCAGACCTTGTTTAGCTATAAATCACTTTTTGTAAGATTGATGCCTAGCCTGGATTTCGGGCTACAATTTTAGGATAAAGCTGAAAAAGTTGCCGACTCGGCTCTGTAGGGAATATTGTTTCAGCGAGGAATTTAATAGGAAAGCTGTTTTAATCTCCGAAGGGTCAGTGTTTTCCGGAGTTATTATACGTAGATGAGTGATGGATTTTTCTTTATTGATTTTTGTTAAATACGAGTATACGTTGGAAGGCCTCAAGGTGGACCGATGACCTGGTGAAGGTCGCGGGTAGCTGATGGATGCGAGACGCACAGGACCGGTCGTTGTGGCGACGCTTGGTGGAGGCCTATGTCCAGCAGTGGACGTCTTTCGGCTGATATGATGATAATGACGACTATAAAATTCTAAATTAAATACCTTATTTTAAAATGCACTTATGACCAGCTGAACACCAAAACCAGACTCACCACGATTTGATCATATCGCTCAAAGACAACCAGAAAACTTGGACTGAAATCGCGAAAAAAAAATCGACTCCCCCATACATTTTTGTGCGCATAACTCGACAAAATGTACTGAACAGCTGATTTTTTTTTCGCGATTTCGGACTTATTGTCATAGTAAAAGTTGAACATAATAATGAGTACAATGACCCCTTAAGAGGTATTGCGTTTATTCTTTTACACGTTGTATAAGAAAACAAGCCCGCCGCACATTCCCAACCACTGCAACTCCTGAAAGCCAAAATCAACAGTGGCAACTACCAGAAAAACGCCGAGTCAATGAAGCCCGACGAGTCCTGGAGAAACGATTTAACTGTCTTGGATCCCGCAACAAAATTAATCAGTACGTCTACCATGACATTTATCAATCTATACTCGCTAGCGACTGTAGTTAAAAAAATGTATGAAAACTTTTAAAAAACAAGTTTCTAATTTGTTTTTTTAATTTGTTAACTAAAGTTTTACTTGCAACTTGCTTGCTTGTTAGTTAACAACTTAAACAAATAAATTAGAAACTTGTTTTTTCAAAGTTTTTATACAGTTTTTTAACTACAGACGCTAGCGAGTATAGTTTGATAAAACTCATGGTAGACGTACAGAAAAGTACAGCGGAGGAGTAGGAAAAAAATTTTTTCTTTTTCCTTCCTTATCAAGCAGGAGACAGAACATAGCTAGGTCAATAGGCACCAAGAGAGATATTCAACTAGGTTAAGCCCAATTGCCAAGCACCACGGATTATATATTAAAACTAAAACTAATGGGTCCTAAATTGTGAGCTATATTTGATTCCAGTAATAGGGATGACAAAATCGCTTAAAAGTACGGAACTTTGTTCTGCTTTCTACAAGGTCCGTAAAGTAAATAACTCCAGATGCAACCTGAATACTATCTAACATAACATTGCGTTCAGTTTGCCAAAGAATACACTCCCATAAGATAAGATGTATGAAACAATAAGAACAGTTAGATGAAAAAGACCGTGCGGGTATTATTTACCTACGCCGGTCTGATCAGATCAAGGCGATATAAGGACTCGCTGTGACCAATGCTCTGAGAAGATCCGAAGACAGAAAGGTCTAGAAGCAGCTCGTTAGTAAATCCTTTAATGATTAACAGCCCGGAAGACACTAAAACAATGAATCCTCTATTATAAGACAGAACATACTACGACAAGCAGTGTCCCTTCTCAGCCCTTCTCGGAATTGTCATTTTCGTTTCCGAAACATTTCGTTTTACTTACCTACTGAAACAAGCCTTTATTTCGTCCTACATTCGACCTAGGTAAAGCCTAGATGTTGAGTCTAGATCAGATGATCCCCAATTACACGCTGTCGCGCCCGCGTTGTTTACTAACACCACGCTTGCTGATAATAGGACTAGCAGAGGTTACGGGTCGAGATAAGAAAAAAGTTGTGGGGCAAAAATTGTAACCTTTTTTAGTAAATAAAGTAACGTAAATATTAGGCCAAGTTATTTGGTAAAAGTCAAAGCCAAATCATTTATTAAAATATGACTATTGACTAATAAGTGATACCTACTTTCGAATGTCATGATTTTACAAGCTATGATCATGAATTTCTGACACATCAGTCTTGGCCAGAAGTACCGTGTTACCCAGTTAATGAGTTGCAGAGGTCTGGTAAGCAGCTGCTCCACGTAAAATTCTGGTGTTCAGCTGAAACCGGCTTGAATGGACCCGACCCCAATATAGTTGGAAAAAGACTAGGCTGATGATGATGATGATCATGACACATCAACCAACTGTAACTTTTCCGGGAAAAAGCTTTTCCGTCTAGAAAAGTCACGATAATTGATCAGCAGACTTGCTCTTGCTTATTTAGGTAACTATTACAATCTTCACACAGAGCTAAACGCGACTGGATAATGTGACATTTGACAAGTGAAAATTGGATAAGCCGAAAATTTTCTAGCCAGAGCGGGAAGTCTCGATATCAGTCTGTTACCCATCGCCTAAAGACCGAATTCGGTCGTTAAGTCCTAAGACCACCCTGCCGGGGTTGCGGGATTCCTGCCGGGGTTGCGGGATTTGTTCGAGAGAGTCGCCGCGGCCCTGGAACGCAAAGGGCATTAGGAGGAACACGGATGGGTTTTAGTCAGTAAGAGTCTGACACTCCCTTCCGCTTCACCCAGAGCGGGAGAAGTCATTTGATGATTTCCCATCCTTAAAAAAAAAAAAAAAAAAAAGTCCTAAGACCACCTGTACACAGTCAATCTCGAACGCGATTCACGGATTATAATAGAAAAGTAGACACAGTGTGTAAAGAAACAGAGAAGGAAACTTAAGATAAACTATACTTACTTAACTAAAACATTATTATCTACACCTACATTCATATATTGAGTACAAAAATGTAAGTTACATTATTGATATAGACTTTCCTGGTTTGCAAGATACATAATTATTTTCTTAAACTAAGCATCAAAGAAACAAAATTGTGATCTTTCATTTTAATGCGGGTTTACCTATCAATCTAAACATATTATATTGTACAACACACTCAAACACATGGACTCATAACGAAAAATTGTTACCAATACAAAAAAAATATAAATACGAAGCACGGATAACTCTTGATGATTTATGTTGCCATAAATAAAAACATACCATTATCCTTGTGCTCAGGGTTAAAAATGAAAAATGCTTACACATAATATACATGTTGATTCGGAAAAGAAAAACGTCGCCACTTTGAGTAGGCAGTTGGGGAATATGGTTGAAGGTCGTGTACATAATGGACTATGCTGGAAATAGTTTCGTGCATGGGTATTTGCTGCTACCAATGGTGTTTTGGGAAGTGTACTTAAGCATGACGATAAGCAAACAGAATTACTGCCGGATTTTGACTTAAGAAAGGGGTTCCAATTTTTTCCTATGGGAGCTGGCATAGCACCCCCGCTGCTATTTCAAAGTTGCGGCGCACAGTAGAGGACACCTAAACAGACAAAAATCATCATTATCATCATCATATTAGCCGGAAGACGTCCACTGCTGGACATAGGCCTCCCCCAAGCGTCGCCACAACGACCGGTCCTGTGCGTCTCGCATTCATCGGCTACTCACAAACAAAAATCATTAAAATTTAACTTATCACGTGCTATTGCACTAGATTTTACATAAGTGTGTTTAATGATTTTCATTGTTCAAACATGGCAAATTTACCTTCAAATATCTCGGCAACGTAACACTTTAGGGCACCATGGTTAACATTTTTTGTTGGTTGAAGTGTCCTCTTATCTACCCGTATTACATGTTAGACCGCGCGCTGCAACTTTGAAAAAACTTGAGAGGTGTCAAGGGACACCCGGATGGAACGAAGTTCGGAGAAGTAATAATATATTTTTTTTAAGTTATAATAATATTTTTTTATCATTAACAAATATAATATAATATAAACTTAATCAGTCGGCTCAATTTTAGACCCTACCCACCCTACCCACCGTACCTACCTTACCTACCCTGCCTACCCTGCTTACCCTTACTTACTTCTTTAAATAGTACCTAAGTTATTTCAATTTATATTACCATACAAACCGAAGATTTTTTTTTTATTTGTGTTGGACTTGACTCAAGTCTAGGTCAGAGATAACAGAGACAAAGTCTACGATGGAGCGAGCTTACCCAGAAGGCTGTTCACTCTAACTTTGAAGAGATTAGGGTTGTAAGCGTTTGGAAATACAGACGCAGGCAGAGAGTTCCACTCCGTTGCTGTGCGCATTATAAAAGACGTTTGGAAACGCTAAGTGTGAATTGGTGGAATAGCAACAAGATAGAGATGGTAAGATGCAGTGCGTCTGGATGTCCGCTGGTAGAAGGGGGCCGGTTTGATGAGGTCGTGGATTTCTTGGGCACACTCACCGAAGTACAATCTGTAAAAGACCAACCAAGCAGGCAAGTTTTAAGTCGCCGATGAGCCTCTTAGCTCTGCGTTCCACTGAGTCAAGCGCGGCAAATTGATACTTCGCTGAGCCATCCCAAAGGTGCGCTTAAAATTAAATATACATTTAATATGTCAAAGGAGTGCTTTAGCATTCGTACTAGGATTACCCTGTATCACGAATGCCGTCTCCTTCCACCGGGCACAGTAGGTCTACTTCCAATTTTGGAGAAAACTAAACAAACTATCAAATTTCAACTTTCAACAACGAATTGTTAACGTGTAGCAAATTTTCTCAGAGTCTCTGGACCGATTGATCCAGTAGATTCGATAAAAGCAGATAAATGTATACAGGAATCATCCAACAAGGGTTCCGTTTTTTCATTCGGAAATTTTAAACAATGGAATTGTATATCTCCGCACCACGTGAGTCACTGACATTTCGACTGACATGATTGGTTAATATTTCTCCGTTCCTCCGCTCCTCTGTAACGGACAGGCACCCTTAAAACCCTAAAACATACCAAAGCACAATAAATTCAACGGACTCCCAAAAATCACAGCACATTACAAAAAAACCAACCAAATTTGCCTCCAAACCTTACATTCCCGGTCTTTAAAAGTAGATTTTTTTACCATTTTCCCTCTGGCCGAAGAGGCACGTTAGCAACGTCATTATTTCAATGAGTCTTAGTTTTTCGGCTGACTTGTTATGAAGGGACGGACTCAGAATCTATCGTCTTTAAGCTTCGAAACGAGAAAGATTCCCGGCAGAATTTATTGGACATTTCTGACAAGTATATTTGGTAAATTATTTTGGGGAATCGTTAAATATAATCGGTTTGTCAACAGTTGATAACTACGGTTTTGTAGTGGATAGGAATTTAACTTTAGACCAAATACGTAAACATTTGACTATCATTTTTCTACTCCTGAGACACAAGCTAAATCGTCTTTAAGTCAGGAGTGAATAGGTTACTTCTAACTAAGCGGGCTCCATCTTCGACCACATCATTGCTTAGTCTGTGGGGTGATTATACCAAAAGATCGCTGGAAGTCCTGCGCATCCAGTATAATAATGTTTCCAGAATGCTGTTGGGACTGCCCCGTTTTTGTAGCGCATCTGAGATTTTCGCGCAGCATCGAACGGATGACTTTTATACTGTCATGCGAAAAAGAATCTCGTCTTTAGTAACACGGTTGCCGGACAGTGACAACAGTATTCTGAGAACAGTGGCGGAGAACATCTACTCTCCCATTCTGAGACGTTTTGTGGAGGTGATGAACGCTTTTAGATAGTTAATAATAGTCACTAAGTTGCTTTTAATTGATTTACTAACATGATATAAGAGGTTTTACTAACACAGCGGATCGTATGTTGTCCAAAATAAAGATTTATTTTTTATTTTTTTTATTTTACCGTCAGGTGTGATATTGATCAGACGCGAGCCTGTCAATAATAAATATTAGTTAAAGTTATATTATAGTTTTTTTTTCTACTCCTCCGCTGTACTTTCCTGATTAATTTCATTGCGGAATGCAATACAGTCTTTTTTTTAACTTAGCCCCGTACTAGGAATTTCTCCTGTACCGTGGGTGTGTTACCATACATACAAAGTCACATACACAAACAGCCAGACACAGAACGACTATCTGTAGGCCATACAAATATTTGTTAAGTGCGGGAATCGAACCCACGACGCGCGGCGCAGTAGCCGATCGCTCAACCAGCGCAGCGCACCAACCGTGCCGCCTTTGTATTGTTTCTCCGGTACTCGTCGGGCTTCATTGGCTCGGCCTTTTCTGATGGTCGCCACTGTTGATTCTGGCTTTCAGGAGTTGCAGTGGTTGGGAATGTGTGGCGGGCTTGTCCATTAAATAAATGTTAGTAGACTAGTTGATGTAACATTTCTTTATTTTTGTCGTTGTGTTTGTTTCTAATATTGACCTCCACAGACTAAAATACTGGTACATCTGCATCCATTGCTGGATCCCGATCTTTTTTTTATTTTATTTTTTATTAACATAGTTTTGTTATTGACTCTACTTGATCTCAACATAGTTGAGCAAAACCTAGGCAAATTATGAGTTTGAGGTTATGCCGGCGGTTTCATTATTCTGTACTTTAGAACCTTCAGACTACAACGGATACTACAGATTATTTCTTACCACTTAAAACTTTGACCGGCTGCCTCTTCCAGAATGCTGATCAAAAGGTTACCAAGTAACTTCGTCAAGAATCTTCCTAACGTATCGAGCCTGTACAAACAAAAACTCCGCAGTCTTGAAACTTTACCGACTGAACAAAAACCGGTCAAGGTCAAAACACCCAATTAGACCTTTTCATATTAATATTGGCTAATCTGAACTTGGGTTTCGCAAAAACCGGGTAAGTGCGAGTCGAAGTTGAGTACAAAAGGTTCTGTACTTATCAGGTTGTTATGTAGCCAGTCTTCTGGGAACATTTTTTAATGACAGCAATATGGAGGTATAGGTACTTTGACAATTAGACCTTTTCATATTAATATTGGCTAATCTGAACTTGGGTTTCACAAAAACCGGGTGAGTGCGAGTCGAAATTGACTACACAATGTTCTGCACTTATCACGTTGTAATGCTGCCAGTCTTCTAGGCAAGTTTTTGAATGACAGCAATATGGAGGTATAGGTACTTTGACAAGTAGACCTTTTCATATTAATATTGGCTAATCGGAACATGGGTTTCTCAAAAACCGGGTAAGTGCGAGTCGAAATTGAGTACAACAGGTTCTGTACTTATCACGTTGTAATGCTGCCAGTCTTCTGGCCACGTTTTTGAATGACAGCAATATGGAGGTATATGTACTTTGACAATTAGACCTTTTCATATTAATATTGGCTAATCTGAACTTGGGTTTCGCAAAAACCGGGTGAGTGCGAGTCGAAATTGAGTACAAAAGGTTCTGTACTTATCACGTTGTAATGCTGCCAGTCTTATGGGCAAGTTTTTGAATGACAGCATATGGAGGTATAGGTACTTTGACAATTAGACCTTTTCATATTAATATTGGCTAATCTGAACTTGGGTTTCGCAAAAACCGGGTAAGTGCGAGTCGAAATTGACTACAACAGGTTCTGTACTTATCACGTTGTAATGCTGCCAGTCTTCTGGGCACGTTTTTGAATGACAGCAACATGGAGGTATAGGTGCTTTGACAATTAGACCTTTTCATATTAATATTGGCTAATCTGAACTTGGGTTTCACAAAAACCGGGTGAGTGCGAGTCGAAATTGACTACACAATGTTCTGCACTTATCACGTTTTAATGCTGCCAGTCTTCTGGCCACGTTTTTGAATGACAGCAATATGGAGGTATAGGTACTTTGACAATTAGACCTTTTCATATTAATATTGGCTAATCTGAACTTGGGTTTCGCAAAAACCGGGTAAGTGCGAGTCGAAATTGACTACACAATGTTCTGCACTTATCACGTTTTAATGCTGCCAGTCTTCTGGGCACGTTTTTGAATGACAGCAATATGGAGGTATAGGTACTTTGACAAGTAGACCTTTTCATATTAATATTGGCTAATCTGAACTTGGGTTAAAAAAACCGGGTAAGTGCGAGTCGAAATTGACTACACAATGTTCTGCACTTATCACGTTGTAATGCTGCCAGTCTTCTGGGCAAGTTTTTGAATGACAGCAATATGGAGGTATAGGTACTTTGACAATTAGACCTTTTCATATTAATATTGGCTAATCTGAACTTGGGTTTCGCAAAAACCGGGTGAGTGCGAGTCGAAATTGAGTACAACAGGTTTTGTACTTATCACGTTGTAATGCTGCCAGTCTTATGGGCACGTTTTTGAATGACAGCATATGGAGGTATAGGTACTTTGACAATTAGACCTTTTCATATTAATATTGGCTAATGTGAACTTGGGTTTCGCAAAAACCGGGTGAGTGCGAGTCAAAATTGAGTACAACAGGTACTGTACTTATCACGTTGTAATGCTGCCAGTATTCTGGCCACGTTTTTGAATGACAGCAATATGGAGGTATAGGTACTTTGACAATTAGACCTTTTCATATTAATATTGGCTAATCTGAACTTGGGTTAAAAAAAACCGGGTAAGTGCGGGTCGAAATTGAGTACAAAAGGTACGGGTACTTACTACGTTGCAATGCTGGCAGTCTTGTGGACACGTTTTCAGATCACAGCAACGTAGAGGAGTAGATGCTTCGACGTATAATTTTTGTTTTTTCTATATGTTCGTAGAATAATATAATCTTTATTATATACTCCACATAAGTTACAGAAAATAAAGATGAAGAAAACATTACGTATGTGTTTAGGTTTATTAGATTTATTGATATTTACTTTTACATAAATAAAACCCACTACATGGAATTCACGTCCTTTTTACCTATATTTTTTAAGACGCTCTTCAGATAGGGTATGTGAGAATAGATATGAAAGAAAAGAAATCAGTAAAATTTTTCAGTTGAATCATTTAAATAAACAAATCGATTTTTTTACCCGACTGCGCCAGAAAAAGAGATGAGAGATGTTTTTCAAGTGTAAGTATGTATTTTTCTTTATATTGAACACCCAAAGGTTGAAAATGCCTAAGACATTATTCCGATTTTGTTTGCACAAAGTGTTAAATAAATGAAAGAAGAAATCGTGTTGCTCCAATCCCAAAAAATGGGACAAGAGCAGTAATATAATGACTTTCTTGTGACAAACGGACGGCTTAAGCTTATAAAAATAGGGTCCCGTATGGTCCTTTTGTTTCGTAACCCTAAAAGTTCACAATCGATACTTAAAATTTGTTTGACATTCTTCATCCAAAAAAATGCCTCAATATTACGGAATATGGATATTACGTCATTTCAAATATTCAAATACAAAAACCCTCTATGGTTCAGAAAGCCGTACGAGTGCATAACCCATAATTAAAACAAAGAAATATTTACTCACATATAAACTTTGCATTTCAAAAAGTCATCGAGAAACCTAGTCTGACGTTTTGTTGAGTCAAAAATCGGAAGGCTTCTTTGTTGCGCCACATCAGTTGAAAAGCTAGATCCCGGGATGTTGAGCTGAACACTGCAAGGTTACATATTCGCTTATTCAGTTAATGAGCTAAATGGTGTTTGCTTTGTGCTGGCTGGCTGGTTGACACGGCTTTTAAGGCGGTGATACCTGAGAGTAGCTGATTTTAAAATGAGAATCATGTCTAAACGGCCGGTCGTAATTTTTTTTTAAATATTTTTTACATTAGACTATTTTCTTAATAATTAGATATACGAAAAATTTTTGTGTTATTCATTCAACATTGTGTAATTAATTTGTAAATTTATGTCTAACACGGACATAAAAATGTCAACCGGACCAAAACCGCCGAGCGTATTTTAATGAAAATGAAATGAAATGAAATGAAATGATTTATTTCCAGATTTACATCCAATTAAATTAAATAGGTAGGAATAAAAAAAATATATAAAAAAATATTATCTCAAAGACAATTTAACTATCTACATTTTAATATAGTTTTTTTTTTTTAAGTTTTAGAATAACAATTTAAGTACAAAAACTACTGAATTTTAGGTTGCGCAGGTGCTAAACGAGTGCGCATTTTGTTCCCTCAAAGTCGCTGGCGTAAGAGGAGTATGGATGTATTGGTAAAACAACATTTTTTTGATGATGTCGATACTCCTTTCGCACAAGACGCACAGGTCCGGTTGGTGTGGCGACACTTGGGGTATGGAGGCCTATGTCCAGCAGTGGACGTCTTTTGGCTGATATGATGATGATGATGATAAGGACCAACGGCTAAACGTGCTTTCCAAGATACGAAGGAGTCTCGGTATGTTAAGTTGGTCACCCGTCCACAGACTGACCTTAGCAAGCGTTGCTTAACCTTAAAGATTAGCTCGGCTGTCTTTATTTAGCCACCAGAGTCTCGGAATACTATTAAATACTACCATTTAATGTCACATTTATTTCACCAGCTAAGTTGAATTACACTGAAATAAACAATTACTCTGACAGTACGTACAAACAGTTAATTTATCTTCATTCAGACCTTGTTTAGCTATAAATCACTTTTTGTAAGATTGATGCCTAGCCTGGATTTCGGGCTACAATTTTAGGATAAAGCTGAAAAAGTTGCCGACTCGGCTCTGTAGGGAATATTGTTTCAGCGAGGAATTTAATAGGAAAGCTGTTTTAATCTCCGAAGGGTCAGTGTTTTCCGGAGTTATTATACGTAGATTAATGATGTTTTTTTATTGATTTATGTTAAGTACGAGTATAGCATTCTAAATTAAATATCTTATTTTCTAATCCATAAACCATGGTCAGCAAAATGCACTAATGACCAGTTGAACACCAAAACCAGACTCACCACGATTTGATCATATCGCTCAAAATCAATCAGAATACTTGGACAAAAACTATAAGAAAACAAGCCCGCCACACATTCCCAACCACTGGAACTCCTGAAAGCCAAAATCAACAGTGGCAACTACCAGAAAAACGCCGAGTCAATGAAGCCCGACGAGTCCTGAAGAAACGATTAAACTGTCTTGGATCCCGCAACAAAATTAATCAGAAAAGTATAGCGGAGGAGTAGAAAAAAATATAATTTCCATTTCCTTCCTTATCAAGCAGGAGACAGAACATAGCTAGGTCAATAAGCACCAAGGGAGATACACAACTAGGTTAAGCCCAATTGCCAAGCACCACGGATTATATATTAAAACTAAAACTAATGGGTCCTAAATTGTGGGCTATATTTGATTCCAGTAATAGGGATGACAAAATCGCTTAAAAGTACGGAACTTTGTTCTGCTTTCTACAAGGTCCGTAAAGTAAACAACTCCAGATGCAACCTGAATACTATCTAACATAACATTGCGTTCAGTTTGCCAAAGAATACACTCCCATAAGATAAGATGTATGAAACAATAAGAACAGTTAGATGAAAAAGACCGTGCGGGTATTTACCTACGCCGGTCTGATCAGATCAAGGCGATATAAGGACTCGCTGTGACCAGTGCTCTGAGAAGATCCGAAGACAGAAAGGTCTAGAAGCAGCTCGTTAGTAAATCCTTTAATGATTAACAGCCCGGAAGACACTAAAACAATGAATCCTCTATTATAAGACAGAACATACTACGACAAGCAGTGTCCCTTCTCAGCCCTTCTCGGAATTGTCATTTTCGTTTCCGAAACATTTCGTTTTACTTACCTACTGAAACAAGCCTTTATTTCGTCCTACATTCGACCTAGGTAAAGCCTAGATGTTGAGTCTAGATCAGATGATCCCCAATTACACGCTGTCGCGCCCGCGTTGTTTACTAACACCACGCTTGCTGATAATAGGACTAGCAGAGGTTACGGGTCGAGATAAGAAGAAAGTTGTAGGGCAAAAATTGTAACCTTTTTTAGTAAATAAAGTAACATAAATATTAGGTCAAGTTATTTGGTAAAAGTCAAAGCTAAATCATTTATTAAAATATGACTATTGACAAATAGGTGATACCTACTTTTGAATGTCAAGATTTTACAAGCTACGATCATGACTTCTGACACATCAGTCTTGGCCAGAAGTACCGTGTTACCCAGTTAATGAGTTGCAGAGGTCTGGTAAGCAGCCGCTCCACGTAAAATTCTGGTGTTCAGCTGAAACCGGCTTGAATGGACCCGACCCCAATATAGTTGGAAAAAGACTAGGCTGATGATGATGATGATCATGACACATAAGCCAACTGTAACTTTTCCGGGAAAAAGCTTTTCCGTCTAGAAAAGTCACGATAATTGATCAGCAGACTATTACAATCTTCACACAGAGCTAAACGCGACTGGATAATGTGACATTTGACAAGTGAAAATTGGATAAGCCGAAAATTTTCTAGCCAGAGCGGGAAGTCTCGACATCAGTCTGTTACCCATCGCCTAAAGACCGAATTTGGTCGTTAAGTCCTAAGACCACCCGTACACAGTCAATCTCGAACGCGATTCACGGATTATAATAGATCATTGATTTTGATCTTTGACCGCGTTCGAGATTTACTGTGGCATTACCAAATTCGGTCGGTAGGCGGTTGTAAATAATGTCGAGACTTCCCGCCCAGGCCCAGGTAGCCTCACGATGCTGATCATTGGTTTCAGACCTATGAACCTACATTCATATTGAGTATAAAAATGTAGGTAAGTTACATTATTGATATAGACTTTCCTGGTTTGCAAGATACATAATTATTTTCTTAAAATAAGCATCAAAGAAACAAAATTGTGATCTTTCATTTTAATGCGGGTTTACCTATCAATCTAAACATAATTATTATATTGTACAACACACTCAAACACATGGACTCATAACGAAAAATTGTTACCAATACAAAAAAAAATATATAAATACGAAGCACGGATAACTCTTGATGATTTATGTTGCCATAAATAAAAACATACCATTATCCTTGTGCTCAGGGTTAAAAATGAAAAATGCTTACACATATACATGTTGATTCGGAAAAGAAAAACGTCGCCACTTTGAGTAGGCAGTTGGGGAATATGGTTGAGGGTCGTGTACATAATGGACTATGCTGGAGATAGTTTCGTGCATGGGTAGTTTGCTGCAACCAATGGTGTTTGGGGAAGTGTACTTAAGCATGACGAAAAGCAAACAGAATTACTGCCGGATTTTGACTTAAGAAAGGGGTTCCAATTTTTTCCTATGGGAGCTGGCATAGCACCCCCGCTGCCATTTCAAAGTTGCGGCGCACAGTACAGGACACCTAAATAGACAAAAATCATCATTATCATCATCATATTAGCCGGAAGACGTCCACTGCTGGACATAGGCCTCCCCCAAGCGTCGCCACAACGACCGGTCCTGTGCGTCTCGCGTCCATCGGCTACCCACAGACAAAAATCATTAAAATTTAACTTATCACGTGCTTATGCACTAGATTTTACATAAGTGTGTTTAATGATATTCATTGTTCAAACATGGCAAATTTACCTTCAAATATCTCGGCAACGTAACACTTTAGGGCACCATGGTTAACATTTTTTGTTGGTTGAAGTGTCCTCTTATCTACCCGTATTACATGTTAGACCGCGCGCTGCAACTTTGAAAAAACTTGAGAGGTGTCAAGGGACACCCGGATGGAACGAAGTTCGGAGAAGTAATATTTTTTGTTTTTTAAGTTATAATAATATTTTTTTATCATTAACAAATATAATGTAATATAAACTTAATCAGTCGGCTCAATTTTAGACCCTACCCACCCTACCCACCGTACCTACCTTACCTACCCTACCTACCCTGTCTACCCTGAATGCCTACCCTGCCTACCCACCTACCCTGCCTACCCTGCCTACCCTGCCTACCTTGCCTACCCTGCCTACCCTGCCTACCCTGCCTATCCTGCCTACCCTGCCTACCCTGCCTACCCACCTACCCTGCCTACCCTGCCTACCCAGCCTACCTTACAAATATAATGTAAACAGAAATAGAAAGACTTTTTTCCGTCTAGCCAATTTCACAACGCGCGATAAGGAACTTCGTTCCAAAAATCAGAATGGCGGTGGAGGGGCTATGCCACAATGGTTCTATGACCTTTGAAGTTGGGTACCAATTCGTAAAACTCTACAACAGCCAGAAAACCAGCAAAGACTTTGATACGTTCTTAATTTCAAATTCGAATTTGGAACGAGCAACTTTTAAGGTGCCTGTCCACTACAGCAGAGCGAGGCAGCGGAATTGCATAAATTCTCCGCACCACCCGCACACTGACATTTTGACTGACTTGATTGGTTAATATTCCTCCGTTTCTCTGCTCCTCTGCCTCGCTCCGCGCAAATGTACAGGCAGCCTTAAGCGTTAATTTTCATGCATTTTTGACAGATTGCGACACAGATGCGAATGCGAAAGTTGCTCAAAAATTAGTAAGTAGAATTGACTGTACGGTCATAAGAAGGCCATTTTTTGACGTACTTATAAAAACGTTCAAATTCAAGTCGCTGTAAAATCTCGGTGACAATCAATGTCAGAAACTTGACAAAATATAGGGAAACTAGCTGACCCGCGCAACTTCGTCTGCGTCACATTTTTCCTTACTTCTCCACTCTTGGTCCTGGTCGTAGCGTAATGTTCCTCGATAAATGAGCTATCCAACCCTAAAATAATTTTTCAAATCCAGATTAGCGCGTTCAAACAAACGAACTCTTCAGTTTTATCTTCTAAAATCTTAAATATATAAAGATCTCGTGATACGGTGTTTGTTACCGAACTCCTCCGAAACGGCTCGACCGATTTTCATCAAATTTTGTGTGTACATGCGGTAGGTATGAGAATAGGTGTTAGGGTATTTTTTTTTTTGTATGACAAATAACGTTTGCCGAGACAGTTAGTAATCTTATATAAAGTAAAGATAAAAGTGTTTAAACAGTTTGCGACTGTGGTGTTAATGGTTAAATAAATCTCATTTTTATAAATACTGTGAGGTTCACAAATAATCTTAAATCGAAAACAGATTTAAATCGAGATTTATGTCTAAGTATCTTTTTGTAAACGTGTCTTACAGTTATATCCTTGCCGATATTGAAGCTTAGTCCTCGTCGCTTAGTATAAACGGATTCTATAAATCCTCTTCAAATGAAAATTATCTAAAGAATCTAAAAATAATGGGTACAATTATACCAAAATTATAGTAGAATAAAAAGCTCAAACAAAAAAAAAAAACAAACTTTAAATATGTATAATATGTATAAAGCTAAAACTTATTATTTTTTTTATTTTTTTTTACTATATATTTTAGTGTTGGATAGCCCATTTATCGTGAAAAGCTATAAGGCTACATACCATCACACTACGACCCATAGGAGCAGAGCATCGGCGCAGACGTAAAGTATAAAATTTCTTTAAATAGTACCTAAGTTATTTCAATTTATATTACCATACAAACCGAAGATTTTTTTTTATTTGTGTTGGACTTGACTCAAGTCTAGGTCAGAGATGACAGAGACAAAGTCTACGATGGAGCGAGCTTACCCAGAAGGCTGTTCACTCTAACTTTGAAGAGATTAGGGTTGTAAGCGTTTGGAAATACAGACGCAGGCAGAGAGTTCCACTCCGTTGCCGTGCGCATTATAAAAGACGTTTGGAAACGCTAAGTGTGAATTGGTGGAATAGCAACAAGATAGAGATGGTAAGATGCAGTGCGTCTGGATGTCCGCTGGTAGAAGGGGGCCGGTTTGATGAGGTCGTGGATTTCTTGGGCACACTCACCGAAGTACAATCTGTAAAAGACCAACCAAGCAGGCAAGTTTTAAGTCGCCGATGAGCCTCTTAGCTCTGCGTTCCACTGAGTCAAGCGCGGCAAATTGATACTTCGCTGAGCCATCCCAAAGGTGCGCGCAATACTCCATACAGGATCGGACTTGTGCTTTGTATAGGGTTAAAAGCTGTCCAGGCCTGAAGTATCGCTTCACCCTGTTTATTAACACTACTTCGTACTCGATGGAAGCGCCAAAGTTGAGACTGGATGTCAACTCTATGCCTAGAAGCTCGAGCCGATCAGTCATAGGTACAGATTTAGCCCGAAAAGTAGGAGTTTGGTCAAAATGACTCCATTTTGCGGTAAAAAGACACGCCAGTGTTTTGGTGGCTTAAAAGTGACCAGATTGTCACCACCCCACTGGGAGACAAGTCTTAAGGTCAAATTTGTCCGCTCTACCATGGCCTCTCTCAAGGAACAAACTTCATGCCTGTTGCGCTGGACAAGTATCTCTCTTAAACCTTACTATCATCTGCGTATCCAACAAGACCAGACTGAAGTAGGTCATTGATTGCAGCAGGAAAAAAGTTGCAGAGCAGGAAAAAAGAACAGACCCCTGAGGAACTCCGGAATCAATAGCCATGAGGTCAGAGGAGCAGCCGTCAACGATAGTCAGATCGGCCGTTCACTCAGGAAGTCTGATATCCTGCTACAAAAATCAGCTGGGAATCCATAAGCAGGAAGCTGGCTGAGCACGCAGGTCTACTGCGTGCCAGATTCTGTCAAAGGCCTTCAAGATATCGAGCGACACGGCAAGTGCTTCGCCGTGTCTCAGAACACAGAAGATCGCCAGTTGACCGTCTCTGACGAAAGCCATATTAACGGTTACTGAGAAGTCATTATACTTCAAACGCGGCTTAAATAAAACGCCAACCTCATAGGTAAACCCTTAATCATTATAAAGGTAATTCCATCCCTAAAACTCATAAGGCTCGATTTAATATTGCCGCTATATAATTTACAAGCCGCTAAGGTGAACCCTGATCCATTATTCACTAAATCAGTGCTAATGCCACAACGTAAGGTACCCAGTGTCCCACTAGCTGGGTAAAAAGATACTTCTGGGCAAGCCTGGTGTCAGACTTTCTGGCTTCTGAAAATACGTAACGACTGCCAAAATTATATATATATTACCAAAACTGCCGAGGGATCAGGACCAAACTGAATACATTATATATTAGTATCTTGTCTCACGCGTACGACATTATAATCTTAACAGAAACTTGGCTGACCCCTGATATTTCAGAGAATGAATTCATTGATCATCGTTATTCTGTTTTCAGATGCGATCGTAATCGTTCCGTTACTAACAAAAAAGACGGTGGGGGTGTACTTATAACCATTTCCAAAGATCTACACTCCTCTTGTCTCACACTGTCGCCTCCGTTAATTCTACCGGAACATACTATTATTAAAATCCCATCTCACAATAACAAATTTTTACTTGTTTGCGCCACTTATATACCTCCTAATACAAAAGAAGATGTTTATATTAATTTCATCAACTCGTTAGCAACTCTTGTAGATAATCCCTCCATAGAGTGCGTTATTTTCACGGGAGATTTTAATCTACCTGAGCTCGATTGGATTAACTCTACATTCTACATGACGTGTTCCACTAATAGCACCTATTCGAATGTCAGCCGTCGTTTATTAAATTTCTGCTCGCAACTTGATATGAACCAATATAATAGTGTAATCAACTGCAATGGTCGTATCTTAGACCTATTTTTCTGTAATACCAATGTAGAAGCCCTCACTCCTAATGTATCGCTCTTAACTATTGATAATTATCATCCCGCCTTCTGCATAGGGTTGTCATTTAGAAAACCGTCAGTGATATTAAATCAGAATAGAGCAATCCAATTTAACTACCACAAATGCGATTATGATAAGATTAATACTGAAATAAAAAGCGTTGAGTGGGATAATTTACTCGGGAAATCACCCCCTGATGAAGCTGTCTCAATTTTTTATGAAAAAATTTATAAATTCATTAAATTGTATACCCCATTGTATAAACCTAAAAGATGTAATTTCCCTCATTGGTTCTCCAGATCTCTTTTGTATATATATAGGAACAAAACTCGTGCTTGGATTAAGTGGAAAAAATACGGGAACATTAGTGACTACGAATTATTTTCCATTTATAGAGCAAAGTTTAAAAAAGAAGCAGACATCTGCTATAAAAAATACTTAGACACAACGGAAAATAATGTGGCCTCAAACGTTAAAGCATTTTGGTCCTACATTTCTAAGCGTAAAACCAGTAATAGTATCCCTTCTACAGTATTTTTTCAACAACTTTCCTCACATGATCCCACTAGTACTTGCAACCTATTCACAAAGTTTTTCCAATCCGTTTATGAACCTTCCACATTCGATTCTACTTCTTGGGAACCTCCGCCCCCAAATCCTGACGGTGATATTCTTCTTTGCAATCTATATTTCTCTGAACATAAAATTCGAAAAGAATTAAAGACGATTGATGCATCTAAAGGTCCTGGGCCTGACGGTATTCCAACGATCTTTTTAAAAAATACGTGTAATACACTATGCTTTCCTCTTTATATTTTATTTAATAAATGTATCTCTAACGGCGTATTCCCAGATGTCTGGAAACGCGCAAATATTATCCCGGTCCACAAAGCTGGGTCTAGAAACGACGTATCGACTTATCGTCCCATCTCCCTATTATCGGCTCTCTCCAAAATTTTCGAAAAGCTTGTTCATAACGAGGTTTACCCTATCATACGTCGTGTGATATTAGCTGAACAACATGGATTTGTAAAAGACAGATCCTGCATTAGCAACCTGCTTACCTTCACGTCACAACTTTTTGAGACCATAGACAATAGGCAGCAAATTGATGTAGTATACACCGATTTCCAAAAAGCGTTTGACAAAGTGGATCACGAGTTGTTACTCAATAAAATTGCATTTAACGGAATCAGAGGAGATTTACTTCGTTGGTTTGTATCTTATATTACTAATAGGACACAAAAAGTTGTGATCAATGGTTATGAATCGCACTATATCCAAGTCACGTCTGGGGTTCCACAAGGTTCTATTTTAGGGCCACTCTTATTTATTCTATTTATAAATGATATTAACACTTGTTTTCAACAATGCGATTTTTTGCTTTACGCGGATGATTTAAAGATTTACAAAAAAATAACCAATCAATCTGACTGTGCCAATTTCCAAAAAGACCTCGACCGCTTTTTAGACTATTGCTCGGCCAATAAACTCTATCTCAGCTTGTCTAAGTGTCACAACATCACGTTTACAAAAAAACAAAATATCATCAAATATAACTACTGCCTTGGCAATACTAGCTTAAGCAATGTTACATGCGTACGCGATTTGGGTATTCTATTGGACTCTAAACTCCATCTGGATACTCATATAGATAAGATAGTTAATAAAGCTTACAAAATGTATGGATTTGTTATGAGATCATCTAGGGAATTTCGACGCCCTTCCACCTACTTACATTTATACAAATCCATAATCCGCCCACAGCTAGAGTATGCAGTACCTATATGGAACCCCTACTACAAAAAGTACTCTGAAATCATAGAGTTAGTTCAAAGAAAATATCTTCGCGCTATGCACTATAGATGCTTTCGTAAAAAAATATCATACCAGTCTCTACTTAAGAAATACGGCCTTTTGACTTTACACTCTAGACGCACTCTTCTTGAGATGATGACGCTTTTTAACATATGTCGTAACAAGTTTGACTGTGCTAATCTGGTTCATAGTTTGTGCTACCTGATCCCTCGTACAGCACATGGGCGTGACTCTCGCTCTAAATGCTTATTCGCTGCCCCTTTCTGTCGTTCTAATTCAGGAGCTCGCTCATCGCTGCGTCGCTTGGTTGATACTTATAATAAACAATTTTGTTCAGTAGATATAATTTTCCTCAGTAAGTCGTTATTTAAAAAAGAAATCTATAATATCTTAAAAGACCTACAGTAGTCAATGAGGATACGCATGTTGGCTCTGTGAGTCGCCTAGCACACACGGGGTTCATCATTAATTTTTCAATAAAATGAATAAAAATTATATAAGTAGATGTTGGGCGACCTATTGTGCTAACAGTACCTACATATTAATATTACGGTACTACAGAGTTCTTGAGTTTGTGTCTGTCTTTCTTTTCCAACCTAATAATAATTATAATATTATATTATGTAACTATACATTTACACTAGATTAAGTTGTATCGATATTGTCTCTTAACAGCTAGCTATTTAGTATATTAATCTGTGGATAACGTCGTTAGCAGTGTATATGCTACTCCTATTGACTAATTGTTGAGATTTTTGTATTATATACTGCTGTTTGTTGTCCTTAATAAAATAAAATAAAAAATAAAATAAAATAAAAAGTCTGCAAATATCCGTCGAGACCATTAGCGGTTTTAAGGTCAGTGGTCACCTATCCACTGACCTTGGCAAGTATTGCTTAACTTAGATCGATTCGTTTGGTTTGTATATATATCCATAAGTAACTCGTCATTATCATCTAATCATTATTAAGGCAATTTCATCCCTACCACTCATGAGGCTCTATTTAATATTGCCACTGTATAATTCATAAGCCGCTGAGGTGAACCCCGAGCCATTTGATCAATGGTATCACTAAATCAGAACTAATGCTACAACGTAAGGCACCACAGGACATTAATATTTTCCACATAAACTGTGTGTGAAGAATAATTGTGATGTATGGGAGAGCGATTATTTGTTGATGTCTTGAGGTTTTCTTTTTAAGAAGTGAAATAAACAACTAAAATTTTTCAAAGGGTGACAAGTATTATGGAATCTGGAATAACATAGCCAATTCCTCTAATTTAAGGCTTGTATACATGTCAACGGCCTTGTGCATATAAACGGAGCTAACTACTCCTCTACGCGCCACTCCACTACCCGCATTTTTAATTTATTATAAAAAATTAACACATATTTAAAAAAGTAACAAATCCAAATTATTTTCGTTTGTATTGCAAAGCAGGAGATATTTTTTTTTTTGGCTTTTGTTAAAAATGAAGGAGTAAGATGGTTACATCTCAACGATTTGGAGGTGATTTTTTTTCTTAGTATGTGATACCGACATACAAATTATGGCTTAACCAAGTTACGTATCATATCATGTAGATTACTACCTATTTTTATCAGATGTAATTTCTCAGTTAATGTCGACGAAAAGTTGCTTCATCTGCATCCTGTTTTTAACACTTTTAGTGCCAAGTGCAAAAGTGTTTTTACATTTTTAGTGCCAAGCACTCAATACATGGGCCGAACAACAATTCGTTCGTGTGCCCACAACCCGTGCATGAACACAAGTCACATATAGCTGTTTAAAACGACGACTTAGATGTGGGTTGTGAGCACACGAACGCATCACTGCTCGACCCATATGCTGACTTCTTGGCACTAATAGTGTTAAGCATTTCTCGAGAGAGCAGCCTTAAGGCAACGTTCGCATTCACATCTCAATTGCAATCCTTTAAAAATGTAGAGAAAATGAGACATGCGAATACGATCATTATTTAATAATTTGTAGAATAATTGGCACTAAGGTCATGTCATTGTAATACTTGGCAGAGCTTAAAACGAATCGATTTTGTAATTTCAATTGTTATAAGTACTAGCTATTAGCTATTCTACAGGAACCGAACTTTTTTCTGAATAAAACTTAGTCTATCAGCGTTAAAGTTGTCAAAAAATAAAAGGCCCATTTTGACAGCAGAATACAACATTGCTTTACTAGTAAGTATGAAAGAGACATAAAAATAAATCTCTTTCGCACTAAGTGGTAAAGCAATCTTCTATCCCTCTCTACTCAGCTGTCAAATCGGATTTCTTAGATTTTGGTGACTTAAGTGTAACTTTCAAACATTAAAAAAAAAAGAAACCGTAATTGGTCTTCATGAAATAAACATCAACATAAAAAGTTATCAAAATTATCAAGAGACATTTAATACCTCTTTATAGTGATACCTACCATTTTCGTATTCGCCACTGTAAAATTATATAATATACCTCGCATCTTTCTCCTGCCTAGTTAGTTAAAGAAAAGAAATAGGACTCCCATTTCTATTCTATAACTAAGTAAACAACAGAAACACGATACATTTTTCGCCAGCAACACATTCTACTCTGCCAGTAAATGACACGTCATCAAAAGGAAATGAGTTACCATTGTAGACGTAAAGGAACAACCTGTTACCGAGTCTAGTATTTCAATTGGATTTTTATACAACTTTTATCACGGGCCTGGACGGGCTTGAACGAGCGTATTGTGTGAAACTGGACCTGGGATGGAAGTGGTGTAAAATGAGTCCAACCTGTTACCGAACCTATTTCAATTACATTTTTATACCACTTTTAATATGGGCCTGGACGGGTTTGAAAGATTGTATTGTGTGAAACTGGACCTGGGACGGAAGCGGTGTAAAATGTGTCCAACCTGTTACCGAGTCCAGTATTTCAATTGGATTATTATACAACTTTTATCACGGGCCTGGATGGGCTTGAGCAAGCGTATTAAACTGGACCTGGATTGTAGAAGATGTAAAATGAGGTTGGACCCAGTTCATATTTTGGTGTTTTTGTTAAAGTTTAATTTAACCATAATTAATTATTGAGCCTGTTTTTAGGGAAACTTTTTAGCGTAGGTAGACTAGATAGTCTAAATAAAGCGAAACTTATGATCTTTCCAACCAGTCCCCTTTTTTTAAGGCTAGAAAATCATCAAATGACTCCTTCCACTGTGAGTGGAGTAAGAGGGAGTGACAGACTCTTACTGACTAAAATCTATCCGTGTTCCTCCGAATGGCTTTTGGTTTCGAGAGGCTCTAGACAAGTGACATTCTTTCAGCGGTGGCGTGACGAAGGCGATTGTCAAAATGTCAAAAATGTATGGGATTGACAAAAGCTGTCGAAATGTCACGTGATCAATCCCTTACATTTTGGAATTTCGACAATCGCAGTCGCTAATAGAATTGCATTTTGTCTAGGGCCCCAGGGCCGCAGTGACTCTTTCGAACAAATTCCGCAACCCTGACCAGTCCCCTTGGAACGACTTTCGAAGCAGAATACAAATTTTCAGTTAGATTAGAAGCCGACCCCTGCATAAAAAGGAAAGGGTGGGCATATTTATAGAACGTCAAAATAACCATCAATGGCTATAAATGAACCTATAATATAGCTTCCTTACACAAACTAACAGCTATGGTCATTAATCCAAATCGTTCAATATAATAATGCTTTCAGGATGTTGTTGCGACTGCCCCGCTTCTGTAGCGCCTCTGGAATGTTTACCGAGACCCACACAGACGGCTTTAAAGCCATACTACGTAAAAAAAACTGCTTCGCTGCTGTGCAGAGTGCGGAGTAGTCGCAACTATATCCTGAGAGCTGTGGCGGAGAGCTATACGCCAAATATTAGGCATTTTGTGAGGAGGTTGATTAGGTAGGAAACATTTTCCTGCCTGGTCATACGTTGTTTTTATAAATACAATTTCTATATCAATGTTTACTAACACTAGAATATAAGATGTTTGAAATACTAACAAAATATGGATCACCGTAGTCCGAAATAAACGATTTTTAATTTTAATTTAATTAATCCACAGAACGGCCTCGGCAAGTGTTGCCATAAGCTTAGAGATCGACCCGTACGGCTGTTGTTATTTTAACCACAAGCTTTTCCTATCGTCACAAATGTATATAAATCAATCCAAACGGATCCTGTATTTGAGCAGAAAAGCTGGTGTTTTTCTTCCCTCATTTTTTTACTTTTTCATATTCTCGTTAATAACATTTATATGACTAACTTCCATCCAGTCTAACCAGCCAGATACCCACATAAAACTAATGAATGATGATAAATAAAAGCCCAAAGTCACTGTACCTTCAAGCGCTATACATAATTCATGACCGTTAGGGCAGCACAGGTAATGTTAGGAACAAAGGGAACTCAAACCTATAACAAACTAACAGCTATGGTTACCCATCCACAGACCAACCTCGGCAAATGTTGCTCAAGTTTGGCTGTTGGTATTTAAAACTGAGCCCACAAAGCTATATAAACCATATCACACTATATTTCTATTTGGTTATATACAGAACCGTGTGGATTGCCACAGGGCTCCTGTATTTAATTAAACAAATAGAAAGCCTTATAATATTTAATTTTATTATATTTACCATAATGTAAATAGTAATAATTAACGATAACACTAACTAAAATTAGTAAAAACACTAAAGCTACGCCAACCAAAAATATAGCATCAAAAAATTCGTCCTCACCGCTGTCAGCAGGCAATGTGCCCAAGAGACTGGCGGCATTGCCACTTTGAATAGATATAGAAATCGGTAATTTAGCAAATTTTTCATACTCATAACATTTATATGACTAACTTCCATCCAGTCTAACCAGCCAGATACCCACATAAAACTAATGAATGATGATAAATAAAAGCCCCAAGTCATTGTACCTTCAAGCGCTATACATAATTCATGACCGTTAGGGCAGCACAGGTAATGTAAGGAACAAAGGAACTCTCTCGCTACTGAAAAGGATGTTTTTTGTTGATTTCTCATGTTTGTATTAGTTTAGATTTTAGTTAACGGACGGTTCTTTGATCGTACTGATGAAACCGATGTAAAATTCAGACTAACTTTTTGTAGTACAAAAAGTTAGTCTGAACAATCACACAATCGATATGAGGAAACCTTAAGTTTTCGTATGCATTCCACATCCTTCTTTGAAAAATCATTCACAATTGAAGCAGCTCGTTTCTGGAATGCATTACCCATAGATGTGAGGCGCGCTCAAACGCTACCGACGTTTAAAAAATTGGTGAAGGAACATTACCTCTCACTATAACTTTTTGTCTCCTTTCCCTAATATTTGATATTTATTAGTGTATTATTTAGTATTGTATGTATTTGTTTTTATATTATGTATGTCTCTCTATTAATATTATTTATGATGTTTGTACACTGACCGCCCTAAATCTAACTTCTTTAGTTCAGTCCATCCAAAGGTTGTCTGTTAGAGATTGCCCTGTGCGATAAGACCGCCCATTGTACACTAGTTTTTATAAGCGATTTTCCTGTGCTTGTTATGAGGTGTACAATAAAGTATATAATAAATAATAATAGTAAACCTTCTCCTAACTTATTTTGAGGTCGGCTTCCAGTCAAACCGGATGCAACTGCAGAGCCCGTATATTACATGAAGCAATTGACTAACTATACTTTATTCATCAGGTCCTCGGAATTTACTGGCCCGAGACCATCTCTAACCTAGAACTGAGGACCTAGCACGAACATTTACGTAATTTTTTTCCATAGCTACAATACTCGTTTCGCACATAAAATTTAATTGAATTAGATACTAAATTCATATTTTTGAATGATATAAATTGTGTATGTCCCATAAAATTAAACCAAAATACTATGTTAACGTTACTGCATGTCAAAATATTCGTGCTAGGTCCTCCGTTGGAAAAATCCCACTAGAGCCCGATCGACTGCCAGTACCAGATCAAGCGTCCGAAGTATAAATGGATGGATCACAAACTCTGGAGGAATTCGGATCACATTCCTAAACAGGCCATGGACTGAAATCCTCAAAGAAAAGAAAACTTAGCTGTCCTCGTCAAACCTGGCGACACGTGTGTTAATAGAAGCGACAAGCATTTATTCTGATGCGTAGAGCAAGATGAAGTGCTCAAGAGGGCGATGGAGGGATACTGTGGACGCTCTACACCGTTAAGGGATTTAGAATCTTAAATCAAGTAAGTCAAGACTGCCTGTATAATATCTACAACCTAGTCACTGGATAATAAAATGCCCCTCAGCAACATTAAATTCTAAAGACCACAAGCTCAAATTCCTAATAGTAATATTATCTTGAACAATGACCGCAATTCAGACCCTTGATAGGGGTTGGATTCTGCTTGTGAATTCTAGGCTCAAATCTTAATAGGAACTTGTTTATTAATGTGACCAAAACCGAATCACAGCCTATTGTAGTCCTCTTTACCATATCTCGATTAATACGTTCAATCTCAGCATAGGCTTAGCCATCGATGCAAAAGATAGTACAGTGCATAAGTGTACGTTCATGCTGGTGTACTTTTTCTTTATTTAATTTAACAGTCCGATGAGACGCCAATCCAACACACCAGGAGAGCGTAGAACGTAGGTCCTGCACCTGTCTTTGTAAGCGATTCGGCCGCTGAGTTTCGTCCGATCTGATCGAAACAGGAATTTCTTTATTATTTATTTTTTGAGTTTTGTTTCGGACGATACCTTTTTTCAGCAAATTTTGTTCAGTCATAATGAAAAAAACCTATTTTATCAATCATGTGTAAGAAAGAGACAGTTGTTGTGTGTCAATGTACGTGCAACATGTCAAAAGTCGAAAACAAACCGACCCATGAGAGATCACTCATTTATTTTATTTATAATAATAATTTATCCGTGGCCTCAAAGTAAAATAGGTATTATTCAAATATGTTTCTGACGTTACGTTGTCTCTAAAAAAGTATTCGGCCGAAACACCACTCCAAAACATTAATAATAATGAAATATCAGACGAAACTTAGCGGCCGAAATGCCTATTAAGTCCTGCGTCTGATATGAGTACTCAAAGCCGTAGGGCTTTAAGTAATTTCCGAGGCACAGGGCAGCCACACTAGCAACTTCCAAAGTCCGTTCAACCTGGAAATTCAGTAGCGCCGTAGTCGCGCATGCGATTTCATGACAAACGTAGCAGTCAAAAGTAGTCCACTGTAGATAGTTATAAAAACATTCATTATTCCATTACAGAGAAAGAAGATCAAAGAACGTAAAAAACAAAGACGAAAACAGACACAAAAGAAAACGCATTGCTTAAAGTCCATACACATTTAGACGTATTCGCTAAAAGTTTTACTCCACATTGTTTTGTACGTGCCGCCGTCCGTTTCAGCAAAAAGGGGTGAAATCTCAGCAAAATAAAAGTTTAGAGAACCGGTCCGGTTCGGACTTGGACCGGTCGCGTCACGTACGTATGCATTGACCCTTACGATTGATGTTCGTATTTCAAATGGATGTTGCGTTGTTGTATGAAATGTATGGATTGTGACGTGTTTTCTGTTTTCTTTTTGAGTTTTGACGAGTAAGGGAATGTTGAGTTACTTTGTGTGATTCAGCTTGTTCTGAGTTTTGTGCTCTTGTTGATATCCATACATTTTTCAAGGTGTTGTTTTGTGTTCAATATACAGTACAGTATGTATATAGTATCAACAAATTGTTTTTGACAAATAAACATACGAATACCCTTTTGAGTGTTGGTCCTAACTGCCTCTATATTGTTGTAGTAATTTTTTTGCCTAACGAGGTACCATTCGTATATAATTGAGCAATAACAGTATCTGTTTTCCATAAAACTTTATAAAATTAAATACAAATACAAAATTTTATTTCAAACAGACCAGTTACATGCACTTTTGAATAGTCAAGGTCTGTCAGTAAAATAGATGAAGCTAATTCTGCCGCGCTAGCGACAAGAGCAGCAAGTTCCTCTGCAGCAAAACGCACTCACCGACCCTACCTCCAGCACGTTCTAAAGAGTAGATCCTATGGAGAAGAACGTAATCACAAGTCCTGCTTTTTGTAAAAGGCTTAAATTAACTGTTTCAGCAGAACTGTATATTGCAACAACCATCTTTCTACTGGATTTTTACCATAGATTTATTAATTATTGATAGGTACATACTTTATTTCTCAGATAACACAACTCTTTAAAAATATTGTTAATATTATTACTGTTACTCTTTACTACTCCTCGTTTCAAATGAAACCTCAATGACACTACACTTTCTGCCCAACAATTTATTTATCACACCATCGATTTACATCACTGGTTCCAACACAACAACTTCAGCAACTTGAGCCCAGTTCGGTAAACAAAAAGTTTTAGGGACATGGGACCAAACTAGGGTCGTCGATCAATCAGTTGGACAGCTATTTGTACCTACCGACTCAGCTGGAGTATTGGTTGATAGAGATGTACGAGCTACTGTGGTGAGTGTAGGGATGGGAATGAGTAACGAAATTGTTGGTGGAAAGTTGATAGCAAATGAAGGACCTCGAGTAGGATAGGGTATTTGACTTGTTTTTTTTTTTTTGTATATTATCAAACTAGCTTCTGCCAGCGGCTTCGCCCGCGTGGTCCCTAGGGAACATACTTCCAGGATAAAAAGTAGCCGATGTCCTTTCTCAGGCTCTAGACTATCTGTGTACCAAATTTCATTTAAATCGGTTCAGTAGTTTTGGCGTGAAAGCGCGACAGACAGACAGACAGACAGACAGACAGACAGACGGACAGACAGACAGACAGAGTTACTTTCGCATTTATAATATTAGTAAGGATAAGGATAGTAAGGATAATAGAGAAAAGACACGTAACAAAAACTAAATTTGAAAATGTTTACAACTCATTTGCACCTATTTATATATATAGTAAACAAAGACAGTAATTGCGTGGGAAGTCACCTACAAGTCAGTTTTGTAATTTTTAAACGAGTTTCAAAAAGGAGGAGGTTCTCAATTCGGTGGGTGTTTTTTTTATGTATGTACACCGATTACTCCGAGGTTTCTGATCCGATTGCTGTGATTTTTTTTTTTGTTCGATGCAGTATACTTGCCATTTGGTCCCATAAAAATTGATTCAGTTTGGTTTAGTAGTTTTTATGTTATGAGCATTTTTGCTTATTACAATTTCTGCGTTGACGAAGATGTCGTCCAAGAATCACCACTTAAAATTGAAAAATAAAAAAACTTTTTTAAAAAAAATATAACCGACTTCCAAATAAAACACTACAAAGTATAAAATGACCATAATTTCGGGGGTCGGTGTTAAAAAACAAAAGCAAAAACACCGACTTTTCTATTTTGTTAACAATAACACCTTTACACGTCACGTCAATCTTTTTTGTCAATTTTAATTAGACGAGGCCACTGACTGACAAGAAACTCTAAGAAGAAAATTAACTCATAATTATGAGGACCATAATAGAAGGTGGTCTTCTGTGGAAAGTACCAGATAGACTTGTCCAGACAGTGCAAGCATTTGTCAGTTATCATAGTAGATAATAGCCAGGTATAAATGTACTCGATACAAAATACTGCCGTATGGTGTGTAAAAGAATAATACCATCCCATCACTTCCCGTGGGTGTCGTACGAGGCGACTAAGGGACTTGCCAGAGAATGGGCAGCAGCGTTCTCTGTAAAAATCAACACCATGCACTGCGATCGTCAACCCGCCTGCCAAGCGTGGCGATTATGACAAACCCCCAAAAGGGGGCCTATGTCCAGCAGTGGACGTCTTTCGACTAATATGATGATGATGATTATGATGACAAAATACTGGTTTATCAAGTGATTTAAAAATCAGATTTGAATGAAGGGGTATGGATGCGAATCACTTTCAGAATATTGTCAAAATTGTAAAAGGCACTAAAACATAGTTATTTGACTTGGCAGCATAGGAAATTGAACTTCAAGATTGACATTTAAAAAAATTCTTGACGTAAAATAAACAAAATATGGAATGAAACTTGTACGTTTTCTCAATCTTATAAAAATATGAGACGAAACCTTATTAGAAATTCAGCTTTGATCTAGTTTCAGTATAATAACTTACTAAGCAGGTTAGTTCCAAAACCAAATGTATTATTCAGTAAAGCTACGATAGAAACAGTTGAATTAGTTAAAGCTTTTTAAGTATTAAACTTATTCGCGATGTATGCACTAATATAACTAACTTAGTGTAATTGAAAAATAGACTCGGTCATCATCTGCCAAACCAAACAACAAGGAGCGGCTGCCTACCAGACCTCCACAACCAAATAACTGGGTAACACGGTACTCCTTGGCAAGACTGGAGTCAGATTTTCTGGCTTCTGACAATCCGTAACGACTGCTAAAGATCTGCAAATGACAGCCGGGATCAACGACTTAACGCATAAGGCGCTTAAGACATTAAGTCCGCCTCTGTACATCTATGTGCGTAAAGTATTAAATAAATAAATAAACGTGCTTTCCGAGGCACTCAGGAATCTCGGTATGTTTAGATGGTTACCCATCTTTGTAGGGTATGCGGTACAGAGAGTAAAGTCCCGACACCTCCATTGTAAAGGAAGGATCCTCCGAACAAGACAGTTGTTGTGTGTGTCGGGCAACTGCCCGATAGTTGATATTGGGGCTGATGTACATGTTCAAATCGCACAGTAAACTCTGCTTGCGCGATGCAGGATTTCGATGTAGTAGTTCGCTGCTAGTTGGATAGATGGCGTCGCGGTTCTTTTTGTTGCGATGTTGATTTGCTCCATTGGTTTTTTTTTTTTTGTGGCGGCCTTGACACCGCTACACATCCATAAACCAACCTCGGCAAGCGTTGCTTAAGTAGGTCGACCCGTGCGGCTGTTACATTTTAGCCACGAGCTCATCTATTTTAAATACACTCAGTGTCAAATGAAAATGCACGCTAATCCTTGAGTAAGAAGGTAACTTCTAGACCAGACGGTTTAGACAAAGTACCATTCTATGCCGAAATACACGGCGCCAATTTATTCGTCTTACAAAGGCGGCCCACTTAATGTACCCAACATAAACTACTTTCATGAGCGATTATTTTTATAAAATAATTCATTAAGGTAATAGGCACAACAAAAATAAATAATGTATTAAAATTATGAAACATACTGTTAATTAACCTTTCAGTCCATTACATTTTGACTTTTCGACAATCGTTAGCGTACAAAGAATGTCACTTTTTCCAAGACTTCTCGTCTAAAGCCTCAAATAGTCCACTTAGTAGTGAACCACGAGCAAAACGTATATGATGGTCAGCGTTTTAGTAGTTAGCTTCGGATTCATCAAGCAAGACAGGATATGTCCATAAGTGTCTGGCTGGTATGTGTATACGTTTTTGTTTTCGCCTACGCTAATAATCTGCAGATCTGGCAGCATCATAGGTCATTGAGCTCTCTAAAAAACCGGCCAAGTGCGACTGTCTGTGAAAATTTCAACTGTCTACCTAGAGATGAGATACAGCCCGCTGACAGACTGATGGAGGACGGACGGACGGGCGGACGGCGGAGGCTCCGTTGGTTACCCTTTGGATACGGAACCCTAAAAACGTTTGATTTTTTACAAGATTGATCAAAAGGGATAATGTTATTCGTGCTCCATAGCTACGTATCTCTCACAATGTAAACATGATGGGATGGACGTCGCAGGGCTCCAGTTGCATGCTTTCCGTTTGCAGGGAATGATCAACTCAAAATTGTATCGGGTTTTTCTAGACGGCTCTTTTGGAAAGGTCGTCTATGATTTCTTTATTTCATTTCAAGCCAAGTCTGTGTAAGCCTGGCGTGGGTTCAAAATAAATTATCCCTACAAAGATTATTTTTATTTTCAGTAACATATTTTAATAACAACCCAGATTCTTGTTTACACAACATCAAATATTCACCTCAAATATTTATTTTAAAGCAATAATATACTGAATGAATACCTAATATTTCAAAGGATAAAAATGGTATTGCCTATTTAATCTTGGATAAAAAAACTTGTATTACTTGTTTATCATTCAGAAAGTGTAAAGGAGTGATTTATTGATGCTGTGAAAATAAGGCTACTGGCAGTGATGTAGCGGGCAAAAGGCAGGAGCCGCGTAAAGCTGACTGTCCATTGACGCGGAGCGGAATTGCGGATTGTGTGGAGTTAGTCCGAGTTCACGCGACATGTATTTTGAATGGGCGGCTTTTTTTTTAAAAAAAAAGATGGGAAATCATCAAATGTTTCCTCCCGCTCCCGGAGTAGAAGGGAGTGTCAGACTCTTACTGACTAAAACCCATCCGTGTTCCTCCTAATGCCCTTTGCTTTTCAGAACCGCGGTGACTCTTTCAAACAAATTCCGTAACTTGAGTTGGGCGTCTGGCAGTTTTTTTCCGCGTCCCCGCTTCGCTTCCACACTTCGCTTTTCCGCTCCGCTGCCTTACTCTGCTTTCCGGTTTTGTATGATTTTTTAAGCTAATTCGCAGAACTCTATCCACTGAAAGCGCAGTGGATATTTTATGCAATTCCAATTGTTAATATTGTCACATCTCCGCTCTACTCCTCTCCTCTCCGCTTCAAAAGCGGATAAACGTGCCGTGACCATGTGACATTCTAACAACAACGATTGTCAGAAATACCTAACAAATATTGGTGCCACGTGACATTTTATAGCGCAGTTCAATGAGGGTTTTCAGGAAATTCCTCTTTGAAATCGTAACGTTTGATGAAGTTGACGTCAATTTAATATTTCGGAAAACCAGTCCTGTTGACAGGTCTCTGGAATTGACGCCTAGTACTGCTGCTGTAGTGTACGTACTATCCAAACACCCTTATCCTATCCGTTATCACCCGACTGCGCCAATAGGAGGGTTATGTTTCCGGGAATCTTTATTGCTGATAGGTTGCTCACAAATTACAGCACAATATATAAAAATGTGTGAATGCTTCTTTTGTCAAAGATTAAACAAATTGCCAGGTTACCACTCTATCTCACATACTAATTACTATTTGCATACGTGCTTGGACCAAATTCAATCCTAACTTAAAATTCTTCCGTTACAGGTGATTGACAGACAACGCACAGCCGAATCTATTGGTCGTAGAAAGCTGAAATTTGGCATGTAGGTTTCTTGGAAAGTGTAGGGGAGCACTAAGGAAGGATTTCCCGAAATTCTTATGGAAACGGGAAAAAACGGGATATGCGCGTACTAAGTTGCGGGCAAAAGCTAGTCTTAATAGAGAAACTGGCTGACTGAGAGAAAGAGACACTGCCTAAATGACTGGAACTAGGAACATGAAATTTTCCACAAGGCTTATTATGATGTAGATTAGTAACCAAAATATTTTTTTGGAAATTCAATCAGACAAAGTCGCGGGCAAATTACTAGTATATACCTCCCGATCTTTATATCCAGGACTTAAGTAATTTTGCAGCCAGGTATATATACCTGGTCCGTGGAATATTCCACGGAACATCTACACGTATACATATTTTTACAGATTTATTCGCATAACCTCGTTAACTGCAACGCGCTGTTAATTTTGTTGGCCCATTAATTTCTTTGCACACAATTAATATGTAATTCTGTGTGTCACCATTTCGTAATTATGTTTTTGTTTCACGTTTGCTATTTCTGTTTAATCAGCTACATTGAAACGATTCTAATTTGCATAGTTTATTGCTTTTTGGCTTTTGATTTCACTTTGTAATTATCATTGACCTACTAGCGGATAGCCGATGGATGCAAGATGCACAGGACCGGTTGTTATGGCGACACTTGGGGGAGGCCTATGTCCAGCAGTGGACGACTTTCGGATGATATGATGATGATGGTGATAAGCTCCTTCCCGTCCTCGAGTGTTAAGTTGATGCATTTTCTTTTATTACATGTACCTATCAAACAACAATAAAATGGCAAGTTCTTGTACGAAGTCAAGAACTGCCATGTTTGGTCATTTTTGGGGTTCCGTACATCAAAAGAAAAAATCGACTTTCATTTTATCATTTTTAGTCCGTCTGTCCGTTTATAGGGTTCCGAACAAAAAACTCTTATAGGATCACTCGGGTGTTTGTCTGTCCGTCTGTCACAGCCAGTTTTCTCCGGATCCGCAGGTCCGATTCAGTTGAAATTTGGTACACTTATGGACTTCTGTTACCCCTACACGGAAGCGTTACGTAAACTATTAAATTTTTAGCATGGGGTCACTTTTGGGGGTCAAACTAGAAAATATAAAAAAGGGCTTTGAACAATATCGTGTAACACATCAAAGAGCTTACACTGAGGATTTTAATTACATTTTTTTTATAATTTTAATAAGAATTAATTTTTATAAGAAATTAGACGAAAAATTACAATTCCGCCTTATCTCCGAAACAACTGAGCCTAAAATTTAAAAAAAATGTAGATAGTAGATCTTTACGTATAAATTACAGGAAGTCTACAGTGTTAAAATAACAATTTAAAAAAATGAAATTCATTCGGAATCCTTTGCACGCGAGTCCGACTCGCACTTGGCCAGTTATTTCAATCCTTTTTTCTCTGAAACTAACAATCAAAAATACTGATTATAGTTTACTACTTACAGATTAACAGGAAAACCTATAAGAAGTCTATGGTTTGTAAAAAAATACGATTCGTTTAGAAACCTTTACGCGCGGCTCTGTCTCGCACATATATCCCATACGCGTTAACTTGGCACCTGCCTCGACACATTTCGAAGGACTTTTTGAGGTTTTAATTAAAATTGAACAATTTGATTTCGTTGAAGACAATATAAACACGTTAGCATCACTGTTACCGTTGTGTTTATCAATATTATTATCATCGGAATCGAATTTTACAATTTAAATTAAAACGTCAAAACGTAATACGAGCCAGGTGTCATGTTAACGCGTACGGGTAGTACCTAGTTTTTGACCTAGGCGACCTTTTTTTTCCAACCAAATATTTCCATCTTCAACTAAGAACAATCCTTGTAATACCTAATTCCTTGGCGAAGTCTGAAGACATCAGCGATTAATCCCATAAGTTTCAAAGTGTTGAAGTGGCCATATCTCAACTATTTACTAGAGCAAGATGGATCCCCCTCCATTATTCTATGTGCTTAATCAATTTGATGGTGAATGGATCGCCGAAGTTTGTTACCGCAGACATATTAGTATATTGATCCCAAATGGCCGGCTTTGATGTTTGGGTGCTCAAGTTTTTCGATAGGAGGTAAGAAGGAAATGTTTTGGAAGGTTTTTGGGAAGTCTTGTTATTTTATTTTGTAGATGGTTTTTGTTTTGGTCGAGTTGGAAATAATACACATCACATTTCATGTGTTGTGTATTTTTTCATAGAGCATCTTTTTATTTGTTAGTGATACACTTAGATAGTCACACTGTGATCTGACTACGTTTTCAAATATTTATGGAAAAGTTATAATATAAAAGCACTTTTGCAGTTATAAATAAAACGTGTTATTTAAACACAGACTTCTTATAAGTTTTCATGTAATCTCAAGGTATAGAACTATAATCTGAATCTTTTTTTTTTTAATAAAAATGGCTCAGTAGTTTCGGTAATAAGGGGGGAATGGTAATTTTTGGGCTAATTTCTTGAAAAACTACACAAAACCATTTATTTAAAATAAAATTATAACCCTCACAATAAGCCCTTTTCGTTTGATATGACACACAATACAGCATAAAAAACTTTTTTTTAATTTCTGGTTTGACTCCCAAAAGTGACCACCATACCAAAAAAAAAAAAAATATTTACGTAACACGTCCGTGTTTGGGTCACAGAAGTCCATATGTATACCAAATTCCAACAGAATCGGTGTAGTAGATCCGGTGAAAACTGAGTGTGACACATAGATAGACAGAAAGACAGACAGACAGACACATAGACAGACACCCGAGTGATTGTATCCTGGTTCCGTTTTTTACGAATGTTCGGAACTCTAAAAAAGCTATTATGTAATTCAGTTATATGCGCTTCTATATATTATTAGTGTTAAGTTTCATCAAAATCTATTCAGTAGTTTTGGCGTGTATGAGTAACAAACATCCATCCATCCTCAAACTTTTACGTATACAGAAGTTCCAGAAGTGGTCATATTTTAGGGTTATGTTGAGTAGATAATATACATTTAGGAAAAAACAGCAAAATCAAAAAATGAGACTTTTAAAAAAATACCAACTAGGTACAAAAAAACTACTAAAAAGTTCTGCATCAGACGGTTTCCAAAATCATTTCTTAGGAATTTTTTAGTAGTTTCTTGTGGTCGAATTTTTGACGTGATAACGTTTTATAAATCGATGAACGCCGTACGCACTAACAAGTGTCACGTACCTCTTGAGCCGAGCGTGCAAGCGAGAGCGCGGAACAAGCAATACAGAGACATGTTCGGCCTAAGCGTTCAGCTTGTTTGTTAAGAATTCAATTGTTTTCTTATGACGTTATCACGTAAAATAAAACGTCCGTAAACGACTTTACAGACAACCAATTTTTTTAAGCTACCCAAATCACCTTTAAATATGACCGCAATTCTGGAACACCCTGTATAATAGTAGTATGACAAAACTCGCTTTTAAAGGGCTCAATCAGTCTGTTAATACCTCTAAAAGCCCCAAAGGACCCCAATGATACCAAACTAAAGCCGGCCGAATAACAAACGACGCGAAAATTTAATTTCAGTAAACTTCAGACTTTTATTGGTCGAATAACTCGAGAAATAGAAACTTTGTAACAAGTTAGTCAACTGTCTTATTAAAGTGGGTTCTTAATTAATATACCGCATTACCAATTAATGTTACAGCCTTAACTATTTTATACCCTTTGTGAAGAGTGATGGGGAAAAGTTTTCTATCTGCGCATTAGTTCCTGGGCCTTTTGCAATTTTAAACGAAATGAGAGCACCATTTTTTTAAGGATTTAAATCATCAAAATGACTCCATACTGACTAAAATCCATCCGTGGTTCCTCCTAATGCCCTTTGCATTCCAGGGCCACGGTGACTCTTTCAAACAAATTTCGCAATTATGGCTGGTATCTTACATCTGGCAAAATAGTTCCTAAACGGATGAACCGGTTAAGGTAATAAAAGTTGGAAGAAGTGCCATTTGTGCTTTCCGACTTTTATTTCATGCGGTTGGAATTGTTGAATGGACAAAATTTTCATTTTTTTATTTAAACCATGTTTTAACTATACATGTTTAAGTACTCTTATATCTATTTTATGTCTATGACATTTACTATCTTATAGTATCGTAATAAATGAACCGTCACTCGTCCTTTATAAGGTTCATTTGAAAACCAGCGTCTGACAGCATTAGTCAGTCTGACATATCGCTGAAATCGACCTTTTTATTGCAACTGTGAGACACACACTAGTTTCTGGTACAAGTAACAGCCGCACGCAGCGCCCAGCAGGCAAAATAACAGCCGTACGAGTCGATCTTTAAGGTTAAGTAACAATTGCCATGGTCGATCCGAGAATGTTTGACCAATAAGACTATGTAACATACCGAGATTCCTCCATGCATCGGAAAGTACACTAAACCCTTGGTTCTGGCTGACATTTGTAGATCTCTGACAGTCGCTACTGGTAGTCAGAAGCTAATAGATCGAACACCAGTATAGCCAAGGGATTTCGAATTACCTAGTTACTGGGTTGTGGTGGTAGGAAATCGTTCCATATAAATTACCGGTCCTCAACTGCAGTGGTAGTGGGCAGAGCACATTGCTCGCAGAACAGATGGTCGATGGGGTCGAAAAAATCTGGAGTGACGACCGCGTACCGGAAGACGCAGCATTGGATGGCCTCCCACAAGGTGAACCGATGACCTGGTGTAGGTCGCAGGTAGCCGATGAATGCGAGATGCGCAGGACCGCCGATGGATGCGAGACGAACAGGACCGCTTGTTGTGGCGATAAATATGGGAGGCTGATGTCCAGCAGTGGTCGTCTTTCGGCTGATATGATGATGATCATGATGATGATGATGACTCTGCTGCTATCGCTTAGACTGGAAGCCAACCTCAACATGATGGCGATATGGGTAGACAAACAGATATTCGGTATATCAATATGTATCCGTAACGAAGCAATGCTTATTGATATTTAGAAACAGCTTGCCTAAATAACAAGGTTTTTTCTCTCAAAATGATGTTCTGGTCAAAATAAATGTTCATTTATACCGATACCTAAGTATACATACTGCTATAGGCCGTCGTCTTCTATGCATGCTTATGAGATAAAGGTTTCCTTCATATTACGGAAATGAGCTTGTCAGACACTGGTATAGCTAAGCAGACTGGTATAACTGGTATACTGGTAGTTTTTTTATTATTTGGCTACTGATTTAAAACTAACTTAATATCAAGTGCTACTAACATATACTGTGGACCAAAAGTTGTCTTATTTTTAAACATACAGTAGTATTGGTACTTCGTAAAACTTGAAGATTCTCAGAATATTGCTAGCTATTGTCAAATGTACTTTACTAGCTTCTGTCCGCGACTTTGTACGTGCATATCCCGTTTTTTTTTCAGTATGCACATGAATTTCGGGATCTCCTCCTAATACTCCCCTAAACTCCACAAAGAACCTACATGCCAAAGTTCAATTTTCTACGACCAGTGGTTTCAGCTGTGCCTTGTCTGTCAGTCAGTCAGTAAAGGAAGAATTTTAAATATATTAATTAATTATTTCCCATCGATAATTTATCAAGAAATAGAACATTTTAGCCAGGTTTAGTTTTCTTATTATAGGCTCGCATTTGACCACCTGTTGGAAAGCGATGGTCTAGTCGACGATGAAGCACGCTTTCCTAGAAGTACTTTTTCATCATCATCATTATCATATCAGTTGAAAGACGTCCACTGCTGGACATAGGCTTCCCCAAGCGTCGCCACAACGACCGGTCCTGCGCGTCTCGCATTTATCGGCTACCCGCGACCTTCACCAGTTCGATCCACCTAGTGGGACCGATGGTACCAATTCACGCTTGACTTAAATACTTCCAGGTTTTAACTATCAGGAAACAGACTCCAGCAGAAAATTCATATTTATGCTTACAAGATTGTCAATGTCTTTAAAACAAAATAACAGCAAGATTATGTCACCAAATAAGTCTAAAACTACCCTATAAAAATATTCGACTAACTCCAATATTTTTCAATAAAAGAATCGTACAGAAACCCACACGAATTACAGCGAGCGTTAAATTGATCGCGCACCTAACTGCCTTCAAACAATCCAGACCAGTTAAGCCTTTAAATTTTCCCTGGGCCTATTTTTATTTTCAAATTTCATCACAATTTATGTTTTCCGAGATCCCGGTCCGCAATGAGGGGTTCAAACTTTGTTAATTTTGCTAAAAGTTGTACACTCGGGGGGGTTATTACGTAGACGCGAGCTAGGAAAGCGTCAGGGGATTATTCTAAACGGGAATGGCAATCGACTGTGATTATAAATTGAACTGAGGGAATCGTAGATGTCTTTGAGATTCAAGATCTGTATACGTCTAAGAAGCTTATCGCGAGGGAGCGAGATAGCAGTATTATGTATGTTTCAAGCTTCCTAAGTTTCACGCACGATGTCGTTTAAGCCAATTAGCATTGCATGTGTGTTCCTAATACCTTTGAACATTGCATTTCTGGGCAATTAGTGGTTCAATCCCAGTCTGTGTATCTATGTAGTTAGTTGTACTTAATCCTCTTCTTCTAGCTTATTAGAATAAGGAAGTGATACACTCTGTGTTTTTCTTCCATTCACAAAGTTAGTTTCCGAGTTCCAATTAAAATGGACGTGAAACTTCGTTTTAACTCTTAAGATTTACTTGAAGCAATTTCTCTCCCATTAAGTCTTTATGTACCTAGTGGAGTTACTTCATGTAAAATAATTAAGCAAAATGGAGAAATTTTTTGTTCTATTCGTTACGTTTGGCTTCGTTCCAAGACTGATGAAGATTAACTTTTCTAAAAAATACACCGAACTTTCTATTCTGAATATTTTAATAACATGATATTAGAAACAAATCATCCAGGTAAACAAAACGAAAATTTTGTAACAGTCAAATACGTATTCTGCTTCTGTAGTATTCTGATTTTGTCAACTCTTTTTACACAAGAAAACGATTATTTTTGAGATGTTAACAATCTCAACTTTTTTTTTATTTATCTCAACATTTAAAATACCACAATAATACTTGCTGATACCCTCGTTCCACATCCAATATCCGAAGAATGTAGTTCGTACTCGTTACAAAATAACGTCGTATATTACATTTTTTAAACATTCCACTGCGAATTGAATAACTAGTAAATAGAATAGTTTGCTTCAATAAAATTCTGACTTTTAAAGTCGAACATCGTAGTCGGCACTTTTTGCGCTATCTCCGATAGTTTCCTCAAGATAACGTTGATATTAGCATACAAAGTGTAGTTTTAAAGCTTTGAAATGCGCGTGACTATATCCATTCTGTTATCCCTGATTTTTATTTTCGAGTGAACAATAGTTTTTGATTCTTCATTGTCAACGTTAAAGTTATTTAGTACTTTGTTTGTTGCTTCAAATCGTGTTGATGTTGAATTGTTTATTTCTGTCTCTCACTCAGGGGTTTTGTTACTAGTTCCGTTCTTTGTACGAGGATAGTGGAACGCTCAATAATTTATAAAGTGTTTCTTTTCATAAAGTAAGGAAAGTTTTTTGAGTTCACGTTTTATTTATTTATTTTATTTTAAAAACAAGTTTTTGTCCTTATGATTACACAAAGCACACAATTAGAATCCTTTTTTGTGGATGGGAAATCATCAAATGACTCCTCCCGCTCTGGGTGAAATTCCAGACCATGGGATGTTAAGGCAGACCCAGACCTCTGGGGTCTGTCTTAGCATCCCATGGTCTGGAATTTGATCAATGCGCTATTATTATATTACCTAAGGTGTAATGAAGTCGATGTAGTGTTGTTTCAGCTTGCGCTTTACATTTTGACTGTTTGTTAAGTCTCTAATGTCTAATGATATTTGGTTTAATAAATTAGGTATCTTGACAGATGCGGTGAGTCTACCATAGGACTTATTTTTGGGTGCCACTCGAAAATAATTTTTTTTTTTTGCTTGTCCAGTATTCACATCGTATCTTAGAAACTGGCAAAGTTTTTGGTTGTCTCATAGTAGATGTTTTCTTTCGTTTTGAATCTATTGGTACTGTAAGCAAATATGCTATTAGGTTTAAATAGAATTAGGCGTCTACATCGGCCGCATGATAATAACTACTGAGCAAAAATATCCACGCAATGTGTGCCACAAAATGGACGACGACGTCACAGAGGGCGACCCAGGAAGCGGAGGCGAGATGACTTGGATGCACATCACTAAGGATGGTTCGAGTAAGCGCAAGAAAAAAGTGTCTGAAACGATATCGGGAAGGCCTTTGACCAACGGTGAGGCAATAAACACTTATTTAAAAAAAGTTTCTATACTCTTATAATTGGATCTTGACATATCAACGAATACATCGAATATACATTGCGAATACGAACATATCATTGAAAATACATGGATAATTAACTAAACTCAACCACAAAGGTGTACCAAATATGACCCACCTACCAATATTTACCCAACAACGCAACAACTAAATCTATTTACCCAATCCTCAACTTACATCAGTTCTACCAAAGTGTAATCAACTCTAAAATTACTGTATATTATCACGAACACTCTCCGAAGTTAGTTTAGTTTTAATCCCATTAAATCTGGTCCCTCAATCATAAGGGTAGTAAAAAGGCCGAAATCTTCGTCGACGTTACGTGTTGTCATCGACATGTGTGAGGAATTGTGCACGTGACTGTACTATGGGTATATTAGCAAGATGTAGGGGTGTTTAAGTGTGGTGTGTTAGTAGTTTGGTCATGTGTGTTTGGTTATGTTGTATTTTATTGGTAGCAGGATTAATATTTATATGTACTAAGGATTTTTAGTGACCGAAATAAACGTTTTGATTGATTAATATAATTCGAGAAATATTTTCCGCTTGGGTTCTCTTTGCTTCATTCCTATGCGACTTTTAATGAAATGATCAAATCAAACTTAATATTGTACGTAACAAGATTGGGATAGACAATTTCATTACTAGTTTTTATCCCATTAAATCTGGTCCCTCAATCATAAGGGTAGTAAAAATGCCGAAATCTTCGTCGGCGTTACGTGTTGTCATCCGCATGTGTGAGGAATTGTGCACGTGACTGTACTATGGGTAGATTAACAAGATGTGGGGGTGTTTAAGTGTGGTGTGTTAGTAGTTTGGTCATGTGTGGTTAGGTTATGTTGTTAGCTAATATAATTATTTTGTTAGTAGCATTATATAATTATGTAAGAGCGGGTGGGCTCGGGGATCTCAAATGATAACGATCAGACATCTTGTAAACTCTTTTTACTATCACTCACAACCAAAGTGATTCCCACAACTTAGTTTTACAAAAAGATGCACACAGTTCAAAATAAGATTTAATACCCTGCGCTCTGTGGCTAGAGCGAGCCTATTTATAAGCTTAAACGACTATCAACGTCATACGGCAACGATTTCCGGTGACATTTAATTTTCAATAAAGTTTAGATATAATTTATTAAAAGTATTGTAATTTCGCACAATATTTGATTTATAATTAAAAACACTTTAAATTCTTTGATTTGTAAATTTAGTTAGATAAAAATAATTTTATTTAAATGAACTAACAGTAACAATGTTCCAATTTCCTTTTTAGACTTTCAAATTAATATTTAAATAAAAACTAAGCTTAGAATAAACAATTTTTATAATGTTATGCAAAATCACTTATTTATTTATTGCACTGATTCGTTTTTCCGTTACGTAATCAGCCATTTTGACGTTTGTTTTAGTCTGTGGTACGGTTGTTATTTGCCAGCGCTTTCATATATTACGTCTTCGAAATTTATTTTTGCTTGTTAAAGGTCTTCTTTGATTCGGTTTTGTGCGCCTTTAATCATCATCATCATAATTATCATCATAATAACCTGTTCGTCTCGCATCCATCGGCTACTTGCGGCCCTCACAAGGTCATCGGGCCACCTTGTGGGACGCTTTCCAACGCTACATCTTGCGGTACGCGGTCGCGACTCCAGAACTTTTCGGCCCCATCGACCGTCTGTTCTACGAATGCTTTAATCATAAGGTTTTTATTTTCATTTAACGTAGCATGTTCACTGTCCAAATTATTATTTCGTGATATTTTACAGGATTTGCTTTTAAAGGTTGTGTTGGTGTCAGTCTCAGTTACTGAAAAGTCCTAAGCTTACGCTAGCTCCTCGTACCTCAATTAGAACCGGAGATATTAAGAAAGAAAGCTACGAAAACATAACAAATGAAGGATAGAGCATGACTTGAGAAGGGTGAATTCTTACGCTAAATTTTTGCAATACTTATTTCACAAGCCCATCATTTCCAAAATACTAACGCGAGTCTTTTACCCATCATTGTAACACCAACATCAAAAGAAAACCCTTGGCTTTTTGAAAACAGTTTATCCCGCATCTCACCCAATTCATCCCAACCGCCCAAAAAACTTCACACCTGAAATTCCCCCATGAATTTAAATCACCATTATCCCTACATCCTTACTGTATAACCTGGTGACCTATTTACCGTAAAATGATTTAGTTTCCAGTCATGGCTGAGGGTCAAAGTGGAGCAAGTGACTATTCAAAGTGTTGGTCTAACGATTTCCGACACATTAGTATTCCACCTTCGTGCCTTGGCGGCCGGATAACCGTTGTGCATCTAATATCTCTACAGAGATAGATTTTATAATTTTGATGGATTTGACACCTGAATTTGAGTGTTTTGTGGGGCTTTGTGGCTAGTTTACACAGCGCGAGCTGCTGAGTAGACAGTAGACAGTTACTCGGATCGTCTACCCCTATGCCAGTCGCACTATGTCTACACGGTGACAGTAGCGGCTCAGTTTATGCGAGGGACACTGACGACTACTGTTGAACGCGTCTAAACGATGCGAGTGATAACCGAGTTGCTGCCATGTGCGAGTTACTGTAAGTCGAGCGGGTCGTGAAAACAAAAAATATTCAAGTGACTCGGATGTGAGAAACTATCCAACTCACACGTGGCAGTAACTCGTAAGATGCTTGACTGATGGATTTACTGCAGCTACTTGGCAGGCTGACTCGCACAATAACTCGCACTGTGTAATTTAGCTCTAAACCAACTGGTTAAGAGAGGTTTTGATTTTGTAGCGGAATCAATGCCGCCACAAGAAAAACCAACTGAGCAAATCAATATCGCAACAAAAAGAACCGCGACGCCATCTATCCAACTAGCAGCGAACTAAAATCCTGCATCGCGCAAGCAGAGTTTACCGTGCGATTTGAACATATACATCAGTCAGAATATCAACTATTGGGCAGTAATCCGCCAGAAACAACAACCGCCTGGTTGGAGGATCCTTCCTTTACAAAGAAGGTGTGCGGTACGGGGCTTTACTCTCTGTTACGGATACCTCTAAAACTCTGTACCTTATTCAGTCAATCCATACATAAACTCGCTTCTTTCTCCCATAGGATTGGGCAGGCCCTGCAGAACACCACGTGCTACGATTCTTACATACTCTTGCTACGTTAACGCACATAAATCAGAGACTCTAGACAATGTGCCATTCTATTATCGAATGCGATTGTCGAAATGTCAAAATATAAGGGATTGATCACGTGACATTTCGAAAGCGTTTGTCAATCCCATATACTTGACGTTTTGACAATCGCCTTCGCAACGCTACCGCTGACAGAACGTCACTTGTCTAAAGCCTCGCTATCTCGACGATCAAAATCAATGATCGGCTTAGCACGAATATTGTTGACGTAAAGTAACGTAACGTAAATTTTAACTATAGCAAAAATACTCATTTCTCACGTAATATTTATTAAAATTGGAAACAAAATCATATGTTTATATGATACAAGGTGTGTATGTCACATAAAATTAAACCAAAATACGAGTACTATGGGGTTGCAGTATTTTTGTATTGAAAAATCACTTACGTTAACGTTACTATACGTCACAAAATTCTGAGAGCTAATTCTACTAACTTTTAAGCAACTTTCGCATTCACATCTCATTCGCTATCTGTCAAAAAAGCCTTCATTTTCATACATTTTTGACAGATTGCTATTGACATACGAATGCGAACGAAATTTGAAAATTAGCAGAATTGGCACTCTGATCTGCTGTGGATCGCGTTCGATATTGACTGTGTGTGTGCCTTAAGACTTAAAATTCGGTCGATAGGCGATCGGCTACTGTCTCGAGACTTCTTGCCCTGGTCATACATACCCGCTGTTGTTGGTTCTACGCAACTCGCCTTAATGAAAAACATGTAAAAATTACGGGGCAAGATTACGGTTAAAGATATTTTATTTCTCAAAAGAATTACAAAATCACTTATAGAGAAAACATAAATAGGTTTTTAAAAATGTTATCTGCCAGTAAGCGTAGATAAAAAACAAAAGCAAGTATACATCTTAAAACAGACTAACATTCCAACAATACTTCGACTTAACACATATCACAGATTGCAATATTTTTACACTTAGAAAAATGTCTCATAAATATTTCTTACCACCAAAACTTTTACTTAAAAACCGAGATATAATTATCAAAAGTAAATTAATGTGACTTGACTTAGACGCAAAGATGCCACAGATTAAGCGGTAATTAAAAACGTATTTAAGACGAAAACGAAATATTTCATTTGTATATATTTTCTGGAGAATATTTAATGTGAGGAGAATTTTGTGTCTTAGATGATTTATGAGGAGTATGAATAAGATTAATTAGTTTATTCAGAGGGTATTGAACTTCAAGACAATGGTTTTGCTTTTCATTATTCATGCCATTTATATTTTTGGCACTTAATCTCTGAGGCTTGATGTATGCTTGGATTGATGTGTTCTCAATTTCGATTTCAATTTTAGTGTGTCGAGTAGGTATTAATTTAGAGTTAAATTTTGGTTGTATTGTGTAATTTTATGTTTTATTATTGAATATGATGATGACGTATCGAAAATTCGTCATCATCATCATATCAGCCGAAAGACGTCCACTGCTGGACATAGGCCTCCCTCAAGCGTCGCTACAACGACCGGTCCTGCGCGTCTCGCATCCATCAGCTACCCGCAATAATTCGATTCACATTATTATAATTATTTTTTAATATTTATAATAATTTGTATCGTGGTACAATGGAAAGACAAGAGGTAGGCCTTTCAGGCTAGTTATAATAATAAAAAAAGATTTATTTATTATTAAAATTAAGTTTAATTTAATAAAATATTTTTCGAGTGGTTTTACCAGTGTGCAGTTCGAAAAATTACCTATTAATAAATAACATTTTAAATAATATTGTTACAGATTTTGTTGTTATAATTTTTAAAATGTATTAATTTTTCTTCTTAGTTTACCCACATATTTTAATGATACAGTAATTTTTACAAGAAATTGGGTTCTCAGCATAAACAGAACCACCACTTACCAACTTATGTATGTATCCACTGATAACCACAATTTGTTATGCAAAACCACTTACGTACCAGTAGTGCGAGCCTGAATGCATACCGATAATTGAATGTACCGCAAGTAGCTGGCCCCTATACCGGTTATTAGTGGTGCTGGTTTCATTAGGTACTTGGTCAGGGATTTTGGTTAGAGCTGGTAACCGACTGGATATTATAGCACAAGTATTATGATGCTGGATAACACCAACTTAAACCTGCTCTTTCATGAGTTCAGTGTGGATTTTGTACATATTTGGATATTTTAAAAAGATAAGTCGACTGAAAATGTATGCTTAAATTCATAGTTCAAGATATTTTTAGTCCATCGACATCAACTCGAAAATTTAAGTTACTCATGCGTTTTTTATTCACAGAAGTTCATTTGTGTACCTTTCAACTGAAACGGTCCCGATGATTCGGAGAAAAAGGACTGTGACAGACGGACAGACAAACGCATTATCCTATAAAGGCTCTGACTTTTATATTTGGACGTATGTAACCTTAAAAAGCAAGATAATTTATGTCCATTTTCACAACCAAAAAGGAAACCATAATCAACAAAAGCAAAAAGCCACCTCGTTACTTTCAACTCGCAAAAACCGTCCAATAATGCACTTTCAAATTTTACATTAATCCCCGTGGAATAAAAACCATCCAATCCGCCTTCGAATACCAATTCCGTTCGAAAACCGAATAAAACCAACCGCAACCAGGTACAATGCGATCTGAACAACCAATTAACATGTCCCGCAGTCTTGACTCCCGCGGGACAGTCGCGCACAATTGAAACATGTATCAATTACTGCGAAACACTTGTGTGCTGACGTGTACTTCAGTGTACGAAGCGATGTTTAGGAGTTTTGGTGATTGTTTTTTGGTCGATTTTGTGTTCCCCTCAATTCTTTCATGTTCATCCTTGATGTTACCTACATACAGGTGATTTTTAGGATTCGTTCAGGTGATTTCGTGTGAGAGTCCGACTCGCCCTTGGCTGTTTTTTAAAGTCGTTGGCTATCTTAAGCCCACTTTCACAGACCTGAGTTATTATTAACACCGAGTTAGTTTAAATTTAAATTCAAATTTAAAAAAAAAAAATAATTCATACCAAGAGGTTCATATAGTGTTAGTACAAACTTAGCCTAAGTTAGTAAAAATACACAAAAATAAACATTAATTGGCTAAATGCACATGTGCACGTACATGCCTGCCAGTCCAGAGCCTGATAAACGGTCCATCAATCTTAAACGCAGTTTTAAACGCAGTGTCATTATTAATACAATATTTGTTATTTAACCTCGTGTTAACAACTACCTCTGAGTTAAAAGACTAGTAACTATAGTTTGCGCAAATGGGCCTTACACGGGTGAATGTACTTATGAATATGGACATCTTTAATTGTGTAATCAACACTGAAATCTGAAAAAGGAGATAATGATATCATATTAGCACACCCCTTTTTTTAGGGTTCCTTACCCAAAGGGTAACTAACGGAACCCTATTACTAAGCCTCCACCGTCCGTCCGTCCGTCTGTCTGTCAGCGGACTGTATCTCAAGAACCGTTATAGATAAAAAGTTGACATTTTCACAAACTGTGCATTTCTATTGCCGCTATAACAACAAATAATAAAAATTAGATTAAAAATTAAAGGGGGCTGACATCTAAGAAACGTGTTTTTAGAGTTCCGTACCAAAATGGTCAAACGGAACCCTTATGGTGTGATTAAGTCTGTCCGTCTGTCACAGCTTAATATCTCAAGAACTACTAATGCTATCAACTTGAAATTTGGAATCGTTTTAGATGACGTTTGTTCAACTATTTTACAAATTAGAAAGAAATAAAAATGCGTATTTTTTGTGTAAATTCAAAGTGGGGCTACTAGGGTATTTAGCGCTATTTGCACATTTTCAAACATTTTTTCTTTTTTTCAAGCCGCATGGTTTTCAACATTTGACGAAAAATGTGAATAATTTTACCATTCCCCCCCCCCCTCTTATCTCCGAAGTTTTCAAAGAGAAAAATCAGAAATTATTCTATGTGATAGAAGTTTATGTAAAAATTACAGGAAAAATAAAACGATGTCTCCAAATAGCACACTTTTTCAAAAATCATCAACAAAATTTACATTAGTTTCACTAGCGGTCAAAAGATGGCGCTGATCTAAAACTGCAATATACACCGCAGTGATAAAATTTCTGACGAATAGAGGCCTCGCCGATGAAAATGAATGAAAATTTCAAAACATTTCATGTATTATATGGTGGTACGGATCACTCGGTGCGCGAGTCCGACTCGCTCTTGACCGGGTTTTTTTAGTTGGTTTATGGTATGGAACCGTTGGTGTGAGAGTTTGACTAGCATGGTTTTTCATATGTATTTAGTGACAGTGACATCTTTCACTTTCGATTGAAACTAAAAATTGCTTTCTCCTTCCCTCCGAGCCCTTATTTGATAAACTAATTTTCAAGTCCCAGGTATCTTGCGTATGCATAGGTACCAAGTTGCATTGAAATAAATTCAAATATTTCCAAGAAGAAGGGCTTGAAAATTTGAGTGATACACCATGAGAAGTAAACGCTCTCAAGATTTAAATTAGAAATCGCAATCGCTTTGGAATTAATAATAATATTTTGATAAATATTTCCTAACTATAAATACCGCTTTATCCCTTATTTCGACAAAATCATACTCTGTATTCAACGATATTATAATTAAAACTCGCTGTGTATTTTATGGCTGTGCAAAGATCAAAGAGCTATAAACGCCTCACGGACAAACAGCTTTCAAAAACTCATCAAACTCAAACATCACTTACAATCAATAAAACGATCAAAATGAAAATCGTTTTGAAACCAATTAATTCAATTACTTCCCATTACGGAGGTGCAATAACTTTTGGGTTTCAATTAATATCGTTTTCGAAATTCGAACAATTTTGAATCGATCAAAAGGAGTTCGAACGTATTGGAGTATTCAAATTAACTTTTGTGCCGGTTCTACACGATCGGATGCTGGCACAAAAGCTTGGCTGCGAAAAAGTGGGATCAGGTAAAACGCATTTTTTGTAAATTTTGGTTTGTTCGTTTTTGTATCAAAACGTTAAATACTAAATTCATGTTCTACTAGCTTTTACCCGCGGCTTTATTTGTGTTACAGATTTTCGCAAAAAAACGGTACTTACAGTAGTACAGCTTCTATCCGTCTCCAGGGTGCCATCTATCTCTAAACCATGAAACATCAATATCGGTCCCACAATTTAGGCGTTCGTTCGCATTAACCTATCACTCTGTAATCGGTATCGGTAGTACTCATTGGTACAACGGCCGGAGCCTGGCACGTTAATAATATAAGACAGGATTGGGAGACTCTCTTAAAATGAATCATATTTTATTTCTTCGATAAATCAAAGAACCTATACAGATATTAATGCATTCTTAATTATTTGTATTCACTCTAAGTACCGCTAAGAACTTTTCGCATCATGTTAAATTAATAAAAAATACGCAAGCCAGAAATTCATTTCAATTAAAACTGCTACAGCATAAAAAATACTCTAGCCTTTTCCCGATTACATTGGGGTCGGCTTCCAGTCAAAACGGATTCAGCTGAAAAAAAAACATTAAAGTCACTTAACTTATTCTAACCCAGAGCAGTCTAGTATTGTTTTTACTTTTTGTGCTATTCAATAGCGCATGGCTGCATGGTCAGTGAGCACATAGAATATGCATCGGTTAGGAATGCCTAGCGACCAGCCATGGGTTGAAATAGAGCGGATCACAATGGCAGAGTAAAGTTCGGTTGAGTTTTAGCGAGTTGACTACAAAGTTTACTGCAGACGATTTTTTACGGAATTGTACATACTCGTACTGAAATGGAACAGTACATTCAAATTTGAATAACGGCTTTTGCTCTTGTCTACGAACAACTTTCTTCAAGGGAGTCATAGCAATATTTAATAACAATAATTTTTTTTTTGTTTTTTTTTATGTAGATGATCTTATGTGTTTGTGTAGTTATCTTATATTGTACCTACTTTTGGAGCAAATAAAGTTCGATTCTGATTCTTATTCTAAAAAAATCTATACAAAGCATCCACTGATCAAAATAAGTGTGGGAGGAACATTTCGTTTTCTACATATCAAACCCTTAGTTGGCAATCCAGCTCCATATGAGCAAGTTTTTCAGGAGACACTTAAAGCTGTATAATATTTTTTGTAGACTACTGCTATTACTTAGTTGGTTTGCCAATTAAGGTATCGATATGCAGAATAGTTTTTTGAATTCGAATAAACCTTTCGGTTAAATCCTGTGTAGTTTTTTTTTTTAATTTAAAACCCACTTCCCTGGTTTTAAATTGACAATACGTATACTTTGAGAGAATTCCTCTACTCAACCCAACCTAGTGGGGCTTATTTAATAAAACCGAATGGTGACAAGTGACAAGCGTCAGTCTGACAATACTGGCTAAGCACACAATGTATAAAATAAAAGTACAAAATTGTAGAATTGTCACATGTATTCAATAGGCCCCTTTTTTAAGGATGGGAAGTCATCAAATAACTCCTCCCGCTCTGGGTGAAGCAGGAGAGAGTGTCAGACTCTTACTGACTAAAACCCATCCGTGTTCCTCCTAGTGCCCCTTGCGTTCCAGGGCTGCGGTGACTCTTTCGAATAAATTTGCAACCCCGGCAGGCACTGGCCCTAGCGGGCCCCGTCTTCTATGCTGACAGCTCCTTGAAGCGCGCGTGAAACACAGTGCGCCATCGACCCGGGCCTAGTTCTGATCGGATGGCGAGCCACCTAATGCTCGCCGTACGCAGGTCCGTACCTACGGTGGCCGGGAATCGCCCTGCGACTCCCGACGCCCGGGGCGTCTTCTTCTGTTGGGGCGGCTGGGGCATGAGGTTTCCCTCTCTCTCACGCGTTCGGCCTCCTCCTTCGCTAGCATTACTGCTTCGCAGAAAGAGGTGACCGCTTCCCATACCTCCACACTCCGGACCATGGATTGAACCAGGGCCGATCGCGAGAGGTCGCCGCCTCCGATCGCCTCGACGAGGACACGGCGGTGCCCCGCCCAAGCAGGGCAGACCTCCACCGTATGCTCCACCGATTCAATAGGCCCCTTTTTTAATTATGGGAAATCATCAAATGACTCCTCCCGCTCTGGGTGAAGCAGGAGGGAGTGTCAGACTCTTACTGACTAAAACCCATACGTGTTCCTCCTAGCGCCCTTTGCGTTCCAGGGCCGCGGTGACTCTTTCGAACAAAGTCCGCAGCCCCAGCAGGCACTGGCCCTAGCGGCCCCATCTTTTGTGCTTGCTCCTTCGTTAGCATTACTGCTTCGCAGAAGGAGGTGACTGCTTCCCATGTCTCCTCGCTCCGGACCATGGCTTGAAACAGGGCCGAACGCGAGAAGTCGCCTCCGCCGATAGCCTCGACGAGGACACGTCGGTGCTCCGCCCAAGCAGGGCAGACCTCCACCGTATGCTCCACCGTGTCCTCCTACCTCGCAGTGTTGACACCCGGGCGTATTCTCCCGCCGAATTCGAAACAGGCACCTCCCGAAACAACCGTGTCTGATGAGTACCTGCGTCAAAAGGAAGGTAAGGACGCCGTGGCGCCGCTCTAGCCACTCCTAAAAGAGGGGACTTATCGCCGCAACTGTGGCGTGCCCAGATTCAATAGGCCCCTGGAATCAGCTTCTATCAATTAACTTGAAAGATATAGCAAATTATATATTTTATTTATTGAAAGTAATATTCTCGACACGGGGAGATTTTCTGTTGTCATGGTGACTAAGTGAATTGATTTGGAAGAATTTTCCTTCAAAAGGAAGATAAGAATGTACGATATGAGTGAAAAACTTATCGATTTGATTCTAAAGACGCCATTTATTTATTGAATACTTATCGCACACAAATGTCCAAAGGCGGACTTAACACCTTACTGTGCTGTAGACGCCTCGTGACATAAATCCAAATTGTCTTCTTCTTATCAAGTGGGCAGTAAGGTCTGATGACCCCACACTTCAGAGGCACTTGACGCGGTTTATTTGACGACCGCCATTTGGCAGCCGGGACCACCGGCTTATACGTGCCTTCCGAAGCACGGAATCATCTTTCAAGTGACATGATGCCTTGGTACTTTTTTACCAGCAAGTAATTTTTATCCTGAATCCTGAATCAAAATGTAATTTTTTATTGATTTGAAAAGCAAATATAACGTTTCCAATATTTTTGAAAATCTAACAGTCGTACTAAATAGTGATATTATTATTCTATTCAGAAATAAAAACCCTAATTAACTGAATAAATTGCCATAAACTAAAAATTATTGACAAGCCTGATCGCCTTACAATACTAGGCAGAACTGGTATTATATCTACAGCCTTGGATTTGAAAATATACTCAAGATAAGGTTAACAGACACAATATCCTAAGGGTGTCGAAACACAAACAACATCCGACAATGAAAACGCGATATTTACTCATAACGAACTCAGCAAAAACACATTTCCAATCCGCGCAACTTTGTCGAGTACAGTCCGTACTAATAGGAGCAGTCCTTTATCAATACATATTTAACTCTATAACCACAAACAAAACGCTTATGTTTGCGACTGTACAAACTTTGCAAAATGAAACAGTTGCAATTATGTCCCATGCTTTATGTATTGTATTGTGTTGGTTTGCAGCCGTGTTGTGTTGATAGGTATTGATTTGTGTATGTATTGGTTGGAAAAAGTTTGAGATGGGTTTAAAAATTATGATTGGGGGTTGTAGTAGGAGAGTTGTGATCGATTGTGGAATTTTAAAACATGAGTTTGATTGTGCCATTTGGTTTGTATTAAACCAAATGGCATTATTTGTGAATTTAAGTTACGGATATCTAGATGCATTCCTGTGAAATTCAGGCAGCATAGGCTTAGCTAATGACTTTATTTGGATTGATAATTCAAGATATTTCAACCCAACCCCATCAACTCAATGAGTTGATTTTTGAGTGATCATTTTAAATGTCTTCGAACATTTTCATTTAAAAACTATGAAAAACGTTATTTTAAATCTTCTTCATTTGATATATAAAAATGTTTATTTTTTTCTAATTTGTCCTCCAGAAGTAACCTCATACTCGAAATATTGATTTAAGTTATGCGTCAAAGAAGTTCACATATTTATTAAATTTCATCTGAATCGGTCCAGGAGTTTCGGAGCAAATTAGTTATGTCAGACATTAGACAGTAACACGAGTAATTCGACGTTCAGAATTATAAAAAGAGTTACTATGGTTAAATATATTTCATCATCTGCCTAGTCTTTTCCCAACTATATTGGGGTTGCCTTCTAGTCAAACCATTAACTGGAATACTAGACCTACACAACCAATTAACTGGGTCACATGGTACTCCAATGCAAGACTGGTGTCTGATCTACTGGGTTTTGACTATCCGTAACGACTGCCAAAGATCTACAAATGACAGCCGGGACCAACGGCTTAACGTGCTTTCCGAGGCACGGAGGAGTCTCGGTATGTTAAAATGGTCACCCATTCACAAACCAACCTCGGCAAACGTTGCTTAACCTTGAATATCGACCCATGCGGCTGTTATTATTAAATGTACTCACTGTAAATAATTCCTATTCTATGAAACTGAACGCAACCAAGACATTAATTCCGTACCTCGCATCCTTCCATTTCCCAGCGCACCATTCTCTGCAAGAAACTATTACGTAATGTAACTTACGAGTACATAAGCAGTCTGATCTTTAAACTTAACACCTGAATGTCTGGGAGTAGTGCTATGCACCTGCTGCGAACTTTCCTAAGTTTTGTTTAAGTTAGAACTTGGATGTATGAGTGTATGGACTGTGGAGACTGGGGCTTATGAAATTGGAATATTTTTAACCAACTTCCCAATTCCGTGGGTAGTTTTTTTTTTCGTTTATGTATGTACACCGATTACTCCGAGGTTTCTGATCCGATTTCTGTGATTCTATTTTAGTTCAATGCGGTGGTATACTTGCCATTTGGTCCCGTAAAAATTAATTCAGTTTGATTCATTAGTTTTTATTTTATAAGCAATTTTGATTATTTTAATTTCTGCGTACACGGAGTCATCGTTCAAGTATCACCACTAAAAATCTAAAAAATTAAAAAACGAAACATTTTTTTAACTCTCAAAAATTTAGAAAATAAAATCGAAAACTCGAAAACTTTGAAAAGTAGCGGAACATACATCGGGGTGATTCGGATACCCCACGACACGAGGGTCCTAAATTTTATTTTTGGACGTTAATGTTCTGGCCACCCTGTATAGTCCGAATATAAATTTACCTATAGCTACCTGGTTTATAATATAGAACACTATTTGTAACTGGATGGACGGATCCAATATAAAAAGTCCTTTTAATCAAGTTCAGAGATTCCGTCTGTTACTTTGTATTATTGAAGAAAGCCTACACAACCTTGAGCGGCTCGAGTAGTAAAATAATATGAACAAAGTTTTACAGAGGCTTAAAGTAACAAAATTGTTATTAATACAAAGAACTAATTACATGTTTATCTAGGTTAGACATTAATTACTATATTTCGGCAACTTTATCACTCTTTTTCCCCTTCCATAATTAATTAGTTAAACCAATCATTTTTAATCTAACGAGCCAAATTTTTCCTCTTAACTCATCTTTATAACACTTTAAGAAATCCGGGTTTTAGTGCAAGAATTATGAGCAGATATTTACTATGCATGATACTGTCATTTATTTTATGAAACTTGCTTAGTCTCAGTTGCCAAGTTTTTTACAGGATTAATTTTGTAGTCCGACGCCATTTTGAATTGGGACAAGTATTAAGGTTGAGATACAGAGGGGGATGTTTTACGAAGTGATGTAAAAAGTGACAGTAAGCATCTGGCGGGATGTCAAAGTTAGATGTTAGCCTTTTCTTACTGTAGGTTTTAGGCGGTTTTCTTAAGACATTCTGGTTGTTTTTAGTATGATTGTTGTTCGTTAATTTTTGAGGGTTTTGTAGGAATTGTGTTGGCACTTCGACTTATTATTTTTTGTTTATACTAAATATTATTTTTATGGTTTCACATTTTTCTTTTTAATATTTTTCTTTTTTCCAATCTTTAATTCTAGGTGATTGCCATGTTTTGAACCAATACGAGGCATGTATGGTATCAGCATCAGAAAAAAAATGCAAATATTTAATTACTAGTGGACGTCACGCGGTTTCACCCGCGTAGTTCCCGTTCCCGTGGGAGTACGGGGATAATATATAGCCTATGTTACTCCCTGATAATATAGCTATCCAATGCTAAAAGAATTTTTCAAACCGGTCTAGTAGTTTCGGAGCCTATTCAATTCAAACAAACAAATCTTTCCTCTTTATAATATTAGTATAGATCATCTCAAGACATTGTAAACATACATTGAGAAACTACTTTATATTTTTAGGGTTCCGTACCTAAAGGGTAACCAATGGAACCCTTTTACTAAACCTCCGCTGGCCATCCGTCCGTCCGTCTGTCTGTCAGCGGGCTGTATCTCAAGAACCGTATAGGTAGGCATATATAACAACAAATAAAAAAATAAGGTTTTTGCTACGGAACCCTTCGTGTGCGAGTCCGACTCGCACTTGGCCGGTTTTTGTATAAAAATTTGGTGTCCCGATAAATAAATAAATTATACCAAAAAGCCCGGAGGTTCTGTCTGTCAAATGTTTTTATCGTTTAGAAAATCTATACTATAATACCCATTGATATATAAAATCCCAAGATGCACAGTCTCGAACAAATGCAACACTCGAAACTGTCGTCAAAACCTGGAATATATCAAGTGTCATGTGTCAGTTGTGTGTAGTTATACTATAAACAATTTTTTTTGCAAATTCAACCTTACACGGATCGCTTAAAGTTGTTTTTACAAAGCAGTGCAGTATGGCGAGTGATGCGAGACTGTTTGAAACTTGCGCACAATTATACACAATTATATATGCATCTCAAAAACGTCTGCAAAAAACAAGCGCAATATGCGCTTGTTTTTTGCAGACGTTTTTGAGATGCTGAGTGTGTATCATGGGTTTTTTATATATCAATGACTATACCTATGAAATATACGAACTAAAAACAAGTCCTGATTTTCAACCTCCAAGATGAACAATTAAAACAACTAGACTTTGAAAACTTCACCTGACCCGGTAACCAACCGAGTATTAATCAGCAAAGTTCACTGGCCTCCTTTTTACATCGTAGGTAAATAAAAAAAGGAAATCCCATTTTTCAGACTTTCCTCTTGAATATAAATCGCGTCTAATTTAATAAGGAACACAAGTCTGAACAGGTTCATCATATTAATTACGAAGTTAATTTGTGAGGAAGTTTATCTCCTTAAGCCTTTGGAAAAATAAATCTTGCTAATAGCCTGACGTGTTATGAAGATATTTTATTGCAAAGTAAAACTCATTAAAAGGGTAAGTATAGATGCTACATATCTTTTTTTTAAACCAAAGACGTTGCCCCAAACTAGGAATTTCTCCTGTATCGTGGGTGCGTTCACAAACATATAAATACACATACACAAACAGCCAGACCCGGAACCTACCTGTAGGTCATACAAATATTTGTTCAGCAGCTAATCGCTCAACCACTGCGCCAACCATGCCGTCCATTTCTGCGGTTATTAAGAATCTCACAAAGTGGAGCCATATTACTGATCAAAGTATTCCATTGTACCAAAAACAAAGTGGTCAGAATAATAAAAAAATAAGCATGGCATGCTTAAAATTTCATCATGATGAGCAACTTATACTAAAGAACCACACCTAAAATTTCGAAAAAAGAATATATTATGTTGCTCCATTGTCGAGTCTGAACAGAGGCAGTTCAGACTTCAGTGGTCGAGTGGTTTAGGCATTTGCCTTGTGACCCGATGGTCGTGGGTTCGATTCCCACGGGAAGCATACTTTGTAAAGTTGTTTTCAGTTTGGCTAGGACATTGTTACTTGAATCACCTGATTGTCTGATAAAAAGATGATTCCGTGCTTCGGAAGGCACGTCGTATAAGCCGGTGGTCCCGGCCGCCAAATGTCGGTCGTCAAATAAACCATGTCAGAAGCCCTTGAGGCGGTTTAGAAACTCTGAAACTAGGGTGTGTGAGTTCGTTAGACTTTACTGCCCATACGATAAGAAGAAGAAGTTGCTCCATTCATTTATGTTCGTATCTCAAAACTTTTTTGTAAAATAATAAAAAATAAATTTAATTTCGGAAGTCGGTGTTTTTGGTTATTTCGTTTTTTGACACCGACTAGACTTCCGAAATTAAAGTTATTTTATACTTTGTAGTGTTTTTTGGAAGTCGGTTATATTTTCTGTAAATAGTTTTTTATTTTTCACTTTTTAGTGCGCACCCATTCACAGCGTACCGGCATGATATTATGTTATGAAAATAAAACTTCCTAAGAGCTTTCGGTGTAAAGGTCTCGTCAATTCGAATGAAATAAGCCCAAACACTTAGCAGTTCCTACATACCGATTTAGAGTTCCCTTGACTCTCTGTCGTCTCTATCATCAGGTCTGATCCAAACCTTCATTTTTTTGTAGTATCACCCGATATTCACACGAAAATCAAGTTTTTACCAGATGCGTGCCTACAATTTTCGAGAGTTGCCCTCGATTTCTCAGGGTTTCCATTATCAGATCCTGACGTGGTGGCAATGAGACCACCGTGGCAGAATACCCTTTCATATAAAACAAGATTCATTGAAATCGGTTCATAAACGACGAAGTTATCCGCGAACACACATAAAGTATATAAATATATGTATATATACGCGGTCGAATTGAGAACCTCCTTTCTTTTTTAGAAGTCGTTTAAAAGCTGATACTAAACAGGGCCAGCGGCTTCACCCGCGTGGGCCCTAGGGAACATACTTCCAGGATTGAAAGTCTATGTCCTTTCTCAGGCTGTGTAACAAATTTCATTTAAATCGGTTCAGTAGTTTTGGCGTGAAAGCGCGACAGATAGACAGAGTTACTTTCGCATTTATAATATTAGTAAGGATTAAAGTAAGGATTTGGTTTAGAGCCAGCACCTATGAAAGTCAGTTTTATATGAAATCAGACCCTCAAAAGTTGCTCGCCACCACTTCCTAGTGTTTCAGCTGAGAAAAAGCAGTAGTATAATCGTAACGCGTTATTTATGGGATCTCATTGACATCCTTATAGTATGGTTGCTTTTAAGTTCGATCAACCAAAATGTAATATTTCCAGCAAAACTTGCAAGCTGTACTTGTACTTATTTCTTCGTATTTGTTAACAATTGAACCCGCGTGTCGCTAAGTTGAAACACCCTGTTTCTACTATTTTCGAGAGAGGGATAAAGTCCGGATTTAAGTTGCAGCTGCAGCGAAATAAGTTCGGTTCAAGCAATACCTTACAATTTAAGTGCAGTCACCGTTAACTATGATTTGTGAGTTCAGAAGAAAGTGCAGTCGACGAAACAGATAAGTATTTAGCGTCAAATTGAAATAGCAAAACTTAATAGATGGATATCACGCGAATCGTCTATGGATTTGATCACTTTTTACGCTGTTCTGGTCGACATCATCTAGTCAACGCCGGCTGTCGCTGAACACCAGTGAAGTGTTCGTGTCCCAACATTATGCAGAGCAATGGCCGTTTTGCGGGGATGTGACTCATATTTTCCTAACCCGTATAAGTCACTAATTCTGTTTCTTTTTTTTTGGTATACGTCATAATTACCGCGAATGATGATAGCGCTATGGATCTCCTGTCTAAAGGATAACAGCAGCACGGGTCGAGGTTCAAGGTTAAGCAACGCTTGCCAAGGTTGGTCTGTAGATGGGTGACCATCTTAACATATCGAGTTCCCTCCGTGCCTCAAAAAGCACGTAAAACCGTTGGTCTCGGCTGTCATTTGCCAGCCATTTGTCAGAAGCCAGTTAATCTGACTCCAGTGTTGCCAAGAAGTACCGTGTTAACCAGTTAATGGGTTGTGGAGGTCTGGTAGGCAGCCGCTCCACGTAAAATGAAGTCAGTTTGACTGGAAAAGGCTTGGCAGATGATGATGGTAGAGCCATGGAGATATTTGAGAATACACGTATTATCAATACAAATCCAACCAAGTCAAGGGGAAGATAAATTTGACAATAGTTTCGACTTGTTTATCAATACAACTTAACGCGCAAACCTCCGCTTGCAGCACAGTACGTGTCTTCAATTTAAACTGCAGTATTACCAGTGTTTAATTTCGGTTAAATATAAAACAATAAATCCCGGTTAAGTATTGGTTTCCAATACCGTTGCCGTCTCATTTAAGGACGATTTGTGTACAGTGCAGTTTATGTGGTGTACGGGGAATGAAGCAAATTAAAGAACAAAGTAGTGTTGTCTTTTTTTAATTGGTTTTTCCAGATTTATGTACCCCTTGGTCTTTAGATCTTCTCTTAAATTTCAACTGCTGTTAGGAACTTTTTTTTAAGGACGGAAAATCATCAAATGACTCCTTCCGCTCTGGGTGAAGCAGAAGGGAGTGTCAGACTCTTACTGACTAAAACCCATCCGTGTTCCTCCAAATGCCCTTTGTGTTCCAGGGCCGTGGTGACCCTTTCAAACAAATTCCGAAACTCGAACAAATTCCGCAACTTCTGATAGGTAATAATATTATTGCGTCTTAATATTTGTAGCTTTTTATAAAGCCGTAATATTTTGAAAGAAAGAATAAAATTTATTTAGCACATATATGAAACACGCACGGTACATATAATTAGAAATAACAAACAAAAAGGGTATACCAGAAACTAGTGTGTGTCTCACAGTTGCACTAAAATGGTCGATTTCAGCGATATGTCAGACTGACTAATGCTGTCTGACGCTGGTTTTCAAATAAACCTTTTAAAGGACGAGTGACGGTTCATTTATTTCGATATTATAATATAGTAAATGGCATAGTCATAAAATAGTTATAAGAGTACTTAAACATGTATAGTTAAAACATGGTATAAATTACAAAAAAAAATTGAAAATTTTGTCCATTCAACAATTCCAACCGCATGAAATAAAAGTCGGAAAGCACAAAAGGCACTTCTTCCAACTTTTATTACCTTAATTGGTTCATCCGTTTAGGAACTATGTTGCCAGATGTAAGATACCAGCCATAATTGCGAAATTTGTTTGAAAGAGTCACCGCGGCCCTGGAACGCAAAGGGCACTAGGAGCAACACGGATGGGTTTTAGTCAGTAAGAGTCTGACACTCCCTTCTGCTCCGCCCAGAGCGGGAGGAGTCTTTTGATGATTTCACATCCAAAAGAAATGTTAGAAACAGACACAGATACACGCGACAAAATATTAAATACGTACGTGTTAAAAACTATGAAAAGCCTTTTGTGTTAAAGGTTTCATACATAAATACAAACAAAACACCTATTTTAACAGGCAATACAAATGCCCAATTTCTAAATTGAAACCATGTAATAACTTTAATGACAAATCCATGTTTAATAACCTAATTGAAATACCATTTAATCATCGCAACCAAATATCAAGTAAATGACATTTAAATCGAACCGAACTTAGCGCTATTTCGAAACCCACAATACTGATTAACATTGGATGAAAACCACTTTAACATTTGTAATTTGAGCCGAGTGCTATTTGCTATCGAATGGAATGGAACCAGTCAACTGCTCTGGTGGAAACAGGTGCATTCATACCTCTTGAGGTTATTGAGGTTCAAACCGAACTACTCTTCCTTTTAAGTTTGATCGTTGTGGCTATTTCTGGGATAGCTTGGTGAGATTGTCCCAAAAAAACTGGCCACGTTCGAGTCGGACTCGCGTGCAAAGGGTTCCGAACGAATTACATTTTTTTAACATGTTATTTTAACACTACAGACTTCTAATAGGTTTTCCTATAATTTTTAGGTAATGATATATTATCTCCACTTTTTTCAAAATTTTAGGCTCAGTAGTTTCGGAGATAAGAGAATGGTCATTTTTCGTCTAATTTCTTGAATAACTTCTAAACCATTTATTTTAAAATTATGACAAAATATAATTAAGCCCTTTGATTTGATAAGTCACACGATATTGTTCAAAAAACTTTTTTTTTATTTTCTAGTTTGACTCCCAAAAGTCACCCCCATACTAAAAATTTAATGATTTACGTAACGCGTCCGTGTTTGGGTCATAGAAGTCCATATGTGTACCAAAATTTCAACAGAATCGGTTTAGTGGATCCGGAGAAAACTGGCTGTGACAGACGGACGTACAGACAGACAGACAGACACCCGACTGATCCTATAAGGGTTCCGTTTTTTTTTTTTCGAAACCCTAAAAAGGGGTTTTAGGGTTGACTTACTCGTACCATTTTCTATGAATGTGTGATGTTCCGATATCTTTTGCAGCCTAGTTCATTAATTCGTTACTTAAAATGTTGTCATGGAAATAGGCAGTCGCTTTATGCAGAATTGCTGCTACATGTATTCTGCTGCATCCCGTCAATTTGTACGATTGTAATGAATTCGAATGATTCACAAAATAAATAATACTAGAACTACTGGCTGCTTGAAGAAGTGTAAATTTGTTTGAAAAAAAAACCGGCCAAGTACGAGTCGAACTCGCACACGAAGGGTTCCGTACCTTAAACCTTGATGTTTATTATTTGTTGTTATAGCGGCAATAGAAATACACAATCTGTGAAAATTTCAAATCTCTACCTATTACGGTTCTTGATATACAGCCCGCTGACAGACAGACGGACGGACAGTGGAGGCTTAGTAATAGGGTAACGTTGGTTACGCTTTGGGTACGGTAATCCTAAAATCGAGCTAGATTCAACAATTAGACGGGTCGCAGCTGACCGAAGTGAAGATAATGAGACGTCTTGCGTATGACTCTTTAGTGAATTGGCATGAAGACGCCCAACAAATACAAAATTGCAATGAATTAGGGGAGACATTTGTCCAGGAGTAGGACAGTTCAGAGAGCCAATTTTTATGCAAGATTCGCATATCAATCAAAATATGTCAAAAATGTAGGGAAATTGAGGCTTATTTGAGATGAGCGCGCATGTGAAAGTTGTTTAAAAATTGGTACAATTGGCGCTTGTCAACAAAAAAAAAACAGATATTACAAACATACAAAGTGATAATTTTTTAGTAGGTAAAGACCTACTATTTTCATTAACAATTAATATCAACAAAAACCACTAAGCCAATCATTTCAAAACATAAAAATGCCAAACATAATTACTTCTACATTTTCGCTTTCAGCAACTTCCTAGTACCTCATACTATCGCTCTCGTAACGGCCCTGAAAACTTTTCCATACTTCTGATTCCTAGAATGGAAGCACCTGAAATGAATCCAACTTTTCTAATTTTCTGCAACTTATAAATTCCGATTGCGAGGAGGAATGTGTCGATAATTAAATCTCGAGATTTGAGTTTGGATCGAAGAAATGTGATATTGGAAAATGCCGTTTGAAGTGACTAGTGTTTTTACTTTTGAAGTTTTAGTAAATGTATGCTGCTTCAAATTTTTTAAGGAAAATTTGAATTCATACTATTTATATGCCTTCAAAAACCGGTCAAGTGCGAGTTGGACTCTCACATGAAGGGTTCCGTACTGGGTGCAAATGCAAATACACCTTAATATTTGTTATAATGATTGTCAATGCAAATATCAGTGAAATGTAAAATGTCATGTCTTACGGTATTTTACTATGGGGACGGGCTGCAGACATTGAGTAAAAATAGATTTTTATTCTGCAGAAAAGAGCCATCAAAGCGATATACAATCTCCGCCGGCGCGATTCTCTAAGAGAACTGTTTAAGAATATTAACATCATGACGGTACCATGTCAATACATTTACGAAAACATCATGTACGTCAGAAAGAATTTATATCTTTTTAGTAAAAGAGGCGACAGACATAATTATGGTACTAAAAATAGGGACCAATTAGTTCAACCAGGTTTCAGACTGGCTAAAGTTGCCTCATCTTTTATGGGGTACTGTTTAAAATGTTATAATAAGATACCTCCCCATATAATAGAACTTATTGAGACAAAATTTAAATATTGTATTAAACGCACACTATGCAGGCAAGCATATTATAAGTTGGGGGATTATATTGAAGATAAAAATGCTTGGCTGAATGCTGGTCCTGCTCCACAGCCACTAGGGCGCACAAAATAATCTGTTAGCATTTGGAAACATTGTTGGACCGGCTGAAGATTGTAAGAAAACAAGATATGCATTGTATAGACTCAATTTATTTAGCAATGTATAATTTCATCCATTTTAACGGCACATGTGTGAGTACTGTGTACCTTAAACTTAAGCTATAGCTATCAGTTTTAGGTTTGTTTTTGACTTGAATGTACCCTGGCGGTTGGGAGTGTCATGCTCACACAAAAGTCTGGCTGATTGTGGCGTATGCTTTGGATCATTTGGCTCCCTTCAAAATGGTTGAGCCGAATGGTGCTAGCGCATGCGCCATGTTCGTGGACTGGGACTGGTCATTTCTCAGTTGCCATGGTTTATTTTATTTAAATATTTCTTTGAATTGTTCCTTTTTTCCCGGACGCTTTTATCCTGCTCGTCTTTTACATCGTTCTCACATGTTTGTATAATTTCAACTTGATGTAAACAAAACTTTGTAACAGTTTATTATTTTTAAAAGAGTGTTCTTGGAGTTTCTTGCACGTTCGTCTCCATAGAGATCTACGCTTTGGAACATGCAAATACCTTCATCTTTTTGGACTGACCGACCTTGACAATTCAAAAGTGCCTGTAAATGGTTTATTTGAAATATACGATTTGATTTGATTTGAATGCAATGAGTGCCAGTGGACTTGAATCCAGGAATAAAAATGCAAGTTGTCTGACTCAAACCACGTCTATTAGAACACTAAATTAAATTTAGATACAAAACTGCACCACCCATGCTCTGCTTGCTGATGCCGATGCTCATAATCCGAAAAAAAAAAAACCTATTTCTTGTATGGTAAGACCCTTTAATTTTTAAATCCATTTATCTTTTTGTTATTTGTTATTATAGCAGCCATAGAAATACAGACTGCAAATTTCAAGCATATAGCAATACAGCATTTTGCTCTTTTTTACCGATTACCGAGAATTTTTAACCCTTAATCAAACAGTGTTAGTGTCCGTTACCAGACAATCCTTACTAATATTATAAATGCGGAAGGAACTCTATCTGTCTGTCTATCTCGCTTTCACGCCAAAACTACTAAACCGATTTAAATGCAATTTGGTAGAGAAATATTCTAGAGCCTGAGAAAGGACATAGGCTACTTTTTATCCCGGGAGTATGTTCCTTAGGGACAGCGCGGGCGAAGCCGCTGGTCAGCTCAATAAACAAAAAAAAACACAAGTACCTTTTTGAAAATATTAGTATGCACATTTCGTTTTTTATGATAGTTTAAACTCAAATAAACAGAAAATCTCACAATTCATATCCTAATAGCTTACATCCGATTAAGGGTTAAAATACATTGTCTATCGCTATCATGATCAGCCACAGCGAAAATAAAATCGCCATCATTACATTAAACAAAAGAAGAAGGCGTTTGCACAGAACTGGAACAGAAAAACATTACAAGCCAAAGAACTCTTTTTAAAAGCAGAACATCCAGTGCCAACAAAACCGCGCTAATACTAACAAACTACAAAGCTAAGTAAGACACATTAAACAAAATTAAAAGCACAAACGTAACACCTCAGCGGCACCGTATTCTCTACGTCTCCCATTTTAGCGGAAAACTAGTTTAATTGGTTAATCCCATTTAGGTGTATCGCATTAGATACCGTCTGAGGTTTCAATTAGACGTGTGGAACTGTACTGGCATAGAATAGATAGATACCAAAAGGCTAGCTTTGTCATCAACTGCTTATTGTTTTTCCAACTATGTTTGGGTTTGGCTTCCAGACGAACTGTATGCAGCTGAATACCAGTATTTACATGTAGCGACTGCCTATCTGAAATCTACAACCCAGTAACTGTGCAACACGATACAGCAGGACAGGTTGTTCTGTTCACTCAGTCAATGCATTTATTTCAAATTATCCATTTCGGCAGTTTAGAATTGTCAAAGTCGATCAGTCAAAGAGATGAAGCTAGTTGCACGTTTCAAAGCGTAGATCTTTATGGAGAAGAACGTGCCACGGACATCTTTAAATATTAGCAAAAAATAGTTACTAAATAAAGGTAACGGCATTTGTGGTGACACAATAGTGTTAGGCTACGTTTTCACCAGAAATGTGCGAGGAAGCGTAGCGAGGGATATGTTTGTTCGAACCAATATAATCTTGATCTTGCTTGTCCATTACAGCGGAGCGGAAAAACGGATAAATTTTAACCAATAAAATTGCATAAAATCTCCGCACCACGTGAGTCACTGACATTTTGACTGACATGATTGGCATTTTCTCCATTTCTCCGCTCCGCTGCCTCGCTCCGCGCAAATGGACAGGCACCCCTTAAGCTGTATTTTACTAGTATCAGAGTTGTCTCGGTATGTTATGAGTCGATCGTTCATGAATGGATTACCCTATCAAAGCTTACCAAGAACTACCCGTGTGGTAGGTATTATATAGCCAGGAGCTCAGCAGAAGATCGTCTCTATACATCGAGCAGAAACTGGCGCACTTGCACTCCTGAACGTGAAGCGTGTCTATGTGTGCGTGTATGTGTTTTCGATCTTTGTGTAAAGCCGACTTTCTGTATCTATCTATTCTGTGGTTCTAGAGAGGAATCTAGACCTTTAATTATTACAAGGATTCTGTGTGTCTTGTCACTGAGTTTGGTCGTGTGGTTAGAGTTAGGTGATATCATGTTCAATGGCTATGTAGTTATGGTGAAATAGAGAACAGTATTATTGGATTATAAGACTGGTAGGTAGTAGTGGTATCTTCCATTTTCAGTACCCATAGGGCAGATTCAGATTCATTTATTGCTTGTCACAGGTGGAAATTCATTCTTAAAATTATTCAGTTCTTAAAATAGGCAGCTGGTATGGTATAGCCTGCTTACGGATTTAGCTATAGTTAGAATCACTCCGCGAGTCTTCTGAGCTTTCCAAAAATGGAAAGCATTTACCAACAACATTCCCAATGTCACCGCACTTCGCTACTAAACCTAATTCATTAGTTAATTTTCCATTCCATTTAGCACTTACGCTGCTTTAATGTAAACGCACTTAATGTTGCCAGCGGTAAAATTACTCCACTCCTCAAGAAAATTGAAAGATAACTGGGCGGTCTGCGGTGGGCATTTATTGAAGTTATTTTTAATAGTGAAGGAAGATGCAATAGTTAAACTGACATGTCCAAGAACCATCATTTAGAAAGTATGTGATGTCAACTTACAAACACGTCAAGTGGCAGTGGGCACGTCTGAGTAGAGCCTATAGCGCGCAGAGCTTACGAGGTCGAAACATTTTGGGGTGGCAACCGGACGACATTACGAAAAGTCTTCCTCAAGGTGAACCGATGATGACCTGATGAAGATCGCGGGAGTCCGGTGGATGTGTGGCGCACAGGATCGGGTGACGTGGCAATGCTTGGGACCTTTGTCCAGCAATGCACGTCTGTTTGATTTGAGATGGATTTATTCTTGACTCTAGAGGTGACAGTGACAAAGTCGACGATGGAGCGAGCTTACCCAGAAGAAGCCTGGTTACACTAAATTTGAAGAGATTAGGGTTTTCTGCGTTCGTAACACAGACGCAGGTAGATAATTCCACTCCTTTGCTGTGCGCATTTTGTGCGTCATTTTATTGTGACATTTGGAAACACTTTCTGCTGAAATTATTATGTAAAATCCCATTACTCAATATCTTTATTGCATTCCACATGTATTCTTAGGTGATAAAAACAAGATAAGTTCATGTGAATGTAGGGCACAGCAAGATAGGTAGGAGAGAGTAAGCATTTTTTTAATTATATAAAATTACTTAGAAATCTTAATTATAGTTATCTGTTGAGAGATGTACCTAATGACAATGAGCAGAATGAGATTTAAAGACTTGGGTAGGTATGTACTTAAGTTATGATTTTATAAGTCTATCACTTAGATATTCGTTTACCGAGTAGTTGTATTTATTTAGCAAAAATTGTCTAAGTTTTCTTAAAAATATCTTAATTTTCTCTTCTTTTTTTATTGATGCGGGTAGCTTATTACATAATTTAATGGATTTTAGAGTGCATTTTTAATCTAGAACTTGGTAAGTTTAGCCTATATTGGTGTCCGAGTAGATAGCGTGTCTGAGTGTCTTCACGTTTTGAATAAGAAAGAAAACCAAAAAACGAACCGTACAAATTTGCATGTCTCTAAAATATATACCTACCTACCTATATAATATATACCTACCTATATCTACCTACATAATGTTAATAATAGTAAGGTCAGTCAATTGAGAAGAAAACAGTCGTGTTAAATACTGCTTTGGTTTATTATTTCGCGTTTCAGATTGTTTCTACGTGATAATAATTTACTGAGAGACTTAGTCTTAAATTTTCTTTTTATGTAAAATGGTCCAGTCAACCACTTCCCCAGGAGAAAAATGAATTGGGCCTATTAAAACTTAAACGGTACACTTTTTATTGGGTCATTAGGCTCTTATAACACCAAAAACACTTAACAAAGAAAAGGTGCTTCGAAAACCTAAACACACAACAAGATAAGATCTGAACAAACTTTGTTAAGAAAGTTTAGCATTAAACATAACAATTTAAGTCTTAACATTCATTTGTACGTTGAGTGTAATTGAAACCTCTTATTTGAGTCCTAAATTACTTACATTTGAGTTGGTTTTTGTATGTAATGACATCTCTTGTTACTTTTTTTAAGGATGGGAAATCATCAAATCCTGCCATAAAATTAATCAGAGATGGTAAGCAAAGCCAACCGCGTACCGGAAGACGCAGCGGTGGCGCGGCCCCGAGGATGTGGACCGAAGACCTGATGAGGGTCACGGGTAGCCGATGCATCCGAGACGCATAGGACCTATTGCTATTGTGACACTTGAGGGAGGCCTATGTCCAGCGGTAGACGTCTTTCGGCCGATATAATTATGATGATGGTAAGCAGAAAAGCCAAAAATAAATCAATTTTGCATTTCCCTCCATATTAAGTAGTTGACAGAACAGTCTTAAGTCTGATACCGGTTCAGACACTGGTTGGAAATAAAAACCAAATTCGTTATACTTCAACTAAAATTCTTGTAAGTAAATAATCGTAGTAGTACTTCCTCGAAATTCTAGTCAAGAATCTTTGTTACAACTAAGCGCAAAATTCGTGATTTTTACTGTATAATAACGATACAAAAACGTTCTAAAAGTACTGCCTCAAGCTCGGGTTTCACTTAAGAAGGAAAAAATCTTCAGCGTTAGAATACGGTAATACATTTTCTTTCTTCCTGTTTTTTTCTTTTCGTTTTTCTAAACTGTTTACTTATCGTGTTAACTCAGATTGTGAATCGTATTTTCCATGATTTTAGTTTGTTTTTCCTTTAATGTTTTCAATAGAAGCTGTTTATTGAAGCTTAAATGGCCTGTGGCTAAATGGTTAGTAGACAGATTTATTTTGATTTATTTACTTTATACGTACATATTGATGCAAAAATCATAAATTGGATGATCGACCTTTGCAAGTAAGGTTTCTTGTCCTATGTGAAAGTATGCGTTCACTTATAAATGTGTGAATTACTTGTTTCGGTTTCGGATGCGTGAAAGTCAAAAATTGTCTTAAGGGACCATACTCCCGGGATAAAAAGTATTCTATGTCGTATTCTAGAACACTGTCTACCCACCCGTGTGCCAATTTTATCCAAATCCGTTCAGCTCCTTAGTGGAGAGGTTATAAACAGACAAACAGATTGCTTTCGAATTTTTATAGTATTAGTATGGATGAATTTATACTATCAGCGAGCTCCTCCACGGAAGTAGAAAAAAATAGACTATGTGAATGTACAGTATACATATTATTTAAAGAAAATACATATTGTTACAAGTGGAGGAGCTTGTGGCTAAATATTAACAGCCGTACGGGTCAATCCTTAAGTCAACGCTTGCCAAGGTTGGTCTGTGGATAGGTGAGCATCTTAACATACCGAGTTTCCTCCGTGCCTCGGAAAGCACGTTAAGCCGTTGGTCCCGGCTGTCATTTATAGATCTTTGGCAGTCGTTACGAATTGTCAGAAGCCAGTAAATCTGACTCCAATCTTACAAAGAAGAACCGTGTTACCTAGTTAATGGGTTGTGGAGGTCTGGTAGGCAGCCGCTCCACGTAAAACACTGGTATTCAGTTGAATCCGATTTAACTGGAAGCCGACCCCAATATAGTTGGGAAAAGGCTAGGCAGATGATGCTGATAACATATTGTTACAAGTAGCTTGAGGGTATTCATCAAGTAGTCGCGAAGACTGGTAGACGCCAATAAAGAGAGGGGAACAATCTCTTCAGTACGAATTTAGCTTAGTAAAAGTTAACCTTACTGTAGAAAAAAGCTACCATATTCTGATAATTGTGAGGTACAATTTAAGAAGCTTAGTATTATTACACTTTTGTTCCGCATAATTACACCTCCTAAAAATGTTCTTACATTAATGTTAGCTATATTTGGCTCCTAATAAAATATTCTTGTTGCGTCCTTGTTTTTGCCAGAACCGTTGTTGGCAACAGCTGCCATTTTTAAATGCCTTGTAGAAGCTTGTAGAGGCTACAAAGTCTTGTAATTTAATCTTTCTTCCTTCATTCAGTTTTTAATTATTTTATTTTTTCAGTATCGCTGTTAGATTAAGTCGGTAAGGCGCGCTGGGAGTCTGAGAATTGCATTTTAGTTCTTTTTGTCGTATTTGCAGAACTGGGACAAAAACTTCTTTTAGTTTGGCTGTTTTTTTTTTCTAGACGAATGCTAGGATTTTTTCTTGCAACCGGTTGATTTCTTGTCTCCAGTTCATCTATCCAATTTGTCGGAGGCATTACAACGCTCCTTCGTTTGGTACGCCAATTTAGAGCCTTTTGACGCCATCCATCATTCAGTCTACGAGCAATGTACCTGCCCACTGTCATTTAAGTTTGGCATTACTGTGGGCGGTAACCTAGTTAAAAAAAAAAAACAGCTTTTCTATTGTAGGCGTTTTTCTGGGCAGCACTTATCCAAATTACTACCCAAATACTTATCACTAATATACTCCAAGGAAAAAAATGTTATTACTGCTTAATTGAACATACACTCTCCCAAGAGAATGAATGAAAACAAAATTGGTCGAGGGCACTACAATAACGTAATGTATTTAAAAGGTATTCGTTAATATAGGTAATCGTGTTAGCTGGGCCTTTTTTTGGGCCTCAAGTGTAGTAATGCTTATTGTCGGCTCACCTTTGTAGTTACCGCGATACGTTCACTAATCGTGGTAAGTAGAGATGTCGGTAATTGTTTGTTGTAGGCAGATGAAAATCCTGCCAGAGTTGCGGACCTACCAAGGTTGCGGAATTTGTTCGAAAGAGCCGCGGCTCTGGGGGGCTACTCTCTAAGCCCGAAGTCCGTAGTTTCGGGCTTAGTTGCGGGCGTATTCTACTCTGTATCACCTACGTTCTTGAGATTAGTCCCAATCCCGAACTAAGACTGAATGACAACACGATTTGACAATAACTATCAAATCGTGTTGTCATAAATTCTTAGTGGTTAGGTAATACGGAGTAGAAATCGCCCGCAACTAAGCCCGAAACTACGGACTTTGGGCTTAGAGAGTAGCCCCACTGGAACGCAAAGAGCATTTGGAAGAACATGGATGGGATAGTCATTTGACGATTTTTCATCCTTAAAAAAAAAGGTAGATGAAAATAGTGTTAAATAATTTATGTGGTTGTTAAGGTTGCTCGTGGATGGGTGACCATTATGACAAACCGAGGTACCTCTGTACCTCGGAAATCACGTTAAGCCGTGTGTGTGATCCTTTCTATAATCTGTGTATATTTATTTGATAGTATCTATCGATTTAAAAAATCAAGGGCGAATTTCACCAACGAAACTGATCACGATCAGCATACAAACCACATTTACGAGCTGTCAGTGCCGTTATTTTCTGTGAAATATTGACACTAACAGCTCTTGAACGCAGTTCAGATGTACTGATCGCGATCAGTTTGAATTGGTGAAAATGGCCCTTAGGAGCATTAACTTGTTATCAGTTAAAAAATAAGTGAAGATCGTACTATTTATTGGTCTAGTGTTAAAAAAGATTGAAGCGATGTATTGCAAATTATGTTCCTTTGGTATAATTTTCGTCATTAACACGGACGGAGCCGCGAGTGGCAGCTAGTAAATATAAAAGACCTAAGCTGTATTTTATTGTAATATTATGTAGTTTGTGAGATTGTAGGATGTAATCTCTGGATCTACTGAACCGATTTTGAAAATTCTTTGACCAATAGAAAGCCAAGTTATTTATGAGTATCATCTACACTAATATTATAAAGAGGAAAGATTTGTTTGTTTGTTTGAATTGAATAGACTCCGAAACTACTGGACCGATTTGAAAAATTCTTTTAGCATTGGATAGCTACATTATCAGGGAGTAACATAGGCTATATATTATCCCCGTACTCCCACGGGAACGGGAAATATGCGGGTGAAACCGCGTGACGTCTACTAGTAGGCAACATATCTAACCGAAAAATACCGCCAAACGAAGTGGGCACGCACGGGTCAACTCGTCTTATTATAATCGTTCAGTCACAGCACTAACAATGCCGCTCAAGTCTCGCAAAAAAGATTACCCATACCACAAAGACAACATTTCACCCAAGGTACACACCCACACTTAGTTCTTGATGCTTTTATTACAACTAACACCCGTAGTTTAAGCCCGTGCAAACTGCAAACATGCACTTAATCTAATTTAACGTTAGAACTGTACAACATCCTGGGAACTGTGAATAATTAATGGACGAACGTATTGCTCGAGGTTTAGTATCGGATTGGGCAATATAGTGTCGGCACCTTATTGTTCTGGTGTAAATTGTTGGGAACCTGGGTTGTGAGCACTAGTTCGGAGTAACAGAGTTAGGCGTTTGGTAGATTGTAAATTTATTTTTTTTGTGCTTTATTAGTAAGAACAAAATTCTTAATAAAATTACGATCTAGCCTAAAAGACTTATTAGCAATTTAACTCTAACTTAATATGTTACGTGATAGATTATGTTAAAACTAAGAAAAGTGTCCATTTGCACTTTTACACAAGTCCGTAGCACTTTCTTAGTCTGATATAATTTATAAAGCACTATGTTCATGTGTCATTTGTATAGCACAACATTGTTACTATTATTCACTTTGTACACTACATTACACTACACTACACTACACTAATTCAAAAGGTTTAGTTCTTTTTAGCCTAGATTGTTAATGAGTTCTTACTTAAATTTTGAACGTCATGTCTGTGTTTAGGATTATTGTAAATCTAGAGCTTACAGTTAGACTATTAAAATACACCAAACGACACACCAAAATTTTACGAAATCATAATCTGCCAAGCCTTATTCCAACTACATTGGGTTCGGCTTACAGTCAAGCCGGATTTAGCTGAATACCAGTATTTTACATAGAGCAGCTGCCTACCAGACCTCCACAAGCCATTGACTGGGTAACACGGTAGTTCATGGCAAGACTGCGTCAGATTTACTGACTTCTGACAATCCGTAACGACTGCCAAAGATCTACAAATGACAGCCGGGACCAACGGCTTAACGTACTTTCCGAGGCATGGAGGAAACTCGGTATGTTTAGATGGTCACCCATCCACAGATCAACCTCGGCAAGCGTTGCTTAACCTTGAAGATCGACCCGTGCGGCTGTTATTATCGAGCCACGAGCTCCTCCTATAATTATACGAAATGAATACCGTAAATATAGATTTTCATGTTACCGAATTATACTCTATCGTTTAAACATGGCCACCTACCAGTACATATACTGAACAGTCATTTATTAAATTTATTCATTACTTACTAAATTAATAAATCAAAATATACATACCTTGGTATCTATTTCATTATCAGGTTATCGTCCTACATACTATGGCATTTGTTTACAGTTGCGTGCAAAAATATATGGCAGTCAAAACATAAGTTTATTTTTAATTTTCATTATCTAATAAGAAGTGAATGTAATAATTATTTCATACCAGCCAACAAAAGTACACATCACAAAATGACACAATAATAAAGTAGAGGACTGGCTAAACTATATATAATAATAACTTCTATCCAAACACCAGTATGCTAAAACACTTAAAGCCACACTCACCGCACACCAAAATGTACTCATAAACTGGGTAGCAGTGATAAAGTCGGTCACTTATTAAACGCAGAACGTTGGCCCCTCGCCAGTGTACCTGTAACAAGTAAATATTGGCTCAATAAAGAGTTCCTTTGCTAAGTTTCATATTTAAACTGTAAGCGCCATTGAATACGAGAATGTATTTTCTTGCGCCAATTCTCTGTAGTTGTTTGTTTTCAATCTTATTCTACTATGGGGAGAGTTTTTGATTTATTGAATTTTGTTTAGGTTAATATGTGTAATACATAACCGTTTGTAGACAAATATTATTAAGTTACTTAGTATTTTTGCGTACTTTAAAACTTTTCTGCTTTTAATTGATTCGGATTTTTCTTATTTGCATTAACCACGGCCAGTTAAACTGAAAAACATGTTTTACCAGGTTAAATACCGATGTACATACGATTGTTATAATATCTTTCGTCGAACCTTAGGGAAAAAAATCAAATGAAATTCCTAGGTTTAAAACAAAATATGTAGTCGCTCATTTGGTTTGGTTTAATCGCACGAAACTGAATGAACCAACAAGCATTCCCAACGTAAAAACGATAATTTACTATGCATAGGAAAGTTAATACAATGAAAACAACAAAGTAAGCTACCATTAAAAACCGAAACAAAGCTACAGAATATGATCCAAAAAGCGACGCACTGTCAGAATCCCCGGCTTTAAACCACCATACGAGAACCATAACAATAAATTCCACGTCGCACACAGGCACATTCGGCCAAAAAAACAGTACACTGCACTAAAAACAAAAGCGAAACATTTACAAAGTAAAATATGAGAGAAATATACAAGTTGGGACATCGAGCCATTGTCACGCGCCCAATTCCCAAGTTTCAGCCAAGATCTCGAACAGCGTGGCCCATTTTGTGTGGCTGTATGTGTATTTGTGTATGTGAGTTGTTTTGGCTCGTAAGTTTGCTTGTTGAAATATTATTTGAGGTACGGTAGGTAATCTTACTATTCTATTTTCTACTAATTTGATAAATGCGAACTGTTTCTCAAACTTGGAGCAACGAATGAAAGAATTCGTGTATAAGTAAGACTATCTTAGTACACGGGCAGCTAATTTTGTGGAATTGAACATAGTTTTTTATCATAGTAGTCCGTTCCGTTGGGATAATTTCGGACGGAATTATGAGATGGGAATGTTGAAATTTTTTTTAATAATTATGTTGCACAAAGGTTTTGTTACAACCTTAGTACTAACACGTTTATGCGAAACCGCAACTAGTAGCAACATTTTGTAATCAATTCTGGTAGCTGACCCTGGCTGGAAAAAGGCTACGCAGATTTAAAAGAAAAAAAAAAACAGGCAAGTGTGAGTCGGACTCCCACACGAAGGGTTCCGTACCTTAAACCTTAATTTTTATTATTTGTTATTAAAGCGACAATAAAAATATACAATCAGTGAAAATTTCAACTGTCTACATATTACGGTTCTTGAGATACAGCCTGCTGACAGACAGACGGACGGGCGGACAGCGGAGGTTTTGTAATAGGGTTTCGTTGGTTACCCTTTGCGTACGGAACTCTAAAAACTGATAATTCAAATAAACCCTTGACTTTTTAACTGTCACGAAGAACGTGTAAGTAATTACTTGGACGTTCTTATGAATCAAAGTAATGGTTACATTCAATTTTATATTATTATCGCATATAATATTTTAATATTATAAGTCTACTGCAGCGACATCCAAACCATTGTATCGTATTTTACTATGTGAATCCTCCTGCGACTGAACACCGTTTCCCAAAATACAAGCTCAAGCTTAGTTTGGGAATCAGTAGCAGTACCTTTTGTGTAATACATTAATACGATGCATTTATGTAAGATTAATAATAATAATTTTAGATTAGTAGATTCTGAGGTACCATATTACAAGTATGTGCCCGACCCAGTTCTTGAAAATGACCATGTCACGTTGTACTGGGATCGGTCTATCATCACTGATAGGACTATTGTAGCCAATAAGCCTGATATAGTGGTGATAGACCGATTAGCGCGCCGCACAATGATAATTGATGTTACCATCCCGCATGACGAGAACCTCGTGAAGGCTGAGAAAGAGAAGCAAATCAAGTATCTCGACTTAGCTCACGAGGTTGTCGACATGTGGAATGTGGACTCAGCTGTCATTGTACCGATAGTCGTTACGGCCAATGGCCTGATGGCCAAAAGCTTCGACGACCATCTGTCGAAGCTGGCGTTACGCGGTTGGATTAAGGGCCTGATACAGAAGGCAGTACTCCTCGATACGGCTCGTATTGTGAGGAGGTTCCTTTCTCTGGAGCCCTAACCACCGGTAGCTTGGACCCTGCTCCCGACACCGGCGGACTACTATTTTTTATATTTTTAAATGTTTTTTTAATAATGTGTTGTTTTTAAGAAATATTTAAAAATGTAAATTAGTATGTCCTGCAAGAAGGTGTTGCGGAGGGCTCGGTTTGACCACATTAGCCGAATAGGGAACAAACTTGCCTCATACCCAGCAGGTAGTAAAGCTTTTTGGTCCCTGGCTAAGTCGGTCGAATCGAACTTCTGCCGCCCCTCACTACCACCACTGCTGAGACCCGATGGGTCACTGGCCCACTCCGCTGAGGAGAAAGCAAACTTGTTTGCTTCTATGTTTGCGGATTCGTCGCGTCTAGATCCTGGTGGCGCGAGGCCCCCTACTCCTCCTGATGGATGCGAGTCGAGTATGTCGAACATTCGCATTCATCAGAAGGACGTTCTTCGGGTATTGCGTAACCTAGACGTGAATAAGGCTAGTGGCCCCGACGGGATACCGGCAATTGTTTTGAGGACTTGTGCGCCTGAGTTGTCTCCAATCTTGACACGCCTATTTCGCCTTTCGTTTGAGACTGGTAAAGTACCGAATGCTTGGAAGCAAGCTAACGTGCAGCCCGTGCCCAAGAAGGGTAGTCGAGCTGACCCGTCGAATTATAGACCCATCTCGGTAACGTCCATACTCTGTAAGAGTATGGAACGCGTACTGAATCGTAAGCTCCTAGCATACCTAGAAGCGAATGATATCCTTAGCGACCGACAATACGGGTTCCGCCGGAATCGGTCTACTGGGGATGTTCTAGCGTATGCCATTCACATCTGGAGTGAGGCCATAGAGAAGCACGGGGAGGCACTTGCGGTCTCCCTCGATATCTCGAAGGCCTTCGACAGGGTCTGGCACGATAGCCTTATTAGTAAGCTTCCTTCCTTCGGTCTGCCCGCCGGATTGTGTGATTGGATTGCAGATTTCCTGAGGGATCGGTCTATCCGAGTGGTCATAGATGGCTGCTCGTCTGGACTACTGGATATTAATGCCGGGGTTCCTCAGGGGTCTGTGCTCTCGGCAACATTGTTCCTGCTGCATATTAATGATCTGCTAAAACCCGGTACCTTTGGGTATGCAGACGACAGCACTGTTGCTGAGAGATACGTGTCCGACGCACGAGCTGGTGGGTCGCAGATCCGGTCTCTCCGGGAGGCTATGGTTGAGCGCTTGAACTTGTCCTTACAGGCTGTCTCAGAATGGGGCGATGCCAATCTGGTCAAGTTCAATGCTGCTAAGACCCAAGCGTGTCTATTTTCCGCTAAAAGGAGCCAATTCCACCCAGCTCCATCTTTTCGTGGTGTAACCGTGCCGATAACCGACCGACTGGAGCTTCTTGGTGTTACGTTAACATCTACCCTCAATTTTGGCCCATTCATAGAGGCAAAGGCTCAAGTGGCTGCCAGAAAGTTGGGGGTCCTAGCAAAGGTGAGACGGTACTTCACGCCGGAACAGCTGCTCAAGCTCTATCAAGCGCAAGTTCGATCATGTATGGAGTACTGCTCTCATCTTTGGGACGGATCTGCCAAATACCAGCTTGATGCCCTTGAGTCAATTGAGAAACGAGCCAAGAGGATCATCGGTAATAACAGGCTCGTCGAGTCGAAGCTCCAAAGCCTTGAGCATCGACGCCGAGTTGCTGGCCTGTCGGTTTTCTATCGCTTGCATTTTGGGGAGTGTGCGACGGAATTGCATGATTTAATTCCGCCAAACCCGTTCCATCATCGGACCACAAGACGAACGGCGATGCGCCACCGGTACATGGTGGACATCCCACCCACACGCACTAAACGTTTTGGGAACACATTCATAGTGCGTACAGCTAAGGAGTGGAATTCCCTGCCAGAGTCTGTGTTTCCAGATAGCTACAACCTAGGAGTCTGTAAGACAAGAGTGAATAGGTTGCTTCTAGGCAAACGTGCTCCATCTTCGACCACATCATCGCTTACCATCAGGTGAGATTGTGGTCAAACGTATGCCTATACATAGTAAAAAAAAAAAAAAAAAAAAATGTAAGGATAACAAATAAAGAGAATAATAATTTTATTTATCTAAGAAATTGTTACAATTTGTACAGTATTAAAATTGAAATGTTGTTATTTGCAAAACAATAAAAATGAACAACTGCGCCTGAGCTAGGCCGAGCCTGTATTTCAGGACGCAGTTCACTTTCCAGAAATAAATTACTAGTAGTTACAGTAGATAGGTTTTACGTTTACATAATTATTATATCAGTCCAATAAAGAAAAATATAACTTACAACAGATAACATATAATAGCAAAAAGCGTAAATATTGTGTGAGTGTTGTGAGGGAGTTGTGTGAGTGTTGTGAGGGAGTTTTGTGAGTGTTTTGTGCTTGCGTTTAATGTGTTTGAGTGTGTAGTATAAATAAGATGAATGTATTAACTGGCGACACTAAAGTTTCTTTTTTTATAATGCTGCGAAGAAATTGAATGTATACAATGCAACTGAAAAACAGCGCTGGGAGTCTGACGCCCAGCAAATGCTGAGATGGTTTCACTTTCGGTATGGGCACGCTCAGCACAATTTTACTGTGTCGTTTTTATTTTATTTTTTTATTGTTTCATTCTTTTTTATAATGTGTTTGTTGCTGATGTGTTGTGTCTGTGTCCAATAAATATTTGTCTATATTAAGATCTTGATATATTATTATTTATTCCACCAAGGCGAACAATAACCTACGTCAGCTACTATCCACAACCAGAATACACTTTCAAGAAAGTACATTGAACTCTTTCAATACGAATTGTAAACAGACTAAAAAACTTTGGCAGCGTTGCTTTTTCATATAAGTTTCCAAAGTTCATAGTTACGTGGTGTACATTGAAAGATAGGTGGTTGAACTCGTTGCCAAAAGGTTCAACTGTCTTTTTTAGGGTTCCGAACAAAAAACGAAACCCTTATAGGATCACTCGGGTGTCTGTCTGTGTGTCTGTCTGTCCGTCTGTCACAGCCAGTTTTCTCCGAACCCACAAGACCAATTCTGTTGAAATTTGGTACACATATGGACTTCTGTGACCCAAAAACGGAAGCGTTACGTAAATCATTAAACTTTTAGTATGGTGGTCACTTGTGGTGGTCAAACTAGAAAATTTCAAAAGAAAAGTTTTTTAAATAATATCGTGTGACATATCAAATGAAAGGGCTTACTGTGAGGGTTTTAATTATATTTTTTTCATAATTTTAAAATAAATGGTTTTGAAGTTATTCGAGAAATTAGACGAAAAATGACCATTCCCCTCCTTATCTCCGAAACTACTGAGCCAAATATTTTGAAAAAAAAATGGAGATAATAGATCTTTACTCATAGATTACAGGAAAATCTTTAAGAAATATATAGTGTTTAAAATAACACGTCAAAAAAATTCGTTCGGAACCCTTTGCACGCGAGTCCGATTCGCTCTTGACCGGCTTTTTTTTAAGCACATTCCCAGCCACTGCAACTCCTGAAAGCCAGAATCAACAGTGGTGACCAGAAAAACGCCGAGTCAATGAAGCTCGATGAGTCCCAGGGAAACCATTCAACTGTCTTGGATCCTGCAACGAAATTAATCAGAAAAGTACAGCGGAGGAGTAAAAAAAATATAATTTTCACTTCCCTCCTTATCAAGCAGGAGACAGAACAGAGCTAGGCCAAAAGGCACCAAGGGACATATGCAACTGGGTTCAGCCCAGTTGCCAAGGACCACGGATTATATATTAACACTAATACTTGTAAATTGGTGCTATGCTCCTAAATTGTGAACTTTTGATTCCAGTAATAGGTACATTAAACAGTCTTTTTTTACATATTCAATACTCTTGTACGATTTTGTCCATTGTTTTCTAATGACCCATTTCTGTAATCAACTGTCCTTTATGGGTAAAATTCTATAAAAACTAGATTTTCCCGCTGCTTCGCTCGTAACAGGTTATATTTCGCAAAAAAGTAGTCTATAGCCGTCTTCGGAATCCCATCTACCTCTGATCCGAAATCGTTTCAGTGATTTAGGCGTATTTTGTGCGTCTTTTCTGGCGGAATAAACGTATTTTCTTTCTTTTTCTCTTTCTTTCTTTCTTTCTTTCTTTCTTTCTTTCTTTCTTTCTTTCTTTCTTTCTTTCTTTCTTTATTTCTTTCTTTCTTTAAACCGTAACAATTAAATAAACTCACTTTTATATCCTACTAATATTATAAATGTGAATGTTTGTATGTTTGTATGATTGTATGTTTGTATGTTTGTGCCTCAATCAGGCAAAAATGGCTAAAGGGATTTGGATGAAATTTGGCACACATGTAGCTCACATCCTGGAATCAAACATAGGCTACTTTTCATTCCGGTACGCTTAACGAAGACTGAGGAGGAAGTGGAAACCTAGCGCTTCTGCTGCCTTAGTACTTCAGATTCAAAAGTACCAGGAGAACAGAGACATGTCGTAGTATTTCCGGGGCTGAAATTAAAAGCACTTAAGATTCACAAGTACCAGGAGAACAGAACGATGTTAAAGTATGTTTGGGCAAGAATATTTTTTTTTTACCGTCGAACAGAAATATGTATGTTGAAGTTTTTTCCGGGCACACATTTAAAACAATTTGCAATTGTATGCATTTTACAATTGTAAACGCTATAGATTCACATGTGACAGGTGAACAGAAACATGTTAAAGTATTTCTTTGGCTGAAATTATGAGCGCTAAAGATTCACAAGTACCAGGAGACCATAAACATGTCGTAATTTTCCCGGCGCTGGAATTGTAACCGGTTAGAATTCAAAAGTACCAGGAGATAAGAAACATGTCGAAGTATTTTCGGAGCTAGGATTGTGAATGCTAAAGATTCCCAGGAGGCCAGAAATTTGTCGACATATTTCCGCACTAGAAATATGAGCGGTAAGGATTCAAAAGTACCAAAACAACATAAAAATGTGGAAGTTTTTCCGGGCAGGAATTATGAGCGCTAAAGATTCTTTATGTACTAGGAGACCAGAAATATGTCGAAGTATTTTCAGGGTTGGAATTGAGAGCGCTACAGATTCACAAGTACCAGGAGAACAGAACGATGTAAAAGTATTTTTGAGCTAGAATATTTTTGTTTTTTTTTTTAACAGTCAAACAGAACAAACTACGTTGATGTTTTTTCCGGGCTGGAATTGTAAACGCCATAGATTCACATGTGACACGAGACTAGAAACATGTCAAAGTTTTTTTTGGCCGGAATTGTGAGCACTAAATATTCACAAGTACCAGGAGGCTAGAAACATGTCGAAATATTTTCGGAGCTAGGATTGTGAATGCTAAAGATTCAAAGGTATCACGAGAACAGAAAAATGTTGAAGTATTTTCCGGGCTGGAATTATGAGCGCTAAAGATTCATTATGTACCAGGACACCAAAAACATGTCGAAGTATTTTCGTGGCTAAGATTGTGAATGCTAAAAATTCAAAAGGACCAGGAGACCAGAAACATGTCGAAATATTTCCGGAGCAAAACTTGTGAGCGGTAAGGATTAAAAAGTACCAGAACAACAGAAAAATGTGGAGATATTTTCCGGGCAGGAATTATGAGCGTAAAAGATTCATTATGTACCAGGAGACCAGATACATGTCGAAATATTTCCAGGATTGGAGTTGGGAGCAGTTAGGATTCCAAAGTACCAAGAGATTAGAAATATTTCGAACTATTTTCAGGCGGTAATTATGAGCGCTACAGATTCACACGTAGATACCAGGAGATCAAAATCATGTCAAATTATATTTTCGGCAGGTATTGTAAGCGCTAAAGAATCACAAGTAATAAGAGACCAGAAACATGTTTTAATGTTTCAGGCGCGGGAATTTTGAGTGGTAAGGATTCACAAGTACCAGGATACTAGAAACATGTCGAAGTATTTCCGAAGCTGGAATTGTGAGTGTTTAATATTTAAAAATACCAGGAGGACAGTTAAGACTCGCAAACAAGCAGAAAAGAATCATGAAGGTGAATATCCGAGAATGAGAATATGGGACAAAGAAGTTGCGCGCCACCTCTAAAGTCGACGCAGACGAAGTCGCGGGCGAAGTGCTAGTTTATAATATTCCTCTTAGGAGGTACGTAATATTATTAACTTAACATGAACCCAATAGTTGACCCCACTTATTTTATTAATTTTTCCGAGTAAAACCTAAACTATGTGCTGTTTTAACTTTTGGGTATATTTAAAGAGTTAGTTTGAACTGAAGAAGAGGAACCATAGAGAGGAACCATAGAGAGGAACCATTTAGTTCCTCTATACTAGTATTATAAAGCTGAAGAGTTTGTTTGTTTTTTTTTATTTGGTTGAATGCGCTAATCTTCGGATCTGCTAGGTCGAATTTAAAAATCTTTTTATTTTGGATAGCCCATTTATCGAGAAAGGCGATAGGGTTTACAACATCAAGCCACGACCAATAGGAGCAAAGCATTAATGAAAAAAGTGACGCAAACGAAGTTGCACGTGTCAGCTAGTTTGAAATAAATATACACAGGCATTTGATTTGAAAAATAAAGAATAATCACTCTTTGCTTTTAAAAGGAAACAATGCAGTGCTTACAATGATTATTTACTAAGCTATACTAAGTGTATAGTATACATGATGGCAGTGGACAAGGCACATTGCTCTCAAAACAGAAGGTCGATGTGGCAGAAATGTTCTGGAGAGGCGACCGCGTACCGGAAGACAGCTTTAGAAGGGCACTGTGAACCAATAACCTTAAGGATGTTCAGCAATGAAGCTTAAACTATGAAGATAATGACGAGGATAAGCGGATAAAAACAAAGTGGATCTTTGGGCTAAATTAAATCATCTTCCCCTAAAGTATAAAATACCGAATCGGCGAATACTAAGTTCACAATAGCCAGTTAATCTTTTCTGAATCTTTCTGTGACAACTTTACCGCTCAGTAAAAAGTAAGACGCACGACCCCTTATCGCTTCCCCAGCAATAAAGCCTAAACGCCTTTTACTCCAAAATAAAAAAAAAAAACAAAAGACAACGAAAGCGATTATGACAGCGGACATCTACGATTAGAGAAAACCCAACAAAAAAGAATCCGATAAATTTAAAAAAAGAACATCGCTTCGGGCGACTATGTTAGCTCCTCGCTTGACTGACAAAACACTATCTATCTCTTTTGTTCTACCGAAAAATTTGTATAAAGGAAAAGAGACAGTATTTTTGCAAAAATCACAGCACAAAGGTCATTAAGTAGCATCAGATAGATGCGTCTACTTTGTCATGTTATGATTGATGGTCGCTGGCGACGGCTGACGTCACTTCCTTTCTCGCGTTCGGATATGTCAAATTGATTTTAGTCAGAGTAAATGTGATAGGGCGCTTGGGAAATGGTGTTAAGGTGCATGAAAAATGGCGCGAGATAATTCTTTTTTGGTTCAGTGTACAATCGTTAAGAAAAATTGACATCAGACAAATATATTTAAGTGTGCTATTGATTGGAAGGGTGGGTCATACGTCTATCCTAATATATAAAATTCTTCTGTTACTAACTGGGGGCTAAAAAGGCCACTTTAGGAAAATCATATTAGAATCATAATATTAATCACACAACAATCTGTCAAATTTAATTTTTATCTTTACCGCTAACGCATTAGGTTCAAGGTTGATTGGGAAAACTTGACAGTGTTGGGTAGCGTGATTTGCTTTCTGATGCTGCCTTTTTAGACCCGTCTGATTTAGTAACTGAGTGAGCGACTGATAGACAACGCACAGACGAAACTCATGGTCGTAGAAAACTGAAATTTAGCATTTAGCTTCCTTACACTCCGTAGGGGAGGATTTCCTGAAATTCCCACGGGAACGGGAAAAACGGGCTATGCGCGTATGAAGCCACGGTCAAAAGAAGTATAAATATAAAAAGGAATTATTTGTCAGTGGAAATGGAGCCAAGGCGCTAATGAACACCGCCTAGGCCTTATTTCTTTGTCTTGTTAGAAATTTGGTTTGAAACCCTAAAGGGGTGAAAAGGGGTGGGAAAATTTGTACCCGCAGGGGCAATTTCCAGATTTACAAAATAATGACAATTTGTTGAATCTGGAAGTTATAGAAACACTCTATCATTAAAGTCAAATCCCTCAATTTATCTAAATGTTTTTATCTAAAGCCGAAAAATGGATTTTAAAGTGGGTCCATATATTTTCAGTAATATATGTCTGTAAGACACAAAATTTTAAATGAGTAGGATAATGCCATTGGGCGTCAACTGAAATTGACGCATAATGGCATCCCACATGCCATACCAAATCACGCGGTATAATTTTATTTTTAAACAGTGTTTAATATCCTATGGCCCCTGATCTACCAAAAAACATGGCGGCCGCCGATTTTATTAGAATAAATTATTGTTGCGTCGCGACAGCTATTGCGACCGGGTGCTCACAGGTTAAAGAACGTTCGCATCTCAATTATATTAATCTGTCAAAAAACACCTGGAATTCCCTAAATTTTTGACAGACAACAACTTCAATTCCAACACGAGCGTTGATTAAAAAATAGTAAAATTGCTTTCAGATTTAAATAATAATAACCCACATCAAATTACTACCCATACACAGACACGAAAATTCAATCCCACACATATTCCAAAAAAAAATATCGACATCAAAACTCCACGAAAAAAAATACCGTGAAAAACAATTTTTCCAACACCTCAGGGATATGCCAACAAAATCCTAATTGTTTCATAATTAACCGTAACATTGGGCGTCTCGGGGGTGACACAACTGGCGCGTATCAGCCCCAACAGCCGTCAGACATGGCCTGGATATAATATGGATGGATCGAGGGTTGTGTCCCTTGGTATCGCTTTTGAGGAGCAGTGTACTAAACCTGTGTGTTGGTTGTATTATTATTTTTATTTCCGTATTGATACATTTTTCGTGTCAACTCTGAATATTACGTCGTGTGCTAATACTTAAAACTAACGGCATCCATGGTCGAGTGGTTTAGGCTTTTGCCTTGTGACCCGGTGGTCGTGGGTTCGATTCCTACGAGAAGCATCCTTTGTAAAGTTGTTTCCAATTTGGCTAGGACATTGTAGGCTTGAAACACCTGATTGTCTGATAAAAAAGATGATTCTGTACTTTGGAAGGCACGTATAAGCCAGAGGTCCCAGCCGCCAAATGACGGTCGCCAAATAAACCATGTCAGAGGCCCTTGAGGCGGCTTAGAAACTCTGACACTAGGGTGTGTGGGGTCGTTAGACCTTACTGTCCACACGATAAGAAGAAGAAGAAGAATACTTTAAACTGTAAGCGTTTCAAAATCAATGATAAACAAAGTCAGCACTGCGGTCGACTAGTTAACGTCTCACGACGGAAACTTTCAAGTGAATTTGCGCCATTCAATGTAAACGTCGTCTTGCGTGACAAGGACAGAATATTTTTTTATTTGATAGACTCGCGTTTGACCACACTTTCTCACCAGATAGTAAGTACTCGTTGTTACACTATTTTTTCATAATTAACCGGGATATTGAGCGTCTCGGGGGTGATACAACTGGCGCGTATCAGCCCCAACAGCCATCAGACATGGCTTGGGATATAATATGGATGGATAGGAAAGATTGGAGGGTGTCACGTCCCTTAGTACCGCTTTTGGGAGACAGTGATCTGGACTTGTTTACGTGTACATATTTCGTGTCAACACTATACATGGTCTTACACTTACATCATTGATATATAAAAAGCCCAAGATGCACAGTCTCGAACAAATGCAACACTCGAAACTGTCGTCAAAAACTGACATGTGTCAAGTGTCATGTGTGAGTTGTGTGTAGTTATACTATAACATTTTTTGTTTTACAAATTCAACCTTACACGGATCGCTTAAAATGGTTTTCACAAAGCAGTGCAGTATGGCGAGGGATGCGAGACTGTTTGAAACTTGCGCACAATTATACATATTGCGCTTGTTTTTTGCGGACGTTTTTGAGATGCTGAGTGTGTATCTTGGGTTTTTTATATTATCAATGACTTACATCTATTAACATCAAATAATTTTTACCACGGGACCAACCCATTTTGTCGAGTTTTGCACACATACATGTGTGAGGCAGTCGAGATTTTTTTATCTCATAGTAAAAGTTGTTCATAATGATGGGTACAATGACCCCTTACATAGTTGAGGCCAAAGCGCATAAAATACCATTTATCCCGACCTGAAATCCACGCAAATGAAGGTGCGGGTAGAAACTAGTTCATAACAAATCAAAAGAACAAAAACATGACACATACGCGGTGAAATCTTAATTAATTACAAATTCAAAATTCAATCACGACCACTAATCTTTCCAACACGCTGCAACTGAATATGCCACGCATCGCCAAAAAGTTCAAAAGAAAAAAAAAGCTACCCTCATCGGCCATAAACATTTATGACAATCGAATGATGAATGCGTATGAATTTCCTTGCCAAATAAAAAAAAAACCGTTGATTGATACCTGTGTCGGAACATGGCTGTCGGAAATACGTCATGAATGTTGGATTTTTGTACGTGTTCCAAAAATGGTTCGGGATGCTCGTATCTTTTTTAATTTTGTTTCATTATCGGGTAAGGGTGCTTTTGGATTGATGCCGATGTGTTGATTGTAATAAGATTTGTTTTTGGCTTTGAAAATATAAGTAGGTAATTGACATTTTGAAGCTGTAATGTTATTTTGAATTTCTCTTTAACGTTAATTAAATGGCTTAATTATAATATCATCGTAATCAGCTTATTTTTTTTTTCAACTATTGGAAATGGGTTTACTGCTTGATTTCGAATGTCATATGTCCGATGGCTGATTCCCCGAAGTCATCAGATCGAACGTCCGAATTACCGAAGTTCCATAGCATCGATGTACCACAATTTCGAATAGCCATTAGATCGAGCGTCCGATTCGCCGAAAAGCCATTACAACGATAGTCCTAACGTCGAATCTGTATTGGTTCGCTGTGCCAGTAAAATAATCAAGAAGAGTATTGGCAATAGCTTCTAACACGTCTGATATCGACATTTCCTTCTTAATTCTACAAATTATCGAGATATAATTGTCTGTCTCCTTGCCTTTTTGTAGGCGAAGGACCATCGCTGCTGGTTTGTTTTTATTATTTTTAACATTCCTTCTTTTACTCTTCTTGATTATTTTACTGGCACAGCAAACCAATGAACAATCGTTGCAATGGCTTTTCGACGAAACGGACGCTCGATCTAATGACTATTCGAAATTGTAGTACATCCATCGGAACTTCGGTAACTCGGACGTTCGATCTGATGACTTCGGGGAATTAGCCATCTGCCATATGACATTCGAAATCAAGCAGTAAACCCGAAAGTCAGAAGTAGCTAAATAGTACATTTACATTTTTTTGCAAGATATTATAGGCATTTTTAAGAGCTAGATCTAAATCTATTCAACCAAACAATAATAAATGTCTATTTGTAAAGATTTTATTACAAATGCAAATAACTTTAAACCTCAATAGCAAAATGACCTGTACGATCCATTGCTTGGCTAATATTCTATCCTCCTTGTTAAAATACCTCATCGTTATACCCATCACCAATAAATTGTTCAAAAACAGCAAAACTTCATTAGAACTCGTTACCACTCCATCTTTAATAGAAATATTCTATAACAAAATTTATAAAGTCCGACTTCCATTCAGCACCGGCTTTCAAAACTAACAATTGCATTACGAACAAAGTTTTAAATGACTTCCGAACTTTAGTATTTTCTCTATTGTTTCCCGAACTAACGATATTGTGTTACTAGTATTTAATCGGTAACTAAAGTTGCATTCACAAGGACATTTTTTTCGTACAATTATTGCCCAGCAACACATATGGATCAATCTGGAGCAATTAGCACAGCAACTTAGCATTAGTGGCAATACTGGCAGTATTGCTTTCAATTGCTCTTTATATTCCATGTTGCTCTATCTGTTTTGTTTGTTTTTCAACCAAATGACTCGTATATGAAAGTATTATATATTTTGTGTATGATATTTTTGACGTCACAATCGACCAGTACCGCTTATAATTGATCGATTTCTATCAATGTCCGGCAATATGGTCTGTAAAGCTGCGCTTATAAACCATATTGCCGATACAATTGCCGCATTATATTGAAGAAGCTGCGCATTGCTCCACTTATTCCTCCAGATTGATTCATACGTGTTTTCGAACAATAATTGCTTAAATAATTGCCCGTGTAAACATACCTTAATAATAATGGTAGAAACTTCTGAGAGTATGGACAATGGACAGAACTTCGAGCAGGAATGTTGGGATGTTTGATTTATAGGGCTGCCAGTTGACATAGTTCGAATTAGGTCAATAGTTGGGGATGATAAAGGAATAGGGGTATTTTTGTACACAATTTGTAGTTTGTTGTATGTTTTGTGTATTTGTTAATTTTAATTAACATTTGTATCAATAAATAAGTATATAACTCAAATATCACTATATTATCTGACTTCAAAATTTCAATTCCTTTGCCCTGTCTACTGTGAATATCTCCGTTCTACAAATAATCGTCTTCTAGAATGTCCCTCAGAATGCTTTGGGTTTATCCACTCGTCTTTCTTTTTCCAGGTAATCTCCCTATGGAATGAATATAAGAACAGCAATAAAATGATCTAGAACTACTAGTTACCGAAAAACAAGCAAAATGATTCGATGTAATCCAGCCAGGTACCAGGAAAGCATGAGTCAATAAGAGTCAAGCGGCCGCCAAAGGTACGAAAATTGGTTATGGTATATTAAAATCGACATTCTCCTCCAAATTAATTGGCAACAATATTTGAAGTCGCATTTACGTATAAAAGTTGTATTATGATGATTGTGTTCCAATAAAACAAGCGAAATGATTCGACGTAATCAACAGCCGGTACCAGGGCAGCATGACTCATAAGTGTTAAGCGGCCACCAAAGGTCGGAAAATTGGTTACGGTATGTTAAATACAAATCATTAAAAATGTTGTCCACACTTATTAACAATAGCTGACGCGTGCCCACTTCGTTGGGCGGTATTTTTTGGGTTAACATAATAGTCTATGACACTTACAAAAATAATGACGCGGCTTTCTATTGGTAAAAGAATTTTCCAAATCGGTTCAGTAGATCTAGAGATTACCCCCACAACCTCACAAACTGACAAACTTTACCTCTTTATAATATTAGTTATTATTATTATAAGCCCGTGGTGTCCCACTGCAGGACAAAGGGCTCCCTTCCTTCTTTCCACTCCAGTCTCTTTTGAGCAATCCGAGTCCAATCCCCCAGGTAGGAGTCCAGCTCGTCCCGCCATCTCCGTTTGGGTCTACCGCGTCGCCGGTTCCTGATGTTCGGGACCCAATCAGTCGTTATTTTTGCCCAGTTCTCCTGTGGCATGCGGCAGATATGGCCTGCCCAGTTCCACTTCAATTTGGCAGCTGTGTTGCCTACATCTGCGATTTGAGTTTTGGAACGAAGTATATTGTTCATTATACGGTTTGTTATGCTGACTCCGAGGATACTTCGTTCCATTGCTCGCTGGCAGACCCCGAGAGCGGACTTTTGACGTTGCGTTAATGACCACGTCTGCGCTCCATACGTGAGAGTGGATATTAGTATAGATAGAAATATATTTGAAGTCGTAGTGACCGATAAAAGTTGTATAATGATGATTGTGTTCCGATAAAACAAATAAAATGATTCGACGTAATCAACAGCCGGGTACCAGGGCAGCATGACTCAATAAGAGTAAAGCGGCCGCAAAAGGTCGGAAAATTGGTTACGGTATATTAAAGTCAATCATTTACAATTTCCTGCACATTTTATAACAACATTACCCTTCGTAAGTCCCAGTACGTTGGTTCGTTAGTACGTCCTGGGAGGAACCACTTCAAAGGGGACATTAGTATGAAAATTGAATTACGTCCAGAGTCTATACATTTACTTGGTAACACAATATTATATTGTAGGGGAACGCTGGTGGTTATGGGCATTCTGAAGTGGTATTTATGTTGTTCGAACGTTATATCGAGGGACTTGTTTACGTAATAGTTTAATGATAAATAAAACAGCGGAAGAATTCAAAAGTAATGTAAATATCGTAGCACAATTCCATCTGCAGCAGATGACTGTGCTAAAAGAGCATAGGTCCGTAGGCGTCTCGTCATTGCGAGTGCTACGCCGTAGTAAGAAACTTTGTAAATACAAACAGCTAGTTTTACTTTTTTTTAATAGTGATGCCTTACCTCAATACTACTCTCTCTTTTTTTCTTTAACCTCATCAGACGGCTAACAGTCAACAAGACCTTTGACGACACGGTTGGCGCAGTGGTTAAGTGATTGGCTGCTGCGCTGCGTGTCGCGAGTTCGATTTCCGCCCGGAACAAATAATTGTATGACCTACAGATAGTATTTCCGGGTCTGGCTGTTTATGTATGTGAATTTGTTGTTTGTAAACGCACCCACGATATAGGAGAAATTCCTAGTGTGGGGCAACGTTTCATTTAAAAAATGAACAATTGAAAAGGCTATGACCAAAGATTTCTTGCGTGATCGAATCAGAAATGAAAATAGAAGGTCTCTCAAAGTAGACCGATGATTCAGTAAAGGGAGGATTCAGATTTGGAGGAGGCCTATGTCCAGCAGTGAATGTCTTTCTACTGAAATTATGATGAAAAAAATACGTACTTCAGCATCATTTCAGCAGAGAGCCGTCCACGACTGAACATTATGCCTCCCATTTTTTTTAACGAGGGGAAACCCTCATGGATGTCCTCCGCCCTGGGGCGGGCGGACGGGTCTGTCAGACTCTTACTGACTAAAGCCACCCCGGTGTTCCATCTCTCACCTACCCTGGGGATCGTGGGAACTTATGCGACTTCCGTAATCCCCGGCTTTTCCCCGCGAGGACTTTTGCCTCCAGGTCCCAGGGCAGAGATGGGCTAGCGTAGCCACATCAAGGTCATCGGTTCATCGTGGGGAGGCCTAACGCTGCGTCTTTTAATACGTGGTCGCCATTCTAGAACCAGAGGTACCTACTTAGTTAGTCTTGAAACAAAACTTTTTCAATGTTTATATTTACATCTTAAATTGCCCAACGTATTTCAATATTAATCTAATCTACTTTGGACTCAAACTTTATAAATAACCCTTCGAAAAACATCTAAAATAATCCTTAACTCCTTACTCAAACTGATATCTGATGAAACTGGACTCTGTATCCAGAAACTCGACAATAATCAAAATAGTCAAACATAAGTTTAAATTAACTTTATCGGTAATTTTCCAGTCGTTTGAAGTTTAAATGTTACATTCAGCGGTTGATCCCATCGGTATACTGCGGACTGTTGCGAAAACAACTCAACTACTTGACGATAGGGTTAGCTACCCCTGTCGAGTTTTGCACGTTATCTGTAGTCGAAAAGTAAATAAAAGTCAGTAATTTAAACAACCCGCGTTGTTATTTTTATCTTTATTTTATATATTTTTTTGTTATTGATTATATTATTCAAATTAAGTTTAATAACATCGGGCACTTTTTCGTTCGACTTTGGTGCCAATAGAAGCGTTTTTACGGTTCCGAAAAAAAAAAGAAACCCTTATAGGATCACTCGGGTGTCTGTCTGTCTGTCCGTCTGTCACAGCCAGTTTTCTCCGGATCCACTGGACCGATTCTGTTGAAATTTGGTGCACATTATGGACTTCTATGACCCAAACACGGACGCATTACGTAAATCATTAAATTTTTAGTATGGGGGGCACTTTTGGGGGACAAACTAGAAAATTAAAAAAAAAAGTTTTTTGAACAATATCGTGTGACATATCAAATGAAAGGGCTGACTTACTGTGAGGGTTTTAATTATATTTTTTTCATAATTTTAAAATAAATGGTTTTGAATAACTTCAAAACCATTTATTCAAGAAATTAGACGAAAAATGACCATTCCCCCCTTATCTCCGAAACTACTAAGCCTAAAATTTTGAAAAAAAAATGGAGCTAATAGATCTTTACCTTAAGATTACAAGAAAACCTATAAGAAGTCTGTAGTGTTAAAATAACATGTAAAAAAAAAATTCGTTCGGAACCCTTTGCACGCGAGTCCGACTCGCACTTGGCCAGTTTTTTTTCCTTATATAACGCATAATATTAACACCGTATTTCCCGAAGAGTGAGGCAAAGTAGTAGGTAACTATCACTTTATATAAACACTCACTTTTCGCGAATTACGCTTAAGTCCCACGTAAGCGTGGACGAGTCGGTTGCCATCAACCTGGCTACTTCTGAAAAATTTTCGACGGAAAAACCCAGATGGGAATTCATGGGTCTCATCAGAAGGCTCAAAGTTACTCATAGGGCAATGGAGAGGGCAATGCTTGGAGTTTCCTTGCGTGATCGAATCAGGAATGGTGATATCCGCAAGAGAACCAAGGAACCGACATAGCCCGAAGGATCGCCAAACTAAAGTGGCAGTGGGCAGGGCACATTGCTCGCAGAACAGATGGTCGATGGAGCCGAAAATTTCTGTAGTGGCGATCGCGTAATGGAAGACGCAACGTTGGAAGTCCTCCCACAAGGTGGACCGATGACCTGGTGAAGGTCGCGGGTAGCCGATGGATGCAAGACGCATAGGACCGGTCGTTGTGGCGACGCTTGGGGGAGGCCTATGTCCAGCAGTGGACGACTTTCGGCTGATATGATGATGATGGGAAATCATCAAATGACTCCTCCCGCTTTGGGCGGAGCAGAAGTGAGACGTCAGACTCTTACTGACTAAAACCCATCCGTGTTTCTCCTAATGCCCTTTGCGTTCCAGAGTTGCGATGACTCTTTCGAACAAATTCCGCAACGGCGTTATCTGTCTGGGATCGTATTATACTAGTACTGTTAAAAATACGACCGGTGAGTTTAATTTTTAAATACTACGCTCCATTGCTCTTTGGCAGACCTTGAGTTTCTAAGCCTCGCTCAAAGCCTAAGCAAGAAAGGCACGATATGCACATCGAAGATCGCGATCGCTTTAGGTAATAGGATGTTCGCCCATCATCAGTGGCATCATGGACTAGTAGCTCTTATACTCAAATATGTCAAAAATAAGTCAAGAAACTATCACTCATTTTATAATAATGTTGACCAAGTCTGCTAGAGTTTACACAAGTAGGTTGCGGTCGGATACCTGTGTTATCAAATGCGGCTGAATATCAATATTTTACTTGGAACCTCCACAATTCAATTACAACAGAATACCGGTATTCCAAGAACCGGATAGTTTTAGCATTTCAGGATTCTGTAAAAACTATTTTAAATGAACCAAACAGACAAGTCCGTCCGTCTGTCTGTCAGTGATCTTTGTCTCAAGAACCGTAATAGGAAGACAGTTGAAATTGTCACAGTGTGTATTTGCTGATATAACAAAAACAAATCAAAACTGGCCAAGTGTGAGTCAAACTCCTAACGAATTCAATTTTTTTAACATGTTATTTTAACACTACGGACTTCTAATAGATTTTCCTGCAATCTTTAGGTATAGAGCTTTTATCTGGATTTTTTTTCAAATTTATAAAAAAAATGATAATTTTTGGTCTTATTTCTTAAATAACTTCAAAGATGTTCATTTCAAAATTATTTATTTACGTAACACGTCCGTGTTTAGGTCACAAAAGTCCATATGTGTGCCAAATTTCAACAGAATCGGTTCAGTAGATCCGGAGAAAACTGGCTGTGACAGACGGACAGACAGACAGACACCCAAGTGATCCTATAAAAGTTCCGTTTTTTATTCGGAACTCTAAAAATTAAATTAAAATGTACAGGGGACTTCCATAGAAGAAACGTGTTTTATTCAGTTTTCATACCTTTGTGTGAGAGTCCGGCTTGCACTTGATCGGTTTTATAGCATAGAGCCGCTGTGTCACGACATTTAGATATAAATATACTAGCACTTCGCCCGCGGAGTCATCCGCGCTGCAATTTTTTTAAGAATTCCTAATGTTTTTCTACACGAATTATATACTAAAACCTTTCTCGAGAACCACTCTATCTATTGGTGAAAAAAGCATGAAAATCGGTGCAGTAGTTTTAGAGTTTATCGCGAACAGACAGACAGATAGACGCGGCGGAGGACTTTGTTTTATAATATGTAGTGATCCTACCTACTCGCAGATGATGCTCGCAATTTGTAGGCAAACATCATTTTACAGGTAAACTCGCAGTTCCACAAAAAATAATGCGGTCAAATTTTAATTTAACCAAAATTAAGTTCACCCCCATGTACCTACAGTTGACAACCCTGTCCCTTCAAACGAGCGTATATAACAGATGTAGAGATAATCTACCAGGGTTGTCATGCGGCTAGAAAAATGAGGAAGGGACGAGCCAATGACGCAGAAATGTGTCGGCCAGTCACATACATGTGCTATTGTGTGTACGACTTTATGTCGATGACCCCTGGACGGTTAGGGTGCGTTCATATTTCGAACAAAACAAACCCCTAGCAAACGCTTGCTGAAAATAAAAAAGCAATCTAAAAAGTACAAAACAAGAAAATATTTCAGGCAGGAATCAAGACCAAGGTACAAAACCAGCCAAATGTGGGTCGGAATTATACACGAAGGGGAACCATAAACCGAAAAAAAATGTTTAAGCATGTACATTCTTAACATAATTTCAACCACAGATGTAGAGTTAGTGTCTAAACGTAACTTTTTGAGTTCCGTACAAAAACAGAAACAACCAAAACCATATTTTGTTCTCCTCAAAAATACGTACATTCGGCGTTTTAACGCACATGTGTCCACACCCTAACATAGGACATCCGTACTAATAACGTACATTGTACATACATTTTTAGGCCTCACTGGTTCCAAAAAACGGTTGGCTCGAATTAATTCTCGTTACCCAGGTATGAAGGGAATATAAATGAATGAATAAGGTCGATGCTTGGGTATGGGTGTTAATAGTAGCCTTGGGCGGTCAGACCGGGAAAAACACTGTATGTTTGTTCTTTTTAACACCTGTTTTTGTAAAAACCTTTGCTTGTTTGAAAGGTGAAGATATATATATGGGCGAGTGTTGTACCTAAGGACAGCTTTATCTGAGGACACTGTATAAATATAGGAAATATATTTGAAATATTATTTCATGTTTCGATAGGTATTTTATTAAGTTGCGTACCAAGTTATACTTACAGCCATTGATATATAAAAACCCAAGATGCACAGTCTCGAACAAATGCAACATTCGAAACTGTCGTCAAAAACTGACATGTATCAAGTGTCATGTGTGAGTTGTGTAGTTATACTATAAAGAAATGTTTTTGCAAATTCAACCTTACACGGATCGCTTAAAGTTGTTTTTACAAAGCAGTGCACTATGGCGATGCGAGATTGTTTGAAACTTGCGCATATTGCGCTTATTTTTTGCGGACGTTTTTGAGATGCTGAGTGTGTATCTTGGGTTTTTTATATATCAATGCTAACAGCACGTTTATTATTAGACGATCGGTGATTGTAGTTTTTTTAGGCTTCTCGAAAGAATCCAGCGTTATACTAATCTTATAAATGTTAAACTTTAGCCAAAATCCATTCATTAAATCTCAAAGAAGTTTTAAGAAGTGTTTTTTTTGTACATATAGCATACATGTTCAGGCAAAAAACATACCTACAATAGCTTAAAAATATCCCGAAAAACGTCTTTTCACCAAAATAGAAAACGATACTTCTAACTCGATTGGTCAAACCGCTAGTTTAGCCTCCCGTATCTGTTTGTTTTACCCCCAATATCGAGTAGAGCTTGAACAAACATCGTTACAAAAATGAAGGAAGCCAAAAACACGTACAGCCCGGTCAATCTGCAAATAGTCCAGCTATCTTGGACTCCCTGCCCCCTCTCATCGCCTTTTATTATTTATAACAGAGGAGGCTTTAGCAAGGATCTCAAAGATCTATGTTAGTTGGTCGCTTGTCGAGGACAGAGTAGCCAAATTGATTACACAAGATGGTTACGGATGACCAGATCTGTCACTGGGAACAAACAAATGCTGGAGCCCGCAGCTGCGACTAATCCTGATATTAACTACACTTATTTTTAGAGATATGTGGGCAGTTTACTGGAACGATGGTGTATCGATACTAGGGCTGTCTGTTGTTCGAAGTTTGAAAGATATATCTAAACGGATTGAGAGTGTTGAACTATTAAGAAACAATCAGTCGATTCTGTAAGCTGGGCGTGAAAATTTCAGAGAACTGAGTTTGAAGTGAGCTGTCGTTTCAATTGATGTGAGGGCTGCCCAAATAAGAAGAGCCCTGTTACTTAAACTGTTGTAATTAATTAAAATATGATGTTTCTGCGCCACCACTCTCAGTAGCTGAACATTTTTAACCAACCGAAACCTTATGGCCAATACTTTAGTCTGGAGTCAGCTGAGATGGTGAAAAAACACATAACACTCTGAGCGCTGGTGTCAAATTCAGAGGTTATACCTTATACCTCTGCCTACACTCGTTGATGGAAGTGACAAGGACTGATTGTTATAGCATTATCTATGGTCTTTGTCTTGTGCCTTCTATTTTCTTTCGTTTTCACATAAGTGTAAAAAGGCCTGTTTTTGCTAAAAGCATAACCTTCAAATTTTTTTTTTTTTAATTAATATGGTGGATTTGCTTTTTTAACGTTTCCCTACGGTATATACCCCTAGTACAGATATAAGTATGATTAGATACACCAGTTACCACAACTAGTACGAAAAATAGTCACTTTAAATTAGGGTCTCACAGACCCACCAGCATAGCGCGTAACATTTTGCCATCAGGCATACCGAGGATTAAGTTATTTGCTTAATGTTGGAAATATCAGTTTTTTCCTTTTGCGTAGAAATGTCCTTTTTCTTATTCGTATGACGGCAGAGGAATTGACAGCTCACTTAAAAATAAGCAGTGGGTTTTTTTAAACATGTCGTAAGCTTAGGTGAAGTGACCACGAAGTGAGCTGTCAATCTAAGTAATCACGATGGAATGACAGCTCACTTCGTGATCACCACACCCATGCCTTCACTTCGACATGTTTACAGAATCGACCAGCTGTAAGATGTAAGATGGAATGACAGCTAACGTCGTGATCAGTTTACCCAAGCTTTCACTTCGACATGTTTACAGAATCGACTAGCTGTTCACTTAACTTATCATGATGAGATTGTAACAGAAAAGCACTAGGTACTGGATCCCAGGTTTGCGGATTTTTTTCGAAAGAGTCACGGTGGCCCTGGAATGCAAAGGGTAATTGAAGAAACACGGATGGGTTGAAGTCAGTAAGAGTCTGACACTTCTTTCCACACCAACCAGAGCGGAAGGTGTCATGTGATAACTTCCCATCGTAAAAAAAAATGGTAAAATATCGCTAAGTACCTTTTTTTTAAGGATGGGAAATCATCAACTGACTCCTCCCGCTCTGGGTGAAGCAGACGGGAGTGTCAGACTCTTACTGACTAAAACCCATCCGTGTTCCTTTGCGTTCCAGGGCCGCGGTGACTCTTTCGAATAAATCCCGCAACCCCGGCAGGCATTGGCCCTAGCGGGCCCCGTCTTTAATGCTGACAGCTCTTTGAGGCGCGCGTGGAACACAGCGCGCCGTAGACCCGGGCCTGGTTCTGATCACTGCAACTCCTGAAAACCAGAATCAACAGTGGCGACCACCAGAAAAACGCCGAGCCAATGAAGCCCGACGAGTCCCGGAGAAACGATTTAACTGTCTTGGATCCTGCAACGAATTTAATCAGAAAAGTACAGCGGAGGAGTAGGAAAAAAATATATATATAATTTCCACTTCCCTCCTTATCAAGCAGGAGACAGAATAGAGCTAGGCCAATAGGCACCAAGGGACATATACAACTGAGTTAAGCCCAGTTGTCAAGCACCACGGATTATATATTAACACTAAAACTAATGAGTCCTAAATTGTGAGCTAGGTAGTAATTTGCTTACTAGTTTGTTTGTTACATGTTTGTTACTCAAAAGTGACGACTACTGAACTCGTTTTGATAAAATTATCCTTACTTAAAAACCCATGACAAAATCAACACAAGGATCCCTAAGCCCACGCAAACGAAGTCACATCACAAGCAACCCACTTAACAGAAAACCACACGTATGATAAAATTCACATTAAATTAAATTTATTTTCGCTTCCCGCGTATGCTTTTATATAAATTTAAACTTGCCACAAGCTTTCATTTCGCCATGGAAGCGGGGAGGCTTCCGAGGTACCGCAAACCGCATTGCTAACAGGCTTTTCTACTTGATTGAGCATACGTGACAAATGCCACTCAATTCGGTGCTACCAATCTTAATATGGGCACGTTGGAACGTTTTGAGAATTTGGTAATGGTTTGGGGTTGTAGGCGTTTTCTTTTGGGGGTGGTAAGTTATTTTATTGAGTTATTCTGTTCGGGAAGTGGTAAAGTTTATTTACTGACTGAAAAAAATAGAATTATCTTAATTTTATTATGCTCAACATAAGTTACAGAAAGTTGAACCGACTTTCGGGTTTTGTTTCTTCGTTTTTTGACACCGACTTCCAAAATTTAAGTTTTGTAGTGCTTTTATTTGGAAGTCGGTTGTATTTTTTGTAAAAAAGATTTTTATTTTTTGTAACACCATGGTTCGTCTAAGTTCGAGACTCACATTTTCCAGCAATAATAGATGTTCATTTTCCAACAAGTTTCTGTAGGCTTCTCCATTAAGTCTGGACGGTAGTTCAAACGGACCAATTAGTTCGCCATTGAGGATACCAGATCACAGTTTTGGCCTCCCTCTCACTCGCCAATAGTAACAAGAGATTCACGTGGCAGTAAAGATTTATCTCAGAACCTGAATATTTATTATTCCATCATTTTCTCGACTTATTAATCGAAAGTTTGATTCCCACTAACGTTAAGTATGTTGAGTTGTTGACAGTGATCCTCCATCTATCCACATTTATATTCATAACTCTTTTAGTAACATGCGTTTCATCCCTCCTCTTCACATGACCATACCAAGACAAGCTACTCTCTATCAACTGTTCCGATTTGCTTTTGTACTGTATGATAAGGGAACTTCAGCGGTTGCAATCTAATGGGTCAGTGTCAAAGCGTGATGTGCAAATATCAATTGTTTAGACCCTTGACACCATAACAGCCGCAAAATTGTGCCCTGTCATACCACAACGCATAAAATATGCACTGCGGTTATGGTCTGTGTATTTGGCAAAATTCTACAACAGTACATGGTAAAGCCAGGTATGGAATATGATGCATGCTTTGATGTTTGACATACAAAGCCTTCAAAATACTTGTTTTTTAGGTACACACTAGGCTTTAGACGAGGTAATGTTCTGTCAATGATCAGAGTGCCATTTCTACTATTTGTTTGAGAGATAAATAACGTACTCCGATGTTAATTGAGGTATTTAACAGTTTAATGCTGTTTTTACAATGAGTAAATTAGTTATATGCGAAAATTCTTTTACATGGTAATGGACGCTATTCAATGTGTGTTCGAAGTGAAAAATTTAGTGGAAGCGCGCGGTTCTTTTGACAGCTGGATGACATTTTGACGTCGATGACATTGACAGCGTCACATTGGCGAGCCGCGGCGCCAACACTATTTTATAAACAACTTTCGCATTCGCATGTCAGTGGCATCTGTCAAAAATGAATAGGAATTGAGGCATTAATTGACAGATTGTGACTGAGCTGCAAATGCGAACGTTATTAAAAAATTGTAGAATAGGCCCTAAGGATGATGGAGGTCTAAACGTGAAGTTGACTTTGTGTGCAAGGCATGTCAAATTAAATTGTATCTGAGTTGCTTACAGCGGGTCTAAAAAGGCCACTTTAGCAGAATGAAAAGCAAATCACGCTACCCGTCACTGTAATTTGCCCAATCAACCATGAACCTAATTCGTTAGCGATAAAGTTGAAAATGGAATTTGACAGATTGTTGCGTAATTAAAATTATGATTTTAATATGATTCTCCTAAAGTGGCCTTTTTAGTCCCCCAGATAGAAACGCGGTCTTAAATCTAATATCCTCTACATAGTATTTAGATATTCAGTAATAACATAGGATAACAGTGACTCAACTGCATGATTTAATGCATTAATGCAGTTGAATCACTGCAAACCATTGTCTGTGTCTAACGGTATACAGACATACATTTTCATCTAACGGTAAATCGAGAATACTTGTAGTTTCCACTTGCCTGCATATCAAATAATATACTAGCCCAAGTCTTGCTATAGTATAAATTTTAGGATTCCATAAATTTTCAGAGTATGTAGTTATATTACAGGTAACATAAACAAATAAAAAAAATTGAAAGAGAAAATAACCCCATACAAGAAACACGATTTCTTTGGTTCGGATGCCTTCGTGTGCGACTCCCAATCACACTCACACAATCGCGGTTTTAATTAATTACTGGCCCTTTTTATAAACCGATTCCAAAAAAGGAGGAGGTTCTCAATTCGGTGGGTATTTTTTATTTATGTATGTACACCGTTTACTCCGAGGTTTCGGATCTAATTTCTGTGATTCTTTTTTAGTTGGATGCGGTATACTTGCTATTTGGTCCCGTAAAAATTTGATTCAGTTCGGTTCAGTAGTTTCATATTATGAGCATTTTTGCTTATTTGAATTTCTGCGTGGACAATTACGTCGTCCAAGTATCACCACTTAAAAGTGAAAAAAAAACTTTTACAAAAAAATGTAACTGGCTTCGAAACAAATAAATACAAAGTATAAAATAACCTTAACTTCGAAAGTCGGTGTTAAAAAACAAAGAAAAAAAACTAAAAACACCGACTTCCGAGATTAAGGTTATTTTATACTTTATAGTGTTTTGTTTGGAAGTCGGTTATATTTTTTAAGGATGTGAAATCATCAAATGACTACTCTCGCTCTGAGCGGAGTGGAAAAGTGTCTCCTGGCCAAAACCAAACAGACACGCAGTCTGAATCAGTGCTCGGTCGTTGTGGCAACACTTATATGAGGCTTGTATCCAGCAGCGTCTTTTGGTTTTAAATAATTTATAATTAACTAGCTTCTGCCAGCGACTTCGCCCGCGTGGTCCCTAGGGAACATACACCCGGGATAAAAAGTACCCTATGTCCTTTCTCAGGCTCTAGACTACTGTACCAAATTTCATTTAATTCCGTTCAGTAGTTTTGGCGTGAAAGCGCGACAGACAGACAGATAGACAGAGTTACTTTCGCATTTATAATATTAGTAAGGAATAATATTGTAATTATTTTTATTGTTACAGAAAATTCTTATTGATACTTAACACTGAGTCGGTAATTGTTACAAGTTGAGTTTAACATAAAATTACACCGTGGTTCCCGAACTGGGCAGCGCCTGTGTCTTGGGAGCCAGAGTTGCGTTAACATGTATTTAACAGATTTGTTACTATGTGAGTTGGTACAGTTATGACAATATAAATGACAATGAATATAATTGTAACAGACTCATCTCTACCACATGGGACTTAAATGTACTAATCGAAATCTGGGTTTGCTAATAAAACCCCCCTGACTAACCCTTTGGGGAATCTAAGCGTGATGTTGGATAAATCATACTTATTCATAAACTCCAGGTTTTAAACCCAAACAGTAATGGTCATAAACAAAGAGAGGAAAATATAAAAAGGTACATAATGAAAATAATAAAATAGGTAATGGCAGAACCTGGTTATTTAACTTCCCTTTTACGAGTTGTCGTTAGACATTAAATTTATTTTTTTATACACCATTAAGCTGTGTACCTATATTTTTATTTCGATGAATAGCCGCTCAGGTTGACCTTCAAGGTTAAGCAACGCTTGCCGGTCAGGTCGGTCAGGGGATGGGTGACCATAATCTAAACATACTAAAGCTCTTCCAACTAAAACATATTAAACCGTTGGTTTCAGCTGTTATTTTGTTAATCTTTTGCAGTTGTTACGGATTGTCAGAACACAGAAAATCTGACATCAGTCTGGCCAAGAAGTTCCCTATTACCCAGTTACTGGGTGACAGTCAAATAGGCAGTCACTTTATGTAAAATACTGGTATTCAGCAGCTGAATTCGGGTTTGACTGGTAGCCGACCCCAATATTATAGTAGGGAAAATAGGCAGATGATGATGAAGCCACTTTTATAAATGGTTGTCTTAACGTTCTTACAAGATATTTTTGGTTTCCAACCGTGCCGGTTTTGCCATAAGCCAATCTTATAGAACCGTCAAAAAAGATGATATAATTATATCGTCTATTGTTATAAATTTCATCATCACCATCATCATATCAGCCGAAAGACGTCCACTGCTGGACATAGGCCTCCCCCAAGCGTCGCCACAACGACCGGTCCTGCGCGTCTCGCATCCATCGATATAAATTTACTTCAACATAATTTTTCCGCTCTTGTCCTGTTGTTGTGTAACTTGGGATTACCAAAACACGTGTTCTTCTTCAATTCTCTCATATCAACCGTCACGCTATCACTGACTCCCTTTCCTTTCATATCAATCCTTACAAAATACATCAATATTTTCTTTGATAGATATAAATCTACCTTATTTCTTTGAAAACCTGCTTCTCATTCCCCAACTTGTTTTTCAAGTCTGTTTGGCTACGTTGCAAAGCCCACGGGAAGACATTCGATATTGACGACGGTATCGGATTCTTAATGGTGTTGGAGCAAAATACTATTGTTTTGTAAACTTACTTTATATTTTGTTCACTGAAGATCATCTTGAATATTTTTCCACCTCGGATATGTTTCTTTCTTACTAACTTTGAATAAATATTACGATGTAATAAAATCAAATCGCATTTTTTTTTAAGAACGCTGTAGAATTGCCAAATTTAAGTGGCAGTAGGCATGGTAGGTATATATTGCTCACAAAGTGGTTGGTCATTAAGACTGAAATATTCTGGAATGGCGACCATGTACCGAAAAGTATTTCGCAGAAGAGCCACCCGTAAGGTGAACCGATGACCAGTAGTGCTATTCTGTAACAACATTTTTGTGTCTCGATAACGGAATCCGAGGTGAGTATCAAATTCGTATAAATATAAGACCTTTATGTTGTGTGTTATAAAGCTCATTTTGTGAGCTCTGTCACTCAGGTGAAGCTCGATATCAAAATGGTTATTTACAGAATAGACTAGCTGCTGTGCGATCCAGTAAGACTCTCGTCATGAAAACCAAGGTGAAGGGTGCTGTCAGTCCATTAAATCCAGTTGGAATGATAGTTCACTTCAAGCTTACTTCACCTTTTTTTTATCGATGGGAAATCATCAAATGACTCTTCCCGCTCTGGGCGAAGCAGAAGGGAGTATCAGACTCTTACAGACTAAGACCCATCCGTGTTCCTCCTAGAGCCCTTTTGTGTTCCAGGGCCGCGGTGACTCTTTCGAACCAATCCCGCAACCCTGGCAGGAACTAGCCCCCTTCTTCTATGCTGACATCTCTTTGAGGCGCGCGTGGAACACAACGCGCCTTCGACCTGGGCCTGGTTCTGATCGGACAGCGAACCACCCAATGCTCGCCGTCCGCAGGCTCGCGCTTACGGTGGCCGGAAATCACCCTGCGACTCCCGACGCCCGGGGCGTCTACTTCTGTTGGCGGCTGGGGCGTGAGGTATCCCTCTCTCTCACACGTACGGCCTCCTCCTTCGCTAGCATTACTGCTTCGCAGAAGGAGGTGACCGCTTCCCATGCCTGCTCGCTCCGGACCATAGATTGAACCAAGGCCGGTCGCGAGAAGTCGCCGCCGCCGATCGCCTCGACGAGAACCCGGCGGTGCTCCGCCCAAAGCTTACTTCACCTAAGTTTCCACAGTGACATTTTTAAAGAATACACCGGCTATTGAAGACCATGGAGAGCTGCTGGATGTGAGAAGCCGAAGAGAAGAATAAGAAGAAACAGTTTATGTGAGAATGCTTCAGGGGATGCCTACTATCTATCGCCAAAAGTGACCGTTTTTCAACTGAAATGCAGATGACCAATTTTGTTAATAAGTAACTCGGATAGCTTATGAGGACATAAGGTCCATACTTAACCAGAAGATTAAGAACTGAATTTGTAAGTAAAATTACAATTAAGAGCTCTTTTTAATAGCTTTAAGAAATTACTGAAACTCAAACTGAGCACCGGAATTAATGTATCTTATTTTCGTTTGTTACTTTTATTGGCTTACCATCAAATAAAGCTAAGTAAGCCTTAGCTTATTTTGCTTGGCATACCTTTATCATGGGAGAAAAACCGTCGAAAATGGTAATCAATATATTTTAACGCGTACACTAGAGTCAAGAGCAAACCTATCTCAAATAAAAAATAGAACTATGAGTAATCAATTCGCTAATAATAATGATCACAATTACCCTTTTGATCAGTTATTTACTTTCAAAATTTAAACAAGGTAGTAATTTATTTAGAAAAGTAAAATCAACGTTTTCATCCAGTGAGCCCAAATAATCTAAGGAATTAAACTATCGACTCGAAATGATAATGATTTAAGAAAAATACACCAATTGTTTATGACATTCTATTCATCAACCTCTTAATATGCAATCAAAATACTCCACGAACTATTCAAAACCCACTCTAAGATTATTCCTCAGTTCAAGCCAACAAGATTACTTACACTGTACCGTCAAGCGACAATATATCACCCAACTTGTTATATAAGCAAGAAACAGGAATTTAATTTACCCGGTATAACGGTAAATGTAGTTACGGTTACCGGTAACTTATCCGGGTAATGACTTTCGAGAGTCTTTATGGGGTAAAGGGAAGGTGAAATTGCAAGGGGTGAGTTGGATATGTCGTAGTGCAGGGTTGGAGATGAGTTGTGGTTTTGAGATCAAAGTGAGTAGTCGTTTTAGGGGAATGTTGTGAATATGTAATACTAGCTTTTTCCCGCGTCTTCGTATGCGCATCTCCCGTTTTACCCCGTTCCCGTTATAGTTTTGGAAAAACCTCTCTTAGTGCTCCCCTACACTCCCCAACGAACCTACATGCCAAATTTCAGATTTCTATGACCAGAAGTTTCGGCTGTATGTTGTCTGTCAGTCACTCAATCAGTCAGTTACGGAAGAATTTTATATATTAGGATGATTGATGGATTTCATAGTGTTGAAGTATTGTATAGAGTAATTTTGCGGTTTTGCTTGCGTTGAAGTAGCCTATAAGCGTCTCCAGGGTCCCGTCTATCTCTGTTCCAAAATAAATCAAAATTGATTCGGCGATTTAGGGATGAAAACATAACAAACAAACAAACTCACCATTGCATTTATAAAATTTTATTTTAAGAGTTATGAGTAAATCATACGCACTTAAATGTCACACCGCTATTGTGGCGTGTATTAGATCATTCAGTTTCCTTGAATACGGTTGAGCTGAACGGTGCTGATACAAGTGTTATGTTCGTGAAGGAGTGACGCCCATCGCCCTCAAACTAGATCGCAACAATGATGCTTCAACATCTTACCTTCTTTACATCAGTAGAAAATCTTTTTTATTACCTAGCTGTCATTTTTGTTACCTCCTGTTCCATTTTACCCCTTCATACACAACTCAACATTCATGCTTAAAACTATTCCTGTCACAGAAATTTGGAGCACCAAATAGTTATAGTGGTAATAAGACCCCGGATTAACTCTTTCACAAGCAGTATTACTACCACTTAAATGTTTATGTTTCCAAACTTTAAAGGAAATTTATCACCCACTTGACTTGAAATGCAGGTCCCATAAGAAATACTTAAGCATTTTGATCATATTAAACTCAAAGATCGTAAAAAAGAAAATCTATTACGCTGGCTATGAGCCAATTCAGTCACTTTTTCTTAAAGACTGATCTGATGTGTGGTCAGTAAATCTCATTTTACTGATTGATGGGCTAAAATAAAAACGACCAATCACAAAAGCTGATATTAGATTGAATCTATACTTAATATTATAAAACTGGAGAGTTTGTTTGTTTGATTGAAGGTGCTAATCTCAGGACCTGCTGGATCGAATTGTAATTATTATTTTAGTATTGGATAGCTCATTTATCGCGGAAGTTTCTAGGCTATTTAACATCACGCTACGACCAATAGGAGCAGAGTGTTAATTAATAATGTGACGCAGACGAAGTTGCGCGGGTCAGCTAGTCTATACTTATATTATAAAGAAGAAAGATTCGTTTGTTTGAATTGAATAGGCTTGGAAACTACTAGACCGATTTGAAAAATTTTTTTAGCACTGGATAGCTACATTATCAGGGAGTAACATAGGCTATATACTATCCCCGTACTCCCACGGGAACGGGAACTATGCGGGTGAAACCGCGTGACGTCCAGTAGTACCAGAATAAATTGGATAAGCTTCATGGCATACCCAGGCGATGATGGTGGTAGGAGCTTAACGCCAGTCGACACGAGTCTAAACATTTATTTATTTATTTATATATTCATCAACATATACATTTGTTCTAACAGGCTAACAAAAGTAGTCATGCATTGCTATTAGGAGCACACGTTATACAGTGGACAACATATTAAGTGTCACCCTCTGGAATTCCGCCAAAGTGCAAGAAGATAAGTCCAAACGCCGAGAGACACTATTTAGTATCACTGGTGCAAACTTTAATAGATTTGTACGGGCTGCCGGAACTTTAAAAAGCCCCTCACTCGGTCCCAACCGTAGCCTCCTGTCTGGAACGAGCAATCCCAACGATTCCAATATAACATGCCCAAAGCTGGGGGAGTGGAAAGTAGAAAGGGAAGCTGTTGATCTGTAGAGGGACAGAACAGGATCAAAATAAATAATAATAAAGCTTCCGGAGTTCAGTGTAAATATAATTAATATTATGAATGTTAAAGTCTGTATGTGTAGATGTTTGTTTATCTAAATATATATAACTCAAAGGTGACTGACTGACTGACTGACATAGTGATCTATCAACGCACAGCCCAAACCACTGGACGGATCCGGCTGAAATTTGGCATACAGGTAGATGTTATGACGTAAGCATCCGCTAAGAAAGGATTTTGATCAATTCTACCCCCAAAGGGATAAAATAGGGGATGAAAGTTTGTATGAAACTTTGTCAATTTTAAACTTCTTAACGCGAGCGAAGCCGCGGGCAAAAGCTAGTCAATGATACAAATGATATGTGTTAAGCAACCGTTGTACGGATTTTGATCGATGGAATTTCGAACAAGGGTAGACTATGGCCTAGGTTAGGACATGCTATACTTTTTATCCTGGCATTTCGTTTTAATAATGGGCCTCATAAGATGCCTTAAAATCACTCAAAGGGCAATGGTTCTTTGCGTGATCGAATCAGGAATGATGATTTCCGCAATAGAACCAAGGTTACCGACAAAACCCGAAGGATCGTCAAACTGAAGTGGCAGTGGGCAGGGCACATTGCTCGCAGAACAGATGGTTGATGGGGCCAAAAAGTTCTGGCGTGGTGACCTCGTACCGGAAGACGCAGCGTTGGAAGGCCTCCCACAAGGTGGACCGATAACCTAGTGAAAGTCGCGGGTCGCGGGAAGCGAGACGCTCAAGACCGGTTGCTGTGGCGACACTTGGGGGAGGCCTATGTCCAGCAGTGGACGTCTTTCGGCTGATATGATGATGATGATGATTACGTTCTAGTTGGCTAGTTTCCATAGTAACAACCGGCGTAACAACAGGCGAAGCCCTTGGCAGGAGCTAGTATTAAATAAGCTTTCAGAGACCCCGCCGTAAAGTAAATAATAATTTCAACAAAATTAAAACATTATTTACTTGGCAATTAAATATAAACGTCGGTAATGGCCCCAAATCTAAATAACTCTCTTAATGGTCGTCAAAGAGGAATATCAAAGTAATATTTCAAATAGTCCGCGGATTATCAAAGTTTTACTGAACTTGATAAAGACTTTGGCCACAAAGACCAAAATAGACTTTTATTTAGAAATTGGAATAACGAAAAAGTTATTATGATTGGTACCTGTTTACGGACAAATTACTACCCAGGTAATAGCAGTCTTAGCTAATCCAATTTATTCTGGTACTAGTGGACGTCACGCGGTTTCACCCGCGTAGTTCCCGTTACCGTGGGAGTACGGGGATAATATATAGCCTATGTTACTCCCTGATAATGTAGCTATCCAATGCTAAAAGAATTTTTCAAATCGGTCCAGTAGTTTCGGAGCCTATTCAATTCAAACAAACAAACAAATCTTTCTTCTTTATAATATTAGTATAGATATAGACTAGCACTTCGCCCGCGACTTTGTTCGCGCGTGTTTAGTATTGCAATTTTTGTATGGATCTTTTTTTTTCGAAAATAAGTTATAGCCTATGTTGCTTCCTGATGATTTAACTTTCTAGTGGTGAATTCAAAAATATAAAAAGATTATTTGGGTACTTTATTAATATTTGATTTTGCTAGGTTATCGAGTTACCTGGAAAGTACTCTGATGTCATCGACAGCCTCAATGATAAGACGGAATCAATAACACAACCCCACTGGATAACACCAACTGGCACGAACTTTTAATTAAATTTAAACAGGCTTTGTAAGCAGCACGATTTAGATCCCTTCACAACTAGTGTGTCCTCAGCCAGGAGGTGCTTAAGCCCAAACTTTTTCATATAAGTTGTTAAGCATTGATAATTATAGTGATCATTTAGCAGTACGAGCTACATTGTACTATAAGTACTAGTTATTGGGTACATAACTTGGTGTGAATGTCCATAGAAACTATTTATTTTTTCTGTATCTTATAATAAGTGGAGACTTGTAATAGGGTATTTTACTAAAAAAATCTAGTTAGTCCGTCAGATAGATTTCCTTAAAATATTGGACACGTATTTTTTCTTTTTTCACGTAAACAAAAAATGAAGACGAAACAGCGCGTTGAAGACACGCGTGACGTCATGTGGCTTGGTAAAATTGTACCATCATAGTGACGTCACACGTGTCTTCAACGCTCTATATCGTCTTCATTTTTTGTTTACGTGAAAAAAGAAAAAATACGTGTCCAATATTTTTTAAAATCTATCTGACGTACTAACTAGATTTTTTCAGTAAAATACCCTATTGACTGACAGTCTTATTTATTGAATTCGACCTGTTTGTTTTAGCTGTAAGTCTTCCATAATGCTTAAATAAATAAATAAATCATTCCTCCACCATCTTCATCATATAAGCCTATGTTTTTAGAGTTCCGTAAAAAAAAGGAACCCTTATAGGATCACTCGGGTGTCTGTCTGTCTGTCCGTCTGTCACAGCCAGTTTTCTCCGGATCCACTGGACCGATCCTGTTAAAATTTGGTACACATATGGACTTCTATTACCCAAACACGGACGCGTTACGTAAATTATTAAATTTTTAGTATGGGGGTCACTTTTGGGGGTCAAACTAAAAAATTTAAAAAAAAAGATTTTTGAACAATATTGTGTAACACATCAAATGAAAGGGCTTACTGTAAGGGTTTTAATTATATTTTTTTCATAATTTTAAAATAATGGTTTTGAAGTTATTCAAGAAATTAGACGAAAAATGACCATTCCCCCCCCCTTATCTCCGAAACTGCTGACCCTAAAATTTTGAAAAAAAATGGAGATAATAGATCTTTACCTAAAGATTACAGGAAAACCTATTAGAAGTCTGTAGTGTTAACATAACATGTTAAAAAAAATAAATTCGTTCGGAACCCTTTGCACGCGAGTCCGACTCGCACTTGTTTTTTCTATTTTATAAATTCTTACTGCACTTGTTGTTGTACTGTACAATGCATAAAAATGAAAACATTACCCAAGGGATGGAGACCTGGTGTCCTGAAATACAGACCTCAAGTCTAGTTTAGGCACCAGTCTCCCACAGTATATTGTTGTTGTAACGTATTTTTGTATTGATAACTCTCTAATGTACCTTTATTGTGGTGAGAAATAAATCATTTATTATTATTATTATCTCATATCATCATCTGCTAAACCTTTTCCCAACTATGTTGAGGTCGGTTTCCAGTCAAACCGGGTTCATCTGAATACCAGTATTTTATGTGGAGCGACTGCTTGTCTAACCTCCACAACCCAGTAACTGGGTAACAAGGTACTTCTTGGTAGGACTGGAGTCAGATTTTCTGGCTTTTGACAATCCGTAACGACTGCCAAAGATCTACAAATGACAGCCGGGACCAACAGCTCAACGTACTTTCCGAGGCACAGAGGAAGCTCGGTACGTTAAGGTCACCGATCCACAAACCGACCTTGGCAAGCGTTGCTAAACCTTGAGAATTGGTCCGTGAAGCTGTTTTGATTAAAACATGATTTCATACTCCAAAAACTAATATAAAAACAGATAAAAAAGGCACAAACAATTCAGTACAGAAAATAACTTCACAGATAAGCCGTGAACACATGATCACATGTTTCACACAAACGTACACAACAAACTGAGTGTGTACACACCACATACATGAAGGTCGTGTACGTGTTAGCAATGTGTGTTCAACCTAGGATTACTGTAAGCCTTATTTAATTTATTTTTATCTACAATCCGCTGAGTTTTTCTGTAGTCGGGAGAGAGCACGTATGTGTAATTTGTTTATATATTTTAGTTATACTTTTCGTGGGTTCTCTTTTAGGGTACGGTGGGAAATGAAATTGGAAAGATACTGTTTATTACCAGTATACAACGTGCAGCAGAATAAAAAAAAAAGAAAAAATAGAAGAGGGGTCATTGTACGCACCGCAACCGTTCATGGTACGCGTAACAACATGTTTTCTGCACCTCGTCATGGAGGAGGACTTTTGGCCGCATGACGTGGTGTTCCGTCGCTTCCGCGGAAAAGTGCCACCAGAACGTACAATGACCTAGTGCTAAGTGAAATGAAGTTTTTAGTAACATAGGTTTTAAGTTTCTATCTTGTAACATAATCAGTATTATTATTATACCAATATATGTTATTTTCTAACGTATATCTATGGGCTAAAGTAGCCTGAAAATAAAAATGATTATTATTATTATTGTACTCATCATTAGGAGCCACTTTTACTATGAGACCAAACCTGAAATCGCGCAAAATAAAACAGCTGTTCAGTACATTTCGACAAGTCATGCCCACATGCACAATGTACGGAGACATTGTTCGGGGTATATTTTCGCGATCTCTGTTTTAGTCACATGGTAAAAGTTGTTCATAATGTGAAACAAATATTAATGGCGTAAGATTGTTATGGCTCGATAAGACACAGATCTATTGTAAGCTATCGAATTTGTATGGGATGATGACAATGTATGACAGCCATGGTGATAACAATGTTTCGGTGACATATTTAAAGGAGGCCATAGAAGCTGGGACTCACTAGCATTACGTACGTAAAAATGAATATCATAGCATGGTAAGTTCTTCAGCTACTGACACATGGTGGGTTGCGTGACAAATTTTATCAATCGCACGTTATCTAGCTATGAGTGAGTTATATAATGGGTATGCCGTATGGTATCGGCCAGTGCCGTATGGGGCCGTAAAGGTATAATACCATCCCATCACTTCCCGTGGGTGTCGTAAGAGACAACTAACGGACTCACCAGAGAATGGGCAGCAGCGTTTTCTGTAAAATGCAATACCATACACTGCGATCGCCTGCCTGCCAAGCATGGCAATTATGGCAAAACCCCTCCTTTTGGACAAAAACCTCCCCGGCTTTTGTCCAACAGTGGACGTCTTTCGGCTGTCATGATGAGTGGGTTTTAAGCGTATCCATTTCACCAGCTAGAACCAATGTCACCAACGAAAAGCTGGCCTGTACACCTGCTTGTAATAAAAATTTATAAATTCTCTGCCACCTTAAGTCACCTTAAGTCAGGACAGAACTATCCTAAATCACAAGGAGCAAACAGCCAAATACCAGAACACGATTCCTCTCGACATAAATTACAAAATTCCAGCTAGTACATTGACGTCGTTCACCTATGCGCTTTAATTTTCAACCCTCGGGCCATTCCTTCTAATTATACTACAGAGCTCAGAGACGCTTCGTCGGCCACCGCTAGGAACGACATATCCAAAATTGTAACGGAAAATATTCATACTCATTCATATTCATTCATTTATTGTTTTTTACAGGTAAATATATAGGTTCTTAGAATAAGCATTAATTGTATCACTGTAAAATACCCATGGGGTGTTCAATATTTATAATTATGTATGTCAATGGCTATGTTCAAAATAATTAATAATAATGATACAATACACTCTAATTTGTTAGTGATCCATTGCATTGGTTGTTTTAGTCAACCTCATTTTATATTAATTTTTCATTTATTATACATATTTTTTACGGTCAATACAATTTACGTTTGTTAAGTCAAATAAAAATAAGTTTATAATGTCAATTTTAAGTCTACCTCATTCATTAATACACATAATTGTTACGGTCATGCAATTTACATTTAGAAGTTGTAGTGATAAAAAACAATCTACAAGAAATACCTGATGATGCACAATCCCAAAATCGCACTATTAAAGTTCTCCGCGCAATTTGTGCGAATACAGAAACCCGACATCAACCATCGAGCAGTTGCCCACCAGACTTTCTATCTACCCTGTTCCGCATACCTCTACAGAGTCTCGATAAGATCACCGTCTACGGGATAACTTCGGCAAGACTTACTAAACCTTGTAGATCAACCCATGAAAACCTAACCAAGAGCTTCACAATTAGCAGCACAATCTTCACGCATGTTATATATAACATGCGTGAAGCAATCAACAACTAAAGTATCAGGGACAGACGACTCCATAGGAGTCAAGAAATCACAAAAAAACTGGCCAAGTGCGATTCGGACTCGCGTGCAAAGGGTTCCGAACCAATTTGATTTTATTAACATGTTATTTTAACACTACAGACTTCTTATAGGTTTTCTTGTGATCTTTAGGTATAGAACTATTATTTGCATTTTTTTCAAAATTTTAGACTCAGTAGTTTCGGAGATACGGGGAGAATGATCATTTTTCGTCTACTTTCTTGAATAACTTCAAAACAGTTTATTTAAAAATTATGAAAAAAAAAATATAATTCAAACCCTTACAGCAAGCCCTTTCATTTGATATGTCACACGATATTTTTTAATTTTATTTTTTTCTAGTTTGGCCCCCAAAAATAATCACCATACTAAAAATTTAATTATTTACGTAACACGTCCGTGCTGGGTCATAAAAGTCTATATGTGTATCAAATTTCAACAGAATCGGTCCAGTGGATCCGGAGAAAACTGTCTGTGACAGACGGACAGACAGACAGACACCCGGGTGATCTTATAAGGGTTCCGTATTCTGTTCGGAACCCTAAAAACTCGAAAAAATTGGTTACGTCACTGGCAATAGGAGTTCGTCGCTAAGTCTATGAGTTCCTTCTGCCAGCGCGACAGTTCCGTACTCTGTATATTATACCCACCTTTAATTAAATCGAGGTAGATAAATTCCCGGCTCACTAAGTGTAAGGCAGTTCGGTTAGTGTACGCTTATGGTTTAATTTGATGTTGCGAGTGTTGGATTGTCGTGTCGTTTCTTAGGAGAGGTTAGTGTTGTCTGGTTTCGAGTTTCTTATTGTTGTTCTTGTGTCTTCTATCATGTTGGTAACTAGCTTTTGCCTGCAACTTAGTACGCGCATATCCCATTTTTCCGTTCCCGTAGGAATTTCCGGAAATCATCTCTTAATGCTCCCCTACGGAGTGTAGGTATTTAATCTCTTGTTGAAATAAATTCGTAGTAAAATAAACAGACTATCATCGAAACTAAGACAGCTGAAGATAATACCGTTGAGAAAGTTTTTAGTATGAATGTGGATGGCTTCTTACAGCCATCCAAGGAAGACGGATGAACTGTGTCAGCATCATCATCATCATCATATCACCCGAAAGACTTCCACTTCTGGACATAGGCCTCCCCCAAGTATCGCTACAGCAACCATTCCTGTGCGTCTCGCATCCATCAGCTACCCGCGACCCTTATCAGGTCATTGATCCACCTTTTGGGACGCCTTCCAACGCTGCGTCTTCCGGTACGCGGTCGCCACTCCAGAACTTTTCGACCCCATCATCCATCAATTCTGCGAGCAATGTGCCCTGCCCACTGCCATTTCAGTTTGGCGATCCTTCGAGCTATGTTGCTAGCCTTGATTCTCTTGCGGATATCATCACTCCTGATTCAATTAGGGTGAATCGTGTGCAAGAAGTTATATCTAGAAACGGGGTGACTCTGAGATGCAGACTAATCGAGAAGTAAAAAATGAAGACATGTTGCGATGACCCAAAATAAATTCTAATAAGAACAAGAGACTGATGGATGATATTGACGAGAATATATTGTATTATAAAATCAGTTTTAATTAATCTTTTACTATTTAAACATCTTTTACCTAAAAATGTACTACAAAACCACTCTTAACTGTAATAAGATGTACAAAACATATTATTCTCAAACAGACTAAAACATGGCAACTGGCAAGTTAAAACTTCAGAACCGCTTACTTAAAAAGTCACGTCCCCAAGTAAAAGGTTCCGTATGTGTTACGACTCTGTAACATTAACATGCACAAGGCGAAACTTGTCTGCAGATAAGCTTTAACTAATTAAGTTGAGGGCGGACCCTTTTAAAGCTCATTAAAATTAAATGTTGGCTGGCAACACTGATGCTCGATTGTTTGGCAACATTGAGAGGTATATGTGAACGCGGTTATTTTGAGGTTGGTTTAATTAATGTCACGTATACCTGGAAAATGGCGAGATGGTTTAGCGGTTAAAACCTCGCCTCTCATGCATGGACAAGTACCTAGAGTGACCTTTTTCTATTCTTTTTTCTCTCTAGTTTAATTTCCAAGTTTGTCTTGGACACCACTATCACCGGTGGCCATGCCACCATGATTCGGTCAGGATAGAGCAATTAGTCCTGTGTAAATCTATTTCTTCTATACAAATCGTGAAGATGGCGTGTGCACGTCACAGTATGCTGTGATCTGACAGTTAATATGAGTCATCAATCGTCAACTCGTTTTGAGCAAGCTTTATTGATATGATTAAAACCCGTGCCTTCTCTGTTCGAGAAGAAGCCTTTTTTCAGCAACGGGACAGTAACAAGCTGGCATTATAACTTATAATCTAGGATTTCTTCACATTCAGCACGAATGGTGAATAAGTTAGCCAGTCTTCTAGGTCGGTCGTGAGGCCGTCTTTATTGCGTTGGACATGCATTTTTAACCGACTTCAAAAAATATTTCTCAATTCGGTTGTATTTTTAATATATCAGTCGTGTGTTCAGAATTTACTTTTTGCAAATAATGTTTTGGTAACATACTATCGCTTTAGCCTTCTGGAGCCTTTAGCTTTTTTTAGCGTTCTCTTATCGTTACTGGAGGTTGTCGCAAGATTTTTATCTTTTTCTGTTGGTCGTCATGTTATCATTATTTACTCCTAAGTCAAATCGTCCATAAACACTATCCATGCATACCTTCCTTATTATCATCGTCTCTTTGTGCTTATTCACCTAGGCTCTGTTCTGTCGTGTCTGCTCTTTCCAGATTTTTTTCATTGCGGAATCAAAGACAGCTAAGTCGTTTCTCCGGGACTCGTCGATCTTCATTGCCTTTGCGTTTTTCTGGTATGCCATTGATTCTGGCTTTCTGGAGTTGCTTTGGCTGTAAATAATGTTTTATAGGGGCTTGTCGCAATCCACTCATGGTATAAACGCGTTAAATCCGTCTTAATTGCCAACCGCTGATTTAGAATTCTGCTGATACTCAGAATTCTAAATCAGCGGTTCATCAATCAGCTGAGAATTTCTTGATACCAGAGTCCCCAATACCACATATTGCAATCTAGTAAAACTTGCTTTAAACCTCTATAATATGTACCTTCTCGTCTTTATCTCCATAAAAGCGGTTACTTCTAAGGATAAGAATGTTCTATATAAACATACGTATATGTACCATCTTAATGGGTGCTTAAACCAAAGATGTGAATGAGAACAACATTGTGTAGCATAAAATGGCTCATTAACACTTGTAGGTGGTGAAATCCTTGATTTTAATTACAAAATGGAGACGGTAATGGTAGGGGTTATAGTCATATCTGCATTTGAATGAGTCTTAGGTTAAGATGTGCTTCTATTTTAGGAAACTTTGTGGTTGTACACTATTATGTGGTTTGTGTAGGGGAGCACTAAGAGAGGATTTCACAAAATTTCTACGAGAACGGAAAAAACGGGATATGCGCGAACAAAGTCGTGGGCAAAAGCTAGTCTATACTATAATATTATAAAAAAGAAAGCTTAGTATGTTTGTATGTAACGAATAAACTTAAAAACTACTGAACCGATTTGAAAAATTCTTTAGGCAATGGATAGCTGCATTATCAGCGAGTAACATAGGCTATATTTTATTCCCATAGTCCTACGGGAACGGGAACTACGCGGTTGAAACCGCGTGACGTCCGCTAGTCTACACTAATAATATAAAGAGGAAAGATTTGTTTGTTTTTTTGTTTGAAATGAATAGGCTCCGAAACTACTGGACCGATTTGAAAAATTCTTTCAGCAATGGATAGCTACATTATCAGGGAGTAACATAGGCTATATTTTATCCCCGTGCTCCCACGGGAACGGGAGCTACGCGGTTGAAACCGCGTGACGTCCACTAGTAGTTTATAAAACTTTGGGCGGATCACGTTGAACTTTCCCAAAATAAGCAGCTCATATTATTAATCCCGTCCACGACCTGTTTGCAGATCATCAAAAAAGACCTAACAAACTCGGATTAACTGAAACTTCTATACCCTCCAACCTATTTTACCGAATCAACATCGGGATAGGGACGAGCCTGTATAATCCAATAAGTAGGTCCAAATACCTACCTACGCACAAAACTACGCCCCAAAAAATATTTTCGTCCACAGGTGAAATAAATTCATGAAAAACATTGAACAAATCTGACAAAAACACGCGGATCAAATTGAGCGAGAAAATATTCTGAAATACTTTTTACAACTTGGTGTTAGTAAGTTGTCTGAAATCCAAGTTTGTCATTATTTGTAGGTTGTTTTTTAGGGTTCCTTACCTAAAAGGCTACCAACGGAACTTTATTACTAAGCCCTCGCTGTCCGTCCGTCCACCCGTCTGTTTGTCTGTCTGTCTTTCAGCGGGCTCCATCTAAAGAATGTATTTCTATTGTCTTTGTAATAAAACCTAATAAAATTTAAATTAAATTAAAAAAAATTGAAGGCTGCACAAGAAACGTGTTTTTTTCGGTTTTTGGTACGGAACTCTTCGTGTGAGCGTCCGACACGCACTTGACCGTTTTTTTTTATTTCAGTTGTTTGAGGGAGGAGTTCATGGCTAAGTAACAGTAATACTGTATGATTGTACAAGGTTAAGCAACTTACGTTTTCTGAGTTCGTTTCAATGATGGGTGACCGTTTGGGAAACAAGTTATTGTACTCATAATTATTGTATACCTGGGTCAAACTACAAACATATAATGGATTTGGTAACAAGAAATGTTTATAAACCAGAAACCAATATTACTGTGTTTATAGGTAATAGTTCTAATTTAAAAAAAGAACAAATAACTGACTTTGTAACTGAAATACTAAAGATAAGTTGCAATAAAATAATACTGTGTGCTTTCCCATATTTTGAAAAATTGTCAAATAGACAAAATAATTATATTCACATGCTTAATAAGCATATACATTTCTTAGTTAGTCATCACAGTGACAAACTTGTTTTTCTAGACATCAACTTATACGTTGATAAATTAAAGTCGACTAGGGATACAGTGTATCTGCCTATTAGGTTTAGACATCAAATAGCTAGGCTATTAGCATATTATATAAACTCAGACATAAGTAGTATGTCGACGTCTTGTACTATAATTAGCACTGCAATTATTAGTAATAATACTAATGAACAGGTGGATACCTTAATAAACCGTAGCACTAATGCTATAAATATTTACAATAACTGTACGAAGGAGAATCCATGTGTCACTTTGGACAATTCTTTTAATTTGGGGTCCACAAGTAGCAGGATCTTGGTGCCTAGTGATGGCATGGGAGTCGTGGGGCTCGCTCCGGATGTTCCTTTAAACTAATTTGTACGACAACAGAGGATACCAATAACAGTATAGTTACATCTACCAATTCTACCATGAACCAGGTATCTTCTTGCTCTCGCATAGCTAATTTTAATAAAGGGGCTAAGCAGAAATCCTTTAAATTATTCTATCAGAATATTCAAGGCTTTTCTTCAAAACAGCTGGAAATAGAGTTATTTTTAGAAAAAACAATGTTTGACATTATTTGTTTCACTGAGCATTGGTTAAAGGATTTTGAAATGTTGATTAATTACGAGAATTATAGTGTGGGAAGTTCTTTTAACCGAAAGACAATGCTACGTGGGGGTTCACTAATATTAGTAAAAAAATGTATTAAATTTAAAACCCGTAAAGACATAGTTAACTTGTCTGTTGAACATAGCATTGAGCTGTCCTGTGTTGAGCTAGATAAGCATGTCATAGTGTGCGTTTACAGACCCCCTAATTATCTGAACTACGCTATATTTGAGTCAGTGATTGAAGATGTATTGGCAAAACTTGCAACTGGTAATAAACTAGTAATCATCTGTGGAGATTTTAATATTAATATCTTAGAAAACAATTCAGATAGCTGTAGATTATTAAATCTCTTTAAATCATTCAATTTGTCTAATGTGTTCATAGAACCAACCCGTACAACTACAACTACTGCTACATGTATTGATAATGTTTTTTGTTGTGGCAACTACTTAGAGAAAGCCATTGTAAATTACCTTCCTTCTGATCACAGTGGGCTACTGGTATCTTTTGAGTCCAACATTCCAATTCAACAAGTGCAAATACAAACTAGACCAATAACATCCGGTAATTTAAATAGATTTAACCGCACTTTAATCGGGAAGTTAAGTGATTGGAACCTTACAATGAATAATGCTAATATTTTGTATACAGATTTTTTTTCTTTAGTCCAAACCGAATTCAATAATACTTTTAAAAAGAAAACTAAAACTATCTGCCCTAAGTTTTTATTTAGTGACTGGGCAACTAAAGGACTCCGAAAAAGTAGGGAAAGACTTTATGAGTTGTATGGCCTTAAGCCTTTTATTAACACTGAGACTTTTAATAAGTATGTAGCTACCTACTCAAAGATTTATAAAAACACTTGTAAGGTAGCTAAGGCTTTATATATAAGTAATAAGGTAAAAACAGCAGACAATAAAATAAAGACGGTTTGGAAAATTATAAACAATGAAACAAATAGGAACAAAAGACATAACACTGATTACGGATTGGAGACTTCTCATGGACTTATTAGCGATAACAAACAAGTTGCTCAAGAATTTGTAAATTTCTTTACGAGTATCCCTATTAAAACTACTGAAGCCTTAAATTCCTCGCCTTCACTTGCTTTTGATTTATTACAGGCGAACGTTTCAGCCAGCCCGACTGAATTTAATTTTAAACATATAAACCCCATAGTAGTAATAAAAGCTTTTAAACAAATCAAAATTAAATTGACCGAAGATCTATGGGGATTGTCTATCAAAGTTTGTACCTCAATCATCGAGACTGTAGCGCCGTACTTAGCTGTAATATTTAACTTGTGTGTGGATCAAGGAGTCTTTCCGGACCTAATGAAATTCAGTAAGGTGATACCACTTTTTAAATCTGGGGATAGTAAAGACACAAATAATTATAGACCAGTATCTGTGTTGCCAGTGTTTAGTAAGGTATTTGAAAAAGTGATGCTAAATCAGATGCTTAATCATTTTAACACGAATAACATCTTTCATGATAAACAGTATGGTTTCACCAAGGGACGTTGTACAACTGACGCTGGTGTTACCTTACTAAAGCACATCTTTAATGCGTGGGAGGATGCACAGGATGCCATAGGTGTCTTTTGTGATCTCTCGAAGGCGTTTGATTGCGTTGATCACGATACATTACTCCTGAAGCTCGGGCATTACGGACTGGTCAAAACAGCGTTAAACTTGGTCAAATCTTATTTGAATGATAGACGGCAATTGGTTCAAATAAACGGTGTCAATTCGTCGGGATTAAACGTGATAATGGGCGTTCCCCAGGGCTCGATTTTGGGTCCTTTCTTGTTTTTGGTATATATCAATGATTTACCCTATTTATTGCAACAAAAACTTGATATGGTGCTGTTTGCCGACGATACCTCCTTAATTTTTAAGATAAATAGACAGACAGACAATGTTGATATCATAAATAATGCCCTAATGCAAGTCCAAAATTGGTTCACGGCGAATAATTTGGTTTTGAATGAAAAGAAAACGAAATGTATAAGATTTTCTTTACCCAATGTCAAAAGCAGTGATTGTGACATAAAAAAAAAAAAACAATATTTGCATTGTATAGACTCAATTTTATTTAGCATTGTATAATTTCATCCATTTTAACGGCACATGTGTGAGTACTGTGTACCTTAAACTTAAGCTATAGCTATCAGTTTTAGGTTTGTTTTTGACTTGAATGTACCTTGGCGGTTGGGAGTGTCATGCTCACACAAAAGTCTGGCTGATGGTGGCGTATGCGTTGGATCATTTGGCTCCCTTCAAAATGGTTGAGCCGAATGGTGCTAGCGCATGCGTCATGTTCGTGAACGGGCGCTGTCAGTTGGGACTGGTCATTTCTCAGTTGCCATGGTTTATTTTAAATATTTCTTTGAATTGTTCCTTTTTTTCCCGGACGCTTTTATCCTGCTCGTCTTTTACATCGTTCTCACATGTTTGTATAATTTCAACTTGATGTAAACAAAAACTTGTAATAATTTATTATTTTTTAAAAGAGTGTCCGTGGAGTTTCTTGCACGTTCTTCTCCATAGAGATCTACGCTTTGGAACGTGCAAATAGCTTCATCTTGTTGGACTGACCGACCTTGACAATTCAAAAGTGCCTGTAAATGGTTTATTTGAAATATACGATTTGATTTGATTTGATTTGATTTGATTTGATTTGAGTCAATCATAGATTTCATAGATCTTTTGAATAATAAAAGTCTGCATGGGTCTAACCTCATATATGATGAAAAGGACAGACAATCAGTAAAACCTCAGTAAATACTGTTGCAGCAAGTTAGATTGGAAGACAATCTTTAGCGTAAGACAAGGCTATTTTGGGAGGAATCAATGGACCCCCAAAATACAGGCATTCCTTGCCTAGTTTGGGGCTCTATGGTCTCAATTATAACCATATCGTATAGACTAAAATACACAACCAGTTTGTACACAAGATTTACTATGTATCCATTAATTCTAGATTATTTAGCTCTTGTGTGTAATTTCAAAGTTATTGGATCAATAAAGATAATTTCTAACATATTCGGTAAAGGCTAATTCATCTGATACTAAACGAAGTTATTAACAATAAAAACCGGCCAAGTGCGAGTCGGACTCGTACACGAAGGGTCCCATACCATACTCCTCAATTTTTATTATTTATTGTTATAGCAGCAATAGAAATACACAATCTGTGAAAATTTTAACTGCCTAGCTATTCCGGTTTTTGAGAAACAGCCTGCTGACAGATAGACGGACGGATGGACCGGACGAACGGACGGACAGCGGAGGCTTAGTAATAAAGTTCCGTTGGGCACGGAACACTAAAAATGAAAATAATCTCAACATTAACTAGATTAACATAAAATGGTAACTGAAGACTAATTTAAATGCAAAGTTCACATTTGCTATAAATTCAGAAACATATCTTAGTCAGATATTATGCCACTCATGTCAAAGATATTTGAACGCAGACCACAAAGATGTCAGATATGAACTTGAAATTCAAGTAAATTATTATACTCGAGAAAACGGCTAATATAATGTATACATAATATAATGTAGAAATATTGATGTAAAATTAGCTGTAACGTTTTTCTAATCTATCAACTTTAAGTAATAAAGACAATATTAAATGTCTCCCAAGTGTATTGAGCGGTTAACCATCAGATGACTCACATTTCTAATTTAATCGAATCAGCCTGTAATATACCACTAGCTACCGCCCGTGGCTCCACCCGCATAAATGTCGAAAAACGGAACATACTCCCCAACTCGACGTCATGGAATAGGTTCCAGGACATGATCTACCTTTTTTTAAGCACGGAAAATCATCAAATGACTCACTTCGCTCTGGGTGGAGCAGTAAGGAGTGTCAGACTCTTACTGATTAAAACCCATCCGTGTTCCTCCTAATGCCCTTTGCGTTTCAGGGCCGCGATGACTCGATCAAACAAGTTCCGCAACCCTGGCAGGCACTGGCTCTAGTGAGCCCCGTCTACTATGCTGACATCTCTTTGAGACGTCGTCGGCCTGGGCTTGGTTCTCTAAATTACCACTTATCACACTAGACGGCTTACCATTAAAAAGAGTTACTAAATTTAGGTACTTGGGCCACTGGGTGAGTGAAGACCTTAAGGATAATTTAGATGTGGAAAGGGAGCGCAGGTCGCTGGCTGTCCGATGCTGTATGTTGGCCCGTAGGTTCGCCCGTTGTACTGCACGAGTTAAAGTAACGCTTTTTAAAGCCTTCTACCAATCCTTTTACACGTGCAGCCTGTGGGTGAACTTCACGCAGAAGGCATATAGCGACCTGCGCATCCAATACAACAACGCTTTCCGGGTGTTGTTGGGGCTTCCGCGTTTTTGCAGCGCGTCCGGTATGTTTGCCGACGCAAATGTTGACAGCTTTTCAACCGTCATGCGCAAGAGATGGGCATCATTATTATATCGGTTTCGCGCCAGCCCCAACACTATCATGAGGACGTTGGCAGACCGCTGGGACTCTCCCATTCTAGGACGCTGGATACGACTCCATGCAGTGAAGTAGATTGGGATGGGAAAGTCTCTAGCGGGTGTACTTAGTTTAAAATTTATATAATTACCCGTTAGACTAGTTTATTTACTAACACTAGATATAAGGCATTTTGTACTGGTACTAACAAATTATGGAACTTGATTCTGAAATAAATGTTTATTATTATTATTATTATATAGTCTGCCTTACCCTCACCTGCGTTTAATCCAAATCCACTTTCACACTTATAATATTTGTTAGAATGCCTGAGCAAAGCCATTATGCCATTATTGCTGCCATTATGGGTCAGTTCAGCAGTAGGAGTCAAGTTTGTCCTTATATCTTCATCTAGATCTGCCACGACGTCGCTTTTCATATAGCAAGCAATAAATAAGTGGTGGATCTACCTTTGTTAATAAACTATTGACACAATATGCTATAATCCTAAGATTAACACGCCATAATAAGGTCAGTCTATAAACCAAAATTATATCAATACCTTGATCCCCTCCCTCCCCTTTTGGACAATCTCCAGGACAGTATTAACGTATGCAAATAGCAGCAGTTATTCCACCCGTGTGTCTACCGGTTATTATCATGAGGTGAAGTTCCCCTTTTTATGGAGCTATCAAAATCTTAAATTTAATCAAGTTCGGATGGCTCAGCCGTTTCTACGGGTGAGAGTTTCGCTGAAGATATTTTTTAGGGGAAGTGGGGTTGGAAAATTCATATTTTTTTGCTGTTTCTGTTATCCTAGTAAGGCATATAATTCAATTTGACGTTGATGTTTTTCTAGTAAAGCAAAAGAAAAATTAAAACAAACCCAACTTTAAACCATTTTCGATGGTGTACAAAACTATGATTTTTTGTCATTCTCTACTAAATCAAGAATTCGTTAAAGCTACATGTTCTAAATCTAGACAAGAACCCCAAAGAAATACATTAGACCCACTACATATTCACTCAGTTTAAACAATACCTTACTGTGATTACATTTTGATTAAACAAAACTTTACCGTAAATTCTCCTGGTGTGATCCCTCAGTCATCTCTTAAGACACCCTTGAGAATAGACGAGAATATTTCATAAAAACAGCAGAGAAAAGTAGCTTGGAATACTGACACTGTTTTTCCCAGAGGTTTTTCCTCTGGGGAGGCGGGAAAGACACGCTTAATAATAATTTGATTAGTCTCGTTGCTGATGTACATGTTATAAGCAAAGTAGAAACTTCGTTACAATATTCTGATATCAGAAATTTCTCGTGAATGTTCAATCTATTTCGATCTAAATATTTTATAAGCGATGAGAATTTCTTATGACTTTATTTGTTATAAGTAAAATTCTTTCCAATTCGGGATTTAAGTAAGTACAACGGTTTCCACTGTAAAAAGGCCAGTTTTTTAAGAATTGAATATTTCAAATCATCATTCTTGTGGATTTATTAGCAACACGTATTTCGTAACCTTTACAGCTATTCAACTCGAATACTAATTTTGAATCCACGACTATAGACTTAATAAAGCCCAGATCAGTAAGTCTAAATGGTTTTATCTATGAATACTATAATTTTGACTCGTGTGACCATGTCCAAAACAAACACCCTTTTCAACAAAATCTGATTTACAATTCTAGACAACCAGAACCCATTATTTAGATAACAAACGAACAAAGCTTAGAAACGACATGTTACCGACACACAAGCAGGAAATAAATACGGAGGTAATCTGCCTGTAAAACGATTTCAATGAGTAAATTTGTATTTTAATCTGGGGCGAGATGGGGAAGTGGAAACGGTTTTAGGCCTCGATTCCGTTGTTTTCGAGAGCGATTCTCTATCCTTCTCTAACAAACCCTAAAATAGTCCACACGACAAAGACAGCAAACGTGTATTCCAGGATTAGGAGTTAAATTTGTTGCTCGGTACACGGTCCTCATGTATTTATATTATTCAGTTTGACATGCTGGTTTAATGATCGAGATTATTGTTCTGTTACAAATTACAATTTAATGTTTCCGTTTTCAATTTTGGTAAGTGGTAATGTTTTCTGGTCCATTGGCTGCTTCTATTAATGGTACTAATAAACCACACTGGTGGTAATAAACAGTGAATTTAATATCAGTATCAAAACGAACGAACCATATTCAACTGTGATACTAAATGCCACTCCATTTATTGTCAGAGTAGAATATGGTTAAAGAGGTATAACTATCTCTAAATTTAGAGTGAACAATAACTCTCTTCTAAGTTAGAGCGAACAGGTTTCTTTTGGGTATGCTCGCTCTATCGTCGACTCTGTCTCTGTCACCTCTGACCTAGACTAGAGTCAAGAGCAAACCCATGACAAAAAAAAAATTAAAAAAGAAACTACAATCTAAATTAGCTTTACCCGTAGATACTAAAAATATGAACCCAAGTGCTCGAGTAATACTAAGTTTTTGAGTAATATGACACTACGGTCAATTGCTAAGCAAAACCAGAATCACTTCACTCAGATAAAAGATTCACCAGACAGATGACCTGTGAAAATACGTTAAAATCTCTGCAGTTTCAGAGCCACTCATATGGTCATCAATTATACTTTAGACCCACTTGAGATACGAGTGGGATAGAATATTTGATGTCGTCTATTAGAATTTTTCAAACGTACGTGAATTTATGTCGAGAATAAGCAAAATTTGCGTGTGAGATAATTTGGATGTTGCAACCGCTTTCTATCAGGTGCTAATGATCTCATTATGATTATACAGAATGATGTATATAGGCTATGCATTTTCCTCTATGATTTTTTAAGAACATGACACATAAATAAAAACTTGAGAGGTGTCAAGGGACACCCGGATGGAACGAAGTTCCCTTCTATTAATTAGTGAAGGAATTGTAATGTTTTTTTTTTTTAAGTTATAATAATATTTTTTTATTATTAACAAATATAATGTAATATAAAATTAATCAGTAGGCTCAATTTTAGTAATAATTGGCTTGTCAAAATAGCTGGCTTGTTTTCTATGAGAGAGAGAGAGAGAGGGAGAGACAGACAGAGAGACACGCGCACGCCGCACGGCTTACAACTATAGCATAAAGTGTCGTTACAACTTTTGGTCTTAATTTTTTCCGTCTAGCCCCCTTTCGCAACGCGCGATAAAGAACTTCGTCGTTCCAATACTATCGGACGTCACGCGGTTTCACCCGCGTAGTTTCCGTTCCCGTAAGAGTACGGGGATAAAATATATGCCTATGTTACTCGCTGATAATGTAGCTCCATCCATTGCTGAAAGAATTTTTCAAATCGGTCCAGGAGTTTTTAAGTTTATTCGTTACATATAAAAATACAAATCGTTCCTCTTTATAATAATAGTATAGATATAGATTTTAAAAGACGCAAACCTGGAAATAGTTCATGCATTACAACATATTCCCAAAAATAAAATGTATCTGCAAAACTCGTTTATCTGGATGATTTATTTTACAATGACTGTTGCACCCAAAAAAATACTACTACATGATAAAACGCTATCATCGTATCCTGGTCTATAAAATGCCACAACAATAAACAAATATTATTCAGAACATCAAATTTTCCCGTTTTATTTGACTCAGTGCACACCATTAAGCCGAAGATAATCAATACATTTACCCTGCTTATAGAATTTTCCTTTTACACAAAAACCTAAACAAAATCAAATACCCCTCGCTTCGTTCTCCAATGGAATCACACCCTCGCCCAGTTTGCCTGGCACCGGTTTAAAGCCTTTTGAATATTTTAATTTAGCCGTTTTAACTGCGGCAATATTTCGTACGAAGGCATCCTTAATTATCTTTGAATCTATTCATACGTCAAATGGATTTATACTGTCGATATAGCATTATGTAATGCTCATTATTGCAAAGATAGCAAATGGGGCCCGATTTGAATGAGATTTTATTTCAGCTATATCTTTGGGTTAATTTAGGGTTTTATCGGGGCAATCCAGGGAAGAATTTGAGGCATTATGTTCATATATTGGCTGGGATTACGTTTTTATGACAGTTTCGTGGAATTTGGAAATGTAGGAATGTGTTCGGTTATTGAAAATATCCTTATAATGTTTGCCATTATCAATAAAGGGTCTCAGTTTTATACCATGGGTATCGTTATGTGTTTCGACAATGTAATAATGACATCTATCTCATGTGAGACTCCATCAGATGACCTGATAACGTTTGGTAGTCAACGGATGTGCCTACGTTTGCATAATCCTTCAATTGATTAATATTAGCAAAACGGAATCAAATAGTTTTGTTTTTGCGTTTCTCATTATATGGCTGGTTGGTTTAGCCTCATGATTCATGGATTAGTTAAAATTTCTGAGAAGAAAAACTGACTAAATCTTTAAGATTTTAATAGCTTCGTCTAATGAGATTCAATATGAGAATAGCTTTAATATTCCATATAAGAGCAACCACAGCTTCCCTAATACCTATTAGCAGATTTAATATCTCGAACAATGCTGATCTAATCCTCTAGCTTCCCATGAATATTAATGAATCAATTCGCACACATCTGAATGAAATCAATTTCAATAATAAAGACGTTAATAAGATTCCTCACACATTCAGTAAAGTGCTCCTAAACCGTACCTTTTGATGGGATAGATAAAGTTGATTGCTTTCACTTAAATTTAACGTTTAATAACTTTGTACAATATTTTAAGTAAAATTCAGATTTGGGACGGCAACAATTTCATAATTTACATTATGTAAAAGTTACCAATTTCGACACAGTACCAACTGACACAAAAAAAAGCAATCATTTCTGATTTTCTGCTGACAAATAAACTTTTAGTAGACAGAATTCAGGTTATGATAAAAACAATATATACATCAACTTTACTCACAACAAATAAAATTTTTCATTACATTCACAGTTGGATAAAATCAGTAAATAAATACAGTCAATGGTAAATTAAAATTATAATTTTATTGAATGAAAATAAAGGACATTTACTCGCACGATCTGTTCTGATCTGTAAAGCAAATGTGAACAATTAAAATATTTTCGGAAAAGCCATTGCTTTAATTAACGTAATTTCACGTACACAACACAATTTATAAATATTGGAATTAAGTAGCACAGACATACTTACTTACCCACCTGAACGAGAGAATTAAATTAAATTACTTTAATACTGTAAGTGATCTCACGCTGTCGATTATTGAATTATATTTGTTGTTCTGGACTGTGGAGATTTTTTTCAAGTTTTAATAATTTGCCTGATATGGTTGAATTACTTTTAGTGGCAAGAGTATCTTGCCATTGTGTTGTTTCTACCAAACACTAGTGTGTAAGAATAGGACTGCTGTATTTTTTTTCTTTTTCCATTTTTCTTTAACTTCTATGACGTACATAATAAAGAGTTCGTTCTCTATTTTGGTATTATTTATTTCAAAACCTGTTGTTTTCTTGCCTTCCAACTTGGTCCTTGGTCCAACTGCTAATTTATGAAGGTCATCAGTCAGATTTTGCGTTCTATTTTCAGTCCAATACTCAAGCAAAGTATAGATGGGATTGGGATAGCTCAGCTAAGTATCAGCTTGCCGCGCTTGACTCGGTGAAACGCAGAGCTAAGAAGCTCATCGGCAACGTAAGACTGGTGGATGCCAAGCTACATAGCTTGGCTCATTGCCGTAAGGTCGCCTGCGAGTCGGTCTTCTACAGATTGTACTTCGTTGAGTGTGCCCAAGAACTGCACGACCTCATCCCACCGGCCCCCTTCTACCATCGGACTTCCAGACACACTGCATCTTACCATCCCTATCTTGTTGCTATACCACCAATTCGCACTAAGCGTTTCCAAACGTCTTTTATAATGCGCACTGCAAAGGAGTGGAACTCTCTGCCTGCGTTTGTATTTCCAAACTCTTACAACCCCAATCTCTTCAAATTTAGAGTGAACAGGCTCCTTCTGGGTAAGCTCGCTCCATCGTAGACTTTGTCTCTATCATCTCTGACCTAGACTAGAGTCAAGAGCAAACACATCACAAAAAAAAAAGAATAGATTAGTTTATCCAGCATACAATTCTCATTTCCGTAAAATATATTACAGGTGTGTTTCCCATGTTATTTAATTACCTACATAATCGGACATTGTCATACAGGAACATCAACACATCTCTGCAACTCTTCGGGGAGCTACAAACGCGCTAACATAATAACAAATGTCATACAATGGTGTAACTACAACCCTCCTGGGTATCATTCTGTGAATATGACTACCAATATTAATGAATTGCGTATTTGTAAAACATGTTCCAAGTGTGTTACGAACTGTTTGTCATGCTAACTTAGGTTGGTTGTTGATTTTGGGGAATTGCTGGTTACAAATCTGTGTTCTACGTAATAGTTACGTTTGGTTTGATATTGGTTGTATTTATCTCGTCTGTATTATTTAAACAATCCGTCAAAATTTTCTTTTTGGCATTCAACCATCCGCTTTCTACTATTAATCTATATCTCTACTTAATATATAAAGCTAAAGAGTTTGTTTGTTTGAACGCGCTAATCTCAGGAACTACTAGTCCGAAATATCTTTCATGTAAGATAGTCCATTTATCGAGGATATCTTATATATCATCTCGCTAAGACCAATATGAGCGGAGAAGACGAAGTTGCGCGGGTCAACTAGTAAAATTATAACAGGCATACCTCGTGATACTAACATTATGTTCTGCTGAATCATAAACAAAAATGTTGTACAGCTAGAACCTCAATTTACATATTATTTTTACCGATTCCGACTGAGACGCGGATGCGAACATTAGCACTCACTTGAATTGGCCCTAAAGTCTAAAACAATCAATCGTGAATCCATATTATACCTATCACCATGTCAGTCAAATAACATTGGTAACGTCAAATTGTTCCAGAAAAAGTATAACATTGCAAAAAGACTACGCAAGAGAAATCACAATCAAAATCAAATCATGCATTTAGAATACGGAGACAGTTTTATCTTTCTATCGTATCTAGATTCAATCTAGATCAACCCTAATCGTAACTCACATCCCTAAAAAAGAAATACTTCCCAATCAACAGTAAAAAGAGAAAATGAAACAAACTTCAATAAAGTTTATTACATGAAACAAATTAAAGGCCCCCTCGAAAGCGGGGGTTCCGTAACCCTTGGGGTCCCACTTATCTTGATTACGCAGCGTTTTGTGAACCCCACAACACGTATTGGCAGTCAAACGGCCTTTGAAAACCTTTGAAAAGAGGTTAAAAGCAATTATGCCTGAATCCGCGGATATTCGTATGTATTGATCAGCATAATGTATTTCTTAAGTTACTCGTAGCTCTTTTTTGAATATCATTCTACGCGGAGTTTTTTTCCTTGTCGCAAAACTTGGGTATACATGCTTTCTTGTTCGCAAGTGTAGTGTACCGAAATTCAAGCTACTACATAAGAGTTACCTAGGTAGAACGTATTTCTGCGTGGTGGATTTCGTTTGCCTTGTTGTTGGGTTCCAGGATTTGTTGAAGTGGCTACTTGTGCTATCAAGTACCCGTACTACAATATAAAAGTCTAATAGCATAATTGTAAATAGTTTATACATTTTTTCTGCTATAGATTGGCAAACAGGCAGGCGGCCCTCTGATAGTGACTGGTCACCTATGACAATTGACATCAACAAATTATTGTACCACAGGAGCGTCGCTTACTCATTTCTTAAATATCTTGATGCTACAAATACTTAAAATGACTTCCTCTACCATCTTATTAACACTGATTGGCTTACATCGGATCATGATGCTACATGTTTTGATAGGTAAATTTACGTTTTCGTCTGATCTGCTCCTATTGGTCTTAGCGTGATGATATATAATTTTCAAATCGGACCAGCAGTTCCTGAGATTAGTGCGTTCAAGCAAACAAACAAACTCTTCAGCTTTATATATTATATAAGAATAGATTCATTCCACACTAACATTTACCGTGATACCCTCGTGATATTTAACCTTACCTAAAACAACACCTTGTCACAATGGCAACCACGTTTGCTTTTGGTCCCATGTCCAGGCAGCATAATACGTTTAAGATTCATAGTCCACATGATGAAATATATCAGAAGTAGTAGAATACATCATCATCATCATCATAACAGCCGAAAGACGTCCACTGCTGGACATAGGCCTCCCCCAGAAGGGCGGGTTTGCCATATTTTTTGCCACGCTTGGTAGACGGGTTGGCGATCGCAGTGTATACATACAGCTACTTATATATTTACTAGCTGACTCGGCAAACGTTGTTTTACCAAACAGAAAAAATACCCTACCACCTTTTCTCATACCTACCGAATATACACACAAAATTTCATGAAATTCGGTCGAGTCGTTTCGGAGGAGTTCGGTAACAAACACCGTGACACGAGATTTTTATATATTAGATTAACATTAAAAATTGTATCTGAGGAGCTCGTGGCTAAAGATTACTAGCCGCATGGATCGATCTTTAAGGTTAAGCAACGTTTGCCAAAGTTGATCTGTGGATGGGCAACCATCTTAACACACCGAGTTTCCTCCGTGCCTCGGAAAGCACGTTAAGCCGTTGGTCCCGGCTGTCATTTGTAAATCTTTGGCAATCGTTACGGACTGTTAGAAGCCAGTAAAATCTGACACCAGTCTTGGCAAGAACTGCCGTATTACCCAGTTAATGAGTTGTGGAGGTCTGGTAGGCAGCCGCTCCACGTAAAATACTGGTATTCAGCTGAATCCATAGAATGGGAAAAGGCTAGTCAGATGATAATGATCATTAAAGATAGTATCAATGTTTTGTTACTGCATCATCAGCGTCGGCTTTCAGTCTCAGAGCGACTGCCTGTGACTTCAACAACACAGGTTTTAATGCCAGTTGCGGAATTTATTCGAAAGAGTCACCGCGGCCCTGGAACGCAAAGGGCATTAGGAGGAACACGGATGGGTTTTAGTCAGTAAGAGTCTGACACTCCCTCTTGCTTCACCCAGAGCGGGAGGAGTCATTTGATGATTTCCCATCCTTAAAAAAACTGGCCAAGTGCGAGTCGGACTCGCGTGCAAAGGGTTCCGACCGAATGTTTTTTAACATATTATTTTAACACTACAGACTTCTATTAGGTTTTCTAGGATCTTTGGGTAAAAATCTATTATCTCCATTTTTTTTTTTCAAAATTTTAGGCTCATTTGTTTCGGTGATAAGGGGGGGGGGGGGATTGTAATTTTTCGTCTAATTTCTTGAATAACTTCAAAACCATTTATTTAAAAATTATAAAAAAATAGCTCATTCATTAATTTTTCCTATGATAAAATGAAAGGGCTTACTGTCACACGGTATTGTTCAAAAAAACTTTTGTTTTAATTTTCTAGTTTGACCCCCAAAAGTGACCCCACACTAAAAATTTAATAATTTACGTAAAACGTCCGTGTTTGGGTCACAGAATTCCATATGTGTACCTAATTTCAACTGAATCGGTACAGAGGATCTGGAGAAAACTGGCTGTGACAGACGGACAGACAGACAGACAGACACCCGAGTTCCGTTTTTTGTTCGGAACCCTAAAAACAGAAATAAAGACATAAAACTGGCCTAAATCGACATTTATCGTGATACGTTCTCTAGTAATGAAAATCAGTTCATAATTATTTTTTGTTCGGGTTCTACGAAGGGATATCAGGGAAAGGTCAATGTACTTTGTTGCAAGTTTTTCTGGCGCCTACCATAGCAACAAATAAAACAAATAGTTCAATAATACATAGTTTCTATGGCAAAATTTTCAAATCAGTCAACAACATAGTGACACGAAATAAATTGAGTTCCCTACAACAAGAGCTTCTATTTATGCATGGTAAAATTTTAGTACCAAAACAGGCGCCGTGTTTGAATTAGATTATGCTTATGTGATCCGATACAAACATAACATTTAGTTATGTCTTCGATTTTGTACTTGAAAATAGAAAGAAAAAGAATTTATTTGCGCCAAGAATGTTGCTGTAATGCGCTTTCTATGAAAAAATCTGGTCTTTCAACCTTCGATTCTCACAAAGTAACAGGACACTGCCTCCGTGGTCGAGTGATTTAGGCGTTTGCCTTGTGACCCGATAGTCGTGGGTTCGATTCCTACGGGAAGCATACTTTGTAAAGTTGTTGCCAGTTTGGCTAGGACATTTCAGGCTTGAAACACCTGAGGTTCAATTCTACTAATTTAAAAACGTTCACATTCAAATCACTCTCGCATTTTAATGCCAAAATGTCAAAAAAGGGTATTCTGCTAAACTTAAACGGACAATCAAAGTTGAAGTTTCATGCGATGAAATTACGAATTGAATTTTTACTAAAAAATGTACTGAAACGATATTCTGCTAATTTTCAACCTGCTAAAAAACGATGATTTTGTGCTTCGGAAGGCACGCATAAGCCGCTGGTACCGACCGTCAAATGGCGGTCGTCAGATATCCTTGAGGCGGTTTAGAAACTCTGACACTAGGGTGTGTGGGGTCGTTAGACCTTACTCCCACACGATAAAAAGAATAAGGACAGGACACGTGCACGAAAGACATTTCCAAGAAATTCACTTGCGGGGGGCACACACTTTCGACAAAATACACTTATAGGAATAGACTTTTGAGCGAAATACACTTGAGCGAATGGACTTTTGGGAGGCGGAGACTTTTGGAGGAGGTGACAGTTGCGCAAAAATAAATCCCATTTAAGTAATCAAAATCACAGTTAATATTTTTGTGATAACTGCGAAACTACTATTGATTACATTTCGGCAGACGTTGACGTTGCTCAAGACAAGCAGTCATTTGACCTCTTTTGTCATCTATCTATACTGATGTTAATTCAATATCAATTCTATTTAAATCTTTATTGCAATAAATTTCATTTAAACTATTTTTTTTGAATGTGAAACGATAACCTATAGTAATGTTTATTTGTGACATATTTACACAGAACAAAGCAATGTTTAATTTATGTATTTTTTGACGTGATAACGTCTTATAAATCGATGAACACCGGCTGCACGCACGAAAAAGTGTCACGTTCCGCCTGAGCGGAGCGTGCAAGCGAGAGCGCGGAACAAGCGATAGAGAGGCACGATCGGCCTAAGCGATCGGCTTGTTTGTTAAGAATTCAATTGTTTTCTTATGACGTATCCGCGTAAAATTATCGTCCGTAAACCGACTTTACAGACAACCATTTTTTTTTTGTAAAATTTTCTTGATGTTCCTAAATAAAATAAATAAATATTATAAAGAGGAAAGCTTAAAAGAGAGGCTCCAAAACTACTGGCCCGATTTTATTCATTTTTTCACCAATTGAAAGCTAAATTATCAGGAAGTAACAAAGGCTATATTTAAAAAAAAAAACTAGCGATCCTTTAGAAAATTGCAGCGCGGGCGAACTGCTAGTAATCTATAAAATGACCTTCACAATGAGACAATGAAGTCTAAAATTCTCATCTGTTCTTTTATCCATTTTAAAATTAATTTCTTCGATTGATCTTTGACCTTTTCCATCGTTAGACGCAGGCGACCAGGATTTCAGAAAAGATTAAATGTCACAACATTCTAGCTGGTCCTTTGATCTTGATGCTTTTGTAAGCCTTCAATTCCCAAGGCTCGTTTGATCTTAGAATTCCATAATCGCAATTTGATTGGGCGCTTTTATCTCATTAATTTCAAATACTGGTTGTAACAGGCTAAGCGATTGGCTTGTGTCTTCGTGCCGAGAGTCTCACTAACACGAAATACATATTTGCAGTGTGACATTTTCGTTGTACCTCAATACAACGTGTAACAGACAGAACAAACGCAGTACCTCCGAAGGGGTCATTTTACTCATCATTATGAACAACTTTCACTATGGGAATTTTCCAATACCAAAATCGCGAAAAAAATAATCGACATCTATGTGCGCATCACTTGACAAAATGTACTGAGTAGCTGATTTTTTTTACGATTTTGGGTTTGGTTGCATATAAAAAATTATTTCTACTGATGAGTATAATGACCCCTTAATATGTATTGCATTTATTCTGTGACACGTTGTACATAAAAAGCTCATTGTCCTTACCTGACATAAACAGGTTGTTGTTAATCATCTTCTTGCCCTTATCCCATGCTACTTAGGGTCGGCGTAACACGTTCTTTTCTTTCATTCTGTCCTGTCAGCCGTCACACTATCACTATCTCCTTTTTGTTTCAAATCACTTTTCACACAATCCATTTTTTTTTTGTCCTACCTCTCTCTCTTTATCCATCCACATTTATATTCATTACTCTTTTAGTTACATGCGTTTTATACCTCCTCTTCACGTGACCATACTAACACAAGCGATTCTCTTTCAACTTTAACGTCACTGGCGCCACTTTTAAACTACCTCTAATGTACTCATTTTCATTTTATCCATTCTCGTTACTCCACATAATATCCATCTCAACTTATTCACTTCTTAATTTATTAAACACTAAAACATTAAACTGTAATATTTTGAGTATACTTGACAACTTATATGGTTCTGCTCCATAGGACAATCTAGGGTGTAGTAGACATAGTGAAACTGGTTGATATGTTTGTGTTTATTATATTAATATTTACTATGTATACAGGTGTATTTACTGATTTTTATATTTAATTTAACTCACACACTGATCATATAAATCAATAGTTGCAAAATTTGTACGTATGTGAGTACTATGTCCCCTTACTGGCAAACTTATTAATTTTACCTCTGCTGTCATTTCTTTATTGTACCTATTAGTAGTATATAAGTGTTTTTTTGGGAACATCGTCCTCACATATATTCAATTGATTAATGTTTGCAAATATTGTAAAGCTTATTTTTGAAAAGAGTAACTATGGAGTTACACTTTAAAAAAATAAGCGTTCTTCTCTATAAGAATCTACCTTTTGCGAACGGACGACTAGAGTCACTATATTTTATTTTCATTAGACGTTCAAAAGTGCCTTTAACGTGATAGATCGTACCCATCTGCAAGCCACAGCGTAAGAAAATTCCTCAACAAAACTTCCACCACTTTATGGTATGACAACGATCTCATACACTAAGTTTTTCTCCTACACCCAGATCAATGCTAAAACTACCTTCTAACTTTATAGTAGAAAAGGTTCAACTTGGAAACGTAAATTTACTTTAAAAGTGTGATATCACTTTACATGAAATTTATCATAGAACTTAGTTGAAAAATGACTGGAAGCTTCAGCGCGGGTCTTTTAATATCGGATTGAAAGTAAAACTTGGTATGGAGCGATTGATGGTTCTCTGGTTTCTTGTACATTTTTGGTAGATTCATCTTTGTTAGTGTAATTCCATATGTAAATGTAAAGTAATGTGTAACTGTGTATATACATCTACACTAATATTATAAAGAGGAAAGATTTGTTTGTTTGAAATGAATAGGCTCCAAAAGTACTGGACCGATTTGAAAAATTCATTCAGCATTGGATAGCTACATTATCAGGGAGTAACATGGGCTATATTTTATTCCCGTACTCCCACGGGAACGGGAAATACGCGGGTGAAACCGCGTGACGTCCACTAGTGTTAAATAAAGCATTATTATAGACACGTTTTTACCCGACTGCCAAGGATGGGTTATGTTTTTCACGCGTATCTTGTATTTATGTTTGTAAATTTCTTTAATACCTCGCGTCTTTCCAAAGTGTACTTAGATTTGTCTCAAAAATCCAAGTGACATGAAAAAGGTGTTAAAAAAACAATACGGCGGACTTTTGGCGCTAAATGTAAGTCGTTGTTTTTTTTAAACAAACCTATCGAGTAGGATATCAAAATGAAGGAAATGAAATGGAGATTACAAAAATACATTTAAATAAAAAGTTTGAACATTAGGAAACAGTTTTCGTTGGTAAAATAATGTCGGTTTCGGTCTTTTTAGTGCATTGCTTAAAAGTTGACTTTTTTGCAGTCGGTTTTTTCTAATTATACTTAATCTTATTATTAAACTAAATGAAAATTACTATACATAGGTTCGTTAATGATGCGCGTATACCAAAATTCAATTACTTTAAACATTTATGCATATGCACTACATGCTTCTGCAACAAGTCTTAGGCCTTGCATTATGTGTCAATAAAATGAATTAACTAATAAAACATTTTCATTAAGTGGATTTTGTTGTCCTCTTAAAAGATACTAGCTTTTGCCCGCGACTTCGTACGCATATATTTTGTTTGTACCCGTTCCCGTATAGCTTTATTCATGAACGTCTATCATATTCAAAAAGAGTTTTCCAAATTCAACTGGGTAGTTCCAGATAATAGCGCGTTCAGAGAAATTCGCGTTCGTTTTTTTCGCAATTTCAATATTGGTTCCGTAACAAAAGTGGGTCATAATGACGAGTATAAGGACCCCTTAAGGGGTATTGTGTTTATTTTGGTACGCGTTGAAAAGCGTAGATTTACAACTATCAAATAACACAATTTATCATCACAAACAACAATAAAAAACTCAACACTTAATCCGTCACACCACTGCACACTGCACTTCCCCTCCCCCTCCCCCACCATTCTCCAACACAATAAAACTCAGACACTTTTTTATTACAACACTTAATACGAACACTCTATGAAGTGGTTAAAGTAAAACCGAGTACACACAATACAGACAGACGTGACACAACGTGACAAGTGTCACGCTGAAGGTCATGGCGGTAATAAATCATTGGATAATAACTCTTCTTGTGACGTGCATAGGAAGGATAATGTGTGGGTTTTCATGATTATATTTGGAATGTTGGAAGGGAGATATATGACTGTGTGTGAGAATAGATATTTTTGATGTTTATTTTTAGCAAAAAGGTTGTAAATAAGGAAAAGGTTTCATTTGAAATTCCATTGCAGGGGTTCTTTATAAAGCGAGTCACCATTTTACATACAATTTGCCAAAGATTAATTATGCTTCAAAAAACTAGTCATTTGTAATTTCGAAGACGGTGACCTATCTCAAGTAATGTTAGCAAAGTACGCAGAGGAAATTATAGTGCACAAGTGTGTGCACAAACACAAGAGCTTCCTTTACTCTTATAGGACGACAAGCCGAGAGAACCGGGCAGAGATCAGGTGCAGACCCAACGGCTTTACTTGCATACCGAGGTGGAGGGGCTGCCACACCCAAACTCCAGGCTACTAAAAAAAAAAACTCAATACCTCTTTTTACCTGACCTCGAAAGCAAACCCAGGTCCCCGTTATCAGCATTTGCACTTACGACCATAAAACCTGAAGATACTAAATCTTGTGACAGATGAGCAGACTGGAGGCTCTAGACAAAGTGCCATTCTACAAGCGAATGCAATTGTCGAAATGTCTAAATATAAGGAATTGGTCACGTGACATTTTGACAACGTCCGTCCAATCCAAATGTTTTTGCCGTTTTGCGATTACTTTTGCCACGCTGACAGAATAAAACAGGCGGAAACCCACCGCAACGCTCCGAGAGGCTACGCACGTGTGTGAGGCTTCACCTTGCATGAAATGTATGAGATTGTTTCCATTGCAACCCACGGACACGCTACGCATCAAGTGACGTCACTGGCATATTCGTGGCTTGCTCGAATATAGCGCCCACGTAGCTCAACGCTGTCAACGCCATGCACGCTGTGCACGCGGTACACGCTATACACGACTATGTCAAAACCATATTCTTTCAAAAAACGTGCGTAGCCTCTCCGTGTGCCGCGGTGGGGCACGCTACATTTTTACATAGTCGTGGGCGTGTAGCGTGTACTGCATACTGGAAACGTAGACTCAAGTTTTCAAACAAATGAACCCACGCAACTAAAATGCGCCGCGTGGCCGTGGATAGCGTGCACCGCGGTGGGTTCGTGCCTTACTTGTCATAGGCCTCTGGTTCGATAACAATAGTCTTTTGTTTGATGCAATGCAAGCATACACTATCTCCTGGACTCATATTTTACGCCACATTTAATAAACCTAACACTAAAAGGTAAGAAAGTTATAATCAGCTAAAGTAAACCCGAGTACACACAAAGGTGTTCTAGACGTGACAGTGTCGCAGCCGTCATTTATTATCCTAATATGAAGTGTAATAATTCATCATGCCACTTAAGTAAATGCTGTGCTTACGTGTTTTATTACAATTGTGTGCTCATACCTTTATAGTTGGTGATGGAATATAATGACGCTCTCGAGAATGATATTGTTTTATCTCTAACTTGAGATGCTATAATGTGTAATATGAATATTAATTTTTTAACAAATGCTTTTAGTTGAAGTACCAAGTGCGAGTCGAACTCATTTGCAAAAGTTTCCAACCGAATCGTGTTTTTTTTTATCCTGTTCTTTAAACCATATACTTGTAAAGGCGAGTTTCTCGGTCTATTGGTTATTTATTTCGGCTACTTAAAATGCGTTTTTCGACCAATTTTTAAATATTAACTAATATTTAGTTATTTATTTGACCATTGGTCAAGCTAAATATTAAACGAGAAACGCACACTGTGTCTGCAATTGTTGACTATTGATAAAAAACTTGCCCGTTTACATGTAATGGACATCTAGGTAAATAAAATTAATTATGTATTATAAATCAAAACTAGAAACTAAAAGCGGCTTTGCTTTATTAATGGGAAAGTAACTCAGTCTGTCTGTAACGTTTTCACGTCTTAACAGCTAAACAGATTTTAATCAAATATAGCACACGGGTAGACACTTTTAACCCTGGGATTGTGTCCCTTTTCGAATAATTTTTGGGACCAATTTCATGCAGACATAGCTGCTGGCAGATACAGTCGGTTGATTCAGCCGGTCTATTCTGTCGACATCTCACCGTGTACACTAGAGTGAACGACAAGTGAGTTGTAATTCCAACTTTTTGTATGGTTTGACAGCTCACTTGTCGTTCACTTCGCCTGCGTGTTCACTTCGACATGTTTACATAATCGCACTGCTGGTAACATGTCGAGGTGACAGCTTGAGTGAAGTGATCACGAAGTGAGCTGTCAATCCAAGTAATCAAAATATAATGACAGCTACCTTCCTGATCACGTCACCCATGTGTTTACAGAATCGACCGAAATAAACAACAAACAACAATAAGCTATGGACAATTAAGTCTGACTTAAAATAAATTGTAATTGAATTGCATGAATGAAGTTTATTTGGTTGAACGTGCTAATCTCAGGAATTACTGGTTCGAATTGATAAATTATTTTAGTGTTGGATAGCGCATTTATCGAGAAAGAATATAGGCACGTAGCGACATCAATACCGCCACAAGAAAAACCAACGGAGCAAATCTGCATCGCAACAAAAGGAACCGCTACGCCATCTATCAAACTAGCAGCGAACTACTACGTTAGAATCCTGCATCGCGCAAGCAGAGTTTACCGTGCGATTTGAATATATACATCAGCCCGAAAATCAACTATCAGTATCCCGCCAGGCACAACAACCGCCTAGTCGGAGGATCCTCTCTTTACAATGGAGGTTTGCGGGACTTTACTCTCTGTTCCGCAAACCTCCAAAGGTATATAACATCACGCTACCACCATTAAGAGTGGAGCATTAAAGAAACATGTGATATGGCATAATAATCATAATATATGAGAATATATTATGATTATTATGCTTGAAAGCAATTTAGTTATTTACATTACAACAGAATAACAGCAATATCACGCCTGAATAACTAAGGAGTACGTAGGTAAGTAAATATTAATTACCTCTCCCGTTTGATGTCATTCGTTTGGGAAGTGATATGCTTGCGGCCAGAAATGCTGGGAAATTATTATTATTAAATAAGGAAGTGGAAATTATTATTATTATGTAAGGAAGTGTGAAATTGTTTTCTTTCGTGAGATAAATCGGAATATTGGTCTTCTATACAACCTGTAACAGAATAAACGCAATACCTCTTAAGAGGTTATTGAACTCATCATTATGACCAACTTTCACTATGGGACCAACACGGAAATTGCAAAAAAAAAATCGACTCCCCATACATTTATGAGCGCATGACTCTACAAAATGTACGAAACAGCTGATTTTTTTTTCGCGACTTCGGGACACGTCGTATACGTCTTATTGTTTTGTCAAAGCCAAATAAATATCTTAACAAGAAATGATAAAATTGTAAATTAGAACATGCCATGTGCTTATCAACGATGGAAAAAAATTAGTCATTCATCCCGTTCTGACTTTTTTAGATATGGATACATTTGTAAAATTGTGAATAACTTATGAGCATATGAAATTTCAAGCTTCTGGACAAAACTGCTGGCAATTTGGGCATAAAGCAGAGAATTTTCTAACGACTAAGCTATTTTATTTGTAAATTTTTAACCGCAAATTCGATCCGAGTGTGAGTTTTTTAATTCAGTCGACCAGTCATTCCTTTTATGTCTCAAAATAATACATGGAAAATAGTTGATATCCGTACCTTATAGAGTGCAATATAGTCTATTCAATAAAAAAATCTCGTCATACATAGTTTTCGCAAAGACTAATCGGAATGACAAATATGACTATTTAGATATATTTTTAAGCAAGGATTACGCACGCATGTTCCAATTCTCATCGTATTTATAACCTAAAGGTTAAGCACTCACTCAGAAGCAGTCGTAAAAAGAAACACTTCATTTTACAAGTGAACAATTATTGTGACACATCAAATTCGTTCCATTTCGACTCTCAAGGTTTATCTCAGAACAATCTCCGTACTTGACATTAAATTCTCCGTGAAGGAAGCCTTTCGACGTATATTAGGGGATTTAAAAGCATGTAATTTTCTCACTGTAACGTCAAATAAATTGTAATACGACATCAAAGATTTACTCTCATTCGGCAAATTAGGCAGTAGGCATAGAATTGAAATAAATAGAAGTGGAATTCCTGCTGTAAATGCTTCCAAATGCCCACAATTTTGGGCTGAAAAACTCCTTTGCACGATCATGAAGATTTTGACAAATAATAATTAAATCCATTACAACGTAGATCTACTAAGTACGTAGGAGATATTATAGTGCACGAGGATGTACGCGCAGACAGATAAACACTTCGTTCTTTTGCTGTCATAGTCCATGTGAACGGCAATCCAACACAATCGGGGAGAGATCAGGCGGAAGACCAAAGGCTGAACGTGCGTTCGGAAGCACAGGGGTGTCACACAACAGATACCCGAACTTCGGCCTGCCACTGAGAAATTCTTAGTTGTTGAGGCCACAGACCTCAACACAGCCGCGCACCGGCGGCAGTGAAGGAGGGGTGCGGGGGCAGCGGCTCCCCAACCGGCCAGCAGCCGAACGCTGACCCCGCGCCACACGAGTCAACTGTTGCGCACCTCCGAGCATGGCTGCGCTCGCGCACATTTATTTTCCATCTTTGTTATTACGTAAACCAACCGTACCGTTTGTAATTTCATATCTGTTCATTATATTCTCTTGTTATACAGTCCACTCTTGCTTTCATTTACTTTAACACGACCTATCGTCGACAACACTAGTAGAATGACCCTTGCCTGACCTAGGAATCGAGCCTAGAACCAGCTCAGCGGTCACGCTTGCGGCAAGAGACCTATTACAACCGACTCGCTTTTGCTCGCAACTTCGTACGAGCATATCCTGTTTTTTCCCGTTCCCGTAAGAATTTTGGGAAATCGTCTCTTAATGCTCCCCTACACTCCCTAATGAACTTATATGCCAAATTTCAGCTTTTTACGACCAATAGTTTCGGCTGTGCGATGTCTGTCAGTCACTCAGTGACTGACAACGGAAGAATTTTATATATTAGGATACACACTTGGCCCGTATGTACGATTACAGAGAGGGAGTGGGAACATTATAGGCTAATATCAGAGCGAAGTTCATAATAAGCCTATGAAAAACGGTAGGTATGTATGTGTGCATCGGTGAATGTACACGATTGTCCCTTCTATACAGTTTTATTATTCTCTGGCAGTAGGCACTTATTTTCGGAATAATGGGTGACGGAGCAAATTATTACGTGTATTGTAATAAAAGGTACCTATATTGTTTTGTTTGTTCAGCGTTTTCAGCATTGGAGCAGGTAATTATATAGAAACGATGTTTTGTATAGTAAATGATGTTAGAGCAGTATTTAAGATCTCTGCTGAAATTCTATGATTTTCCTATACTTAAAGTTTTAGTTTTTATAAAAAAAGTCTTTAAAGATATTGCGTAAAAATTTAGTAAATTAGCTTAGCTTATTCTTTTTGAATATTTTGAAAAAAAAAAAACATGTCAACTGAAAGCTAATATAAGTTCTGGCTATGAGAAGCCGCGTACCGGAAGACGCAACGTTGGAAGGCCTCCCAAAAGGTGGACCGATGCGATGACTTGGTAAAAGTCGCGGGTAGCCGATGGTTGCGAGACGCGCAGGACCGGTCGTTGTGGCGACGCTTGGGGAAGGCTTATGTCCAGCAGTGGACGTCTTTCGGCTGATATGATGATGATGATGGTGAGAAGCCGGGTAGGTTACTAGTTAGGCAATTTACGCTTTTTAATTATGTAAAAAACTATGTGAGGTCCCATTAAAATAGATGGAAAAACTTTAACACAGTCTTTAATACCTACTTCCAAGTGCGAGTCGGACTCGCACACGAGGGGTCCCTTACCATAAACCTTAATTTTAATTATTTGTTGTTATAGCAGCAATAGAAATATACAATCTGTGAAAATTTCAACTGTCTGCCTATTACGGTTCTTAAGACACAGTCCGCTGACAGACAGACGGACGGACGGATGGACAGCGGAGGCTTAGTAATAGGTTTCCGTTGGTTACTTTTTGGGTACGGAACCCTAAAAAACACTGATTAAAGTGATTTTACTTTGACCTATAATAATATGGGTAAGTACTTGCACTCGCGTTTTTCTTATTTTTTTACCATTTTCTTTATTTTGCTGGTCTGAATGATTTCTAAAAGTTTGTCCATCATTAATAGGACCTCATATAAAATGTCGCATAGGCATGTAACTTGTCGCAATAACCTACCTACAAACATCACCATAGCACACATGTCTCCTGAGCGCCAGTTCCGGCACTTAATTGAATCGTTCCGAAGCCGTACCAGTTTGAGCGGCTTAAAGAATTCCCGTTCCAGCTCGGAACGGTTTATTACATAGCGCCAAAGACGAAGTCGTGGCATTTATTGATGCGAACTGTCGGGGATTCAATGATCAATTGATTGGAAATTAAATGAAGTTTTTAGTACCTAACTGCATATTATGTTTACTAAATTTTAGAAGTAATGCGATTAGTGTTGTGAACTGATATCAGGTGTGGTGTTATACTAGTATAGTGTGTTGGTAGTTTGACGATTGAAATAATTTACAAACTTTTTCAGGTATGAAATATCTTTGAATAACAAACCAACCCAACCAACCTATTTAAAATATAGAGATTAATGCAAATGAACGTATTAGGACCGAATATGTAGATGAAAAAGCAAATAGATACAAGCTTAATTACGTTACTTGAACAGAAATCCAAGAAAATAACAAACAATTCTCTCAAATAAATAATTATTTGGCGTTTTCTCGGCCAAGGATCAGTATTGCCATGGCGATGCCGTTGATAGCAATGTGGACGAATTCTTCAATGCCCCATAAGAAAACTACATAAGTTTATATATAACTAGCTTCTGACAGCGGCTTCGCCCCTTTGATACTTTGGGAACATACTCCCGGACTAAAAATACTATAATCTATCTCTGTTTCAAATTTCATCCAGATCCGTTCAGCCATTCTGACGTGAGAGAGTATCAAACATCCTTCCATCCTCACAAACTTTCGCATTTATAATGTTAGTAGGATAGGTGCAAGCTTATTTAATAAGAATCAGATTTAAAGAAAAGAAAGAAAATAATTTAATTCCGCCAGAAATGACGCACAAAATCACCAAATTAAATAGGTTGTAGTTTTTAGTTAAACAAACTAAAAACTATTTATTTATTTGCAATATAAACTATGTCAGGACAGGACATAACCTACCACGAGGCACTGGTCACACCAGACAAAACCGAACACAGTTCAATAGTTGTCTATGATGTGACGTCCGGCACTGACTGACAGTGACAAGTTGACAACACAAAAACAATAATAATAATACAGAAATGAACGATTTAGGTATAAATAACCTCTAAAATATATATAAATTAAAGTTATGCGTCGCATCCGAGCAAGAATCGGTCGGACTTACATATAATTGGCAATGAAGTAGGACTGACTAGACAATTCAAAACTTAAACAAAGACTTAATTCCTATAAACCTTTAAAGAAATACTCGCGTCACGTTCCAAAATCGTAACAATTCCAGTGACCATTAAGCAAAAGTGCCCAATAAAACATACATAAAAGAGGGAATCTTTTTAACGGCACTAAAAAATATCGAAGACATTTCTACGCGGTATCTGGTGAACAACTCTCGATTGAATGAGCTGGAAATTGAACGACCTTCTTTTTTTTTCTTTTGCAGGTGCAAAAATCAAATCGACCACTTACATCTGATTTGCGGGTGTAAATCAGATGTAAGTGGTCAATTTGTTTCATTGTCGTCTATTGAATCGACCACTTACATCTGATTTACAGGTGTAAATCAGATGTAAGTGGTCGATTTGATTCGTCGTCGTCGATTTAATCGACCACTTACATCTGATTTACAGGTGTAAATCAGATGTAAGTGGTCGATTTGATATGTTAAATAGATGTAGTGAAAGATGATGTTATAAATAGGCAAAAATTCTTGTTTTTCTTTTGTTATTATTACCACTAGCTCTTACGGTAGGCGCTAGATAAATGTGCAGTAACGGTCATTGACCCACAAACTTTTATTGACTTTCTTAATATCAAAAACAGAAAAAATGATGTCCTGAATCGACTTCTGTCATGTTTGTTACTGTTGTCTAGTGATAAAAAAACCGGACAAGTGCGAGTGCGATATTTTTATGATTTAATTACAAATGTGTAGTTTTCAGACTTGTCCCTATATTTGTAGTATAAGAAGATATTACTTGCCAAATTTCATAGTTCTAGGTCAACGGGAAGTAAACCTATTTATTTTGATTCCCTTGAGAGTGTCGAAATATACATTTTTTGCGGCATAAACAGCCGTATCTTTTTTTCACGTTAACTTAGAAGTTTGATTTTTTCACTGCTTCAAGAAGCAAAAGACCTGAGAGGTTTTAATTTGAACTCGATAACTCCACGTGTTCCCGAGATAAACGGCCTTGACAGACAGACGGACGGACAACAAAGTGATCCTATAAAGGTTCCGTCTTTTTCTTGTGAGGTACCCTAAAAACGGTTCATATTTATAAGTTTTATGTGTATAACATATAAATTTTAAGGTGTCATCTCTAGGCAAACCTAACTCATCATTATATCTGCCTAAACGTTTCTACCTAGACATAATAAATTATTTGTCACTAAAGTCCTCGTGCGACCTTTCCCAACCTATCACTTGAGACCTATCATTATTTACGGACTGTGAAACTAAAAGCGTAAATAAGAAAGTAGTTTGAACCCTTAGGGTGAGACGTGACAGCCAGTGACAAACGAATTCGTTGAATTAAACACTACTCGATCTTAAAACTGTGGTAGTCTTGTGGTAACGGCCCCGAACTGATGTGTAGCAGGTTGTGGGTTCGAATATTGACAGGCGCTTAGGACTATGTTCTAGACGTAAACGAAAAAAACCCTCGTTTAATTTAAGTACATAAACTTTCAACTGTCAATTTGATGGATTCGAGTGGTGAAAATGTCGTAAAGTCAAAATGTAACCACGTAACATGTCGGCCATTTTCCACCCATTGTAAAGTCAATATGTAACCACGTAACATGTCGGCGATTTTCCACCCATTGTAAAGTCGAAATGTAACCACGTGACATTTCGGCTATTTTCCACCCATTGTAAAGTTAAAGGTAACCAACCACATGACATGTTGGCCATTTTACACCCATTGTAGAGTCAAAATATAACCACGTGACATGACAGCCATTCTTCACCTAATGTAAAGTCAAAATTTAACCACGTCACATGTCGGCCATTCTTCACCCATTGTAAAGTTATAGGTAACCAACCACGTGACATGTTGGCCATTTTCCACCCATTATAAAGTCAAAATGTAACATGTTGGCCATTTTCTATAATTTAATTTTTTTTAATTAATTTATTTGTAAAGTCTAAATGTAACCACGTAAAATTTCGGCCATTTTCCACTCGTCATTAAGTCAAAATGTAACCATGTGACATGTCATCCATTTGCACCCATATTAATGCGAATGTAACTCAGTTTGTCTGTTTGTAACCTTTTCTGTTTTAACGGCTGAACAGATTTTCATTAAAATTGGTAAACGGATTGGTCTTTTCTTAGAAAAGGACATAGGATATTTAATTCCGGTAGTATGTGCCCATACGATACACGCAACTTACACACGGGCGGAGACGCTGACAAAAGCTAGTCTCATTCCTATAATTTGAATATTTTATCAATCGCCTTAGTGATATAAAATCCCTTCCTTCAGAGGCTTGCTCTTTTATTCGACCTGTATTACCGACTGCTGAGAAAGGACTCCCCCACACCCTACCACTATTTCCGATGCTCTCTCCAACCAATCTGTCATGAACGCCTCCAAGTGCTCTATCTTATTCGTGAGGAAATCGGCATGTTCTAGAAACAAAACTCCGAAGACAAGTAACATCTACCCACACCAATCCGCACTGAGCCCGCATTTTGGATCTCCACCCACTCCCCCTATCTGAGACGAGGCCTATGTCCCAGTAGTGGGAACATTTTAGTCTGATTATAGGTCTCTTAAACCTAGGAATAAAAGCATCTATCTTTGTACCTAACACAAACTACACTTTTAGATTCCAAAACGATTTCACTTGTCAAAACGGGTCTTTTCTTTTCAAATTGCGCCCACGAACAAAAAAGCACTTTAATATTTGAGTCCCAGGGTATCAATTCGTTTGAGAGGGTAAATGACGTCACGGACTCTTGAGGTAATATATGGAAGGTAGATAGTACTTCTCTCAGTGCTGATACGACCTTTTGTGAACTATATACTTGGATATTGTGCGTCTGTCTGTCTGTTTAATTCAAGTACTTTATTTATTGGTAGGTTTACTGTTTTCCTGGTAATTTCGTGATGGAAAAACTAGAAGGTACGCACTTTATATGGGATGAGTTTCCAATGGAATTATCCGTGATCTAATGGATTGTAAATGTCAAAGAATTGCCATAAATTACTGGAGAATTTGGACATGAACTGGCCTTTTTAGCAGCCCCTTAGTTTCATGATAGTAGTGAAAAGTAAACTGAACTTACACAGAATATAAAAAACTGGCCAAGTGCGAGTCGGACTCGCCCACCGAGAGTTCCGTACAAATTTGTAGGTATAATAAACTTTAAATAAAGACTATATTTTTATGATTTAATTACAAATGTATGGTTTTCAGACATTTTCCTATACTTGTATTATAAGACGGTACCTATTAATTGCCGAATTTCGTAGTTCTAGGTCAACGGAAAATACCTTATACATATTGATTACCAGCCGTATCTTTTTTTTACGTTAGTTTAGAACTTTGTTTTTTTTTTTACAGCTTCAAGGGACCGTAATCCTGAGTATATCATTTTAATTTCAACTCGATACCTCCACGCGTTCCCGAGATAAAGGGTCTTGACAGACAGACGGACGGACAACAAAGTGATCTTATAAGGGTTCCGTTTTTTCCTTTTGAGGTACGGAACGGAACCCTGAAAATTAGGTGTTTTGTGTAGCTCCCGGGTTTCGCACCCATGACCTGTCTTCGTACAGAGATCTATCTCGCTTGCTTTACCCAAGTGTAGTAGATAGCCGAATGCAGCTGAGAATCAGTATTTTATACGGAGCAACTGCTTTTCTGACTGATAAATACTGGTATTCAGCTAATTCCAGTTTGACTAGAAACCGAACCCAATATACATAGATGTTTCTTTTCTTTCTGGTTTTCATAACAAAGTTACTGTGTAATACAATACCTCTTGGCAAACCTAAAGGACACTTCAATAAAAAAAAATATCCTATTATTAAGCCTCCGCTGTCCGAGGCTGTATTTCAAGAACCGTAATAGATAGACAGTTGACATTTTCACAGAGTATGTATTTCTATTGCCGCTATAAAAACATTATAACAAAAAATAAAATTGAGTTAAAAATTAAAAGGGCCATACAAGAAACGTGTGTTTTTTTCTGGATTGTGGTACAGAACCCTTCGTGTGCGAGGCCAACTCGCACTTGGCCGGTTTTTAAGCAACATTCGCATTCGTATCTCAGTCGAAATTTGTCAAACCAGCCTCACTTTCCATACATTTGTACAATGTTGAAAAAAATATGTAGAATTGGCCTTCAGGTTTACCAAGGGATATAGGTAAGGGTACAATTGGCACTGAAGTATCCTATATATTTTCTGGCTTCTGACTTTCCTGAACGACTGTCACAGAATCAGATTTTTAAATGACAGCCGGGACCAACGACTCGTCCTACTAACAACACAAACTGCAACGTTTCACACGTTGCAGTTTGTTTTACAACATTCAGTGTAAATTATTACCTTATAACATTAAATAATAACATGTTATAAGGGATAACATGTTATTTTTGAATCAGATGTTCAAATGACCGCCAGGACCAACGACTGATCGTGATTTCTGAGGCATGGAGGAAACTGAAACCGAATGAATCTGTACGAGCTACGCTGTACATTGACCTTGACTAACTCGTCCTACTTATAACACAAACTGCAACGTTTCACACGGTGCAGTTTGTTTTACAACATTACATAAGTGTACATGACATGTTATTTTTAGTACCAATAAAACCTTTGTACCAATTGGTTGTTTACTCACTCAACATAATATTCAAGATAACATCCCAAGATACTACATCAACACCTTACTGCCCACACGATAAGAAGAAGAAGACTACATCAACAAAACATTTTCACAGTTGGGAGTTACGCCCCAACAGAATCAATAACTTCAGCTCTTTATAATATTACAGTAGTAGAGTGGAGTAGAGACTCCATTCTCCGCACCTAGACTCTCATTCGGTCCGGAGTGCGTGGTTATCCTGGCTACGTTAGCCAGCTTAGCTCCGCTCAAAAGCACAAAAGTTTCCTGGGAGCCTCACAGGCTTCGCGGAGCGACCGCACCGTTCCGAGGATTTGTTGACGTTGGCTAGCCACGGCCTCGCATTCCAGGATGACGTGGGCGGCTGATTCTTCGGCGTCAAAGCAGCCCCTGCAGAGTGGGCTGTCTGTGGCGCCTATGTTAAAGAGATGTTTGTTTAGGGGGCAATGGCCCGTAATTGACCCTGTAATTATTCTGAGTTTATTTCTACTCAGGCTACTCAGCCTGCGACTACCAGTCGTTTTGTTAGTGGCGGATGTAAACTTGGCACTGCCATTTTTGACTGTCTGCAGTCTGTAGCCTGTGACCATTTGTTATTATGAAGTTTAGTTGATCTCTGGCAGATCCACGAACGAAACTGCGAGAAGGTAGGGGTAGGAGTGGATACGGGCCTAGCACTACCATCTCGGAACCTCTCTTCGCAAGTTCGTCTGCGGCATCGTTGCCTAAGCATTTTGCATCATTATAATATTAAATTCATAATAGTTTAAGCAACACCACCGCAAAAGCCTAGTCTACGTGAGATATCAAGATAGGCCGTTTGTTGACGCCCCTAGACAGTTATAAACGCTGTGATGACAAAACTTGTGCCACCTTCACGTTTATATGAGGTTATTGTGTACAAACATATTACTTTGAGGGACAATGAGTGTTTGTTGTTTTAGAGTTAAGAGGTAAGCAGGACTGAAGGTCTTCTCAAAAAGCGTGATTGTTTAAGGAATTTGGGGATGATGGAGACGGATATTATTCGGTTATTGCAAGATTTTGTAAACGTAGACTTTGTGTCTGTGACATTCTTCATGTTTGCGTTAAGGCTTACTGATCTAGTGTTTGTTAGGACAAGCGGTTCTGAGTTTAACAACAAGGTCAGTAGGTTACATATTTTGCCAGTAATTTATCAGTAGAAGACAAAACAAAACATCAAGCGAAAACCAAGACACACAAGAAGTTGTGTGTGTGCTTTCATACTATTTTAACACAGCGTATTGAATTTATTAAAAAAATTAAACAGTATGTAACTTGACCGTTCTCTCCATTGACTTAAAATTAAGCATCGAGGCAAATATTATGATTCGTTTGGAACCTTTTGCTTCGCGAAACCAACTCGCACTTGGCTGGTTTTTCTCTTCATTAATTTTCTTACTAAAGCCCCAAAATCAGATTTACAATCATCAGTTCCCAACATGTTTCGATCGTTTCTGCAACAGATTGCCAATCACTATGGCAGCTGCATTGAGCTCGGAAGTAGTTGTTTGAGCGTCAATCAATGCGTTCGCGTGGGGTCAGGCTGATTGGGCTGAGCCTGAACGCTCAGTATACATACTTGTGAGCTGTGCGTTGGTGGGGTTGGAAAGATAAATATTGAATGTAAAAGGTGTTTTTTTGTGTATCCAGTAACTGGAATCTAAATTGGTGCACGGTTGGAGGCAATAGGTTTACTCCCTGTCCTACATTTGGAGTCTCAAGTTGTTTGGGCTGAGCCTAGACGTTCATTATACGAGTAAATACTTGTGAGCTGTGCGTTAAAGGAATGTGTGGTTGGTGGAGTTGAAGAGATACATAAGATTTACAACTGAACATGATCAATAAGCAAATAACACTTAATTACAAATAATGTTTCCAAGCGCCCAACGAAAATCTAAAACACGCTCTATCTGAAATAATGACAATACCAGGAGGTACACTTCAAATTAATACCCATTTTTCTCTCGTAACATAATAAAATATGGCACCCAACTCGATACAATACGGCAAGCGTCGTGAATAATAATCTTGATACATTCCCTCGCTTTCACTCCTACTTTCAGAAAGTGTACGCCGATCATTAATCTTGATCTGTATCGTAGCATATTATGGATATCATATACAAACTTTGTCAGTTACTTTTTTGTTGTTTACACTTTTTTTTTCTCATTCTTTGTTTGGGAAATAATGTGAAGACTTTGCATGGTATGGCAGTTTTGGAAACAAGGAATAATGGTTAATGAATTGTAAAAGTTTTTCCATAAGATAGTTATGATTAAATCGTTATATATTATGATTTTGTGGCAGGAAAAGAGGGGAAAATCTTTTCAAATGTTAGTTTTTTTCTGAGTATTTGTAACTTTTATTGTAACTTTCTGTGGATTTGCTAAGAAATATCAAACCATATAAGGTTCATAATTTTCATGCCAAAATTTTGAAAGCGAGTGCTTTCGGAAATGCTTTTATAAAATATATTTCATCAAGTATCAAGATACAAAGTTGATTGAAAAAAGGAAATATAATTTAATTAACATTGTCCATGAACATTCATTAATAATTGTTCTCAATTCAAAGCTACATTATAAAAACTCAAAATCTAAACATAAAATAAATCATTCTATTAATTAACACAATTCAAAGGTTTGTTCAAAATATCAGCTTACCTACGTAAATTGGCTTACCATGAGTATACTCCCAACCCAACTACACACCAACACAAGTGCCTATAGCTACCTATAGGGTACGTCGTAGTTACGTCAAGGGTACGTCATCCAATCAGCAGCTGAACCCAAGTTATTTCCACTTGAACCACTCACCAAAGATCGGTGGCGCAACCCTTGAGGTGTGGTTATACGGGCAACTTTTTTGGGCAATTATTGTTTGGCAACTGTTGCTGGAGCTAGTAGAGCAATCAATAGGGAATAGTGTTTAAATTGTGATCGTTGTTTGATTCTATTTTAGTGGTTATGTGGCGGTATGAAGAATTGAAATTTTCACACCGAAATGATTTTGATTTCGAATTTTAATTTTATATCCTGCGAAATGTTTTTCATTTAAATTTTATTGTCCCCTGCAACTCGACACTTTCTTTTCTTCTCTTTCTCTTCAAAGCTGCTGTTGATAGTGCCAAATTAACAGTTTTATTTTTTAGTTTTGAACCAGTGCTGGTCAATGGCCTCCTTCTGCCTCTTCTACACAACTCTGAACTTTGCTAATACGGAAAACGATTAAAAAATCACCGGATATGGTGAACCAGTGCTGGTCTATGGCCTCCTTCTGCCTCTTCTACACAACTCTGAACTTTGCTAATACGGAAAGCAATTAAAAAAAACATAGGATATGGTGTAAACGTTACTTTACTCATCTTCATGGTGAATTGGTATTTGGTATAATACTTTAACAAATTGCCAAATAGTTGCCCGTGCTAACGCCCCCTTAACAAAAGCGGCAACGTCGCAGCTCGCGTACTGTAACTATCCTAAATTGGCATTGTCACATTTTCAATTCAGTAATGCGATGTTGCCAATTTTCTATTTCTAGGTAAAACCTTTTATGTTCATGTGCTTTTGTATGCGTTAAAAACAATGCGACATAACGACAAATCCTTGAATAGATTGTTTTAACTTGAAATCGTCAGCTGAAGGAAAACGTTGCGAAAAAAAACCTTTTTGTTTCCCTTGGGTAAATCCTTATAGGACCCATGTCTGTCCTATCCTTTCCATCCCATCTAGGGAAAACGAAGACATACACTACTGATCTAAAGTATTTAGCCACCCAGAAAAAAAGTATTTTGTAAAAGTCTAGCGCAGTGGTTGAGCGATTGGCTGCTGCGCTGCGTGTCGCGGGTTCGATTGCCGCATGGAACAAATATTTGTATGGCCTACAGATAGTTGTTCCGGGTCTGGCTGTTTGTGTATGTGACTTTGTATGTTTGTGAACGCACCCACGATACAGGAGAAATTCATAGTATGGCAACGTAATTAAAAAAAGAATGAAATGACTACGTAGTAGTTTCAATTACATACTGTTTTTAAATTTAAACACTTCTTTGTGTCTACCTCCAAATGCAGGTGGTCAAATACTTTTAAGCGGTGTTGTATTTCAGCTCCTACTAACTAAAACCAGAAGGTACTCTTTTAAAAATAATACAGAGAAAACTTATTTTAACCTCTATTTTTCAACCTCAAATATCTATAAAAACCGCAACAATTTTTTTTTTATAAAAACCCATCCTTTAACATGCAGGGAATTATAAACCCTTTGTGCACTTAAAAATCTTTTAAACCACAGGTTCTCCCTCAAAAGTCTGCACTCACAAAGGCTAATAGGCAACCCTCTCAGTTAAAAACCAGATTCCAGACAACACGTCCTGGTTTTCTGTTACTTTAAAATCTACCTAAAAAGACAAAAAATACCAACAAAGTATACCAACTTCACAAAAGCTTAGGAACAATTAGGTAAATGAAAAAGTTTCAGCGAATCTAGAGACATTTTGTTTTAATTTAATTAGAACATTTTTATGAAAAACGTTAAGATTGTGTGGTGAAAATAAGTAATATTCGTCTGAAAGGGTTTTGTTAGAGGTTCAATGACCCCTTCTACAGTATTCAGATTAAGATGGAAGAAAAATAACTAGTGTTATTTTTGAAATCGCCTTTTACTTTAAAAACCTACTAGTACTTGATGCATATGAAATTTAAAAATATGCAAGTCCAAAATGGCCACGCTAATTCAAGCATTGCTACGATTGGCTACGGCGTAGCCACGACAGTACTACGATTGGCTACGGCGTAGCAATGTCAGTACTACGATTGCTACGAGCGTAACAATATAAAGAAATGTATTACTTTTCTAATTATTATCCGAATTTCAGCGAAACAGTGGACGATTTCTGCTTAATCACCATTTTAACTGCTTGAAAGCATTATAAACAAATATTGATTTAAAAGCAAGTTTGGAAGAGTAAGTTTATTTAAAACTGATCAAGCGAAGTGTAAAGTTTTTCTGATTATAAATAAACTTTTCAAATAAGAATACCAAGATAAAAATTACCTTAGCATAAAGCGGCATCAATACTGTCACGTAATAACTGAACAAGTGACCGCATACGTCTACAGCAACTACAAAAAAAGTACTTCTTTTCACAAATGATTGACTTCTAAATAAGCCCATTAATCCACCAATTATTCACAATATTCTGAAATTCACACCTTAAAAACAAGCACACATAATAATATCTTCCCGGGATTCAAACACAGGAACAAACAAATTAGTTAGTGCGGACAAATCGCTCCAACTTCGTACTGGGGAAACAGGAATTGCGTTGTTGCGAACTTACGAGGTCGGAGTACGAGGTGAATTCCGTGCCGTAGATTTAGCAGATGGTGAAATATTGGATATTGTGTGTGCATTAAGTCATTGTACGTCTACATAGGGATATTTAATTTTTAAATTAAATGCTTAGTAATGATCAAAAACAAAAACATTATTTTTAGGGTTCCGTAAGTCCGAAACAGAACTGGGTCTGTTTAGAGACGCCTTAAAATATCGTATCTTATTTCTTTTACAAATAATACTGTATTAAGCCCATTACTCAACCATTTGTCCACACCCGTTACAAAATTCACACCTAAAAAACAAACACATATAATAATATCTTCCCGGGATTCAAATACAGGAACAAACAAATTAGTTAGTGCGGACAAATCGCTCCAACTTCGTACTGGGGAAACAGGAATTGCGTTGTTGCGAACTTACGAGGTCGGAGTACGAGGCGGATTCAGTACCGTGAATTTAGCAGATGGTGAACTATTGGAAATTGTGTGTGTATGCCGTCATTGTAGTTCTCTACATACAGGACGACCCAAGACGGCCCAAAAAGGGTTCCGTAACTTAACCCCAGTTTTCATAAATCTTAGTTATTATTTTGTTGTTATAGCGGCAATAGAAATAGACAATCTGTGTCAACTGTCAAAAAAAAAACAAATTCTTCAGTTTAAAATATTAGTATAGATATGCCATGAACGATCTATACTTCTAAGAATCTTTAGATACCGGCTCTAACAGTACTGACAGCAAGATAATCGATCATCATGTTATTGACTACCGACTATCAATGATGTCAACAATATTCAATTTTCCGGTACGATACATACGTATAAGCTAAGACGCAAGCGTTTGCAGAAAAAACATTCCCCTGTACGTAAATAATATTCAATTGCCAATAACAATATATAAGCGCCATCCTGATCGCAGAAGTAATATGTTTTCCCCATCTTTTTGACGTTACACACAGTCACTGAACGGTAAAAAAACCTCTCCTTCCCTCAAACCTAAATTTCATATGTTAAAAAGAGGCAGAGCTATGTTTACGTCGCCTGATTCGTATTTTATACACAAACACAATTTGAATTTGGAGCATTGGTAATCGAATGATACATTGGCTACCGGATTTATGCAGTTCTTTTGTTCGTATTTTGAATTTTAAATAAAGTCGCGAATTGTGGACAGTGTTCAACAATGCAACCGTTAATTGTGTACAATAAAAAAAGTAATGAAAACGTAAAGTTTTTAAATATCAATGCATGTTACAGTAGCATTTGCAAGGAACCGTGGAGATTGGCACAAGGAAAAGGGGCCTATGCTCAGCAGTGGGTGAAGTCAGGCTATGGATAATGATGAAGAACATTTTCACTGCACACAGTGCACACTAATTATTATCCCCAATATTCGAAGGCATTAATGTACTCCACTCGAGTCAATTATGCTGCCGCCGCATGGTGTCGGCCGATGCCGTATGGTGCCGTAAAAGAATAATACCATCCCATCACTTCCCGTGGGTGTCGTAAGAGGCGACTAAGGGACTCACCAGAGAATGGGCAGCAGCGTTCTCTGTAAAACGCAACACCATACACTGCGATCGCCAACCCGCCTGCCAAATGTGGCGATTATGGCCCCCAAAGGGGGAGGCCTATGACCAGCAGTGGACGTCTTCGGCTGTTATGTCTGACTCGAGTCAATTCAACTGACAGACCATACCAACAACGTCTGACATTCTTCAATATAACTTCACTATATCAACGAAGAGTTATGCATAGCCTTTTGTTCCTATACAAGTTAGTCAACGGCCACATTGATTGTAGTGAACTACTATCGCGCATTTATTTGAGTGTTCCGCACAACATTCCACGATATCCCCTTACCAGATTGTTCCATCGCCCTTCTACCCGTACCAACATAGGTCGCAACTCCCCACTAGCGAAGATGTGTGACAACCTGAATTCACTTATTAAGTCCATTCCTGAGACAGATATATTTGGTGACTCTAAGGCGAAATTTAAATCGAGAATCCTGGCTTCCCTACGTGCTATCAATTTTCCTGATCAAGACAGTTATCCAAAAAGTTAACTTTGTTTGTATATGTATTCCCTGGTCTACTACTGTTATGTCTTCCGTTTTATTGTATGTATTGAATGTATTGTATGTTATTGTTTTTAAATCGTATCTCTTTGTAGTAGTGTATAAATAATCTGGCGTGTTTTTGTCAATGCTGTGTTTGCCCGTAATTGGCATATATATTAGAATATTACCATAAGACTCAATGTATCAATGTCCATATGTGTGCTGTGGGTAAACCTTATATAAATAAATAAATAAACTGACAGATATATTTTAATATGTATGGCAACTGACTCTGTTGATGCCGTTGACTTGGATCGGAGGAAGATTCTTTCATATTGCTAAAAACCGGCCAAGTGCGAGTCGGGTTCTGTGCGAGTCCGACTCGCATTTGGCCGGTTTTTAGTAGGTTCCGTACCACAAACCGAAAGTAAACATATTTCTTTAATTAGAGCCCCCTTAAATTTTGTTTAATTTTTATTATGTGTTGCGGCAATAGAAAAACACAATCTGTGAAAATTTCAACTGTCTACCTATTACGGTACTTGAGATACAGCCCGCTGACAGACAGACGGACGGACAGCGGAGGCTTAGTAATAGGGTTCTGTTGGTTAGCCTTTGGTTACGGAACCCTAAAAATAAGGGTTGGTATCAGCTTCTATAAATGCTTGTTATGAATCCAAATCATTGCTGTAAACACCTTCTTTTTAACCGACTTCCAAAAAAGGAGGAGGTTCTCAATTGAGAACCTCCTCCTTTTTGGTGGGTATTTTTTTTATGTATGTACACCGATTACTCCGAGGTTTCTGATCCGATTTCTGTGATTATTTTTAGTTCGATGCGGTATACTGCCATTTGGTCCCGTAAAAATTTGAGTCGGTTTGGTTTGGTAGTTTTTATTTTATGAGCATTTCTGCTTATTTCAATTTCTGCGTTGACGAAGACGTCATCTAAGTATCACCCCTTAAAAGTGAAAAATAAAAAACTTAATAAAAATAAAAAAAGAATAAAATAACCTTAATTTCAGAAGTCGGTGTTTTCGGTTTCGTTTCTTTGTTTTTTAACACCGACTTTTGAAATTAAGGTTATTTTATTCTTTTTAGTGTTTTGTTTGGAAGTCGGTTATATTTTTTTGTAAAAAGTTTTTTTTTTCTAGCTTAAAAACTTCAAGGTTTCTCCACCACTAGTGATAAATTATATCCCCAAAACTATTAGTGTACCTCCATGATCGACCATTACTATGTCATTTCTGTCTTATCCATTCATACATCAATTCTTTGCAAAACCATTTTGGCAGCATCGCAAAACCGCAAAGTGAAACGGGAATAAATAAAATAAATTATTCGAAAAATAAATCGATTCGCAATAAAAAGCATTTGGTATAAAATCGTATGGCTTATACCGCGAATGCATGATTAAGTATTTAACTTTTAAAGCTGTTTAATGGTAACATTTTATTTATACGGACTGTCTGAGTGGCCAGTGGTTTTATGTCTTTTCGTATTTATAAGTGCACTTAAAAATTAAGATCTTTAATTTGGTTGTAAATGTCTTAAAAGAGTTGTCCTGTGTTTCTTGTTGTGTTAAGTTGTATAAATAGTAATACATGTTGGGTCAAACGATAAGCTTCCATTTCCAAGCCTACTGCTGGACAATCATTATCATATCAGCCGAAAGACGTCCACTACTGGACATAGGCCTTCCCCAAGAGTCGACACAACAACCCGTCCTGTGCGTCTCGCACCCATCGGCTACCTGCGACCCGAACCAGGTCACCGATCCACCTTCTGCGAGGCCTTCCAACGCTCATGCTTTGGGCAATATGATAAATCGTTATTTTATTTCTTTTATAAATTAGAAGAATAACAATCAAGCTTAAGCTCGCTCCATCGTGGACTTTGTCTCTGTCATCTCTGACCTAGACTTAAGTCAAGAGCAAACCTATCTCAAAAAAAAACATATTCTAAACTTCTAAAGGAAGAAATTTAAATCGTAACTAACATGATACAAGCGAAAGAGTTGTTTTTAGGGTTCCGAAAAAAAAACTGTCCGTCTGTCACAGCCAGTTTTCTCCGGATCCACTAAACAGATTCTGTTGAAATTTCGTACACATATGGACTTCTATGACCCAAACACGGACGCGTTTCGTAAATCATTAATTTTTTAGTATGGGGGTCACTTTTAGGGGTAAGGGTTTACTATGATAATTTTAATTATATTTTTTTTTTATAATTTTAAAATAAATTGTTTAGAAGTTATTCAAGAAATTAGACGAAAAATGACCATTCCCCCCCTCATTTCCGAAACTACTGAGCCTAAAATTTTGAAAAAAAAAATGGTGATAATAGATCTTTACCTAAATATTACAGGAAAACCTATTGGAAGTCTGTAGTATTAAAATAACATGTTAAAAAGAATAATTTCGTTCGGAACCCTTTGCACGCGAGTCAGACTCGCACTTGGCCAGTTTTTTACACTTACACATCTAAATCCCCGATCCGATTTTGATTAATTTTGGTACCCACTTATAGATGGAACCCTGGAGACGGGTATGGGCTGCTTTAACGCGAGTGAAGCCACAGTCAAAAGCTATTTCAATATAAGTATTCATGCGAGATTTATAACCTACAGCTTAAGATCACAAAGTTGGTTCGAGAACCTCAAACTAACTTCTGCATCTTGAATAAAATATATCCCGGAATAAAATTTTCATCCGCTAAATTCGGATAGTCGAAATATTATATACATACATACATATGTATAGAGGATTGCATCTCGCACTGGAGTAAAAATGTAAGATTTTTATTTTTACGTCCCTCTCTCATCCCCCGAGCAGATAAAGGCGTAAGTGGTCCAATTTATAAGGTTTTCTGCCTCATTCCTTAAAGCCCATTCTCTCTTATCCGATGAGTGCGTACTTACTATTGTAGGTACGCACCTAATATATTAGGTTGATAAATTGCTATTATGTGATAGTGCCTAAAATATTGGTTGGATTCTCATAGCTTAACTTGTAGATAATCTTAGTCAGGTGATTGCATATCGTCGTAAAATACACCGCTAATGTCTTATGTGCTTGAATTCTTGATGCAATACTACCCAAGTCTAGTTTTAACAATATAAACTAACTCGCTGATCCGCAAAACTTCGTCTGCGTCACATCTTTCCTAAAGATAGGACGTTAGTTCCGAGGAATTTGAAAATAAAGGTATTTAAAGAACCTATTGCCGATGCCGTCGCGTTGATCCCTATCAACTAAAGTGCGAAAGCGACAACTGCAGCAGAGGCTGATTTTACGTATAAAAACCTTGACCAAAAGACGTTTGTATTCCGCTATTTTCTTCTTCAAAACAGGATTGATCTATAAATAATATATCAAAATTTAGAAGAGATCTATGCTTCTATTATTTTCTATTTTGTTAAAAACTTATCAAATTTGTCTGTTAGTCGTCTGAACATGGCGGTAAAAACGGGCTGTTTTTTCGGATGTTTGAATTGTCATAATTCTTTAAGCAATTATGTTTTGGAAAAAAAAGATATAGGCACGTATTAATTCAATCTCTATTTAAAAAAAAAAAAAACATTGCTTTATCAGCATTATCTGCGAAGAAAACAGCGGAATGCGTTTGTATGGAGAAAGGCCCAAGAGTTACCGATTAGAGTCCCTTCTTAATGCTCCACTCCTATTGGTCGTAGTGTAATGTTATATAGCCTATAGCCTTTCTCGATAAATAAGTTATCCAACACTACAATATTTTTTCGATTTGACCCGATAGTTCTTGAGATTAACGCGTTAAACCACACATACAAACAAACTCTACAGCTTTATAATCTTCTTCTAGTCTTCTAATATATAGTTTGAGTATACTATGCGGCTTACCCAAATGTCCTTACTTTGGTATTGTTCGTTGTTTCGTCTTCTTCATGAAAGAATTACACACACAGAAAATTTATAAAACATGATTTTCAGATCTATCTGAGAATTTCCTCTGTTTTTTCTTTTTATAAAATCGGAGAATGAACGCATCAATAGCTCAATAGGATCTCCTTGAAAGTACGACTTATCCCTTCACCACTTGCCCATTGACATTTAGCTAATTACCACCCCTAAGTGCCATGTGCAGAGTTGTTACCCAAAAACTTCCCCAAAGCCTGTTCCACGACATTAACCCCATAATCCCACCACCACATAACTTGCTGAACCACCTAATTATCTTCCAAAGCACCAAAACTTTGTCATTTAACTTCGTATCCTGGCTATTCGGGAGGAAATCTCAAAGTACAGTCGACAAAGGGGATGTGTTTGCAGGTTGTAGGTAGGTACAACTGCTTTTAGACTCGGTACGTCTTGCTTGTACTAGCTTATTTGGATCCTATTTATCGCTTGTCTCTTTCAGCAGGGTCCTCAATAAAATTTGTGGCTGTAAATATGTACTGTGTTAAGCACTTTGTAGGATATTTTTTTATAATTTACTTCAATATGGTGAATGAAAAAAGGTAAAAGTGTATGTCATAATTAACAGCGTGGAAACTTACTTTACTCTGCCCTGTAATTATGCATTAACAGTCTGGTAATCATATTAAGCACAACTGTATCAGGAGATGTGGTTGTGTTTTTACAAGTAACAGGCAAAATTTACTGTAATTCCATACAACACAACTTTAAGAAGCAACTTAAACATACTCACAGCTAAACGAACCATGTCAAAGTCAAATGATTTATTTCAACTATATCATTAATAAAGGCACTTTTGAATGTCAAATGAAAATAAAATATCATAGTGACTCTAGCCGTCATGTCATAGACTTAACTCAGCAAACGCACAACGTGGGATAAAGTACAGCAAAAGAGTGGTAGGTAAACTCAAACTCAAATCGTATATTTCAAATAAAAAACCATTTACAGACTTTTGAATTGTCAGGGTCGATCGGTCCAAAAAGATGAAGTTATTTGCACGTTCCAAAGCGTAGATCTCTATGGAGAAGAACGTGCAAGAAACTCCACGGACAATCTTTTAAACCATGTGATGTAGTCGGTAGTCGACCACGTCCACACTTATCTCGTTTGCCGTCAGTACAAGGATCACAAGAGTAATCCTCTTATAAATACAGCCGGCGACGCCTAAAGAGTGGAAAATCTGAGATAATCTCTTGATGACATGATTTCCAAATTAGGAGCCCAAGTTTTTACATTTAAATGAGTTTTTGTTGGGCCCAGATATTATTGTTGTAAGGACGGAATCGGCAGTTTTGTGTATGGATTTTTGGTCCCATTTTGTTTACTCTGTATTTCTATACTGTGGAGGATTTTGTACTATGTCAAAGGGAGGCGTTGTCAGTGGATTATGTTTGGGTATGTAGTCGAAAATTACTGCAGTATTCTTGTTATTTAAAATAAACAATACTAATATGATTGTTAAAAGTATTATTCGACAAAATTCAATGTAAGCACAGCAATCAAAATGCAATATTTAGCCAGTGAAAATGTATGAAACAGCAGATTTTTTTTGGAGATTTCAGTGTTGGTCTCAAAGTAAAATTTGTTTATAATCATGTGTACTTTCACTGCCTAAGAGCTTGTTAGTGTTTTACAAATAACCCTGTATACTTTTATATTGTGAAGGTGTTAAATAATTGTCAACATATATTTTTCAAAGTTATGATCCTATAACGAAAACCTTTCACTGATAGAAAGCTGTGGGATTTGCCATAAGAGCAAAACCGCGGGAAAAAGCTAGTTTAATAATATTTTTCAATCTACAAAAGACATTAATTACCTACTTAAATAAACAACTTTACAAAATTTAAATCACGTCCCAACATTAAAACATCCTTTGTACCGCGATAATTAAGTATATTCAAAAGATAAAAGTGGTACATCCCTGGCTTAGAAAAACTTACTAACATTTAGAAAACCTTACCAAAATTTTGTGGCACACGTTGCCACCTTAAGCTTGTTATAACTAACATGTTGTGGCGTGGGTTCCGGAATAGTTATTTAAGGACCAACCCACGCCGCGCTCTAAAAAGGTCCAAAATCTATTTGTAAACTAATTTTAGTTGCTTTTGATGTTCAAAAGTGAAATGGCCCCTTTGTTTTATGTTTAATTTCAATGTAAACGTTTTTATTGTTGGCTTGGTGATTTTGTTGGTATGCCTTTTTGTGTTTGTTTTAACGGAAGTGTTTTGTTTTTGTCCAAAAAGGCACAGTAAAAACCAAAACTACTATGTACGCAGTGGGAGTCTGTAGAAAACTAAAGAAGGCCTAGGTACTAGGAAATGGGGCCTGCTAGGGCTGCAGGTTTGTTCGAAGGAATTAGTGAAAAACAAAGGGCATTTAAAGGAACACGGATGGGTTTTAGTCAGTAAGAGACTGACACTCCTTACCGCTTCGCCCAGCGCGGGAAAAGTAATTTAATTTCCCATAAAAAACATTGCTAGGAAATGCTAGTGTGATGACTAAGGGCCATTTTCACCAATTCAAACTGTAAATCTGAACTGCGTTCAAGAGGTGTCAGTGTCAATATTCTACAGAAAATAACGACACTTGTATGCTGATCGCGATCAGGTGGGCTACTCTCTAAACCCGAAGTCCGTAGTTTCGGTCTTAGTTGCAGGCATATTCTACTCCGTATCACCTAACCACTGAGAACTAATGATAACACGATTTTGACAGTTGCTACGAATCATCATTCATTCTTAGTTCGGGTTCGGGACTAATCGTAAGTCTGTAGGTGATACGGAGAAGAATACGCCCCCTCGCAATCCGCAACTAAGCCCGAAACTACGGAATTCGGGCTTAGAGAGTAGCTCCCCAGTTTCGTTGGTGAAATTCGCCCTTAGATGTAGTTGCAGTGAATTTTTCGGAGAACGCATAGAGAGGAATTGGAAGCTATAAGGAAGACTTTTTTCCAGTTTTAGAACAGTACAGCTGCCCTACTATGACGTTCTAATGCCAACGCCACAATGATTTCGTTATGAGAGAGAGACACACAGAACTATACAAGACGGAATCATTGAATCATCATAGTAGTCGAATATTATCCGAAGATTACTCCCGGGATGAAAATCCAAAATATTTGAGGATATGATCCCGTAAGAAACAGACAGGCAGACAAAGTTACTTCCGTATAATGTTAGTTATGTATACCTAACATATCGTACACATAAATTAACTTGCATCACTTTTGTATTCCCGGAAGCGTTAGGCAGAGGTGACAAATTCCGCCAGTTATCTATACTAATATATAAAGCTGAATACTAATATATAAAGCTGAAGAGTTTGTTTAATTGTTTGCTTGCGCTAATCTCAGTAACTGCTGGTCCGATTTGAAAAATTATTTCAGTGTTAGATAGCCCATTTATCGAGGAAGGCTATAGGTTATATACCATTATGCTAAGACCAATAGGAGCGGAGCAGACGAAGTTGCGCGGGACAACTAGTGTTAAAATATTTTGTTATTGGACATAATTTTATTTCAATAACACAAAAAAGAAAATTCTACCAAATTGCTGTAACTTTCCCACTTTATACAAAGTCAATTTATTCTAAAATACTTGACGTTTTCATCACACAATCCCTTGATTGACACTTTTTAAATTGCTCGCTAAACTTTCAGCTAAAAAAAAATATGTAAAAGTCCAGTTTGACGCAATGCTTGAACAAACAGCCAGACAAACTTTACTATTTGTTTTTATTCGTAGAGCATATAGACCCAACGGTTAAAAAAATGTCATCGGTGTATAGGGGCACGAACTAAAAATATAAGGGTATTTGCATGATCTAAACGAATATTTTTAGGGTTAAAATTATCATTATTTTGTACTCGTGGGAAAAAAATCAACTATAGTTGTCAAAAAATAAAAGGCCCGTTTTGACAGAGGGATACAACATTGTTTTACTAGTAAGTATGAAAGAGACATAAAAATAAATCTCTTTCGCACTTAGTGGTAAAGCAATCTTCTATCCCTCTCTACTCAGCTGTCAAATCGGGTTTTTAGATTTTGGTGATTTTAACATCAGAACTTGTAGAATAAAAAAAATATTTGCACGTTCAAAAGTGCATATCTATACAAAAGAAAAGAAAGAAAAATTGTTTATTCCGCCCAAACAGACCCACATTAATATGACATTATTTTTAAAATACACAAATAAACAACTATAAAATAAAATAAGAGACAAACATTCGTCCGTAAAACCACTGCCAGCCTGTGTCAGGAACGGGCATTATAAAAAAGTCATTACTGTCGCGGTCACGTCATAGACAAACCATGGATAACAAAAAAATAAAAAAGATACTGACATGTGTGACCGGGACAGTGAGTGAGTGAAAAACGTGAAAGAAACTCCACGGACACTCTTTTAAAACAATAAATTATCACAACGCAATCATTGATATATAAAAACCCAAGATACACACTCAGCATCTCACAAACGTCCACATCAAACAAGCGCACAATTAAACTTGTGCGCTAGTTTGAAACAGTCACGCATCGCTCGCCATATTGCACTGCTTTGTAAAAACAACTTTAAGCGATCCGAGTAAGGTTGAATTTGCAAAAAAAAATGTTTATAGTATAACTACACACAACTCACACATGACACTTGATACACGTCAGTTTTTGACGACAGTTCCGAGTGTTGCATTTGTTCGAGACTGTGCATCTTGGGTTTTTTATATATCAATGAATGCAATACTCCGATATGGGAGGGAATTGGAGCTATACAAGACTCTGAATATCACAATCATTTTCTCCGGAAGTATAATGCCACTAGCTGCTTCGCGTAACTTTGCGTCAGATTTTTCATTAATGCTCCATTCCTATTGGTCGTAGCGTGATGTTATACATTAAAACCTTCCTCAATACATGGGCTACCCTACACTAAAATAATTTTTCAATTCAAACTAGTAGTTCCTGTGATTAGTGCGTTCAACCAAAGAAATTCTTCCCACGCAATTTCGTCTGCTCCGCTCCTGTTGGTCTTAACGTGATGATATATATAGCCTATGGTCTTCCTCGATAAATGGGCTGTCCAACACTGAAAGAATATTTCAAATCGGACCAGTAGTTCCTGAGATTAGCGCGTTCAAGAAAACAAACAAACTCTTCAGTTTATATTAGTACAGAAGTATAGATATATATACTAGCTGACCCCCCCCCCCACTTCGTTGGGCGGTATTTTTGGGGTTAATATATAGCCCATGACACTCACAAAGAACGTGGCTTTCTATTGGTCAAAGAATTTTCAAAATCGGTTCACAAGATCCATTGATCTCTACAACCACAAAAACTTTACCTTTTTATAATAATATTAGTATATATTTAGTATACTAGCTGACCCGTCCCCACTTCGTTGGGCGGTATTTTTCGGGTTAATATATAGCCTATGACACTCACAAATAACGTGTCTTTCTATTGGTAAAATTAAACCTCACAAACTTTACCTCTTTATAATATTAGTATAGACTAGCTGACCCGCGCAACTTCGTCTGCGTCACAATTTTCATTACTGATCTGCTCCTTTTGGTCTTAGCGTGATGGTATATAACCTATAGCCTTCCCCGATAAATGGGCTATCTAACACTGAAAGATTTTTTCAAATCGGACCAGTAGTTCCTGAGATTAGCGCGTTCAAGCAAACAAACAAACAAACTCTTCAGCTTTATATATTAGTATAGAAAGTATAGATATAGAAATACAGACAAAGTAAGTATAGATTGGCACATGACGCGTCATAGTAAACACTGAAAGCCAACTTTTTAATTTGTTTATAAGCAAGCCATTGGCGGTCCTAAAAGGGTTCCTAGAACTGGATTCATTGAAAGATGATGTTCTGAATATTGCGAACTAATTGTATGCAAATAACAATGTTTGCTGCGATATTTTTATGTGAAGGTTGTCAAACGTATGTTTGCGTATTTATTCATTTATAAGCTGTTTTCAGAAATGGAGGTTTTGTGTTTTTGCTTTTTATTTGCAGGTGGTTCCTAATTGAAAATATATGAAAGAACAAAGTTTATTTTACACATATAAAGCGTTCATTATACTATGTAAACATACTCAACAACACTGCTACATATCAACTAGTGTTTATAAAAGATTTAAGAAACCTTCAGCTTCAAGTGGGGTCTTGGACTATAGGAATAAACCCCGACTCTCAAAAAGTCAATCTCAGGAAGGCAGCCGCTCCACGTAAAAAAATAAAAAAAATCTCCGAAAATATAAAACTTATAAAAATAAGAAATAATTTCTATTCATCCTTTTAATTTAATATAGACCGTACGATTGTTTGGGCCAAGCGCCTTCGTCTCAGGAAACCGCAAATCTTTTGTATTTACGAGTATAAGTATTATTATCGATCTCCCGATACGATGACGCTTTATTTAATGTTTTTTTCAACCTTTTTAAACTTAATTTTCATTTTGGTGCTTAATATTCCTCATTCCCTTTCAATATAGTGTATATTGTTCTGCTAGTCAAGCCCTTTCATTTGATACCCATATTGAGGGAGTTGTGAAAAATATGTAAGCCGCCATTTTGTGGCGGCGGCCATCTTGGACCGATTTTCATCAAACACAGCTAAAAACACTCTCGACTAATTCACCATTCAAACAAAATTAAAACCGTTTCATCCGTTCGGGAGCTAAGCTAAGACAGACACACACAGACACGTCAAACTTATAACACTCCGTCGTTTTTGCGTCGGGGGTTTAATACTGGTGTTCAGCTGAATCCGGTTTGACTGAGAAGCGACCCCAAAATATTATGTACGTATGTAGTTGGGAGAAGACTAGGCAGATGATGACGTGAAATTGACCTGTTAATCTCACTGTCAGAATATGACTATTTGACCAACAATTTCTACCCTAGCCTGAACTATTCTCAAAGCCCCTTTCGCTAGAAAAACTCAGCAATTTTTCACAGCATTCCAAGTATTTATTTTATCTCTTAAAATAATTAATTATCGTAGTCCAACACGGAAAAATCTTGTCTCGTCTCTATTTTCATAAAACTAGCAGTTTCTTTCGCCGTAACCTAAGTAAATGGTTAGTTGTTTTTTGAGCGGAACGAGCGAAAAAAGCGAGCGCTAAGATAAATGAGCGGTGTCCAGTGAGACGTGTTGTAAGCGCGTATTGTGTTCAGTTCAGCTCAGTTACTGTCTTAATGTTGAAAAGACTTCATTTAATAGAAGGAGGTTTTGAATAAGACTTGGGCAAATGAGACTGTTAAAAGGGATAAATCCTTGCCCAGTTACGTTGTTACGGGGTAAAGATTTATCCCTTTTTTAGGGTTCCGAAAAAAAAAGGGAACCCTTATAGGATCACGCGGGTGTCTGTCTGTCTGTCTGTCCGTCTGTCACAGCCAGTTTTCTCCGGATCCACTGGACCGATTCTGTTGAAATTTGATACACATATGGACTTCTATGGCCCAAACACGGACGCCTTACGTAAATTGTTAATTTTTTAGTATAGGGGTCACTTTTGGGGGTGGAATAAGAAAATTAGAAAAAGGAATTTTTTGAACAATATCGTGTGACATATCAAATGAAAGGGCTTACTGTGAGAGATTTATTTATATTTTTTTCATAATTTTAAAATAAATGGTTTTGAAGTTATTCAAGAAATTAGACGAAAAATGACCACCCCCCCCTTATCTCCGAAACTACTGAGCCTAAAACTTTGAAAAAAAAGGAGATAATAGATCTTTACCTAAAGATTACAGGAAAACCTATTAGAAGTCTGTAATGTCAAAATAACATGTTAAAAAAAATAAATTCGTTCGGAACCCTTTGCACGCGAGTCCGACTCGCACTTGGCCAGTTTTTTTAGGGATGGGAAATCATCAAATGACTCCCTCCGCTCGCTCTGGGCGGAGTCGAAGGAAGCGTCAGACTCTTAGGCTACCTATCTACAGGGATGCGTTTTAGTTAGTAAGGGCGCCTGTCCATTTCAGCGGAGCGAGGCAGCGGAGCCGAAAAACGGAGAAATATTAACCAATGGAATTGCACAAAATGTCAGTGACTTACGTGGTGCGGAGATTTTATGTAATTAGATTGGTAAAAATTTCTCCACTCCACACTCTTACTGACTAAAAACCCATCCGTGTTCTCCTCCTAATGCACTTTGCGTTCCAGCTCGCGATGACTCTTTCGAACAAATTTTGCAACCAAGGATTTATCCCTACAAGTATCCTAGTCATTTCCTTCAATTGACTAAATCAATTTCAAAGTTACTCGTAATAACTAAGTATGTATTAACATTGATCGAGGGTGGTTTTTTAATTGTTTGTTGTTGAGTGGAGTAGAGGTAGTTTTTTTTTTATTTATGATGGGTTTGCTCTTGACTCTAGTCTAGGTTAGAGATGACAGAGACAAAGTCTACGATGGAGCGAACTTACCCAGAAGGAGCCTGTGCACTCTAACTTGGAAGAGATTCGGGTTGTAACCGTTTGGAAACACAGATGCTGGCAGAGAGTTCCACACCTTTGCTGTGCGCATTATAAAAGACGTTTGGCTTAGTGCAAATTGGTGGAATACCAACAAAGTAGGGATGGTAAGAGGCAGTGCCTCTGGATGTCCGATGATGGAAGGGGCCGGTAGTTTCCCTCAAACGGATTAATAGAACTTATTCATCTTGACGAACTTATTAGTAAGTAACGTAAGACGGGGCTGGCTAAGGTCAGTGTTGCGGAATTAGTTCGAAAGAGTCACCGCGGTCCTGGGGGGCTACTCTCTAACGAAATCCGTAGTTTCGGGCTTAGTTTCGGGCGGGCATTTTCTACTCCGTATCACCTAACCACTGAGGACTAATGATAACACGATTTGACAGTTACTGTGAAATCGTGTTGTCATTCATTCTCAGTTCGGGTTCGGGACTAATCGTAAGTCTGTAGGTGATACGGAGTAGAATACGCCCGCCCGCAACTAAGCCCGAAACTACGGATTTCGTTAGAGAGTAGCCCCCCTGGAACGCAAAGGGTACTAGGAGGATCACTGGGTTTTAGTCAGTAAGAGTCAACACTCCCTTCTGCTTCACCCAGAGCGGGAGGAGTCATTTGATGATATCCCACCCTTAAAAAAATAAATAAAAAATAACGTTATAGAATTGAGGATTGATTGTATTATGATAATTGTCGTAAAATAATAAAATATTCTAAGTGTATTTATTTCTAGCCTGACCCTGTTACAAAACTATGAAGCGTTAATATCAAATATTACTAAAAGAATTGATTGATTTCTTACTTATTTTATCGATCTTCCGCATTGCGTTTCAAAAGATTCAGACGTTTACCTGTAACAAGAAAATAAAACATTAATTAATAATTTGTTTCCAAAACTAATGTGCAAGTGAAACTAGTTTCTAAATTTAATCACAAAGAGAATTACTATTTTTTACTGGTATCTATCCTCTAACCTAAAATATAAAATTCTTCCGTTACTGACTGACTGACAGACAACGCATAGCCGAAACTACTGGTCATAGAAAGCTAAAAATTTGCCATGTAGGTTCCTTGGGGAGTGTAATAGCACTAAGAGAGGATTTCCCGAAATTCCTACGGGAAAAAACGGGATTTGCGCATATGAAGTCGCGGTCAAAAGCTAGTTCTTAATAATATAAGGCTTCTTCTTCTTCTTATCGTGTGGGTAGTAAGGTCTAACGACCCCACACACCCTAGTGTCAGAGTTTCCAAACCGTCTCAAGGGCCTCTGACATGGTTTATTTGACGACCGCCATTTGGCGGCTGGAACCACTGGCTTGTACGCGCCTTCTGAAGCACGGAATCATCTTTTTTATCAGACAATCAGATGATCCAAGCCTGCAATGTCCTTACCAAACTGGAAAACAACTTTACAAAGTATGCTTTTCCGTGGGAATTGAACCTTCGACCACTGGGTCACAAGAAAACGCCTAAACCACTCGACCGCGGAGACAGTTACAATTATAAAGATTCTAGATGCATTTATTCGTGTGATTTTTGGTACATTTTACATGAGATCTTAATAATAAACAATCAGTTCCTCAAAAAATCTACCTTAAAGGTGTACACTCTTTCATGTCATAGTAGGTAATTATTATAAAAAAAGAATAGTCAACATATTTACTTAAAATAATTACAACAAAACACAACATAACCTAAAACAGAAAAAAAAGCAAAAACTCAGGACGACCAATAGGAGCAGAGCATTTGTGACATGTGACGTAGAGGAAGTTCGCGGGTCACCTACTTTAATATAAATTCTTAACCAATCAACCCAACATCCACACGAGTATCCAAATAATTTCAAATTAAAGAATACACTCTCTACTACATTCTTACTCCCAAAAGGGTCCTCAAAAGACCCCCACTATCAAACAGAGTGAAAGCGAGTTCCCTTAATAGCCGCTATTTTAATTATACGTGAGAAGGACGAAAGGCTTTCACCTTTAGGCGAACCTTTTTAAGGTTCCGTAGCCAAAGGGTAACGAACGGAGCGCTATCCGTCCGTCTGCCTGTCAGTGGGCTGTATCTCAAGAGCCGTAATAAATTTTTCACAGAGTGTGTATTTCTTTTGCCGCTAAATCCACAATTAACGTGTGTTTCTTTTTTTCAGTTTGTGGTACGGCGCTTTGTGTGAGAGTCCGACTCGCACTCGACTTCGCCTGTTATTAGGGATCCGAAGCGAACCTTTAGGTATAGTGCAACATGGTTTTTCTGGCTGCCACAAACTGCTACTTTTTACAGAAAAAATAAACTATACTAATGCTTTAAATTTGAAATTCGGGCTTGAAATGCTGATCACCTAGATAGGCTGATATACTCGAAAATCTAGTTGATAGACGTTTATTTAAATATATTACAAAAAAAGGAAATTTACCCTTTAATTTAACATAGTAAACCCATTTACAATAAAACAATTATTACTATTACAGTAATTTTGCTGTTGTAAAAAAGAACATTGAAAACAGCAAAACTTAATTATTTTTATTTTTTGCTTACTTACAACGAGGATACAGAAAGTTGACAGTTAGTGAGAGAAGGCCAAAAAAAAACTGGCCAAGTGCGAGTCGGACTCGCGTACAAAGGGTTCCGAACGAATTTAATTTTTTTAACATGTTATTTTAACACTACAGACTTCTAATAGCTTTTCCTGTAATCTTTAGGTAAAGATATATTATCTCCATTTTTTTCAAAATTTTAGGCTCAGTACTTTCGGAGATAAGGGGGGGGAATGGTAATTTTTCGTCTAATTTCTTGAATAACTTCAAAACCGTTTATTTTAAAATTATGAAAAAAATAAAATTAAAACCCTCACAGTAAGCCTTTTCATTTGATATGTCACACAATATGGTTCAACAAACTTTTTTTTAAATTTTCTAGTTAGATCCCCAAAAGTGACCCGCATACTAAAAATTTAATGATTTACGTAACGCGTCCGTGTATGGGTCACAGAAGTGAACCAAATTTCAACAGAATCGGTCTAGTGGATCCGGAGAAAACTGGCTGTGACAGACGGACAGACAGACAGACACCCGAGTGATCCTATAAGGGTTCCTTTTTTTTCGGAACCCTAAAAAGGTTAAATACACACAAATACAAGGTAAAAATTATAAGGTTTTAAGGTACGGCACCGTCGAAGGCTAAATCTGACTCGTTCTTCGCTGGATTTTTTAATAAACTATTCTCATTGACGGCGTTAGCGTCTGATTACTGAAATGCTCTCGGCTTTTTTTCAGGGGAATGACCTGTAGTGCCGCGGCTTTGTGATTTGATTTGATTCTTATATTATCAATGGTTAGTTTCTGTGAGAATTAGTGAACCTAACAAAACCTCAATAAGTTTGAATCCTTTCTGAAGCAGAGGGAATATGTTTACCACCTTATTTCACAGTTCATAAATCAACGATAACTTTGCCATTAGTTATTCTATTGTTTCAAAATTATTATTAAAAGACACATCAATCATTCATTAAATATTTATATAGATAAGATAAAAAAGTATAAATTTATATGTTCTATCTATTAAAATGCCTATGACAATTCTGGCATATTTTTCGATTTCCATATTGTTCTGCCTGTTTAAAAGTTAAAACATGTTTTCTTCTGAGGTTTTCTTTTAGCACTGATTAGCGTACGTTTGACCGCTTTCTCACCTGATGGTAAGCGAAGATGTGGTTGAAGATGGAGCACGTTTGCCTAGAAGTAACCTATTCACTCTTGACTTAAAGACTCCCAGGTTGTAGCTATCAGGAAACACAGACTCCGGCAGGGAATTCCACTCCTTAGCTGTACGCACTATGAATGTGTTCCCAAATCGTTTCGCGATTTCAGTATTGGTCCCATAGTGAAAGTTGTTCATAGTGATGAGTTCAATGACCCCTTAAGAGGTATTGCGTTTATTCTGTTACAGGTTGTATATAATCTGAATCTCGGAAACGGCTCCAACGATTTTCATGAAATTAGTACGCAGGGGGGTTTCAGGAGCGATAAATCGATCTAGCTAGGTTTCATTTTTAGAAAACGTCGTAAAAAAACACATTATCCAGGTACTAATGTTAATAGTAAAAAGTATTTTTTTTAACTATTGATAGGCACGCGTTTGACCACTATCTCACCTGATGGTAAGCGATGATGTGGTCGAAGATGGAGCACGCTTGCCTAGAAGTATATCTTGTATCTAGCAATATTAATAGTCACGAAAGTGGCTATTAAATACTAAAAGAATTTTTCCAAATCCAACTGGTAGTTCAAGAGATTAGCGCTTTCAAACAGAAAAACATACTCTTCAGGTTTATAATATTAATTTGTAGTATAAATTAATTTAAGTAAGGACGGATTGTTAGTGGCGACGACACACAGAATCCTAGATGAAGCTTGTTGAATCCACAAGTCTTTACGTAGTTGAATTTGTCAAGCCAATCTGTCGCCTAGATTTGGGAGGATTCCGAAATCAACAGACATGTTTCTATATATGAATTCGTATCTAGAATCTAGATTTAAGTGTCAAGAGTATCATTTTAGCCCGTAGCAGTAAAGATACACATGAATACTCATAAGTATATCTGCTGCTACCATATTATTATTATGAACCTTATGTAAAAGCGTGTAACATCTCTATTTTTCCACTGATTTTTATTTTTTTGCTTTATTTTTTAATTTTATTAAATTTATATTTTCAAAAAAAACCGTACAATTTTAGTAACATCTTAAGAATGAGTATGTATTTATTTATTCATCTAGATTTTATGATAGCAGTTATTTAAAATGTAAATCGATTAATTTCCCAGACTCAACTTTAGTAGGGAATATGCATGCGATTTTTTTATTTGCAAAATGAATTACTTATTAGCTCTAGTAAACTATCATGAAATATTTTTTTAAATACTTTGATCAGCGATGAAGGTATAAAGCTTCAAAGATTACAATTAGAAAGAGAAATCCGATATAAACTTTGACGTCAAAGTCCACGCCTATACAGCTGCCATAGAAAACAGCGTTTTCGCAATAGGAACAGATATATTTGTTCAAAATAATTATATCTCGTTTTTTTCGAGCCATTTTGATTCTATATTCACTGTTAGTATTATATTTTTGTATAGTTTTAGATAAACTGTATAGATAATGAATATTGTTTTCATGCATATTTCCTGACTTTTTACCCGAAGGATAATCAAACAAAATAGCCTTATTATTAAGCTTTTGCTGTCCATGTGTCCGTTTATCTATCAACCGTAGTATGTAGACAGTTGTTAGACTGAGTGTGATTTTGTAATGCTATAGTGGCAACCACGAATTTAAAAAAATAAAGGAGATCTAGAACAAACGTGTTTTTTTGCGGTTTATGTACGGAACCCTTCGGGTGTGAATCCAACTCACACTTTACCGGTTTTTTTTTTCTTTTGTCAAAACTATGGAATATTTTTCAGTATTTCCTAACATGCATATTTTTTACACGACTGCCTAAACAAAGGGTTCAAAGTTCATGTATGTATGTGAGTTTCTTTATTTCTCTCTAACTTCTAAACGCCTAAAACGATTTCGATATATGTGTTATCACTAAAAAAGTTGCGTTATTTAGCTAAAAGTACGCTAATCAATAATGAAATCTACACATTGCAAATTAATTTTGAAATAACCCCGCAGTCCCATCAAAATTCCACCCATGATCTCTACCAGAACTACAAAATCCGTACTAACATAGTCGGAGAGCCAGTAGATAATCTTGTTACCGCAGCCCAAGAGGAAGTTTTAAGAGCTGCACGCACCATCACTTAACTTGTTAGCTTAGCTCCTGTACTATAAATTTCACTACACCTAACTTAATTTAGTGGCAGTGGGACGCTGGTAGATGCTGAACTTTGAACTCGAAAGTTTAAGAACTTTGAGTTAGTTTTATTTATGGATTTGAAGTTGGTTGCGGACTGGTTTAAGGGCTGGCCTAATTGGGGTGACTCTTAGAAATGTTCTATTGATTTTTTTAACTTATTAGATATATACACTTAATGTACCCGACATAAACTACCTCTAGGCGTATTTTTTCTTTTTTTAAACAATAAATTAAGATGCATTAAAATGATAAAACCCTGTTAATATTTTTTACGTATTAAAACAATGTCACCGTTCCATTCCGGGGCGTACTTGGAACACAAAGCTTGAACTGCGCTCGCTCCTGTATGTTTCAAACTACGTGATGCGTCATAATATCTAATATTATTTTTTGTGTGTTGTATGCTCATAAATATTATTTATTTTTAATGAATATGTAGTAGACATTGGATAGATGAAGTGGGCTGCCGTTGTAAGACGAATAAAATGGCACTATGTATATATATATTTTTTTCAAGTTTTCAAGAAATAAGCTGAAGAATAACCATTCCCAAGGGGGGGGATTTCTTCTCTCCGAAAGAACTTTTGTTTTTCAAAATTTTAGACTTAGTAGGAGTCTAAAATTTTGAAAACATATAACCAACTTCCAAACAAATCACTACAAAGAATAAAATAACCTTTATTTCGGAAGTCGGTGTTTTTGGTTTTGTTTCTTTGTTGTTTTAACACCGACTTCCGAAATTAAGGTTATTTTATTCTTTGTAGTGTTTTGTTTGGAAGTCGGTTATATTTTTTTGTATAAAGCTTTTTATTTTTCACTTTTAAGTGTTGATACTTGGACGACGTCTTCGTCAACGCAGAAATTGAAATAAGCAAAAATGCTCATAACATAAAAACTACTCATCATCTGCCTAGCCTTTTCCCAACTAAATTAACATAAAAACTACTAAACCAAACATAATCAAATATTTATGGGACCAAATGACAAGTATATTGCATCGAACTAAAAAGAATCACAGAAATTGGTTCAGAAACCTCGGAGTAATCGGTGTACATACATAAAAAAGTACCTACCCAATTGAGAACCTCCTCCTTTTTAGGAAGTCGGTTAAAAACTTTGCCTTTACATTACTGAAAAACCTATAAGATATCTATGGTTCGAAAGTAACAATTCTTCTCGCACTTGGCCGGTTTTTATTTTTATTTTTTGTTTGAACAATAAAGAATAAGAATAAAGAATGTTTTTTTTTTATTTTGAAAATAATTACAGGACTAAAATCGTTTACTACGATCATCACAAAACATCTTAAGTCCTTCGACCAACATTTCGGTAGCTACCTACTACATGAAATACCACAGCCCGCAGCCCGAGTAAATCATAACACTTGGTTTGCAACCACAACTATTTGCCGCCATATTCTAACATCTTGTGAACGTACGAATAAGATGCACTGCTGGCCTATTAAGGCTGCTCTCTCGTAAAAAAGCTTAAAATAGCGTGCAGATGAACCAGCTTTTCGTCGGCTCTAACAGAGAAATTACATCTGAAAAAAATAGTAAGTAATCAACATGATATTTGATTTAGCCAGAATTTGTCTATCGGTATCACATAATTAGAAAATAAATCACCAAATCACCTCCCAAATTGTTAAGATGAAACCATTTTACTCCTTCATTTTTTAACAAAAGAGTATAAAAAATATTTACTGATTTGCAATTACAAACAAAAATGATTTGGTTTTGTTACTTTTTAAAAACATGTAATAATTTTATTATAAAAAATAAAAATGCAGGTAGCGGAGTGGCGCGTAGAGGGTTAGTTAGCTCCATTTGTATGCACAAGGTCATTGGCATGAATACAACCCTTAAGTCCTTCGACTAACATTTCGGTAGCTACCTACTACATGAAATACCACAGCCATAGCCCCAGTAAATCATAACACTTTGTTTGCAACCACAACTATTTGCCGCCATATTCTAACATCTCGTGAACGTACGAATAAGATCACTGCTCGCCTACTTACACATTTTTGAACAACTTTATAGGTAGGACGTGGTATTAAGATTCGGTGCCTCCGAGTCATTGGTAGATCTTTGACAGTCGAATACTGCCATTTTACTTCTATTTTACTATTGATAGGCACACGTTTGACCACTATCTCACCTGATGGTAAGCGATGATGTGGTCAAAGATGCAGCATGCTTGCCTAGAAGTAACCTATTCACTCTTGACTTAAAGACTCCCATAGGTTGTTGCTGTCAGGAAACTTAGACTCTTGCAGGGAATTCCAATCCTTAGCTGTGCGCACTATGAATGTGTTCCCAAAACGTTTTGTGGGTGGGATATCCACCATGTACCAGTGGCCCATCGCCGTGCGTCTTGTGGCCCGATAGTGGAATGGGTTTAGCGGAATTAAATTATGCAATTCCGTCGCACACTCCCCAAAATGCAAGCGGTAGAAAACCGACAGGCCAGCAACTCAGCGTCGATGCTCAAGACTTTGAAGCCTCGACTCGACGAGCGTTTCACTACTATACTAGGAGTATCTTACTTACTAAACTCTTCTTAATGCGAAAGTTTGAATGAATGTTTGTTACTCAATCACGCCAGAACTGCTGAACGGATCTGGATGAAATTTGACTCAGATATACAATAGTCTAGAAAAAAAGAAAATTAAATTAATGAAAGCACATAGGCTTTATATCCCGGGAGCATGACCCCTTGGGATAATTTTAGATACTCACGCGGGTAAATCCACTGGCTGAAGCTAGTATTTCATACTATCATTCTAGCATTACTCCACTTTCGAATAATCCAATAACCATATCCCTTAATTCTATAATCCAAACCCGAAGGCACTCGTGTACTCGGCTTCGTGAATGATCGGAATTCCGACCAAGGCCGAGAGGGATTGAAATTTGGCATTTTTCGCAATCCCCACCTTGTGACGTACCTGTGATTCATTTAGGCAAGTATGTGGTTTATAAATAAATAACCCTTTTATGTATTTCAGTTATTTAGGGTCAGATTAATTTTAGACTGAAAGGGATTAGATAAAAGTCGTATATAGTCTGAACTATTTCAGCAGAGAAATGAGGGCTAAGGAATTTGTAGATTACTTATTACATTTATATGTAAAAAAATAATTAATTAATATTTAATGTCACTGTCATCTTGCAGCAGTGATGTCGCAAACTGTGTTTTGTTTTTATCGTTGTTAATGTTATACTAACATAGTTCGTAAGTATATTGTTACTTACATTATGAGTCTCGTTACTTGAATTAAATATTATTATTATTTAATACAGGTTGAACTTTCTTTATTCAGCGCGGTATTGTTATTTATTGACATTAAATCGAAAAAGATTTTATTGTAAACAGTCAAAAAGTAATTTATGTACAGTCAACAAAACTATTCGGTATACAGGCAACAATTTTAATTTTTCCACAGCACTGCTAATGTTAATTTCTATCTATATAAGTATGTCAAAAGCTTAAAAAATTATAATGCACACATTATAATTTTTTAAGCTTTTGACATACTTACGAGTGTGGTGTGTAATAATTGTCTACTCAGCACACTCACAACATTGTTTAAAAGTAGTAGCAAGTTAGCTTGCCTGCGTACCAAATTTCTCCTAAGATACAGGATATTCCTAGTTTAGGAGGCAGGGCCCAAATTTTTGTATTGACTGTACTCCGTCCATCTCTCGCACATTAATTTTGTCAGTAATTAATTTTTCTCCCCCTGCTGACAATAATGTGAAATGTATGTGTCAGTCGTATTTTGCAAATAAATAAATATTATTATTATTATCTCCCGTATTGAGGAGCTCGTGGCTAGATAATAACAGCCGCACGGGTCGATATTCAAGGTTAAGCAACGCTTGCCAAGGTTGGTCTGTGGATGGGTGACCATCTTAACATACCGAGTTTCCTCCGTGTCTCGGAAAGCACGTTAAGCCGTTGGTCCCGGCTGTCATTTGTAGATCTTTGGCAGTCGTTACGGATAGTCAGAAGCCAGTAAATCTGACTCCAGTCTTGCCATGAAGTACCGTGTTACCCAGTTAATGGGTTGTGGAGGTCTGGTAGGCAGCCGCTCCATGTAAAATACTGGTATTCAGCTAAATCCGCCTTGATTGGAAGCCGACCCCAATGTAGTTGGGAAAAGGCTAGGCAGATGATGATGATCTCCCGTATTCAATAAATATTCCTATAAATTATATTATTATAAATTATTATTATTATTAAATAGCTTTGTTGACTGTACATACTTTTTAGAAAACTTTTTGGCTGTATTCAAAACTAGGCTACATGGATTTTAAATCGTATATTTCCGTGACATAGGTAGCCATGTAGGGGATTCAAAATATAGGGCTCGAGGAGAGGATTCCTAAAATCCCTAAAAATGTATGTTAGGTGGCATCCAATCTGTGATTGAACAAAAACAAAAGCCACCAGCTGCTGTACCGGAATTTGTTCGAAAGAGTCACCACGACCCTGGAACGCAAAAAGTATTAGGAGAAACACGGATAGGTTTTTGTCAGTAACAGTCTGACCCTTCTGCTCCGCCAAAAGCGTGAGGAGTCATTTTTAGATTTCCCATCCTTAAAAAAAAAACCAGCTGCCTTTTTTGCGGTTTGCTTTTTGATACCAGTAATGTTTTTCTGCCGTATGGTGCCGTAAAAGAATAATACCATCCCATCACTTCCCGTGGGTATCGTAAGAGGCGACTAAGGGACGCACCAGAGAATGGGCAGCAGCGTTCTCTATAAAACTCAACACCATACACTGTGATCGCCAACCTGCCTGCCAAGCGTGGCGATTATGACAACCCTCCCCCTTCCCCCTTTGTGGGAGGCCAATGTCCATCAGTGGACGTCTTTCAGCTGATATGATGATGATGATTTTTTTTCTGACAGTCCGTGCCGTATTATCGCTGTGTAAACGTTACTGTGTCTTCATATATGTATTGATATATGATTTTATTACCACACGACTCTATGTCACAATGATACATATTGAAATTCCCATCCAATTAGCCAAGTTAGACCTGGTAAAGCTAGCAAGTTCTAACCACACAAGACTGGTGTCACACAAAATTAGTATTACATTACTATCGTCGCCTAAATTCTAAACGAAGTTGAAGTGGCATTAGTTTAATGTGTGGCAAGCCTAACTGAAAGTCGTGCAGATCGTTAAGTGTTAGACCACAAAAGGGTAACGTACTCTAGTTATATGTTGTGTTAGGAACACTGGAGTGTGAAAACCCTAAAAACTGGCAAAAAAATCTGATGTTTCATACATTTTCATCGGCTAAATATTGCATTTTGTATGAAACAGCTGATATTATTTTTTTCGAATTTTCAGAGTTGGTCTCAAAGTAAAAGTTATTTATAATCATGTGTACTTTCACTTCCTGAGAGGTTATTCGTGTTTTACAAATAACCCTGTGTATCGTAACTTTAATTTGAAAGGATCTATTTCAGGTTTAGATATTAAAAGTTTGTACTTAATATGGATTACACAGTTTCGGTTGAAATACTGAAGGTTCATAGAACCCCATTAGATGGAAATAACATTGTGAACATCGGATTACATAAAATAGTTTTAACTAATCAATAATATTTCATCTTTTCACTAAAATTAGGATTTCATCAAATCCTTAACTTCCTATGAAGAAATGACTGTGGCGATTATTTTAACATCTGCCGGGAATAATCTGCCTTGGGGATTTGTTCAAATCCCCAATTGTATCATTTCCCTGCGACATTTTTCAAACCTCGTTCTTAGACAGTTACGCACCCCTATAGCCGAGTATAATAAGGTGCAAAATAACAATAAAAAGAGAAAATCTCACTATAGTGTTAGGGTCATAAAAAGAGTAGAAATAAAATGTGTAAGGAGCCACAATTTCCCTAGTATAACGCGGGACATATTAATTTTATGAGGGGTAATAACAGAAGCTTTTATGTGCTATAATATGATCTACTGAGTTTTATTGACAACCTTCGTGGTTTTCTAGGGCGAGAGGTTACAGAGGAAAATATTGCTATGTTCTTGTACGTGTGATTTCGAATACACGTCGACGCTTTACCTAATTCTAGGCAAGATGCTACCCCAAGGAGCGAGTGAATTGCCTAAGAGTAAGGCACTTATCTCATCGCCGGCGATCAGCGAGTAGCGAGTGAAAAGTTTCGTTAGTTTTGACGTTCGGCTTTCAGCGAGTGCTTTTGTGTGACGAGCTATTACTCGCAATACTCGCTCCGGCCCGCACTATAGGTAGAAATGACTGCTGTTTGGTGAGTCCTGACCGCCAAGCGACCATCGCTGAGCGAGTGTCGCTGAGCGAGTAGGTACAATCTTTGATAGCTCATGTCGCTGCGACTAGAAGTAAGAGCCACTCGCCGGCAGTGTAAACAGCCAGCTATCGACTATCTATGTGCCTCTTTTACTCACACGAGATCTATATCTTTTGTCCCGTTTCTCAGCGAGCAAATAGTCGATAGCTACTCGCTTCCTAGAGACAAGTGCCTAAATCGCTGCGTATTAACACAGGCAATATCAAATAGTTGCGTGTATACAGGGATATTGATAATTGAGTACGTTCCTTCAAATTGGGTGTTCTAGAGCTAATTTGCAATGATTTTGACCATGGTAATTTGGGATCCAAAATGTATTGTTTTCGAGTTATCGAAGTTTTCAAGATTTTTTTATTTATTTTTGCCTCAAGAGCAAAAACGGGAAATGGTGAGAAGCCCACTCTGGATAGTCAATTGATTATTTGCGGATAGTTCATGAATGAATGAATCCCTCAAATAACAAGTCATAAAAGAATAACCACATCTTTGGAAATGAAGCGTCGTAAAATTCAAGCTATGATAATTTCTTGAAACGTCTCTCGCTATTGAGGCAGTGTTCTCGAAATAAATGTATAAAGCCAGTTGAGTATTTATTAAAACCGCTCCAAATATCACTACAAACAAATGATTTACTAATTAACAATAGCGGTCGCGGGTAGCTGATGGATGCGAGACGCGCAGGACCGGTCGTTGTGGCGACGCTTGAGGGAGGCTTATGTCCAGCAGTGGACGTTTTTCAGCTGATATGATGATGAAATAATACAATTCAATTGGCCTTCAGTTTTAAAAGAAGCCTTTCCGTCCTCCACAATCTAGGACAGTATTGATATTTTCAATGTAATTTCTTCAGTCTTCTTAAGTGGGTACCGAGGAAATGATTCGTAATTGGCGTTCATTTGATCCCGTGCTGCATCTTTATTACTTAACCTTTAGTTATTTTATTAATATGTAAGATAATATTTAAGGATTGACTCTATAAATCGTACACTTCAGAAATACAATAACTTGTAGTTTCCTCGATATAAAAAAATACAAATAAATCTCAAAAAAAAAACGTAACCATTATCCTTATCCCTTATTACGGCGTAAATACTTCACGGAACGTAATCAGTTTTTTAACAATAACAAAACTACATGTTTTCTATAAAGTATACATTTCACATTTTCAATATTTGTATTTGTCTGTATAAAACGAACTAAATAACTAAATTAGCGCGCGTTCCGTCCATTCTAGCTGGAGCCGCCTCGCTTCCCCCTATCCGCTTTAGTCCAGTTTCGGCCATCGGACATTGAACTTTGTATCTTGCACTTACTTATACAACCTGTAACAGAATACATGCAATACCTCTTAAGGGGTCATTGAACTCATCATTATGAACAACTTTTATTGTGGAACCAACGCTGAAATCACAAAAAAAAAAATTCGACTCCCCCATACATTTCTGTACGCACAACTCGACAAAAAGTACTGAACAGATGATTTTTCTTTTCGCGATTTCGGGATTGGTCCCATAGTACTCAATACTCAATATCTTTATTGCAATTCACATGTATTCTTAGGTGGTAAAAACAGGTTTAGTTCATGTGGACCCTGTCGGGCACAGCAAGATAAGTAGGAGAGAGGAAGCATTTTTTAACTATGTAAAATTATTAATAGGATAGAATGTCATTTATTTATTATTATTAATAGAATAGAATGTCATTTGTTTATTATTATTAATATAATACTATGTTATTTAAAAAATATTGTTATTTAAAAGTTGTTCATAATGATGAGTAAAATGACCCCTAAAGAGGTATTGCGTTTTTTCTGTAACACATTGTATACGGTTTTCGCTTGCGCTTAGAGTATTATATATGCGGTCCGTGTGTGCGTAACACATACACGAACCGCATATATAATACTCTAACCAAAGGCTCGGTGCACTCTTGAGGCCCCTCTTAAGCGTCCCCCACAAAAAAACTTTGTTTCTAGTAAAAGGAAATGTCAATTTTTCCATAAGTGCCATCCAAAATATTTCCATGACACTCAACAACTTTCCTTCACTATCGCTTTCAAACTGACGTAAAAAGTTGTTCCTTCCGATGCGAGGTATATACCGCCTCGCAAACTTTATCACTGTATGGGCCATAAAATGGAGCCTATATAATTTATAACTATATTAGAATTACACTCGCGTTGAGAATCGTGTGAAGTTTTGGAGTTACGGTGTTAGGAGTCAATATGTTTCGGTGTTTGTGCTTTACTTTTTCCAAGGTTTTTTGGCCTGTTTTATATTTCACTTACTATCTAAAAGCATGGGCTATTATTTTTGTTTGTGGGTTTTTTCCTCTCATAATCAAAGGGGCCATAGCGCGATCCAGGATCAAAATCAATGATCTGGGGGGCTACTCTCTAACGAAATCCGTAGTTTCGGGCTTAGTTGCGGGCGGGCGTATTCTACTCCGTATCACCTACAGACTTACGATTAGTCCCGAATCCGAACTGAGAATGAATGACAACACGATTTCACAGTAACTGTCAAATCGTGTTATCATTAGTTCTCAGTGGTTAGGTGATACGGAGTAGAAAATGCCCGCCCGCAACTAAGCCCGAAACTACGGATTTCGTTAGAGAGTAGCCCCCCTGATCCGTGGAATTAAATAACTTCAAAACTATTTTTTTTTATATAGCCTGTACTGTTCCACTGCTGGGCAAAGGCCTCCCCCAAATCCTTCCAAGTATTCTTTTCCCGCGCCACCTCGTATTAGTAGTATTATTAGTATTTTTTTATAATGAAAAATAATATAATTAAATCCCTCATAACAAGGTCTTTCATTTGATTTGTCACATGGTACAATTTGTTTTTTTTTTTTTGTAATTTTATAGTTGATCCCCAAAACTAACCCCCCTCACTAAAAATGTATTTATTTACCTTCGTAAAGCGTCCGTGTTTGAGTCACAGAAGTTCATACGTGTACCAAATTTCAACAGAAGCGTTCCAGTACGTTAGGAGAAAATTGGCTGTGATATAGGGAAAGACAGCCAGCCAGAGAGACAGACCCAAGTGATTCTATAAGGGTTCCATATTTTACGGATGTTCGGAACCCTAAAACATTTATTCAGCAAAATCAACACACAAAAGAAGAAAACAGAAACACAAACATATTGCAGTAACAACCAATATTATTGCGGTACACACAAATCTGGAATCCCGGGCATACATTAATCAAATGTCAATCTCGTGTATGCCAGGCACTTGACTACATAGCCCGTCTAGAATTATTGCATGAATGTACATCAGAGGCGTTGAACCAGGCGTGAACTCGAATTATTGGTAAATACCTAAAATCGGACGGATTAGCTGTTGTCTATGCTAATAGGTTGCATTTTGGGGAGTGTGCGACGGAATTGCATGATTTAATTCCGCCAAGTCCGTTCCATCATCGGACCACAAGATGAACGGGGATGCGCCACCGGTACATGGTGGACATCCACACGCACAAAACGTTTTGGGAACACATTCATAGTGCGTACAGCTAAGGAGTGGAATTCCCTGGCAGAGTCTGTGTTTCCAGATCTCGGAGTCTTTAAGACAAGAGTGAATAGATTGCTTCTAGGCAGACGTGCTCTATCTTCGACCGCATCATCGGTTATCATCAGGTGAGATAGTGGTCAAACGTAAGCCTAACTATAGTAAAAAAAAAACCGAGTAATGTATAAAATTCTTCCGTTACTGAGTGACTGACAGACAACGCACAGCCGAAACTACTGGTCGTAGAAAGCTGGAAATTTGGCATGTAGGTTCCTTGGGCAGTCTAGGGGAGCACTAAGAGAAGATTTCCCTTAAATTCCTACGGGAACAAACGGGATAAGCGTGTACGAAGTTGCGGGCAAAAGCTGGTCTAAAATAATATTGTGGATGTAAAAGTAACTCTGTTTGTCTGTTTGCTCCGTTTGCAGCGCCGAAACCGCTGAAACATTTTTTTGATGAATTACGGTATAGAAATAGTCTTGTATTTGAGCCAAAGGGAGTCACAGTCCGAATTTCTTCTTAATTTTTTTGAGAACCATGCAATGCAGTTGTAGAATTTGTGTGCAATAAAATTTTAACATTAGGAACAAAGAATAAAACATAATACAACAAATATTGGATGATACAATCTAATATTAATATGATTCTCGATGTGATGTGCACTTGTCACAAGGGTAAGCACAGATGGTTTAATAAAACAATAATTCGGTATCTACAATTAATAGTCAATGGGTGCACGTCCGCCCGGTACGAGTGACAGCTGTCGAGTGACACTTCTATCCGTGCGGACCGGCCTCCGCGTCCATATTCTTTAATCATAACTGTCGAAATCTCTAGAGATCTCAAAAAGGCAGATACAAATAAATTCAATAAACCTTTCAATAATGTAGGTACATCAATTTTATAATCCACTGAAATATTTCGAGATTCTTAAGCATCAACAAAAATATGTCTCTCACACTCTCTCTCTATTCTTGTCTCTTTCTTTCGTCCTCAAAACAAAAACCTTCTCTCATCATATTTTATTCCGAATCTCACTGACGGTTTTAAAGAACACTTGTCAAGTAATCCGGCTGACAACCGGCTGTACAGTAGTGGGGATTAACTGTCTTTCCGACACGGTTCCAACACGTTCCCCGGACCGCTCGGATTAGTTACTGTGGGAATTCTTAATTCCCGTTTGGTACTTTTATTGCGGGCGCTGACTTGAACAAAATCTTGGACAAGAACGGCATATGGTAAGGGAGAGAAAAAGGTCAAGTTTAAAATTGGTGGTTTTTTTTCTGATTACATTTATATAAGTAACTCCGTACTCCGGCCGGTAAGATGGACTGATGACCTGGTCAAGGTTGCGGGTAGCCGATGGATGCGAGACGCGCAGGACCGGTCGTTGTGGCGACGCTTTGGGGAGGCCTATGTCCAGCAGCGGACGTCTTTTGGCTGATATGATGATGATAATAATGAAGTAAGGTACTCTAGCAGATGCAATTTCAGTGATTTTCCAAGACCTTCACTTGAGTGATAGGTACTCAAGTAAAGGTCTTGGAAAATCACTGAATTTGGACGGTGCATGACATTCATAGGTATTCTACTGGCCAGACAATGCGCGTATGCATAACATTCATTCATCCTATCAGGTACAATATGCGGTAAAGTGAATAGTCTTTGACCTGCAGTAGGTAGTAAACCTACTGCAGAGAAAACTACTGCTCATTCTCTGGCTTGCTCGCCAGATAATGGGCAGCAGCGTTCTCTGCAAAACTCAACACCATACACTGCGATCGCCAACCTGCCTGCCAAGCGTGGCGATTATGGCAACCCCCCCTCCCATCTTGGGGGAGGCCTATGTCCAGTAGTGGACGTCTTTCGGCTGAAATGATGAGGTAGTAAACAACTGTTTGTTATACTTCCTACAAGGCCTAATAGAACTGCTAAAATAATCCGGCTCGAGGGACCAGCCAAGAAAGTAATAGAAATAAAATGCGAGTCCTCTCTTCATTTAAGGTTAACACTTCGTGACTCTGCAGTCAAATCTGATCAATTGTTTTGGTAAAAATCGCAAACATACATACACACACAATGGCTGAAAACAGAATCTTTTTATTTTAAAGTCGGTTAAAAAGTACTTTCTTAGCTAGTATTCCTCATAAATATTATAAAATTCTCGAGGAAAGTTTCATAAAACCTTCTGTCTTCCCTTCGTCATAACCTTGACCCCCAACACATTACACTGCGAGCCAGCTAAGCAGAAATTCGGACCTCAAACCATAAGCAACCACATAAATCTTAGTTACGTGACCTCCCGGAGGTTCCTCGGAGGTACGGAGGCAATTACACTGTGTAGCAGTCCCGCAGGAGTGAGATATGAGAGTTTAAGACTAACTTGTACGGGGCGTTGCGCTGTTTTGTAAATGTTAAGGTGTGATGCTGTTTTTTTGGGCGGACGTGTAATGGATGTTTTCAACGAGTGGTTTCAATTTGAGAGAATTATGGGTGAATTATGATTTTCATGTTACTACAAGTTTTATTTATGCATTTTTAGGGTTCCTATCAAAAAACGGAACCCTTATAGGATCATTTCGGTGTCTGTCTGTCTCTCCATCTGTCACAGCCAACTTTCTCCGGATCTACTGGACCGATTCTATTGAAATTTGGTACACATATGGACTTCTGTGACCCAAACATGGACGCCTTACGTAAATAAATAAATTTTGAGCATGGGGGTCACTTAAGGGTGACAAAAAGTAGAAATTTTCAAAAACATGTTTTTAAACTGTATTGTGCGATATATCGAATGAAAGGAATTACTGCGAGAGCTTTAATTATATTTTTTCATAATTTTAAATAAGTATTGAAGTTATTCTAGAAATTACACCAAAAATGACCATTCCCCCCTTATCTCCGAAACTACTGAGCCTAAAATTTTGAAAATAATGCAGATAATAGTTCTATGGCTTGTTATTACAGGAAAAATTATAATTTGTCTATAGTGTTAAAATAACATGTTACAAAACTTAAATTGGCTTTTTCCCAACTACATTGGAGTCGGTTTCCAGTCCAACCAGATTCAGCTGAATACCAGAATTTTACGTGGAGCGACTACCTATTGGTCCTCCATAACCCAGTAACTGACTAACTCGAAACGATTTGGCATTACTGGTGACAGATTTCGGCTTCTGACCGGCTAAAGCCAGAAGAATGCAACGTTTAACGTACCGCTTTACATTAAATACTGGTATTCAGCTGAATACCAGTATTTAACGTAAAGCGGCTGCCTACCAGACCTCCACAACCCATTAACTGGGTAACACGCTATTCCTTAACAAGACTGGTTTCAGATTTTCTGGCTGCTGACTATCCGTAACGACTGCCAAAGATCTATAAATGCATCCATTGCATAATTATTGAAAATACTGGCATCATAATTTAATGTTTAAAACATTAATCGTCGAAATACGATAACTTTGCATCTGATTGCCGAATGAAAAATATCCATTATGGCGATTATCTCAGCTGTCGATAATATCTGATCGGATATGCATACCATTGCTATAAATTATTCACAAGTGCAATACGACATTTAAAATTGATATCGCTGCTGCTTGCATTTTGACGTTTAATTATTCTTTTCATTTTGAGGGTAAGATTCGAATACAAATTATTTATGCAAGTAGGTCGCTTGGAAAAAATAAGAACACTTGCAAAATAAAAAGTTATTTTTCGCGCAGAGTATCTTACAGATTCTCAATTTATAAATGTTGAAATAACACAATTACTGACAGTTAGGTAGTTATCCCATAAAGAAAACCCGATACTAAGCTCTTAAAAGGTTTTGCATTTTACTCATCATTATGAACAACTTTCACTATGGGACCAATCCCGAAATCGCGAAAAGAAAATCAGCTGTTCAGCACATATTGTCAAGTAATGCGCACGTAAATGTATAGGGCAGTCGAATTTTTTAGTTTTGGTCCCAGAGTCTTGTCATGACCCCTTAAGGGGTATTGCGTCTATTCGGTTAAACGTTGTAAATGCACTCTTTGAAGTATTGGAGAAAATCGGAAATAGAACTACGTACTAAATAAACTCACGAGGCAACCAATGATAAAATGTTCTTGCAATTTAGCCAGTTCAACAATATTCATTGTCTGATTCACGTTACAAGCAGAAGAAGTTTTCAAATATTATAAGTAATGGTTATGCCTTCTATGTGTATAGCATACGATGGAGGACATGGTGGAGCATACGGTGGAGGTCTGCCCTGCTTGGGCTGAGCAACGCCATGTTCTCGTCGAGGTAATCGGCGGCGGCGACCTCTCTCGTCCGGCCCTGGTTCAATTCAGTGTCTGGAGCGAGGAGGCCTGGGAAGCGGTCACCTCTTTCTACGAAGCAGTAATGCTAGCGAAGGAGGAGGCCGAACGCGTGAGAGAGAGGGAAACTTCACGCCCCAGCCACCGCAACAGAAGAAGACGCCCCGGGCGTCGGGAGTCGCAGCGCGAGTCCCGGCCACCGTAGGCGCGGGCCTGCGGAAGGCGAGCATTGGGTGGCTTGCCGCCCGATCAGGACCAAGCCCAGGTTGCCGGCACGTTGTGTTCCACGCGCGCCTCAAAGTGATAGACCGAGCCCGCTAGTGTCAGTGCCCGCCAGGGTTGCGGAATTTGTCCGAAAGAGTCACCGCGGCCCTGGAACGCAAGGAAGAACACTGCTCCGCCCAGAGCGGGAGGAGACACTTGATGATTTCCCATCCTTAAAAAAAAGGCTCAGTTCGTACGACGAGCGGATGGCCAGTTTTTCTTCTGCTTCCCCGCTCCGGTTCCTCGCTTGCTCTGCTGCTTCGGTCCGCCTCCCGGTTTTATATGAATTTTTAATTATTTTATTTATTTCAAACCATTTTGAATATCCCTGTCCACAGAAGCGGAGGGGAGACTTTATGCAATTCCATTGGTACATTTCGATCCACTCCTCTCTTGTCCGGTCGAGTGGACCTTAGCCTTATCCGGCCGGAAAGGAATGTTTAAAGATTTAAACATTCCTTTCCAAAAAACTCCAGAACAATAGCATAACATTTTGTCAATCAACCTCCCACAAAAACATATGATAGAATCACATCCGTCGAGCTGAAATCGAAATAAGTTTTGCTCTAGTTGGAGCACGCGCCATACTCTGGGGAGGCTCCCGTTGTTTTAAAATACATTTATATTCGTACACTATTGTGCGAAACTCGATGAGCTTTTCGAAATAGAAGAGTGAAGTAAACAAATGGGGGATTTGTTCGCAATATATAATAAAAGAAACAGTGATATTCGACATCATCTGCCTAGCCTTTTAACAACTATATTGGGGTCGGCTACCAGCCAGACCGGATTCAGCTGAATACCAGTATTTTACTTGGAGTGGCTACTTACCAGACCTCCACAACCCATTAACTGGGTAACACATTACTCTTTGGTGTCAGATTTTCTGGCTTCTTGCTCAAAATTTAGAAGTTCTGACTATCAGTAACGACTGCCAAAGCCAAGACCAACGGCTTAACGTATTTTCTAAGGCAAAGAGGAGTCTCGGTCTGTTAAGATGGTCACCCATCCACAGATCAACCTCGGCAAGTGTTGCCTAACCTTGAAGATCGACCCGTGCGGCTGTTATTATTTAGCCATACACTCCTCAGACAGTTCCAGCCTTATTAAATACAAATATTCGTGGCTAAATACTGGACCATGCCTCAGCGTCATCTGCATAGTTTTTCCAAGTGTCCAATCTCACAAATTACGATCTTTAAGAAGTCTATAGATAACTATAAAACTACAGTCCACATAACCTTAGTCTATTTAGTTAAAAACTAGCTTTTACCCGCGTCTTCGTACGCGCATATCCCAGTTTTTCTCGTTCACGTAAGAATTTCGGGAAATCGTCTCTTAATGCTCCCCTACACTCCCCAAGGAACCTTTATGCCAAATTTCAGTTTTCTACGACCAGTAATTTCGACTGTGCGTTGTCTGTCAGTTACTCAGTAACGGAAGAATTTTATATATATTCATAAACTGTCAAACCATCCACACGTAGTTTTAATGCAAAAGTCCTACCAAGCAATAATCAACCTTATCGCCCTGAACACCTAGTATGTTGGGATGATGATAATGATCAGTGATCGGCCATAGGCAGTGCTATTCCCGGTATTTAGTGAGCGTTATATTAACATGGACATACCTTCTGAATCACGGTGCAAGTAAGTGATATTTTATTTATTTATCCTTTATTTCAGGCAACTGAGGCCCATAAAACACAATACGTATATAAACATAAAAAACAATAACTATAAACTAATACATATCATTTAAACAACTTTCTTAAAAACTACTGCACACGAAGAGACTGTGTCGTGTTGCGCTGCAAGGTGTCGCGTAGCCGGCCGCGGAACCGCCGATAAAGCACACCTTTCGGCGAAATGATGGGTCGAAACGCGCACCACGAACGACTTGAAATTGGTGTTATGGCGCGCCTCCAACTTCTCCACCCTCAAGGTCCAAGGTCGGTCTTCACCCGTATGTACTCTACAATGACACACAACACCGTGCGCGAACAGCTTATATCGGAAATAAGTAAATCGAAATTCAGAAAAATATTCCCGGGAATCCCGGGGAAATGTCCATATTAACATTATCATTCATGTTCTTTGACCCAAAATAGCACTACCTACGCCGATCCCTATTGATGATGCTATCTAGCCAATTTTGACCACAACGACGGCATTCCTTGGCTTTTCATATTAGTTGCGAGCTCAGAATTACTGCCCTGTTAGGGGCTTTCATGTGGCTTACATACATAACTTCAGCCAGTAAACTCTAAGCTCACTGCGGTCTCGTCAGAACACCATTGACAGCATGATACTTTTTAGGGTTCTGAACCCAAACGCCAGCAGGATCCTATTACTAAGCCTTCTTAATCCATTTGTCCGTCTGTCAGCGGACTGTAACTCAAGAACTATGATACAAATACAAAATCTTTTATTTCCTTAAATAAGGTACAGAAACTTCTTACGTTAAATTATTACAGATCTCTTATTCTGCCTTTAATTTCGGCGTGCAAGTCATAGTAGTTATTATTTATTTCATTAGTCAAAATTCTTGCAAGCAGTCAAAGTAAATAAAAATAAATTACATTTTATAAATTGAAATTGGAACATTAAGCTAAGTAGTGGAACTCCCTGCCAGAGTCTGTGTTTCCAGATAGCTACAACCTGGGAGTCTTTAAGACAAGAGTAAATAGGTAAATTTTCACAGAATGTGTATTTTTGTTGCCGCTATAACAACAAATAATGAGAATACAATGGTACGGAACCATTCACGCGCGAGTCCGACTCGCACTTGGGCGATTTTTTTAATCACCTGCATTTCCCAATACAGTTCATCGAAAACCCTGTATATTTCACTCAATCAACCCGCACATTAACACTATATTTACTCAACACTGCAAATACATTACAGATTAAATTTTATACAAAATAGGTACCTACCCTTTACAGCAACGGCGAACGATTCAAAAAGAAGATTTACAGTAGTCAATGTAAACCACGTCGCATGTTTAAATCGTATGAAGTATTAAAATACTATACTAGGTACTGTGTAGTGTACGGTACACAATAGTCGACGAATCTAAAGATACTAACCAGCGAAACCTGACCGCGTATTGTATTGGCTTTCTGTACAATGAGAGGTTAACTTCTACTGGATTATGTGGTTGTTTGTGTCGTTGTGTGTACTGGTATAGAACTCATATTGGCTCGTCGTGTTTATGAGATCGTTTAAAACTGTTTGAAAACCGGGTGATTGTCTATTACTAAGCATGGTGGCCTGGCAAGCTTATGGACTGCAGAAACGATTAATGTTCGCAGCAAATTAATTAAATAGAAGTACGGATAGTGGTGTCAAATAGTTTGTTTGCACTAATAAGTACCCGCCGTTCCCACTATGTCGAACCGCCTGTTTTCTTTTATGCCAGTGGCAGTACAATTTATATGACACTGTCCAAGGCACTTGTCTCACAGCCGACTAGGAAGCGATTAGCTATCGACTATTTTCTCGCTGAAGAAACGAACAAAAGCTATAGTTAGACACAACATACATTTGTAGTCGATAGCTGGCTGTTCACACTGCCGGCGAGAACTCTCTTACCCCGGTGAGATAGAGAAACGACTCTTTTTCACAACGGAATCAAAATGGCATTAGCATTTGCTGGTACGGCTCCTCATCCCAAAAATATTTTTATGCTTATTACTTACTAGTTAACCCGCAAAACTTCGTCTGCGTCGCAATTTTCATTACTGCTCCGCTCATATTGGTCTTAGCGTGATGATATATAGCCTTCCTCGATAAATGGGCTATCTAACACTGAAAGAATTTTTCAAATCGGACCAGGAGTTCCTGAGATTAGCGCGTTCAAGCAAACAAACAAACAAAAAAAACATCACGCTCAGAACAATAGGAGCGGAGCAGTAATAAAAATTGTGACGCCATCGACGTTGCGCGGGTCAGCTAGTATTAAGTATAGATTTAAGTCATTTAATATTTCATAGTTACATCAACATATATGTAAGTAACAAATACTAACATAACATAAACATACGTGTAACTTCATCCTCAACACTCTCACATAAACTACACTACGCTATTAGCCGCTGATTACCTAACTAATTGATCTCGAGGGCTTCATCAGAGGACCATTGTGATGCTTCAAAAGTAATGTTCTGATATGTACTAATAACGAAATAGATGAGTAACCGGGCAACAAATTTACATCTTCACCAGCCTGCTAGTCTCCTACCAATCAGCAACTAGTCTTACCAAGGGTATTGGACCCAGAAACTTAGATGTTGGAGGTCAGATAAACAGGAACTCCATGTGAAATCATCATCAACCTATAACAGTCCACTGCTGGATATGGGCCTCTCCAAGTGCACGCCATTTGGCTCGACCTCCGGCAACTCTCATCCAGCTACTACCACCCACCCTGCGAAGATCGTCGCCCCACGTAGCCTGAGGGCGTCATACCTTACGTTTGATATTTCTCGGTCTCCACTCAAGAACTCGTCTACCCCGACGGTCATTGGTTTTACGGCTAATATGGCCGAAGAGGCAATCTCTTCAGCCTTCTTATTCTGTGAGCTATGCCCACAACTTTGGTTCTCTGTCGGATCACTTCGTCGCGGATTCGATCTCTCAAAGAGACCCCAAGCATAGCCCGTTCCACAACTCGCTGAGCGACCTTAAATTTATGGACCAGCCGTACCGTTTGGAGTTTGGAGGTATGCGGAACAGAGAGGAAAGTCCCGCACAATTCCATTGTAAAGGGAGGATCCTCCGACCAGGCGGATATTGTGCCTGGCGGGCTACTGCCCTATAGTTAATCTTCGTTATTACGATTATTCTACTAAGCACAAGAACAATAATGACTTTTTGTAAAATAGTTGGAAAGAAAGTCACTAAGTTTATTTAAGTAGTGGATTTAAATTTAGGTAGCTAAGGATTTTGCTAACAATACTTTTAGTGTAATCATTTTGGGATTTGATGTGGATGAGTTGTATTGGGCTGAACAATAATCCATTAAGGAGTAGAATATAATTGGTAACGTTATCCTATTTAATACTAAGCCTCCGCTGTCCAACAGTCTATCTGACTGCGCGCTCTGCCTCAAGCACCGTTGACATGTAGACAGGTGAAAATTTCACAGAGTTAGTATTTCTAATGCTATAACGACAAATTATAGTATGGCGTGCCCCCGTAAAATAATCGTGCTTTTTTAGGCTCCGTACCTGAAGAGTACAACGAAACCTTATTACTAAGCCTCCGCTGTCCGTCCGTCTATCCGTCTGTCTGTCAGCGGGCTGACTATTTCAAGAACTGTAATAGGTAGACAGTTAAAATTTACGTAAATACACAATCTGTTGTTTTAGAATAAATATGCTAAAACAACAAATAATAAAAGTTAAATTAAATTAGAAATAAAAGGGCGCCATACAAAAAACCGTCCGACTCGCACTGGACGCACCAAGTCAATTTTTAGGGTTACGAACAAAAAACGGATTCTTTATAGGATCACTCGGGTGTCTGTCTGTCTGTCCGTCTGTCACAGCCAGTTTTCTCCGGATCCACTGGACCGATTCTGTTAAAATTTGGTACACATATGGATTTCTGTGACCCAAACACGGAAGCATTACGTAAACCATTAAATTTTTAGTATGGGGGTCACTTTTGGGTGTCAAACTAGAAAATAAAATAAAATGTTTTTTTAACAATATCGTGTGACATATCAAGTGAAAGGACTAACTGTAAGAGTTTTAGATATATATTTTTTCGTAATTTTAAAACAAATGGTTTTGAAGTTATTCAAGAAATAAGGCGAAAAATGACCATTGCCCTCTTATCTCCGAAACTACTGAGCCTAAAATTTTGAAAAAAATGGAGATAATAGATCTTTACCTATAGTTAGTTATATGAAGTCTATAATTTTGAGACAACACGTAAAAAATGAAATTCTTTCGGAACCCTTTGCACGCGAGTCCAACTCGCACTTGGCTAGTTATTTTCCTACGCTTCAAAATCAAGTCTCACAAATGAATGCATCACTAAAACATTTAGTTCATAACTGATAACATTTCCACCAGATATTCGCACTAAATATATCATCCCGCATAGCAGTTCATTCTAAAAATCAAAGCTAAATACAAAGCAAATGGCCGACCCGATGACGCACGACGATTGCCGATTCGACTCACGTCGGAGTTGGAACGTCAATTCCAGTGATATCAGCATGAGCCCGATCCATGACAGAGTTGCAATCCTATTCGATTTTGTAAGTAACCTATTGTTTTACAAATGGAGTCTGAATTTATAGTGTTTGAAATATCTGAATTTGGGATGGAAATTATTTGGCGTTTGTATTTATTGAAGGGATTGAGGCGAGCTATAGGTATGGCATTTTGACTGTTATGTTATAAGTTCCATGTTTCTAAATGAATGACCCCATTTTCATTACAACCAAGCGCTCAAAATCAACTCCATACTGTAAGAATTTAATATTGTTGTTGAATCTAATGAAACTTTACTTGACACGAAGAACAAACTCGAATCAAAACGTTTTTGTGTCGGGAATAATACAGGAGCAAGTGTTATACCTAAGAACTGCCTTATCTGTAGACATCCTCTATTCTAAGAAAACGGAACGCGATAAGAATTTGCACGATTTCATAACGAAATATTGAATGCTGTTGATCATGCTGTCGAGCATTTTGCACGCAGAATTTGTTGTGTGGTCCATCAAACACAAAACAAAATCTTAAGGTGGTACTGACCGTTGTTACAGGCCGTAATTTAACATTCGTTGCGAGCGTGTAACGTTACCTCCTGTCCTATAATCCGTGTTACATGCTCTGACTGAACCGCTTACCACTCAAAGGAATTCCCCGAAACCGACAGGGGGTGGAGCACTCGAAACAAACAACGAGTGGCTCGATGCTCGCATGTTCCTCGTCCTGACTGTACGAATGCTCGCTTTGTAACATGTTACATTACGCTTCGTAAAAATAAAGTAGTCGTTAGGTACAAAACGACCACTTATTATGAACACTATATTAAATATATAATTGTTATTTCATAAATGAGTATTTTTTGTACACAGAACAACATTTCACGATACCTACAAACTAATCTTCGTATCCGATAAAACATCAAAAATCGAAAACATTTCGAGCATCAAAGTTATCCCGCTCACGAATCGCTAAATCCTGTACCTATATAACTCATACATACATTTCTGACGCCCGAACGAATAATCGCATTCAGAATAAGAATTCCATGCACGGAATAAGGACGTAAGTTAGTACTTATTGTAAGTATTGAATACGAATAATAATCGCATGGCTTTGTGACGGCAATCGCTCAATATTCTGATGTTCAGATGATGTACTTGTGTAGTATTATTTCCGAGGAGGATGGCTCTTCAGTAAATGTCAATGGGGCATGTATTAGAGAAGGATTTTGATCATAAATTATTTGTTGATCGTATGTCTTTGATTATTTTTCTATTAGTTATTATTAGATTTGATGAGCAAATATTGTATTATTTGATTTCATGTATGACATGAAATCAAATAATACAATATTTCCTTCACGAACGATGATAAATACTTATTGAGGTTTTCTCTGGCAAACCCTAATTATCCTTATCTTTTTAATTGATAGGACGCTTGTCTAGAAGTAACATAGCTACTCTTGAGTAAAAGACAACCTGAGGGAGGTTGTAGCTATCAGGAAACACAGACACCGACAGGAAATTCCACTTCTTATAAAGTTACTCGTGCAATATCCGAAGTTGAATTTGACACAGTTTTGTATTGTTATAAATACAGATACATTAGATTAATTTTTAACTGACTTCCAAAAAAAGGAGGTTCTCAAATCGAAGGGGATTTTTGAAGTGAAAACTTCTTTAGCGGCGTTGAGCACTTTTTCTGTAATGGGTATAAAATCTTAAACTCGCGTCAGGACACGTGACCTGATCGCAAAAAGCGTAAGACGGACTCGCGTCAGGGTCACGTGATGCGAAAAAGCGTAAGATCGAGGGGAAGGGAGAGGAACTAGTATCTCCCACTCTTTCTACCGTGCCTGAGTGTGCTGCTCCGCTTAGGCGGCACAGGGCGCTTGCGCGAATGTCCGTCTGTGTTTATGTACAGCGTGCCACGCGTATCCAAGGATACGAAATTACGGAATTACGAAATTATGGATGAAAGTTGATTTTTCTAAGAGATAAAAATTAATGTAATATATAAATAAATAACGATATAATATTATGAATAATAACATGTAAATTGTCATATTTGTGTACGATAGCGCAATAAATAAACATTGTATTCTACCTCATAAATGATAGTATTTTTGTACTTATAATTAAACACAACGTTATTTTTTGTTGTTTTTATGGTTCGTTTTGTTTATGTCAGGAACTGTGTCAAGATTGACATCTGTCACTGACAGTCGCTGTCGCGGCCACACGTCAGTGTCTTTTTGTTTATTTTGCTGTCGGTGGTTTGTCTATGATGTGACCGCGACAGTAAGGATGTATTATTTACATGTTTTCACTTCTGCCGGCACTCCCGGAGTGCTACCGGTGTTTTTTTTTTGTGTGTACACCGATTACTCCGAGGTTTCTGATTCGATTTCTGTGATTCTCTTTTAGTTCGATACAATATACTTGCTATTTGGTCCCGTAAAAAATTAATTCAGTTTGGTTCAGTTTTTATTTTATGAGCATTTTTGCTTATTTCAATATCTGCGTAGACGAAGACGTCGTTCAAGTATCACCACTTAAAAGTTAAAAAACAATGAAACACAACCAAAAACACCGACTTCCGAAATTAAGGTTACCTATTTTATACTGTGTAGTGTTTTGTTTGGGAGTCGGTTATATTTTTTTGTAAAAAATTTTTTAAATACCTTTTTTGACGCCACGGAAATACCGTTAAAGGAAACATCAAGAAGAAACCTAGGCTTCAGTCAAATTTGTCCAGAACCATATGATATCTCTTCTAAATTCAACCTTAAAATTCCAAAACATAGCCCACAATTTCAAATAGCTTCTGCGCCCAAAAAACTGCCAAAATACCGTTCACCCACAGTATTTACGTTGCCCAGTTTTTCCGCAAACGTTTTTCATGCAAACTGTCATATGGTGCGGACCCAGCATCAAATCCCGGGATTTTTTATTTTAGCGATTCGAATGGTGAAAGGTGACGCCTATGAAAAATTGATACGAAGCTATTGATTTCAGTGGAATGCTTTTCTAGAAATACTTTCTTTTTGAATATTTGAAATCATACCGCGAACATCATGTAGTTTTGAATAGTAGATATATTTATGTGTGGAGTGCTTATGCTGTTGATTCAACGAGTAGATTTTGTGAAACTTATTCCATATAATTGCTATATGATTTATCTGCTTTCGCCAATCAAAATATGTGACCAAAGTTCAAATTTTAGCCACCACCACAACTAAACAGAACTTGAACAATTACTATACTACATATTCACAAAAGATGCAACCGATGTGCCAACCTCTGTAGTTACAAATCCACTACTTGGCACTTTCTCTTTGGACTAAGCAAAGTAAAGTAGGCGGTACTACTGAGCAAAAGGTTTGATTCAACAAATCACTTAATCATCATCATAACATCCGAAAGACGTCCACTGCCGGACATAGGCCTCCCCAAGCGTCGCCACAACGGCCCGTCCTGCGCGTCTCGCATCCATCGGCTACCCGCGACTTTCACCAGGTCATCGGTCCACTTAATATGACGGTCAAAATGTGGGTATAGTATTAGTAAATCGCTGTCGGCACATTCAGGAAATATATATAGACGTGATGTTGAAATATAAAAGAAAAAACAATTTCCAGCCCCATTCTTTCTTCACTTTATCTTCTTCTTTAATAAGGAAGTAAAATAAAACAATCATCTTACCGGAAAATCAATAAATGACGTGATCAAACTAAATGCCTTATTCAAACTTTTTTACTTGAAATAAAATAATATAGGCCACATAAAACTAGGTATGAACAGAAATACACAATTTATTTGGGAACCTTACGCGAATGGTTGCCAAGGGCACTCGAAATATCGGTTACAAATTAATAAAGAATGATATTTATTTATTATTAATAATAACACCATTCGCTCGTTTCGATGGATTTTATTGATTGCTTATGGGATTTCCTGTTCAACCCCTTGTTTATCAAAAGAGCCTCTAGACTAAATTACAATATTTCCGCGATAATTATTGTCGAACGTCAAGAATAAATGGGATATTTTTGTGCGTGCGCTACTGAAATGTCACGTCGTCAATCTTAATTGCTATCGTCGACAAATTAAAACGACACTTTTCTTGAGCCCAACGTATCAAGTTTCCTGACAGGTCGGCTTCCAGTCTAATCCTAATGTAATAGTGACTGACAGACAACTTCTTCTTCTTCTCCTTAAGATCCTATGTCCCCTAGCTGGCGCAGAGGGCGTCCACAGTAGACTTCCATCGCGAACGGTCTTGAGCGTTACGCTTCACCTCGCTCCACGTCATTCCGATGCTCGTCGCTTCTGCCAACACGGTGCGTCGCCAGGTTTGACGGAGACGGCCACATTTCCTTTTCCCTTGAGGACTCCAGTCCATAGCCTGTTTGGGAATGTGATCCGGATCCCTTCGGAGCGTGTGACCAATCCACCTCCACTTACGGCGCTTGATCTGGCGGTCGATCGGGCTGACAGACAACACACAGTCGAAATTTAGCATACAGGTTCCTTAGAGAGTACCAAGATTGCAAAATTTGTTCGAAAGAGTTACCGCAGCTCTGGGACGCAAAGGGCATTTGGAGGAACACGGATATTTGACAGTTTCCGACTGCAATGCAAATGCGAACACTTCTTAAATATACGAGAGTTAACTCCTCTGAAATTACAGATTTCAGAGGAGTTCCTGACGTGACTTTTTATCTGCGTTAAGTCCAATATATTAGAGATACCGTTTGACCGTTTGTAACATTTCAGTAGCGCACGTCACGTTTGGTCTTATTGACAATCGTTAACGCTGATAGATTGTAACTCTGTTCATGCCTTCAAAACTATCCAAAAACCAAAAATAGGTATCATCATATCAGCCGAAAGACATCCACTGCTGGACATAGACATTCCCCAAAATGGGGGCGTTTATCGCCACGCTTGGCAGGCGGGTTGGCGATCGCAGTGTACGATCTTGATTTTAACAGAAAACGCTGCTGCCCATTCTCTGGCGAGTCCCTTAATCGCCTCTTACGACACCCACGGGTAGTAATGGGATGGTACTATTCTTTTACGGCATCATACGGCACCGGCCGACACCGTACGGCAAAATAGGTATGGCGTAATTAAAAATATTTAACCATTATAAATATAAAGCTTCTAAAATTAAATGGTTTTATTTATACACATATTAATAACTTTATCAAAGTTGATGAATTAAAGACTCACCAACAAACTATAATATTCTGAAAACATCTATCATTAAAAGCAGACTAAACACTTTAATATTTTGTATAAATAACCCAACCCAAAAGTTACCACTTAAAGTGGTCGAAACTAAATTAATATACATTTTAATCTAAGGGGCATTCATATCCACATTTTATTCAAATTACTAATTCTAAATTGGCAGAAAAGTGAATTTAAAGACGATTAAAATTGTTGAACTTTTGAGCTAATGGGTAATTTAGTAACGAACTATAAGGGTGCTTTTCCACCAAAGATGTGCGAGGTAGCTAAGAGGTGCGAAGATGTGTAGCCTTTTTTATAATTATGGGAAATCGTCAAATGACTCCTCTCGCTCTGGGCGGAGCAGAAGGGAGTGTCAGACTCTTACTGACTAAAACACATCCGTGTTCCTCCTAATGCCCTTTGCGTTCCAGGACCGCGGTGACTAGTTCGATCAAATTCCGCAACAAGATGTGTAGCTGGGCTGTGTTTTCTGATAGTTACAATTTGGAGTGTAGAATAAGTCAAGAATTAAAAGGTTACATCTAGGCCAGCGTGCATTCCTAGTCGACCACATCTACGCTTTCCGTCGGAGGTGATTAAGATCGAATGCGAGCCTGTCAAAAGTAAAAAATATGCGATCGTTTCCACCAAAACTGTGCTAAGAGCTTTCAAGGGAGCGGAGCGAAGCTGTGAAACGGTGTGTATGGTGAGTGGTGCGAGAATGAATAGGAAAAAAAAACTTACTTATAGCGTCCCTCAAACATATCCGCTTCTTTGTGAGTACAAATAAATACCTGGATCTGCCAGCCCTTTGTCATAAGAACTGTGCTAAACCAGGCTAGGAAAATAAAGTGATCCATTAATAGTTTGTTTTTCTCGCACATCTCAAAGATGTTTTTACACCTGTTAAAACATCTTTATTCTTGTTACCACAACATGTCCTACTTATATTTACACTAGTTTTTTTCCCGTGACCTAACCCGTAACAATAGTTATTACCTAATAAAAACCGATGGTTCTTAGCGATAATACACAGAGCTTGCTGTCAATATTTTCATAATCCCATAAACAAATAAGCAAAAATTTTACCTCTTTTTAACATATATATAAATATATTATTTGTGAAGGGTTTGCTCTTGAGCCTGTTCACTCTAACTTTGAATAGATTAGTGTTGTAAGCATTTGGAAACACAGACGCAGGCAGAGAGTTCCACTCCTTTGCTGTGCGCATTATAAAAGACGAGATATATATACTAAGTTACATAAGATATAACAACCTGAAAGCTTCACAAACCACCTCCTCTCTCAAAGAATATCCAACTTAAAGTTACATAATACAAGCTCATGTCCGATAGCATCTGCGACGTATCATCGATCATAACATCACAAGTTTAGTCGCAAGTCGCAACTTAAAGTCGAGTCTATAAATCATCTCGCTATGACGTTCGTTTTGTAGTAAATAATATAATCGCGTTCGTGAGGATGGAATAATAATATTGTAGTTATGATATATAGCAAACAACTTGTCGACTGTTCACGTGACCAGAGGGCTGGGCTTTTTTTCGGCCAAAGAATCAGCATTGCCATTCAACGCGGCAATGCTGCCAGTGTTCTAGGCACTTTTGCCATTGACAGGTGTGGATTATTTTTGTGATGCCCAATGATTTATTTTGTTTTTATTCGCGTTTGTACATAATTTCGTGTTATTAAGTGTATCTAGTTAATTAACAATTTGGTAAACTCAAAACATTTATTTCAATTAAACCATTAACAGGTACGTTTTGAATTGTCAAGGTCGATCAGTCAAAAGAGATGAAGCTAATTGCACGTTCCAAAGCGTAGATCTCTGTGGGGAAGAACGTGCAAGAAACTCCACGGACATTCTTTTAAGCCGGAGCTTGTGGCTACATAATGACAGCCGCACGACCTCCAAGGTTAAGCAAGAAAATCTTGGAATCTGATCTTCGATTTCTTGGTTTCTGACTTCCCATTAGATCTTATGACACGATACCCTTTAACAAGACTACTTGCTGAGGGGTGTCGTATTGCCAGGTTTTTAGAATTTGCTCAAGGGGAATTTGCAAAAGGGTCACCGCGGCTTTGGAACGCAAAGGGCATTTGGGGAAACACGGAGGGGTTTTAATTAGTAAGAGTCTGACTCTCTTTTCCGTCCCGCCCACAGCGGAAGAAGTCATTTGATGATTTCCAAACCTTAAGACACTCGGGTCGATAACTTTGGGGCCTTTCTCCATACAAACGCATTCCGCTGTTTTCTTCGTGGATAATGCTGCTAGAGCAATGATTTTTTTTCTAAAAAATCTAGATCAAATTATTCCGTGCCTCTATTATTTTTGTTTTTCCAAAACATAATTACTTAAAGAATTATGTCAATCCAAAAACCCGAACAAAACAGATTGTTTTTACCGCCATCTTTAGATGACTGTCAGACTTTGATAAGTTTTTAACAAAATAGAAAATAGTCTTTTTCTAAATTTTGATATATTATTTTTTTAGATCACTCCAGTTTTGAAAAAGAAAACAGCGGAATACAAAACGTTAAAAGACGTTTTGTCAAGGTTTTTATAGGTAAAAATCAGCCTGAGCTGCAGTTGTCGCTTTCGCACTTTACTTGATGGGGCACAGTGCGACGCATCGGCAAAAGTTTCTTCAAATACCCATTTTTCAAATTCCTGAGGACTGGAGTCCCCTCTTAAAAAGAAAAAGGAATGTCATATCGTATGACTCAAATATTGTTTTGTGGAGGTCAGATTTCAAAGATTGTTTTGTGGAGTCGATTGTAAAATACCGGTATACAGCTGCACCTGGTTAGCGGTTAGCAGCTGAATACCAGCAGACCCCAATGGTAGAAAAAAGACTAAGTAGATCGAATGACCTTTACTATCTATCCATACCTACCTTCTATAAACTTTTGTAGTCAGTCCAAACCTTAGTTGCCAAAGAAGCAACTTCAAAGGTATGACACCAATTAACAACTTTGTTCCAATAATCAAATGGTCACTTGCGAGTTTTAATTGGTTAAAACTCGCAAGTAGGGTGACCATTTTGAAATTTAAAAAGTCCTAATCAAAAGCTGGATATTTTTTTCAAAAGCGACTTTGCTTGAGTGTCTTATTGGCTTACTGTTGAGAGTGAGGTCTTAAGTCGGGTAACAAGTGTTTATTGGGTTTTTAACCGACTTCAAAAAGAAGGAGGTTTCTCCATTCGACCGCGTATATATACATATTTATGTGTGTTCGCGTATAACTTCGTCGTTTATTAACCGATTTCAATGAATCTTTTTTATATGAAAGAGTATGCTACCGAGGTGGTTCCATTGCCACCACGTCAGGATTTGATGATGGAAACCCTGAGAAATCGAGGGCAACTCTCAAAAATTGTAGGACCACATAAAAAAGATTTTTTTTCCATTAGGAATCTCTCTGTGACAGCCCGGAGCTTGGAAATCGGTAGTGTGATACCACTGTTCCCCGGAATGCATGTTTTAACAATGTTGATTCTGCGCCAGATTTCTGATCGACGGATTTCCGACCAATCGGACTATGAAAAAGATGGCAAAATGAGTGCATCTGTGTTTGCATACACACTTGTGGACTAAAATATCTCCCGCTCTGATTGCTATTTCCGCTGAAATTGGCCATCATGTCGGAAATCGGTCGGGAGAACTATTAGGCTGTGTTTTCACCAAAGATATGCGAGGATACGTAGCGAAGGATGTGTTTGTTAAGAATCAATAGAATCACTTGTATACGGCCACGCTTAGTGCAAGCGATTCTATTGATTCTTATCAAACACATCCTCGCACATCTCTAGTGGAAACCCACCCGGATTCCAAAAGGCCGTAGAAAAGGAAACGTGTGTAGGATCACTCGTGTGTCTGTCTGTCTGTCTAGCCGTGCGAGGGATGTGTTTGTTAAGAACCAATAGAATCACTTGTACCCAGCCTCGCTCAGCGCAATCGCAGCCTTAGTTTTCGTGAGTGCGACTGTTTATTTACTCTCTACAATAACGGTTATTACCAACACGTGTAGACTGTTGAAGATAGAAGAAAGTGTTATCAGGGTTTTCTCAGTAGCAGCCTGAATTTAAACCGGATTGGAAGTCCGGTGATTTTCCTTTTTTTTGTCTTTGGAAAAAAGTCAATGAGCCAGACAAATAGAAAGTTCGAAACAAAAAAGCCAGATAAATCCGAACGCTTGGTTACCCTACTCAAAGGATCGTAATTTTTGGGTAGGGCCATGAGAACGGCGGTAACGGTAGCACGGTTGGGGACCATGACAGGCCAATTAGCGTGTCTTGATTTTCCTGTCGGTTTTATGAAGAGGAAAAAACTTGGTGCTAATTGGGTATCGGTATTAGTACCGGTACTGATATCGGTGTTCGTTTGATTGAGTGTTTTTGGTACTAATAATAAACGGTTAAAAAAGGAGCTGAGTTTTAATTTATTGACTTTAGTGCATTTCAAATAAATCATTGCTTTGCAAACGCTACTTGTTTTAAAACTTGTATGGAGGTATTTTTATCAGGAAATATACGATAAGGTTAAAAAACCATTCCTAATTTATTTACAATTATACCTGTTTCGCAGATATACTGCCACACTCAGAGACGTTTAATGGTTACTTAAGTCGCTCCTTAATAAAGATTTAAAAAAGTTCGCTCTCAGAGACAGTTAACGGTCCGTTACCGTACCTTAATGACAATTAAAGTTAAGTAGAGCAAAACCATCACTTAACTTTCTAATGATTGATTTTGGCATTGACGTTCGAGGTTATATTTTTATTTTAAAGAATTCACATTAGGAATAGAAGTGTTTTAACAATAGCAAAGATGTCTGATCTGGTAGACTTTATTGATTTTGTGGACTATGCCAGAATTAGAAACTATTGCTGGACGTTAATAAACATTAGAGACAAATACACCATTCTGTTAATGGGCAGACATAAAACTTTCACATAACAAGGGATCTTTAACTATAGGGGTCAGGAATAACTTAACAAATGACAATGTGACCCAAACATTTTTAAAGCGTCGAACTATCCCTTACATCTGTCTACTTTCTAAAAATATGTTGTTAACTAACGGTATTACTTAAAAGCAACACGTGCCTAACTCTTAACTCTAAACCTAAGACTATGTATGCGGCTGTCCTGCACACCTGTTATTAAACTTTACAACACGAAGAATCTTTCTTGGCGGTTTAAACGCAACAACACAAGTCACAAACTAAAAACATAACTTGACAGTTTATAACACTGACAGTTAGTGATACCCGAAAAAAAAGGGTCCGGTTGTATTATTTTATTTATTTGAAAATAGCCGTTTCGCTTGGTTTTTTTTATTAAAAACGAACGTCAAATGAACAAATTTTAGTTTATGTTACCTATTTATATGCTTTCAATGTGTTTAAATAAACTATTTTGCTATTTAATAATATCAATTTTTCAAGTGTGGCTACACCAACAGTTTATCAATGTGCAATCTCAAAGATGATTTGGCGATGCTCCGCCCTACGGATACTTAAAGTTGTCATTAACTAATGAACCCTTAAATAATGTCTCTGGGATGTATCGTTCATTAATGAATTTAATGATAATTAGTTAAGTAATCATTAGGACTAATTTAATGAACCTTTCTGAGTGTGGCAGATAGTGTTTGATATTAATGCATTTATATTAAAATAAATACAGAATATAATTTATTTTTCTGTTGTTTAAGGTTAAAAACAAAGCTTTTAAACGAAAAAAGCATTTTTGTAATCTTCTTCTTATTCTACTAATATTATAAAATAATGTGAAAGTTTGAATGTTCGTTACTCAACCACGTCAGAACAGCTAAACGGATCTTGATGAAATTTGGTACAGATGTAGATTATAGTCTGGAATAACACATAAGGTACTACTTATTCCGGGAATATGTTCCCTTGGTATAATTTTCGACATTCACGCGGGCGGAGCCGCGGACGGCAGCTAGTCCGTATTATACGTTACCCGCAAGTTGCACATCCCAACTTTAGTACCCGGCTGTAAGTACAAAACGCTGCAGTGGAACTTTGAACCACAACTTATAGGTAGATAGAGTTTAATATTAGTTGTGTGCCATTGTTAGACTTGGGACAGTATTATGTCTCAGTATGGAATATGTTAGGACTTGCACCTATTATGAACACTTAGTTAGGTTTGGAATAATGCACGGATTATTTTGTGATGGAGTCATATGTAGGCCATATTATAAATGTGAAAGTTTGAATGTGTGTTTGTTTGTGCAACAATCATGCATAATCAGCTGAAGGGATTTAGATGAAATCTGGCACATATGTAGTTCATATCCTGGAATAACACATAGGCTACTTTTTATCTCGGTAAATGACATAGCTTAAGGGAGACTTTGGAGGAAGTGGCAATTCAGAGCCGCTGCTGCCTTAATACTACAGATTCACAAGTACTAGGAGACCAGAAACATCAAGTACCAGGAGGCCAGAGACATGTTGAAGTATTGCCGGGGCTGAAGTTTTGAGCGGTTAAGATTCACAAGTAAATGCTTCAAAGCAGCAGCATCTTCCATATATGTTACTTGCAACTTGCACATCACAACTTTAGTACCTGGCTGTAAGTACAAGGCGCTGCAGTGGAACTTTGAACCACAACTTATAGGTAGATAGAGTTTAATATTAGTTGTGTGCCATTGTTAGACTTGGGACAGTATTATGTCTCAGTATGGAATATGTTAGGACTTGCACCTATTATGAACACTTGGTTAGCGCAAATTATTTTGTGGTGGAATTATACAACGTGTAGTACAATAAATGCAATACCAAAAGGGTCATTGCTCGTCGAGCATTTCCGACGTTTGGCTCCCAGACTGGGGCGAGCCGGGGCTGCCTTCAAGCGGCTTCTGCCCAATCTAGGGGGTCCAAACGCCTCCTGCCGGAGGCTTTACGCGGGGGTCGTGCGGTCCATGGCCCTTTATGGGGCGCCGGTGTGGGCGCCTACTTTGAGGAAGCGACCTGCCCGGTACCTGAACGCGTCCCAGAGGGTCATGGCCATCCGGCTGACCCGGGGATACCGCACGGTCTCTGGCGAGGCGGCGAGCCTCCTTGCCGGACTACCGCCATGGGATTTAGAGGCGAGAGCCCTCGCGCTCATTTACGAATGGCGCGTGGAGGCGCTACGTCGGGGCGAGACTCCTCTGCCGCGGCAAATCGCAGCGTGGCGGACGGAGCTCCGGCGGGATCTCATGGCAGTATGGAGACAACGACTGTCGCAACCCAGTGCTGGGCATGCCACAATTGCGGCGATAAGTCCCCTCTTTGAGGAGTGGCTAGAGCGGCGCCACGGCGTCCTCACCTTCCGCCTGACGCAGGTACTCACCGGACACGGTTGTTTTGGGAGGTACCTGTTTCGAATTCGGCGGGAGGATACGCCCGGGTGTCAACACTGCGAGGATCGCCCTGAGGACACGGCGGAGCATACGGTGGAGGTCTGCCCTGCTTGGGCGGAGCACCGCCGTGTCCTCGTCGAGGCGATCGGCGAAGGCGACCTCTCGCGTCCGGCCCTGGTCCAATCCATGGTCCGGAGCGAGGAGGCATGGGAAGCGGTCACCTCCTTCTGCGAAGCAGTAATGCTAGCAAAGGAGGAGGCCGAACGCGTGAGAGAGAGGGAAACCTCACGCCCCAGCCGCCGCAACAGAAGAAGACGCCCCGGGCGTCGGGAGTCGCAGGGCGATTCTCGGCCACCGTAGGCGCGGGCCTGCGGACGGCGAGCATTGGGTGGCTCGCCGTCTGATCAGAACCAGGCCCGGGTCGACGGCGCGCTGTGTTCCACGCGCGCCTCAAGGAGCTGTCAGCATAAAGGACGGGGCCCGCTAGGGCCAGTGCCTGCCGGGGTTGCGGGATTTGTTCGAGAGAGTCGCCGCGGCCCAGGAACGCAAAGGGCATTAGGAGGAACACGGATGGGTTTTAGTCAGTAAGAGTCTGACACTCCCTTCTGCTCCACTCAGAGCGGGAGGAGTCATTTGATGATTTCCCATCCTTAAAAAAAAAAAAAAAAAAAAAGGGTCATTGTATTGCAAGAGAACCAAGGTTACCGACATAGCCCGAAGGATCGCCAAACTAAAATGGCAGTAGGCAAAGGTACGTTGCTCGCAGAAAAGATGGTCGATGGGGCCGAAAAGTTCTGGAGTAGCGACCGCGTACTGGAAGACGCAACGTTGGCAGGCCTCCCACAAGGTGGGACGATGACCTGGTGAAGGTCGCGGGTAGCCGATAGATGCGAGACGCAGAGGATCGCTTGTTGAGGCAACACTTGGGGGAAGCCTATGTCCAGCAGTGGACGTCTCTCGGCTGGTATGATGATATGGCTAGACTAGAGTCAAGAGCAAACCCATCTATTCTATACATACATATAATAAATCTGTTGAAGAGTCGTTTTTGTACATTCAAAATAAAAAATAAAAAAATAGCTAGGGAGATAAAGGGTAACTTACAGAACCCATTTCCATCATTTTTGGAATTTTTGTCTGTTTGTCTGTTTATCTGTTTGGATGTGCAGGCATCACGTAAAAAGTACAGAAATAACGTAGTTAACTTTCACGCATTCAAATTGTACGTAACTTGAGGTATAACTTAGTTTTTGTTTCATCGCAATCGGTTCACTCTATCAAAAGATATTTGTATTTAAAGGTTTCGTTTAAAGTTTCATTACGTGAAGCACATACATGCACCGCCATCTATTGAGATTAAATAGCAACAGTTTAGAACTGTTTCATGAATGATCGCGTATATTATTTGTGAAACTCTTAATACCAAAGGAAAAAAAAATAACATTTAGTCATTTGAAGATCTTTGGCAATCGTTACGGATTGTCAGAAGCCAATAAGTCTGGCTCCAGTCTTGCCAAGAACTACCGTGTTACCCAATTGATGGGTTGTGGAGGTCTGGTAGGCACTGGTATTCAGCTAAATCCGGTTTGACTGGAAGCCGACCCCAATATAGTTGGGAAAAGGTTAGGCAGATGATGAGTTGCACGTTTCCATCTTCAAGATTAAGCTACGCTTTCCGAGATCGGTCTGTGGATGGGTGACCATTTTAACATACTGAGATTCCTACGTACCTCGGAATATAATAGCCGCCCGGGTCGATCTTCAAGGTCAAGCAACGCTTGCTAAGGTCAGTCTGTGGATGGGTGATCATTTTAACATACCGAGATTCCTAAGTACCACGGAATATAATAGCCGCCCGGGTCGATCTTCAAGGTTAAGCAACGCTTGCCAAAGTCAGTCTGTGGATGGGTGACCAGTTTAATTACCTACCGAGAAGAGATCTCAGGCAGTCTTTACGGATTGTCAGAAGCCGACAAATTTGACACCTACAGTCTTGCCAAGAAGTATCGTGTTACCCAGTATTGTAGGGTTGTAGAGGTCTGGTAGGCAGCCGCTCCAATCCCGTTTGACTGGAAGCTGACTCCAATATAGCTGGGAAAAGGCTAGGCAGATGATGCTTCATGGTAAAAAACTGAAATGATTTGCGAAAAACACTTAATCTACAGTTGGCAAAACTGGGCACAGATTACAAACGTAATTTTGTTTCAATTTCCTTTATCCACTAGGGAGACGGTCTAAGTGATATCCCGGCATTTAATAGAATTTAGAACTCCCAAAAAATAAATAAATTCATAATTATATTTTCGTCACACGAAACGAATAGACCCTATTCATAGACGGCCTAAGCATCTGCCAGCCTGTTCATTAAATATTGTCACATGACAGACCCATTCGCCACTTTGACATATTTGCGCATTGGGGATCATTTAGGCCGCCATTCAATGAAAAGGACAATAAAACGGCAGAGTTACTCTCTCAAGGACCGTCAGCCCCAATTGGGGCTAAATGGTATTGTCTGTTTTTTTTAACATATGCTTAACCTTTTCCCTACTATATTCGGATCAGCTTCCGATCAACACGGCGAAGTCGCGGTATGTTAAATAATATGGTCACCTATTCACAGAGCCACCTAGGCAAGAGTTGGTAAACCATGAAGATCGTCCCGTGCGACTGTTATTATTATCTACGAGCTCCTCATTTAATAAGTCTCCTCTTTCAGTACCTACTAAATATCGATTTAAAAAATTCGATTATTCTTACACAGTAAATCGATTCTATAAACCCGGTAGAACTATTTAACATAAAATGTAAAAATTAATCGGTGTTCTGTAATCTGCAATTGTCAGGGAAAATCAAAGAAACTGTTTCTTTTTGCTTTTTTTTTAAGGATGGGAAATCATCAATTAATGTCTCCTCCCGCTCTGGGTGAAGCAGAAGGGAGTGTCAGACTCTTACTGACTAAAACCCATCCGTGTTCCTCCTAGTGCCCTTTGCGTTCCAGGGCCGTGGTGACTCTTTCGAATAAATCCCGCAACCCCGGCAGGCATTGGCCCTAGCGGGCCCCGTCTTTAATGCTGACAGCTCTTTGAGGCGCGAGTGGAACACAGCGCACCGTCGACCCGGGCCTGGTTCTGATCAGACGGCGAGCCACCCAATGCTCGCCGTCCGCAGGCCCACGCCTACGGTGGCCGAGAATCGCCCTGCGACTCCCGACGCCCGGGGCATCTTCTTCTGTTGCGGCGGCTGGGGCGTGAGGTTTCCCTCTCTCTCACGCGTTCGGCTTCCTCCTTCGCTAGCATTACTGCTTCGCAGAAGGAGGTGACCGCTTACCAAGTCTCCTCGCTCCGGACCATGGCTTGAAACAGGGCCGACCACGACAGGTCGCCGCCGCCGATTGCCTCGACGAGGACACGGCGGTGCTCCGCCCAAGCAGGGCAGACCTCCACCGTATGCTCCACCGTGTCCTCCGGGCGATCCTCGCAGTGTTGACATCCGGGCGTATCCTCCCGCCGTATTCGAAACAGGTACATCCCGAAACAATCGTGTCCGGTGAGTACCTGCGTTAAACGGAAGGTAAGGACGCCGTGGCACCGCTCTAGCCACTCCTCAAAGAGGGGACTTATCGCCGCAATTGTGGCGTGCCCAGCGCTGGAATGCGACAGTCGTTGTCTCCATACTGCCATGAGATCCCGCCGGAGCTCCGTCCGCCGTGCTGCGATTTGCCGCGGCAGAGGAGTCTCGCCCCGGCGTAGCGCCTCCGCGCGCCATTCGTAAATGAGCGCGAGGGCTTTCACCTCTAGATCCCATGGCGGCAGTCCGGCAAGGAGGCTCGCCACCTCGCTAGCGACAAAATTAAGGCTGGACAAAATTAAGAATCAACTTTATTCATCAGTTTCTTTGTTTCGTAGTTTGAAAACTATCTACCACCGTTCATTCGATAGTCGGTTTTGTTGATTATGATACATAGCTCGGGGTAGGTATGTACCAGGAGATTACCTGGGCAAATCGGCATTTCAACCGGAAGAGATGATAGAGTGCCCTGCATTAGGTATTAACTAAAAGTAGATTTTATCTATGCAAAAGATATTTTTCGACATCCACGCGAACGAAGTCGCGGGCACAGCTAGTCTCAAATAAAAATGGTACAGTCGTTTTTTTTTCGCGATTTCAGAGGTAGAGTGGAGGTGGGATGAGGTGTATATATAAATATTTTATTCTTTCTCGAAATTCCCACGGGAACGTGATATGCGCGTACGTAGTCGCGGGAAAATGCTTGGAAGATTTATTTTTTTCGGTAGAATACACATAATTATAGACTATTACGCCGGTGAAACCTACAAAGGCAATTTACCTAATTTATATATATAGACAGTATAGTATGACGATCAATTGAATACTGATAAAAAAAATTATACATCCATCTTAGACAGAAGACAACATCCTACGCCACAAAATTTGAAATCCTTTCTCAGAATTTTAGCAATAAAAATGCGTGGGCGTCTTTCAATATTAATTTGGGTTCAAAAACTCAATGACAAAATCCATTAAACTTAGTAAAAGTAACCTTGTCATTGATAATGTTTCAAATTGAAAATAACGTTATACTTTAGGTAAAATAACATTTTAAGTATTTTTCTCGAATTTCGAAACATTATCATCAGCCTAGCTGTTTCTTAATTAAATTAAGGTTGGCTTCCAGTCTAGTGGGATATTTGTATTAATCTAAGTAGCAGTATTTAACATGAAGTGACTTAAGAGGGGATTCTAGTCCCGAGAAATTTGAAAAATAGGTATTTGAAGAAACTATTGCCGATGCCGTCGCGCTGCGCCCTATCCAGTAAAGTGCGAAAGCGACAACTGCAGCCAAGGCCGATTTTACCTATAAAAACCATAGCCAAAAGACGTTTTGTATTCCGCTGTTTTCTTCTTCAAAACTTGACTGATCTATAAAAATTATGTATCAATATTTAGAGGAAAACTATATCTATGCTTCTATTATTTTCTATTTATCAAAGTCTGATAGTCGTCTGAACATGGCGGTAAAAACGGGCTGTTTTTTCGGGTTTTTGGGTTGTCATAATTCTTTAAGTAATTATGTTTTGGAAAAAAGTTAATGATAGAGGCACGTATTAATTCGACCTAGATTTTTTGGAAAAAAAATCATTGCTCTAGCAGCATTATCCACGAAGGAAACAGCGGAATGCGTTTGTATAGAGAAAGGCTCAAGAGTTACCGACTAGTCAGTCAGTCATAACAGCCGAAGACGTCCACTGCTGGACAGAAGCCTCCCCCAAAAGGGGGGGTTTGCCATAATGGCCACGCTTGGCAGGCAGGTTGGCGATCGCAGCGTATGGTGTTGCGTTTTACAGAGAACGCTGCTACCCATTCTCTGGTGAGTCCCTTAATCGCCTCTTACGACACCCACGGGAAGTGAATGAGATGGTATTATTCTTTTACGGCACCATACGGCACCGGCCGACACCATGCGGTGGACCGACTAGAGTCCCCTCTTAATACATTCATGCATCAAACACAGCATCCTAATCATTCCTCCATTACTGACTCACTGACAGACAACGACGCACAGCCGAAACTACTGGTCTTAGAAAGCTAAAATTTGGCTTGTAGGTTCCTTGGGGAGTACCAGGGTTTCGTAACTTGTTCGAAAGAGTTACCGCGGCCCTATAAATTTAGTAGTATTAAGTATCTATTCAGTCGTGACTTAAAAACCCCAAGGAATCCGGGTACACAGCCTCTGGCAGGGATTTACACCCCATTGTTGTACGCACAATCAAAGTACTTATCTCCAAAACGTTTTATAAACACTCGGCCGTACGGAACCCTCCTAAAAATGGTCACACACCTGACTTTTCAAACAAACAGTACCTAAACAGCATACGCTTACTAAACCTACCAAAAACCTTTTAGAATAAAACTAAAACCGATTACAATCTCTAAAACGACGACAAGCGTTATTAAAACAAACACAAAATCGAAATTCGCATAACTAGTCGATTCTACAGATTAGCATTCGCACCACGTATCGAATATTGGAATATTCATGTATTTAATATTCAAAACTAGCTGGTCCGACGAAAAGTGGGGATTTTCACGATAGTAAGGGTGCTTTTCCACCAGAAATGCGCGAGGTAGCCGTTGCGAGGATGTGTAGCTGAGCTATGAATATTTGTGATTGTTCCAGCAAAACTTTGCGAGGCGTTTGCGTAGCTAAGCTTTAATAATAAAGTGTAAAGCTGCGTGCACTTATTATTCGCTCGTATCTCTTGCACACATTCTAGAATAGAAGACATTATAAAAAAAAACTATTCGACACAGACACAATTCAATAGAAACTAACACGGAGTAAAAAAACCAGCCAAGTGCGAGTCAGACTCGCCCACCGACGGTTCCGTATAAATTTGTAGCTACAAATTACTTTAAATAAAGCCTTTATTTTATTATGACTTAATTATTAATGTATAGTTTTTAGACATTTCCCTATAATTGTTGTAGAAGACGGGATTACTTGCCAAATTTTATATTTCTAGATCAACGGGAAATACATTATACATTTTGATTCCCTCGAGAGTGTCGAAATATACTTTTTTGCGTCATAAACGACGGCATCTTTTTTTATGTTAACTTAGAAGTTTGAATGACACAGCTGCAAGGGGCCATAGAACCTGAATATATATAACAATAGTTTACATTTCAACTAGATAGCTCTACGCGTTCCCGAGATAAACGATCTTGACAGACAGACGAACGGACAACAAAATGAGGTACAGAACTATAAGGGTTCCGTTTTTTCCTTTTGAGGTACGGAACCCTAAAAATAATTGAAAAGAATGATATGCGCTAAGCGTGCTCATACCGAAAGCTCATCTCAGCATTGGCTGAGCTTCAAACACCCAGTGCTGGTTTTTAGCTGGCATCCCGCAGTGACACACGGACAAAGGTAAAGAAAATAGAAATTCATTCAATACATTTGACATTACCCACACGAAAGCACTTTTGTGTATATGGGCCTACTAGTTCTTTTCCACCAGAAAGAAGGAAAGAGTAAGAAAGAAAAACAGTGTTTTCCTGTTAAATAGACACGCACATTTGTGATAATCTATACTTACTATATAATATTATAAAGAAGAAAGATTTGTTTGTTTGAATTGATTAGGCTCCGAAACTCCTGGACCGATTTGAAAAATTCTTTTAGCATTGTATAGCTACATTATCAGGGAGTAACATAGGCTATATATTATCCCCGTACTCCCACGGGAACGGGAACTACGCGGGTGAAACCGCGTGACGTCCACTAGTAAAAATATACTTAGATTAAGAAAACAAACAAAATGAGAAAAAAAAATGCAATGTAAAATAGCTTGCTGAGAAAGAGCCCCATGCGTGAAAGCCCCCGACCATCCTCGGGTCAAACACATCCCATTAGAGGATTTTTCCTCACACACCGCTTAGCTACCTCGCACATCTTGGATGGAAAAACACCCTTAAGGTCGGGGTCGTGACCCGAATTGTCACTTTTTGCTAGAGTTTTAATCGTATTAGTTTTATGCGTGATAGCTTAGTGAAAAGGAGTTTTAGTACCGATCCTGTGTTTAACGGAATCACTGTAGTTTTGTTCAAAATTTTGGAGTTTTATTTGTTTTTGATACAAAATGCTGTTTTGATGACGGCTTTATTTAGGCTGAATGGTTCCTGAGCTGACTTAAGACCTACATAAAGTCAGCTCTTCAATAATCGTGATAATGATGACGTTGTTTATAAACAAAGGCATTTTCAAGCTATTAGCCACAGCGCGACGTTGCCCACTGCTGAGAATAGCCCACACACCCTGAATTCATCCAGGATAGATCCGTGTAGAGATGGGCAAACGACATTGATGCCATCGCATGTAATGGAACTGAAAATAAATTATTGTTAGAAAAACTGCAATTTTTTCTAAGCCTTATTTCCAACTCCTCTTATATATATATATATATATATTTTTTTATGTAAGCGTATAGGTCCAAGCCAAAAAAATGGATGGATTGTGTGAGGAGCGATATGAAAGAAAAGGGACTTAGTGATAGAGTGACGACTGATAGAACAGAATGGAAGAAAAAAACGTGTTGCGCCGACCCCAGGTAACATGGGATGAGGGCAGGAAGATGATGATAGGTCCAAGCTCCTAGATACCGACGACATTTTGGATGAAACACATTCAAACTTATTCATAAAAAAATCGTACAATATGATTAAGTACTTTTAAAATACTGAAATAAAAAATAAATAATTGAACTATTTATTTTTTATTTATTTTAGTTGAGTATTTTCAAAGCCTGTTTATAAGAATAAGGAATCTGTTATTTAATCTAATCATATATCATAGGTTACACTTTATTATAAACTAGCTTTTGCCAGCGGCTTGGTACGCGCATATCCCGTTCTTTCCCATGCCCGTATGTATACCATTCTCATGAATGTTGCTATCACATGCAAAAATACTTTTCCAAAACTGACTAGTAGTTCCAGAGATTAGCGCGTTCAAACAAACAAACTATTTTACTTTATTATTATAGTATAGTTTAGGTAGTATAGATAAGGCTGAAAGTGTTTAATTTGAATTAAATCTAAGGTATAAGAATTACTGTCCACTGGAACGGAGAGGAGAACAGCGGAGAAATATTAACCAATGGAATTGCATACTCGTAAATTGTCAGTGACTGAGGTGAGCGGAGATTTTATGCAATTCTTTTGGTTAATATTTTTCTGCTCCTCTTCCCTCCGCTCCAGTAAACAGTCAGCCTATCTATTAAATAACAAGATACGTAGTTTTCTAATAATATAATGACACCCTAGGCTAATAATATTAATAAATAAATCACAACGATCAACCACCAATTAAGAAACGCCGACCCCAATTAACCAGAAAACACCCACACTCCATCCATATTAAAACATTGAACAGTCACGGTCAAAAATAACGAAGCACACATAAATATTTATCAGCTCTCATGAAATGACATTGACACCTTTGAAACATAAAGGTCAAACGTCAGCCCTGACCCGAATCGATTCTCGCCTAATCGAATACTCGAATAAAACTGAATCGATGTCCCGTATCAAGTGGGATCGGTTAAAGTCGGATGGACGACGAGAGTTCGCGATGTCGAATTGATAAAGAGGTGCAGTTGTTGGTATGAAAATCTGTTTTAATTTTTTTTCTAATAGATGACAATTGTTTTAATGGCTGAATTTTTTTATTAATCGACCTATGATTTGTATTAGATCTTCAAGGCTAAGCAACGCTGGCCAAGGTTGGTCTGTGGATGGGTGACCATCTTAAGTTTCCTCCGTGCCCCGGAAAGCACGTTAAACCGTTGGTCCCGGTTGTCATTTGTAGATCTTTGGCAGTCGTTACGGATAGTCAGATACCAGTAAAGCCGACTCCAGTCTTGCCATGAAGTACCGTGTTACCCAGTTAATGGGTAGTAGAGGTCTAATAGGCAGCCGCTCCACGTAAAATACTGGTATTCAGCTAAATCCAGCTTGACTGGAAGTCGACCCTAATATAATTGGGTTAAAGATGGCCGGGATGATGACCTATAATTTGTAGCGCTTGTTTGTACCTGACTGGCGGAGCCCAGAAGGAGGTTTCAATATCAGATTACAGAGAAACCTATAAGACGAATATGGTTTTCAACTAGTTCTATATTAAATAAATCAATGTATACCAAATATTGTAAAGAGTAATTAAGGAGTTTCTTGTCCTTTCTCTTCTCCATAAGAATCTACCTTTGCGATTGCAGACTTTATTTTTAACCGACTTCCAAAAACGGACCTCCTCCTTTTTTTAAAGTCGGTTAACAATAAAGTGCTCAATTCCGTCGGAATTTTGAAGTGAAAACTTCTTTAGCGGCGTTGAGCACTTTTCTGTAATGGGTATAAAATCTTAAACTCGCGTCAGGGTCACGTGACCTGATCGCAAAAAGCGTAAGACGGACTCGCGTCAGGGTCACGTGATGCGAAAAAGCGTAAGATCGAGGGGAAGGGAGAGGAACTAGTATCTCCCACTCTTTCTACCGTGCCTGAGTGTGCTGCTCCGCTTAGGCGGCACAGGGCGCTTGCGCGAATGTCCGTCTGTGTTTATGTACAGCGTGCCACGCGTATCCAAGGATACGAAATTACGGAATTACGAAATTATGGATGAAAGTTGATTTTTCTAAGAGATAAAAATTAATGTAATATATAAATAAATAACGATATAATATTATGAATAATAACATGTAAATTGTTATATTTGTGTACGATAGCGCAATAAATAAACATTGTATTCTACCTCATAAATGATAGTATTTTTGTACTTATAATTAAACACAACGTTATTTTTTGTTGTTTTTATGGTTCGTTTTGTTTATGTCAGGAACTGTGTCAAGATTGACATCTGTCACTGACAGTCGCTGTCGCGGCCATACGTCAGTGTCTTTTTGTTTATTTTGTTGTCGGTGGTTTGTCTATGATGTGACCGCGACAGTAAGGATGTACTATTTACATGTTTTCACTTCTGCCGGCACTCCCGGAGTGCTACCGGTGTTTTTTTTATTTTGTTTTTTTTTATGTATGTACACCGATTACTCCGAGGTTTTGATCCGATTTCTATTATTCTTCTTGTGAATTTCGAAAGTCGGTGTTAAAAAAACAAAGAAACAAAACCAAAAATACCGACTTCCGAAATTAAGGTTATTTTATACTTTGTAGTGTTTTGTTTGGAAGTCGATTATATTTTTTTTTTGTAAAAAGTTTTTTTTATATTATTCTTTTAAATGTTGACGTTCAAAAGTGCCTTTTAATGGTCTTATTGAAATAAGCGTTTTGCGCTAGCTTTTTTATTTTGCAGGTGTTCGAAGATAGTATTTATCTTCGTTTCACAAACTTAGTAATTTTATGAAGATTTTTAAAAGTAAATTTACTTAAGCTCTAAAAAATAAAGAATTTCTCGGAAACCTTAACGTTCTTTGCTGAACAAGGGCTCCTTAATGTGACCTTTAAAATCTTCACCTGTGCCTAGATACCTTTTAAAGGTCGAATGAGATTACCACAATTGACTTACGTTTGAAAAATTAGTAATGTCCTTTATTTGAACTATTGTAGGTATTAAAAGGAATCCCTAGCAGTGGACAAAATTATATTCACATGTCATGACAAAATTACAGTGTAACGAACGATTGTTAGGACGAATTATCTCATAATATTTTTACTTTTTTGCAATCGTCATCTATCGTCCTAGACTAGAGTCAAGAGCAAACCCACCACAAAAAAAAAAAAAACTATAATATTTTTTTCTTATAACAGATCAGATGGTGCTGATGTCTACAAATGCTGCCAATTTCAAGTATGTTATAAAAAACGTGTGAGAGCATAGAAAACCAGCGAGAATATAAATATATTTTCTTTTAATTTGCAGAATTTAATTGAGCTGAATGCAAAATTTGCTGACGGGTTTATAAATTATATTGTTATGCATGTATGTTGTTACATTTTATTAATATTATAAGGTTTCTTCGTTTATAAACGTGTGGTTATGTTCTATAAATACGTTTTTTAACACTAAGTACTCACGAAACTCACATGGTGTAATCCAGTGTATTTTTTACAACCCATTGCAAATTGTGACACTGTCCGCCCACTCACCGATCTCCCTACACCGTGAATATCCCATACAGCCCATTGCAGCCAATATAAAGGGCTATCAAGATAACTGCACGTCAATACATTCAAAACAAATCGTCTGTAAACACGTAAACGTTACCGCTGGCCGCACGCGCGTCGAACGCACGTCTGTGCGTCCCTAAGGACGAGTTCACACCAAAAACAAGTGCGAGTCGAACTGCAGGAAGCCTAAGATGGGCGTTAAGGGTTTTAGTCAATTCATATTTTGTAAAATGTTACTCCCGTCAGGACCGACCATCCCATATGTGGGACCGTGGCTATTAAATCAAAATAGAAAAATAAAAAATCAAAATCATTTATTTCGCCAGAGATATGGTACAATGGGTGTTACAAGAAAGTAGGTAGAGTTTCACACATCTCACCAATAGGAGGCATGCGAAAATTTACTATTAGTTATAGTAAAATAGAATAAAATAGTCTTACAGTTAAAAAAAATATCTAAGGAAATACTATCCAGTAACCATAGTTTCATTTGTTTTTTAAACTTATATAGAGGAAGCTGTCTCAACTGACGTGGAATATGATTATAAACTTTAATGGACATCCTATATTGTCTTTTAATTTTTCAAAGCCTGACGGGTTAAAGGATAGACTACTATTATTTTCTCAGAAATTGAGGGTCATTAGGAGTAGCCAGAAACCTGGGGCATGTGTTATACAAGTCAGAAAAGCACTCAGTTGCTTCTGGTTGGCCGACCCTAACATAGTTTGGAGTAGGGTAGGAATTCAAGATAATTACTAAATTTTGAAACAACAAACTCCAAGTCATATAACACAAAGGTCTACCTGCTTTGGAACCCATGCTTTCTTCGAACCTTTTTGTTTGAAATTTTCACTTAAAATTCGACTAAAAAGACGCAACGCTAAAGTCGTTTATTGAGTGCTTGGTTTATCAATTCTAGAATTGAGATGACTCACGACTGTGTGTCATACCTGGTATTTTTTTTTCTTTCATACTACTAAATACGGTTTGGTGTGAACGCAGCCTAACTCTGGCTAATGACACGTGAAGGACGCAGCCAGTTAAATAAAAGTTAATTGGGATTGTTTATCTTGATGATAAGGGAGGCTGTGATATCACTGAGAATTAGGGATCCGGTTCTTGAGCATGAGGTTGCGGATTTGAAGCCAGAAAGTAGCGAAGTGGCTACTCTTTTTTCCCACTGCAAGATAAAAGCAACCTTACGTTCATGAATTTAATGGGGATCATACATGGAACGTGTACCAGGATAAACCCAATACCTGCTTAAGGGTCATTGTACTCATCATCATATCATCATGAAAAACTTTCACTATGGGACCAACACTGTAATCGTGAAAAAAATCGACTGCCTCATACATTTGTGCGCACAGCTGTCTTTTGTTTCAATTAAAAACCACAGCAGCATAGCCCTAGAAAAATGAGCCCAAAAACCTTTAAGGCGCAGACCCACCGTGGCGCACGGAGAGGCTACTCACGCAAGCTTCGCTTTGCAAGAAAAAGTATGTGATTGTGTCCACTGCAACCCACGGACACGCTACGCATCAAATGTCGTCATTGGTACACGCGTGGCTTGCTCGAATATCGCGCTCACATAGCTCAACACTGTTAACACCAAGCACGCTGTGCATGCGGTACACACTATGTACGAATATTAACCCACAACTATGTCAAAACGGTGTCGGAAAATGTTTTGAAATACGCCTTGTGGATAGGAGCCATTTGTAGCGTGTACTGCAGTGGAAACGTTGACCCACGTTGTCAAACAAATGAATCCACGCATCTAGAATGCGCCACGAGCCCGTGCACAGCATGCGTCGCGGTGGGTTTGCACCTTTACTGTACTACAAAATCCGTCTCAACTTTTCCATCCTAAAATTCTCAAACTAAATAGAAAGTATAAACAAGCACATTTTATTTATGGTGGCCGTCAAACGGCAACCTGAATAAAAGTTAATTGGAATACCAAATACCGGTCGTGTGGATGACAACTCAATGTTATCGGCACAGTTTAAATTATCGCGCTTTTGTTTCCAAATATTGCTCTAGAGTTTTCTAAAATCATTTGAGTTTTATGAACAATTTCGGGAAACAAATGGTTTTTGTGCTGTACAAGGTCGAGAGAGCTCGTGGCTAAAAAATAACAGCCGCACGGGTCGATCGTCAAGGTTAAGCGACGCTTGCTGTAGTGTAGTGTGGACGGGTGACCATCTTCAAAGAGCGAGATTGCCGCGTGCCTTGGAAAGCACGTTAAGTCCTTGCTCCCGGCCGTCATTTGTAGATCTTTAGCAGTCATTATGGGTTGCCAGCTGCCAGAAAATCTGACACCAGTCTTGCCAAGTAGTACCATGTCATCAATAGTTAAGGTTCGGTTGAGGAATTCAGATAAGCTGTCGCTCCATATACTGGTACTCAGTTGAATCTGACAAATATAATATGTTGCAAGTCAGTCCCCACCTTTAAAGGAGTTTAATCTTTATCTACCAACGTTATAAGCCTGTTTAAACGATACTGCTCTCAAGTTGATTTGACAACATGGGTTACTGTAGCTCGGCTAAGTGCTACGCCGTAGCTCGTAGCATCTGCTACGGCGTAGCAAACGCATACACTTAACAAATTAATTTTCAACGCTCTTATACTTGTCTTTAGCTTGACGAAGTATTTATCTAGTCATCTGTGTCTTGTTTATTAAAATTCTTTATAGATTAAATCAAGTAAGTTTCACATTATCTTTTGACATGACATCTATGTGAAGTTAATAAAACTGATACCAATTATTTTCAGCACTCAACTTTACTTATACCAAATGCCTGAAAAAAAAATTGGCGTTGATAAAAAAAATCATACAGTATATATGCTCAATAACTAGAAACGACAAAATAAAACCCTATTTATCTAACTAATAAAAGGAAAATAAATCTCTTTAACATTGCATCATGCATCAATGAATGTGTGTTTGTAACTACCTAAATACTGATTTATAACAGTTTCTGTAGAATTTCTTGTATGTTTTTCTCCGTGAAAATCTTTGAAACATGCAACTAGTTTCGTATTTTTGACCGACCTTGCCAATTCAAAAGTGCCTCTAATTTAATAAATATTTTATTTTTAAATGACTCACTAAAACATCCAATGACCGCTATAATTAATTATTGAAACCACAGCATTATCTTCTTAACCAGCATCAGAAGTAGCCAAAAAGACAAACACTTCCCCAGAGACTAACAATTATAATTATAAGGAAGAAACATAACACAAGCATTTTCACTCCCCAAAGTGTCTTGATGTTTAATTAATTTAATAAACCAATTTCATTTTCGACCCTCCGAGGCGTTATTTGCATTTTAATTTTACGTTTACTTAAACTTTTTTGTTAGGAAAATTGCTTTCGGAAAATGGTTTCAGAGCCGGTCATCTGTCTTCTAAAATGCTGTTATTAATTATAATCATCATAGAAAATTTATGTCATCAATTTCGTTATTACAGTCGAAAGACGTCCACTGGTGAAAATAACCGTAAGCCACCCCCAAGCATCGCCACATGGGGCTGATAGGGCCAGTGCCTGCCAGGGTTGCGGAATTGTTCGGAAATTACCAGCGTTTGAAGGATCTACAAAATAAACTGTTAGCATTTGGAAACATTGTTGGACCGGTTGAAGATTGTAAGAAACCAATATTTGCATTGTATAGACTCAATTTATTTAGCATTGAATAATTTCATCCATTTTAACGGCACATGTGTGAGTACTGTGTACCTTAAATTTAAGCTATAGCTATCAGTTTTAGGTTTGTTTTTGACTTCAATGTACCCTGGCGGTTGAGAGTGTCATGCTCACTCAAAAGTCTAGCTAATGGTGACGTATGCGTTGGATCATTTGGCTCCTTTCAAAATGGTTGAGCCGAATGGTGCTAGCGCATGCGTCATGTTCGTGAACGGGCGCTGTCAGTTGGGACTGGTCATTTCTCAGCTGCCATGGTTTATTTTAATTATTTCTTTGAATTGTTCCTTTTTTTCCAGATGCTGTTATCCTGCTCGTCTTTTACATCGTTCTCTCATATATGTATAATTTCAACATGATGTAAACAAAACTTTGTAACGATTTATTATTTTTAAAAGAGTGTCCGTGGAATTTCTTGCACCTTCTTCTCCATAGAGATCTACGCTTTGGAACGTGCAAATGTACCCTGGCGGTTGGGAGTGTTATGCTCACTCAAAAGTCTAGCTAATGGTGACGTATGCGTTGGATCATTTGACTCCTTTCAAAATGGTTGAGCCGAATGGTGCTAGCGCATGCGTCATGTTCGTGAACGGGCGCTGTCAGTTGGGACTGGTCATTTCTCAGCTGCCATGGTTTATTTTAATTATTTCTTTGAATTGTTCCTTTTTTTCCAGATGCTGTTATCCTGCTCGTCTTTTACATCGTTCTCTCATATATGTATAATTTCAACATGATGTAAACAAAACTTTGTAACGATTTATTATTTTTAAAAGAGTGTCCGTGGAATTTCTTGCACCTTCTTCTCCATAGAGATCTACGCTTTGGAAGGTGCAAATAGCTTCATCTTTTTGGACCGACCGACTTTGACTTTTCAGAAGTGCCTGTTAATGGTTTATTTGAAATAAATATTTTGAGCTTGAATTTGAATTTGATCACGGTTGGGCTTTCATCAGTAAGAGTCTGACACTCCCTCCGCTCTACCCAGAGCGGGAGAAATAATTTGTAGAGCGGTTGATAATTTCCCATCCACCTAAAATGCGTCGCACATCAACCGACCCTGTGCTTCATCATCTGCCTAGCCTTTTCCCAATTATATAGGGGTCGGCTCCCAGTCAAACCGGATTCAGCTAAATACCAGTATTACGTGAAGCGGCTGCCTGCCCGACCTCCACAACCCATTAACTGGGTAACACGGTACTTCTTGGTAAGACTGGTGCCAGATAGGTGTCGGCTTCTGACAATCCGTCACGTCTGCCAAAGATTTCTAAATGACAGCCGGAATCAACGGCTTAACGTGTTTTCCAAGGCACGGAGGAATCTTGGTGTGTTAAGATGGTCACCCATCCACAGACAGACCTCGGCAAGCGTTACTTGACCTTGAAGGTCGACCCGTGCGGCTGTTAGTGTAGTTCAGCCACGAGTTCCTTTAGCCCTGTGCTTCTCACATCAAAAACCAGCGTCAGGCACTATGGTTATCAGGCTGATATGCTGAGCTGGATCTATTTTGCACAGTTGCGAAGCTCACTCTTTCTAACGTTTTAAAAACACAACGATTGTACCGTTTTTTACCATTTTGTTTTCCATGTAAATATCGTTGGATGCCTTTAAAATTCTGCAAAATTAATGTATTTTGGTGTTCATAAAATTTTATTCACGTATGAAAACATGAAACTGATATTTGGCCGTTACAAAATGCGTTAGTATTTCTGCAAATATAAAAAAATAATACTTTTAGACAAATTATTATTACCTTCGAGAAATAAAACCACTATTTCTATTTCAGCTGTCATCAACTAAATGTGATCCAAGTCTATTCGGCAAAATAAAAATCAATTTTCAAGACCGTAAATTAGATTTCAAAATTCTTGATTTAATGGCATCACGACCTTATCACAGAGAAAAGTCGCACTTTATAAAAATCGCTCAAGTAAAAAGTCTAAAACCAAAAGCGTGTTTCATTCCAAAATCTCTATGACGCATAGTGTAAGCCTAAGACCTCGACCAGAGTGAATGGCTATGGCGGGTGCGGGCGTGATAAGATCGTGTATCACGAATTCTTGAAGCGGGCAGTTGAGGCTAATCAATACTCAATACCTTTATTGCATTTCACATGTGTTCTTAGGTGGTAAAACTTATAATTAGTTCATAAATGGACCTTGTTGTGAGCCGTGTTTCCTTAGAGTAAAACAAAAGACAATTGCTCGCTGATGTGACCTTACATCGACCAAAAACTATTGACGAGCAAAGTGTTATGTTTAACCAACTTACAAAATATATATCATTTAGCGTGAATTTACACGCAGCAACCACATTACAACCGCGACATGTAGGCGGGCACTAATTTATTTGAAAAAGAGTTGTATATTTCACATGGACCACATATTTCCGCGAAGATCAACCGTGTGGTCAGGATATCGACCACATCGCAACCACCATCGACACCGCGCACTAGCGGCCGGCCATCTCGCTAACACGCACCCACATTTGCCGCAAGTACATAAAAATTCATAAATATTATTATTATTACAACTACAAGGACCACTGCCTTTGTATATTTGTGTGCTAAAAGTGTAAATAAAATAAATAAATAAGAACCTGACCACTTTTTGTCAATGCAATGTGGTGTAGTTATAGTACATTTTTATTATCCCTTAGGCACCCACAATTATATTTTGAACGCAAACAGCGGTTTCATGTTAGATACTCCGCTACCGCCTTAGCATTCACGCTTGCGCCTTTGCTCCACCCTGTCCGAAGCCTAAGTCAATGACCCAACCTCTTTTGCTAGCCAGCACTTTTTTTTACCCTCAATTGCTCAGCTTTAAGATAACAAGCTCCAAGCTATTCTGTCCATCGCCATAAATGGGGTCTTCTATAAAATCTACTTACATGGAAAAAAATACTTTTTGAAGGTCAAGGTCATCGGGACCGTCCTCTGGGCTCGCTAAGCTTCTTTGTATGCAACCATCGGAGCAAAATGATTGATAAAGATAAGAGAAAACGCTTCAAGAAAAAAGTGTCTTCAATTTAATAAAAATTGGTCAAGTTTGGCTCCGTGTTGAGCGTTGGGTTCTGTAGTCGTAATTTATTTATTAAAAACTAGATTTTATTTTAACTAATATTATTAATGCATCACTGACTACTACTAATAGCGCAGAAAATTTAGTTCTCGAGTTGGTATACTGGTGTAAATATACCTGCGAAAGTGTCAGTTTACAACCTTGGTGCTTACTCTATAACAGCGAAAACTTTCACCGTAGCAAGAGCTAGCAATATCATAATATTCATGTTATGATTGGTTCAAAACAGCGGAACAATCATATTTTAGACAGTTGTTAATGTTGCGAATTATACTCTCAAATTGCTTGCTACTTGATAACAGATTTTATTGGTTTTGAAAATTATCAATAATATAAAATTCTTCCTTTACTGAGTGACTGACAGACAAAGCAACGAGAACGGGAAAAAAACGGGATATGCACGTACGAAGTCGTGGGCAAAAGCTAGTTGAGCCATATTTTCCTTAATTTTTTTTTTAACTGTTAACAAATTGCCATTTTTGGGAAGAGTCATTTAAAGGTATTGTGATGATATTTTAAAGCAAAAGAAATTAAAGCTCCATTGGGAGTCCAACATTCTGTGAAAACAGGACCTAACATAATTAAGAACCTTTCCTATGTGAGTACGGAACCCTAAAATAATATTCGAAGGAATCAACTTATTTTTATAACCGCCTTTTGGCCTTAAATGAGGAATGAATGTTTAAGTCCGTTCCCATTGTCTGTTTTATATACAGGGTGTACGTCTTTCTTTTCTTTTTTCTTTTTTGAAAAACCTGATCGCAAGAAATGACTAAAAAGTAAAAAAATGTGTCTGATGCAATTGGTGGCGTTTACTTTACTTCAATTACAGATTCGATGCCACTAACTGCTTCAAACTGCTTGTAAAATGAAAGAGATTTTTTTTATTGAACGTTCTAGTCGTGTTTTGAAGTCAGTTTAAAAAAAAAGTCAATATTTGTTTTTTTAATTTGGTATTGTTTTTTTATTGAAGACCAAAGAAAAGATGGATGGATTGTGTGATGAGCGATATGAAAGAAAAGGGAGTTAGTAATAGCGTGACGGTTGATAGGACAGAATGGAAGAAAAAAAAACACCGGTAGCACTCCGGGAGTGCCGGCAGAAGTGAAAACTTTAGTATTAACGTTGTGTTTAATTATAAGTACAAAAATACTATCATTTATGAGGTTACAATGTTTATTTATTGCGCTATCGTACACAAATATGACAATTTACATGTTATTATTCATAATATTATATCGTTATTTATTTATATATTACATTAATTTTTATCTCTTAGAAAAATCAACTTTCATCCATAATTTCGTAATTCCGTAATTTCGTATCCTTGGATACGCGTGGCACGCTGTACATAAACACAGACGGACATTCGCGCGAGCGCCCTGTGCCGCCTAAGCGGAGCAGCACACTCAGGCACGGTAGAAAGAGTGGGAGATACTAGTTCCTCTCCCTTCCCCTCGATCTTACGCTTTTTCGATCAGCATCACGTGACCCTGACGCGAGTTTGGAAGTTTTTACCCATCCAACAAAAAGTGCTCAGCGCCGCTTAAGAAGTTTTCACTTCAAAAACTTTTTCACAAAAAAAAAAAACAACCGACTACCGAATAAAAAAAAAACACTACAAAGTTTAAAATAACTATAATTTCGGAAGTCAGTGATTTCGGTTGCTTCTTTGTATCTTTTTGTAAAAAGATTTTATTTTTCACTTTTTAGTGGTACCCCACAGCTAACAACACCACTGGAAAGTCGCAGGAAAGTAAAATACGCAATTTCGTTTACTTGGATGACAAGCCAAGTATAGGATACGAATTCCAGCTATTTTGATTTAAAAGGCAAACTACTAAACCGATTTTGATGAAGTGGGAAAATTCGAGAAGTATATCCTTTCACATAAAACAAGATTTTTTCAAATCTATACTAATATATAAAGCTGAAGAGTTTGTTTGTTTGTTTGCTTGAACGCGCTAATCTCAGGAACTACTGGTCAGATTTGAAAAATTCTTTCAGTGTTAGATAGCACATTTATCGAGGAAGGCTATAGGCTATATATCATCACGCTAAGACCAATAGCAGCGGAGCAGTAATGAAAATTGTGACGCAGACGAAGTTGCGCGGGTCAGCTAGTCAGTTCATAAATGACAACATAAAAAAAAACTGGCCAAGTGCGAGTCGGACTCGCCCACCGAGGGTTCCGTACAAATTTGTAGGTACAAATTACTTTCAAAATAAAGACTATATTATTTATTACAAATGTGTAGTTTTCAGGCTTTTCCCTATACTTGTAGTATAAGAAGATATTACTTGCCAAATTTCATAGTTCTAAGTCAACGGGAAATCCCCTATAAATTTTAATTCCCTTGAGAGAATCGAAATATACATTTTTGCGGCATAAACGGCCGTATCTTTTGTTAGGTTAATTTAGAAGTTTGCTTTTTTCACAGCTTCATAGGACTGCAAATCTAAGTATATTTTGGGTTTATATTATAGGTTTTAATTTCAACTCGATAACTCCACGCGTTCTCGAGATAAATGGTCTTGACAGACAGACGGACGGACAACAAAGTGATCCTATAAGGGTTCCGATTTTTTTCCTTTTGAGGTAAGGAACCCTAAAAACAACCGAATTGAGAACCTCCTCCTTTTTGTGAAGTTGGTTAAAAACGTGTTGCACCGAGCCCAAGGTTATGGGATAACGGCAGGGAGATGATGATGACTGTTTCTTTATTTAAGACTAGTGGACGTAACGCGGTTACACCCGCGTAGTTCCCGTTCCCCTGGGAGTACAGGGATAGCCTATGTTACTCCCTGATAATGTAACTATCCAATGCTAAAAGAATTTTCAAATCGGTCCAGTAGTTTCGGAGCCTATTCAAATCAAACAAACAAGCAAATCTTTCTTCTTTATAATATTAGTGTAGAAAAAACCACCCTTAAATAAGACCACGCTTTCGCATATAAGAACGCGTTTCTAGAACATCCTGTATATTTACGTAAAATAATGAACTTGTCATGGAACAAAATAATTATTTATTGAGCTTCCTCTTTCGTATCTTTCAAATTATATAGACTTTTGTATCGTTAATTTGTTTGACATGTCTTTTGTTTTTGTCTATATGCCGCGGATTTTTTGTTTGTTTTTCCTTGTTTTGAGGCAATGTAAATATTGAAAGGTATTTCTAATTAATTTAATATTGACTATTTACATTGTATCTTTTTTCAGGGTTCCGTATTCAAAGGGTAACCAATAGAACCCTATTACTAAGCTTCCGCTGTCCATCTGTTCGTTCACCCGTCCGTCCGTCTGTCAGCGGGCTGTTTCTAACTCTTTAGCGTCTTTTATAGATTCTTTAATAAAACAGTTTCTTTTTAGGGTTCCGTACCCAAAGGTTAACCAACGGAACCCTATTACTAAGCCTCCGGTGTCCGTCCGTCAGTCTGTCTGTCAGTGGACTGTATCTAAAGAACCGTAATAGGTAGACAGTTGAAATTTGCACAAAGTATGTATTTCTATTGCCACTACAAAAACAAAAAAAAAATGGGACCACCATAAAAGAAACGTGTTTTTTTTTCGGTTTATGGTACCCCTCGGGTGGGAGTCCGACACGCATTGGCCAGTTTTTTTCAAACAGACACAATCTCATCACAATACCTTTTCAGGCCAGTTCTAAATATCTGTTGTACCTTTATAATGAAAAACATACGATTGACCCATTTTCCAATCAATCCTGCCACCGTCCGATAATGTTATCTGGCAATTGGTTAATTGCTCGGACTAAGCAAAAACAAATTTATTTTTATTCTATTATAGTTAAATCATAAATAACAAATAAATATATTTAATCATGATAATGTACTTCCATTTACATGATTGATTCCATTAATGACATATTTTAAACTAGCTCTTCACCTGCGATTTCGTCTGCGCTCCAGTTTTCTTAAGGATCCCTATTTTTTTCTAGTAATAAATATAGCCTATGTTACTCAAAGATAATGTAGCATTCTAATGGTGCAAGAATTATTTAAATCGGTCCAGTAGTTTTTGAGATTACTTGTTACAAACATACAAATCTTTCCTCTTTATAATATATACTAGTTGACCCGCGCAACTTCGCTCCTATTGGTTTTAGCGTGATTATATAGCCTATAGTCTTCCTCGATAAATGGGCTATCTAACACTGAAAGAATTTTTCAAATCGGACAAGCAGTTCCTGAGATTAGTGCGTTCAAGCAAACAAACAAACAAATTCTTCAGCTTTTTTTTTTAGAAGTGTAGATATAACATTTTCACGTGTTTAGAAGTTGCTTTAGACTAACATATACAAAACCTGTGCAATTCAAACAATGTTACATAGGTACATACGGATCGAATTGATAAACTCCATTTTTTAACCCCCGACGCAAAAACGACGGGGTGTTATAAGTTTGACGTGTCTGTGTGTGTGTGTGTGTCTACTTGTGGCATCGTAGCTCCGGGGCCTACCACCAGCTCATAATCAGTATTATTTTAATATTACTTCCATGGGAGAAAGAGATGAAGCTCTACAGTACGTATAGCTCCATCTCTTTCTCCCACTGAAGTAATATTAAAATAATACTGCTTATGAGCTGGTGGTAGGCCCCTGAACGGATGAACCGATTTTGATTTTGTTTTTTTTTTTTGGTTGAAAGGTGAATTAGTCGGGACTGTTCTTAGCTATGTTTGATGAAAATCGGTTCAAGATGGCCGCCGCCACAAAATGGAGGATTACATATAGTTTTACAACTCCCTCAATATGGGTATTAAATGAAAGGGCTTGACTAGTACAATACTGTACACTATGACACATTTCAAATCCAAGATGGCCGCCACCACAAGATGGCGAATTACAATTGTTTTTTCACAACTCTTTCATTATGGGAATCAAATGAAAGGGTTTGACTAGTAGAATAATGTACACCATATTGAAAGGGAATGAGGAATATTAACTAATGAAATGAAAATTAAGTTTGAAAAGCATGAAATACAAATAAAATTTCTTTATTCAATTAAACTATACTAAATATATACACTTAAAATAAAATATCCTAACTAAAATAAGGCTTCAAAAAATTCGTCCGCATCGCTGTCCACTGGAAGTGAGCCCAAAAGACTGGCGCCATTGCCACGTTGTATGGCAATGCTTATCCTCTGTTTGAGGTAAAAGCCAGCCCTTGGGTCACGCGAAGTGTCAACTAAGCGTTTAGAAAGATCTTTAAATAAGGCATGAGCACTCGGACCCCACGCTCCAAGAGTTTAAACCCCAAACGGCTAAAAAATATAATTGCCAACAAGGTTATTATATTTCCGCCGCTTGAGGTTCTCAGCAGCCGCAGCGGCAGTACCAGCACAGCACGACGAGCTAGGAAGATGGGATGGCGCAAGAGTATCGACACAAGTAGCGTCCCACACTAAAGGCCTACCCATCTTCCATGGAAACAAAGATATACCGTCCAGTCGCTTGCCGTCGTCGCGTGCCAGGCCATTGGGTTCTAGTACGGCTAGAACGCCGACGGCGACAAGAGCGCGTCGGATAATGTCGTTGATGTTTGCGTGCCGTGCAAAGCGACCCGCACTTCGACTGCATGAGAGACCGTGGTGCCCGAGGCTGTTGACAGCTTCGCCACCGTGACAACGATGAGGAGAACAACAAATACAATAAAAAAACAAAAAACTTTAAAAAAGTAAAAAATAATTTCGTATATAATATAGGTACGATTCTTTGGGCTTAGCGTCTTCGCTTCGGGAGACCGCAAATCTTTTGTATTTACTAAGTACAAGTATTAATTAGCGGTCTCCCGACGCGATGACACTTAATTAGCCTAAAGAATCGTACCTATATTAAACTTAAAGGATCAATAGAAATTATTGTTTACTTTTTAAAGTTTTTTTGTCGGGGGTTTTTTTAATTTTTTTTTTTTTTTGTCGAAGTAAGATGTAAATTGGCTGTCAAGACTCGCAAGCACATAACGCTTTTGATGTCAAAAGTTGGTCGATTCTAGAAAATACTCATCGAGAGATGTCTGGTGAAGGAAGCTGTCATTTCAATTGATATTTGAAATTGACAGCTCACTTAAAAACACAAGGAGGTGGAATTTTCTCCATTCAAACGCTCTCGCCCGGTTTGTTTCTGACCTTCTTTATGACCTTAAAGCAATAATTTTTATATTAAAATATATATCAAGTTCTTCTTTTGCCTATGTTCCGAAAGTTCTTTAAAGTTTAAAGATGCTGGAAATAACCCTTAAATCAAGCTCAAATAGAACTCAGAACTCTGTGTTTCTTATTTTAAATCGACGGGTTTTTCCAGCCAGGATAGGCGCTCCCAAGTGTTCCTTTTTTAAGTCGAGAGCGAATTTTATTCAGAAAGGATACGTTGAGAAAATTAAGCAATTTTCAAGGCATGTAACGTTAATTAGCAACGCTTTCTTTACTTCAGATTTCATCTAATCGGAATGTGCGATATTTTAGTTATTTTTTTCGTTATTCCTGTTAACACAATGATCTAGTTTTCTTTCTTTTGAACTCCAGTTTCTGTACTTGATAAACTACGTACTTATATTTAATACAATACTACTCCTTTCTAAATCGGTGTTTTAATCTCACATGCAATCGTATTACAAGTTTTGGACATCCGCTCCATTCTTTCAGTCCATCCAAAGAATTATAACGTTTTTAAGCACAAGCATTGAACTTCTGTTATCAAAACCCGTCATCATCTGCCTAGCCTTTTCCCAACTATATTGGAGTCGGTTTCCAGTCAAACCGGACTTCGCTAAACACCAGCTGAGGGACGCACGGGCAGCGCAGGCGGCGCTCACACGGTCGCCCGTTCCGAGCTTCGCGACACTTCAGATTTCATCACGACGAAGACACCACGTGTTTTTTCCTTAACTTGTATTTGCGTGCCTAATACACCAAATTGTTACAGTCCAAGTATTTTTATTTAATCGCTCCTGTACCTGAGCAGTAGTCCACGTAACATCGTCAACACCAGTATTTTACGTGAAGCGGCTGCCTACCAGACCTTTACAACCCATTAACTGGGTAACATGGTACTTTTTGGCAAAACGACAGTCAGATTTTCTGGCTTCTGTCAATCCGTAACGACTGCCAAAGATCTACAAATGACAGCCGGCACCAACGGCCTAACGTGTTTTCCGAGGCGCGGAGGAATCTCGGTGTGTTAAGATGGTCACCCATCCACAGACCGACACTGGCAAGCGTTGCTTAACCTTGAAGATCGACCCGTGCTGCTATTATTATGTATCCACAAGCTTCTCAAAACTGGCTTCTGTTGTCAATACTGACTTAACAAAATTATAAATAACAGATATAAAAGTAAATATATTCTACACGTAAATCCCCGTCTGCTTAAGCTTATGCTCCTTAAAACAAATGACACAAAAACAAAAGGCTATATTATCAGGAACCTTCGGAACAAGTCCTCGGTTTCTTATCAACACTTATTGCTCCGAGCAGCGCATATCGTCTTAGGAAATCCGTAGCTGGATTGCCCGTCCTAAAGCTGGTTGTACACTTTAGTGGATCAACAACTGGCAACACACAACGGTTGTCAATTTTGTAGTTGCTATTTTTATGATCGAAAAATTATGTTTGTAAGGTGGCGAGTGAATTTATTTCAATGATGCTAAAATAATAATTAGTGTACACTGCTCTTAAATGATAGATAGCATGCTGGTGGTCTAACAGCGCGATATTCTACATGCTCTTGGTCGGAGAATTGCGAACACCTGCACCATGTTGTGTAACTCATAAAATCACATATTCACTGACTCGTAGGGAACTCCAGACCCTGCTTCATTGCTTAAAAATTCGTCACGCAATAATTTAAATGTTAAAATAAAATCATACGCAACCGATTGCTTGCATTTTTGTATTACGCAATTCGGCTGCAAACCGATTTGCAATACACGAATTAATTCGAATACCTATTTAAACTTTTTTTAAACTGACAGAAACGAGTCATAGTCGCATAAAATAAGCATCAATATATTGCTGCAAAAAAATCTTCATAAATTAAAAGTTGCCGATTGCCTTCAGTGAGTGAACCGCTTTATATTCCACTTCACGGAAGAGCGATAAAGTCTTTTTTTCGCTAAAATTGCAAGTCCGCCATTTTTTTTCGAAATAAGATTACAGATGAACGGAAATAATAAATCTTTGAACGTTGAATTGTAAAAACGACATCGACGTTTTGTGAATTTTTTTTTTAGTTGCGATGGTAGAAGGAAATCGAAGGGTTGATATTTTGAAGTATTTGGTTTCGTTTGAACTGAAACAGGTCGATGCCAGTTAACTAACCAAACAACATGTTTAACCAACTATTCTTACAATTTTTATATTTACTTGTTCAGTCTGTGATGTTGATGTTGTGTTGTTGTTGAATTAAGAATTCGAGCTAGTTCAAAGATTTTGGAACAACAAACTATTTCATACACTAATTGATTTGCAACTTCGTCTGCTCCGCTCCTATTGGTCTTAGCGTGATTTATAGCCTTCCACGATAAATGGGCTATCTAACACTGAAAGAATTTTTCAAATCGAACCAGTAATTCCTGAGATTAGCGCGTTCAAGCAAACAAACAAATTTTTCAGCTTTACATATTAGTAGTATAGATGACAAAGTTCAAATTTCACAACCAATAGTCACTTTTAGAAAACTAAAAACACTCAATCCTAAAGTCAAGACTTCACTTCATCATCATCATATCAGCCGAAAGACCTCCACTGCTGGAAATAAGCCTCCCCCAAGCGTCGCCACAACGACCGGTCCTGCGCGTCCCGCATCCATCGGCTACCCGCGACGTTCACCAGGTCATCGGTCCACATTATGGGAGGCCTTCCGAAACTTCACTTGGTGGATTAAAAATATACCAGACAATATACTCACAATGCAGATGTGGTGTTTCTTTCTCTATAGAATGGCAACACAACTACCCAATTTAGCTTAAACACAAACAAAATATGTACCATTCGGTGGCCACCTTTTTTTTTACTGTAGATAGGCATACGTTTGACCACTATCTCACCTGATGGTAAGCGATGATGTGGTCGAAGATGGAGCACGTTTGCCTAGAAGCAACCTATTCACTCTTGTCTTAAAGATTCCCAGGTTGAAGCTATCTGGAAACACACACTCTGGCAGGGAATTCCACTCTTTAGCTGTACGCACTATGAATGTGTTCCCAAAACGTCTTACTTAGCTACATACAACCTTTTATAAAAACGATTTTTAAATGATACAGATTTCCACGGACTCAAATCTCTGCTTCCCAACAAAGACAGAAACAGGCTGAATGGAAATAAATCCTTCATTCCAATACAAAGATATCGCAAGAGACATATTCGTAGTCTAAATCCAAATCCGGCTTAATGTACTCGGATGCCTGGATGGCTTCCAAAGATTTGGACTCTTTTTTTTCTCAGTTGCACGTAGAAAATTGGTTTTGTAATAAAGTTGTAGAATATGTGAATTCAAAGTTGTGAAGCTTAGTTGATGATCTCATTACTTTTTTTTAAGTATGGGAAATCATCAAATAACTCCCCCCACTCTGGGCGGACCAGAAGGGAGTGTCAGACTCTTACTGACTAAAAAAGTGACTTAAAACCCATCCGTGTTCCTCCTAAAACCCTAGCTTTGCGTTCCAGTATTATATTCGTATACCATTTCATTGTGCGTACAGCTAAAGAGTGGAATTCCATGTCCGGAGTCTGGAGGGCTACTCTCTAACGAAATCCGTAGTTTCGGGCTTAGTTGCGGGCGGGCGTATTCTACTCCGTATCACCTACAGACTTACGATTAGTCCCGAACCCGAACTGAGAATGAATGACAACAAGATTTCACAGTAACTGTCAAATCGTTTTATCATTAGTTCTCAGTGGTTAGGTGATACGGAGTAGAATATGCCCTCCCGCAACTAAGCCCGAAACTACGGATTTCGTTAGAAATTAGCCCGCCTGAATCTGATAGCAATATACTGGGGATTCGTTCAAGTTAAAAGTGAAAAAGTGACCTCTATACAGGCGTGTTCCATTGTCGACCACATTATCGCTAACCAGCAGGTGATATAGAAGTTATAATATAAACGAGCTTATTAGTAAAAACTAGCTGACCCGCCCAACTTCGTCTGCATCACATTTTTCATTACTGCTCCGCTCCTATTGGTCGTAGCGTGATCTTACATTATTGTTTGATATTGGTTGTTGCATGGTGCCTATACCCTTTCCCGATAAACGAGCTATCCAACACTAAAATAATGTTTCATTTCGAACCATTCGTTCCTTAAACCAAACGAACAACCTCTGCAGCTTAATAATCATCAATATCTTCTAATATATAAAAATCTCGTGTCACGGTGTTTGTCACCGAACTCCTCCGAAACGGCTCGACCGATTTTCATGAAATTTTATGTATATTCGGTAGGTATGAGAATAGGTGGTAGGGTATTTTTTTTGTATGGTAAAACAACGTTTGCCTAGTCAGCTAGTAATATATAAAATTCTTCCGTTACTGAGTGAGTGAGTGCGTGACAGACAGGCAACGCACAGCCGAAACTACTGGTAGTAGAATGATGAAACTTAGCATGTAGCTTCTATACATTCCGTAAATTCCCAAAATTCTTACGGTAACAACAAAAGACGGGATATGCGCGTCGACAAAGTCTCGGGTAAAAGCTTGTATTGAGTAAAGATGAAACCTATAATATTTTACCTAGTATCTAAGTAATGACAATCAAACAGCAAGAAACCTAAGGACAATGAACAAAGAACTCTCGTGTCTCGTATCTTAAATATACTTTGTATCGATTATAAGACACAAAACAGAGGCAGCGCTGTACGAACAAATTAAAAAGTATTCCATCAAGGGGACATCCTGAAGGTGTCGGCAACAGAGCCTGCTACTTTATAAATCCAATTAACTTCACTCCAGAGTATAGAACCGTTCTGTTTTCACTTGAAAAAGGATCCAAAGAAGGACGACCGTAATTTGCGTAGCTTATAGTGAGCCACCGATTTGGCGTTCAGTTTTGAAAAAAAAACTGGCCAAGTGCGAGTCGGACTCGCGTGCAAAGGGTTCCGAACGAATTTAATTTTTTTAACATGTTATTTTAACACTACAGACTTCTAATAGGTTTTCCTGTAATCTTTAGGTGAATATCTATTATCTCCATTTTTTTCAAAATTTTAGGCTCAGTAGTTTCGGAGATAAGGGGGGGGAATGGTCATTTTTCGTCTAATTTTTTGAATAACTTCTAAACCATTAATTTTAAAATTATGAAAAAAATATAATTAAAATTTTCACAGTAAGCCCTTTCATTTGATATGTCACACGATATTGTTCAAAAAACTTTTTTTTGAAATTTTCTAGTTTGACCCCCAAAAGTGACCCCCATACTAAAAATTTAATTATTTACGTAACGCGTTCGTGTTTGGGTCATAGAAGTCCATATGTGTACCAAATTTCAACAGAATCGGTTCAGTGGATCCGGAGAAAACTGGCTGTGACAGACGGACAGACAGACAGACAGACAGACAGACAGACAGACACCCGAGTGATCCTATAAGGGTTCCGTTTTTTTTCGGAACCCTAAAAACGTGACAACGTCGTAGGTTGAGAAAGGTTGAAGTGAACTGTCATTCCCCGTTGTTTGAATAGATTGACAGGTCACTTTATTTTCACTTCACCTAAGGTTTGATGCATTTTTTTAACTAAATAGCACTACATCATCATCATCATATCAGCCGAAAGACGTCCACTGCTGGACATATAGGCCTCTCCCAAGCGTCGCCACAACGACCGGTCCGCTGCGTCTCGCATCCATCGGCTACCCGCGACCTTCACCAGGTCATCGGTCCACCTTGTGGGAGGCCGTCCAACGTTGCGTCTTCCGGTACACTACACTAATAGCACTAAAGATTCGACAGAAAATGAGTAATTTCTAGTTGGTAAGATGTGGACGGAAGGCGAGCACAAATAGGTGGAATTCACGCCGAGTTCATAACAGAGAGTCAAAGAATCATATAATTTTTTTCCTATTGATAGGCACGCGTTTGACCATTATCTCACCTGATGGTAAGCGATGTTGTGGTCGAAGATGGAGCACGCTTGCCTAGAAGTAACCTATTTATGTGACTGCAAACGCAAAAATCAGCGAAAAATTTGCATGAGCAGAAATTGTCGTTTTTTAGCGTTCGCATTCGCATCGCAGTTTCAAAATGGCAAAACACTTCTAATTTCCCTTCATTTTGACAAGTTTATGACATTAATGGTCGCTGAGATGATATCGAATTCGATTTTTTATTAAGGCTTGTATTCATGCCAATGACCTTGTGCATATGAACGGAGCTAACTACCCCTCTACGCGCCACTCCGCTACCCGCATTTTTAATTTTCTATGATAAAAATAATACATGTTTTTAAAAATTAACAAAACCAAATCATTTTCATTTGTATTATAAAGTAGTATTTTTATTTTTTATACTTTTTTTGATAAAAAATAGAATGAGTAAAATGATAACGATTAGTAGTAATAGTAGACGATAAATTCTGGCTAAATCAAATTACCTATCATATCATGTAGATTGCTAACTATTTTATTCAGATGTAATTTCTCTGTTAGTGCCGACGAAAAGCTGCTTCATCTGCACGCTGTTTTTGAGCTTTTTCGAGAGAGCAGCCTTAAGTACGAAAATTGGTCTCATGCTAGAGTAAAATCTTCGACTCATTTTTCGCATATTAAATCACGGCAGGTTATCTCCCCTTCATTACAATATTGTGCCGTTTGATCTCAAACAAAACAAAACTCAATTATTTTACAAGCCAGTATTATTACCTGTCTTAACTCCAAACCCAATACGACATATCAAAGGAGGTCGGAGTCTTTTGAACCTCTTTGAACACTGTTGATTTCGTTCACGACTTATTGTCTTTGCTCACCACAGAGACACTGCTTCCATTTTTCAAAGGGACTCTGATTCAATATGGCTGACAATGGAGTCTGGATTTGAAATAGTGAAGCGGGAAAAGTCTGTTAGCGAGATGGTGTGGGTTTTGACACAGTTTGGAGTTAATACTTATTTAAGATGAGTTAAATGTTAATAAAATGCAACCTACAGTAATCTACTCTTTAAAACATATTGAAGTGATAGACTGGCATACATAAACTAACCTTATTGGTGACCAACGTGCTTCGCCTAACCTTTTACTATGCGTGTGTTCAAATATAACCCAGTATACTGGCCAGTGCTCATGACGTCATGAATCCGACGCCATACTGTTGATTCGTTCCGAAATATACTAGCCCGTGGGTTGACATCAAAAATTGACGCCATATTGAGAATAGTGTTTCTGCTCGTTTACAACAATTTGAATCTGAATGGAACACATAAATTCCTAGAATAGAGCACAAAAAATCCTCAGTCTGATGCACACAAGCCCGTTTGATATACTACTATATACGTCACACTTGCCTCACCAGAATAATATGGTGGCACACCAGCACAATATGGCGTCGGATTCATGACGTCATGAGCAATAGCCGTATACTGGGTTATATTTCGGAACACACACTATTTCTGGGTCGGCTTCCGGTCTAACCGAATTCGTCTTCATATTTTAGTAATGTAATGTAAGTGTAATGTTAATGTAAATGTAAGCATAGAAAATAAAAGAAAGAAACGAATTAAAGTCTTGTGAAAAAATGAAGATGTAATATCAAATTTAACTAAACAAATCCCGTTAACGATTCAGACGACACCTCAGAATGCGGCGCCATTTTTAATCTTGTAAAATAGTCAAGTCTTCTTATTCCGTCTTATTTATAGAAATACTATAGAAAAGTCGAAATAAGAAGAACTTTCATTTTCAGTAAAAGATAGCTATCGCTTTAGTTCGCTTCAGCACCAAACAATAAGTGTCAGTAACCTAAGTTTGTTAACAACTATAAAACTTGAAATAAGTAGGTAGGTACTTCTATTTCTTTGCCAAAAACACAATAAAGCCTTTTGTTAGACACCCGAGTCTCGAAAAATATTAAATATCTAAACTTTTAGGTTTCACTTTAAATTAATTTTCTTATAATAAAACTCTTCGAGGACCGAAATTTAATTTCCTTTTTGTAACAATTTTAGAAGTAAAATAGTGGGCAGTAATTTCTAAAATGTATTGTAGCTATCTTAAAATTGTTTTAGAGTCTTCTTTGCAAAATTGGTTTTTACTGAACTTAACACAGCATCTCCTGTATTTACATAAGCTTTTATTGCAAATTGCAAATCTATACTAATATATAAAGCTGAAGAGTTTGTTTGTTTGCTTGAACGCGCTAATCACAGGAACTACTGGTCCGATTTGAATAGGCTATATATCACCACGCTAAGACCAATAGAAGCGGAGCAGTAAGGAAAATTTTGACGAAGTTGCGTGGGTCAGCTAGTATAAATATATAAAGCTGAAGAGTTTGCTTGAACGCGCTAATCTCAGGAACTACTGGTCCGATTTAAAAAAATATTTCAGTGTTAGATAGCCCATTTATCGAGGAAGGCTATAGGCTATATATCATTATGCTAAGACCAACAGGAGCGGAGCAGAAGAAGTTGCGCGGGTCAACTAGTTGCAAATAAAAAGAGAAAAATTTAAAACTAGAGAAATAATTGTTTATCACAACACAAGAACGACGATTTTCATTATATTGAAACTTCACTAAAAGTGAAACTATACACGGTGCCATTTTAGTTGTCTTACAACAGCAGCCCACTTCATCTATCCAATGACTACTACACATTCATTAAAAAACTTTTTTACAAAAAATATGAGAAGGTTATATTTTTTGTAAAAAGTTTTTTTAGTTTTCACTTTTTAGCGGTACCTGCGTACCCATTTACAGCGTACCGGCGTGATGTTATGTTATGAAAATAAAACTTACTTAGTGCTTTCGGTGTAAAGGTCTCGTCAATACAAATGAAATAAGCCCAAACACTTGGTAGTTCCTACATACCGATGTGGAGTTCCCTTGACTCTCTGTCGTCTCCATTATCAAGTCTGACCCAAACTTTCATTGTTTTGTAGTATCACCCGATATACACACGAATATCAAGTTTTTACCAGGTGTGTGCCTACAATTTTCGAGAGTTGCCCTCGATTTCTCAGGGTTTCCATCATCAAATCCTGACGTGGTGGCAATGGGACCATTTCGGCAGCATATCCTTTCATATAAAAAAAAGATTCATCGAAATCGGTTCATAAACGACGAAGATATCCGCGAACACACATAATATATATATATATATATACATACGCGGTCGAATTGAGAACCACCTTCTTTTTTAGAAGTCGGTTAAAAAAAAATAACATGACGCATGATGTAGTTTGAAACATCCAGGAGCGAGCGTAGTCCGAGCTTTGTGTTCCAAGGACGGCGTGGACTAGAACGGTGACATTGTTTTGATACGTAAACATTATTAACAGGTTCTAGTATTATAATTGTTATCTGTGACGGGATGTTTTATAATTCTAATGCATTATTTATTAGGGTTCCGAAAAAAAAACGGAACCCTTATAGGATCACTGGGGTGTCTGTCTGTCTGTCTGGTCTGTCCGTCTGTCACAGCCAGTTTTCTCCAGATCCACTAAACGGATTCTGTTGAAATTTGGTATACATATGGACTTCTATGACCCAAATACGGACGCGTTACGTAAGTCATAAAATTTTTAGTATGGGGGTCACTTTTGGGGTCAAACTAGAAAATTAAAAAGAAAAGTTTCTTGAACAATATTGTGTGACATATCAAATGAAAGGGCTTACTGTGAGGGTTTTAATTATATTTTTCTTATAATTTTAAAATATAAATTAGACGAAAAATGACCAGTCCCCCCTCCCCCTTATCTCTTAAATTACTAAGCCTAAAATTTTAAAAAAATGGAGATAATAGATGAAATGGAGATTTGATGTTCCTAGAATAAGTAATTATTTTGGCGACCGAACGCTTGATAAAAGAGTACCATATCTTCTCAACCAATTACCTGCTGATATAAGAAGCCAAAAAATAAAAAGTAAAGGACATGGCCAGCTTTTGTATGGACGTCGGCATAGTTATTGAATTTGGTTTACACCAATGATTTTTGGTGTTTTATATTCGTGAATATTGGCTCATTAAATTGCTATAAATAAAAAACTCAGAGAACTTGTCATTACAACAGACTAGACAAAAACAGTTTCATAAAACTTTTTAATCAGATTGCTAGCAATAAGGTGTTAGATTATAATTTCACTATTAAAAAACTTAAAGGCGCTTTAAAATAGCGAACAGTTGTGAATTATTACGTTTAGGTATTACTTAGGTATATGGTTTTAGTATTATTAAGCATTTAAACAAAGTACTGGCCACCTAAATGAAGGATTTTAAACTGCATATTGATTAACATTTATTAAACTGGGAAATAGTCTCAAAAAATGTGACAATAATAACAAACATAACATCATGTCTGTATTCCACGAAGGGTTGGGCAGAGGTGTACCTACAGTACACCCACATTTCACCAGTTATTTTGAATACTATGTAATAGGGGGCGAGTCTATTGCCATCAACCGGGCACAAATCCAGAATCCGGGCTGCTACTGAGAAATTCCTGATGAATAAACCCAATATCACTTTGCTCGACCTGGGAATCGAACTCAGGACCTCATGCTCAGCAGTAGCGCTTGCGACCACTAGACCAACGAGGCAGTCATAATAACAATATTAACAAAGTATATATTCGAAACCAATGTTTTTCTTTAAAGTACATTTTTACAGGTTACCCTTATATTTTTTTTAAAATAGTTCAATAAACAAGGGAAGCACAAAATAAGACAAAAAGTAAAAATAATTAGTTATTTATTAGAGAAAATAAATAAAAATATTTTGCTGTATTATAATGATTATATCTTAAATGCCTACCTAGATAACATACATTACAGCAATGCAGCGATAGTATTAATAAAGAGACCGAGAGAGGACAATCAACCAGCTTTTTTTTTATTTCACAAATAAAAATCTGGATAAAGTGTAAGTATAGGGCTTCAGTAATTACATAAATAACTGCTTTAAACATAACCAGACATGTTAAAAAAATACAACCATCTTAATATATATAAATCACGTGTCACATTGTCTGTCCGCGATGGACTCCCTAAACTACTGGACCGATTTTGATGAAACTTTGTAACTATCTGTTATTTGATCCAACTTAAATGATAGGATAGTTTTTTGTAACGCGGGCAAAAGCTAGTTGATAGGGATTTGGTATATTGGTTTGGGGTTTTTGGTAGATTTGGGGTACTGTAAGACCCGTCCAATAATGGCAAAAATGGTTTGGCATTTCTGAGACATTTTCAAAGTTCAAAATATTAGCTTTTGTCTTCATAATATTAATTATGTCTTTTATATGGATGTCACTAAATGTAGAATGTGTCTCATTCATTTGAGGCAATAAATGCCACTGATCGCTGTACAAGTGTGTTTCATACACTCTACAGCTCCGAGGAACATAGAAACTATGTTCTTGCAAAAGCAGTCTTTTAATGAATTGCGGGACCAAATGCAACATTTTGTTTCTGCATTGTTGAAATATACAATGAACAGATGTGATCGAAGCTCGCTTATAATTAGGTAATGATATGGTATTATTTTCCCTTTGTAGTGGTGGCTCTGGTGGGCTGACAACTTCAACATTAGGGACTGCTGCATCGTTGTCCGAAGCCAATTCCTGCATGTCTCATGATGAGTCATGCACTGCCTGTCTATTTTCTCGCATCCAACACACATGGCAAACATAGTTGTTTCTTGAGGGCTGAAAATATACCACAGAATAAACACTGATAAATGCTTATGTTTATATAATTTTTAGTAACGGGTATCTTTTATATACATCTCTTTATGTTTTCAAGTATTATGTTATTCTAAAAGGCAGTACTATGTTACACATGCCTACTTTAGGCAAGCATATGTTTAAGATGGAAAATACAGATATTACAATCATACATACATAGTATAAAAACTCGTATTTCAATAAATGAATACAAATAGGTATTTATAGTAATGAAAACCAAAATGCTTACCACATAATTAGTATTTTGTGATATTAGGATAGCCAGCAATGGACACTCCATTCTGACATTATGGTGTCTTATTTTCCTCTCAGATTTGCCACAACCAAGGCAAACCATGTTATGCCCCGTAGTCTCTCGTGTTCCCCAGCTTCGGCATTTAATAATAATAAGCATGGATGGCAAATAAATGTATCCAGAGGAAACTGAAAATAAGATGCACTGTAAGTTAATTTCGCATACCAGAATTACATAAAAACAAATCAGGTTAAGTTTTTTCTAGTCCAACTTCTTACCTGGGTTTGAGAATTGGTTATCCAATGCGAAAGTTTTGTTTGATGGTGTGCAGAAAGCGAGGATATGAGATGTCTCTGCAACCTTTGCATCCACTTTGATCCACAAAACAAATCCGAAACGTAATGCAAATCAGAGTCCAGTGTTAATAGCTAATAGGTAATCGAGCGATATCAGTCCGTAGAAATAAGCAGGGGTCAAAAATATTAGAAAATAATCGCAAAAACACAAACTACCTACGCAATAATGACATTGACATTACATTGACATTTGACATAGACAATGACACATGGTCAAACGATTAAACGCGTTCCGTTTTAAGATATTTTATTGTGTGAAATATATAAAAAACTATCTTACACATCAACATTATGAATAGATAATTTTATTAAATGCAAAAAATACTAATGAAGACAGTTTCATATGAATAAAATGTTCTTAATAAAAGCATTTTGGCGTCCATATCACATGTCTACAAGTAGTATGCTTGGTATGGAACGCCCATTATTATATTTATCTTTCTCTATAGTCCAATATGGCGGACGTTGACAAATGGTACTTTGAATTCATCTTGCATTACTATTATTTTGAAATAAAAACTGACGAGTTCAGAGAGGTCAAAAACTACGTATTAATTCATTTTTCTTTTTTTAATATATAATATTATTGACTATGTTTGCGTAAATGGAATGTACTTTTTTGTCCATGTCCTTTGCCAAGTTAGTTAAGCAGTTCTTTCTCAGGAATTTGTAGATTTATAAGTGGTTAATAGATGGTTAATAAGTAATTATACGTGTCCGCACTACTATAACTATATTAATAAGATATTTTGATATACTATAAGATATTTTGTAGCAACAGTTTGTTCCGTTCCCGCAGACAAATCAAATCAATCAAATCAAATCAAATCGTATATTTCAAATAAACCATTTACAGGCACTTTTGAATTGTCAAGGTCGGTCAGTCCAACAAGATGAAGCTATTTGCACGTTCCAAAGCGTAGATCTCTATGGAGAAGAACGTGCAAGAAACTCCACGGACACTCTTTTAAAAAATAATAAATTGTTACAAGTTTTTGTTTACATCAAGTTGAAATTATACAAACATGTGAGAACGATGTAAAAGACGAGCAGGATAAAAGCGTCCGGGAAAAAAAGGAACAATTCAAAGAAATATTTAAAATAAACCATGGCAACTGAGAAATGACCAGTCCCAACTGACAGCGCCCGTTCACGAACATGACGCATGCGCTAGCACCATTCGGCTCAACCATTTTGAAGGGAGCCAAATGATCCAACGCATACGCCACCATCAGCCAGACTTTTGTGTGAGCATGACACTCCCAACCGCCAGGGTACATTCAAGTCAAAAACAAACCTAAAACTGATAGCTATAGCTTAAGTTTAAGGTACACAGTACTCACACATGTGCCGTGTAAATGGTTTTGTGGGGCATAGTTATAACAAAGATTTTTGTAAACTTGTTTATGATAAATAAATAAATAAATAATAATATAATAATTACCTAAATATTACAGGAAAACCTATTAGAAGTCTGTAGTAGTAAAACAACGTGATAAAAAATTTAAATTCGTTCGGAACCCTTTGCACGCGAGTCCGACTCGCACTTGGCCAGTTTTTTTTTATTGTACCTACCATGTTACGAATTATTAAAAAAAAATATTACCTAGAGGTAGTTTATATCGGTTACATTAAGTGGACCACCTTTGTCAGTTATAGGCAATGGTGACGGGTAGGGTAAGGAGGCATTTTGACGGATTGTCTTAATGTAAACGTTGATGTTTAAGAAGTGCTGGCATTCAGCCTAATTTGGATAAATGACTTTTGAATTTGATTTTGAATTTAGAACACAGCATCGCTGCGTGGAGGCAGGAATGAGTATTGCAACTAGATCCCAGAGCCCCAGAAATGACTTATTTAGAGTAAAGTAGTGTCAGTGTGCACTTTGAGCGTAGGCATTGCTGAAAAATAGAATTAGCTAACACTTTTCAGCGATACGCACTTTTATAAAAGTTTGAGTGCTAATTTAGTAATCAAATATGTAATATTTTAGAATAGAATAGAATAGAATGATTTTTATTTGCAAAGAATGTAGGCACATTATACATAAGATGTTACAAATATTAGGGTTCCTTGAACATTCTACCTTTAAGGCATGCAAAAATTCATGATAAGTAACGCAACATTATAAAAACAAAGTTTAAATTAATTTATAACTAAGTAATTTATCAGCTAAAAAGTCTGTTACAGAATAATAACATTTATCTAGTAGTAATTTCGTAAAATGTTTTTTAAATATTCTAAGCGGTTGCTCTTTAATATTGTTTGGAATTTTATTATATACAATAGGTGCCATACAAATAAAACTTTTTTTCAACAGCGTTTTATATGCACCTGTATACAAGGAGTTTTGGTACTGAGATCTTAAAGTTGTAGTTCTTTTTCTAGCATCGCTCAAAGAAAGAAATAAATATGGATTAGTTTTAACAAATATGGCCAATTCTAATATATAAATAAACGGACACGTTAAAAGTTTATGAAATTTAAAAACAGGGATACAACTAGGATTAGTCATTATAATAGTCTAAGAGCCGGTATATCGCACTAATAAGCTCGTATATACGTATAATTATGTTTTGTCAAAACAGGTTACAAGATTCCTCGAAGCTCTTTGACCTTTACCAACCTACGACTGGTTGATCCACTAGGGACTATTTTAGGTTGTATTTTTAGAGCACAGGTGGACTATCTACCTTTACAACCCCCAAGAGTGGACCGTAGTCAGTCTGTAAACGGAGACCACACTACGTAAACTTTAAGGCGGAGACAAGAAACAAAAACTCAAAAAAATAGACTTGTTTATTTAAAATTTTATCAAACGGGTCTATTTTGTGTTGTTGTCTAACTAAATAAATTTAAACTTTAAATCCATATAGTTTGAGGCTGCCGAAGAATACATTATGTCAATGTATGTACTTCTTCTTGCGAACTTGTATGTTTACCAAACGTATCCGATCTTTTCCAAAAAATTGAACGGTAAACTTAAGTACTTTTTTCTTCGACTTGTTCAAAACCATATTAATCATTTGTTACACGTATTTTCTTCAAATTAATAAGTATAAAAAACCTACCAATTCCGAATGTTACTTGTTTATGAACTTCGTTGTTTTATTACCAGTTGTTGCCCGCGACTTCACTTGCGTTAGATTTTTTTTTTGTTTTCAAGGTCTCATTTTTTTTTATTTGTGATGGGTTTTGCTCTTGACTCTAGTCTAGGTCAGAGATGACAGAGACAAAGTCTACGATGGAGCGAGCTTATCCAGAAGGAGCCTGTTCACTCTAACTTTGAAGAGATTAGGGTTGTAAGCGTTTGGAAACAAAGACGCAGGCAGAGAGTTCCACTTCTTCTATCATTGTAACAAAATTCATAAAAGTCGGTTCAAGGATTTAGGATTGAAAGCATAGCATACAAACACTCACCATCACATTATATTGGTTAGGATTACTCAACTCAATAACAAGTAAACAGATAAAAGCTTTTTTGCAAACATTGTATTATCGCGCATCTCATTTTCTATTGAGTCAATGACAGCGACCAAAGTCTTTTCATCACCTTAACAAATCCAAATAACTAAAGATTCAACAAGAAAGTTTCATAAGAAAACTTGTAGGTGTTATATCAAAAGTTTCCAGACTTTCTAGTAAAATGCATTTGTTTAAACACTTGAATGCAAATGTTTGTACTGTTGACGAATTCCATTAAACACACGATGTACTCTTTAACTTAAGCAAATAAGTGTTTATGCTGAAAAGTCGTCAGCACATTTACTTGGTGATATTTACGGGGTTAAAAATAATAAGTTTCAGTTAATTCTTGGCTAAAGCCAGATTACTACGGTACATACCTACTGTTGCATTAATTCTGTTGATACAAAAAAAAACTTGATGTGAATAATTATATCATAAAAAGGTAAACAATTAATTTTTATATCTGAACATCTAATTTTAGTCAAAATTTAGTGTTTAGACGTCAACATTTAGATGTTCAGACGTCAACATTTATTGTTTCTGAACATCTAAATGTTGACGTCTTTACATAATATGTTGACGATTCTGAACTTGTTTTAAGTGGGGCTATTGCCAATTATCGTACAACTTTTCGAAATTCGATTAACCAGTGCGTGCAATAGCAATGCGTGCTACCATATGGAACTTAAACCTGGTTGCTAGCAAAAAATGACCCAAATGACAATGGAAAGGGCTATTTTGTAGTTTTCTTGTGTGATCAAATCAGGAATGAAGATACTCGTAGCAGACCCAAGGTTACCGTTTTATGCCGAAGAATCACTACAAATGCCTCTCGATCCCCTTTCACACTAACTCTGATTTCTGCTAATGCATTTGGCTCGCTCGTTTAATCCATTTTTCATCTGAAATGTGGCAAACATTTCCGATCCAATTCGACATACCGACTTCCTGGGCGACGACCATTTCGCGCAACTTTTGATTCGAACTCGGGAAATATTGCGACAATATTCGATGAGCATCTAAAAGTTCCAAAAGTCTTTAACACCTTTAAAAAAAAAAGTCAAGAGTACAAATTTCGGTGCCGGGCATGTAAACAATAATACTGAACACGCCAATGTAACAAAATTCGATTAACTTTATAAAATTGACATTCTAGTTTAGTTCACCGAATTTTGTTGAATTAGCATGTTCAGGTTATCTTATTCGAACTGACTATTTTACGTTTTTGGTGTTGACAACTTTTGATACTTTATACTTGCTCATCGAATATTGTCACTGAATGTACAAATAGAACCCGGAAAATGTTATTGTAGAACTCTTCAAATATTGTTATATTAATTTCGAGTTAAAATTATTTTGGTAAAAAGAAAAATTAGAAAATCGGACAATTTTCCCTTCTGGGAAAAGATTACTTTTAAAACCAACATTTATAAGAGCTTTCCTTATTCAAAGCCATTGAATGAACATAATCTATTGCGCTCTTAAATTGCAACCCGATGGAGATTCATCAACGAGAAATTAAAATTCAAGAATAATTTTATTCTTTAAAAGAACTCTGTAAACAAGCTGCTTGGTTTATTTTCTTGAATGAGCAAAGAAAAAGAGGTACTTGGTATAGAGGTATGCGGAACAGGGTGTAAAGTCCCGCAAACCTCCATAGAAAAGGGAGAATCTTCGGACTGGGTGGTTGTTGCGTCTGGTGGGCAACTGCCCGATAGTTGATGTTTGGGCTGCTGTACATGTTCAAATCACACAGAAAACACTAATACCGCGATGCAGGATTTCATGAGTTGCTGGTGGGATAGACGGCGTTGCGTTTCTTTTTGTTGCCGTACAAATTTAGTGTCGGGAGTCTTCGGGAGTCGATGACCAAATCCAAAACTATAGGAAAAAGCGAAAAATACTCTTATTCTTATATTAATGTGTAATTTTGTGGAATCAATGTTCCTAGCCAATAATCGGACACAAACTTTAGTATTACACCTTTCGGAATCGTCGCTACTAAGAAGGAACGAAATACTAAGAAGTAAGTAATAACATAATGACAAATGAAAGGTTGAAAAATTTCTCCTGTAGAATGCATAAAAGGCTACTACTTGTATTCCCTGCCTGGAGTCTGTGTTTCCTGATAGCTACAATATATCATTCTTTTATTTTTAGCCTGTGCTGTTCCACTGGCTCCCCCCTTCCCTCGTTCCACTTGTCAAGGTCTTTAAATCTGGAAGACTAAATCAAGAGTGTATAGGTTACTTCTAGTCAAGCGTGCTCCATCATCGACCACATCACCACCAGGTGAGATAGTGATCAACGTGAGCCTTCCATTAATATTAATTTAAAAAAAACAGTACCTGCCAGTTTTATATACTTCTTGTCGTTTTGACTTACCTGAAACAGATAAAATAAAATTATTTTTTATAAAGTTCATGTTTGAGGCGTTTAGCATAATACGTCACAAACCGCAACATTAATTACTTACTCAAATCAAAGGGTTACAAAAAATCTGATTCAGATTGATTTATTCGTGTGATTTTTGGTACATTTCACCATTTTTTCTATTTTTTTTTTCAATCATTTGTGTCTTTTATTACCCGACTGCCATGAGAGGGTTATGTTTTGCGCGTATCTTGTATGTATGTTTGTTTGTAAATTTCTTTATAACCTCGCACCTTCCAAAGAGCTGACTGGATTTCCACTATTAAGGTGTCGTTAGATTCATTTCAAAATCCCAAGTGTCCTTAGGTAGGTGTTTAAAAAAAACAGTATCTAAATGAAGGAAATTAAATAGAGATAACAATAATATACATAAGTTATATGTTTAAATTCAATTAGGAAACAGTTTTCGTTCACAAAAGTGTCCCGGTTGGCTTTTTTGCACTCGGGTTTTTAGATGTTTTCTAATTTGCGACTGGTTAGCACCTATATTCGTGACAATCGGATCTGGCAGCTGAGCGGAGAGGTATTGAAAATCGCTTAACCACTTAGTGCAAAAGAGATTTATTTCATGTCACTTTCATACTTACTATAGTCCCGGTCACGAGAAGCTATAATTTTTGTAAACAAAGAACTTCTACTAAGTTACGTAGCGACAGAAAATAATCCCAAAAAGAATCAACTCAAAATAACATACGTGTAATACGAAACTAACAAGCATTTTCACTTGGTCGGGTTATATTTTATCGATATAGAGCACTGTAGCCTAATGTTTTGTGGTACTGGAACGCGTCTGATTCATGGAACAAACATTTGAAACAATTGAATGTGTGTTTACATAATGTATAGTTTCTCGTGACGGGGTCTATAGTAAAGCTATGTTAATCCGACTTCTTAGATTGTAACGAGTATACATGTATGTATAGCATTATTTTAGCACCATGTTGGTTGATTTGTAACCATTACCCCCTCAACAGGTTGCCGCGAAGTATGATACATGGGATGCTCATAATTGAGACGGATTAGCTAAAGAGTTAAGTGACAGGATAAATAATAACGGGTTTGTCCGCTATATAAATGTGTTTCCATAATGTGTTTTAATTTTGGTGTACAATAACGTATAAATAAATAAAATAAATAAATAAATACGAGATATACCATATTTTTTATTATTTTTATTATTCACAAGCATTGCATGTAGATAAGCTCCTAGTCCACAAACCAAACCCGATATGAACTTTTACTTCTTTCTTATTTGCAAAATAGTTGAGCAAACGTCATCCAAAACTATTCCGAATTTCAAGTTGATCAGTTCAGTTCTTGAGATATCCAGCTGTGACAGACAGACTTAGTCACACCAAACCCTTATGGTGTGACTAAGTCTGTCTTTTTTACCATTTTGGTACGGAACCCTAAAAATGTAAAAGGTAGCTTAGTTGTTATCTACTGAACCTTATCACATCATTATTTTTAAAACCAGTTCCAGCGAAACTGGAGGATGTAAGTGAATGCCTGTATTTTTTTTTTACTATTGATAGGCACGCGTTTTATCTATCTATTTTACACGTAGCTGAACTGACAAACATCCTCTTTGGTAGCTGTAACTAAATATTACCCATTTATATTACCCATTTATATTACCCATTTATATTATGTGCTTTACCTTAATAGGTAACCATAAGAGGTACAAAGATGTGTTACATAGAGAACTTTACTGACAGTCAAAGGCCAGAAAGTTAATGCTCAACTATCATACCAGATCACAGCACAAAACCACGCCACATGTGAAATGTGTCGAGCATGTAACAAAGGCCCTTTGCTTCAAATAAAAGGCGGCTCAGATACACAAACACTACCGATGTTTCTACCCCTTAGTGGAAAGGGTTTTGACACACAAAAAAAAGAAACAGAAGATCAAAGTAGATATTATTCTTTATGCAATGCTATTTAAGTCTTTTTTAGGGTTCCGAAAAAAAACGGAACCCTTATAGGATCACTCGGGTGTCTGTCTGTCTGTCTGTCCGTCTGTCACGGCCAGTTTTCTCCGGATCCACTGGACCGATTCTGTTGAAATTTGGTATACATATATACACCATGTTTAAACAAATAAAATTTTACTTGCTTACTTACTTATGACCCAAACACGGACGGGTTACGTATATCATTAAATTTTTAGTATGGGGTCACTTTTGGGGTCAAACTAGAAAATTTCAAAACAAACGTTTTTTGAACAATATCGTGTGACATACCAAATAAAAGGGTTAACTGTGAGGGTTTTAATTATATTTTTTTCATAATTTTAAAATAAATGGTTTTGAAGTTATTCAAGAAATTATATATTATACCTTATCTCCGAAACTACTGAGCCTAAAATTTTGAAAAAAAAAATGGAGATAATAGATCTTTACCTAAAGATTACAGGAAAACCTATTAGAAGTCTGTAGTGTTAAAATAGCATGTTAAAAAAAAAATCGTTCGGAACCCTTTGCACGCGAGTTCGACTCGCACTTGGCCAGTTTTTTTCACGATATATAGGCATACGTTTTTACCACTTTCTCACCTGATGGTAAGCGATGATGTGGTCGAAGATGGAGCACGCTTGCCTAGAAGCAACCTATTGACTCTTGTTTTAAAGACTCCCAGGTTGTAGCTATCAGGAAACACAGACTCTGGCAGGGAATTCCACTCCTTAGCTATACGCACTATGTGTTCCCAAATCGCATTGTGCGTGTGGGTGGGATGTACACCATGTACCGGTGGCGCATCGCCGTTCGTCTTGTGGTCCGATGATGGAACGGGCTTGGCGGAATTATATCATGCAATTCCGTCGCACACTCCCCAAAATGCAACCGGTAGAAAGTCGACTTAAAACGACAGCCTACTTCATCTATCCAATGACTTCTAAACATTCATTTAAAAAAATTGGTGGCGTAATGTACTGGTATTCAGTTGCAATCCGTGGGAGTGGTAGCCGACCCACTCAAAGGGCATAGCACCATTATGGCATATCGCCCCCACCCCGCCATTTTGTTTTTTTTTTTTTTAATTGCGGCGAATGATATAATTTGCATGGTAGAGGATACTTCAAAAAACCAACAATGTTAGGAACATGGTGCCCTAAAGTGTCACGTTGCCGAGATATTTCGAGATAAAGTCACCATGTGACTATCATTAAAGATGACTTAATTATGTGATTTTAACTTTTTCCTATGGGAGCTGGCATAGGATAAAGTTCGAACCCCTTTCCCGTACCGTTCGTCAAAGATATTTCAATGACTGTCGAAACCACGTGCTTTCAAAGGTATACAGGAGATTCAAAATTAAACGACACGACCCCTGTGGCTGTAGCTTTGTTTCCCAACAGACCTCATTCGGTAGTCAGAAAGAGAGGGCAATAGACCTTCTGTCTTTCTCGCTTATTGACTGACATCAATCACGGTTGATTGACGTTTCTCTCGTACATACATCACGGAATACATACAAACGTATATATAAACGTTTTGTTCACGCGTTTTCCTTCAGCGGATCAAATGATACATGTTGGTAGAAGTTCAATCCGATCTGAGCATTGGATCAAATCTGAGCTCCTTGTTTGAAGGGGTCTTTACTAAAGAATATAAGATTTGAGTAGGTTGCTGTATTTAAAGTGGAGACTTACACTAGTACCTTTACGCCCATTTTCACTAACATCAAGCAAAGTGCCGACTTTTTTAAGATTCGATCATTTTTAAGGAAGTGGAATCCATCGCACCCCTCACGAGACCATTACTTTCTATCTCCTTATTTTCACAGTTGTCAGTGGAGTGTAGTTATATATGGCGAAAGCTCGGAATAAAAAATATCCCAAAGAAAATTAAAAATACTAATAACCAATTTTGAAAAAGGAATTCATCATCATAACAGCCGCAAGACGTCCACTGCTGGACATAGGACTCCCCCAAAAGGAGGGGTTTGCCATAATCGCCACGCTTGGCAGGCGGGTTGGCCATCGCAGAGTATGGTGTTACATTTTACAGAGAACGCTGCTGCTCATTCTCTGGTGAGTCCCTTAGTCGCCTCTAACGACACCCACGGGAAGTGATGGGATGGTATTATTCTTTTACGGCACCATACGGAACCAGCCGACATCATACGCTGAAAAAGAATAAGAAGGAATTGTATACTTTAAATTAAAGTATAATACGTGCGCTGTGCCAGAAATTGTTAGTGAAATGTAAAATGGTTAGAATACGAAAATTGAGATTGTATTTATTCTGTGGCTAATATTCGGAACAACCTAGGTATTTTGAATTTAAATTTCTAAGTCCAACCAAATTTGTCATAGTTCAAAGCGGCCCATAGAAAGGGCAATTACTTATGTAAGGTAAAAAACCTAATAAATCCTAACTCGAATTCCCCTAGCCCCGTTTATAACCCTGGATCACAGGACAAGGAATTATTTCAATGACCAGTTATCTTTTTAAGTATTTATTTCATATTTTCATTTACACTTTAAACCTAGGCAGGCACTTAAGTTTTTGAGCTTCACCATTGAAAGCAGAAGTGAGATTTCCACAGAAAAAAAACACCACATTTTGTGCATAAAGAATTTTTCCCTCCCCGACTAATGAATGCTTAATCAGTTACCTCTATCAAAACAGACCTTGGCAATATTCCCGGAAAATACCAAAAACGTTGAAAAAAGGGAAAAATTTCATACAATTACTTCTTCCATACTTTTCACGTCAGCAGCATTTTTAATTTTCCTCCGACGATTCACCCCTCGACTTCATTTCGAACGAAATTATTCAATTAGATACTTAAGCGTGGTATTCAAGATTAAATCAACCCTTTTTTTTCATTTACGTTATCGTTCAGGTCAAAATTGATAAGAGGGTGTCAGGAAGTATGGGTAGAAGTTTTCAGAAAGTAGAGATTTGTTTCTTTCTACTTAGGGCTGATTTTTCAATAGTCTGAATTTTTAACTGAAGAATAAATAGGGCTGTTTGACACATTTTTAATACAAAAGCTGTCAAACCGCCATTTTTATTCCTCTGATATAATTTATCTGACTATTGAAAAATCGGCCCTCAAACTAATAATACACGGTGCCATATAAATCGTCTTACAAAGGCGGTCCACTTAATGTACCCGATATAAAGTACCTCCAGGCGCGATTATTTAAAAAAACTAATTCATTCAGATAACAGGTACAATAAAAATAAATAATGCATAGAATTATGAAAGACTATATTTTTTATGACTTAATATATTTTTTATGACTTAACTAGCACTTCGCCCGCAACTTCGTTCGCGTGGGCTTAGTTGGTACTCCACGAACTTCATCTCCCCTTTACCCTAAATTACTTTCTAATAGACTAAACGTGGGGCAGTTCGCTCAGACAGCAACATTTTTCTTACTTAGAGTATTTTTATACCTGTCATAACTTTTAAACGAAATGTCCGATTTGAATAATTTAAAGTGTAATTTACATATACACAACCAACCTTAATTATTAAACTATTTAAATAGATAAGGATTAATATCCTGATACCAAAATCACCACTATTCCATTTCACCCGGGTTTTGATTGAATAATTTGAACAAAAAGCGGTCATTGTGACTTAACCATAACAGTTACATATATACCTTTGCGGACTTTTTGTAGATATTGATGTCTACACTAATATATAATAAAATATTAACACTAATATATAATATACTAGTGGACGTCACGCGATTTCACCTGCGTAGTTCCCGTTCCGGTGGGAGTACGGGGATAAAATATAGCCTATGTTACTCCCTAATAATGTAGCTATCCATTGCTGAAAGAATTTTTCCAATCAGTCCAGTAGTTTCGGAGCCTATTCATTTCCAACAAACAAACAAACAAACAAATCTTTCCTCTTTATAATATTATAATAATAAATAATAATAAAGTGCGGGTGTCGCGCCTTCTTAAATGCTAAGATCCTGCACAACCGCGAGGTATGCAGCCTTAGGGAATACTTCCTTGTGGCCGACGTGGGTATGCATCAAGATGTGGTAGCGGTGGACAAAGACCTTACCGCGCTCTCCTTGGCTAACGAGAACTGGCGCATGCCTGTGGTATTAGATACTAAAGACTGCAGGGAGGTATGGCAGAGCAAGGAGCTTCACGGACGCTTTTATCGGGTCCTACATGGGCCCGATGTAGACTTCTTAGAGTCCGTAGCCTGGCTGCGTTTTGATGACCTCTTTGGGAAAACCGAAGGTTTTGTCTGTGCGATTATGGACGAAGTTATGATGACGAACAACTACCGGAAATACATTGTGAAAGATGGTACGGTTGACATATGTCGGGCATGTCACCGACCCGGGGAGTCCATCCGCCACATTATTTCTGGTTGTTCTAGTCTGGCTAACGGAGACTATTTGCACAGGCACAACCTTGTAGCCAGGATTATCCACCAGCAACTTGCTCTTAAATACAATCTTGTGGAATCGGAAGTATCGTACTATAGGTATGTGCCCGACCCAGATCTTGAAATTGGCAATTGCACGTTGTATTGGGATCGGTCTATTATCACTGACAGGACTATTATTGCCAATAAGCCTGACATAGTGGTGATAGACCGACTAGAACGTCGCTCAATGATTGTTGATATAACAGTCCCTCATGACGAGAACCTCGTGAAGGCCGAGAAAGATAAAAAAAAAAAAATATCTTGACTTGGCCCGCGAGGTTGTCGACATGTGGAATGTGAACACAGCAGTCATTGTGCCGATAGTCGTGACGACCAATGGCATAATTGCTAAGAGCCTGGACCAACATCTGCGGAGGCTCTCGTTGGGCAGCTGGATCAAGGGCTTGATCCAGAAAGCAGTACTCCTGAACACGGCGCGCATCGTTAAGAGGTTCCTCTCTTAGGGGCCCTGACCACCGGTAGCTTGGATCCTGCTCCCTATACCGGTGGGCTACTATTTTTTGTATTTTTTAATGTTTTTTTTATGTTTTTTTGAAAAATTTAGAAATATAAATAATATGTAAATAAATAAATAAATGTAATAATAATAATAACAATAACATAATATATTATTAGTGTAGATTACAAATGTATAGTTTTCACACTTTTTATTATACTTGTAGTATACTTGTATTATACTTGTAGTGTTGTTTTATTTCCCGTTGATCTAGAACTATGAAATTTGGCAATTAATACCGATTAATTGCCAAATTTCATAGTTCTAGATCAACGGGAAATACTCTATACAGTTTGATTCCCTTGAGAGTGTCGAAATATACATTTTTTGCGGCATAAACAGCCGTATCTTTTTTTACATTAACTTAGAAGTTTGATTTAATAGCTTTAAGGGACCATAGACCTGAGTATATGGTTTTAATTTCAACTCGATACCTCCACGCGTTCCCGAGACAAAGAGTCTTGACAGACAGACAGACGGACGACAAAATGATCTTATAAGCGTTCCATTTTTTCCTTTTGAGGTACGGAACCCTAAAAATTGCTTTACTACTTAAACATAAATATGAGACCTCCATTAGAAATTTCTGTATCATCACTGTCATCGAAAATAACATTATTATTTTTGGAAATTTTCCACTAAAAGTTATTTTGATCCTATTAATTCCCATTTCCCAAAATATCGTCGTTTTCCCGAATTGATGAGGGCCAATTAACTTATAATTGCCTTTTTTGACAGTCAACATCCAGTATTACGGAAATGTTTGTTTGTTGACAAAGATTTGAAAGAGGAAGGAAAGATTGTTAAACTTTTAGTAAACATTTATCGCTTGAGGAAGGCATCATCTGATGCCAATTACTCCTGATATATTTACAAAAATACTTATATCGAAAATAGGAACTAACGTTGTTGTTAAGATGGAAAATATAAGAAAAATATACGAATACTGCGTAGGCATCAAGTTAAAACAATAAGCGCAAATGAAAACCGTACTTAATCGCAAGCGACACAGAGTTCAATGTCCAACGGCCGAAGCAGGACTAAAAACGGATAGAGGGAAGCAAGGCAGCTCCAGCTAGAATGTACAGAACGCGCGCTAATATAGGTATTTCGTTCGAATTATTAAAAAAAATACATATTTTTTAAATGTGAAATGTATACGTTATAGAAAACATGTAGTTTAACAAAACTACATGTTTTCTATAACGTATACATTACACATACACATATACATTTATTCAAAAACTGATTACCTTCCGTGAAGTATTTACGACGTACTGAGGGTTTACTTTATTTTTCTATCGAGGAAGCTACAAGTAATCAAGTTTCTAAAGTGATTAATATGATTTATAGATTGAATCCTTAAATATCTTACAATTTAATAATATAACTAAAGGTTAAGTAATAACGATGCAGCACGGGATCAAACAAACGCCAATTACGTATCGTTTCCTCGGTACCCTCTTAACTCTATTTTTTCCAATAAAGTGGCTTTAAAATAGGGTTTAATACTATAAATAGTGATCTATGAAAAGTTAATACAGTTCCTCTCTATAACTTGATGAATGCACAAACAGGAACAAGAATCCAGGCAATGTTCTGAGTTAAGGATCGGTTCACTCGAGGCGATGATCTGAATTATGATCCATTCAGCCGTTGAGAAGTGATTGATAAAACATTCAAACACGCAGACTTTCACATTTGTAAATTGTAAATTCACACACACACACACACATCACACACACACACACACACTCAAACTCACTCACTTTCACATTTGCATTATTTTTTTGTTAGTATTTTGTGTGTACATAAACAAATAAATAAATATTGTAACCATAGTGTACAGGAAAGAAACATGTAAGTTGGGATGGAATGCTTTTGTCACATGACACGGTTCGCAGCTCCACTGTTGTCACATTCCATTATTAAACTTTACTACCCAATTCTTGATTAGTAGATCAAACAAAATACATTCTTACCAGTAATCCCCGTTTATAAGAATATTAAACTAAGCACGTTTAGCACTGCTAATAAATTCAAGAACGCTACGAGAACAAGCATAATGAGCTCCACCAATTTATGAGAAAATCTATATACATACGTCTTTCTTTTCAAACACTTGACAAGGAAAAAGCTTTTGACTTGAAAAGAAATGAAGATTGTTACGAGAATTCGTTAAAAAGAAATGTGAGGATTGAGTAAAGCAAAAAAGTTAATCAGAATTATTAGCGTATGTTAGAGGCTTTTGATGAAAAGAATTTTTAGCACAAGAAGAAGCCTAAATAAAGGTCAACTGTGCTGTCAAGTAGAAACGACAAAATCTGATCAAGACCATTCGCACAGGGTGTTAGATAAATCAATAATCCGCGATTTCGACCAACATTATGTTTGCAACGGTCTTCGTGGATACGCAATAGATAAATAGTCCAAATGAATCGTGGGAAAAATAGCTTTCTCTGGGCTTCTTTTCGCTTAAATGGCGGTGAAGATGTTTGTGATGTTTGGTGTTTACTGTTATCAGGCAAAGGCACTACTAGTTCGTATGATACAATAAACTCTAATTTAGGGATCAGCGGAATCACATTTCACATAAAATCTGTATGTCAGCAAAACTTTCATGTCTTAAGATATTTTTCGTCATACCGCGCCATAGCTCTTAAATCAAATTAAAAGTCATTTATTCAAATTAGGCTGAAATTTCGCACTTTTTTAATGTCAAAATTTGCATAAAGGCAGTCCACAAAACGACCGACTGTTACCGCTTCCTATTGTTTTAGCTGGGAAGAAATGACGTAGGAAATGCTGCTGCACCACTGTCCTTTCGTTTTGGAGAACTTGACGCCTATGCAATACTTGTGTATTTTTTTATTTGTGATGGGTTTGCACTTGACTAAAGTCTAGTTCAGAGATGACAGAGACAAAGTCTACGATGGAGCGAGCTTCCCTAGAAGGAGCCTGTTCACTCTAACTTTGAAAAGATTAGGGTTGTAAGCGTTCGGAAACACAGACGCATGCAGAGAGTTCCACTCCTATATATCTGCAATAATGTGTTATGTGTGTGTGCTTAATGTCTTTGTGTGTTTTAATGTCTGTATTTTTCTTATATTTTCCATCTTAACAACAACAACGTCACTTTCCATTTGAGAAATAAGTATTTTTTTATTTTTAAATAAATCAGAAGTAATTAGACCACCTTCCTCAAGCGATAAATGTTTACAAAAATCTTTCCTTCGTTTTTCGAACCGCAAAGAATACCTAAACCAAAAGCTCGGTACACTCTTAACTGAAGTAGAGGCTCTCAAAATGAGTGTCCTATTTCGGTAGCCAATAACGCAGTTACTCCGTTTTTCAATAGTACCTTATCCCTAATTCCTCCACCTCTATTTCAAAATCACCCATTGTGCAAGTTGTTATAAGATCCAGCAAAGAGACTGCACCTGTACAGTACCAAGTCAATACATCCGAGTCCACAGTCCTCTGCTGTGAACTTTAACTCCACACACTTACAGAACTTACTTTAGTTTTGAAACGTGTCCATCTATTGTTGTGTTGTTCTCTCGAGAATAAACAACTTTGTGTTTTCTTAGTCTTGTGCGGAAGTAAAAAACTGCGGGTTCTTTTGTTTGAGTTTCTGTTTTGAGTGTCCCAAATAAGAACTCATTCTTGCAGCAATCAAAGTTTTAGGGAAATACGGAGTAAGGATTTTTAATAAGAACATCCAACTTTACAAAAAAAAGGCCAAGTGCGAGTCGGAATCTCACACGAAGGGTTCCGTACAATAAACCTTAAGATACAGCCCGCTGACAGACAGACGGACGGACGGACAGCGGAGGCTTAGTAATAGGGTTCTGTTGGTAACCGTTTCGGTACGGAACCCTAAAAAAATAAAAAGTATGAAGGTCATCATAATTTATCACAACAAACTATATACACTTAAAATAAAAAATCCTAACTATGGCGTCAAAAAATTCGTCTACATCACTATGGAATGGAAGTGAGTCAAACTACTGGCGGCATTGCCACGTTATATGGCAATGCTTATCCTCTGTCCGAGGTAAAGCCAGCCCTTGGGTCACGCGAAGTGTCAACTAAGTGTTTAGCAAGTTGTTTAAATAATAAATGAGCACTCGGACCCCACGGTCCAAGAGTCAAAAACAAACAATCGATTGAGAAGTTCGTAATATGTATCATAGACTAGCTCTTATTGTGATTTCTATCTAGTAAGGAACCCCCTAAAACTAACAACAGCGTTCAACAAAAACTCATCGTTATTCTATAATATCTATTGCCAGCAATTTTATCCCGTAAAAATTAAAATTATCCCACTAGGGCCCGCTATTTTTTAGAGTTCCGTACCTCAAAAGGAAAAAACGGAATCCTTATAAGATCACTTTGTTGACCATCAGTCTGTTTGTCAAAACCCTTTATCTCGGGAACGCGTGGAGGTATCGAATTGAAATTAAAACCATATACAAAAGTCTAAGGTCCCCAAAGCAGTAAGAAAATCAAAGTTCTAAGTTAACGTAAGAATATACGGCCGTTTATGCCGCAAAATAACGTATATTTCGACACTCTCAAGAGAATCAAAATGTATAGGGTATTTCCCTAGAACTATGAAATTTGGCAATTAATACCGTCTTATACTACTAGTATAGGAAAAAGTCTGAAAACTATACATTTGTAATTAAATCATTAAAAAGATATAGATATATAGATCTTTATTTAGAGTAATATGTACCCACATATGTGTACGGAACCCTCGGTGAGCGAGTCCGACTCGCACTTGGCTGGTTTTTTTATTTATGACTATACTACATCAATCAGTTAGCCTATTTTTTTCCCAACTACCTATGTTGTGGCCGGTTTCCTGACAATCAAAATGCAGATTAATACCAGTATTTATGTAACATTGAAGTCGGATTGTCAAACTATAGACAAAAAGGCCAATAGTCTAAATATTTCAAAGTTCATCCCGACGTTGAAATATGATTAATCAACAAACGTAAATAATAATATTATAGTTGTCAAAAAATAAAAGGCCCGTTTTGACAGCAGGATACAACATTGCTTTACTAGTAAGTATGAAAGAGACATCAATAAATCTCTTTCGCACTTAGTGGTGAAGCAATCTTCTATCCCTTTCTACTCAGCTGTCAAATCGGACTTATTAAATTTCGGTGACTTTAAGACTGTAACCCTCCACTCAAGCATAAAAAAACTTTGATAATAAAAACAGAACCTAATCTATGGCCATTGTCGATGGTCGTTAAAAAATAAAAAGCGAAGCTTTAAAACTAAAGAGTGGAAAATATTGTCCAAGCTAATGGAGACTGTAAAACAAAGAGAACGGCTTCTAATGAAGTGTTCTTGAGTTGCCTCGTCCCCTAAATGACTCTCCGTTATAAGTATAAAAAAAACTACACGGCTTGAGGTTTTTCAGCGGTGTTGCATTAAAATTTTCATGGTAATTTTTTTAAGGTGGAAAATTCCGGAGTGGAAAATTAAATATGTAATTATATGCCTAGGTTTTCCCAACTATGTTGGGATTTTTTTTTGATTTTACTGGAAGCAGCAGAATATTAGTTTTTACATGGTATCTGATCTTTACAACCTCGTTACTGGGAACACGGCACCCCTTGGTGAGACTGGAAATTATGTTCTGATCTCTCAGAACTTTAACGATGCGTTTCTGTGACCAATAAACGTGTACTATACTTTTGAGTGTACTATCCTATGGTAGGCGCCAGATAAATGTGCAATACGGTCACTGACCCACAAATATTTATTGACTTTTTAGGGTTCCGAAAAAAAACGGAACCCTTATAGGATCACTCGGGTGTCTGTCTGTTTTCTACAGCCAGTTTTCTCCGGATCCACTGGACCGATTCTGTTGAAATTTGGTACACATATGGACTTCTGTGACCCAAACACGGATGCGTTACGTATATCATTAAATTTTTAGTATAGGAGTCACTCTTGTGGGCCAAACTAGAAAATTAAAAAAAAATGTATTTTGAACAATATCGTGTGACATATCAAATGAAAGGGCTTACTGTGATGGTTTTAATTTTAAGTTTTTCATAATTTTAAAATAAATGGTTTTGAAGTTATTCAAGAAATTATACGAAAAATGACCATTTCCCCACCTTATCTCCGAAACTACTCAGCCTAAAATTTTGAAAAAAAATGGAGATAATAGATCTTAACCTAAAGATTACAGAAAAACCTATAAAAAGTCTATAGTGTTAAAAATAACACGTTAGCATTACATACTTCAAATAACACTATTAGAAGTCTGTAATGCTAAAATAACTTGTTAAAAAAAAATCGTTCGGAACCCTTTGCACGCGAGTCCAACTCGCACTTGGCCAGTTTTAATATAAAAAAACAGATATAAAGCTGTCCTGAATCGACTTCTATCGAGATCCTTTACGTTCTCTAGTAATGAAAAACGGTTCATAATTTTTGGTCGGGTATTTGCGAAGGGATATTAGGGAAAGGTCAATGTACTTTATTGCAAGTTTATCTGGCTACTGTGAAAAGCCAACTAATGATGCTGTAAGAGTCCGAAATGATTGAGTTTTTAGAAATCAATTGCCGCTTCACAGCTTCATTTGGATATTTGAAACTTGAGTAGACAATAGTAGTTCAGAGAGGTGACAGAGGTTAATCTAAAAAAAATACACGGGTGAAGCCACAATCTAAAACTAGTATACATCCATAGTTACATGCGAAATTAACTCTGTCTGATATTTTTTACCTCTTCACGTGTTAATGGATGAAAAAAGTTCGATGAAATTTGCCACGCAAATAGACTTTGTCCTGGAGTACGTCATAGGTACTATGTCCAGGAGTATATTCTCATGGGAGAATTTTTGAATTCAGAAGCTGGCTAGTTAACAATTGATTTAATTCGAATAAAATTGGTATACTTACCACATTGACGACGCAGATATATGTGTGATCACTTTAAATATAGAAACACTGAATTTTAGAGGGAATCGATGACCCGTGAGCCGTGACGACTAATCGAATTCAGTTCGATTCAGATATCGGAGGCTATAGATGGCAGATTGGATATCCTCCGGACCCGCATTTGGTGACATGCCTATTGATCTAGCACGATTTTATTGCATATCTCTATAACTAATCTAACTTTTCGTTATTTTAATAGAACAGCTGTTTTTTTTTTAAAATTGTATTTATTTTAATTATATTTGGTACGCAACAGGCAAGAAATGTTTAAAAATTACAGGTATTTTTCGAAAAAGAGATAAGAGAAAATTAGCTCAAAATTAAAAGAAAAGAATGCGTTAAGGCTTGTATCCATACCAATGACCTTGTGCATATAAACGGAGCTAACTGCCCCTCTACGCGCCACTCCGCATTTTTTTTTTTTTGCAATAAAAATAATATATATTTAAAAAAATTACTTAACCAAATAATTTTCGTTTGTATTGCAAAGCAGTAAATATATTTTTCATACTCTTTTGATAAAAAATGAAGGAGTAAAATGGTTTCATCTCAACGATTTGGAGGTGATTTGGTGGTTTTTTTCTTATTATGTGATACCGATAAATAAATTTTGGTTCTGGACCAAACTACGTATCATATCATGTAGATTACTAACAATTTTTTTCAGATGTAATTTCTCTGTTAGTGCCGACGAAAAGGTACTTCATCTGCACGCTGTTTTTAAGCTTTTTTCGAGAGAGCAGCCTTAAAAGAAATTTTAATTTCGAGCCTGTTCTCGTTCCTGAGATTAGCGCATTCAACTATACACTACACTCTTCAGCTTTATAATATTAGTATAGATAACTATTCAAGGTAAACTACATACCAGCACTATGGAACTCACAAATACCAAGTACTGATCGGAACCCAAAACACGTATAAAAGGGAAAATTCAAACGATGCAGCCAAAGTCTCGAGCAGCTAGTCTATTCTGTAAATAACTATTTCGATATCGAGCTTCACCTGAGGGATAAAAACTCACAAAGTGAGCTTTATTGCCCACAACATAAAAGTCTTAATTTGAAACTCACCTCGGATTCCACTGTCGAGATACGAAAATGTTGTTACAGAATAGCACTACAGGTCAGATATTCGTAGCAGATTTCCTTGCAACTTTTCAAGCACTTTGTTTTGAATGTAAACTAGTGTTGTGAGCCGGGTTCGCTCGTGTTTTCTGAACGTTGTTTGATGTTTCAGCTGTTGGGCTTAGCTTTTTAGCTGTAAGAGAATATGTGATTTTAAGATGAACATGGAAAACTGCTTCAGTAGCATGGGGTTTGAGGAAAAGGATAACTTTTAAGATTCCGTACCCAAAGGGCAACCAACGATCCTATTACTGAGCCTCCGCTGTCCGTCCGTCCGTCCATCTGTCTGTCAGCGAGCTGTATCTCAAGAACCGTAAAAGTTAGACAGTTGAAATTTTCACAGATTGTGTATTTCTATTGCCGCTATAACAAACAAATAATAAAAAATAAGGTTTATGGTACGGAACCCTTCGTGTGCGAGTCCGACTCGCACTTGGCTTGAGGTGGTTTAGAAACTCTGACACTAGGGTGTGTGGGGTAGTTAGACCTTACTGCCCACACGATAAGAAGAAGAAGACTTGGCTGGCTTTTTTATATTTCTAAAACAAATCTGCTTAGTCCAAACACCGGAGGGGTAATTCTAGAATTTATAAGGAGTGTTCGCATCCGCATTGGCATCGCAATCGGAACTCTCAAAAACATTTCTGATTTCTCATCATTTTGATTGTCACTGATATGATATTCTTATATTATTCTCGTCACATTTTCCACAGAGCCTAAAGACTAAGGTCTTCAATCAGTGCGTCCTGCCTGTTATGACTTACGGAGCCGAAACGTGGTCACTCACGGTACGGCTGGCATTCAAGGTCGCTCAGCGAGCTATAGAACGGGCTATGCTTGGGGTCTCTTTGGGAGATCGAATCCGCAACGAAGTGATCCGACAGAGAACCAAAGTTGTGGACATAGCTCACAGAATAAGCAAGCTGAAGTGGCAATGGGCCGGCCATATTAGCCGTAGAACCGATGACCGTTGGGGTAGACAGTCACCATCGACTCGAAAAAGAAGAAGAAGTGTTTTGTTTGGAAGAACCTTATTTTAAAAGTATTAAACTTAAACAGCATGTAAGCCTTGTGAATTTTAGTTTAGTACATATTTTAATGTTTACTTTTGTTTGTTAGCTCATACTTGCATATTAGTTTGAGGGCTTGAGGCGCAGTCCTCGAAGCTAACTTTGCCATACGTTACACGGTTAAGCGATTCGCCATTAGTGGTTGCGAACGCGTCTCCTTAGCATAAGATCATCAAAGTGTTATTGAGTTTTTATCTGGTAATTCTCAGTAAAAACCCAGCGTCTAGATTTGAGAGCTGGCAATAAGCCCGCCCCTATCATATGGGACTTAAATATAACTTGTGATACATGTAGGTTTACTATAAATAGGTACCTCTCTGCCCTAACCCTCCGGAGTATACAGGCGTGATGTTATGTTGTAGAGTCGTATTTTGCTTGACAGCTATTTCGTGTAAGCAACTAAAAGGTGTCATTGACACCAACGCTAATCTAGTCAAGATTTTTAGTTAAAACCCGAACAACGCTTGATTTATTTGGAGAGTCTTAAATATTTAGTTTTTCGTCATTTATACACACATAATTAACTAGCTTCTGTCAGCAGCTTCGCCCCCGTGGTCCCTAGGGAACATAATCCCGAGATAAAAAGTAGCCTATGTCCTTTCTCAGGCTCTAGACTATCTCTGTATAAAATTTTATTTAAATCGGTCCAGTAGTATTGGCGTGAAAGCGCGACAGACAGACAGAGTTACTTTCACATTTATAATGTTAGTAAGGATAAGGATTACAAAATAAATGTATTTCAAGTTTTTCCAGAAAATTCATGAAAATGAAACCAAAATTCCAATTATCCATCTCAAAATTTAGAAAAAAAAAACTACAATATCATATGTGGTTCAAAAGTAACTTGCTAAAAAATATATTATGCGTTCGGAACCCTTTGTAATGGAGTCCTACTTGCGCTTGGCCGGTTTTTAATATTACAGCTGGCTAAAAGCCATGACTGTGTAAATAAAATAATGACACAGAAGCTCAAAGCTTTCACGTACCTACAGTAAGCACGTATTTACGGAGACGTGACGAATCCTACCATTTTATAAGTCTATTTTTACTTTAAAAAACAAATACTTGGAACTAGCTTTTTTCCGCGGCTCCGCTCCTATGCTCTATATCACAGTACGTTGGAGAAACGATAAATATTCATAGATAAATAGTAGCTTATGACTAGTGCTCGACGTCACCAATGGGCCTCATCAGAAGGCTCAAAGTCACTCAAAGGGCACAGGAGAGGGCAATGCTTGGAGTTTCCTTGCGTGATCGAATCAGGAATGATGATATCCGCAAGAGAACCAAGGTTACCGACATAGCCCGAAGGATCGCCAAACTAAAGTGGCAGTGGGCAGGGTACATTGCTCGCAGAACAGATGGTCGATGGCGCTGAAAAGTTCTGGAGTGGCGACCGCGTACCGGAAGACGCAACGTTGGAAGGCCTCCCACAAGGTGGACCGATGACCTGGTGAAGGTCGCGGGTAGCCGATGGATGAAACGCACAGGACTGGTCGTAGTGGTGACACTTGGGGGAGGCCTTTGTCCAGCAGCGGACGTCTTTCGGCTGATATTATGATGATGATGATGAGTGATCGACGTAGGTAGTGCCATTTTGGGTCAGTAAACTGTTAAATGTTAAGTATATTTCCATAGTATTTAAAATGTCTATATTAATATGGACATGCCCCATTGCAATATTTTTATGAATGTCAATCAATATATACTAATATATAAAGCTGAAGAGTTTGTTTGTTTGCTTGAACGCGCTAATCTCAGGAACTACTGGTTTGATTTGAAAAATTTTTTCAGTGTTATGTAGCCCATTTGTCGAGGAAGGCTATATATAGGCTATACGGGAATGGGAAATTCTTACGGGAACGGAAAAAAACGGGATATGCGCGTACGAAGTCGCGGGCAAAAGCTTGTGTAATAAATAAAGATATATCATGAATACGCACGACAACATTTCAAACTACTCATTTCCGGTATAAGCTAGTCTCACGCGGTGTTTTTTGCCATATTCGTTACTGGTCCCGGGATTCAGAAGGCATGACTAAATCCCGGGAATAGCACTACCTTTGCCGATCACTGGTTATGACACTCAGCGATAATGTAGGTAGCTTTTCATCAGTATTATAATTTTCGTAATCACCTCAGCCACAATCTGTCAAAAAGAAAGGAAATTATAGGTGTACTAGTTGACCCGCGCAACTTCGTCTGCTCCGCTCTTATTAGCCTTAGCGTAATGATATATACCCTATAGCCTTCCTCGATAAATGGGCTATCTAACACTGATTATAATTTTTCAAATCGGACCAGTAGTTCCTGAGATTAGCGCGTTCAAGCCAACAAACACTCTTCAGCTTTATATATTAAGTACTAGCTGACCCGCGCAGCTTCATCTGCGTCACAATTTTCCTTACTGCTCCGCTTCTATTGGTCTTAGCGTGGTGCCTATAGTCTACCTCGATAAATGGGCTATCTAATACTGAAAGAATTTTTCAAATCGGACCAGTGGTTCCTGAGATTAGCGCGTTCAAGCAAACAAACAAACTCTTCAGCTTTATATATTAGTATAGATATAGATTTGACATATTGCGAATGAGTTGTTTAAAAATAGTAGAATTGACCCTGTGATCAGTATTTTCAGTTACTATCCTACTAATAAGCGTACAATGTTGCCTCTTTATAATACAAGTTTTGATGATTTCATTACCTATACAGGGTGTAAAAGACATCGACGCACAAACGATTTCCATGGGTCCAGGACATGATTCTGGACTCCCCCAAGTTGGAATTTTTCGTCGGCTTTTTCCTCATTTTTTCATTTTTTTCAGGAGTTTTTTTTACTTTAGACTGCTCATAATCGTTATTCTGACCTAACCCAATAAGATTTTTAATAAAAAAAACATTAATTCTCTATTTTCACCAAAAAAAGCAATGTAAATAAAACTACAAATAGGTATACGCTCAGCTGTGCAAAGTTCAAACGAAAGGTCAACGCATGCCTAGTACCTGCCTGCACACTAACGAGTGTGCATGTGTGTATAGCTCATCAAAAGCGCCGCTCAAACATACCGTCTAAAGACTGCCGTTATTAGAAAATAATACGTATCACAACAAAACGAAGTAAGCGATTTCCAACATTAAAATAATTGCTTAAAGACGCAAATCGGTTACTTCGTTTTGTGTCGCTATGTCGTATTTTCGTATAGCGGCAATACGTAGCTCACGTCTTTTGCACATGCCGCCGATGCCGACACAAGAGCCGATCTAGGTATTCTGTTGCTTTGATAGAAGAGAGCGCAAGGGGCGGCCTTAGAAAACCCGACCGAGAAAATAATATTTTTTTTTTTACTATTAATAGGCACGCGTTACACAAACCATAATAAGGCTTAAGTTAAAATAAGTAATGTTACGTTTATCTCAATTGGCTCTTGCTATACCCAATTTACGCTTTGATACATCAAAAGACAGAATGTTAAATACGGCAGCACTAAATTATGTACATGGTGTTGAGACTTAATAATGACAAGTGTTGTTTAACAAACAAATTAGCGTCATGCTAATTTGTTTGTTTTTTAATTAAATAAAATCATACTTCCATTCAGTGGCGAAACTTGTTCGCTTCGTTCGGTTTCTTGCAGCTTGGGTTCTCTTAGATCTTATCATTTTTGAAGGCGACCAAGTAACTAAATAGTTGAGTTTTTCAATAAAAAAAATCATTCAATAAATAAATAAAAACCAATGATAGATCCGCCACTGCACTGATGCACGTATGTCGGCGAAATCAAAGGAGAGTTCGAAAAGAACATTTCGTGATAGATTTTTGTTAGTATCTTGTTGATGTTGACCGCGAACGAGTGTTTTTTTTGCGAGATTTTGTTTTCGGAACGTAAGGAAAGATAAGTTTTGGTTTAATACCAAAACTTATTATTAATTTTCTCTGTGTTTGTGTGTGTTTTGTGTGTTTGATTTAAAAATGTCATCTGGACTTGTGGAATCGGTAGATTCGGCCTGGAGCCATGGCCAGTTCGCTCACCAGACTTGACCTCGTTAGATCTTTTTCTTTGGGGTTACGTCAAGGACAAGGTGTTTGTGTCCGAGTGTTTACGACGCTGCGTGAAGAGTGTGCTCAGGACCCAAATTTGGCAGCGGCCACTTCGAACCCAATCTGTAACCAGATTGGGGTGAGCGAGCTTAAGGTAATGTAGTAGTAGGTAGATACTTACATTATCGGATCTCAATGTAGTTACAATTAACCAACGAATCCCCTTTACCAAGCCTCTGTCCATCCATCCGTAGGACTAGGTAATTTAAGGCTCGCATACAAGAAACGTGTTTTATTGGGTTATGGTACAGATCCCTTTGTTTTAGAATCCGACTCGAACATGGCCGGCTTTGTTATCAATCCTTATCGGAATCATGTTCGTGATTTGAAGAGACTAAAGTTACTAAAGAGAATAAAGTAATGTTCCACACAATTTTCTACAAGGATCCAGCGACCCATCCAAGGTGACTTTGCTTGTTGCCGTCCGTGAAGACGGCAGATACAATCCAAATTCATACAAAATTCGCGGATGGAAACCAAGCTCCCACCAAGGTCACCTTGGAATGGACATTGGATTAGGTACATCCGTGTGGAACATGCTTAAGCTTATGGCTCCTTAACTTCTGCATAAACATGTCAGTTGTTGTTGGCGAAGGGCCGATATTCGTAGGAACTTAGGTACATTCAAAGTGAGTTAGGTAGTTCATTAGTTATCTACGTTACCGGATCTCAATGTACTTTCAGCTTATTTTTTTAAATCAATCCTTATTCGAATCGTTATTTTAAGAAACTAAGCTTATGGCTCCTCTTAACTTCTTCAAAAACAAGTTCTTACCATCAGTGGGTAAGTTTTTCTGAGTGATACAAATGATTAATTTTATGTGATAGGCATTATTGTTGTTGGCGAAAGGCGATATTCGTAGATACATTCAAAGTGAGTTAGATAGTTCATTAGTTTATAACTACACGTTACGGGATCTCAATGGTAGGTACTTACAAGTTTCTTTTTTGTTATCTTATCATTCCTGATCGGAATCGTGATTTTAAGAGACTAAGCTTATGGATCCTTTTCTTCTCTTAAATTCTGCATAAACATTTTCATACCATCAGTAGGTACCGTAGGTATTTCTGAGTGATTAAAATGATTTTGTGTGATTTGTTGTCGGCGATATGTAGGCGATATTCGTAGGTAAGCACCTACGAGTACATTTAAAGACCGCAGCGCGCGCGGCGTCGCAGCCTTGTGTATGTGTGTGTGCAAGTAGTGTAGGTACGTATTCCGTACAACGCTCTCGCGCGTTTAGATCGCGTTGTTCACAATACATTGCGTGCTCGAAAATGTCAATTTTTGTAACCGATCATTAGCGAGATTAGTGACTTCTATAGTTTGGTTAGTGGCATTAGGTGTAGCCTTTTCGCGAAGTTTGCGTTACGATGCCCTTTACACCCTGAATATGTAATTAGTTTTATCATTGTTTCATATGTAATTTTTGGGATAAAATGGTATGCTAGCGGACATGTGCCATCCATTTATTTATTTTATGATCGACATCTATCATAAACTGTTGGATAATGTTATATAAATTCAAGTTGTTTAAACTTAACAGACAGTTGTGTTGCTGGGGAGTTTGTTGGCCACTTCTTCTTCCCAGCTAAAACACTAGGAAGTGGTGACGGGCTGGGCGATTTGGGGGACTGTCTTCATGTAAATTTTGACGTTCAAAAAGTGCTGATTTTCAGCCTAATTTGAATAAATGCCTTTTGATTTTGACTTTTGATTTTGATTGATGATAAGCACAATTTCATACCTCATCTGCCTAGCTTTTTTCCCTACTATATTAGTGTCGGCTTTCAATCAAACCGGATTCAGCTGAATACCAGTATTAGCTACATACTCTTTAATTATTTTATTTAAATTGATAAAATCGTTAAATAATAATAAAAAAAATATTGTTCATAAAGAGTCCATCTTTTACATGACACTGAACCCCACACTAGGATACCCTGTGTTGTGGGGTTCAGTCTCTTTCGTCTAAGAAATAGTGTACAATATTGAGTTTTATACAGATTCTGGATTCTGAACATTTTATAACAAAAAAGTAAAATTTAAAAATTAAAAACTATAATAAAAAAAAATGTTGCAGCCGTTGACAGCGCTTATGGCATCCTGAGAGTGTATGTGTATGTGCATGAGTGTGCTTGAGTTGATGAAAGTTGGTGCAGGTGAGAAATAAAATCAAATTAAAGATTTTGGTTATATTACTATTACCATAACCTATAATTTGTTTGTTTATTTAAACTAATTTGTTTGTTCTTTTAATGTAATGTTACAGTTATGAAAAATAAAACTTAAATGAAACAGCACTATGCTGCCTGAATACGTTCGTAGACACTTTTATAAACCTTTTTTTTTTCAACAGTCGAATCTTTATGGCCAGCATGATATTTCCATTACGATTTTACGATTTATCTTTTTTTTTCGGTTTATTGCACGGTACCTGCAAGTGAAAAGCAAATAATCAACGGTGAATGATGTATTTTGATACGCCAGTAAACTTTTTACGTGTCAAACGTAAAATGGAGCGATGATGTCGATAAAAAAGACATATTTTAATAGTCTTGTGAAATTCGGTGGGATGAAAAATCATGGCCGTAAAAAGAAAACAAAAAAAATAAATGCTTTAAAGACCATCATGATGATAAACAAAGGAGATCGAAGCAATTTTGTTTTCAGGCAACATTTTGTACACAAACTTCAAGCTCGACCGCTGAATCTTTTGGTTAATTTTATTGTTGCGAGAGAATGTTTCAAACATCATCTTACTTATTTAAATGAAACTTAAGTAGGTTTTAATAAGTGAGCATTAAACCAAGAAATCACCGTCATTTTTAACTGCCTCCATAGTCGAGTGGTTTAAGCGTTTGCTTTATGACACGGTGGTCGTGGGTTCGATTCCCAAGGTAAGCATACTTTATAAAGTTGTTTCCAGTTTGGGTAGGACATTGCAGGCTTAAATTATCTGATTGTCTGATAAAAAGATGATTTCGTGCCTCGGAAGGCACGTATAAGCCGGTGGTCCCGGCCGCCAAATGGCGGTCGTCAAACAAACCATGTCAGAGGCCCTTGAGGCGGTTTTAAAAACTCTGACACTAGGGTGTGTAGGGTCGTTAGACCTTACTGCCCACACGATAAGAAGAAGACCATCATTTTAACCACTATGACCCACTGCTGAGCATATTATTACACGTCCTCTTTCTACTGCTAAACTTTGGCAACTTTTACGATAACAACTCATATTGCTATTAAACTCAATCAAGTACGACTTTCGGATTTTCAAAAGATTGCTTAAGCTAACACAAATAAGTATTTCTGTAAAATATGCATTACCGTAGCCAATTCCCCAATACATTTGAAAGATTACCTACCAAAAGGTACCCAAACTCTTTTCAATTTTCCATCATTGAATGGCAGCTCATGCTTCCGCATCAACAAAAATAAATAGGCCAAAAATATCATTAGAAAACATGAATGCATTACCATACAATTTCCACAGAGCCATAGACAAACTATGATTACAGGCCTGTTTGAATTTGCCTAGTCAACTTGGCTGTACGCGTCGATTCCTTTGTTATCCAAAATGGCTGACACCTGTCAAAGCCATTGGCGCCATTTCAATTGATTACTAAAAGCAGGAAAATCACGTCGGACTCATTGTAATATTACAAAATGGTATTGGCAAATCAATTTACGTGAAACATCGTCCATTGTTGCCTAGTATTTTTTGTGAATAATATTGTTATTTAAATTTTTTGAGAGCTTTTCATTTGATTGTGTTGAAGTGCGTGGTTTGTATTTATGAAAGATTTTGCTTCCGGCTTTGCTCGCATTACCATCTACAGTTATCCCACGGAAACGAAGGTTTAACACCTTCGTTGATTCCGGGATAAAGAATGTGTCCACGTTGAAGTCCACCCTGTTACCAAGTTCATCCAGACCCTTCCAGCCGATGATGTTGAGCTCCTCAAAGTTCTGAGTTGAGCTGCACGATAACTGACAAATGCTTGCATTGTCTGGACAAGCCCAATCAAACCTGCGTGGTGCTTTCCTCAAAAGGCCACCTCACACGTTAACCTACATGTTTTTCAGTTATTGGCGATTGTATGGAGGCCGGCCTCATCTAGATGAAAAAAAAATGACGTGTAAAAGACTTACTTGTAACCTATTTGCAAAATAAACATCATTTATCATTTATGATGAGTTATAGATAAACATCCAAATGTCCTAACTTCCCAACTAGGTTTTATTATTACAAATGCGAAAGCAGTGACTCTGTTTCGTCAAATCGCCAAACCGATGTGGATGAACTTTAGTACAGAGATAAATAGGATCTTGGAGTTGGAGACGGCTATCATCATCATCATCATATCAGCCGAAAGACGTCCACTGCTAGAAATATCCTTGTAACCTTGGTTCTCTTGCGGATATCATCATTTCTGATTCGATCACATAAGGAAACTCCAAGAATTGCCCTCTCCATTGCCCTTTGAGTGACTTTAAACCTTCTGTTGAGGCCCATACTCCGAAGAGACGGTTATAGGCTACTTTAACGCGAGCGAAGCCGCGGCCAATAGCTAGTTATCTATACATACGTAGGTAGGACAAAAAGAAGTATAAACGTGTTATTAAAACAAATATAGGTAGAATTATTTTTATGGTCTTAGGTTTAATTACACTATTGGGTATTCTTTATAAAAGCAAAAAATACTGATGCTAAGAAGCTTTGCCAGAGGATTGCTAGAACTACTGCATTTATAAGGCTTTTGAAATCGCCTTTTCGCGACAATCCATTTCCAGCTACATTTTACTTTTAACTGAAGAACGAGCTGTACTTTTTAGAAACATCACGGATTTTGCAAAGCACATTTGCTTGTATTGGTCTAGGTTTTAACCCCCGACGCTAAAACGACGGGGTGTTACAAGTTTGACGTGTGTGTGTGTGTGTGTGGCACTGTAGCTCCCGAACGGATGAACTGATTTTGATTTTTTTTCTGTTTGAAAGGAGAATTAGTCGGGAGTGTTCTTAGCTATGTTTGATGAAAATCGGTCCAAGATTGCCGCCGCCACAATATGGCAGATAACATATTTTTTCACAACTCCCTCAATATGGGTATCAAATGCAAGGGCTTGACTAGTAAAATACTATACACGATGGCAAATTTCAAATTCAAGATGGCCGCCACCACAAAATGGCGAATTACATTTTTTTTCACAACTCCCTCTATACGGGTATCACATAAAAGGGCTTGACTAGTAGAATAATGTACAGTATATTGAAGGGTAGTTTAAAAAGCATGAAATAAAAATTAAATTAAAAATTTAAACACCCCCGACAAAAAAAAAGTTTAAAAGTAGAAAATAATTTCTATTGACCCTTTTACTCTAATACAGGTACGATTCTTTGGGCCGCGTCGGGAGACCGCTAATAATACTTATAATTAAAAACACAAAAAAATTGCGGTCTCCCGAGGCGATGATGCTTGGTCCAAAGAATAGTACCTATATTAGAGTAAAAGGGTCAATAGAAATTATTTTCTACTTTTAAAACTTTTTTTTGTCGGGGGTTTTTAAATTTTTCGTAAGCACGATTGCTGAAAAAAATTATCCTGGGTACGTTTCGCAGCACACGCAAAATGCTATTCATTATTACACCGCTCGATGTGGCTACACTTGGGGACACCTAGTCCTGCAGTGGATGTCTTTTGGATATTAATGATGATTCAGAACCCGTAATTTGGACATATGGACGCCAGGAGTTTCAATTAAGATAAGGGACATTATTTCAGTTTTGGTAAATGCCACTTATTTTAATAGCTGTAAGATATATTTTGGCATTTTTGGCAAGTGTCCCTTATGTGAACTGATACTTAATGTCTGAGTTCATATCAAGAGACTCGCAACCGCAAGGGACTTTAACTTAGTGGGTGCACACCCTATACATTTGTCTTTCGCGTGTTATTTTAACACTACAGACTTCTAATATATTTTCCTGTAATCTTTAGGTAAAGATCTATTACCTCCATTTTTTTTTTATTTTTTTTTTATTTCAGTAGTTTCGGAGATAAGGGAGGGAAATGGTCATTTTTCGGCTTATTTCTTGAATAACTTCTAAACCATTTATTTTAAAATTATGAAAAAAAAAAAAATCCCTCACGCACAAGCCCTTTCATTTGATGTGTCACACGATATTGTTCAAAAAACTTTTTTTTTAATATTCTAGTTTTACCCCCAAAAGTGACCCCCATACTAAAAATTAAATAATTTACGTAACGCGTCCGTATTTGTGTCATAGAAGTCCATATTTGTACCAAATTTCAACAGAATCGGTCCAGTGGATCCGGAGAAAACTGGCTGTGACAGTCGGACAGACAGACACCCGAGTGATCCTATAAGGGTTCCGGTTTTTTTTTCGGTACCCTAAAAAGACATAATTTCCACTTCCATACCACACACTTGATAAGAAGGGATACACGTTGCTATGTCTCCTCTTTGATGATGATCAAAGGCATCAAGAGACATTCACAACTAGGATATGCAGCTATTTACCTCAAAATTGAATCATGAATAAATTCACCGCGACTACAAAACAGATTTACGATCACATTGCACTTCACGGCCTGAACTTTCAAACATGTTGCCCCCCGCACTACTTCAGCCTACATAGCAGCGATACATCAGTACATTCAGTTGAAAGCTAGACAAAAGAGCAAACAGACAGTGACACCTTCACGCCGTGTCGCCGACACAAACGGCGCTGGCAGACACACAAGTCAATGTACGCAAGTAGGTCACAAGTCACGGTGTTAGGGCTGTCATAGAGAGGTATTTTGGAAAATGGACTTGACATTGTTAATTTCCGTGTGATGCTGTTGTTATGTACGGCTGTTCCCATGTTTTTATTTTAAACAGGGATTGAAGGGAGTGATGATATTCGAAATGTAGCACCTGCAGGTCTAAAAAGGCCACTTTAGCAGAATCAGAAAGCACATCACGCTACTTTTCACTGTCAAATTTTCTCAATCAACCTTGAACCTAATGCTTTAGCGATAAGGATGAAAATGAAATTTGACAGATTGTTGTGTGATTAATATTTTGATTCTAATATGATTCTCCTAAAGTTGCCTTTTTAGCTCCCCTGGACGAGATTTTTGTCGGGGATTGGAATGAATTGCGATTGTCAATCATCATCATCTTCACGACCAGAAGACGACCAATGCTGGACATTTGCCTCCTCTAAATGTTTCTTCATCGACTGATTATTTATTTCTCGCATTGAGCGGACTCCTGGCAACTCTCCGAGTATATGTAGATGAATGTTCAGGGAAAATGCCGGACACAAGCCGAATTATACAGAAAATAATGTAGTACATAGTTGCTACGGGCCGACTTTTTCGTTCCACAAATACTGCCGAACCTACAATGCTGGCCTACTTTTGTGTGTAGCAACCCTAATCCCCGGGCTGACCTCAACCAGCATTGCTTAACCTTGAAAATCAACCCCTTTTTAGGGTTCCGAAAAAAAACGGAACCCTTATAGGATCACTCGGGTGTATGTCTGTCTGTCCGTCTGTCACAGCCAGTTTTCTCCGGATCCACTGGACCAATTCTGTTGAAATTTGATACACATATGGACTTTAGTGACCCAAACATGGACGCGTTACGTAAATCATTAAATTTTTAGTATGGGGGTCACTTTTGGGGGTCAAACTAGAAAATTTAAAATTTTTTTTTTTTATCAATTTTGTGTGACATATCAAATGAAAGGGCTTACTGTGCGGGTTTTAATTATATTATTTCATAATTTTAAAATAAATGGTTTTGAAGTTATTCAAAAAATTCGACGAAAAATTACCATCGGGGCCCCTTTCTCCGAAACTACTAAGCCTAAAATTTTGAAAAAAAAAATGGAGATACTAGATCTTTACCTAAAGATTACAGGAAAACCTATTAGAAGTCTGTAGTGTTTAAATAACATGTCAAAAAAATTAAATTCGTTCGGAACAAGTGCGAGTCGGACTCGCGTGCAAAGGCACGCGAGTCAGACTCGCACTTGGCCAGTTTTAAAGGTTGGGAAATCATCAAATGACTCCTCCCGGTCTGAGCGAAGCGAAAGGGAGTGTCAAACTCTTACTGAGTGATTGCGGGTAGGTTTGACGAGAGCCCCATAATGAGGCATCTCATCGAGACAACTATGTCTCTTATAGTATATAAGTACTAACATAGGGTATAAGATAATTTTGTAACTAACATCTTTTTTGAGTATTTTCTTTTTCTTTTCTTTCTTTTCTTTTTTTGAATATTTGTTTTGGTGTTGTGTGTGTCTATTTGGACTATAATTGTCTGTATAATAAATAAATTATTATTATTAAAACCCCACCCGTGTTCCTCCTAATGCTCTGAATGTTCCAGGGCCGCGGTGACTCTTTCGAATAAATTCCGCAACCCTGGCAAAAGTGTGTGAAGTGTGTTTATGTGTGTACATAAATTGTTAAATAAATAAATAATAAATAAGATCGACCCCTGCAGCTGTTAAGGTAAAAGCTCCTAAAAACACAATACGGTATGAATTACATCACAAACAGCTCCAAATGAACGACAAAACTTTCAAAAACGGAATCTCAGTCCGCCATATTTGTTTAAGAAATGGGACATGTAAAGAAAAATACACTTTATAGATTACGCTATGTTTTCTTTTATCGACGCTGTTGATAAATTATGTACATTTATCTCTGAGGAAGCGCCTTTCTTACATGCCCTACATCGTGGCTTTAAGCGAGTTTTTCCACGTTATTTATATTTTTACCGACTAGCGACTTACAATAAGTTTTGCCTTGCTGTAACAAGATGGTGGGGGATTTTACTTGCTTTTGGATATGTGTAGCAAAAATTAAAGGTTTTGCCTGAAGATTGTGTAGCGGCATCAATACCGCCACAAGCGAACTACTACGTCGAAATCCTGCATCGTACAAGCAGAGTTTACCGTGCGATTAGAACATATACATCAGCCCGAATATCAACTATCGGGCAGTTGCCCAGACCAGACACAACAACCGCCTGGTCGGATATCCTCCCTTTTCAATGGAGGTTTGCAGGGCTTTATTCCCTGTACCTTCTAAGACGTACAGAAAATTGTGTTAAAATTCGTCCATCTATTTTCATTGGTCCTATATTGTATTGTCTTTGGAATCTTTAGCAAATCCATACTTCTACATTTTTTGCAAGTCACAGTCATGTGTATTAAAAACCCACCTACCTTTGTGATTTTTTGAAACCGCGGACTTTATTCGACATTTTTGCCACGTAGATAGAAAATGTGTAAAAAAGCAATTCCACGCATCATCAAAGCCTAATACATTTTCAGACTTTAAAATTAAAATTGCACTGTCTAAAGTAACTAATGTGTTTTGAAGTCTGGCTCCAATTGTGCATGGTCAGCGTGACTTCAACGACGCAGAGTCACGATACGATACTAAAAGTCACCTTGGTGAGGCAGATTTAAGCTATAATAATAGCTAAATTAACTAAATTAGTGTACCGATAGGTACTATTGCAGTTTTTTTAGTTAAAATGTCACATAGTTTTAGGGTTCCGTGCTCAAAAGGGTAATGAATGGAACCTTATGACGAAGCCTTTTTTTTTATTTGTGATGGGTTTGCTCTTGACTCAAGTCTAGGTCAGAGATGACAGAGAGAAAGTCTACGATGGAGCGAGCTTACCCAAAAGGAGCCTGTGCACTCTAACTTTGAAGAGATTAGGGTTGTAAGCGTTTGGAAACACAGACGCAGGCAGAGAGTTCCACTTCTTTGCTGTGTGTATTATAAAAGACGTTTGCGCTTAGTGCGAATTTGTGCCTACGCTTTTCTTCCGTCCGTCCATTTGTCTCTCCTGTATCTATGTATTTCAATTGTCTAATATTAAAAGGTTTTAAATATTTAAATGTTAATTGCCACGTTGGATAGTAATATCCAACGTGGCAATTTTTAATGCCCAATGAATTCTGCCCTTTCTGTTATATACACGCCTGTAAGTTATTATATACTCTGTTATAACAAAAAAATAAAACAAATACAACCTTAACAAAATTAATTTGTACTAAACCATTTGAATATAACGTCAGCCAGGGACGTAGCTATCGCCGTATTTGCCGTATCAATTATACGGGGCCTCTGGATCATAGGGGCCCCGATTTATGGCAGCAAGAATAAAATACTGTCTGCAACCTCAAATCATGCTTAGTATAATCAATCAATAAGACGCCTATGATGGATGAGTAATGATGATATGAATGAAAGTTTTGTGGCGAGTAGTCCCAATTTGAAAAATGGAAACAATCCTGAAAACTGCCCTTTTGAGCATTTCCGCACTCGTGTAAAAAGGGGCCCCCAAAAAACGTTTGATGCAGGGCCACTTAAGGTATAGCTACGCCACTGACGTCAGCCCTATGTCGTCACCGTGACCCAACTGTGAATGGCGACGAGTCACGTAACAAAAAGAGTAGCCCAAAGTTAAATCGATACTTTAACACTTATTGCCCTACATATTTTATGTTATTAAACTTGTAAGGAGCTCGCGGCTCAACCTATTAAGTGTATATTTTGTACATGTCCCATTTCTTAAACAAATATGTCGGACTGAGATTCCAATTTTGACAAGTCGTTCATTTAAAGCTACATATTTGTGACTAGTGGACGTCACGCGGTTTCACCTGCGTAGTTCCCGTTCCCGTGGGAGAACGGGGATAAAATATAGCCTATGTTACTCCCTGATAATGTAGCTATCCAATGCTGAAAGAATTTTTCAAATCGGTCCAGTAGTTTCGGAGCCTATTCATTTCAAACAAACAAACAAACAAATCTTTCCTCTTTATAATATTAGTGTAGATGAATATAATTCACACCGTATTGGTATTTAGAGCTTGTAGCTAAATAATAAACTGCAGGGGTCGATCCGGCCAGGGTTGCGGAATTTGTTCGAAAGAGTCACCGCGGTCCTGGAACGCAAAGGGCATTAGGAGGAACACGGATGGGTTTGAGTCAGTAAGAGTCTGACACTCCCTTCTGCTCCGCCCAGAGCGAGAAGGGTCATTTGATGATTTCCCCTTATTAAAAAAAAGGAGCTGGTGGTGAAATAATAATTAATAACCGCACAGGTCGATCTAAACGTAAAATATTGGTATTCAGTTGAATTTGGTTTGACTGGAAGCCGACCTCAATATAGTTGGGAAAAAGCTAGGCAGATGATGCACAGGTCGATCTTCATGGTTAAGCAACGCTGGCTGAGGTCGGTATGTGGGTGACCATATAAATACCAAGATTCCTCCTTGACTTGAAAGCACGTTAAGCCGTCGGTCCCGGCTGTCATTTGTACATCTTTGACAGTTGTTAGGGATAGTCAGAAGAAAGAAAAAACTTTTTATCCACCTTGTGGGAGGCCTTCCAACGTTACGCCTTCCGGTACGCAGTCGCAACTCCAGAACTTATCAGCCCCATCGACCATCTGTTCTGCGAGCAATGTGCCCTGCCCACTGCCACTTTAGTTTGGCGATCCTTCGGGCTATGTCGGTAACCTTGGTTCTCTTGCAGATATCATCATTCCTGATTCGATCACGCAAGGAAACTCCAAGCATTGCCCTCTCCATTGCCCTTTGAGTGACTTTGAGCCTGCTGATGAGGCCCATTGTAAGCGACTACGTTTCAGTTCCGTATGTCATCACTGGAAACACGGACTGATCATAGACTTTCGTCTTGAGACGAAACACCCTTCACGCTGGCAAAACCGCGAGCAGTACCTATCTAGTATTACGTAGTTTTTTAAATTAAAATACATAATTAAAACATCAGTTTGTTTCTGTCAATTTCAAAGGGCCAATTAACTATGATTGAAATAACTATAATTAGAACTGATTGCATTTAGTTAACTGTCGAAACAGGCAACCTGTAATAACAATTATGTTTAGCAGTAATTGAACTTAGTCAGCCGTCAATCAATATTCCAAATTAATATCTTGGATCACGATGATATTACGTCTTGATTCAGCAATTGAATGTGTGGCAAATTAAGTTACACCTGACAACACCAGAAGTCGAAGTTAAAATGTTTCATCATGGCCTCCATACCATTCAAACATAGCAGCGACCATTGTTTATTTATTTGACAATAGTTTTATCCGCAACTTGTCTCACGTTTATATAGATTTTCATAAAAAAATCATCAAAATCGGTTCAGCGATTTAGATGTGTAATGCATTACTAGTAGTACTTGGTAGGATTTTTTTAAATATATGTAATAAAGAATACAAAACTATATCCTTAGATACTCGCCTAATGTTAACTTTCATTATTTTTTTAAATCTAAAACATGACGACAAAACATTACGCTCTGAAAAGTATGAAACAGGGAAATATTGTTTATAGAGTATTTATTGCCTTTGTCATATGGGAACAGTTGAATATTTATACATACAAATTAAAATCACAACCCTTTTGGCTTCTCCTTGTCTGTTAATTTTCTAGACTAGTGATTTCTAAACGAGCTTTTTACATTAATATTCTTGATAGGCTTGCGTTTGATCACAATCTCACCTAATGGAAAACGTTGATATAGACAACGATAAAGAAAGCTTGCCTGAAAGTTAGCAACTATTGTTACTCTTATTTCAAAATAAATTCTATTACTAAATGTCCTAGGAAACATTTCACATACTTTTCTTCACAACCATTGATATATAAAAAAACCCAAGATGCACTGCAGTCTCGAACAAAAGCAACACTCGAAACTGTCGTCAAAAACTGACATGTATCAAGTGTCATGTGTGAGTTGTGTGTAGTTATACAATAAACATTTTTTTTGCAAATTCAACCTTACACGGATCGCTTAAGGTTGTTTTTACAAAGCAATGCATTATGGCGAGCGATGCGAGATTGTTTGAAACTAGCGCATAATTATACATATTGCGCTTATTTTTTGCGAACGTTTTTGAGATGCTGAGTGTGTATCTTGGGTTTTTATATATCAATGTTCACAACACACAATTTAACGTTTTAAACCCAGCAAGCCACCCCTAGCGTTTCCGTGACCCGGGCGACTTTGAACAGCACGGAGTCACGACACTGTAAAGAATCGCCTTTGAATCGATACTCAAATAAAAATATGTACACTACTACTACCAAGTTTGAACTATTTTCTCATGCAGAGATTTTAAAAGTAGCAGTAGAGTTGTTCCAGTTGCCATTCGTAGTTTTGCGTGTGACTGACCTTTTTCTCAGCGCCTTTTGATTATGTAAAGGCTTCTGTATGTCAAATTGTATACAAAAAAAATGACAAATCGTATATAATAAAAAAATGTCAAATCGTATTTAAAAAAAAAAATGTCAAATTATATAAAAAAATATCAAGTTGTATAAAAAAAGAAAATGTTCGTGTTAGATACATATGTAAATAGAGGTAAATACATAGATTACATCCAATTAAAAACTCATAAGACTTTTCGCTGGAAACGACCGTTTACGCCAGAGATTCCCCATATTTTTTATAGTGTGACTCCCTTTTAATGTTTTTTTTTTTAAAGAAGATACTTGTGGTAGCTCCATTTGGAAAACTAGCAGTTACCTACGTACAATCAATGAGATGGTTGAATTTGTTTTTCGGATTAAGACTCACTGAAAAATATTTATGAAATTGTGTGCTTAAGGTCGATAAGTGTTCGATCAATATCAATTTATTGCAAACTTAGCTTCAGATCAGATCTTCAACAGATTTTGCAGAATGGCTTTCAAAACAGGACGCTCACATTTTATTTGCCAATCGCAGCATTTGCGTATCATTTCCGTGGCGGTTTGCAACGCCTCTGGGAAAGCACCGCGACGCCCCGGTATTGGTTTTATTTTTGTCTCGGCCGAACATAAATCAGCCCCAGCTAAAAGAGCCAAAAGAGATTTCTTCAACGCGCACAGCCCTTCCAAGACCATCCACCTAAAGTGAGAACCAAGCGGTAGTGCTCCCACCAACCACAGCTTGGTTCATACCACCTATACCACCTGGACGTGAATTGCAGTGACTTACTTGAAAGCACTCAATTGGTAGAGTACTCAGGTAGTCCGCACACCTAGCGAAATATGGTTTCATAGACCAGTCGGATACCCAATGCGCCCAAAGCCCCTGTTCAGTACATAAACCACACGTTAGGGAGGCCTAAGTGCAAACACAACTGCACTTTACGGGTACTTAATGAATCCACCGATACTCAAAGTTACAAAGACATTTACAGGGCCCAAACTTTTTTAAGCGAGAGACACACTGGTCCCATGTACGTAACGTATGCAACGCATTATGATATCTAGACTCTTGATTTAATATGAAAAACTGTGCAATAGAAACACACTTGACGTATGCAACGCAATTACACGCCTCCCACGCAACGTCGACCTCTGATGTCCAGATCGGCATGGGAAGTTGGAGGGGATATTTGTAAGCTATCCTACGCGTGTGGCAGTGTGCTTCTTGAACTTACACGTAGCACGTCATAAACATACAAATGTACCTATGGTGCCCGTGTTTTGTTGTCAAACAAGTAAAAATGGGGGACATGAACAGCTCATCGATCTAGCATTAATTTATGGTATTCTTCAATTTTTTCTTTTTGTTTAAATATCTCATGAACCCAATATCTTCTGTTCTTGACTTTAGTATTTGTGACACGGAAATATTCATATAAAAATAGTAAAATCGAATAAATCATCCTCAAACTCGCTATCAGAATCAGATAACATTACTTGCAGACGCACCAGTGCACCTTCTGAGAAATTACAACAGCGTCTAATGCCAATTTACCTTGCACACACAGGACAAGTATGAAAGTGTGCACACCAATGCTTCCATGTTGCATCGCATACGTTGTGTACGTGGGACCAGTGTGTCTCTCGCTTCAGTGATGACTCGCAAACAAGCAGGCTTCCCAACTGATGGTTTGTGATCACAGACTCCAACAGACATCTGCAATAACAGAGGCTTCAAATGAATATTGTCAAACTAAAGACACAGCTTTCATGTGCCTGTAATTACCCCGGCACCAACAAACCGGAACACAGCATCGCTGCTCAGCTTCAGAATGTAAAAGCTATTGGCACATGGTTTGTGACTTTGTTTGAGGCAACGGTAACGCACCACAAAACCTCTAAGGGCTCTGTCATTACTGAGAGAGAGGACTCCATAATGGACGACGGTCACTTTCCTTTAGTTAGGCTGTATGTCTGCAGTCCTGAACTCAAATTACGTACGACATTCACTCACAATCAGTTTCGTATTGAAGATATGTCATACTAGTGGACGTCACGCGGTTTTACCCGCGTAGTTCCCGTTCCCGTGGGAGTACGGGGATAATATATAGCCTATGTTACTCCCTGATAATGTAGCTATCCAATGCTAAAAGAATTTTTCAAATCGGTCCAGTAGTTTCGGAGCCTATTCAATTCAAACAAACAAACAAATCTTTCCTCTTTATAATATTAGTGTAGACATAGGTAATCCATCTCATTTAAACTAATATTATAAAGGACTACCTGACCCGCGCAACTTCTTTTACGTCACATATTCCGTTCATAAGCCGCTTCTATTGGTCGTAGCCTAATATTAGCCTATAAATAGCCTTTCTCGATAAATAGGCTATTCAAATACAAATACAAAACCCTTTATTTCAAATATACCAGTTACAGGCACTTTTGAATAGACAAGGTCTGTCAGTCAAATAGATGAAGCTAATTCTGCCGCGCTAGCGACAAGAGCAGCAAGTTACTCTGCAGTAAAACGCATTCACCGACCCTATCTCCAGCACGGCAGTTGCACGTTCCCAAGAGTAGATCAACACTAAAATAATTTTTCAATTCGAACCGGTACCTAGTTCCTGAGATTAGTGCGTTCAACTAAACAAATAAACTCTTCACCTTTATGATATTATTATAGATTTTTTGCGTATTCGCCAAATTTGCATCAGAAGGCTCAAAGTCACTCAAAGGGCAATGGAGAGGGCAATGCTTGGAGTTTCCTTGCGTGATCGAATCAGGAATGATGATCCGCAAGAGAACCAAGGTTACCGACATAGCCCGAAGGATCGCCAAACTAAAGTGGCAGTGGGCAGGGCACATTGCTCGCAGAACAGATGGTCGATGGTGCCGAAAAGTTCTGGAGTGGCGACCGCGTACTGGAAGACGTAACGTTGGAAGGCCTCCGACAAGGTGGACCAATGACCTGGTGAAAGTCGCTTTTAGCCGATGGATGCGAGACGCACAGGACCGGTCGTTGTGGCGACGCTTGGGGGAGGCCTATGTCCAGCAGTGGACGTCTTTCGGCTGATATGATGATATGATGATGCCAAATTTTGCCACTGATAGAACGCTACAAACGCTGAAATCAAACACACTCCTACAACAAAAACCGCACGGTTCGGTACTATATATTCCACGGAAGTAAGGTATAGGCGGAAACCAACAAACATTCACTGGAGACGCCTGTTTTTCTGGAAAAAAGACCAGTCAGTGGCTGTGGCTCTGTCTCGAACACGAGTCCCAGCATTATGCTGAGCGATGGCTGTTTTGCGCGAATGTGATGCATATCTTCCCAACATTCATATAATTGCTTTTTTTTTTGGTATGCCTCATGCTTAGCGCAAATAAACGCTTTTTCTATCTCTCTTCTTCTTTCTTCAGTGTTTAGTTTTTCTCCGCCCAATCGCGCCCAGCGACCTCTAAAAATACCACCTTGAACGCTATGGGTTTCAAGGTGGTATTTCAGGGTACATGCCTCCAGGAATGTACCCTGATAGGCGTTATACAGGCGTTAGGCGTTGTACATTCCTGGAGGCATTTAAATAATGAAATGTCTAATTATAAATTATCTGAATTAAGGTATTATGGTTCTGCTTTTTCCTAAACTTGAGCATGTATCCATTTTTTATGCGAAAATGCATCATATGAACTGCACTTACGACAACAGATTCATAAATTGAGGTATGTCTCTACCGATAAAGCTAGCAAAGGCAATAATTTATAGGGCCTGAGCTATTTCCATAAAGCTCCCGATAAAGTAAAAACCGGCTGAGTGCGAGTCGGACTCGCACACGAAGGGTTCCGTACCTAAAACCTTAATTATTATTATTTGTTGTTATAGCGGCAATAGAAATACACAATCTGTGAAAATTTGAACTGTCTACTTATTACGGCTCTTGAGATACAGCCTTCTGACAGAAAGACGGACGGACGGACAGCGGAGGCTGAGTAATAGGGTTCCGTTGGTTACCTTTTGGGTACGGAACCCCAAAAATGAACATTTTTGACCTGAAGCGCATGCCCCATTTTAGTTATATTTCGCCAATACGTTCAGTTTATTGATAAGACCGTGTGTCCATATAGACAAGCCTTCCTTAAAGAGCATAATGTTTTACGGTCAGTCCCGTGCTAAACTTTATGGTAGTTTTGTGACCTATTGCCCGGTGTCGTCAATTCGTCATAATATTATGGGCTATGTTATGATACGAGTATTCGTAATTTTTCATCGAGGATCTGGATAAGTATAGAGTCAAGTGTTGTACCAAAGAACTAGGGGGGCTATTATCTAAGCCCGAAATCCGTAGTTTAACCTAACCACTAAAAACACTGGTCAACAAAAAAAAAACACTTTTTATGTGCCACAAGAATATTTTTAACTAATTATGTTAAGAACTTGTTTTAATATCATAGAACTGGAATTATTGAGACACATGCAGCTTTCTTGTAATATGATTTTGAAGTGGAGCTTTGAGGTAAAAACTGAAGTTTTCAGGCGGTTCTTATACAGGCACATTATCAAGTTAAAGGATTGATTGTGCAGCAGATGGTAAGTCAGAATACTCAACTATCCCTTTATATTCAAAAAACCCAAAATAAACTCACATTTTTTTTACTGATCGTGCAGTATTTCTTTTTTGAGTTTCAAAAATTATTTCATCATTAATGTAAATAAACTTGTCAGAATCTTTTGGACACTTCTTCCACATTTTGAACGAATAAAATAACTCCGTAAACTGAAAAAATTGCTACTTTACTGAAAAAATAAAAAAATCAGAATTTACAAACTAAAGGGAAAATTATGTCACTGGTGGTGAACACAAAAACTAGACCTAAATCCCTTTTGATGATTTATTAACCGTATAAGCACTTGAACTCTCACAAAATGCTCAAAATTGTCCGATAAATCGTTGTCAACAAAGCCCTAGTGTACAAATTTGGCAACTATTAATCAAAAAAGAAAAACATAGAGACACAGTATACATCCTTCTTATTTAGTTTGTGAAATATCTCTTATATCGGTCCAATGTTGGAAGAGAAAACAGTCGAGAGCCAAACCTGGAAATATGACTTTTCCATCCAAAGTCTCGCCGCCAGCAGTTCCTCTTAATAATCTCTAATAAGTTGGGAAACCGCTGCACAATACCCAAACTCACTCGGGCAGACTATAGTGCGTACTAGTGGTACTAGTGCGTTTCAAGCCCCGACTTTTTAGTCAACAGAAAGTACTCTAAAGTCTTTAAATTTTATGCTTCCCCGTTTTCGTCTGTGACGTCACAACCAGGGGTAGCAGTGGCCAATATATCTTGAAAATCATACAGAAGAAAATCAAGTAATTTAAAAACAAACGACTCCTTTGAATACGGAACCCGAACCGGGATTAATCATAAAACTGCACTGAATCGATAAATATTATTAAAAGAGTTCTGATAATATTTGCCAAAGATTTAAGTTTACAGTAGGTGCTTGAGTTTTATTACATCGCCCTGATTCAGCATTGCTCTGCTTTCAGAAAATTCAGTATTTATTATTATAATTTGGGGAAAACTTGGCTCTTTTATCTTGAATTGGATCAAAAAGGAACAGTCGAACAACTAAATTTTCCGGCTAAAATAAAGCGACTCAGCTTTTTCTTTAGGTGTCGTAAAACACAATTACTAGAGTTGAAATAACTCATGATAATCGTAAATATGGATGCCATACAATTGTTTTTGTAAAAATAAATAATATAATTAGAAAGCCTATTTATTCCTTGCTTTACATCATTCGATTCCCACCGGAAACATACTTTGTAAAGTTGTTTTCCAGTTTGGCTAGAACATTGCAGGCTTTAGTCACCTGATTGTCTGATAAAAAGATGATTCCGTGCTTCGGAAAGCACGTATTGTCCGGTGGTCTCGGCCGCCAAATGGCGGTCGTCAAATAAGCCATGTCAAACGCCCTTGAGGCGGTTTGGAAACTCTGACACTAGGGTTTGTGGGGTCGCTAGACCTTACTCTAATAATAATAAATTAATAAATAATAAAATTTCTGCTCTGCTGCCCACACGATAAGAAGAAGAATTAAATTAATAGTACAATATTAACTTAAATGATCTAGCAGGTATGTGTTAGTGGTGTGGGTCGCGGGTAGCCGATAGATGCGAGACGCACAGGGCCGGTTATTGTGGCGACACTTGAGGGAGACCTATGTCCAGCAGTGGACGTCTTCCGGCTGATATGATGATGATGATGTGTTAGTGGGTAAGGTTCTTGTATTAAATTTAATTGTTAGTTTTCGTCTTTTGCAAGGGCCCCAGGTTGGGTAAAGGCCTCCTCCAAAGATGCCATGCCCATGTGTCTCTGTCTTTTGCTATTTTGCTGCAATTTGAGCCGGCTATTCTTATAACCTCATCCTCCCACCTTGTTATTGGTCTTGCTAATCTTGGCTTTAATTCTTAGCCTTTGTAATACCCCAATATACAACGTGTAACAGAATAATAATGAAGAACCGTATAAGCACTAGAACTCTCACAAACTGCTCAAAATTGTCGAACATATATATAAAAAAAAATATACAAACTGTAACAGAATAAACGCAATACCTCTTAAGGGGTCATTGAACTCAAGGGGTCATTGACCAACACTGAAATCGTGAAAAAAAATCGACTCCCCCATACATTTATGTGCGCATAACTCGACAAAATGTATTGAACAGCTGATTTTTTTTTTCGCGATTTCGGGATTGGTTCCATAGTAAAAGTTGTTTATAATGATGAGTTCAATGTTAAGAGGTATTGCGTTTATTCTGTTACAGGTTGTATATTTTTTTTATATATATTATGTACTTCTTCATAATTTCAGCCGAAAGCATCCACTGCTGGTCATAGGCCACACCCACGCATCGAGAGATTGACTTGCCTTCTGCTTTTCACATCCAGCGGGTTCTTGCAATCTTCAACGGGTCATCGGTCCACCTTGTGGAATGCTTCCAACATCACGTCTTGCAGTATGCGGTTGCTACCACTACAGAACCTTTCGGTAACATCTGTCGTCTAAAAATTTTATGTAGGGAAAAACACTACATCGTCGACTTTGGCTCTGTCACCTCTGTCCTATACTAGAATCAAGAACAAACCTACCTCAAGAAAAAAAAACAACAAGAATCTCAAAATTACCCACATCATCTTATTTCAACCGTAACAATATCCCTATAAACTTTACCAGCTCAAACTCAACCCTTAAAACTGAAACGTAAACCCAAAACGCAGACTTAAAACGTGAACGCAATAAAAAATAATCAGAAGCCAAATTCAAATGAATGAAAAGCCGAGGCGAGGTCTCACGGGCAGCGAGTAGAGGGAAGCATAATTGAATTATTTCGTTAACGTAATGAAACTGGATCCTGAGACGATTCCGAGGGTAGATGCATAAAGAATTTTATCGCAACCGACGCGCGCCACGGATAAGTTTGAATGGCATTACTGGATGTGGCTTGCTGGAAAAGGGTTTAATTTTCGCAAAAAAAATTTATGAAACCAAATTTTTTTTTCTTATATTTTTAATTGTGTGAATACTAAAAACGTCTTTTAGATCCACATATTTTATGATAAATTATTAAAGGAAAGTATGTGAATATTTTTAATGTGTTTTTTTTTTGTAAAAGTACTGTAACCCCTTGAAAGGATCATTTGAAAACCAGCGTTAGACAACATCAGTCTGTCTGACATGTCGCTGAAATGGGCCTTTTTAGTACAGCACTGTGAGACACTCAGTTTTTTGCATACCATTTTTTTTTTTGACGTGAGGACGTCTAATAAATCGATGAACGCCGGCTGCACGCACGAAAAAGACTCATTGTCCCTTTACGCTCATTGTAACGTTACACTCATTGCAACGTTAAATCATTTCAGCAATGTTTCGTTATGACGTTGTCACGGTAGACTATCGTCCGTAATACGACTTTACAGACAACCAATTTTTTCTTTTGTTATTTTTATTTACCGTGCCTGTTTCATGTATGTGCTAAATAAATTTCTTTGTTGCTCTTTCTCTGTCCACTTTTTAACCGACTTCTAAAAAAGAAGGAGGTTCTCAATTCGACAGCGTATATATTTTTTTATGTGTGTTCGCGGATAACTTCGTCGTTTATGATCCGATTTCGATGAATCTTTTTTTTCGCTATAAATACCTGATAATAGTCAAAACCTCAAAGTCACCTGAATGTGTCTCTGCCTAGGTCAAAAGAAACATCACATTAATGATTACATAAATAAGGCAATACATTGATGTAGTCTCAGATCTTTAGAAATAAAATTCTATAGAAAACAGTCCATTAGCCACAGCAAATCAAAAGTATTTTGTACACAAATAATGACATATTGCGGTGAACAAACATTAGAATCGAGTAAATAGCAAAATTACTTTTACTGACCCTTGTTACATCAATTTCTAAGGCTTAGAGTAGTAACAACAAATACGATATGTACGATATTTACCAAGCCTAGCCTTTCTTCGGATCAGACGCTATTACAAATAACGTTAATATATCTGTCGACTACAATTTATTTGTGAAAACCCCTTGGGTCGTATTGGAAGACCGTATTATTATGTTTGATCTAGTTTACATTTTCTTTAAGTCATGCCTGTATTTTGATTTGGATAAATCTGACTGTTTAGTTTTAGTATCGCTTACCATCAGGTGAGATAGTGGTCAAACGAATGCCTATCGATAGTAAAAAATAAATAAATGAGCATTTTATATTTCTCATTTTTCCATGCAGTTCCACAAATTTAATTTAAATCAATTTCAATTTATATAATTTTTTAAACTACAAAAAAACCTTTATAAATTTTTGATTATGTAATTTGATTTCTAATTTTCATTGCTATATTTTTATTTAATTTATTTTGAATGAGATCATCTCTGTTGGGTTAAGGTTACTGTTTAGTTTACTGACTTTTAATACTTCTACAGGCGATTTTTTCTTTCTAAAGTCGATGTGGAATTTTATATTAGCAAATATGGCTTATTTCTAAAAAAAATCATAATAATAATAACAAAATGTCAAACGGGACTTATACAAGTTGGCTTCAGTCCCTTGTAAAAAGGTCCGGGTTTCCGGGGACCCGAGAAAGTCAAAAACATACATAAAAATAATAATCATTTAATTCAAGTAACAAGATTAAGAATAAATAAAAAAAGACATTTTTGTTTATATTTTAATTACTCCTATAAAGGGCAATTAAAAAAATAAAACAAACTGCTTACCTTTGGTACCTATAAAAAGTATCGTTGCGCAAAATTTCATGTTTCTAGCTTCTTCGAGATCTATTCAGCAGTTCAAGTGGTATGCTGTACTTGTTCTGACAGTATTTGAAGATTTTTAAAGTAGAAAATGTAGAAGGTTATCAATTATTATTTTTTTCGCACTTATCTTATACAAAGCCAAAGTCAAAACGTTTATTTCAATTAGGCCATTAAACGGCACTTTTGAACGTCACCATTTACATTTAAAATAATATAGTGACTCTACTGCTACTACGATTAACAATATCGGTAATCTTCAGTTTTTTTAATGTCAAAGTCAAAGTCAAAGTCAAATGATTTATTTCAACTAGACCAATAAAGGCACGTTTGAACGTCAAATTAAAATAAAATAAAATATTATAGTGACTCTAGTCGTCCGTTCGCAAAAGGTAGATTCTTATGGAGAAGAACGGACAAGAAACTCCATAGTTACTCTTTTCAAAAAATAAGCTTTACAATATTTGCATACATTAATCAGTTGATTATATGTGAGGACGATGCTCCCAAAAAAACACTTATATACTACTAATAGGTACAATAAAGAAATGCCAGCAGAGGTAAAATTAATAAGTTTGCTAGTAAGGGAACATAATACTCACATACGTACAAATTTTTGCCACTGTTGATTTATATGATCAGTGTGTGAGTTAAATTAAATACAAAAATCAGTAAATACACCTGTTTACATAGTAAATATTAATACAATAAACACAAACATATCAACCAGTTTCACTATGTCTACTACACCCTAGATTGTCCTATGGAGCAGGACTAGCATGTTTCCAAGCATTCTTATCTTGAATATAATCATCTAATTTGTAATATGCTTGTTCACAAAGTGTGTATTTTACACACGTTTTAAATTTTCTTAATTCTAATATTTCAGAAGGAATTTTGTTGTACCATTTAATACAGTACCCCATGAAAGATGTTCGTACTTTGGATAATCTAAAAAAATGGTTGATCTAGTTTATTTCTATTTCTAGTATTAAAATTATGTCTATCACTAATTTTGCTAAAGAGATGTCGATTTTTCCTTACATGCATAATATTTTCATAGATGAATTGACAAGGGACTGTCATAATATTAATCTTTTTAAAGAGTTCCCTAAGAGAATCGCGGCGACGAATATTATAAATGGCTCTGACAGCACGCTTTTGTAGAATAAATATGGATTCAATGTCAGCAGCTCGACCCCACAGCAAAATACCATACGACATAATGCTGTGAAAGTAACTAAAATAGACCAAACGCGCGGTTTCTATATCTGTTAGCTGTCTTATCTTTCTAACAGCATAAGCGGCTGAGCTTAGCCGCGCCGCAAGAGATGTTATGTGAGGTCCCCATTGCAATTTCTCGTCTAAAGTGATTCCCAGGAAAACCGTCTGATCAATAAATTCCAGTTTTTGTCCATTCAATATGATGTCACATTCGTTACTTTTAACATTAGGTAAAAAAAAAATAATGTTTATTTCTTGTTTGCTTATTTGCTTATGGGTGTAGTCTAAAGGTATGACGGAATTCAACTAAAGAAACTCTAGTAAGAACCACATGAGCGTAGATTAATGAAGCAAATAATAAGTATACTTCACCGCTACCGAACAATATCACATGACAATACGAACCTCAGAGTTTGATTTCGGCGACAACAATTAAAATACCTTTGATTAACATTAATTACTAGAATCAAAGGTATCGGCTACATCCTCAAATAATTAATTACGAGGCATATTGTTGCGGTTTCAAAATACAAAGGACAATTTAACTCCGCCATATTTAAGAGGAAACCGCAGCAAATACAATGTCGCTACATTTTATGATGTTAATTTCACTGTCATGTCTGTTTATTTGGAAGCTGAAAATATAAGCCAAAAAGTTGATTAATACTGACGTTTTTATTTTCTCATAATATCATAAGACAAAGGTTACCGTTGAACCCACACGATATTTGAAAGCAATATCTGGTTACATCTGACACGAGGATAAACCTAGGACATTATTTGGTACAGCCTGACTACCTTGGCAATATGTTCTCTGAAACGATAAGGTTTACTACTAAGGTGACGGTCAATAAAGATGATAGGAGGTGATTATTGAGATGATATGCGTAACGAAGTTCTGTCTTTAAGGCCAGCCGGATTCCTGATCAGGAATTCTGATTCGGAGTCCTAAAAGCCTGCTTTACATACAAAATGTTCAATGAGAAAAGCACCTGACGATCCTTACGAAACCAAGCCGTGTGTTTGAGTCAGAAGAAATGAAAATTGAGGTCCTAATCGGAAAACCTGATCAGGAAACCGTACGTATGCGGCCGGCCTAAATCACGGCTGGAACCAACGTATGAAATAAAAAACCGATTACATACAGTGGTTACAGCCATATTAAACCAAACCTTGATATTGTATGTATATGTGATATTAGGTTTATGCTACTCTAGTGGTCGGACTAGTACGACAGTGACAGACTGACAGACTGACAGTTGGCTGTCAAAAGAAAAACTATTGAAAACACAAAATTAACGTTTAGAAAATTTAACATAATGTGATAAATTAAGAGCTCGTGGCTAAATAACAACTGCCATACGGGTCGATCTTCAAGGTAAAGCAACGTTTGACGATGTTGATCTATAGATTGGTGATCATCTTAACAATATATCGAGATTCCTCCGTGCCTTGGAAAACACGTTAAGCCGTTGGTCCGGCTGTCATTTAAAGAACTGTGGCAGTCGTTACGGATTGTCAGAAGCCAGAAAATCTGACACCAGTCGTGATAAGAAGTACCGCGTTACCCAGTTTGAACGGGTTGCCTGGTAGGCAGCCGGTCCACGTAAAATGCTGGTATTCAGCTGAATTCGGTTTGACTGGGAGCTGATCCCATAATGTAGTTGGGAAAAAGCTAGGCAGATGCATGGTGACAAATTGTGCAACACATGTTAACAGATTGCTGTGAGTGGTTGAATTTTTTTTTTATTGATTTTAAAAAAGTTATTCATTCATTCACTTTTGGAGGTAAGCGGTACAGAGAGTAAAATCCCACAAACCTCCGTTGAAAAGGGAGGATCATCCGACCAGGCGGTTGTTGTTGTTGCCTGGCGGGCAACTACCCGATAGTTGATGTTCGGGCTAATGTATATGTTCAAATCGCACGGTAAACTCAGCTTGCGCGATGCAGGACTTCAACCTAGTAGTTCGCTGCTAGTTGGATAGATGGCATCGCGGTTCTTTTTGTTGCGATGTAGATTTTCTCCGTTGGTTTTTCTTGTGACGGCATTGACTGTGGCCGCTACACACTTGACTTGTATAATAATTTTGTAACGTGTCAATAATGTCTTCCCAGAAGCAAGATGTTTGTACAGTAAGTGAGTATCTAACTCTCAAGCTAGAATAGTCAATGACTTAGTCAGTAATCAGAAATTCTCTTAGATGATGAAGAGAAAATTAGCAACTCCGTATGTTCCCTTAACTACTAAGTATTAACTTAGGTGTACTTGATACGGCAATATTTGCTTTCTCCGTATCTAGTATCTTATGATCAGCACTTAATAGGTTACATTATCTTACACAAAGTTAAATTGGCAGTATTAAAGTTCTTCATACATAGTTCTAACATACTTAGTTCAGTCTAAGTCAATTATAAGAAGCTTCAGCGGATTTTATCTACGTAGAAGTCGTAAAACTTTACAGAGTATAAAATACTGTTATTTAATAATAATAATATGATTTACAGTAATTTTGTTAGACGATATAGACAAAATTTGAGGTATTGTATACGTAGGACATCGTTTTATAAAATTTTTGGCTTAATGCACCGCAGTCTCTTTATTTACTTGGGTGGCAATCTCTATCTAGATTTCGAAACAATTTGTCATATTTATCCGGGTTACAGTACTGAAACATAATAAAACTGTACAAAAATTTGCAGCATTTTCAGTTTTCAAAAAGCATTATAACTAATTTTAACAAGGCGTCTGACAGAGAATCTCATATAGAGCTGTCAAAATGTCATTGTCATCCATCTAAATGTCACACGTTTCACAAAAAAGGTTTTATTAAATTGGGAGACGCTTAAAAAAACACAAAAGGTATTTTTTATTAAACCGCAACCTTAGGCTTTTGCGCTTGGTGCAACTTTTGTCTCACAAACTACCTTTTTTGGAGCAACTCTATTACGTGATAACATCACAAACAAATTATGGTTGTACAAATATTCACGTTTACCCCTTGGGGATATATTCCTAACGATATATCCCATTGTATGCAGTAAAATCAACATAAAATCAGTCTCCTGAACCGTAAACTGTTCAAATAACAACATCAAATATGAGCAGTGTGATTAAACCAGGTAAAACCATTGAATAGAAATGTTAGAAGTCTGGCTACATACAACGGGCGAAAACAGGCGCACGCACACATGGACGCGTACGTACGGCGAGTTCAAACAAATGACAGTCACGAGTGCGCTTGCACTCGCTGTACGCGAAGCGTGTCTACGTGTGCGTGCGGTTTCTGTCGGTGTATATCTTTGGCCTTCTGTATATATTATATTTTGTGAAGCCTTGCGTACCTCAACTCGTGTAATTATAACTTGCAAACTACTAATGCGATCTATTTTAATAAATTATGGTTATTAACGGGGATTCTGGGGACGCTCTGTGTATGGTTAATTGGGTAGTTACCAAATGGAATATTTGACTAAATTTCAGCAGGTACGGTTATTTAAAATCTAGCCTAGGTAAATGGAAGCATTAGTGTTTTTTAGACGTTATTGTTCTTAGCGGAACTCTGATGATGTGTAATATTTCAGTTTTGTAAAACGCCGTTTAGTTTTCTCTTATTTATTTATTTAATACTTCATGCTCAAAAATGTACAGAGGCGGACTTAATGCCTTAGGCATTTTCTACCAGTCAATCTTTAGGTGATGCAGAGACAATTAGTATTTCTGACAGTGGAAATATAACCATAACCCTTCAAATTGTTTTGCCGCAGTCGGGCAAAAAGTTGGTTATTTAGACATTTATCTACGTGAATGTAAGTATTTCAATAGATTGTGTCAACTGAAAAAAAACTTGTTTTCTCTATTTTCTTGATCTATCTAGAAAAACATTCACGCAGCTATATCTGTTACTGCAAATTGCCAACCCCAAAAATTCAACCTCAAAACCACGCTCAACCCCAACAAAGCTCCAACCCCAACCACGCTCACCCCTTCCAGCCACATCCAGTAACTCTACCCTGTATAATTTTATCGCGGTAAGTATGGCGCTCAAATTACAAGACGAACGTTGCAAATTGAAATGAGTCGACGAGGAATGCTTGAGAATTTCCACTTTTATATTTAGCTGGCCTACTATCTCGTTAAGTGCATAGCGATTTTATTTATGAATCATATCTAGGGGAATTATGTTTGAGGTATTAAGCTGCGGTTTTAATTGGCTGAAAATTTCAAGAAATTGAAAGAAGTGCACTTTTCAAAACTATTTCCATGTGATTTTGTGAAGAACCAATTTTTAAGTGGTTATTTTTTTGCCGTTCCCAGGATTATTTAACATTGATAAAGGGACCACCAATAAGGGTTTTCTGAAATGATGTAAACTAGCAGTGTGATTCTGTAAGTGTGTCTGCGTGTAAGCTAAAGTGAAGTGAGCTGTGAATCCATACAAATAATAAGGTGACAGCTCACTCCACCTAAGTTTACACGGTTAGACGTTGACAGAACAGACCAACTGATTGAACCTCTCTGGCGCGAGGCCGCGGCCACGAACTTAGCGGGCGCGGGGCGGCGGCGGCGGCGGCGCGGGCGCGGCGCTTTCAAATGCATAGATTTATATGGAACTGTTCATGAAGGTAGCGGCGCGAGAGCGGCGCGGCGGCGGCATATGAGCGGCGTGCTCTGTTGAGCGGTGCCTGTGCGTTTGCAGTGACGTAGTCATAGATAGGCAACTTCTCATAACACAACACACAATTTTGACATTTAATTTCAATTCGATTTAAATTTTGACATGGCAATTTTGAAAGTAATTTAATTTTTTATATTATAATTTCAATTTAATTTCAATTTGGACATGGTAGTTTTGAAGGTAACTTTATTTTTCATATTCTAATTTGAATTTAATTTAAATTTTGACATTGAAGACCTGTATGCTGTACTCTTGTTTATAAAATAAATATATCTATCTATCTAACACTACGCTACCGCTGGCTTCGTGAACGGGTTGCGTCGCTGCGCCGCTGCCCGCCCGCTGCTCGCTCCGCCGCCGCCGCCGCTCCATGCCCGCTGAGTTCGTTTTCGCGGCCTGAGGACCAGCCACCGGCCAAAACGCTTATGTTATTGGAAATTATTTCAATTAGGGTCAACGTCATGTTTACTTTATAAGTTACAATTTCAATGAAAAGCAATCCTTAAAACTCTTTTTTTTAGAATCCCGATATACAAACGCTGAGCAACATTCATTTCACGTAAACTTTTTTTTAGTGTTATCCTCAACTCCTGTAACATATTCAACGTATATTTATTTTTCCACTTAGTCTTTTTGCTGAAACTTTCCACTCGAATGGCCGCCATGGAAATCGCATTCAATTTACGTAAAAAAACACTCCGTATTTCCCCGCCAAAAAATAACAGTTCCCCGTTCCAAAGTTCTGGAAAATGGATCAATTTGAGGAATAAATTGGTCCTGACATTGAGCCCCCAATATCGGATTATTAGTCATCGCTTCGTAGAAGAAATGTAATAAATAAATATAGTCTTTATTGATAACATTACTGGCGGGCCGGAGATAGGAAGAGCCTATAACCTAATCAGAGTGAGTAGTGTTACTGAAAGAGCCGAAAGAAATCGGAAATATTCGGAATCAAAGCGTTTTGGGCTGTTTTAGGGTGAACAAGATATAATATATCGTGACTTTTCCTGGAAGAAACGTTTTGATTTTATTCCGGAGTCGGAACTCACGTATCTACTTAGGAAACTATTTCCTAACATAACAATCACACTGCCTAGTCTTGTCACAAATATTTTGGGGACAGCTTCTAGACTAACCGGATTCAGCAAGCGTAGTGATCGTATGGTTATCAATGTTCAGTCTTCTTTATAATGAGTAGAAGTATATGCTCTACGCATAGTCACAGATCTTAACAATTTTTGTTTTTTACTATTGATGGGCACGCGTTTGACCACTATCGTACCTGATAGTACGCGATGAAGTGTTCGAAGATGGAGCACGCTTGCCTAGAAGTAACCTATTCACTCTTGAGTTAAAGACTCCCAGGTTGTAGCTATCAAGAAACACAGACTCCGGCAGGGAATTCCACTCCTTAGCTGTACGAACTAAGAATGTGTTCCCACAAAACTTGTAACTGTGTTGGTAACTTTCAACTCCTTTGTGCCTCGGAAAGCATGGAGGAGTCTCATTGTAGTGGACGATCTCCCATATTCAGACCGACCTTAGCAAGCGTTGCTTAACCTCGAGGATCGACCCACGCTTTTGTGGCTTCTGGACCAGCGGCTTAACTTTCAACTCCTCTGTGCCTCGGAAAGCATGAAAGAGTCTCATTGGAATGGACGGTCTCCGATCGTCAGACCGACCTCGGCAAGCGTTGCTTAACCTCGAGGATCGACCCACGCTTTTGTGGCTTCTGGACCAATGGCTTAACTTTCAACTCCTCTGTGCTCTGTGTGATGAAAGGTCAAAGAATAAAGGGATATGGTATAGATCTATGGTATCGGAGCCTCCTCATGTACCCTGGTTTTGTAACTCTAGGTTAAGCAGACCTCTTGTTGTGATCGCTCAAAGGCTGCGATCTGGGCACATTCCGCTCAATAAATTTTGATTTTTGATGAAGAAGACGAATTCACCAAACTGTGAAGTGTGTGCGACTCCGGAGGATGTCTTGCATTTATTGACGGAATGTGTCAGATTTCAGTCTGAAAGAGAAGACTTGTTAAGTGAACAACAGTTAAATAGGTATGATGTGGGTATATTCCATCAAATATTGTCAACTCCTAATTCGGAGGCTGCCTTCAAAGTTTTTAAGTTTGCTCAGTTAAGATTTAGGTAGTTAAGGTTTAGTTAAGTAAGCTATTGTATAAGGTCCGATGGGACTGGCATACACAGATGTGTAAAAGTCCCGAACTAAAAATAAAGAGAGAGAAAAAAAAACTCCTCTGTACCTCGGAAAGCATGGAGGAGTCTCATTGTAGTGGACGGTCTCCCATCTTCAGACCGACCTCGGCAAGCGTTGCTTAACCTCGAGGATCGACCCATGCTTTTGTGGCTTCTGGACCAGCGGCTTAACTTTCAACTCCTCTGTGCTTCGGAAAGCATGAAAGAGTCTCATTGGAATGGACGGTCTCCGATCTTCAGACCGACCTCGGCAAGCGTTGCTTAACCTCAAGGATCGACCCATGCTTTTGTGGCTTCTGGACCAGCGGCTTAACTTTCAACTCTTCTGTGCTTCGGAAAGCATGAAAGAGTCTCATTGGAATGGACGGTCTCCCATATTCAGACCGACCTTAGCAAGCGTTGCTTAACCTCGAGGATCGACCCATGCTTTTGTGGCTTCTGGACCAGCGGCTTAACTTTCAACTCCTCTGTGCTTCGGAAAGCATGAAAGAGTCTCATTGGAATGGACGGTCTCCGATCTTCAGACCGACCTCGGCAAGCGTTGCTTAACCTCAAGGATCGACCCATGCTTTTGTGGCTTCTGGACCAACGGCTTAACTTTCAACTCCTCTGTGCTTCGGAAAGCATGAAAGAGTCTCATTGGAATGGACGGTCTCCCATATTCAGACCGACCTTAGCAAGCGTTGCTTAACCTCGAGGATCGACCCATGCTTTTGTGGCTTCTGGACCAGCGGCTTAACTTTCAACTCCTCTGTGCTTCGGAAAGCATGAAAGAGTCTCATTGGAATGGACGGTCTCCGATCTTCAGACCGACCTCGGCAAGCATTGCTTAACCTCGAGGATCGACCAATGCTTTTGTGGCTTCTGGACCAACGGCTTAACTTTCAACTCCTCTGTGATTCGGAAAGCATGGCGGAGTCTCATTGTAATGGACGGTCCCCCATCTTCAGACCGACCTCGGCAAGCGTTGCTTAACCTCAAGGATCGACCCTATAGGGTCGATTGTTATTGCTTAGCAAAAAGCTCATCTTTAACATAATAATACGCCTGTATTTCCAAAAGGTTTATGTACCCCTTAGTAGGTAGTATGAATGTAGAGTAATTACATACAAATCCTAAAAAGCATCTATGACAACAGAACTAGCAGAGTGAAGTTGGAGACCACTGGGCCGCTCATACAAATAAAAAGAGGTGTAAGGCAAGGAGACCCAGTCTCACCAACAATCTTTATAGCGGTGCTAGAGTCTATCATCCGTGAACTAAACTGGGAGAAAGTTGACATAAACATAAACAGATGTTACCTGAGTCATCTCAGATTTGCTGACGACATAGTTCTGCTATCAGAAAAGACAAACCAACTTTAACTGATGATAGACTCTCTACATGAAGAAAGTCATACAATAGGCTTAGAAATTAACTTAAATAAAACTAATGTCATGACGAGTCATACTAAAATACTGATATATCTCAAAAATCTGCCTTTAACCTATGTTGATTTACCTGGGCAAACAAATTCCATTTAACCAAAACAACAACGACCTAGAAGTAGAGAGAAGAGTCAACATCACTTGGAAGAAGTTGTGGAGCCTCAAGGAAATTCTAAAAAGCCATAAGGCCATAAGCCCATAAGGTTATAAAGTAGAGTCATGAACAACTGCCTACTCCCCTCACTAACATACGCCTGTCAAACCTGGAAATTTACTAGGAAAATAAAAAATAAGATAAGTCAGAGAGACAAGTAAAAAAGTATGGAAAGAAGCATTCTGAAGATTAAGAAGATCCAAAAAATCCGTCATACTGCCATAAGACAGAAAACTAAAGCCATCGACGCTCTCCGTTACTCACAGAAGCTAAAATGGCGATGGGCTGGACATGTGGCCAGACTTACTGACAATCGTTGGACCATAAAGACGACATCATGGTCAGGACCATCGGGCAAAAGAAAAGAGGGCAGACCAATTGCGCGCTGGGCAGACGACGTAATTAAAATAGCAGGTACCCACTGGATGCGAGTAGGAGAGGACAGAAAACATTGGTCATCTCTGGAGGAGACCTTTAGCCTCCGATGAGAGGGGTTCTTGCAATTGTACATTTGCACCCAAAAAATCTGACTATAGTCAACATTAACAAATTATTACTACACTGTAAATTTTAGGAAAATTTAATTTTAAAAACTTAATCAACAACAAACACCTAACAATCAAAAGTAATACCTACCAAAATACTAAGATTTGTGGCATTGATTTTGCATGCACACTGTTTTAAATTGTCAATCTCTACAGTGAGGCAAGAAATAAAAGGCTTTTTTATTTTATTTTGTTTATTAGTAGGTAGTATCTCTGATGTTTAAGTCCCATGTAATACTTGTTTGTTTGTGTGCCAAATTGTAGATGATTGACAAATAAACTGTGTGTTTCCGAATGCATACAACCCTAATCTCTACAAAGTTAGAGTGAACGGGGTCCTTCTGGGTAAGCTCACTCCATCGTAGACTTTGTCTCTGTCATCTCTGACCTAGACTAGAGTCAAGAAGAAAAACATCTAAAAAAAATAACATCTTTACTAACTTTCCCATTTAAAAATGGTTAAACATATATTTATTGACACACTGAATTTCACAGCTTATGCTAATTTGTGCCGAAACCATGTGCCGACCATTTTGACGTAGCTTTCCCGGTTACCCACTTTCGGTTAACCGCTCCATTAGTCAAATGGCTAAGTGGGATCGGTTTCCGGGACTACTAAATATTACAAGTATGATGTTTACATTTTTCTGATGGGTTTTTAACGCAAAATTGTGGTTTTGTAAACAGATTGGAAATTGAAATTGTTATGGTTAATAGTTTAACGATACGCTAACTTCCATGAGTCCATTAGACATGCTTACCACGAATTCTCAGCCATATCTACCGCCTCTGTTAGGGCACAACAACTTCGTCACATTCTGTGTTAATATGCATCACGTTCTGATTCCGTCGTGTGAGCGATAGGGTACGAATAGCACTATACCCAGTACTGTACTTTACATGAACTTTTCGCACGCTCAACCTGATTGCTAATGAGACGGACCTATTTTGCTGTGCTCTGGGTAAATTCACAAGAAATTTATTATTTATAATAAGTTATAGATGATGGCACAAGTCAGGATAAGCGCATTTATCGCATTGGGTTAAACCTGTCTTGATAGATGTAAGGGGGAAATAAAAAAATAAAAAAATGAAGCAATTTGAGCTCCATATCCCAGTAACTGGGTTACACAAGATCACCTTGACAGGACTTGTCACTTATCTACTGACTACCGTAAAAACAGCTGTCAAAAAAATTACAAATGACAGCCGAGAACAACAGCTTAACGTGCTATGAAAAACAGGATATGCTGTTGGTCTCAACTGCAGAAGTGGAGAAGTCTTGGTAAGCAATGGATCGTCACCCATCCACACACCAACCTCGGCAAGCGTTGCTTACCGTCAAAGATCGGCCCATGCCGCTGTTATTACTTAGTCGCAGCGGCACAAAGCTGGAGTGTCTCGTGACCTAATTATGCCGCTAACATAACACAAGTACGAGCTAAACAGTGCGAGTGTGAGACCGTTGAACTGTGAGTCTGTGACCCCGCGATGTGTAGAACGTCAGCTTTAAATGTGACTAGGGGTGTGCTGTAAGTTGCGGAATTTGTTGAGCATCACCGCGGCCCTGGAACGCAAAGGGCATTAGGAGGAACACGGATGGGTTTTAGTAAGTAAGATTCTGACACTCCTTTCTGCTTCACCCAGAGCGGGAGGAGTCATTTGGTGATTTCCCGTCCTTAAAATAAAAAGGGTGTGCTGTGAAGCTAGGATTTAAAGACCAAAGTTTAGGGTTCCTTATGGCTAGGATACTTTGATTAGAATATGGTAAGGGTGAAAGAAAAAGCCAGTTAGTTAGGTGCAAGGCGACAAGTGGACAACGATGCGACGGGACGGAAAGGTAGTGTTCTTTCAATCTTATTTTTAAAACTGCAAGACTTTGGTAGTCCCTAATGTCAGGGTTTTAGTTCTCATTCAAATCGAGCCCGAGACACCTTTGAATATTTTCTCGCTTTCCTCATAGTTTATAGGATTCAGCTCTTCACGCTCACTTGGAAAAATCACCTTAATTTGATGGAGTAATCGATTCCTGTTACCTGGTTCACGTGGATTATTTAAAAAAAAACAAAGTGACTAAAGCACTCAAATTATCGTGAATCGTTAATCTTTACATAGTATAAAACAAAGTCGCTTTTTCCGTTTGGACGTTTATATCGTTTAAACTACGCTACGGATTTTAATGCGGTTTTCATCAATAAATAGAGAGATTCAAGAAAAAGATTTATACGTACAATCCGTTCCAAAATTCCTACAGGAACGGCCAAAATTGGAAAGCTAGTTTATTATAACCATGGTTATTAGTCCAAAAAACAAATATTTGATTAATAACTTTAGATAGTAACAGGAACTGAACAACCAAGGTATTAATTAACATTGATAATTTAAACAATACCGAAGCTAAACAAACACGGTTATATTGTTACCAATCAAAGCTAACTGCTGATTAAAATGGCATGATATACTCTGTATTATAATGTTATATTTAATTATATTTAGTGCCAACATTAATTAATTAAATTCCGGGAATAGGTAATTGGATACCTGTAATTCGTTATTCTCTTTGATTCGTTATTCTCCAGAGTCTGTGCTTCGTGATAACTACCACCTGGGCGTCTTGAAGTCAAGAGTGAATAGGTTACTTCTAGGCACGCGTGCTCCATCATCGCTTACCTATAAGTTTGATTGTAAACAAAAGCGAGCCTATAAAAAAAAATATAAAAAAAACTACTAGAAAAACAGAAAGAAAGAAAGAAAAAGCATTTATTTGCGCCAAGCATGACGCTTATCAAAAAAAAAAAAAAAAACAAAATTACAATTACTAGAAAACCAATGGTTGATGAACGAAGTTTTCCTCCAATCGAAGTATAGAACTGTATTCTGTAAGTCTTTTATTTTCACAGTTTGGCTTAGTAGGTAATCAGTGGTTTCAGAGATAAGGGGTCAATAATTGAGTAGATTAGGAGCGACACAGATGGGTTTTAGTCAGTAAGAGTCTGACACTCCCTTCTGCTCCGCCCAGAGCGGGAGGAGTCATTTGATGATTCACCATACGAAAAAAACTTTCAATGCTGTCTGTACCAAAGTATCGTTAGCATGTGAACTAACCTTTATGTGACATATCTCACATCGGTGTCGACATTACATGACAAGTCTCACATTTGTACGACATTCAGACCACATTACGTGTCCAGATAACGCGTAATGTCACCCGCAGGTTCCATCGGTATTGCTTTTTATTTACCCTACATTACGTTATGAAAAAAAAACTGTTTCTTGTTTTATCAATTGTTGGATAATATGATTGCTCTTCTCTCATGATAACTAAATTCGAATTTTATGTTAGTTTTATTGCACGAAGTCAAATGTTTATTTACATTTACGATTTATGTCACAATATGCATTATTTAATTTAGTTTAATACTTTATTTCTTTTCCTTTATTTTTTTTTTATTAAGTTTAATTATATGTGCGTATGTATGTTTGTAGTTATGTACTTATTTTTCTGTTTAAATGTTCTGTTTTTGCATCTCCTTAAGATCGACTGATGGAAAGGTCTAAGGCGTTGAGTCCAACTTTGAAGAGTGCATTTTACTAAAAAAATAGTTTTATTTAAAAAGGAACCTTACAAAGCCGCTTTTTGCTATTCGTCTGCCTGCTTGTGTATCTTATGAAGACTAGTGGAGATGGTTTTATTATATTGTACAGTTTTTGGGTTCACAACGCTTATGCTCTCGATTTCAACCCAGTTTTCAGGCACATGAAGACCACGGTTGACGTGAACTAATATGTTGAACGAGCACTCCCCATCTATGGGCGGTTAGAAGGCCATCGTATCATCTACCTGCAGTATAAACTCTCTCATTCCTTGATGTATTTTGTTTAAGTCTATTAATCCTACTCTTTTATTTTTCATCCTGCATAATGCTGGCTCCCCATCTTCGTATAGAATATTAAAGTCCCAGCATTCTAGAACTTCCATACTATCTTTTGTGAGAACGACGAAGGACATCTTGAACACTTTCCAGCTAGTCTATTCTGTAAGAAACTATTTCGATATCGAGCTTCACCTGAGTGATAAAACTCACAAAGTGAGCTTTATTGCACACAACATAAAGGTCTTCATTTGAAACTCACCTCGAATTCTACTGTCGAGATACGAAATTGTTGTTAGAGAATAGCACTACTGCTAACTATCCATTCTTCAGTCTGTCTCAGAAGATAGGGCAGGACAAACTCCCGTAGTAAAAGTGGCTCATAATGATTAGTACAGATTTTATGAATAAAAAATGAACTTACATATTTGACACTATTGCCGATCAACCTTCTTTTTTCCTCCTTGACTTCGTAAATTTTGACTTATATAATTAATATTTTTTTACAAATACTGTTCATATTATTTAAATAATTTGTAACTACAACTAGTAGTAACAAATAGTATAGTAGTAGAGCAGACCAAGTGGCGCGGGTCAACACCCGCGCCACTTGGTCTGCTCTTCTCCTAATATTCTTAACGTGATGATATATAGCCTATAGCCTTCCTCGATAAATGGGCTATCTAACACTGAAATAATTTTTCAAATCGGACCATAAGTTCCTGAGATTAGCGCGTTCAAGCAAACAAACAAACTCTTCAGCTTTATATGTTAAGTATAGAAATATAGATTCTAATTCTATTGATTAACAGTTTAATTTGAATGTAACTTTGCCCATCATTTTACAAACCATATATTTGTACGCCGGAAAAGGCAGAATATTAGATCGTAATACATAATGCACATAACAGCTTTTATTTTTCTATTCTGACAAATAAATGCATTCACTTCTATTCTACAGGGACGTTAACCCCTTTCAGGTTTTATTTTATTTTTGTAACACCTTCTTTATCCCCTAAAAAGGAGACTAGGTAACCAAAAAATAAGTGTATAATACCTGTTATCTCTTATTTTCACGTGTGAGGGATTTCAAAAAGGCTGTCTAGATAAGAAAGGGTACCTAAGTACCTGTAGAAGTAGGTATAAAAGGGTTGCTTGAATTCCTGATGCGAGCTTCAAGGGTTCGAATAATAAAGGTTTTTATGTAAAAACTGATTTATTGATGTAGGTATTACTGGGTATATTAAAATTATGTTTTTCATATTTCTTTATCGTTTTATAAGAGTCAGTTTTTTTATGAAAAAGTGTGTACTTATATTTAAAGATTGAATCGAAGGCATACTATTCTATTAATGATTATTTAGACGATAAGAATAGTTGGTCGCTGTGTTAAACGCAAGGCAATGTCATAATTATCATGTTCTTTCTGTTTAAGTGATTAGCTAAAATGACAGGTTGTATGTTTTCATATAATATTGTTTTTTTTTGTTTTTTTTTTATTATTTAACTGACTATGTAGGTCAATTCGTTGTTTTTTTATATACATTTCTATCATTATCATAGTGTGCTAGCTAACAAGTAATGAATTTCGTGTCATGTATTAATTACTTAGTATACTTTTATGTAGATTCAAGTTCTTAAAATGTAACAGACAGATGTGTTTCTGGGGAGTTTGTTGGCCACTTCTTCTCCACAGCTAAAACACTAGGAAGTGGTGACGGGCGGGCGTTTTAGGGAACTGTCTTTTGTAAAACTTGACGTTCAAAAAGTGCTGGCTCTCAGTCTAATTTGAATAAATGACTTTTGATTTGATTTTGATTGTATGGTAATAGGTATCTGTTTTGGAAAAATATATTTTATACAAGTTTCTAATTGCCTACGCTGTATGTTGCTATTATCATTGTGTTAAAACTATTTACTATTAATATATATAACAAGTATTTAACTTGACTAAACTTAGACATACCTGATCCAATTATTTTTTTAGATGACACCTGTGAACAAACAAGAAATCTCTTTTAATATTAACCTTTTATAATCACCTGTAATCATTATTATTTAAAAAGTTTTTTTTTATTTTTCACTTTTTAGTGGTACTTGCGGACTCATTCAGAGCGTACCAACGTGATAATATATTATGAACTGGTAAACAATAAACAGACATGCAATTTCAGCAATCCCGATCCATTTGCTATCATTTATTGAAGAGTTCCGTTGTCTACCTCCAAAGTTCTTCATCAGATCTTCACCTGAAACGGGGCCAGTCCGGGAAAATACTCTTCCAAACAAAAAAGAATCATCCAAATTGGTTGACAATTGGCGAAAATATCGCTGAACAAACATTTTTCATGGGATCCCATCATCAGATCCTAACTTGCACCTTCTATCATCAGCTCGGCAACATAAGATGATGATTACCAGGCACAAATATCTGAATTGCATTAGAAAGCTCATGAAAAATATTTTATGTGCCTATAAAATTTGAGGGCTTCCCTCGATTTTCATGGGATTCCATCACCAGTTTATAACTTGGTGACAATGGGACCACCGCAGGAGTACAATCTTTCCAAAAAAAAAAAGGATTATTAAAATCGGTTCACAATTTGCGGAGAAATCGCTGAACATACATAAAAAAAAATACAAACAGCCGAACACAGAATCTCCTTATTTTTGAAGAAGTCGTTTAAAAATTAATCAATCCGTATGTCTTTGTGTTTCACTCTGGTAATCTACGGCTAGAGGTCCCAGCCAAAGTGGTGATCGATCAAAGATATTCAAAAGTCTGAAATTTTTGGGATTTACAGCGAGACGAATCGGTAGTGCTTGTCAATTCCACGCATTCTGGACTTTTTAATCCCCGACGCAAAAATGACGGGGTGTTATAAGTTTGTCGTGTCTGTGTGTGTGTGTGTCTGTCTGTGGCATCGTAGCTCCCGTACGGATGAACCTATTTTGACTTATTTATTTTTTTTTGTATGAAAGGTGAATTGACTAATTCACCTTTCATACAAAAAAAAATAAATGGGGTAGGAGTATTCTTAGCTATGTTCGATCAAAATCGATCCAAGATGGCCGCTGGCACAAAATGGCAGATGACATATTTTTTCACAACTGCCTCAATACGAGTATCAAATGAAAGGGCTTGACTAGTAAAATACTATACACTATGAAAAATTTCAAACCAAGATGGCCGCCACCACAAAAATGGCGAATTTAATTATTTTTTTCACAAATCCCTCAATATGGGTTTCAAATGAAAGTGCTTGATTAGTAGAATAATGTACACTATATTGAAAGGGAATGAGGAATATTAACTAACGAAATCATCATCGCGTCGGGAGACCGCTAATAATACTTATACTTAGAGCATACAAAAGATTTGCGGTCTCCCGAGGCGAAGACGCTTGGCCCAAAGAATCGTACCTATATTAAACAAAAAGGATCAATACAAATTATTTTTAAGTTTCTAACATCTTTTTAAAGGTTTTTTTTCTTGTCGGGGGTTTCTTAAATTTTTAATTTATTTTTTTACAATCGTGATCGCTGATAGTACCTGCAAACGAAATATATATGTATAGAAATGCAGGAGTGAAACGAAGCAAAACTTTGAAGGGGATTTACAAGTCATTTCAATCTTTTTTGGAGAATTTACGGCCTCCAATTTTATTGAATTAATATTTAAAAAAGAAACTTAGCTTTCCTAGAAAACCGATATTATAATATTCAAGTTCAAATTCCTATTAAAGTTTTATTTCGATTCACCCCTCCGTTCTTATTTACCCCGTGTACCGGTATGTGACATTTTCTAGAGACCTTGGCCAGATATTACAGAAGAATCTCAACACTATGAGAAATCGTTATCATTTCCTGAAAACAGCTTTTGCCGATGTTCGTTCCACGAAATTATCTTTAGACGATAAGGCGCCCAAAAATAATCAACGCAGGAGGCGTTTCACAGGATTTTACTGATTTTCCCGGGTTTCCTAATTGCTATATTAATATTATCTTTGGAATGATAAATTAAATTTAAATCAGGATTTCTATATCAATCTTAAACATCCATAATGAATATTGAGTTGTTTATTTACCTTTTGAACACCAGCCGGTATATTCTATCAACATCTCACCGTATTCACTTAGGTCCAGTGAGTCTGTGTGAGTGTGTGTTGTCTGTGTTTCCGAACGCTTACAACCATCATCTCTTTAAAGTCAGAGTGAACAGGCTCCTTCTAGGTAAGCTCGCTCCATCGTAGACTTTGTCTCTATCATCTCTGACCTAGACTAGAGTCAAGAGCAATTGTCTGTGTTTCCGAACGCTTACAACCGTCATCTCTTTAAAGTCAGAGTGAACAGGCTAATTCTGGGTAAGCTCGCTCCATTGTAGACTTTGTCTCTGTCATCTCTCACCAAGACTAGAGTCAAGAGCAAACCCAACACAAATATAAAGAAAAAACTTTTTACGAAAAAATTATAACCGCCTTCCAAACAAAACACTACAAAGTATAAAATAACCTTAATTTCGGAAGTCGGTGTTTTTGGTTTTGTTTCTTTGTTTTTTAACACCGACTTCCGATTTTATTTTTCACTTTTAAGAGGTGATACTTGGACGACGTCTTCGTCTACGCAGAAATTGAAATAAACAAAAATGCTCATAAAATAAAAACTACTGATTCAAATTTTTAGGAGACCAAATGGCAAGTATATCGCTTTGAACTTAAAAAAAACACAGAAATCGGATCAGAAACCTCGGTGTAATCGGTGTACATACATAAAAAAATATCCACCGAATTGAGAACCTCCTCCTTTTTTGGAAGTCGGAAAAAAACTCATTTGTATTGATTGACAGCTCACTTCACGTTACGCACACAGGGTGTTTAAGTGAAGTGAAAAAGTGTGGTATGTTTACAGAATCACGCTGCTGACCATAAACGTATCGACGTATCTGCCACGCCAAGCCTCAAATTCACCATATTTTTAACAGACTTCCAAAAAAGGAGGAGGTTCTTAATTCGGTAGGTTGAAGTGGTTGTTTACTGTCAGTCCACACATACACACACAAACAGTTGGAAGAATATAAGGAGAAAGTTAGAAAGTCCACAGTTGCAGAAGCACAAAGAAGAAGAAAGCAAGCAGAAGTTACGAGCAGATAAGCTTCGGTAAGCAAGCGCGCGAGGGTACTTTTGGTAGCGGTGAAAGGTAGTTGCACGCTCTGCGTCGTCCAGCTTACTGCCGGACGGTGAGGCAAGACGCGCGGGGCTGGAGGGAGCCCGCTCGCTGCGCCGACGCCGCCGGGCTGACCGAACTGACCAGCTAGTCTATTCTGTAAACAACTATTTCGATATCGAGCTTCACCTGAGTGACAAAACTCACAAAATGAGCTTTATTGCACACAACATAAAGGTCTTAATTTGAAACTCACCTCGGATACGACTGTCGAGATACGAAAATGTTGTTACAGAATAGCACTACAGTTAATGACTCACGCGCTTGTTCGCCGCGGTTTAACTATATACAATACTAGCTGACCCGCGCAACGTCGTCTGCGTCACAATTTTCATTACTGCTCCGCTCCTATTGGTCTTAGCGTGATGATATATAGCCTATAGCCTTCCTCGATAAATGGGCTATCCAACACTGAAATAATTTTTCAAATCGGACCAGTAGTTCCTGAGATTAGCGCGTGCGTCTGTTTGGGCGGAATAAACAATTTTTCTTTCTTTCTTTCTTTTCAAACAAACAAACAAACTCTTCAGCTTTATATATTAGTATAGAACTATAGAATATAGATAATTTGTTTGTCCGCGAGTCTACAAACATTTATTTTTGTGCTAAATTAAATTTATGTAATATTAGGTTAATAATATATTATTATTTAGCTCACACACTAGTGACGCTACAAGGTATTTTTTTTTTGTTTGGTTACACATTTGTGATGTTGGCATTCAGGGTAAGCTTTCTCTTTTTCACATAAATGTGACAATGGTGTTTAAAAGGTTAATGACTGAGCCCATCTTGTCCTCTTTTTCCTGATGTTAAGCTGTGGATAAGGTCTACGATGGACACAGCCAAACAGATGCCTGCCAGTTCCTTGCTTTGATAGCTGATGGTTTATATCGATAGACGCTGACATATCTATTAGTTAACTTTAGTATAGAAACAATACTTACGCAGTATTAAAGTTTTAACGTTGTTACTTTTTCAATAACAAATCTGATATTAAAAAGAAAAATTTTTAAACATACAGCCAAAATTTTAACATTAAAAAACGCCACTTCCCTTAACACCATAATTCGCACCTGAACCGATAATTTTCACAGCTGACACCTAAATCTCAACACTGATTAAAAGATCTTTATTAAGTACTTACTGTACCTAATTAAGTACGCAGTCTAATAAAAGTCGAGCATAATTACATCAATCAAAATACGCTTAAATAAAGACTCTTAAAGGCCGCAATCAAATTAGCGACTTTGCGATCGCTTAATCGTCGACGTAAATCGGCCCATATAATCGAATATTTGAAAAAAGCCTAACGACTTGTACGAGGGACATTAGGAAGATCAGGATGAAAAAAGCGGGACATTTTTCTGCCTTTGAATGACTTGACCTGCCCATGTTTCATACAAATTGTAGATAAGGAGTAGGGTGACTTCGATAATATGTTTAATGAGACTTTCTTAAACTTTTTGACCTGGAAGGGACAAAGAATCAGCGGTTTATATTTACCCGAAAACTAGGTGCTCTATATTATTTAGTCGATCACGAAATCTTTTGAGTAACTTGCAGCTTTATGTTTTTACTAGCTGACCCGCGCAACTTCGTCTGCGTCTATTGGTAGTATCGCGATGTTATATAGCCTTTCTCGAACACTTTAAGATCCAACACTAAAGATTTTTTCAATTCGAACCAGTAGTTCCCGAGATTAGTTAGCTTAATAATATTATTATAGATTCCTCAGTAACAGCAAAATACCACATTTAAGTCCCAAATTTCATCGAAAACAGAAAACAGCCGTCATCCATTTTGTCTCACGGTTTCAGAAATGATACCATCATCTTGAATGCTGAAAACATCATCAGAAACCCATGAATTTTCTTCCGACCACTAATAAGACGACTAAATAACACAATAACCACATTTCTTTGATGCAATACTACCAAACTAAACTCATTTTACCAACATAACCACAAAAAAATATTTTATTACGCGAACTAAAAACTTTTCCACCAAATTCACATTATTGTACGAGAAACACTCGAGTATTTCCTTATCGTATTTTTCCTTTTTTCGTTACCTTTGTAACTTAATGCTTTGGTCCACTAAACTCCTTATTTAATGTTTTGTACGTGCCTTACTAACAATATTCGTGAAACCAACTCTGAAGGGTTTCTGCTTGAAAACGCCTGAAAAATTGTGAAAAAAAAATGTAATTGAAGTAGAAATATATTTTTACCACTACCAGCGACTTTATTAACGTGTAGGTCGAAAGTTATCCCAAGGGATAAGTTTCATCCAAATGTATACAGCTGGTAAGACGTGATGAGGTAACAAAAAGACAGACAGACTTACTTTCACATTAATAATTAAAAGTAAAAAAATACTCGTATTCTTATATTTGGATTTTTACTTTAAGTGAATTGCCAGTTCGATGTTGTTTGATTAAAAGTAATTTGAATGCAAATAGATATTTGTGTTTGTAAGTAAAATTACAATTTTAAGTTTTTATTCAAACAAATTACTGGAATGTTGATTGAAAACTTTTTCAATTTTATTTATTTTTATACCTACCGTCACTTCTTTATTTTTATAACAGAGTTGGGCTTTGAAATTGAAAACGTAACCAGCTAAGATGAAAACGGTAGGTATTTAATTTGAAAAGTAAAATACATAAAAAGTACAAAAGAAGTAAGTAGTAAGTTATTTAGTACAAAATATATTGCTAAATGCATGTTAGACATGTTGCAAATAAATCATAACTTTCATTTAGAAAAATATAAAACAAGTTGCCAAGATCGCGTAAAATTATATACATATTTTTATTCTCAACATGCTCGAAAACTCCAATAAATTGAATTCCATATTAGAAAACGTCAATTTAAAAATATGACCGAGGTCAGAGCAAGAAGTATTAATATAATAAAACAATTATGATACATTTTCTTTATGGCCGTCGTAAATATTATCATAAATAATATTGTTTTGTTTGGACACTTAATGGCTTATTCGGACTGGACGAAGTTTGACTTATAACGACCGACCGTGGGTGGATAAAACGAGAAAAAGAGGAAATAAAAACAGATTTTTGCAGCTGGAAATAATTTATAAATTAAATTTTGTATGTGGGAGGAATGTATCAGAACTTCATAGCAAAAATTTCATGTATAGACATATACTCTTCGTATTTATTTTGGCTTAGAAACATTACTTCTGAATTACAGTTTGAATGGTAAATGTGCCCACTGAAACTACTAGTTTATGACATCTTTTAAAACTTTGTCTTTAAATTCAACAATAATAATAATAAGCCAATGATGACAGAGAACTTTCCAGGGAAATACTGGCTAAACAAAATTTTGGTCACTACTCAATCAACCCAAAAAAAGTCAATGCATTGCCCTTGGCAATCCAATTATCTCACTCGTCACTCTATTACCTAAACAAAAAACTATTTCAATCTCCTTTCGTTCAGTCTCCATCCAAAAGTTGTCTGTGAGAGATTGCCCCGACAATAAGACCGTCCATTGCTGACTTGTCTTTAAGTCCCGACCAAAAATATGTCTATACATGCATCTGTCTGTGGCATCGCAGCTTTTAAACAGATTAATTGTTTTTTTTTTTTTTTTTGTAAAAATGCGTGTCTAGTAGCATGGGAAATACATTTCTAGTACCTGTTTTTTAAAGGGTGGGAAATCATTCTTTCCTCTGTGGGTGGAGCGGAAGGGAAAAATGAGACTTACTGACCAAAACTCATCTGTGTTCCTCCAAATGCCTTTGCATTCCAGGGCCACGGTGACTCTTTCGAACAAATACCGCAACACTGGCAGATTTGTTATACCTACACCTATTACAGAAATAACTAAATATATTATATAAATTTAAACTGTCCCTTACACTATTGACAGCATGGTCACCCTTCAAAACCAGAGTATTGACCTCGAAACACAATAGCCAACGTGGCTCCAACTTCCAAGCCAACGTTTGATGACAACTTCCACCCTCAATACTTTATACCTACGTCATTCTATTGTATGCAATGTCACAATATTTGTGTACAATGTCTATTGATAATGTACAAAAGAGAGGTCTTAAAAGGTCATGCAATGTTGACATTGTGACTCTGTGTTTCCGATGTTGTGAATTGGATGGGAAAATGTTGAGTTATAAATAGGTGCTGGGAAGTGACCCAGGGTGGTAATGGGAGGGAAGACAGGTTCATCGATGGTAGATATAGGTATTGAGCTAGGTGACCAAAACAAACATTCTATCAGCAAGAACGATTGTCAAGATGTCCAAAATGATGATGATGGGTTTGATATTCGCTACCGAGATGCCGTGAGTGATCAACACAAAATATTTTGAACACTGTACAATCGCTGGTCAAGCACTACAAAGAAAGACCACTGACAAGATGGGATGACGACATAAAGAAAATCGTTGGCCCAAAATGGCTTCAAATAGCCCAGGACAGAGAGAGTTGGCAATCCTTGGAGGAGGCCTTTACCTGAGGGTGGTTCCGCTGAAAGTGAATATAATATGAATTTATTTAAACCGGAAATAATCTTATTATTTTTTTATTTATTTATCCTATACAATTGCTGGTAGAATGTCATTATGTCCGTTTATCTTAAGGTTTAGCCTTGTAAAATAATAATGGGCAAATGATGCCTACAAAGTTTTTGAACAACAATACCGTGACCACCAAAACATCTGACAATCGCGGTGACTTTTCTTATAAACATTTAAATATAGAAACATTAAAATATGAAGACGATAACATGTTCATTAGAGCTGATTACACAATGGTAAAAGCTACCTAATAAGTTAAGCTTTTAACTTAAAACCCATAAAATAATCCTTTTAAACAAAAACACGCTCCTGACTTAACAACATAAAGCGGTAGAGTTTTACAAGCTGATTATAATTATCAAGAACGAATCTCCCACTAAAATAAAACGAGCTCTTTTAATACAGAATTTTCCACAAATGAACACTTAATTAATACGGCAACCTGTACAAAATTGCTCCATGGGAGATGCTATCACAGCAAATGCATTGATACGGAAAATGAGGCAGTTTAACTACTAAATTATCCCGCGTAAAACAGGTTAGTTGGAAAATTATGGTATAGCCTGGCTTATAAGCTGTTTCATAATTACGTACATGATGTAGGTGATGATGCCTTAATATGACAATGGAAGAGCATCATGAATTAATGACATCGGTAACGGGTATCGTGTGAGGTGTGATCCCGTAACTGGGTTTTGATGGTAAAATACTGGTACACAGATGCATTCAGTTGGACTGGAAACCTACTCCAATATAGTTGAGGAAAGGACGGCAAGGTGTTAGGTTTTCACCATCATCATCACCATATCAGCCGAAAGACGTCCACTGCTGGACATAGGCCTCCCCCAAGCGTCGCCACAACGACCGGTCCTGTGCGTCTCGCATCCATCGGCTACCCGCGACCTTCACCAGGTTGTCGGTCCACCTTGTGGGAGCCTTCCAACGTTGCGTCTTCCATAACGCGGTCACCACTCCAGAACTTTTCGGCCCCATCGACCATCTGTTCTGCGAGCAATGTACCCTGCCCACTGCCACTTTAGTTTGGCGATCCTTCGGGCCTTGTCGGTAACCTTGGTTCTTTTGCGGATATCATCATTCCTGATTCGATCACGCAAGGAAACTCCAAGCATTGCCCTGTCCATTGCTGTTGCCCTTTGAGTGACTTTAAGCTTTGTGATGAGGCCCATTGTAAGCGACCACGTTTCAGTGCCGTATGTCATCACTGGCAACAAAAACAAATAAAACTTAGGTTTTAGATATAATTAATTTAAAAAAAAATCTATGTTACACTAGCTGACCAGCGCAACTTTCGTCTGCGTCACATTTTTAATCATGATAAACGGGCTATACCACACTAAAATATTTTTTCAATTCGAACCAATAGTTCTTGGCATTACCGCATTCAACCAAACGAACAAACGAACACTTTTGCTTTATAATCTATCTATTATTACTAAAACATAAAGCTGAAGAGTTTGTTTGTTTGTTTGCTTGAACGCGCTAATCTCAGGAACTACTGGTCCGATTTGAAAAATTCTTTCGGTGTTAGATAGCCCATTTATCGATGAAGACTATAGGCTACATATCATCACGCTAAGACCAAAAGGAGCGGAGCAAACGAAGTTGGTCAACTAGTATTATTCGTATATATTTTCCTTAGAAATTGCAACGAGTACTGATCGTTATGATTGCACAATCTGTGAAAATCTCGTGTCCTACCGTGTTATTTTTATATATTTGTTTACTTTTTTGTTACTATATGTAGGCATACGTTTGACCACAATCTCACTTGATGGTAAGCGATGATGCGGTCGAAGATGGAGCACGCTTGCCTAGAAGCAACCTATTCACTCTTGTCTTAAAGACTCCCAGATTGTAGCTATCAGGAAACACAGACTCTGGCAGGGAATTCCACTCCTTAGCTGTACGCACTATGAATGTGTGTTACTTCTACCTATATTGTCCCACTGGTGAACAAAGATCTCATGGGTTTTTTTCCGAAGTCGCTCAGGCCAATAATGTGATAATGTTGAAAAAAAAAATTGAAATAAAACAGTAAAACCCAACTGGAAAAACCAATTGAAAAGCATGAAACAAGTCCCGTCTGAAATCATAGCCTGAAATTATTCCCAAGACACAGAATAAATTCAGTCAGTGTTGCGCAAAAGAATTGGGTCCGGAAACCTCTCAAACAGAACGACTCCATCAAATTCATTACTGGGTATTTAGATAAAATAATTGGCATACTTATTCACGAATATTATTACAATGGCTAGGAAAATAGACGCAGCTGTATCCATCATTGTAATACCAACATTTGTCTTGGCTGTACTAATGGTCGCAATAAAAAATATTCAGTCTGTTTTTGTGCTAGCATTATTGACTGCCTGGAGGCTTTCAGGAGGTTATTGAACCCCAGCCCCTGATCCAGAAGATTTCGGTAACGATTCGATTCCATAGCAAATCATTGGTGAGGTGAAATATGACGCGGTTTTCGGGCGATTTGTCGTCGAAATGAAAAAGATTACGCCGACAAATATGAGTGACCCTGTGTAGTCAGCTGCTTGTGTTCGTGCTGACCATGGTTTTTTTTATTATTTCTCAACGCCATTTGTATAAATGTTTCTGTTTACCTCGCAAAACAAGACAGAAACAATTATCTATAATGTTCACTTGCAACATTAGTTACTAACTGCATTTAACTCGTAAAGTACATATTTAACAAGAAAACAGTAACAAAAAATCTATCAAAATAGTCATCTTTTTCCTCTTAGAACCGTCACTCGTCATTTGAAAGGTTCATTTGAAAACCAGTGTCAGACAGCATTAGTCAGTCTGGCATATTGCTGAAATGGACCTTTGCAGCCGTGAGACACACATTAGTTTCTGGTATTTAGTGCGTGTTTCATATATGTGCTAAATAAATGTTATTCTTTATTTCTTTCTTTCATTCATTCATTCTTTCTTTCTTTTCTTTTCTGCCACTATTTATCTCTGCACCTCTCAAAGATTGACTGGTAGAAAATACCGAAGGTCACAAAGCCAAATAGCTTAGTTGACTTTCGAGATACAGGCAAAAATATTATTTTTTCCGTTGCACTGCCAATATTTATTTCTATCATGTGCACTATAACTTTTTAAGCTTATGACATACTTACGAGTGTAGTGTACGATAAATTATCTACTCAGCACACTCACTACATTGTCTAAAAGTAGTTGCAAGCTACCTGCATACCAAATAGCTTTGTTGACTGTACCTATTAAGTCCGCTTCTGTACTTCTGTGTGCACAATGTATTAAATACATAGCAGAATCACACAGAACATGATTGTGTCTCTGACATCTTCAAACGATTAACAGAAATAGAACGATAATTTAGATGACGATGGTATATACATGTAGTCATATAAGTATATTGTGGGTTAAGCTCGCCTTTGCATATAAGCTGTCTTATTATATTTGTATCTGTTTATGTTTTTGTTTGCATTAAAGAATACGAACGATTTGTTGTAAAAGTTGGCCTAGGAACAAATAACATGTCCAATTTTCGATACGTGACGAAAACTTTAATTTTTTCCACGCTAGTAGCCCATATTCAGTAGACATTTTAACCCCTGAAATACAGCCCAAGAACTAGGTTAAAACATTTAGGCGGCACTATGAAAGTAATCTTCCGAAATATTCATACCTACATACATTACGGCAGTATATTCTAGTTTCTTATCTACAGTTCTTTTTCCTTCCTAGTTGGCAACTATCCAACATATATAAGCGGTGGATGCATCAGCAGAAGAATATTTACCTTATAGAGAATAACTAGTTAGATATTGTAAGTTGAAAAGTGGAAATTGTCACTGAAGTTTACATAATAGGTAGTGTCATCGTGTCTTCTCGCTTTGGTATTTTAATTATGTGTTATTGAATCAGCGATAGCGATTACCAACAGTCTGTGATGTTAGGGATCGACTACGTGACATTCCGGTACAATAACCTAAGGCACTAGACTAATAATAATAATGTTTGTTTATTCATAAATATGTACATTTTTTTACAATTACAGTGCTTAATCTAAACTTAAAGTACACAAAAGTGTTAGCATCTGAGGCCGAACTAGGTATAACCTGTATTTCAGCCCTCAACGGCGATCCCCCTGAATTACAAATCGAGTATCAGACTAATAATTTTCTGTCAGCGTCACCGTGGCGAACGCGATTGTCTAAACGTCAAAATTACATGGGATTGACAAACGCTGTCAAAAAGTAACGTGATCAACCTTTTTTTGGTATTTTGTACCTCAACATTGACCGGGATGGTTGGCGCTCTTTGGGGGAGGTTTACCAGCAGTGGACGACAATTGACTGATATGATGATGACCTCATTCTTGCTTATCATGAAGTTGGGCCAGGCGTCCGTATAAAGCCGGACATATTCAGGCTTTTAGGAGGCGTGTCCAGCTGAATGAGCCCGTGTCCGGCCTGTACGGCTTTTGTTATGCTTATCGATACTAATATATAAAGCTGAAGAGTTTGTTTGTTTGCTTGAACGCGCTAATCTTAGGAACTACTGGTCTGATTTGAAAAATACTTTCAGTGTTAGATAGCCCATTTATCTAGGAAGGCTATAAGCTATATATCATCACGCTAAGACCAATAGGAGCGGAGCAGACGAAGTTGCGGGGGTCAACTAGTTACTTATAATATTTTACCAGATTTTCACTGAAAGTTGCGTACTGAAGAGTTTGATTCATCCAATTTTGTTATTTCATTGAAACTTAAAACGTTTTTAATTTGACGAGTCAAATAGCCTAAATTTATTAACAATTGTGCTACTAAGTAATATTTTTAAAGACACATAATCCTGAATAGGATACGTTACCCGGCCTTTTTATTTTTATCTAAAAGTCCGGCAATGAACTCGTTACTTCGACTTTCCAGTTATAAGACCTGGCAGCCCCAGCTGGGATTGTGGTTAAATATGACCACATCGACATATTAAAAAAACACACGTAGGTACCATTCTTTTTGACGGTACTTCATTTTCTACACTAATATTATAAAGAGGAAAGATTTGTTTGTTTGTTTGTTTGAAATGAATAGGCTCCGGAACTACTGGACCGATTTGAAAAATTCTTTTAGCATTGGATAGCTACATTATCAGGGAGTAACATAGGCTATATATTATCCCCGTACTCCCACGGGAACGGGAACTACGCGGGTGAAACCGCGTGACGTCCACTAGTCGCTAATAAAATCTCATTTAGCTAGGATCTTGTGCACTATTATTTTATCGCCGCAACGTTTTCTTATTTCATTCTTCCCTGTCAACCGTCACGCTATCATTTACTTCCTTTTCTTTTATTTTCATATCATTCTTCTCACAATTATGTGTAACCCTTTCTTTCTCTCCATTATCTTCATTTCTTCTTTCTTTCTTTCATCTCTTTCTTTAAAGAGAAATAGCTCGAACTGTGAGCTATTTTGCTTTAAACGGAGGACTAGCAGGTTGGATTGGTATTTCACCTGATAGTTTATATTAAAAATCCAAAAGTGAAATACAAGCAAATAGTGTAACTATGTTGATCGTTTGGTATAAAGATGCAGAGGCAGCAAAGCAAATATTTTACTTTGAGCGACTACAGACTGACCTCCAAATCCTATTACTCCGCAATGCTTTGAGATTCGGTTTGACCGCATGTCGGGCTTTGGGTTCCTGAATACCTGAAGCCATCGCCATTATAAAACACCACGTTGAGTGTAAACCTGGCCATAAGGTACAGGTACACCCAGGCATGTATAGGAAGCTTACCCCTCTAATAAATACGAAGTATGATCAATTTAAAAGGCTTTTAAAAGGCTTGTAAAAGAACATTACCTGTCGCTGTGATTATCGATAGTCGTCATTTATTTTCACTACTTGTATACTTGGTATGTATGTATTTATGTATCTATTATATGGCTTTTTATTTATGTATATGTGTATCTATTATGTTATATTATAATTAAATTAGATTTTGTCACACCAATGACAGCCCCATCTCATGTCCTGGCAAATACTGTCCATCCCAGGTTGTCTGGAAGAGATCGCGGAATGCGATAAGGCCGCCCATTGTATGTGTTTAGTTTTAAGTATCCTTTTTGTTTATACTTTTGGTGTACAATAAAGTGTATAATAAATAAATAAATAAAAATAAAAAAATAGTGTACATAATAGATCTTCAAAGTTAGAGTGCACAGGCTCCTTCTGGGTAAGCTCGCTCCATCGTAGACTTTGTCTCTGTCATCTCTGACCTAGACTAGAGTCAAGAGCAAACCCATCACAAATAAAAATAAAAAAACTACTATTATAAGATGCACATGGAGTTTCTCCCTATTTTTCTACAAAAAGATCTGTGGGTCTAAAAAGAGCACTTTAGTAGAATCAGCTAGCACATCACGCTACCCGAAACTGTCAAATTATCTCAATCAAACTTGAACCTAATACTTTAGCGATAAAGATGAAAATGGAATTTGACAGGTTGTTGTATGATTTATGTTATGATTCTACTAAAGTGGACTTTTTAGACCCCTGATCTACGAGTGACTGTCTGGCCGACTTCAGACAAAGAGACATTTATTCATTGATATATAAAAAACCCAAGATGCACAGTCTCGAACAAATGCCACACTCGAAACTGTCGTCAAAAACCGACATGTATCAAGTGTCATGTGTGAGTTGTGTGTAGTTATACTCTAAACAATTTTTTTTGCAAATTCAACCTTACACGGATCGCTTAAAGTTGTTTTTACAAAGCAGTGCAGTATGGCGAGCGATGCGAGACTCTTTGAAACTTGCGCACAATTATACATTATTCGCTTGTTTTTTGCGGATGTTTTTGAGATGCTGAGTGTGTATCTTGGGTGTTTTATATATCAATGCATTTATTGTTAAAAAGTTCCGCATTTTATGATTGACAAGTGTAATCAAAATGTCACGTGCACAATCCCTTACACTTGAGCTTTTCGACAATCTTTACTTAAGATAGAATGAAATCACATTCTATCTTTAGTAAAGATTGTCGAAAAGCTCAAGTGTAAGGGATTGTGCACGTGACATTTTGATTACACTTCTCACTATCTAGAGGTGCTAAACAATTTAAAGCCTGGAAATGGTTTAAGTTGAATGTTTAAAGTTTATATAAAACTACGACGTCTCTACTACAAAATAAATACCGCATATAATCATGTATCATAACAGAGTATCATAAAGAAGAGACTATTCCCGCTAACAAATTCCCCAGTGGGCATAGTGTTTCCACAGTAAGTCATCTCTGCCCATAATTTTGCTCCGCCTACGCATTTGCGATGACCCTTACTGTCTTAACGATCCATGTCTATATAATTTATATTTTCTACGTTTTAGTTTTGTGCAGAGAAATAGGGAATTATTATCTTGCTGGCTAGTGCTAAAATATTTGCATTAAGATTGAAAAAAGTTACTATAATTATTTTGTAACTACTAAACTGATGTAAAAAACTGTTCGTGGAATTTCTTGTAGTGTTATTCAAAGTCGAAGTCAAAAGTAATTTATTCAAAATAGGCTGAGTACCAGCACTTTTTGAACGTCAACGTTTACAAATAGACAGTCCCCCAAAACGCCCGCCCGTCGCCTCTTCCTAGTATTTTAGCTGTGGAGAAGAAGTGGCCAACAAACTCCCCAGCAACACATCTGTCTGTTGAGTTAGATGAACTCGCATTTATACATTCTCCATAGAGATCTATCCCTTGGACATACAACTAGCTTTATGTTTTTGACTAAACGTCAGGGCCGCTGCAAAACACAAAATGGCGAAATGGGGTTTCATAGACCCATTGAATACTCAATGCGAGTGCGGTGCCTCTGTTCAAAACATGAGCCACAATTTAAAGTGTCCAAATGCCCATACACCTGTACTTTGACGGAATGCCACTGCTGCAGCCGGGAATGCTGCAATTAACGTAGCTACCTACTGGGTCCAAACGTTCTGGAGAGTTGTCCATAGATTCAAAAAGAAAGAATGGGCCTCCTAAATGCAAAAAGTTTTGTCCTCAAGAGACAGTTAAAATAATCCAATGAGAAATTTCAAAAAAACAGCTTTATTTAGTATTAGTATTGAATTATTTTGTAGCGATGACATAAGTAACAGCATTCTATAAAACAAATCTTTTTTGCATATATACTGAAGCTGATATTGAGAAAACGATAAGTACATTAATACTGTAAAACCATACAGAGATTTTATGTAGTAAGTGTAATATAATAATCCTCTAACATACCACTATAAGTCCAGCTCAACGTTACGACAAATAATATTGTCTTTTCAATGCTCCATCAAATATTTTCCTCAGCCTCAATCTAATATTATATTTCTAAATAAATGTTATGATATTATTTTCTCGGTTCCGTTTATTTAGACGACAATACTTAGGCTGGATTTCCAGTAGTTTTTCGAGGAAAAATCTATCAACGAAATTGATTTAATGTATTTTTATTTTTGTACATTATATTTGGGCTGTTTGGGAATAATGGCGAGTCTTATCATTGTCCGTTCCTTTTGACCTCGAAACTGCATTATAATAACAACTATTACTATACTAAACTTCAATAAAAAAAAAACTCTTAACTAAACTAAAATAAGGCGTCATTAAATTCCTCCGCATCGCTGGCCACTGGTAATGTGCCCAAATGGCTGGCAGCATTGCCACGTTGTATGACAATGCTTATCCTTTGCCCGAGGTAAGAGCCAGTCCTTGATTCACGTGAAGTGTCAACCTCAGAAACAGTAATATCCGTGTCGGACAGCCGTTCTATTGGACTGAAAGAGTAAAGGAACAAAGAGTGCACTATAATATGTCCTGCTTGCTTGGTTAATCTTGGTTAGGGTTGACCTGTTGACCGAAATTCTGTTGGGAAGATTATGTTATCCTGAGGCCCTAGACAAAGTTGACACTTTGTTCTACACCAAAAATAGTTAAACAACAAATAAACAAGTTTAATTCAATGGGTACAGTTAGTTACAGCGATATCTACCAGACAAACTTTGGGTGCCCAGACCTACATAATCTACACTACTGGTTTGAACTGAATTATTTTAGTGTTGGATAGCCCATTTATCGATGAACGCTACAGGCTATATAACATCACGCTACGACCAATAGAAACGGAGCATTAATTAAAATTTAATGCGGACGAAGTTGCGCGGGTCTACTAGTAGTTTAGATAAAAACTCACACGGAAAAACAAAAAACCACTGCGACTGAGCCAGTTACCCACCAAATCCACCCAATAGGACAACGACCCTATAAATAAAACGACAAGGCCTCCAAATGAAATATTTAAAAACAACGAACCTTTTGATAAATGTCCGTAGAACATGAAAATTTTACTGAAATATGTTTATTTCTATGAAGGTAATTTTGTAGTTAATGTGTGCGTGTGTGTATGTGTGTGTGTGTGTGTGTGTTCCCTATGACCGGTAAGCTTCTACGCTTGTTCCATAGAAGATCTCATCCATCGTGAACCATCAGGCAAGATCGAGGTTAAGAGCTAGCTAAACAATATATATAAAATTCTTTCATTACTGACTGAGTGACTGACAGACAACGCACAGCCGAAACTACTGGTCGTAGAAAGCTGAAAATTTGGCATGTACACGGTACATGTACACCCTACACTCCGTAGCACTAAGAGAAGATTTCCCAAAATTCCTACGAGAACGAGAAAAAAACCGTATACGCGCGTACGAAGTCGCGGGCAAAAGCTAGTCTTTACTAAGATTATAAAGAGGAAAGATTTTTTTGTTTGTTTGTTCCGAATAGGCTCTGAAACTACTGGACCGACTTTAACCATTTTTTTTTCACCAATTGATAGCTGAATTATCAAAAAATAACATAGGCTATAATTTACTCGTATCATCAAAAAAACCAGACCCTTAAGAAAATTGCAGCGCGGTCGAAGAGCTAGTCGTTAAATAAAAAAGCTTTGTATGTAAACCTTGACTGTCCAAATCACCATTTCTAGGAAAGCAATGTCGTTACCGTAGATTTTTTTGTTTGAAGCAACTTGGATTTGTTTTTCCATAAAGTGGCAAATTTCCTACCTCTTTTCCCAGATTTTAGAAGATTAAGGGGCGATTTTTCAATAGTCAGATAAATTATATCAGAGGAATAAAAATGGCGGTTTGACAGCTTTTGCATTGAAAATTTGTCAAACAGTCATATTTATTCTTCTAAATTTTCAGACTATTGAAAAATCAGCCCTAAGAAACACACTAAGAATAAAAAATCGTAACAAAGGAAATAATGTGTTACCCACATAACATTATACAAAAACATACATACATAAAATAATTCAAAACAAACACGAAATTAAAAGCGAAACTATGCCATTACTCGGTCAAAGTATTACAGAACATTCTCGAAACAGAATAATGTGAAATGCATTTAGTTGGCTTTGTTTATGTAAGAGGAAATGCTCAAAATTCCACATGTTGGGAGGATGAGAAACATACGTAACGTTTAAATGGGTATTATTTCTATTATATGCCCGTAGTGTCCCACGGCAGGGCAAAGGCAAAAGGCACAGACAGACAGACACGCGTGTGTTCCTATCCATAAGGATTACGTTTCTTACGGATGTTCGGAATCCAAAAAATCTCATTTTCCCTACTTTTTAGGGTTCCGTACCCAAAGGATAACCAACGGAACGCTATTACTAACCTCCGTTGTCTGTCCGTCCGTCTGTCCGTCCGTTTGTCAGCGGGTTGTATTTCAAGAGCCGTAATAGGTAGATGGCTGAAATTTTAACATATTGTCTATTTAATTTAACACCCGTAGAAGGATGAATATGCATTGCATGCCAGAGGACAATACAACAGTCTAAGTTGCAAACTGTACGACTGTATTAATAAGGAACTGAAAATTGCAGGACTAAACAAACGCAAAGTAAAAGATAAAGTAACTGATTGGCTACTCAAAACGGACTATCAAAAGACTGAAAATTTACTAAAATTCACTGTATAATCCATGACCGAGATGTCATACACACACACACACATACTTACACACAATCACTCACACGCACACACACTCACCTCTAAACCTTAAAATAATCTCTTAATTTCTTAAAATTATAAAATGTTCACGTTCACAACTAATGTACCTACCTAAAGCAACCAAATTGTAACAACATCTATGACTGAACACTGAGTCCTAAATACAAGCGACAGCTTAGTTTGGGAACCAGTATCAGCAACTTTCGCGATTACTGTTCATTTTTATTTAGATGTAATAATATTGTGAATGATTTATCGGTACCAATAATAAACATTTTTGAAGTGAAAACTTCTTTAGCGGCGTTGAGCACTTTTCTGTAATGGGTATAAAATCTTAAACTCGCGTCAGGGTCACGTGACCCGATCGCAAAAAGCGTAAGACGGACTCGCGTCAGGGTCACGTGATGCGAAAAAGCGTAAGATCGAGGGAAAGGGAGAGGAACTAGTATCTCCCACTCTTTCTACCGTGCCTGAGTGTGCTGCTCCGCTTAGGCGGCACAGGGCGCTTGCGCGAATGTCCGTCTGTGTTTATGTACAGCGTGCCACGCGTATCCAAGGATACGAAATTACGGAATTACGAAATTATGGATGAAAGTTGATTTTTCTAAGAGATAAAAATTAATGTAATGTATAAATAAATAACGATATAATATTATGAATAATAACATGTAAATTGTCATATTTGTGTACGATAGCGCAATAAATAAACATTGTATTCTACCTCATAAATGATAGTATTTTTGTACTTATAATTAAACACAACGTTATTTTTTGTTGTTTTTATGGTTCGTTTTGTTTATGTCAGGAACTGTGTCAAGATTGACATCTGTCACTGACAGTCGCTGTCGCGGCCACACGTCAGTGTCTTTTTGTTTATTTTGCTGTCGGTGGTTTGTCTATGATGTGACCGCGACAGTAAGGATGTATTATTTACATGTTTTCACTTCTGCCGGCACTCCCGGAGTGCTACCGGTGTTTTTTTTTTTTATTATTATTTCTGTTGCCGCTATAACAATAAATAATAAAAATTAAGGTTTATGGTACGGAGCCCTTCGTGTGCGAGTCCACTCGCACTTGGCCGGTTTTTAGGGTTCCGAAAAAAAAGGAACCCTTATAGGATCACTCGGGTGTCTGTCTGTCTGTCTGTCCGTCTGTCACAGCCAGTTTTTTCCGGATCCACTGGACCGATTCTGTTGAAATTTGGTAGACATATGGACTTCTATGACCCAAACACGGACGCGTTACGTAAATCATTAAATTTTTAGTATAGGGGTCACTTTTAGGGGTCAAACTGCAAAATTAAAAGTTTTTTGAACAATATCGTGTGACATATCAAATGAAAGGGCTTACTGTGAAGGTTTTAATTATATTTTTTTCATAATTTTAAAATAAATGATTTAGAAGTTATTCAAGAAATTAGACGAAAAATGACCATTTTCTTCGAAATCGAAACTTCAAATCCCCATTCGATGACAGCCCTCAAAAACTGGCCAAGTGCGAGTCGAACTCGCGTGCATAGGGTTCCGTACGAATTAAAAAAAAATTAACATGTTATTTGAACACTACAGACTTCTGATAGGTTTTCCTGTAATATTTAGGTAAAGATCTATTATCCCCATTTTTTTCAAAATTTTAGGCTCAGTAGTTTCGGAGATAAGGGGGGGGGGGGTATTGCATATCAGACTTGGGTAGACTGTTGATCCTAAAACTGTTATGCTATATTATAAAATCTAATTGTGCACAGTTACGCAATAAATATTTTTTATTCTAATTCACACAAAAAAATATTCTATGGGTATAGCGGCGCTAACAGCGACATCTACCAGTTAATCGAACATATAAAAATCTATGTCACGGTGTTTGTTACCGAACTCCTTCGAAACGGCTCGAGCGATTTTCATGAAATTTTGTGTGTATATTCGGTAAGTCTGAGTGTGTTTTTCAACTGCCCAACTTTAAACAAACGAATAATCTCTCCATTGGTGAAATCGCTTTTCTCCAACGAGTGTCATTTTGTGCGCGTGGCAACGAAAACAAACTGATCACTGAGCGGCACGTGCACAGCCCGGCCAGGGCCCGGTAGCTTCCCTGACGGGACACTGGACCGATTCTGTTGAAATTTGGTAGACATATGGACTTCTATGACCCAAACACGGACGCGTTACGTAAATCATTAAATTTTTAGTATGGGGGTCACTTTTAGGGGTCAAACTGCAAAATTAAAAGTTTTTTGAACAATATCGTGTGACATATCAAATGAAAGGGCTTACTGTGAAGGTTTTAATTATATTTTTTTCATAATTTTAAAATAAATGATTTAGAAGTTATTCAAGAAATTAGACGAAAAATGACCATTTTCTTCGAAATCGAAACTTCAAATCCCCATTCGATGACAGCCCTCAAAAATTGGCCAAGTGCGAGTCGAACTCGCGTGCATAGGGTTCCGTACGAATTAAAAAAAAATTAACATGTTATTTGAACACTACAGACTTCTGATAGGTTTTCCTGTAATATTTAGGTAAAGATCTATTATCCCCATTTTTTTCAAAATTTTAGGCTCAGTAGTTTCGGAGATAAGGGGGGGGGGGGGTATTGCATATCAGACTTGGGTAGACTGTTGATCCTAAAACTGTTATGCTATATTATAAAATCTAATTGTGCACAGTTACGCAATAAATAATTTTTATTCTAATTCACACAAAAAAATATTCTATGGGTATAGCGGCGCTAACAGCGACATCTACCAGTTAATCGAACATATAAAAATCTATGTCACGGTGTTTGTTACCGAACTCCTTCGAAACGGCTCGAGCGATTTTCATGAAATTTTGTGTGTATATTCGGTAAGTCTGAGTGTGTTTTTCAACTGCCCAACTTTAAACAAACGAATAATCTCTCCATTGGTGAAATCGCTTTTCTCCAACGAGTGTCATTTTGTGCGCGTGGCAACGAAAACAAACTGATCACTGAGCGGCACGTGCACAGCCCGGCCAGGGCCCGGTAGCTTCCCTGACGGGACACGGATGCACGGTCACTGCCCTGACACTGCACGGCCACGTCCCGTCTATGTGTGGATCAACCTTTAATCGAATATATAAAAATCTATGTCACGGTGTTTGTTACCGAACTCCTTCGAAACGGCTCGAGCGATTTTCATGAAATTTTGTGTGTATATTCGGTAGGTCTGAGAATATGTGGTAGGTGATGGTAGGCTATTTTTTTATATGGCAAAACAACGTTTGCCGTCAGCTAGTAATACTTATAAAAATCTCTAATAATGTTTTGTTTGTAAATCAAACCATTTCTGATAACTATTAATTGTACTGTTATAGTGATTACGCTATTGATCCTTTCGTGGATTGACATCATATCATAGATTACATCTACATTTATAGCCCACATTCTAGAACAAAACTCAGTCATTAATCTCGATTTAAACCTAGCCTTCAGTGAGATACTTACATATAACACATTGTATTTAGGATCCATTGAGACAAAAAGATTTATATCCCAAAACGAGACTATTTGCGTTATTAATGTTACTCAATAGAAACAATACATTTGTTCGAGAAATACCCGATAACGACTACGATATAGTTACATCATCAATTGCTTTTAAGCTTTACTTAACTATTGATCTTATTGTTCAGTTATTATACTACTAGCTATTTCTATATTTGAAAGAAATGCTATGAATTTTTTTACCTTTTACAAACAATAATATTTCTTTCTTCCAACTACGCAATAATTTCATCATAACTAACCTAAATAGTGAGAAAAAAGCAACACTTTACTGCTTCAGAGTAAAACAGTGCAGTAATGTTGTATGAAAATCCATTACTGCATTATGGTTTTCACCCTAAAGTCACAAATCCCTGGTGACTGTCTAATCGCAGGCTTCACCTTTACAATCATGGCCAACTAGATTTATAACAGCCAATCAGCGCTATTCTGACCACACAACAGGCTAATCGCAGGCTACAAGCATGACCAACTAGTTTTCTACCACCCAATCAGCGCTATTTTTATTCCCGGGAGCACTTGCAGAATAAATGTAAGTACGACCATTGCCAAAAAAAAAAAAAGAATTGGCGCGAATCGAATCGCAACCTTTTTCGATTTGACTTCAGTTCTTTATTCGGTAGTTGAAAGAAAAGCAAATTATGAACCTCGCGAAAGTGACGTTTATAATTGCACTCGTGATTTAGAGCCCTCGCTAAATTTCGGGCTCCAAACTAACACTCGATGCAATTATAAGTCACTTTCTGCTCGATGCAACAATCTACTAATAATCTGTACAGCCTTTACCTACTTTGTTGGATTCGACTACCAGTTTAAGCAGATGCAGCTGAATACCAGCATCTTATACGTAGATACTGCTTGTCTGACTATTACAAACCAGCAATTGGTTTACATGGTACACCTTGGAAAGGCTGGTGTCAAACTGGACTATCCTAACGGCTGTCAAAAATCCACAAATGATAGCCTGGACCATCAGTGTCCGAGGCAAGGAAGAGTACCGGTATGTGATAAATGGTCAGATGGTCAGCCATCTAAGGAACGACAGGCAAGCGTTACTTAACCTCGAAAAGCGACCAGAGTGGTTGTTATTACTTAGCTTCTCCCAGTTCTTGTACCTTTTACAAACATAAAAAATAAAAATCAATTTTGGTTTTATAATTTTAGTCTAAATTTTGCCATTAGCTGACAGCGTTGAGGGTGAATGTTTTTATGCTATATTTTATATTGTGTTAGTTTTTCGTTTATTTAGATATGAACTAGGTACAGCATTAAAGTACTAAATATATACACTTAAAATAAAATATAGTTTAGTTCAATTTATATGTAAATTTTATTATTTACTAGTGGACGTCACGCGGTTTCACCCGCGTAGTTCCCGTTCCCGTGGGAGTAAGAGAATAAAATATAGCCTGTTACTCCCTGATAATGTAGCTATCCATTGCTGAAAGAATTTTTCAAATCGGTCTAGTAGTTTCGGAGCCTCTTCATTTCAAACAAACAAATCTTTCCTCTTTATAATATTGGTGTAGATAAAATTGTGTGAATGTGTATATAAATAAAACAAATTATATGCTAACATCAACAGTCAAGCCTTGTCAGTAAAATAAAGTTATCTAAAATGATTTCCCCACCCCGAAAACCCATTTCAACACAACACAAACAAACATAAAATACAAACATTATTTAAAAACAATATCCCTACTTAGTTCCCAATAATCCCAACAAAATATCTTCACCATTAACTTCAGCATTAACTTACAGGAAATCGATACTTCCTAAGAGGCCTCGAACTTCAAAAAGGTCTAACCTAACGACGTGTCCTAACTATACAAGTTATTAGCCACAGAATGTCACAAGTCGAAATAGTAAGTTTTATATTTCTGTTTAATTTATGTGGAAAATACCCACCACCCTAACTGTTTATTTTGTTTAAATTAGTCTCCATTAATAGTCACGCATTGTCAGTACAAATGAGGTGACCTATAATTCGTTCCCCACAGCGATAAAAAAAAACTGTTTTAAAAAAAGCACAATCGAGCATCAATAGTTTATAAATTTCAATTTAATTTATTTATTCAGACTACAAATGCCGTCCATATGATAATATTCATTACTTAAAAACAATATTCTTACTTAGTTCCCAATAAAATATCTTCACCAAAAACTTCAGCCCTAACTTACAGGAAATCAATACTGATAAAAGTCCTCGAACTTCAAAAAGGTCGAACCTAACGACGTGTCCTAACTATACAAGTTATTAGCCCAGCGCGGCGCCCCCCTTAACGAAAGTTTAATCTGGCGCTAGCTGTATCATGTTAGGTTAAACTCAGTTTGTAATAGGTTTGGCACTTGCCTGTTGAGGTGGGTGCTTTGGCATTTTGATTTTATGGACTTTGAATTTGGTGATGTTGACCATCTTGATTGGGAGGATTATAAGTAAAGATGTGATAGAGACAGTCGAGATTTTTGGGAAAATAGGTATTCATCCGAATTGAAAGTGTTTTATTTTTAAACGTTTTTGAGGGTTTGGCGAGACATGTTATGTAATTGGCGACTGTGCAAGTCCAAGTCGTACAATCCTATACTTAAGATTAGTTGCTTTCCTATATAAGTCAAGTATATCTACACTAATATTATAAAGAGGAAAAATTTGTTTGTTTGAAATGAATTGGCTCCGAAACTACTGGACCGATTTGAAAAATACTTTCAGCAATGGATAGCTACATTATCAGGGAGTAACATAGGCTATATTTTATCCCCGTACTCCCACGGGAACGGGAATTACGCGGGTGAAACCGCGTGACGTCCACTAGTAATTTACAATTCCCCCATCAAATCTCACCTGACCTACCTAATTCAAGTCTGGGGCTCTGCAGCTAAAACCGACATAAAAATTTTACAAATCGATCAAAATAAAATAATTTAATTAAGTACTCTTCCATCTTGACTACTTAACGCCAACTGAAACTGTCTTTCATAAAACCAAATTAATGACTCTTGCTCAAATGTATAAATTCCATACCTGCATTCTTATACGGAAGATACTGACAAAAGACTCACATTCTCAAATAATTTTTACTAAAAAAGCGCTAGTTCAGACCCGGTTATTGAGAAATGCCAACGATATCTGCCTATACAGTAGACCACGGACCAATTATGGTACTAGAAATATTAGGTATGAGGGTGCCAAAATGTATAATTAATTGCCGAAAGATATAAAGGAAATATAATCTTTCCCCCTATTTAAAAATAAACTAAAATTCCACATAATGAAAAATTTTCAATTATTTAGTCTAACTTTTTCATAACCCTCACTTTTACATAAACTTAAATACTAATAATAAAAACTTTTAGTAACTCCGAAATTGTCCTATGTACTATGTAAATAACAAACTGAAATAAACACCTAAAAAAAACTCCTTATTGAAAAAATGGCGTCAAAAAATTAATTGATCCTATTATAATAAAAACTAAATCACGTATCCACAACAAATACAACATAAGGAATACCTAATGCAGTAATAAAACTAAGTTAAAAAATATATATATATAAAAGATCAAACATTACAATTAAAAAAATTAAAGACAAACGATTATGGTTTTAATAGCAACCATGATAGAAACTGTGTTTCGATACGTAATAAGGACTCAGTCTCGATGTTTTTTGCAAATTACCTACATAAAGTAAAAATGAAACAAAAATAAAAAAAAAATCTTCTAAACTCGACCTCTTTTAGCATAGTCTCAATTACTAACATAGGGATAAGGTAGTGACTAACACTATTGTACTTCTAACTTCAAAATATCGTTCCGATCCTCGTTCTAAGGAACGTTTATCTTATGTAACCAGTGTTTCTCATTATAAGTGAATAATTGTATTCTGTTTTTTGAGAAATAAATGTCTTAAACCAGCAGATTTATTGTACCTACACAAAGCTGTTGGTGAAGTTTTTTTTAATATTTAATATGTTATCTCTCTACCAACCTTGCTTGTCTGGTAAACAATGCCTTAAACAGTAAGTCTGCCCTTGTAGGTATTACAATTAAATATTTTCTGTTTTGGTATGGAACCCTTCGTTTGCGAGTCCGTCTTACACTTGACCGGTTTTCTTAAGTGCAATACATAATTATTCTCTTAATTAACTAAGTTTGGTTTTTGCTTAAGTCTAGTACCACGGCTTAAGTCTAGTATTCAACTCTGAAGGGATTGTATCAAATTTGATTGAACAAAGGTCTTAATTTACCCTATAAAGACCCACATGTGTGATAGTGAAGCTATGGGAAATTTACAAGTAGCAATCATTCATAAAAAAACAGTTTTTTTAGGGTTCTGTTTGTTCGAAGAAAAAACTTCGTAGATTGCAGGAAACTTTTAAGAAGAATATATAACAGTATTAAAAATACATGTGAAATACCCGCGCGTGAGTTTGACTCGCACTTGGCTGGTTTTAAATTTAAACATAGCTCCACGATAGGAAATTCCTTGCATTATCGATGCGTTCACGCTCACAATTTCACAGATCACTAACTCCACAACGCCATTTAAGATCTCATTCTATCAGCAAGGAAACATAGACAACAGTTAACTCTGCAATATTCAGCAACAGAGCAAGTTACTCTACTATCACAGGCTGAACACTACTATATATTCAACAAACTGCAGCACTAATCTTAAATCTTCCCTGAAATTTAATACAACAGCGCCTGTTTGTTCCCGCTCTTCAAATATAAAGTTATGTGCAGACGAGGATAGTGTTTAAGCGAGAAGGGGTGAGTTAGTGTCAATTGACTGGAATGGTGATTGTGTCTTTAAATTTAAAGGCGTGTTCAAACGATGAAAGCTCTTAGGAAAGTAGTAAGCGTTAGTTACTGTCAGTTGACAAGAATTAATTTTAACTCTTACAATATAAATATATTTTCAAACGACCAGGATAAATGGGTGTCTAATTAAGTAGAAAGGAATAGTTACTGTCAACTGAGTAGAGTTAAGACAGTGTGTTAAATTATAAAGGTGTTCAACCAGGCGAGTAGCGGGGGTAGTTAGAGTCGATTGACTGGAATGGTGATTTTGTAGTTTAATTTAAAGATATGTTAAAACGAAGCGATAGAAACTGTCAATCAACTTAGATGGTGCATTCTGTTTGGATATTAGGATGTGTTCCAACAACGGCAATAGCTAAGCGAGTTCTTATTTAAACTTATATTTAGACGGGCATAGTGTTTAATCGAGTTGTAGAGGCGAGTTAGTGTCAATGGACTAGTATGGTGATTGTGTCTTTAAATTTAAAGGTGTGTTCATACAATGATAGTGTTTAAGGAAGTAATAAACTTTATATACTGTCAATTCACTAAAATGATAAGGGTGTCTACAAACGACCTTGATAAGTGGGTGAGCGAGTAGGAAGAGTCAGTTTCTATCAACGACTAAAAAGGGTATTGTCTCTTAAAATGTTACGGTCGTTTCTAACGTAGATAGTGGTGTTGTTAAAAACAAATAAGCAAGTATTGAGCCTAATTTACTGTCAATTTACAAGAATAGTGACTGTCTCTTGAAACATAAAGCTGTACTCAAACGACGATCGTGTTTAAGCAAGTATCAACTTATCAAGCGTTAGTTTCTGCCTCAGTAATTGTAATTTAAACTCACCTTGTCACGTTAATTGATAACTATTGTTAACTGTAGCGTTACCTCTCTCTAATTAAACATGAAACCTTCAGTTTACGTAACGATGTATGTAAAGCTCACCAATCAATATAGGCAGATCAATTATTTTTTGCAGTACAATTTGTTTCAGCATCCGATCCATGACAGTGGCTATTAGTTTTGTACAATTTGGCAAAAATCTCGTGTGAGTGCCTTGTGTATTAGAGAGGTTTTTTGACATCAGAAAAAAAGTTATTTATTTTTTATATATACTTTATTGTACACCAAAATTAAAATACATTAAGGAAACCTTAAACTAAAAAATATACAATTGACGGCCTTATCGCATTACGCGATCTCTTCCAGGCAACCTGGAATGGATAGGGATAACCTGGACACGAAATGGGGTTGCACTTGGTGCAAAAATAAAGTTAACAATTTTAGAAAAAAAAAACAAAACAGTATACTAAAATAGATACACAAATACATATGCATATTAAAAAGAGAATAAATGACAATATTTTAAAAATCAACATCGAAAAAGTAATCACAGCGACAAGTAGTGTTCCTGTGTTCCTAAAGTTGTAAAGGTTTACGTGTTAAACATTTCACTAGACAAATTCATTTACATTATCTGCCTAGTCTTTTCCCAACTATATTGGGGTCGGCTTCCAGTCAAACCAGATTCAGCTGATAGTATTTTACGTAGAACGGCTGCTAACACGGTCGTTCTTGGCATGACAAAAGTCAACCTTACTGGCTTCTGACAATCCTTAACAACTGCTAAAGATCTACAAGTGACAGCTGTGACCAACGGCTTAACGCGCTTTCCGAGGCACGGAGGGAACAAGGTTAAGATGGTTACCTATCCACAGACCAACCTTGGCAAGCGTTGCTTAACCTTGATGATCGACCCGTACGACTGTTATTATTTAGCAAAGAGCTTCTCCTATGACAAATTCATTTACAATGAGCTTTATTTCGGAAATTAAAAGAACGCTCCTCACAAAAGCACTGCTTTCTAATTAGTTACTAAAGGCCGATTTTTCATTCGTGAGACCATTATACAGAAAATAACCTAGACTTTGAGCTTTGAAATAGTTATTTATACACAAAAGGTTTCTATTATCAAAATTCTATTAACAAAGAACTTCTATATAACTCAGAATAAAAGCTGTCTGACGATTGAAAATCATAGTTGTGATATTCCCCGGTTCTTGGAATGTTTGCAAAAGACCGGATTATTGAAAACTATACTGGCTGTATTTTCACTAAAAAACGAAACAGCTGAGTATTCTCTGTAACAGCTTCAATAAATATAAATGCTAGTTGGCCGTTATGAACGTAATGCATTGACAGATGTTCTTTTTTACTACTACAACTATTTTTCCTATTTAGTAGATACTAAAGAAGAAAAATAGGCAGCCGCTCCACGTAAAATACTGGTATTCAGCTAAATCCGATTTGGCTGGAAACCGACCCCAATATAGTTGGGAAAAAGCTAGGCAGATGATGATGGTGATGAAAGAGGAAAAATAAAGAAACCACATTGATTTGACGACAATCAAATCATGGACCTCATCAGAAGGCTCAAAGTCACTCAAAGGGCAATGGAGAGGGCAATGCTTGGAGTTTCTTTGCGTGATCGAATCAGGAATGATGATATCCACAAGAGAACCAAGGTTACCGACACAGCCCGAAGGATCGCCAAACTAGAGTGGCAGTGGGCAGGGCACATTGCTCGCAGAACAGATGGTCGATGGGGCCGAAAAGTTCTGGAGTGGCGACCGCGTACCGGAAGACGCAACGTTGGAAGGCCTTCCACAAGGTGGACCGATGACCTGGTGAAGGTCGCGGGTAGCCGATGGATGCGGGACGCGCAGGACCGGTCGTTGTGGGACAGGTCCTGTTCTTCCAAATACCCATCGCGTTCCAGGCCTGCGGTAACTATTTCACACAATTCCGCAACCCTGGATAGTGCGTACCCCACGGCTGCGTTTTTTTTATGGATGGGACCCCATCAACATCAATTGACTCCTCCCGCTCTGGGTGAAGCAGAAGGGAGTGTCAGACTTTTACTGACTAAAACCCATCCATGTTCCTCCTAATACCCTTTGTGTTCCAGGGCCGCGGTGATTCTTTCGAACAGATTCCGCAACCCTACAAGGCTGCGCCTACAAGCTTAATTTCAGCAATATCGCCAGATAGATGCTGTCCGACGCTAGTCTTCCAATGAACCTTGATTGTCGTGAAACGTAGCAAAAGACTTCAAACATAGCAGAAACTCAATCATTCAAAATTATTTAAACAAAACACTACGAACACATGTCATGGCCCGCTCCGCAACTTCCGACAGTCGAAACTAAAGTTCGGTTCAAACGGCGACAGTAATTTCGCGGCGGCGGATGTAACTTCAGCTTGTCAATTGATGTGAACATGTTACGTTAAACTTGCATCGTTTAATGGCTTAATAGTGGGTTTGGCATTGACTTCCGGTGTGGTAAAAGGGCTTGATTAAGGTAAAGGTACTAAGCGACGAGTACTAGTTGATATTTTTAGACATAAATTTCATTATTTATCATCGTCATCATCATATCAGGCGAAAGACGTCCACTGCTGGACAAGGGCCACCCCAAGTGTCGTCACAACAACCGGTCCTGTGCGGCTCGCATCCACCGGCTACCCGCGACCCTCGCCAGGTCATCGGTCCACCTTGTGGGAGGCCTTTCAACGTTGCGTATTCCGGTACGTGGTCGCCACTCCAGAACTTGTCAGCCCCATCGACCATCTGCGTCAATGTGTCCTGCCCACTGCCACTTCAGTTTGCCGATCCTTCGGGCTATGTCGGTAACTTTGGTTCTTTTGCGGATATCATCAGTCCTGATTATGCATTATGTATAATTTATTCAATCACCTACCAAAACGGTGAAGAAAAACATAGTGAGGAAATCGGCATGCCCTAGAAGTAATAACCAACAATTCAAAGTCTGAATGCTGGACTACGGTCGACTCCACCTCATACAAACAGTGTAGAGCTATGGCCCAGCAGTAGGAACTATCTTTTTCTCCCCGTAGGAATTTCGGGGAATCATCTTAGTGCTTCCCTTTTTTTCTTTTTTTAAGCATGGTTTTTTTTTACTATTAAAAGGCATACTTTTGACCACTATCTCACCTGATGGTAAGCAATGATGTGGTCGAAGATGGAGCACGTTTGCCTAGAAGTAACCTATTCACTCTTGGCTTAAAGACTCCCAGGTTTTAGCTATCAGGAAACACAAACTCCGGCAGGGAATTCCACTCCTTAGCTGTACGTACTATGAATGTATTCCGTTATGTGCGTGTGGGTGGGATGTCCACCATGTATCGGTGGCGCATCGCCGTTCGTCTTGTGGTCCGATGACGGAACGGGCTTGACGGAATTAAATCATGTAATTCCGTCGCACACTCACCAAAATGCAACCGATAGAAAATCGACAGGCCAGCAACTCGGCGTCGATGCTCAAAACTTTGGAGCTTCGACTCCACGAAATCATCAAATGACTCCTCCCGCTCTGGGTGAAGCAAAAGGGAGTGTCAGGCTCTTACTGAGTAAAACCCATCCGTGTTCCTCCTAATGCTCTTTGCGTTCTAGGGCCGCGCTGACTCTTTCGATCAAATTCCGCAACATCTTAGTGCTTTCCTACACTCCCCAAAGAAACTAAATGCCAAGTTTCAGCTTTCTACGACCAGTCGTTTCGATTGTGCGTTGTCTGTCAGTCACTCAGTCAGTAACGGAAGAATATATCTACATATTTGTTGATTCAAATGATTGAATTCGCCTGACAATATCCCCATTACAAATCACCCATTCACAGGGAGACCGCAGCCAAGGATGATCGGAACCGTAAAGTCAGACGCCCATCAAAATACGCTCATTACGTAGCAATAAGACATTAATCACAAATACTCGATATCACAAAAAACCTTGAAAAATCAGCACGATCATGCATTTCAAAACTGCCTTCAAAATTGTCAACCCCAGGCTTCCCTTATCTTGTTACAAAAGATCTTACGCAGAATTTGGTAACGCAATCGAAAAATTAAATTAAATTATCCGCCCTGTAGTCAAGGCCTTGCCCTCGTCACAAAGAAAATCGAATAACCTACACAAAATAAGTACAGAAGATCCACTATCGACTAAAATGACCATCGACATCGACTATTCGGCCGTCATAGGAATAAAGGACGTAACCGATAACCGACAAAGAAAATAACAGCTAAGTTCGGAAATCGATTACTTTGTTTTGTGTAGATACGTCATTTTTAAGGTTCCGTACTAAAATGGTAAAAAGGAACCCTTTGGGTGTGACCGGACCAGTCGTGGCGACGCTTGGGGGAGGACTATGTCCAGCAGTGGACGTCTTTCGGCTGATATGATGATGATGATGATGGTGTGACTAAGTCTGTCCTTCTATTCTCTTCTATCTTAAGAACTACTAATGCTATCAATTTGAAATTTTCAATAGTTTTAAATAAAGTTTGTTATGCGTTTGTTCAACTATTTTGCAAATAAGAAAGAAATAAAAATGAATATATTTTTTGCAACAGCGACTGAAAATGGTTCTTCAAAATTTAAAGTGGGACTACTAGGGCATGCGGGGTATTATATGAAAGAGCGCTATTTGCACATTCTCAAACATTTTTTCTTTTTTTTGCCGCTTTTTTTCGACTTTTGACGATTTTTTTAAATTACATTAGTTCCACTATCGGTCAAAAGATGGCGCTGATCTATTACTGCAATAAACACTGCAGTGTTAAAATTCTCTTAGGAATATAGGTACTCACCGATGAAAATTTAGAAAGATTTCACGTTGTATATGACGGTACGGAACCCTCGGTGCGCGAGTCCGATTCGCTCTTGACCGGTTTTTTCTTATGGCGGCAGTATTTTAGTCTCTAGACGCCTCACACAAGTCACGGTACGCGACACATATTTCTGTGTCATGTTGTGTCGTGTCACTCACGTAGCGTAGGTAGCCTAACTCGTGGCTAAAGAATAACAGCCACACTGGTCGATCTTCAAGGTCACGCTTGCCATGGTTGGTCTGTGGTTGGGTGACCATCATAACATACGAGTTTCCTCCGTGTCTCGGAAAGCACGTTAAGCCGTTGGTCTCGGCTGTCATTTTTTAATCTTTGGCAGTCGTTACGGATTGTGGAAGTAGTTACTGGGTTGTGGAGGTCTGTTAGGCAGCGGCTCCACTTACAATACTGGGATTTAGCTCAATCCGGTTTGAGTGGAATCCGAACTCAATATAAATAGTTGGGAAAAGGCTAGGCAGATGATCATATACATGACATACAACTAGAGGTATAACACGCTTTACGCTCAACGAGTGCAAGCACTCGCGAGCCGCGATTGTCATTTGTTTTGAAATAATAATAATAATATATCATTTAATTCAGGTAACACAGACCCATAACATATATACCTTACAGACTATCATACATATTTATAAAAACATAAATTAACTATTGTACACGAAGTGACGGCGTCGTGTTGCGCTGCGTGGTGTCGCGTAGCCTTCCGCGAAATCGCCGATACACGACACCCTTCGGCCAAAACTCTTCCTTGAGGAAGGTCTCAATATGATGAGTCGGTACTCGCACCACAAACGACTTGAAATTCGTGTTGTGGCGCGACTCCAACTTCTCGACCCTCAAGATCCAGTTGGTCTTTGCTCGAACATACTCCACGATCTCCTCCACCTTCGTGGTGTGATGTAGGCGGGATACATAGAGCTGCGTCGAAGGTATTAAGGTAATGCCATCCATACCCGTCTTTGTATGCGTGCGCCTGTTTTTGCACGAAATATGGATCCAACCTTCTGTTGTTTTACTATTGTATGTCGAATAACAGGAAAAAAAATATAGTATGTTGTTATTTTTGAATGTGTTAACGTAGAGGGTGACATGTCTCGAGCATGGTTTGTTTGTTTTATTATTAGCTGTTTGTATTGTGGGGGCTTTTGTTTCGATTCTAGAAGGATCATGGTTTAAGCTTACATGTGTTATGAATTATCAGGTTTTTCGTTATAATTCGTCGTATTACCAGCTTGTAGGTTACGTCTCGGGGAGTGTGTAATTAATACCACCAAGCCTTTTCCATCGGACTAAAAATAATAATTTATTTATTTAATTTGACAACGGTGTTCCAATGGTTAGTACAACAATAACTTATCAACTAAGGGTTAGTAATATTTAATTTAATCTATTAATTAGTTAAACAAGTTTTATTCATCATTGCCGCACGAACAACCGGACAGAGTGTCTGAGTATTGGTGCATCGTGTTTTTCGGCTAGGGTTTTCAAAATGCTGTTGGTGCTAGCCCTCACTCTGTTTAGTAGTGATGTGGAATTTTTCCTCAGAATGGCATAGAAATCGTCGGTTCGCGCTACAGAAAACATGCTAGATGCGCTGCAGAATCGGGGCAACCTGAACAGCATCCTGAAACCATTATTATATCGCACCCGCAGAGCATCTAGTGCCTTCCGCGTACAGTTGACCCACAAACTGCCCGTGTAGAACGTTTGACAATAAGCTTTAAACAGAGTTTTCTTGACCTCGTTTGCACGAGCGAATCTGTGAGCCAACATGTTGCATCTGGCAACATTGAACGTGAACGCAGGGCTCTACCCTGCGTTCACGGTCAACGTCTACCTGATCCTTGAGGTCCTCGGTGACATAGTGACCCAAGTATTTAAATTGGGTGACCCTCTTAAGTGGTCGTCCAATGAGGGATATTGAGAGCTCGTAATTTAAATATTTCCCGGAAGCAACAAAGATCAGGTACTCACTTTTCAGTACAAAAAACGTACGGCTATGCACCACGGGCACATGGTGGAACTCTCATCCGTGAGCCGAAAATCTTTAGGAAATACTTTCACTATGCGTACAGCTAGAGGTGGCATTTTCTACCAGCGTTTGTGTTTCCTGATAGTTTCAACCTGGGAGTCTACGAGTATAAGTCAAAAGTGAATAGGTTACTTCTTGGCAAGTGTGCTCCAGCGTCCACCACATCAACGCTTAACATCAGGAAATTTTAAGCGTTGATGGAGTTTGTATTGTTTACAATGTCTCCCTAAAGTCTTGTATTTTCCATACAAAGTTATCATCAGCATCACAAAGTTATCATTTTGTTTGCGAGTCCTTGAAGAAAGTTGTTCGAGTTATTTGAAGCAGTTTTTAAAATACGAATGCTCCTTTTCGATACACAATGAATAAAAAAAAAACTTTTTTACAAAAAAATATAACCGACTTCCAAAAAAACACTACAAAGTATGATATAACCTTAATTTCGGAAGTCGGTTTTAAAAAATGAAGATACAAAACCAAAAACGTTTTTTATTTTTCACTCTTAAGTGGTGATACTTGGACGACGTCTTCATCTCATAAAATGAGTCAAATTTTTACGACACTAAATGGCAAGTATGCCGCATTGAACTAAAAAAGAATCACACAAATCGGATGAGAAACCTCGGAGTAATCGGTGTACATCAATAAAAAATAAAAAATATATGTATATTAATTGAGAACCTCCTCCTTTTTTGGAAGTCGGTTAAATAGTGTGATAAAAAGATTAATATTTCCGTGAACAGTGCCTGACTAAACAGCTCGTGTTCATTAGAAGCGGTGCCTATCACGGTTCAGTGGTTCGTGAAGTGTTCCTACCTAAAAGAAAAGTAGCTGCTATCAATTTATACTGCACACCATCAATGTTTGCATAGTACCTTGAATAATATTGTTATGTTCTAGCATGAACATTTATTCATTTTAGCTAGTTCAGGGGGCTAAAAATGCCACTTTAGGAGAATCATATTATAATCATAATATTAATCACGCAACCATCTGTCAAATTTCATTTTCATCTTTATCGCTAACGAATTAGGTTCAAGGTTGATTGGGATAATTTGACAGTGATGGGTAGCGTGATTTGCTTTCTGATTCTGCTTAAGCGGCCTTTTTAGACCCGTAGGACAAAATTGCTAATTATCATGTCATCTACGATGACAAAGTTTTAATTATATTTGGATCTTTTATAACTATTCAATTTATTATTCATATATATACATAAAATTTACATTTTTAAATGTTTCTATAAAAAACTAGTGGACGTCACGCGGTTTCACCCGCGTAATTCCCGTTCCCGTGGGAGTACGGGGATAAAATATAGCCTATGTTACTCCCTGATAATGTAGCTATCCATGGCTGAAAGAATTTTTCAAATCGGTCCAGTAGTTTCAGAGCCTATTCATTTCAAACAAACAAATCTTTCCTCTTTATAATATTAGTGTAGATAAAAAATATAAAAAATAGTAAATATTATTATTATTTTTGCTGTTGACATGATTACTGTAAAAAAGTCAACTTATATTATTTGATTTTCAGTTATTTTAAATTTACTACAATATATATTTATTTAATTTTTTACTAACCGACTTCCCAAAAAGGAGGAGGTTCTCAATTCGGTGGGTATTTTTTTTATGTATGTACACCGATTACTCCGTGGTTTCTGATCCGATTTCCTGCTTATTTTCGATGCAGTATAGTTGCCATTTGGCCCCATAAAAATTTGATTCAGTTTGGTTCAGTAGTTTTTATTTTATGAGCATTTTTGCTTATTTCAACTTCTGCGTTGACGAAGACGTCGTCCAAGTATCACCACTTAAAAGTGAAAAATAAAAAACTTTTTCCAAACAAAACACTACAAAGAATAAAATAACCTTAATTTCGGAAGTCGGTGTTAAACAACAAAGAAACAAAACCAAAAACACCGACTCCACGTATTCCTCGAACAACCTGCATCCTTAAAAACCGTATAACTTTACGGTTTTTATAGGTTTCTTTTGTAGGATTGAGGTTATTTTATTCTTTGTAGTGTTTTGTTTGGAAGTCGGTTATATTTTTTTGTAAAAAGTTTTTGTTATTTTAAGGTGATGATTTTAATTAATAATATACATACAAATATAAAAAACAAGAGAAGTGACAAGGGGCATATCCGTGTCCGCGCGACATGCTCAAATTGAGCATATTATAGGCAAATGGTCGTCTCGGTGAACTAGTGCTCTTTCGACCGCGATCGTCACAATACAAATAAGAATTCCGTGTTGTTCAGTGTTTTCTTGAAGAAACCGCAGCCTAAACCAAGAATTTTTAGATCAAGGAATCACTTACACTTTCCAAATATAAGTAATTTACTAAATTTGTCTTTAAAATCATGAAAACAACAAATCGTAAAATATGTCTTGCTCTCATATATTATTCGTGTTTTTAAATATCACAGCGACTGTAATATTTTTACAAAAAATACATTGCTTCTTATCCACTACCTAAGTTTTTCACTAAGTCACTGGACAAGCAATGTAAATATTACAAAACGATACTTTTATTTATTTATTAAAACTTTATGCACAAGTAAAAAAACACTGTACAAAGACAGACTTAATGCCTTAGGCAATACTTTATTAAGCGGATGCAACGCGTAATACGGCCACTGCTTCTTTCGACGAGTTAATGATGTGCTTGTGCAGATCCACCTACGTAGGATATCAACACAATGTCGATTGACTGATGAAATCTTGCTATAAAAGTTTATTTTCTATTTGTCAACGGTTTTAACCCGGTCTTTTACTTATTTACAGCGTAATAGAGAAATGCGTCACTAACTTTCGTAAAGTGAGTTAATTAAATCTTAGGTTCATAATATTTTCTGGACATGCCGTTTTTTATTTATTTTATTTTTAGGCTCCAAAAATGTTTTTGTCCAATAATAAATGGAAGATGCGATAACTTTCCGATTTAGTCAATAACTAGCATTATGTGTGAAATAAATTGCTTTTGCACAGCACAACGATATCAACCGTTGTTTTTGTGTGCGTAAGTTATACGGTGCATGGTAAATGCACGCTGTGTTTGATGCAATAAGGTTTATAATTGATTGTGTATTATGTTCTGTTTTGAGAAATGCGGGTGTGCGCGACTGCATTTCTATTGCTTTTACTGACATGCATGTGTTGTAGTTGCCGTATGGAAGGGGAATACTGGAGACACAGGTTCCGGTACATTTTCGTCTAACGGGCATATCTTCTTATTTATTATATCTATGTATGACAAACATATCTGTACTGTACCTAATAATGCTGTTACCATATTGCATGCATGTCTTTTCTTGTATGTTTGACATATGTTTAAGCAAATAAATATTATCTATCTATCTTATCTATCAATCTGCCAAATCTTTCCCAACTATGACGACGGTCGGCTGCCAGTATATCTAGATACAGCTGAATACCACTATTTTATTTTACTTATTTACTTATCTGATCTCTAAAATAACTGGGCAACATGATATCCCTTGGCAAGGCTGGTGTCAGATTATTTTCTGGCTTGTGACTGTCTGTGACGAAAGTCTTGAAGACAACTGGCACCAATAACTTACGTGCTTTCCGAAGCACGAGGAATCTTGTTGCTGGGGAGTTTGTTGCGCCACTTCTTATTCCCAGCTAAAACACTAGGAAGTGGTGACGGGAGGGCGCTTTTCTTTATGTAGAACTTTGACGTTCAGAAAGTGCTGGCACACAGCCTAATTTGAATAAATGACTTTTGACTTTGACTTTCGACAGTAATAGAAACTCACCCATCCACCGACCAACCTCGGCAAGCGTCGCTTAACCTCAAAGACCGACCCGTGCGACAGTTATTTAGCCACGAACTTCGCATCCTCTTCTAACTATCTTACAAAAACTAAACACAACTAAAGGAAGATATATAGTGCCAAGTAACAAGTTATTAATAAGCCATTACCTACCTACTCTTAGATAATGCGATATTAATACCGACAGGGGTTCGTCGCCTGCATAATAAGTTTCAACGTACTTATTAAGAAGCGGAGACTTGGCCGGCGGCCTAAAGGTTGTTAATCTCTGCTGATCGGAGATAAAAATCGGTGTCAGGCCACTTTTTTCTTTAGTTAAAGGGCTAATTGATTCTGTTAACTTGATGAACTGTTTTTTGCTGCTGATAACGAAATAACTATCTTCAAAAATTGTACTGAAATCAAGTCCGTAAATAGTTTTATCCTCACGGTATTTCATACAAACACGCAAGTCTTTATTCTTTGAAATCAATTAACCGATTTTAATGAAACACATACGCAAGATGCATTGTACTTTATTAAAGTAAATCAGATTACACAGAAAGACACAATCAGATTTAATATTAAACACTTTTTAATTTAATTTTTATTTTGGTAATCAGTGATCGATATGTTTGAAGTAAAACTTACACATTATTAGTGTCTAAATTAGGTTCAAATACACAGCATAGCAAAATCATTAAAAATATTAATACCGACAGGGATTCGTCGCCTGCATAATAAGTCTCAACGTGTTTATTAAGAAGCGGAGACTTGGCCGGCGGCCTAAAGGTTGTTAATCTCTGCTGATCGGAGATAAAAATCGGTGTCAGGCCACTTTTTACTGCCCTTAAAAGGGGCTAATTGATTCTGTTAAGTTGATGAGCTGTACTTTTTCGGTTAATAACGAAATAATTGTGGTTGGGAAGTCTACTGAGAAATGGAATTTGAAAATCGTTTTATTGAAAGTGGAATTCGTTGATAGATTTTAGCTAAAAACCGTTCACAGTAGTATTACTGCCATTAATCGGAGTTCTTCAAGAATATTATTATATTTAAGTCGTTTATTCATTTCTATAATATTTTAAGATACAATATTTGTGGTATATTTGTAGTTTATTATTAAAATTCGATTAATAGTGTTTGTGACAATTTAATAATAATTTTAATTTTTGAATTACTTTTTACCTTTTTTGGTATATGAACGACCTGCATTTCTTTTATGTATACTCATGTTTCTACAAATAAATGTCTTGTCTTGTCTTGTCTTGTCTTATATCAAGGTAATAAAGTGTGCGCTATGTTATGCCAGAGAGTTTACAAATGTTTGTTGGTAATTAAGCTAACCAAGTCTCAATAATTCATCAATATTAACCTACTTACTAGGTACGTACGTATATAAGTACCTAGTAAGTAGGTATTATCAGAAATCTTCTAAGAATAAATTCCTAATGTAGTTAACACAATTGTTTTTAGATATATAATATATCTACTTTTCATAATGATAAGGCTTAACAGCCGAGTTTTTATACGTACCTACTCGATCGTGTTAACGCAAGCATTCGTTTATGTTAATATGTATAGAAAAAAAGAGGTTTTCCGTCCTTTTAACCAGACGGCGCTTAGCCAGTTTCAATACAAATAGACGTTTACATTGACGCGATCAAGTACCTACCTCAACAGAATCGTACTAGGTCTCAGTTTAGCCCTCTCAATATAAGAAGTGCCTTTTTAAGGATGGGAAATCATCAAATGACTCCTCCCGCTCTGGGCGGAGCAGAAGGGAGTGTCAGACTCAAACTCAAAGCATATATTTGAAATAAACCATTCACAGGTAATGTGAGAAGTGCCTGCAATTTAAAACCACAAGCCATGTTAAATCCGAAGTCTAAATAACTTTTTAGGGTTCCGAACAAAAAACGGAACCCATATAGGATCACTCGGGTGTCTGTCTGTCCGTTTGTCTCCGGATCCACTTTACCGATTCTGTTGAAATTTGGTACACATATGGACTTCTGTGACCTAAATACGGACGCGTTACGTAAATCATTAAATTTTTAGGAAAAATGACCATTCCCCTCCCCCTTATCTTACCTATAGATTACAGGAAAACCTATAAGAAGTCTATAGGGTTAAAATAACACGTTAAAAAAAATCGTTCGGAACCCTTCGCACGCGTGTCCGACTCGCACTTGTTTTACTATTGTTAGGCACTCGTTTGACCACTATCTCACCTGATGGTAAGCAATGATGTGGTCGAAGATGAAGCACGCTTGCCTAGAAGTAACCTATTTACTCTTGGCTTAAAGACAGGGTCTGATCCCAAGTTATAGTTGCCAGGAAACACAGACTCTGGCACACAGACTCTCTCACTCATAACTATACATACATCACTAGGTCCAGACGATTTATATTTATAAATACTTGTACACAATTTATTCCTGAAGAACCCTGATTAATGGCAATAAGTATTTGTGCCATTAATTACTGATTCTACAGATGCGTACTAAACAGTCTTCCTCATTTATGAAAAGACATAATAAAATGAAAAAAAAATCGTCCTTTCCCATCCCAATTATTGCCATCCAATCTATCCACAAGCCGTCCCTTAGAATAAAATTCATTCAAATATAAATAGAAATATCTATACATACGATTCCCTTTTTCAAATCGCCATGAAAAAGTCCTCGATTTTGTCTCGAAGTACCGTCGCTGGGGTACTAAAGACCTTTAGATCGCCCTGTTTTTACGATAATAAGACAGGGCAGATTGTGCCATCCCTAAGGTATAACCCGAACCATTTTTTATTCGCAATTACCTGCTTACTTGATGACCCTCATAAAATACAGGGTCGGCACGCAATTTAAAATGTGAAAGTGATATGTTTATTTCGTTAGATAAATAGTTGTCATATTTATGTTCGCGATAAAGTTATAGAATTTCGGGTTTTATTTTCGTAAAGGTTTTATTAGGACTTTCAGGTTTTTTTAGAGGTCATTTTTTATTAGGGTAGACTTTTTACGTAGAAGTGTACTTGTGGTTTAAAATTTTAGCTCAGTGTTTGACTGTTTAATCACTATGTTAAGGTGCTCTCACACTTGTGATAATATTTTCAGATTTGATTTTAATTATTACATTGCAATACTTTCGTCACGACAATCTACAGAGCCTATTGATTTGTGCCTCGGTCGTGATTCTCACTCGACATAGATTTTGTGTGTATCAGATATGGCGAGTCAGACACAGGGAATCCAACAATTGTTGGCAGCTGAGAAGCGGGCTGCCGAAAAGGTCACGGAGCGGAGGAAGCGGAAAGCTAGGCGCCTCAAACAAGCCAAGGAGGAAGCTCAGGATGAGGTAGAAAAGTACAGAAGCGAACGTGAACGATCCTTCAAAGAATTCGAGTCCAAGCACATGGGTACCAGGGAAGGCGTCGCCAATCAGATCGATGCTGAGACCAAGGTCAAGATCGAGGAGATGGACACAATGAAGAATCAGCAAGAGGCGGTGATCCAGGACGTGCTGATCCTTGTGTACGACATCAAGCCAGAGCTGCTCCAGAACTACCGCATCAAAGTTAATACTACAAATATTTGACTGATGAGAATTTGCAGGTCCAACTTTTTGTTTTCCTGAAATAAATATGTCAGCAGAAAAGACGTTAATGGCTCAGTTGCCGAAAAAAATACAACAAATGCTCGAAACGGTGGAGCATAATTGTCTTTGCCAACATAGCTTAAGTACTCAGTACTAATACTATTGTTAAGGAATTCTTGTTTAAGTTACAATTTGTATATATGCTTGTGAAATCCGTGACAATAAGTACTTTATAGGATTCCGTATTCAAAAAAAATTTACCTTTTACTAGGCCTCCGCTGTCCGTCCGTCTCTATATATTATCTGTCTTTATGTATTATATTAATTTGAAAATTAAAGGAGGCTCCCATACAAGAAAATTGTTTTTTTTTTCAGTTTATGGTACGCGGAACCCATCGTGGGAGAGTCCGACTCGCACTTGGCCGGTCTTTTCTTTCTTCCCAGCAACGAGCAGAGAGAAAATTTGAGAAGAGGTAATCCCCTCGCGAGAATATTCCTAGATGTAGACTCATCCATTATTCAAAATGTTCCTTAAAATTAACATAGTCATAGAAGAACTTCGCAACAGACCAAAACTCTAGATCACTAGGTACCCACAAATTAATTACGACACACTAATTAGAAGGCTCTTAATTTGCATCCCAATAATTAGCACCCGGAGTTAAATCCGACATTCTACGTTTAAATAATAAATCATTCGACTACCCTCCAATCTGCCTAAATTAGACATTCACATTGACATCTGATCGATTCCCATTATTTCGTACATTAGTTCAAATATTCATTCGGTCTCGAACGAAGTTATTTCTCTGGGGGTAAGTTTTTTTTTAAATATTTATACCTTTTAGTGTTCCGTACCCAAAGGGTTACCATCGGAACCCTATCACTAAGCCTCCGCTGTCCGTCCGTCCGTCTGTTGAAATTTTCACAGTGTGTATTTCTATGACTGCTATAACAATAACTAATAAAATAAAGCAGTACTCCTGGACACGGCGCGTATATTGAGAAGGTTTCTCTCTCGGGAGCCCTGACCACCGGTAGTTTGGACCCTGTTCTGGATACCGGTGGGCTACTACTTTTAATATTTTTAAATGTTTTTTTTTAGAAATGCTTAAAAAATTTAAGTTATGTGTATTATGTGAATAAAAGGAATAATAAAAATTATATATACAAGAAACGTGTTTTTTCGATTCGTATATGGTACGGAACCCTCCGTGTGAGAGCCCGACTCGCACCGACCGGTTTTATGCCAGTTAAATGTTGGGATTTCGCGCGAAATGTCAATATACGACAATAACTTTTTAAAATGAAATCTGAAATACCGTAACAGAATAAATCGTAATAAAACCTTAGGGAATTCAATGTATTGTTCCATTTCAGTTTTTTCCCGGAATATTTCGATGTCTATTGTCAATAGCAGTCGTTAGACATGAAAACTGATTTCACCTTCATTTTTAATCGAGATTTTTTTTGTCAGTTGTTTAAAAGGTTGATTTAAAGGGAGGACGACTGAATGACTGATTTGAGGAACGAATGCTGATGACTTAGATTGTTCAGACCATAATAATTTTGTTTCGATGTTGATTTGTCGTAGGAAAAAAAAACAACTTTTTTTTACTTTTGATAGGCACGCGTTTGACCACGATCTCACCTCATGGTAAGCGATGATGTGGTCGAAGATGGAGCACGCTTGCCTAGAAGTGACCTATTCACTCTTGACTTAAAGACACCCAGGTTGTAGCTATCAGGAAACACAGACTCCGGCAGAGAGTTCCACTCGTTAGCTGTACGCACTATGAATGAGTTCCAAAAACATTTGTGCGTGTGGGTGGGATGTCCACCATATACCGGTGGCGCATCGCCGTTCGTCTTGTGGTCCGATGATGGGCTTGGCGGAATTTAATTATGGAATTCCGTTGCACATGTGATTTTTTTTTAAATTTAATTTGAAAAATAAAAACAAAAATAAAAGCATATATTTCAAATAAACCATTTACAGGCACTATTGAATTGTCAAGGTCAGTCAGTCAAAAACACGAAGCTATTTGCACGTTCTAAAGCGTAGATCTCTATGGAAAAAAACGTGCAATAAACTCCACGGACACTCTTTTAAATCATGTGATGTTATATGAATTGTGCGTGTGTATGAAATTGTTATGGATCTATGTATTTTACAAATAGTTTAAAAAACTGCTGTTACACGTTAAAAATATAAATCTTAAATATTTTTAGCGTGTAACAGCAGTTTTTAAACTATTTACAAAATACATAGTTATTGTCAGTTAACTTTGCAGGCAGCTGAATACCAGTATTTAACATAGAGCTACTGCTTATCTAACGTCTACAACCCAGTAACTGGGTGACACTTTATCACTTGGCAAGACTGGGTGTCAGTTTCTGGCTTCTGAGAATCAGTACGACTGTAAAGGGACCAACGCGTTTACGTGCTTTTCGAGGCTAATGTAACCTTAGTATGGGATCTAAATACAGTCATATGTGTCAGGGGGGTTACTCTATAAGCCCGAAGTCTGTAGGTTCGGCCTTATTTCTGAGCGTTTTCTCCTCCATATCACCTAACTACTAAGAATGAATGACAACACGATTTGACAGTTACTGTCAAATCGTGTTTTCATTCATTCTTAGTTCGGATTCGGGACTAATCGCAAGTCCGTAGGTGATACGTAGTAGAAAACGCCCGTAACTAAGACTGAAACTACGGACTTAGAGAGCTTAGACTCCCTGACATTACAGCCGTAACTTAGTGTTTAACAAAGATACTGGTTAAAAATGAAATGCCAGATATTTTCAGCACTTAGCGATTTAGCCTCAACAAAAACCTTCGCAATTTCTAACGATTACTCCCATTTTTACTCCAACTATAATATCCAACAGCAATTTAATACCTCGAGCCAAAATCCTCACTTGTGGCTATTTTATGAGCTTAGTTTTTGCATAGAAATTACTTCATCGTATCGATAATTAAGCCCTGTTCTCTTCGAAGTATGGCTCCTGAACAAAAGAACGATTTTATGAAAGAAATCGATTCATTTTGGATGAAAAGAATTTCTCCCGCCTTTCGCTGTTAGACTTATGAATAAGTTTTCGGCCTTTGGTGTAGTATAGACATTTTGTACTATTTGGTCCTTGGGTTGATGGAGATTGAATGAGTTTTAACGGTCTCTTAGTTAAGAGAATCGAGACAATAGGACATTCTGTCCCTGCCAGGGTTGCGGAATTTGTTCAAAAATGTCACTGCGGCCTGACACGCAAAGGGCATTCGGAGGAACTCTGATGTGTTTTAATCAGTAAGAGTCTGGCAATCCCTTCCGCTCCGCCCAGAGCAGAAGAAGTAATTTGATTATAGGTGGCCTATCAAATAAACTCGCTTTCGCATTTGTAATACATATATGTTAGGATTAGGATTAAAATAAGCTCAGATTCGACCACGATCTCACCTTTTTTTTACTATTGATAGGCACGCATTTGACCACTATCTCACCTGTTGGTAAGCGATGATGTGGTCGAAGATGGAGCACGTTTGCCTAGAAGTAACCTATTCACTCTTGACTTAAAGACTCCCAGGTTGTAGCTATCAGGAAACACGGACTCCGGCAGGGAATTCCACTCCTCAGCTGACTATCAATGTTTTCCCAAAACGTTTTGTGCGTGTGGGTGGGATGTCCACCATGTACCGGTGGCGCATTGCCGTTCGTCTTGTGGTCCGATGATGGAACGGGCTTGGCGGACTTAAATTATGCAATTACGTCGCACATTCCCCAAAATGCAACCGGTAGAAAACCGACAGGCCAGCAACTCGCCGCCGATGCTCAAGACTTTGGAGCACCTGATTAAAAACGAAGGTTTGCTTGGCCAGACCCCTGGTTGTTTCTATCTACAAAGTCTCCAGCAGGGACTTAACAAAGATCGGCCAGAGGACATGGTGGAGCATACGGTGGAGGTCTGCCCTGCTTGGGCGGAGCACCGGCGTGTCCTCGTCGAAGCGATCGACGGCGGCGACCGCTCGCGTCCGGCCCTGGCTCAATCCATGTTCCGGAGCGAGGAGGCATGGGAAGCGGTCACCTCCTTCTGCGAAACAGTGGCGCTAGCGAAGGAGAGGAAAACCGTACGCCCCAGCCGCCGCAACAGAAGAAGATCCCCCGGGCGTTGGAAATCGCAGAGCGATTCCCGGCCACCGTAGGCGCGGGTGTGCAGACGGCGAGCGTTGGGTAGCTCGCCATCCGATCAGAATCAGGGCCCGGGTCGACGGCGCGTTGTATTCCACGCGCGCCTCAAAGAGATGTCAGCAAAGTAGACGGGGCCCGCTAGGGCCAGTGCCTGGACTTTTTTCGAAAGAGTCACCGCGGTCCTGGAATGCAAAGGGCATTAGGAGGAATACGGATGGGTTTTACTCAGTAAGAGCCTGACACTCCCTTTTGCTCCGCCCAGAGCGGGAGGAGTCATTTGATGATTTCCCATCCATAAAAAAGGGGAATTAACAGAGCTCAAATCTACAATCACTTAACATAAAAACAAACTTTTATGTTTTAAAATGCACTTTTCTCTATTCCTGCCATCAAAGACATTGTAACTCTCAGTTATAAAGCATCGTTAAGGCGACTTTAGCTGTTAACAGTTGAAAATAAACAAGACACTTGATTGCGACTGTTCACTGCGGCTTTAAATGATCAAAGTTGTGAATAAGTTGGAAAGTCGACACTTTTGCGTGTTTCTCTTGAGTTTTTTTTCCGTGTTTTGATGAAATTGTATTTTTTGTATTCATACAGAGATGAAGGCTCTTTGCTAAATAATCTAGGTATACTATTTAATCTTATCTAACTTCTAACTAATATTATTAATGCGAAAGTTTGTATGAATGGATGTTTGTCACTCAATCACGTCAGAACGTCTGAACGGATTTTGATGAAATTTGGCACAGAGGTAGATTTTAGTTTTAAATAACACATAGAATATTTTTTATCCCAAGAGTAAGTTCCCTTGGAATAATTTTCGATATTAACGCGGGCGAGGCAAAATTCTCCCGGGATTTTTATTCTACGTCCTAATCCAGTAAATTGTCTACAGACTTGCAAAGTTTTATCCGAATCTGTACATCCGTACAGCTGTGAAAATGAAACAAACAGACAAAAAAAAAAGTTTTTATGGAAATTCATCAAATGACTCCTCCCGGTCTGCGCGGAGCGGAAGGAAGTATCAAACTCTTACTGACTAAAACCCATCCGTGTTCCTCCTAATGCCCTTTGCGTTCCAGGGTCGCGGTGACTCTTTCGAACAAATTCCGCAACCCTGGATATATTTTCGCATTTATAATACGAGTACTTATTAGTATAAGTATAGATTAGACACAGACTCCTAATGCTTATGTAACTAAAAATAAGATAGCATCTATTTTTATGGATTTTCTGTTGTTGTTACAAAAGGGACTTGCAAACGCGGAAAATATCAGTTTCTCCGAGATTTTCCTCGAGCCCTGATTACCATTCAAATATCATGATACGAACAACAAGCCACAGTGATACTTATCGGTACCAAACAGCACTTATTGGTGCCAAACGGTACTTTTAAGTAGGGATGTTACGGAATGGTTTTAACGGAACCGAAGTCGACGTCGGAACTTCTGAATTTTGTTTGTCGAAATCAGAACTGAAATCGGAGTCGAAGTTGATGGCAGGAGATAGACGTGTTAAAGACAGGCGTAATAAAAAATATTTATATTAATTACTCTAGATAACTGAGATAATTGACACATATCATTGATTACATAAAATTCATTACAATTACATTACAGTAGGCGACACTATATTATGTTACTTGTCTGTCACAGCAGAGTTTTGGAGCTGGCTCGCACTCTGCGCACAAGAGACGCACAGCGCTACCGCATGGTCGCATGGAAACAGTCCGGCGTGCCAATACGAACGTACCTGAAGCAAAAAAACAAGTACAAATAAATACATAATTCTTTTAAATTTCAAATGGATCAGTGTTACAGGCACTTTTGATTGTCAAGGTCTGTCAGTCAAATAGATGAAGCTAATTCTGCCGCGCTAGCGACAAGAGCAGCAAGTTGTTGTACAGCAAAACTGCACACTAGCCGACCCTCTAGCGCGGCAGTTGCACGTTACAAAGAGTAGATCCCATGGAGAAGAACGTGCAAGAAAATCCAAGGACACTCTTTTAAATTAGTTTAACAAATTCATTAATAAAATAAATAGGACAAATATAATTTAGTCAGCTTATTTAATTTCCACTTTATAAAAGAGATACAATTAGATTTACAGAAAGAGAAAGACAAAGAGATCAAGGTTAAATAATATAAACCTACATAGGCGTAACACCGCTGCCACCGCCGCGCTGCACCGTTGCTTTTGGCTATGCTTCGACCTCTAATTAAATACTCCGACTTAAAACTATCAGCGCCCAAATCAGGGGGGCTACTCTCTAACGAAATCCGTAGTTTCGGGCTTAGTTGCGGGCGGGCATTTTTTACTCCGTATCACCTAACCACTGAGAACTAATGATAACACGATTTGACAGTTACTGTGAAATCGTGTTGTCATTCATTCTCAGTTCGGGTTCGGGACTAATCTTAAGTCTGTAGGTGACACGGCGTAGAATACGCCCGCCCGCAACTAAGCCCGAAACTACGGATTTCGTTAGAGAGTAGCCCCCCAGAACCGAAGATGTAATATCAATCGGAAGCTCCGACTTATCGGAGTCGGAGTCAAAGCTTGTCACATCCCTACTTTTAAGTGCCGAAACGAACGAGAAAAGCGAACGTTGCATACGATACAGTAGTATCTACTTTTCATATTAAAATTCATGAAGAGATTTGAGCGAAAACAACAACAAGTAACGAATATAACTTCGCTAATCTTTTCCTGTTGCGGGGTAGGCAGGGCTGTTGTTATAAGTTTGATAATGTATCGATCGAGGTATCATGTTTTTACATGGGGATTTTGTGCGCTCTTTGTAAGGGAGTAAGGTTTTACATTAATTTTTAACAGAGCTCAAAGTAGACTAGTTGGGTTTTCCATTCCGCCTTTGTTTTTTTAGGCGACAGTCTGCCAACGAATAGATTTTTTTATGGATGGGAAATTATCAAACGACTCCTCCCGCTCTGGGCGGAGCAGAAAGGAGTGTCAGACTCTTACCGACTAAAACCCATACGTGTTCCTCCTAATGCCCTTTGCGTTCCATGGCTGCGGTAACTCTTTCGAACAAATTCCGCAACCCTGGCAGGCACTGGCCCTAGCGGGCCCCGTATACTTTGCTGACATCTCTTTGAGACGCGCGTGGAACACAGCGCGCCGTCGACCCGGGTCTGGTCCTGATCGAATGGCGAGCCACCCAACGCTCGCCGTCGGCAGACCCGCGCATACGGTGGCAAAGAATAGCAGGATGTGACAGTTAATATAGAGCAGTATCAGCAATATAATCAAGATAGTTTCTTTTGCAAGTTGTTTTTTTCAGGGTTCCATACCCAAAGGGTAACCAACGGAATGCTTTTACTAAGCCTCCGCTGTCCGTCCGTCCGCCTATCAGTCTGTCAGCGGGCTGTTTCTCCAGAACCTTAATAGGTACACAGTTGATATTTTCACAGAGTGTGAACTTTTGTTGCCGCTATAACAAAAATTAATTTAAGAATTAAAGGGGGCTCCCATACAAGAAAAGTGTTTTTTTTTCAGTTTGTGGTACGGAACTGGGGGGCTACTCTCTAAGCCCGAAGTCCATAGTTTCGGGCTTAGTTGCGGGCGTATTCCACTCCGTACCACTTACGGACTTACGATTAGTCCCAAACCTGTGGGTCTAATAAGGCCACTTGTTCATTAGCCCGAATATTAACTATCGGGCAGTTGCCCGCCAGGCACAACAATCACCTGGTCGGAGGATCCTCCCTTTACAACGGAGGTTTGCGGGACTTTACTCTCTGTTTCGCACACCCCTAAAAAGAAACCTGAAATCGCGAAATCCCACCCATACATATATGTTTTCAAAACTAGACATTTTTTTTCGTTTCAAGTTTACTCTATGTACTAAAATATTACATCTCTTTTTTTAAGTATAGGAATCTTCAAATGACTCCTCTCTCTGGGCGGATCAGAAGGGTGTGTCAAACTCTTACTGACTAAAACCCATTCGTGTTCCTCCTTATGTCCTTTGTGTTCCAGGGCCAGGGTGACTCTTTTGAAAAAATTCCGCAATAAAATTTTACATCCTGTATTGGGAATTTTCGTAAACGGACTATTTTTTGTTCAAAAGGGCATAATACGATCTAATTGATCCTATATTATCTGCACAAGTTCTGGCAAATATATCTTCAAACATAGCCCAAAATCACAATTTGCTCAGATCATCCAACAAATCTATTTGATCTCAGTAAGGTAGCTACCCCAAAAACTGTCCTAGCGACAGAACAGTCGTATTACATCGCCATCCTAACACGTAGGGCCACTTCTCAGTTGACTTACTAGCCTCATTTCCTTAAGGAAGGAAGTAAGGACGACTATTGTTCAGCTACCCTCCGCGGTACTTTGACGATTTGCTATAAGTCTTATTGATTGACTTTTTCGTGAGCATTTTATTTTACAAGAAAATGGTGGGCGTCTTTTGTTGGGAGATTTTGTAAAGTGATTTTTTCGTTTCGTCTTTTCTTGTCATCTCGCTACGCTTCAGTTGGCTGTTAGGAGTGAAGAACTGGTTTATTAATAGTACACCCATTATTTGCCAGTACATGATTAGTCCCATTTAATTGGGGTGAACCTATTGCTGTTAACCAGGCATACATCTTGAATCCGGGCGCTCGCGTCGCTGCTAAGTTTTTCATTCTTGTGAACTAAATGCGAAAGTAACTCTATCTTCATGTCTGTCTGTTACTTATGATCGTTTTGACTGCTAAACAGCCTTTAATGAAACTTAGCACGCGGGTAGACTGTCTCGGAAGTATGTTCCCTAGGGATACATACTGAATACATACAATGACCTTTCACGCGGGCGCCATTAGCAGGGCTAGTTTTCTATACAAAGTCAAACCGCTATAATTTACTGTCAGGCAAAAATTTTCTGATTGTTGCTAAATCTGGCCTTAATAACATTTGTCCCATCTAATAAGGTTTGAAGCCAAAGTGTGCCGAAGTCCCAAGAGTCATCAAAATACAAACGATTAAAGAGGAACCAAAAAAAAACAAAACACACTCTCAAAACGGCGATGAAATAAACAAAATCTTCGAGAACAAATACATTGACTTAGAAGCCCATCCTTATTTGTGCCATAACTGATCCTAAACTTTGGGACCAGGAGACTCGTTAAGGCAATTTGTTCAAACATGGTCCCTCACAAGACTGGTAGAATAGTTCCCAATGGAGCTATCGAGGACATTAAAATTACTTATCTTTCAACTTGGGCTCTGAGGAAGGAGTCAAAGATCTTTTAATGGGTGGGCTGGGTTGCTGGATAAGACATGCTTACTAAGTATATGTAAGTGGGGTAATTAGTCTTTTTCTAGAATGTTGGGAGACTAATGTAACTTAAGACTTAGTGAGGTTAATATTTTTAGGTTTTTGTGCTAAAAATATGTGCTTTCCAGCAAAAAGTATGTTTTTAAGAAAATATTGCTTTTAGCGACAAGACTAACTACGAGGTTACAGGACAGATGTCTCAGAAAATCTAATTAGGTTAAAAGGTTAGTTGATCTCATTCTTTTCATGTAATCACTAACTTCTGCTCGCGACTTCGTCTGCGTGTTTAGAATTTAGTAATTTAGTCAGAAATTACAAAGTTATTTGTTAATAATGAGAGCTTTCGTTTAGTTTCTCATGAACTCGTATGTTATGAATCCCCAGAATCTGATCCTTTTTAGCGACACTTTCAGATGGTGTAAATTTCAACACATCTTATTTCACAAAAGCCATAAAAGCCATCAAAAGTATACATATATTCTGTTAATTAGTAATAATACAACCACTACTCCTAATACTATTATTAGTAGTAGCAGCCATAGTAATAGTAGTAGTAGCAGTATTAGTAGTAGTAGTAGTAGTGTTAGTAGTCGTAAGCGTTGTCTTAGTAGTAGTAGTAGCAGTAGAACCTTGTATTTCCCCACATCTTGTTTCACAAAAGCCATAAAAATACTGAGTGTAAACGCACATTAGTCACAGACAGTCAACTGGCCTTCCATTCAAGGCTGCCGAGTCAAAGCAGTGCTCGACTACTGTGTAGGCTGTAGCTTCAGACGCCATTCATGCGAGATCCAGTTTCAGAGGCTAATGTTTACTCTGTTAAGTTTAGTTGTTTTTTGTTTGAATTAAAAGAAAAATGAAATAAAATCTGTTTACTCACGTGAAAAGTGACGCACAGAAAAATTGTTGTATCAAAAGCCTAAATACAGAAACAGGTGGTGAGTGGGAAGTACTGTTGAAAGGTAGAATTTGTGGAAAGGATGTGGTAAACAGGGCGTTATTGTCATTATTAGCTCTTCATCATCATCATATCAGCCGAAAGATGTCCACTGCTAGACATAGGCCTAATATGAAATAATAAAAAACTTGAGAGGTGTCAAGGGACACCGTCCCGGATGGAACGAAGTTCGGAGAAGTAATTAGTGAAGGAATTGTATTTTTTTTTTAAGTTATAATAATATTTTTTTTATTATTAACAAATATAATGTAATATAAACTTAATCAGTAGGCTCAATTTTAGACCCTAATACCTACCCTACCCATCCTACCTACTCTACCTACCCTACCCACCGTACCTACCTTACATACCCTACCTACCCTGCCTACGCTGCCTACCCTGCCTACCCTGCCTACGCTGCCTACCCTGCCTACCCTGCCTACCTTACAAATATAATGTAAACAGAAATAGAGAGACGAAACGAAAATAACTGGCTTGCTTTCTATGAGAGAGAGAGAGAGAGAGACAGACAGAGAAACACGCGCACGTCGCACGGCTTACAACTATAGCAAAAAGTGTCGTTACAACTTTTCGTGAGAATTTTTTCCGTCTAGCCCCCTTTCACAACGCGCGATAAGGAACTTCGTTCCAATTATCATACCTAAACATTTTTTTATAAACAAAAACGTTTTTAATGTTCATGGCATTAAGTTAAACAAATTACTATGCTAACTTATCCTAAAACAAAGTAGGACGTTATATATTATTACAGACTCAAGAAGTATTTCAGATAATCCGTTACTTTGTATTTCACGTTGGGTCTTCCGGTACGCGGTCACCACTCCAGAACTTTTCGACCCCATCGACCATCTGTTCTGCGAGCAATGTGCCCTGCCCACTGCCACTTTAGTTTGGCGATCCTTCGGGCTATGTCGGTAAACTTGGTTCTCTTGCGGATATCATCATTCCTGATTCGATCACGCAAGGAAACTCCAAGCATTGCGCTTTGAGTGACTTTGAGCCTTCTGATGAGGCCCATTGTTTCAATTTGATCCTTCTTGAAAATTCATTCACTTACACCCTCAGAAACGTATAAAGGTGAGATAAAATTCAAATGACGCGCATCTCTCACAACAGGATGCCGTAACAGCGGGCTATCATAAATTATCACTAAAATGGGTACACAATGGTACATTGATAAACTCGCACGGCCATATCTTGGAAGTAAGCCAGGAAAAGTTTAGGAATATGTGACGGCTGCCAACAACTCTTTCTACAAGCAATTTTATGACACGCACGGAATAAGTAAACTGCATGCAAATATACCAATGCGTTTAAACAAAACGCGACTGCAAAATTTTATTGGTTAGTTTTCGGTTGGTAGGCTGAGAAAATTAGATTTGAACTTTGAACTGTGCTTTTAGGGTTCCGTACCCGAAGAGTACCAGCGCAAACCCTTTTACTAAGCCTCCGCTGTCCGTCCATCCGTCTGTCAGTGGGCTGTATCTCAAGAAGCGTTAGACGGCTAAAATTTTTCAGACTATGTATTTCTATTGCCATTTCAACAACAAATAATAAAATCTAATTAAGTTAAAAATTAAGTATTTATGTTTTTGGTTCGTGTGAGAGTCCGACTCGCACTTGGCCGGATTTTTGTTCTTGAATTGTGTTTTCAATCTTAAAAAAAAAAAACAAACCGCAAACTACACGCACCCAAAAAACCCAATCGGGTCCGCAAGTTATCGGTTCAAAATCTTTGCAAACTCTAGAACACCCCATTTGAAGGAACGCCTTCAATAACGAATCACCCTGTATTAATAGATAGTAGACACCTTTTCACTCGTGATTGCTCCTCAACGTAGAAGGTAAACTTTTCACGAAAATCTTGTAGCTGAAATAGTATCTTTATACCTATACAAAAACAGGCATATTTAGAAAAATAAAAATCCTAAAGATGACAAAGTTATTATGAATCAACATTTTTGTATTTCGAACACAATCCAGCCAGTATTTTTTTTTTCAGGTACAAAAAAGTTGTACAAAAAAAGGTCGTATTATTAAAAAAGACGGCGTATTCTTCAAAAGATTCTCGAACATTCGTTTGCAGAAACATGGTAGACTAGGGAGTTACATGAGCATCATCGCAGTGCCTCCTTTGTGTTAGAGGCCCATTCACTGAAAAACGTGTGTTTTTACCTTACGTCTAGTAGGTAAGGTTATGTTCACTGAGAGTCTAAAGGTCGGGACATGTCAAAATAGGGAGAATAAGGCCCTGATGTTGGATAAACCGGGAATAATGTGTGAGTCCTTGAGAAAAGTATTTGTTTCACAACATTACAAATGATTTTAATCTTTGTCTGTACGTGTGTCGCAAATAAACGTTTTTTTCTTTCTATCTTACTTTCTTTATTTACTTTTTTTACAATTAATTGGCATACGTTTGACCACTATCTCACCTGATGGGTCGAAGATGGAGCATGTTTGCCTAGAAGTAACCTATTCACTCTTATCTTAAAGACTGCCACTTTCGGATAAACTGTCGTATTTTAATACATCCATTTCACCAGGTTCGTTAAAACTTATGAATCCCGGTATGACGAAGTAAGGCAAGCTTAACCGTACACTAACAAGACTCCAGCTGCTTCTAATAGTTTTCTGAAGATTTAAACCAGTTCAAAAATTCTTATTCTTGTCATTACAAATACCTTTGTAGTGTTTGAAGAAGCCTGAAACTCAGACCAACAATCCGACCAAGTGATGACCGACCAAGTGACCCAGTTAGATAGGTAAAATACTGCGTTTCCTCAACTATAAAGTGATCGGCTGCCAATTCAAGTGCATCATTATCATATTAGCCGAAAGACGTCCACTGCTAGACATAGGCCTCCCCCAAGCGTCGCCACAACGACCGGTCCTGCGCGTCTCGCATCCATCGGCTATCCACGACCTTCACCAGGTCATCGGTCCACCTTGTGGCCTTTCAACGTTGCGTCTTCCGGTGCGCGGTCGCCACTCCAGAACTTTTCGGCCCCATCGACCATCTGTTCTGCGAGCAACGTGCCCTGCCCACTGCCACTTTAGTTTGGTGATCCTTCGGGCTATGTCGGTAACCTTGGTTCTTGAATGCAGCCAAGTACTAATATTTTATGGAACTGCCTTTCTCCACAATCTCCACAATCTAGTAACGAAGTAAAAAGTTACTCTTTGATTTCTCTTTTCTTTGACTCTGGCTTCTGACTGCCCGTAACGACTGTCAAAGATGTTCAAATGACGGGCCTAAGGACTAGTCATGCATTCTGAGGCCTGAAAGACGCTTGGCACGTAAAGATGGCCACCCATTTACAGACTGACCTCGGCAAGCGTTGCTTAACCTTGATCCGCGTGACATTTTTTTTTTTATTTATGGTGGGTTTGCTCTTGACTCTAGGTCAGAGATGACAGAGACAAAGTCTACGATGGAGCGAGCTTACCCAGAAGGAGCCTGTGCACTTTTATTATTCAGCCAAAAACTCCTCTTAAATTAAAACCAGCTGATCAATTAACGACTGTCATCTCTCTTTCTGATAATGTACTAGGCTACCAGGGATACAGTCATATCTAGTAGGTACATTATCAGCTATAGACAATGGCGGCACACTATCTCAGTCTTGATGGAAGCATCTCTTTGTGTTCGCTGTAATCAAACACTGTATTGACGGTAAAGTCTTTGTATCTGTGTACCTAATGCTTTTATTTAGGTATGAGTTTGTTAAGATGTGATGTTATAATGAGGGTTTTCTGAAATGTCGTGCAGGTGGCAGCACTGATGCATTAGGAATCTGTCAAAACTTTTGTGTCTATGAATCCATACTAATTTTATAAATGCGCAAGTAGAAACTCTGCATATCTTTCTAGGGTTTCGTACCAAAATGGTAAAAAGGAATCCTTATGGTGTGACTAAGTCTGTCCCTCTGTCACAGCTGGATATCTAAACTACTTATACTATCGACTTGAGACTTTGGAATAATTTTAGATGACGTTTGCTCAACTATTTTGCAAAAAAGAAAAAAACTTTATATATTTTTTTTACGACGGTGACTGAAAGGGGTTCTTAAAAATTCAAAGTAGAGCTACTAGGCAAAAGGGGTATTATATAAAAGAGCGCTATTCGCACATTCTCAAACATTGTTTCTTTTTTTTCAGGCCGCTTGGCTTTCGACTTTGACGAAAAATATAAAAAATAACCCTTATCTCCTAAGTTTGCATAGAGAAAAATCTGAAAATATTCAATGTGATAAAGGTTTATGTAAAAATAACAGGAAAAATAAAACGATTTCTCTAAATAGCACTCTTTTTTAGAAATCATCAACAAAACTTACATTAGTTCCCGTATCGGTCTAGAGATGGCGCTGATCTAAAACTGCAATATACACCGCAGAGTTAAAATTCTCTGACGAAAATAGGCCTCGCTGATGAAAATTTAAAATACATCAAATTTTATAGGATGGTACAGAACCCTCGGTGCGCGAGTTCGACTCGCTCTTGACCGGTTGAACATATTTAAATGAATTTTGGTAAAACACTAGGAAGTGGTGACGGGCGGGCGTTTTGGGGGACTGTCTTTTGTAAAACTTGACGTTCAAAAAGTGCTGGCTCTAAGCCTAATTTGAATAAACGACTTTTGATTTTGATTTTGGTATTTGGTGAGATTGACTGGACATTGTCCTTGTAGAAAGATGTAGGATACTTTTATCTCGGGAATAATATGTTCCTTTGGGATAGTTTTTGACTTTTCACGCAGAAAAATCGGCTGGTACAGTTGTTTTATCATTGGTTGTACATTGTCTTAGTGTGCGTAAGCTTAACTGTTCGCTCCTAAGCTAACACACTAAGACAATGTGCACGTACATTTACCTACACAACTATGGCTCGCCCGCACTCGTGAGATAAAACAACCGTAAAAGCTAGTGAATTATAATATTTAAATACAACTCGCTCTTTGTAAGTTTACTTGTCAAAAAAAATGCGCACAGCAAAGGAGTGGAACTCTCTACTTGCGTCTGTGTTTCCAAACGCTTACAACCCTAACCTCTTCAAAGTTAGAGTGAACAGACTCCTTCTGGGTAAGCTCGCTCCATCGTAGACTTTGTCTCTGTCATCTCTGACCTACACTAGAGTCAAGAGCAAACCCATCACAAATAAAAAAAAAAAATGATACAGAGCATTCTCGTATAGATTCAGTGTAGGTTTCGTTTTGGGAACACATTCATAGTGCGTACAGCTAAGGAGTGGAATTCCCTGCCGGAGTCTTTTTTTTGGGACAAGCCCGCCACACATTCCCAACCACTCAACCAATCAACAGTGGCGACCACCAGAAAAACGCCGGGCCAATGAAGCCCGACGAGTCCCGGAGTCTGTGTTTCCTGATAGCTACAACTTGGGAGTCTTTAAGAGTTAATAGGTTACTTCTAGGCAAGCGTGTTCCATCGTCGACCACATCATCGCTTACCAACAGGTGAGATAGTGGTCAAACGCGTGCCTATCATTATAAAAAAAGGTATTTCGTGTGTTTCATTTTGAATTTCATTTAGTTTGTTAAGAGGAAATTCACTAACAGATTCCGTAACGTACGAATTTAATTCAAAACTTATTTTAAAACGAAGCTCAAACATTAACCTCTATTTTTTTTTTTTGAAAGACCTCAATATCACCTGATGGTAAGCTATAGATGAGGTCTACGATGGAACGAGAGAGATGATGCCTGTTCACTCTTTCTTTCAAGACTGACAAGCTATAGGTGGTACGGAACTCAGACTCTGCCAGTAGATTTTCGTACCTCAATATTAATAAAGCAGCCTTAATACTAACAAAGTAAATCACTGTTTACATACATTTTATTAAACAATAGTGGACGTCACGCGGTTTCACCCGCGTAGTTCCCGTTCCCGTGGGATTACGGGGATAATATATGGCCTATGTTACTCCCTGATAATGTAGCTATCCAATGCTAAAAGAATTTTTCAAATCGGTCCAGTAATTTCGGAGCCTATTAAATTCAAACAAACAAACAAATCTTTCTTCTTTATAATATTAGTGTAGATTGTGAGGTAGATTGGAATAGCTTAAAAACTACAAATATGACAACGGTACAGCCAGGTAGCCGCCGCAATGCTAATTACCCAATGAATGAAATTTAAACAGGATGTTGCGTATGTTAGAATTTAGTTATACTTAAATAAGATTGTTGTACTGTATGGTTATTAAACTGTAAGTTACTACTGTCAGAATAGAATATGCGACACTCATTTTGACATTAGAAATCACTGTCGAATGTTGTCACTAGATGGCGTTAGTTTTGGTGTGTTTACGATCCATTTGTTTAGTTAAATAGTGATTTTACATTAATTAATGGAATATTGTATTTTATGTTAAGTTAAATCAAATTTTTAGAGATTTATATTTTTGTTGATTTTTTTTTCGTTTTTTAACGTTTACTAATTTAAATAAATAGTTTACCGTTTCTGTCGAGTTGGCGCGCTACATCCGGCCCCCACTCTTGTTGGTTCCCTGTGCAGCGCGCTAGCTCTGGGAGTCAGTCGGTCTTTAACTGTGTCACAAGCAAGACAGTGAAATAAAAGTGATAAATGTGAATAAAGTGAGTTTCATTGGAGTAGCCCTCTCACACATAATAAAAAAGAATCAAAGAACTGTTTGTACTTTTTTATAATTTTTATCCGTTATTTCCGATTGAATGTTCGTTGTAATTTCGACCACAATCTCGCCGAATAAAAAGATAATGTGTTTGTAAATGGAGCATGGTTGCCTAAATGTAACCTATTTCACTCTTGACTGAAAGGCCCCAAGTTGTAGCTATCGAGAAACACAGACTACGGCGGGGAATTTTACTCCTTAGCTGCACGGACAATAAAAGAGGTATTCACAAAAAAAAAATTGTGAGTATGGTTCTTTTTTTTAAGATGGGATATCATACAGAACGGGACCGATGTAGACAACTGGTTGACAGAATCAAACGGAGTCACGATCCTCAGCAGTGAGGGACCGAGTGAAGAGAGAGAGAAAGAGAGAGAGAGATCATCAAATGATTCTTTCCGCTCTGGGCGGAGCGGAACCCATCCGTGTTCCTCTAAGTGCCTTTTGCGTTCCAGGACCGCGGTGACTCTTTCGAACAAATTCCGCAACCGTCGCAAGCACTAACCCTAGCTGGCCCCGTCTACCACAATGATATCTCTTTGAAACGCACGTGGGCCTGTTATTATCGGACGGCGCGGGCGAGTCAACCTACGGTGGCTGGGAATCGCCCTGGTCGCCGCCACCAATTGCCTCGACGAGGACACGGCTGTGCTCCGCCCAAGCAAGGCAGACCTCTACCGTATGCTAGGCTGTTCTACATCTACCGGTGGCGCATTGCCATACATCTTGTAGTCCGATGATCGAACGATTTTATATCCAATTTCAGGTTTCAGCACCGTTCTCAAATCTGCGATGTAAGTTGTTAGTGACGTTCGTTAAGGCACCCTTACACCGTTAATCTTGATTGCAAGCCCTTATCAAAATCAATTATCGCAATAATCGGATTGCAATCGAGATTAACCATGTAATAGGTGCCTAAAATGTTACCGTATCCTAATTTTGCTAACCCTTGTCAAATAAATAAATCCCAATTTGGTTGGTTATATTTGCTTTGTTAGAGGTTTTCTGATCCGCTAACTGGAAACACTGAACCCTGTGGCCCAAGTACTCATTGCATTCTCCGAAACTTGAAAAAAACTGGACAAGTGCGAGTCGGACTCGCACATGAACGGTTCCGTACCATAAACATTAATTTTTACTATTTTTTGTTATAGTGGCAATAGAAATACACAATCTGTGAAAATTTCAAGTGTCTACCTATTACGGTTCTTGAGATACACCCGCTGACAGACAGACGGACGGACGGACAGCGGAGGCTTAGTAATAGGGTTCCGTTGGTTACCCTTTGGGAACGGAACCCTAAAAAGCAGTTAATCGATTCTACAAGTGAACAGAGTGGTTGTCTTTCTTTCCGGCCAAAAAATTAGCATTGCCATATAATATAGCAAATATCTTAAGTACTTTTCCCGTTAACAGCAATGAGTATTTATCTTTCATGGCCAATAAATGATAAATTATATTTATTTTGAAAATAGGTTTTAAGTAACTCTTTTACACGTCATTTTTTTTGTCATATTAATCTAGATGAAGCCAGTATTTCCTAGCTGACTACCCTGAGAAGAAACACCGAAACAAACTCATCATAGTCTCTTTTGAAGTCCATACAATCGCCAATAACATATGAAAACCATGTAGGTTTACGTCTGAGGTGGCCTTTTGAGGAAAGCACCACACATGTTTGAGTGGGCTTGTCCAGACAGTGCAAGCATTTGTCAGTTATCGTGCAGCTCAACTCAGAACTTTGAGGAGCTCAACGAACCGACGAACAATGCCAAAGTAAGGACATTTGGGTAAGCCGCATAATATACTCAAACTGTCAGACTTTCATGAAATCAATCCTCAAAATAACGACCTACATGACTATGTAAAATAATATGTAATGTATGTGGTTCTTAAAAAAATATGGGTTGTAAGTGTGACTACACTTACAACCCATAATTTTTTAAGAACCATGCAGATTAGTGTCTGAGATGGTCTTTAGAAGAAACAACCACACAGATTTGAGTGAACCTGTCCAGTCAGTGCAAGCATTAATGAGTTCACCCTGGTATTCAGCTATACCAGGTTAGACTGGAAAGCGACCCCTATTTAATCTGGAATAGGCTCAGCAGACTGATTGGTTGATATAAATAATGAATAGAATAATCTTTAATAAGAACACAATGTAATGTGTCCCTTCTGGGTAAGCTCGCTCCATCGTAGACTTTGTCTCTGTCATCTCTGACCTAGACTAGAGTCAAGAGCAAACCCATCACAAATAAAAAAAAAAGATATGTTTATGTTATGCGCCAGATAAATGTGCAACAGCGATCACCGACCCACATACAATTATTGACTTTCATAATATCAAAAATAGAAATAAAGGGATAAGGCTGCCTTAAATCGACTTCTATCGTGATCCTTTACGTTCTCTAGTAATGAAAAACGGTTCATAATTTATTGTTCGGGTATCTACGAAGGGATAATAGGGAATAGTCAATTTACTTTATTGCAAGTTTATCTGGCGCCTACTATAGAAAAACATTACATAGGGCGACACAATGGTTTTCATTATCATCATCATATCAGCCGAAAGACATCCACTGCTGGACATAGACCTCCCCCAAAAGGGGGGGTTTGCCATAATCGCCACGCTTGGCAGGCGAGTTGGCGATCGCAGTGTATGGTGTTGCATTTTACAGAGAATCCTGCTACCCATTCTCTGGTGAGTCCCCTAGTCAACTCTTACAACACCCACGGGAAGAGATGGGTACCATACGGCACCGGCCGACACCATACGGCTGAATGGTTTTAGCTTACGCTAAAAGCGATCTTTTAAAGACGACCTTTGGATGGATTTAAAGGGAGGTGAGGTTTGGTGTAATATTTTGAGTTACATAACTAAAGCCTATATAATAAGGTCCTAAAAGTGACAAAATAAAACCCTACCCAACATCCATAGCATATTTTAATACCCCGAAAACGACAACTCACTAACAAAATAACCCCAACTCGCTGACGTATACCAACACTACAAAAAAAATAAGGAGTCTTGTTATTGGATCCACCTCGAATCTATCAATTACGAAACTAATTGACGTCTGGCGGACTTTACCTACTGAATACAAACATATCGGGTAACGGTCGATACTATTCACTTATTTATGTACATCCTTATTAGTTATAGGGTTGTAAAGTTAAGGAGGCGTATAAGGGATGGGTTCGGGTAATAGATTTAAACAATACGGCTGAAGGGGTTGGCAGAGAGCTAGAAATGTCCTTAGGTACACTGGCATTTGATCCAATGTTAGTTGAAAATAGGCAAGATAGAAAATAGGTAACAAGTCATCTGAAATGAATCAAAGATTCAATAAGATTGAGAAGCAAAAAAATTCAAATAAACCATTTACAGGCACTTTTGAAATGTCAAGGTCGGTCAGTCAAAAACATGAAGCTATTTGCACGTTCCAAAGCGTAAATCTTCTATGGAGAAGAACGTGCAAGAAACTCCACGGACACTTTTAAATCATGTTGTTTTACAAACTTCTAAGTTACATATCCTTGTTGCTTCTGCATGCGAGGACAATGTAGCGGAAAAAAAAACTTTTTGTTACAAGAATTTAAAATATAAAGATTAAAATAAGCCAATGGCAGTTTAGAGATGACCAGTCTCAACTGACGGCGCCCGTTCACGAACATGACGCGTGTATCGACCATTCAGCTCAACTATTTTGAAGGGAACCGAATGATCTAAAACACGCGCCACCATCAGCGAGACATTTGAGTGCGCATGACATGCTCTCAACCACGATGCTCGTTCATGTCCAACAAGTAAAACTATAAATAATCACATAATATGTAAATGGCTTCATGGTACTCACATTTACAAAATTTGAAAAATAAGCTTCTACATTACACAAAACTATGGTTGTCAATGAACAAGTAATAAAAAAAAACGACCGACTACACACCGTAAACACACGAATTCAAAACCTTTTCAAGGTCGTTCCAAAAACATCTTAAAATACACCATAGACGAAAGGTCCCCTAAATAATTTATCGCAATCTTGCATAATCCCCAAGCTTTGGCGTGGCGCAACTTGGAGCACAAAAAGCGTCCATCCCCGAAACACTAAATTACGTTTTCCAATAATGTATTCTGGTAAACGTCTTTCCATCGCTGAGTGATACTTCAAACCGGGTCCATTTATCAATAAAAAGTACTCGGATTTAGTCAAACTTAAGGCGTCACCGAGGAAATGATACGTAATTGGCGTTTGTTTGATCCCGTGCTGCATCGTTATTACTTCACCTTTAGTTATATAATTAAAGTATAAGATATTTAAGGATTCACTCTATAAATCATATTAATCACTTTAGAAACTTGATTACTTGTAGCTTTCTCGATAGAAAAATAGAATAAACCCTCAGTACGGCGTAAATACTTCACGGAAGGTAATCAGTTTTTGAATAGTAACAAAACTACATGTTTTCAATAACGTATACATTTCACATTTTGAAAATGTTTATGTGTTTTAATAATACGAACGAAATACCTAAATTAGCTCGCGTTCCGTCTATTCTAGCTAGAGCCGCCTCGCTTCCCCCTTATCCGCGATAGACCTGCTTCGGCCGTCGGACATTGAGCCCTATATCTTGCGCTTACGTACGGTTTTTGCTTGCGGTTACGCACACATACACGGCCCGCATAGAGTACCTAAACCAAGAGCTCGGTGCGCCCTTAAAGGCAGGCCCTTTAACATGATAAGAGTAGACTCGGCAATAATGGACTTTTTGTCGGCCATCGGTCGGATTAAATCGTGCAACTTTTCGGCTCAAATTGCGTTAGGCCTGTTGTATGGGTGTATTTTTCCGGGTAGGTGTGTATTGGACGATGATTTTGCACGTGGGCGAACATTTCTATATTCCAGGAAATTTACGTGTAAACAACGGGTTTTAACGTATGTAACTCTTAGTGAAATATTTAAGCTACTATTCAAAACGATGCTCTGTTTAATTAATGTCTAGTTACTTACATCTGCTTATGAATTGAGAATTTTACGGTGAGAACTGATCGAACTCGAAATTCCAAAATCTGACACTTTTTCTAGTTTTTTTTTAAGGGTGGGAAATCATCAAATTACTTCTCCCGCTCTGAGCGAAGCAGAAGGGACTGTCAGACTCTTACTGACTACAACCCATTCGTGTTCCTCCTAGTGCCCTTTACGTTCCAGGGCCGCGGTGACTCTTTCGAACAAATTCCAGACAAACAAAGAGAAATTCCGCCACCCTGGCAGGCACTGGCTCTAGCGGACCCCTTCTTCTATTCTGACATCCGCAGGCACGGGCCTACGGTGGCCGGGAATCGCCCTACTACTCCCGACGCCCAGGGCGTCTTCTTCTGTTGCAGCGGCTGGGGCGTGAGGTTTCCCTCTCTCTCACACGTACGGCCTTCTCCTTCGCTAGCATTACTGCTTCGCAGAAGGAGGTGACCGCTTCTTATGCCTCCTCGCTCCGGACCATGGATTGAACCAGGGCTGGACGCCGGACGCGAGAGGTCACCGCCGCCGATCGCCTCGATGAGGACACGGCGGTGCTCCGACCAAGCAGGGCACACCTCCACCGTATGCTCCACCGTGTCCTCCGGCCGATCCTCGCAGTGTTGACACCCAGGCGTATCCTCCCGCCGAATTCGAAACAGGTATCTCCCGAAACAACCGTGTCCGGTGAGTATCTGCGTCAAGCGGAAGGTGAGAACGCCGTGGCGCCGCTCTAGCCACTCCTCAAAGAAGGGACTTATCGCCTGGATTGTGGCATGACCAACACTTTTTCAAGCTAAAGTATTAAATTTTGTTTCATTAAGTATTAAAGGCATTATATGATATTATTTCTATCAAGTAAACACGACTCTGCTGGAAAAAGTTCAATTGCACCAATGCATCGGTTAACACTCTAAAGCAGACTTCTAATTCCCTGTCTATCAAACTCGAATCACCTAATCCAAATCAAACAAACGACATATTTAACCAGAAATGTCAACAAACTCGTTTAATTTCCTCCCACCGCACGGCAAGCTATTCTGAGCTAATTACCAACATTCATGAAGCCAATAGCCCTTTGTTCGTCGTAAATCTTAGAGGTTACATCACTACTTAGACAGGTATAACAGAAGTTCAAATCTGTACAACAACCGAAAATAGGCTGCCGCACACTAATACTGTGTTCGAAAATTAGTTTCCAAATATGTAAAAAAAAATGTTTTTGTAAATGTAACTTTAAAAACGCATATGTAAATGCATTTGCGCAACAAATTCTAACTTGTTTATGAATTTTATACAGTATTTTTTATAAGAACAGGACAAAATATTATAAAAACAAGTGTCCACTGAGCGGTCTTATCACACAAAGCAAACTCTTACGGACAACTTTAGATGGACTAAAGAATAGGAGATAGATAGTATGAGAATACAACCACCGTAAATAAATTAATCGGGAAACAAGAGGCTTATCAACAGTCCAAATTGCGTCAGCGAAATATCACGAGGTGAATCTCAAACATTTGGAAGTTTGACAATCGTTGATAGAATCCTCACTGTCTTTTTGTTTAGATCACAAACATCTGAATAACAACACCAACAACAACATTAGTTATGCTGACGACATGGTGCTGCTCAGCCCATCAATCTGTGGCCTAGGGAAGTTGTTGGCCATATGTGAGAGGTATGCGGAGGCTCATAGCTTGAGGTATAATGCTACTAAAAGTGAAGTGGTGGTTTTTAAAGTACCTAATAATACACCCACAAATATACCACCGGTGACGTTACAAGGAACAGCATTAAAAGTCGTCACTCAATTTAAATACCTCGGTCATGTGGTCACGGGTTCTCTCACAGATGACCAGGATATAGATAGGGAGCGCAGAGCGTTGGCAGCCCGATGCAATATGCTTGCCCGCAGGTTTGCGCGATGCACTGTCGAGGTAAAACTGACGCTCTTCAGAGCCTACTGCTAGTCGTTTTACTCGTGCAGCTTGTGGGTTAGGTATACGCTTCTGGCGTCCAAAGCTCTGCGCGTCCAGTACAATAATGCGCTGAGGATATTGTTGGGGCTGCCTCGGTTTTGCAGTGCATGATTGCGGTATGGCGAGTAGATGACTTTCATGCCATCATGCGCAAACGGTGTGCATCGATGTTGCGGCGGTTCAGGGACAGTCCTAACAGTATTTTAGCTACACTGGCGGACAAGATTGATGGACCATTTATCAGACTCTGGGCTGGCAGGCATATGCGTGCACATGTGCATGTAGCCAATTAATGTAGCCAATTAATGTTTTGAGTATTTTTATTATTATTATTTTTTTACTATTTTTTTTATTTGTGATGGGTTTGCTCTTGACTCTAGTCTAGGTCAGAGATGACAGAGACAAAGTCTACGATGGAGCGAGCTTACCCAGAAGGAGCCTGTTCACTCTAACTTTGAAGAGATTAGGGTTGTAAGCGTTTGGAAACACAGACGTAGGCAGAGAGTTCCACTCCTTTGCTGTGCGCATTATAAAAGACGTTTGGAAACGCTTAGTGCAATTGGTGGAATACTAACAAGGTAGGGATGGTAAGACGCAGTGCGTCTAGATGTCCGATGGTAGAAGGGGGCCGGTGGGATGAGGTCGTGGAGTTCTTGGGCACACTCACCGAAGTACAATCTGTAGAAGACCGACAAGCAGGCAACCTTACGGCGATGAGCCAAGCTATGTAGCTTGGCATCCACCAGTTTACTAACATAGGTTAAGTTCATTTAGTATGAACTACTCTATATGGATTTTTTGGTCTGAAATAAAGTTTTTGTATTTGAATATGAATATGGAATGTGCACGGCGGAGACAGTGCCATCTAGTATTGCAAATTTGGAACTTTTAACTTTTAAATACTTTTTTTATGGATGGGAAATCATCAAATTACTCCTCTCGCTCTGGGCGGAGCAGAAGGGAGTGTCAGACTCTTATTGACTAAAACCCATCCGTGTTCCTCCTAATGCCCTTTGCGTTCCAGGACCGCGGTGACTCTTTTGAACATATTCCGCAACCCTGGCAGTTACTTATTTTAAATACTTGAGAGTGCATAATTAATTAATTACTGCACGCCCGCTATAAACGCATACGTACTGCGACTTCAATCTCTACCATACAACCGCCCGAGACTCCTCCATGCCTTGAAAAGCACATTAAACCGTTGGTCCCGGCTGTCATTTGTAGATCTTTGGCAGTCGTGACGGATTATCAGAAACCAGAAAAATCTATCATCCGTCTTGTCAAGAAGTACCGTGTTACCCAGTTACTGTGTTCCAGTTTCTGTGGTCAGTTATGCAGTCGCTCGACGTTAAATGTTGATACCGAGCCTTCTACTCTCTGTACTTGGAACGAACCTTCTGACACCATCCACTTTGTGGCACCATGTTCCTGTGTCAATAAAGCGCTCAATTCTCCATTATTTGACAAGACACCGCACTTGCTTGGTATATATCTTCAAACAGGGGTGTTTGACGAGGAACCCACTTTTACAATGTAAAATATAAGGTGTGGAAAATGTGTTTCGTATTTGAGTTTCTGAGTTATATTTGGAGGTTTTATTGTGAGTTGGCAGGTAGTCTGGCTGTAAAGTCAGGATATGAAAAGTTACCTATTCAGAGTAATGTGTCTTAAGAATGTATAACACATGCGTGTTAGGAGAATGCGATAGATATAAACAATGTGTTTAAAGCATAACTAAACGGTCAGAGTAGAAATCGTATTTAAACAATATCTTCACTTATGTGAAGCGATGATGGTGTCACCGGTGGAACGTACGCATGTCTAGAAGTAGGTAACTAACAATATGCAAAACATGGTAATTTACAAATTTCCTCTAATTTATTATTAGCATTGTCATTCAGCGTAGCAATGCTGCCAGTCTTCTGGGCGCGTTTCCGGATGACAGCGATGCGGAGGAATACTTCGAAGTATAAGTGTACGAATATTAAGTATTTGTATACATATATGTATGTATGAAGTAGTGTAAGGTTTAGTAGAAATAAGTTAAGTATGTAGATTTAAGTGAGTTATGTATATATATATTGTTGTTTACTTCAAAATAAATATAATAAAAGGTATTAATAGTAAAGTAATATTTCGATAATGTATACCCAAAATCAGCCCAGGAATCATGCAAATAAATTACTCATAAAATACTCTGAAGCCATAGCTATTGACAATTCAATGGTGTCTATAAATTGGTTTAACTATATTTTCGAGCCGTTTGGGGTTGAAACCCTCGGGCCATGGGGCCCTTGTGCTCACAGCCTTTTCAAAGAAAATTCGAAATAACGTGGCAATGCCGCCAGTCTCTTGGGCACATTACCAGCTGACAGCGTTGAGGTCGAATTTTTGATACTATATTTTAGTTTGTTGTTAGTTTAGTGTATTTGTTAATTTTAGTTATTATTATTGTTAATTTATTACTTGATTAAAGTTTACCTGTTTAACTGAAATTTATTATTTAAACGTTGATAAAATGTTGTTTGGGAAACGTAGATCCCGGGCAGGAGTTATTTGGTCTTCTTCACGGAACAAAAAATACGGAAAGTATTTGACAAAATCTTCAACCATTTTCTAACAATTTTTCTTCGAAATCGAAACTTCAAATCCCCATTCGATGGCAGCCCTCAAAAATCGTCACAAGAACTTAGTACAGAGATAATTAAGAAGTGCTGTCGAGTCGAACGCGCACTTCAGTAGAGGGCTTAAACTTGAGAACGGAAACAATAGATATGCGAGCTAAAATAAAATGCGACCGGCTTTTGTTTCGTTGCAGACTCATTGATACTTTGAAAATGGTATCAATTGGCGGTAAGAAAGGGCTTGTATTTTGTAACTATTCTCGTAATACTTTTGCACTTCTACGGTCTTGTTAAATTTCTCCATGTAAAAAAACTGGCCAAGTACGAGTCGGATTCGCGTGCAAAGGGTTCCGAACGAATTTTTTTTTAACATGTTATTTTAACACTACAGACTTCTAATAAGTTTTCCTGTAATCTTTAGGGAAAGATCTATTATCCCCATATTTCTTCAAAATTAGGCTCAGTCGTTTCGGAGATAAGGGGGGGAAATAATCATTTTTCGTCTAATTTCTTGAATAACTTCAAAACCATTTATTTTAAAATTATAAAAAAAAATATAATTACAATCCTCATAGTAAGCCCTTTCATTTGATATGTCACATAATATTATTCATAAAACATTTTTATTAATTTTCTAGTTTGACCCCCAAAAGTGACCCCCATACTAAAAAATTACGTAACGCGTCCGTGTTTAGGTCATAGAAGTCCATATGTGTACCAAATTTCAACAGAATCGGTCCAGTGGATCCGGAGAAAACTGGCTGTGTCAGACGGACAGATAGACAGACAGACACCGGAGTGATCCTATAAGGGTTCCGTTTTTTTTTTCGGAACCCTAAAACTAAATATATAAAATTATTCCGTTACCTGTAGTGTAATGTATGGTTCAGAATGTTGGGCAGTGAAAAAGACGGTTGAAAATAGATTGCATGTAGCGGAGACGAGAATGTTGAGATGGATGTGTGGAGTAACGAGAATGGATAAAGTGAGAAATGAGTACATTAGAGGTGGTTTAAAAGTGGCGCCAGTGACGGAAAAGTTAAAAGGGAATCGCTTGTCTTGGTATGGTCATGTGAAGAGGAGGGATGAAACGCATGGTAACGAAAAGAGTAGTGAATATAAATGTGCATGGATGGAGAGGGAGAGGAAGGCCAAAGAAAAGATGTATGGATTGTGTGAGGAGCGATATGAAAGAAGAGGGAGTTAGTGATAGTTTGACGGCAGATAGGGCAGGAAGATGATGAAACCGCCAACGCACAGCCGAAACTACTGGTCATAGATGACTGAAATTTAGTATGCGAGTTCCTTCGGAAGTGTACGAGAGAGATTTCCCGGAATTCCTGCGGGAAATGGAAAAACCTGGTTATGGGCGTACGAAGTCGCGGGCAAAAGCTAGTAAATAATTAAAACGTTTGACAGTTTAGACTGAAGAAATATCTTAGCTTAGTAGATGAAGCTAGTGTCCTAGCTTACTACTCTTTGAAGAAACACCGAAAAAAAATCAGAGGCCTATTTAAAGGACGAATGCCTAATTTAATCAAACCCTAATTTAAATGCAAAAATCAGTTTTTTTTTTATGTACAAAGTCTTTTTTTACTATTGATAGGCACGCGTTTGACCATTATCTCACCTGTTGGTAAGCGATGATGTGGTCGAAGATGGAGCACGCTTGCCTAGAAGTAACCTATTCACTCTTGACTTAAAGACTCCTAGGTCAGGCCAGGCATTTTGGATTTACAAAAAGCCTAATTTATGGCAATTAACTAACTGTGAGTGTGACACACAAGTCAGGATTTTCCCTCACTCTCAAACCCAAGGTTAAGCAATGTTAAACCCGAAAAGGGTCCAATTAAACAAACCGTGTCTAACTAGCACTAAACGATTGTGTAAATTAGAACTTTGCTCTTGAACCGTACCCAGAATAAGGTCAGGTGATATTTTCCCCTTCCCTCCCGATTTGCCGATATCGACTCTGATTTTTACCTTTTTTCGGCATTAATTTATTCGACTTCCTCTGCGGAGTATTTTTACAGAGATTTTCACTTAGAAGTTAAGTTGTTTTTGGCTCTGATTTTTTAAGCTTTGAAGGTAGGAGTGACTTTCATGGATTTGGTAGTGTTAGCTGTGACACGCACAGAACTGGTCAATTTAGTGACACTTGGAGGAGACTTATGTCCAGTGCCACCATTATATTACGAGACCATTGACCGACCAATGATAGACTATTACGAATTTAACAGATTACGAACTTTAAGCAAAATGACAATAGGATCGTGTTAGAATGACGAATTTATAAAAAATAGCAGACTTGGGGCCCAGCTGTGGACGTCTTCCGGCTGATAATTATGATATGCGTTATGGTGTATCTGGGAGCAACAATCCATCATAACGTGGATATGATCTTGCCGCATCGATGCCGCCATAAAAAACTAACGTAGCGAAAATACCGAAAAAAAAGTAATGCAGTGACATCTATACCGTCAGCAATAAACTACGTCAAAAAAATCCTGCATCACGGTATCAGGGTTTTCCGTGCGATTTGAACATATATATACAACAGTCCGAACATCAACTATCGGGTAGTTGCCCACCGGTCACAACAACCGTCTGATTGGAGGATCCTCCCTTTTCTATGGAGGTTTACGGGACTACACCCTGTTCCGGATGCCTCCATAATCAATTCTTTTGTAAAATTCAATCCAAAACCTTTATATCAGAGTATTTATGATTTTAACCAACACCATTGCAAACCTTTACGATTATAAAATTAGTGGGCTAGTAGCATGATACCGCGTTAATAAAAACTTGCATTTTAACTTCCGAAAGCTCTATTGAACATCACTAGATGATAGATTTATCATTCTCTCCCAAATTCGATTTCCGACTTCTGTAGCGATCCACATTGATACTAAAAACTTTCTCTTGACTTTCATTCCAAAAACTAGTTTAGCAACAATATCGACTAACCGACTACCCTGCTGTCCTTACAAGAAGAAATAAACCCATTAAACAAATAGAATACAACGTACAAGTCCCAATTCCCACACTCATAATACCATAACGTATCCATTTTTAGACCGCATTCCTAATAGCGAACGATGGGTAAGGGTGAGCTCACACCGAGATGCGATGCGAAAGTGACGCTAAGATGCTTGAGCACTATTGAGCAGGCTATAGACAAATTACATTTTGTCAGCGGTGGCGTGCGTGGCGAAGGCAATTATCATAATGTCAAAAATGTATGGGATTGACGGATTGACAAACGTTGTCGAAATGTCACGTGATCATTACCTTATCTTTTGACTTTTGCCCCTGAGGCTTTTGACAAGGTCACGTTTATCAGCGATTACGACTGTCTAAGAGCCTATTCTTCAATGACGGCAAATGGCTGTTTGACAGCTATAGAATAGAATAGAATGTTTTTATTTCAGACCGGAGTCCAGGGTTAGTAACAATTTTACTTAAATTCTAGTGTTAGTAGGGTACAGACAAAGATAAAAATATACAATTGACATTCAGCGTGGAGCCGCATCCATCTCCGCAACATGGGGGAATCCCACCGATCTGCGAATACACTCAGAATACTGTTGGTGCTGCCACGAACACGAGTTATCAGGGATGCACATCTTTTTCTAATAATGGCGGTAAAACCATCAATTTTATTATCCGCAAATATCCCTGACGCACTACCCCGCCATGGCAGCCGCAGCAGCACTCTCAGGGCATTATTATATTGAACGCGTAGGTCGCTGAATGTCCGCTGAGTGAAGTTAACCCACAGGCTGCACGTGTAAAAGGACTGACAGTAAGCTTTGAAAAGCATTACTTTAACGGGCTTCGTACAACGTGCAAACCTGCGGGCTAGCATGTTACAAAGGACAGCCAGCGACCTACGTTCCCTTTCCATGTCACAATTATCTTTCAGATCTTCAGTGAGCCAGTGACCTAGATATTTAAACTTGTCCACCCTTTGCAGTGGTTCTCCGCAATACTTTGTGGAGAACTACAGTTGGAATACATGAATATCAGCAGTCACACTGCCAGCTTTAAACACCATTAGCATTATTAGCTATATGTAAATCTGCTGGCAATTGAAAAATCAGCCCAAAATCTAAGGGATTGGCATGCACTAGCGAAATGTCACGTGGTCAACCCTTTTCATTTTATTTTGGAAGTGCATGTCAATCTCATAGTTTTTGAAGGACACCTCATCTAGAAGCCCAATTATTTCACACTGCAAAAAGCATTGCGACGTCGCGGGGTCTGTTCTTATTCGCGAACTGCAGTACGGGCGAAGCCGCATCATGCTATGTGCAAACATAATCTGTGGCGCCCTACAAGGTGCAACGGACCTGGTACGACGCCACAGATAATACTTTATTTTGTTTGACTTGGTTTTCGTCCCATTTAGGCAACCACTGTAAATCGACATCATGCTGAGTGTCCCTCATAGTACAACTTCATGCTGAATAGGAGCTCTTGTCGCAGAATCAAGCTAAATGGGAGTTTTCTTGTCACAGGCACGACGTGTATTTGCCTAATTATTGTTCCGTTCTTTTTTGTGTTATTTTTCCATTGGAATATGTAAGTTGGTATATGTAAGTTTCTGCAGCCTCGCGTTTCTTCGCTCAGTGTGACCTGACCCTAACATTCTGTAATAATTAAACAGGCGGGGAGGGTAGTTGGATAAATAAGTAATGGCCGTGGTAGGCTTTTGTTTCGCCATGCCACAGGAGGATTTGTTGGTGTCTGCTGCTATTAATGATTCAAATATCGAACGTACTTAGAGTTAGATAGGTTGGTAAGACAATGGATAAGAAGGTGCGTGTGTTTGCTGATTGGGAATGCGTAAAATGCGTTTTATGATTTATGTCGAATGGCTAAATAATGACATAGCGCGGGGAGATCTTCAAGGCCAACCAAGCAACGCTTGATGAAGTCGGTTCAGTAATGAGTGACCTATTCTATTACCGATATCCCTCCATGCCTCAGAAAGCATCGTCATTCTTAGATCTTTGATAGATAGTCGTTACGGATTGTCAGAAGCCAGTAAATCTGACTCCAGTCTTGCCAAGAAGTACCGTGTTACCCAGTTAATAGGTTGTGGAGGTCTGATAGGCAGCCGCTCCGCGTAAAATACTGGTATTCAGCTGAACCTAGTTTGACTGGAAGCCGATCCCAATATAGTTGGAAAAAGCCAGGCAGATGATGACCGTGTGTCACAGTTACTGAGTTGTGTAGGCCAGATTAAAAACTATTCTATTTGAACATTCTGTATGAAAACTGTTACATTCGCTACTAAAACTGTTAAAAATCAAGATAGACTATCAAATCATGTACCTACTCTCTTCTTCTGCAATGCCTTTTCCATTTTCATTTGGGGTCGGCCCTCCTCGTTTTAAGGCGCCAAGACAGTCGGTCTTGGGTTGTCTGTACCTCCACCAGCTCGTTCCATGTCCTTGGCAACAGTTGTCCACCACGTGGCCTGTGGTCGTCCTTTGCTTTTCTTCTTATCTGGGACGGCTAGGGCATTCCTTACGACGTGTTCTTCATCACGTCTCATCACATGGCCATACCAACGCGTACGGCTTTCAGCCATTTTTTCTACAATGGGTGTGACTTTAAATGATCCTCTGATATACTCATTGCGTACTTTATCGAGTCTTCTCTACTTTACCCGGATTCAAATAAGCACTTTTAGATAACGTTGACATCAATATAGTCAGCGACACTTATAAACGTGAATATCCAAAAGAATTTGTATTCTGGTATACAGCAATAAGGCGTATCAAAGCAGATTCCAAAATCCTGCTTACAACAGAATTCCGAATCGGATGCTAGATAAATGTTTGGGAATCGTAGGCGTGTATCTATGCCGCCCTTTGAGCACACAAAATATTACATGCAGAAGGTTTAATTGGCTGACTTTGTATGCCTTTTTTTAAGGATGGGAAATCATCGAATGACTCCTTCCGCTCTGGGCGGAGCGGAAGGGAGTGTCAAACTCTTACTCACTAAAACCTATCCGTGTTCCTCCTAATGCCCTTAGCGTTCCAGGGCCGCTGTGGCCGGGAATTGCCCTGCGACTCCCGACGCCCGGGGCGTCTTCCTCTGTCGCAGCGGCTAGAGCGTGAGATTTGCCTCTCTTTGACACGGCCTGCCTGCTCCTTCACTAGCGTCCTCCGGATGATCTTCACAATGATAACACTCGGGTGTGTCCTCCCACCGAATCAGAAACAGGTAGCTTCCGAGACATCAGGTAGCTCCCGAAAAACATTGTAAGTCTAGTGGTTATAAGTATGACTGCTGAAGGTGGGGTCCTAAATAAGATCCCTACGTCGGGCAAGTAGCTATTGAGTTAGTCTGGAGGCCAGACTTAGTTGATTTTACAGATTTCAAAGGCAATTTTTGATTTAAGTTTGCTAATTGAACTCACCACTATCGTTGGTGAAACAATCAGATTAAATCCGCAGATAAGGTCCTGCTAATGAATGCGCCAAACTTTCATTTAACAGAAACAGATATGGAAATGTCGTAGGACACAAAACCAGCAATTGGACAGAACTCATGACCACGACTGCTCTGTCAAAATCAAAACAAACTAGATAGCTTTTTTTAAGGATGGGAAATCATCAAATGACTCCTCCCGCGCTGGGCGGAGCAGAAGGGAGTGTCAGACTCTTACTGACTAAAACCCATCCGTGTTCCTCCTAGTGCCCTTTGCGTTCCAGGGAAGCGGTGACTGTTTTGAACAAATTCCGCAACCCTGGCAGGCACTGACCCAAGCGGGCCCCGTCTACTATGCTGACATCTCCTTGAGGCGCGCGTGGAACACAACGCGCCGTCGACCCGGGCTTGGTTCTGATCGGACGGCGAGCTACCCAATGCTCGCCATCCACAGGCCCGCGCCTACGGTGGCCGGGAAAGTAGATAGCTGGAACTACAATTATTTACAAGCATTTCCCTAGAAAGGTTAGTTTTTAAAGCAAGAGTGAACAGGCATCTTGGCTCCTCCGATCCATCGCAGACCTCATCCATCTGGTGCTTTCCATCTGGTGAAATCGTGGTCCCATCCCTTTTTCCCTTATCCCTTATTTTATAGTGCTAACTTTGCCTACTTGCCCTTCTGTTTACTCCTCTCCTATCGGCTCTTAGGGACTTGTTTCGTAAACAAACACTGGTAAGTTTTCCCCGGCATAGTTTAGTTACAAGTGACGGGAATTCCTAAGCCGCTTCGAACCCGTAATTTAGTAATGTCCGTTCGAAAGGAGCGTCTTTAGTGATGATACAAAGTAGGCCAAATTATTTGGACAAGACAAAATTTCTCGCCCGCTGTTATGCATTGTGATCCAGTCAACTTACTTTTACGATGCATTAAGAGGAAATGCTAGCGGCGAGACTTTGTATGTAAAAAGTCGAAGTCGTAGGATATATACTGTGTCCCTATGTTTTCCTTTTTGATGATTTATTAACCGTATAAGCACTATTATAGAACTCTCACAAAATGCTCAAAATTGTCCGATAAATCGCTATCAACAGAGCCGTAGTGTACAAATTTGGCAACTATTAATCAAAAAAGGAAAACATAGAGACACAGTATACATCCTTCTTATTCAGTTTGTGAAACATCTCTTATATCGGTCCAATATTGGAGGAGAAAACAGTCGAGAGCCAAACCTCGAATTGTGACTTTTTACATACAAAGTCTCGCCGCCAGCATTGCCTCTTAAAAAAATCTTATTGGGTCCCCCGTTTTCATCATACTTAAAGACTATAGATCTACAAAAGGGGTTATTATATTCATAATTATGATCAATTTTTACAACAGGCCTGACTTGAAATCGACAGAAAAAAAATCCGTTGTTCGGTACATTTTGTCGAGTTATGCACACATAAATGCATGGCGCAGTCGATTTGTTCTCGTGATGTCGAGCTTGTTTCCATGCTAAAAGTTGTTCGTAATGATTAGTACATAGTGTCCTCTTTTCAGGTTTTGCGTAACGAACGCAAAAAACGCTGAAAAACTGGACAAGTGCGAGTCGGACTCGCGCGCAAAGGCAATCCAAACGAATTTCTTTTTTTTTTAACATTTTATCTTAACACTATAGAGTTCTTATATTTTCCTGTACCTAATCTATAGGTAAAGATCTATTATCTCCATTTTTTTCAAAATTTTAAGCTCAGTTGTTTCGGAGATAAGAGGGTAATGATCATATTTCGTCTAATTTCTTGAATAACTTCAAAACCGCTTATTTTCTTTAGAAAAAAAAAAACATTTCAAAATATAAAAATAGTAGCCCACCGGTATTGGGAACAGGGTTCAAGCTACCGGCGGGTCAGGGCTTCAGAGAGAGGAACCTCCTTACAATACGAGCCATGTCCAGAAGTACCGCTTTCTGAATCAAGCCCTTGATCCAGCTGCCCAACGAGACCCTCCTGAGGTGTTTGTCGAGGCTCGTGGCTATTAAGCCACTGGCCGACATGACTATCGGTACAATGATTGCGTAGTCCACATCCCACATGTCGACAACCTCGCGAGCCAAATCAAGATATTTGATTAGTATATCTTTCTCGGCTTTCACGAGGTTCTCATCATGCGGGTTATGTCTACAATCATTGCACGCCTTTCGATTCGGTCCACCACCACTATATCAGGCTTATTGTTAAATATTATCTTACAGTATTAGCAATAAATGTTTCTTCCATTCTCTCACTCCAAAACACATAACAATCACACTTAATTACTATTGCAAAGAAATTACAATTATCCGCCCCAAGATTCTCGCTAGGGACGGAACTAAGAAAGAACCACTCGTTGGGATTACCCGCCTTAAGTATAAGCTACTGATAACAGCGCGCGATAAGGGAATTAAATTACTTTCGCGTAACACCAATTACTATTGGGATAGAGGCTATAGTGTTGGGTTCGAGGAAGTTTGAGTGTTATTTGTTTGATTTCTGGGGAAGTTTTGGGAATGAAGACGGTTTTGTTGGACAGGCTTATTGGAGGTCAAATAGTTGTGTATTTTGAATGATTGGGCAAAAAAAACATATGGTTTATTGTTTGAGAAGCAATGGAAAAAAACTGGTCAACTGCGAGTCGGACTCGCGTGCAAAGGGTTCCGAACGAATTTAATTTTTTTTAACATGTTATTTTAACACTACAGACTCCTTATAGATTTTCTGGTAATCTTTAGGTATAGAACTATTATCTGCACTTTTTTTTCAAAATTTTAGGCTCAGTAGTTTTGGAGATAATGGGGGGAATGGTCATTAGGGTTCCGAAAAAAAAGAACCCTTATAGGATCACTCGGGTGTCTGTCTGTCTGTCTGTCTGTCCGTCTATCACAGCCAGTTTTCTCCGGATCCACTGGACCGATTCTGTTGAAATTTGGTACACATATGGACTTCTATGACCCAAACACGGACGCGTTAAGTAAATTATTTAATTTTTAGTATGGGGGTCATTTTTGGGGGTCAAATTAGAAAATGTAAAAAAAAGCTTTTTGAACAATATCGTGTGACATATCAAATGAAAGGGCTTACTGTGAAGGTTTTAATTATATTTTTTTCATAATTTTAAAATAAACGATTTAGAAGTTATTCAAGAAATTAGACGAAAAATGACCATTCCCCCCCCCTTATCTCCGAAACTACTGAGCCTAAAATTTTGAAAAAAATGGAGATAATAGATCTTTACCTAAAGATTACAGGAAAACCTATTAGAAGTCTGTAGTGTTAAAATAACATGTTAAAAAAAAATAATTCGTTCGGAACCCTTTGCACGCGAGTCCGACTCGCACTTGGCCAGTTTTTTTTTTGGTCTTATTTCTTGAATACCTTCAAAACTATTTATTTTAAAATTATGAAAAAAAAATATATAATTAAAGCCCTCACAATAAGTCCTTTCATTTGATATGTCACACGACATTGTTAAAAAAAATGTTTTTGAAATTTTCTACTTTGACCCCCAAAAGTGACCCCCATACCAAACATTTAATGATTTACGTAACGCATCCGTGCTTGGGTCACAGAAGTCCATATGTGTACCAAATTTCAATAGAATCGGTCCCGTGGATCCGGAGAAAACTGGCTGTGATAGACGAACAGACAGACAGACACACGAGTGATCCTAAAAGGGGTCCGTTTTTTGTTTGGAACCGAAAAAAGATATGACTAGGAGCTGCTATAACCCAGGTAGTGGCAAGCTGGCAGAGTGCCAACGCTTTGTACCACCGAGTACGTTACGTACCAGTTTTCTATTGCTCCACAAACATACGTACGGACTTATTATGTTGGTTGCTAAGCGTTTTCAGATGTACTTAGTAGTTCTCATTTGTTTTATTCCTCGTTCATTTGTTTAGCTGCTGTAATTAAGGGAATGAGAATGGTGTTCTTCTATGATTATATATACACGTATGTTTACTTTTCGGTCTAACAATGTTTGATGCAAAAAGAGTGATATAAAGACGAACGGTGATGCGCCACCGGTACATGGTGGACATCCCACCCACACGCACAAAACGTTTTGGGAACACATTCATAGTGCGTACAGCTAAGGAGTGGAATTCCCTGCCAGTCTGTGTTTCCGGATAGCTACAACCTGGGAGTCTTAAAGACAAGAGTGAATAGGTTGCTTCTAGGCAAACGTGCTCCATCTTCGACCGCATCATCGCTTACCATCAGGTGAGATAGTGGACAAACGTATGCCTATCTATAGTAAAAAAAAAGAAAGAAAATCGCAATTTTATTGGCACAACAAAAAACACCTTTACAATCATCGAATACAATAATTAGTTGGAGAACAATATTGTGCCAAAAGGGCCTCAGCTCAGCATAATGTCAGCTGGCAACACTAGGTATTACCACCTAACGCTGATTTTCAGCTGCAGCCCACAGGTGCAGAAGGATATGAAGGTGATATGAAGGAGAAGGGAGTCAGCGATAGCATGAAGAGTGACATGACAGGAATGGGAGAAGAAAACGTGTTGCGCCGACCCCAAGTAATATGGAATAAATACAGGAAGAAGATGATGATTTTTTGATTCCAATATCATCGTGATTCTGATGAGAAAGAGACGAGTCCGGTTGTAAATAAATCATACACCACATAGCATAGTACACATAGTACAGGTGAAATCAAAAACATCTTTTTTGGTAGGCTTGTCCACTGAAAAAATCTAATAAGTCCGTAAGTTAGATTATCAAAAAATATTCGACCCGTTTTTTTTTCTTTTGTTACGTAAACCAAAATTGACGAAGATACGACGCTTTTAAAATTCGCAATACGTCACGCCGTGGTATAATTTTTAGTGCGTTCTGACGTCACGAGCCCCCACTCCCGAGTTTTGATACGTTTTATCTTTGTCAATATTCATTGATTTACAAAAACAAAAACACGTGTCCATTATTTTTGAATACTCTCACTGCAAACGAAATACATTTGCAATGTAGGTATTAATGGTGGAAACTAGCCTATTGTGCTATCGTGTTTGGTTGATGAGGTCCTACGACCACCTTCCGGCTTATCTTCAGACCAGTTCCATACCACTATATTACTGCATGTCTAAAAAGTCTTATGAGTATCTCAAGTTTAAAGTCAATTTGATCAGTCAGGAAATACTTCTAAAATAGATTACTAATTTGTAACTGGACACACATAAGAACGAAACCAAGTTAATACAAAGCTTGTAAAAATAATCAATCAATGCGCACAAATCACAGCTGCCATGGCTCACCATAACTTACCTGAAACATGAAATGCTTTTAGGCTTCCTTACCGTGCCATAAGTCATTCACATAATGTTTGTAAGAACGCTGTCAGTGCTAGCGAGGTGGATGAAATAAATGGCTGACGGGGGAACTAGAGTGTGTCGTTTGTATAGGAGAGTATTTGTTTGACGGCAAATATTTTATTATTTTGTATATTATGAATATTAGGAAGTACTAGCTTTTGCTCGCGACTACGCGCATATCCCGTTTTTCCCGTTCCTGTAGGAATTTTGGGAAATCCTTTTTTAGTGTTACTCCCCTACACTCCCCAAGGAACCGATACGCAAAATCTATATGTTTCGGCTAAGCGTTGTCTGTCAGTAACGGAAGATTTTAAATAATAGGATTTTTGTAGCTGACAAGAACCAATATTCGATTAAAATTGTCCCCAAGTTTAATGTAAACGAAACGCAATTATACAAACTTATCAAAGTATTTTCAAAAAGTTAATATTTTTTAAACAGTTAGCCAACGCTCCACGTGGCCAGAGGGCTGGGTTTCTCTTCGGCCACAAAATCAGCATTGCCATTCAACGCGGCAATCTTACTAGTGTTCTGGGCGAGTGGATGGTAATTGACAAGATGCATTTTAGTTTTTCATGCCCTACGTGTCTGGTTTGTTTTTATACGCGTTTGTATGTAATTATTATTTAATAGCGTTTGTGCGCGACCTCGTACGCGTATATCCCGTTTTTTCTCGTTACCGTTAGATATTTCGGAAATCCTCTGTTAGTGCTCCCCGGCATTCCTCAAGGAACCTACATGCCAAATTACAGCTTTCTACGACCAGTAGTTTCGGCTGTGCGTTGTCTGTCAGTCACTCAATCACTAATCAGTCAGTAACGGAAGAATGTTAAATATATTGATTGCGCGTTAGTACATCTTATTAGTCCAGTTACCTATAAGATCTATATTATTACAATCTGGTGTAAGTAAACTAAAAACCACACAAAAAAAAAATTGATAGTGCAAATAAAAAATGACAGAGCTGCTTATCGTTTACATCCTACGACTGTACATGCTACATTAACCTCATCACTCATCAGCCGAAAGACGTCAACTGCTGGACATAGACCTTCCTTGAATTTGAAGGTGCAGCGTTGGAAGGCCTCTCACAATGTCCAATGATGACCTAGTAAGGAACCCGGGAATCTGCTGGATGTGAGAAGCACTGGACCAATCGAAGTAGCGAAGCTTGACTTTCGTCCAGCTGAAGACATCTTTAAGTTGAACTTCTGATGGTGGCTATGGCTAAAAAGTCTCAAAATATCTAGGCCTTATACTATCATCATCATCATATCAGCCGAAAGACGTCTACTGCTGGACACAGGCCTCCCCCAAAGGGGGGGTTTGCCATAATCGCCACGCTTGGCAGGCGGGTTGGCGATCGCTGTGTATGGTGTTGCGTTTTACAGAGAACGCTGCTGCCCATTCTCTGGTGAGTCCCCTAGCCACCTCTTACGACACCCAAGGGAAGTGATGGGATGGTATTATTCTTTTACGGCACCATACGGCACCGGCCGATACCATACGGCAACCTCATCACTTACTAGCTACATAATGGCTACGCTAATGGTTCTTCGCTAATAAGATATATGCTATAACTACCTATATGATAGCCTCACGCTACCAGACTACCAACACCAAGTCATCTACATATTCGAGATATATCTTATGTATAGCCGTCGAAATATTCCAATAATGCGGCGGCACGGCAAAATTTCCACGAACGGAGCTATACGTCTTGATAGGCTGGTACTGAGAACTGGCTTCGGTATGTCGCTGTCAAAGTTAGGTACTTACTACGTCATTGTCTTTTGTGTATATCATCTGAATCATGAAACTCTATCTCCCTTATACAAACCTGAAAAGGGGAAATTTTACTCTTATCATTATTATTAATTTTTACTACAGGACAACCCTGAAAACACAAAAAAACCGATCAGTTGCGAGTTGGAATCTCACACTGAGGTTCCGCACTGTAAACCGAAAAAAACACGTTTCTTGTATGGGATACCCGATATAGATTTTTAAGCTTTATTATTAGGGCTCCGAAAAAAAACGGAACCCTTATAGGATCACTCGGGTGTCTGTCTGCCTGTATGTCTGTCCGTCCGTCTGTCTGTATGTCTGTCTGTCCGTCCGTCCGTCTGTCTGTCTGTCTGTCCGTCTGTCTGTCTGTCTGTCTTTCTGTCTTTCTGTCTGTCCGTCTGTCACAGCCAGTTTTCTCCTGATCCACTAGACCGATTCTGTTGAAATTTGGTACACATATGGACTTCTTTGACCCAAACACAGACGCATTACGTAAATCATTATTTTTTTAGTATGGGGGTCCCTTTGGGGGTCGAACTAAAAAAAAAGAAAAAAAAAGTTTTTTGAACAATATTGTGTGACATATCAAATGAAAGGGCTTACTGTAAGGGTTTTAAATATATTTTTTTCATAATTTTGAAATAAATGCTTTTAAAGTTATTCAAGAAATTAGACGAAAAATTACCATTCCCAACCTTATCTCCGAAACTACTGAGCCTAACATTTTGAAAAAAAATGGAGATAATAGATCTTTACCTATAGATTACAGGGAAACCTATAAGAAGTCTATAGTGTTAAAATAGCATTTTAAAAATATATTTCGTTCGGATCCCTTTGCACGCGAGTCCGACTCGCACTTGACCAGTTTGTTTTTTGTTATATCGGCAATTTAAATACGCACTCTCACCACGGCGATTTTCGACTGATGAACTTTACAAGGAGGCTGGGGTATTACGTGTACGACAGCTTTTCATCCTAGAGTCCCTATTAAAACTCGTCAAAGACAGAGCGGTACCTTCTGGTCGCAGTAAAGGGGGTAGGAAGTTGCCTGAAAGAATCCCCCTTCCAAAAACAAAAACCTTATTTGCGATTCGTTCGATGTATCTGCCTGTTCGAGTTTTCAACGCTGTTAGCAAAAGTATCACCATACCAAATGAGTACTCTGAGGCTAAAACCAAACTAAAAAAATGGCTACTGGACCGGAGTTATGAGGATACCGAAAAACTACTTCATTGTCCAACCTAACTTCTATAAAAATTCACAACCTCACTTACACTTCACACTCACACACACTAAATGCTGTTTTCTGAATTGGCTCTGTTAATTGATGTCAGTTTTGTTTTAAATTTTTAATTTTTATATTTTGTTTTTTTTTTTTGTCCTCGTGATAAATTGTTACGTAGCGCTAGCAGGCCACGTCTAACATGGAGTTCTTGGAATTATTTGGGTCACCAAGACACAGGCTGCGCCTAGTTTGGGACCCGCTGATAACTTGATAAGGGCATTGTTAGTGTAATTCCATTAAATGTAAAGTAATGTGTAACTGTGTATGTTAAATAAAGCATTATTATTATTATTATTACTCTATAAAAGTTACAATTGTCTACCTATAGCGGTTCTTGAGATACAGCTCGCTGACAAACAGACGGAGGGATTTTTTAAGTTGCGGCACACGATCTAACATGCATAAATGTTAGCAACATGGTGCCCTATAGTGTCACATTATCAGCTGACAGCGTTGAGGACGAATTTTTTGATTCTATATTTTAGTTTGTAGTTAGTTTAGTGTATTTGTTAATAATAGTTATTATGATTGTTAATTTATTACTTGATTAAATTAGTTTAGCCTATAGAGAATTAAATATTTTTTACCCATAACGCATGCATCTAAGATCGTGGGCCGCAACTTTAAAAAAAAAAAATGGCGGCATGGGGCTATGCCACAGTTATTTTATGCCCTTACCATCTTTTTCAAGAAATACAGGCTTGATATCAACCAAAAAGACGAAAATAACCCTGATTCCTATCCCCATACTGCATCTTATAGACTACTTAAGCACTTAGCAGTTGTTGGTCCATTACTTATGAATGCACATACACTTTTTCCTGCCCATGACAGCCAAACTCGACTAGAATTTATTACTGAATATTATGTTACTTTTACGAAATAACTCTCACTTTTCCTTATGGCTAGTATACGTTCTCATATCCGTTACATGTGTGTTGGTACGTTTTGGGTTCCTATATTTATTTATTTATTTCCACCATACAGTTATCTTTACAGGTTTACCACCTAATGCGATAATGTAGTCAACTATTATTACTTAAAGCTAAACAATTAAAAAACTAACAGCTTTTGTTTTTAGTACGCATTGCTAATACTATCATTATGTCACAGCACATATGTTACCGGAGCGTTATTTTTACTCTTGGTTAGTGTGATTTTAAAAGCTGTGCTGTGCTTATATGTGGTTCTAGCTTATGCCAGCGACTTCGTACGCGCGTATCCCGTATTTTCCCGTTCCCGTGGGAATTTCGGGAAATCCTCTCTTAGTGCTCCCCTACACTCCCCAAGGAACCTACATGCCAAATTTCAGCATTCCACGACCAGTAGTTTGGGCTGTGCGTTGTCTGTCAGTCACTCAGTCACTCAAACACCGAGCTAGTCAGTAACGGAAGAATTTTATATATATATTGATGATTGTCAAAATAAAAAGTTCAGAAAGTGTTTTTAGGGTTCCGAACAAAAAACGGAACCCTTATAAGATCACTCGGGTGTCTGTCTGTCTGTCTGTCCGTCTGTCACAGCCAATTTTCTCCGGATACACTGGACCGATTCTGTTGAAATTTGGTGCACATATAGACTTTTGTGACCCAAACACGAACGTGTTGCGTAAATTATTAAATTTTTAGTATGGGGGTCACTTTTGCGGGTCAAACTAGAAAATTAAAAAAAAAAAACTTTTCTGAACAATATCGTGCGACAAATCAAATGAAAGGAGTTACTATGAGGGGTTTAATTACATTTTTTTTTTCATAATTTTAAAATTCATGGTTTTGAAGTTATGCAAGAAATTAGACGAAAAATGACCAAGGGGGGGGGCCTTATCTCCGAAACTACTAAGCCTAAAATTTTGAAAAAAATGGAGATAATAGATCTTTACCTATAGATTACAGGAAAACCTATACGAATTCGATAGTATTAAAAAAAAATTCGTTCGGAACCCTTTGCTCGCGAGTCCGACTCGCACTTGGCCAGTTTTTTTTAATTATTACTAAAGGACTTTTGTTTGACCATTATCACAGCTAAGGGCTCATGCAGACGAGCGGCATTTTTCCAATGGCAGATACACTTCAACCGTCGCCACCTGCCGCCTGTCGACTGCAGCAGTCGACAAACGGCGCCGCTTGCAGTGGTATCTGCCGTTGACAAAGTGCCGTTCGTCTGTATGAGCTCTTTTGGTATCGTGATTATGGGATTGTCGATGGAACAAACGAGTCTAGAAGTTACTTATTCACTCTTGACATAAGAAAGACTCGTTTTTAAAGGCGTAAGCACTGGAACCTGGCCAGTGCCTGCTGGGGCTGCGGACTTTGTTCGAAAGAGTCACCGTGGCCCTGGAACGCAAAGGGCACTAGGAGGAACACGTATGGGTTTTAGTCAGTAAGAGTCTGACACTCCCTTTTGCTTCATCCAGAGCGGGAGGAGTCATTTGATGATTTCCCATCCTTAAAAAAAAAGCACTGGAACCTCAATGACCTGAATTTAAAAATTCTTGACTAGTAAAAGCACATTGGCTTTTCATCCAGAAACATACACGGTTTTTGTGGAACAAACCGCGGAAAGTAAATCGCAAGATTTACTAGTATATTATATTTGGACCGTATGTATTCTGGTCTTACAATAAAACGGCTCAATTGAAGAGCTCGAGCCTGGAAACCTTCCTCCCAATCGATGGGTCTACATAGTTCAGAAACTTTTCCTCTTGAAGAATTGTATGAGTGGGTTCTTTAGATCCCTAATCACATGGTACCTATATCTCCAAAAGTAATCGAGAAAGTTCTAGGTACCAATGTAATTTTGAATCGGAAGTTATGTTCAATTATTAGGGTGCCTGTCCTTTACAGCGGAGCGAGGCAGCAGAGCGGAGAAACGGAAAAGTATTAACCAATCATATCAGTCAAAATTTCAGTGACCCACGTGGTGCGGAGATTTTATGCAATTCCATTGGTAAATATTTCTCTGTTTCTCCGCAACGCTGCCTCGCTCCGCGTCTATGCACAGGTAGCCTTAAGTTCCTGTAAGTCAGCGGCTTTGATCGCGATAAATTCGTAAATTTTCCTAAGGCAACATACTCCAGGTATAAAAATCTAGTATCCTATATCCAAGACTTGGTCTACCCTTGCACCAAATTTGATCCAAACCCATTCAGCCGCTAAGCAGTGACTTTCGCATTTAAATTATTTTAGTTTCCAATTTTTTGAAATTATTCAAAATAAATGATTGTCAGTGATCAGCATAGTCAAGTTACAAACCTACTGACTAATTTTACCCATTATAAGGTTGGTTGCATGTTGACTTGATTGACAAATATGAGTTTATTTAGTTTACTGGTAACGAAATCAATTGGTAATCTATATTAATTATTAATTTTCGGTCACATAGGCAGTAATTTTGAACTCGGCTGGATCCAGCTTGACTGGAAGCCGATCCAAACAAAGTTGAGAAAAAGCTGGACAAAATGTTTCATTATTAACAGCCATGAAACAGTGAAATCCAGTCGAAAGGCTGAATGCAAAATAAACACTGAATTTCAGCAATACTCATTCAAAAACTTCCTTATTCTACAAAGGCTGTCTAAAATCGATAGTTTAGTGGCCCGTCCAGCGTGTAGCCGGGATCTATCGGGCCCGTCAGTCACTTCAAGTATTCCAATAGAACGGAACATAAACCAATTCGTCGGTTCCGAATACAAATTTGAATTTGCAACGAACGCTTTGTACCGTTAGAAAGTTTTTCGTTCAGAAATATTGATAGCCACGCTCTAAATTCAAATAAGTTTGACGTATGTACAGTCGATACGTTTTTACCTTCGACATTGTTGACATTATTTCTTATACCAAGGCAGGACATATTATTATTACTTATGTATATTGAAGCTAATACATTGAACACACTAAAATTGGTTTAAATAATCTGTTGAAAAAAAAAACAAACTAAACCTTTTAAGGGCTTTGTAGCCGTTTTATGAAAAATAAGTCCAATCTGTTTCATTTTATTGTCAGTATCGTAATTTTAAATAACAGTTGCATTAGGAAGCATTTTATAATGACTAAATAGACCAGAATCTATGCTACATAAAACAAAAAAAATAGACCGTAAGGAGGCGAACCTATTTCTAATGCGACTGTACGTTTCAATCATACATGTTATTTTATTTTCTGTTATAAAGTTTGTATGTCCGTTTGTTGGTAGTTTTATAGTGTTTGAAAGTAAACTGTGAGTATTGAAGACAACAATAAGCCCAACTAGGAGATGGTTAACTTTGTTTCTCACACAAACTTTAAAAGTCATGTGCACTGTTTGGAATTTCCTTTACAAAAAATCTATCTTCTTCGCACCCTCTAAAATCATAACGTTTCCATATTTCTTCCACCTATGCTTAATATAAAAATAATTTCAAATGAATGTTTTGCAATATTTTGGAAGCTGTAAATAAAAAAAAGTTCAATTTTACCAATGCCCATTTTAGTAGAGCAGAATAAAGAACATTAAATGGCTTTTAAAGTCTCTCGCCACATATTTTCTATTATGCTGGGTAACAAAAATACCATAATAATATAACAAACAGAATTAATAATAGATTTACAACTGAAAAACCAATCTAAAAGGAAAAGAAGCCATTTTGAAATCCACAAAAGCTAATCCACGCGCAAAAATATTGCATTCAATAAACAGTAAATTTTAAATATCGAAGTCGAATTTAGAATTCGAATTTCGACTGGGAAGCGTTTAACTCATTGGTTCCGTTTCCGAACGGTTTCGTTTATGACCTAGGAGGTTTATCTTTATGGTCTGTTATTTTTGGAAGGTCAGCAAAATTTCGGCCCATATCAAATTGATGAAATGTTTTCGTTGTACAATGGACTCGTTGAAAGCACCAATGAACCCGTTGAATTTTATTGTAGTAGTAAAAGTGGTCATTATAGATTTTCATTTCATGTTTAAACTTTGAAACGATAAAACAAGGAAAAATCTCAATTAACTACGGTTAATAGATACGACAACGAGGTCAACGACCACTGGCAGTTACTTGAGATTAAGATTTTTTTTCCGTACTTTTACATCCTGTCCTTTCATCATGTCTACGAAGATTTGCTCATCCATTTTAATTGTGCATAGAAAATTAGAAACCTGTTAAAATTTCCACTACAAAATACTAAGTTCAAGTTGCAAACATCATCTCTCTTATCCGAGGTTTAACTCGTCAGTTTTCGGTAACAAGTCTCCCCCCTTTGACAGTTAAGAGTACTAGCAGACCAATGATCGAGCGGGAAACAAAAATGTCCGTTACGTTTTGAACTTGGAACCTCCGAGCGATCGGGTCCGAATAGAGGGGTTTTTTAATCGAAATGTGATTGGTGTGCGAGTATCAACCATAGAGTATGGAATTACCACACTGACTAGAGGCTACATTATTTTATTTCGATTTTAAATAAAATAATTCCAAAGTGTAGATCAAAATCTTCTTTGAAATGTGAAATTAGCTTCATAGATTGCTTTAGATTTATGAATGACCGATTCCTTGACAATTCAAAAGTGTACACGCTTTCGTAAATGAAAAAACTGATTTCATTTTATTTTTTTGTTTCAATAAGTTACACGTTGATTCCAAATTTGTAGGAAATCATTTAGTAGCCTGTATAATGGAACGTTCGCTTGAAGAATTGAAATATCTAAAACACCTCTGACAATGCAATCTCGAGCAGTGGCCACCGAGCTTTCCTTGCTCTGTTGTACTCGTACTAACGGATTTGCGGGTAGTTGCCAAGAATTATTCGTTTCGGGATTAATAGAGTCTTGTGTTTTGAGCCGAAAATGTTTAACGATTTTTACTTTGAATGGAGTATTGGTTGAAGAGTGGTATTTTTGCAAGTAATCTTTTTCTAAAAACATGCACTATGTAGACACTATTCTATTAAGACCGCCGTTTCTTATTAAGATCGCTTTTAACGATAAGGCCACCCATTGTGTCACCCTATGTAATGTTTCTCATCTATCTTTTCTGTAACTTATATGGTGTACATAGTAAGAGTCTTCTATTCTATTCCATAGGGTAGCTAGCTTGGCCACAGTTAAAAAAACTGGCCAAGTGCGGGTCGGACTCGCGTGCAAAGGGTTCCGAACGAATTTAATTTTTTTAACATGTTATTTTAACACTACAGATTTCTAATAGGTTTTCCTGTAATCTTTAGGTAAAGATCTATTATCTCCATTTTTTTTTCAATATTTTAGGCTCTGTAGTTTCGGAGATAAGGGGGGGAATGGTCATTTTTCGTCTAATTTCTTGAATAACTTCAAAAACTTTTATTTAAAAATTATGTAAAAAATATAATTAAAACCCTCACAGTAAGCCCTTTCATTTCATATGTCACACGATATTAAAAGTGACCCCCATACTAAAAAAATAATAATTTACGTAACGCGTCCGTGTTTGGATCATAGAAGTCCATATGTGTCCCAAATTTCAACAGAATCGGTCCAGTGGATCCGGAGAAAACTGGCTGTGACAGACGGACAGACTGACAGACAGACAGACACCCGAGTGATCCTATAAGGGTTCCTTTTTTTCGAAACCCTAAAAACTACATGCCGTATTATTTCAAAGTAATGCCAACTTTCTAAAAACGCCTATTTTGCTATACTAGCTTCTGCCAGCGGTTTCGCCCACGTGAACCCTAGGAAACATACTCCCGGGATAAAAAGTAACCTATATGCTATTCCAGACTATAATCTATCTCAGTTCCAAATTTCATTCAGTTCCATCAGCCGTTCTGGCGTGATAGAATATAGTAAGAGTTAGATTAGATTGTAATCTACATAATATTAAGACCAAGCAAACTATGAGATTTGACAGTTTACGTTATTTCTGCTTATCAGGTGCTCCTTGAAATCAATTTATACAAAATTCTTCCGTTACTGACTGATTGAGTGACTGACAGACAATGCATAGCCGAAACTACTAGTCGTAGAAAGCTGAAATTGGGCATGTAGGTTCCTTGGGGAGTGTAGGGGAGCACCATGAGAGGATTTCCCGAAATTCCTACGGAAACGGGAAAAAACGGGATATGCGCGAACGAAGTCGCGGGCGAAAATAAACTAATAATTATTATAATGAGGTCAAATTATTTCCAATTCCTGGAAACAAACAAAACGAGTAACTACAAAAAATATTTTCATGTTGAAGTATACCGTAAACCTCCATAGAAAAGAGAGGATCCCCGATCGCACGGTTCTTATGTCCAGTGGGCAACTGCCTCGATTGTTGGTATTCGGACTGTTGTAAATGTTCAAATGTTACGGAAAACTCCGATACCGCGATGCAGATTTTCGGTCAGCAGTTTGTCGCTGGCGGAATAGATGGCGGTGCGTTTCTTTGCGTTGTGGTACAAATTTTGCTTAGTTAGTTTTTCTTGTATCGGCATTGATACCGTTACATTGTTAACAACACGCAGATGAAATCGTGGACATACCTAAGATCACAAATTTGCATTAAGTCCACCTATGTACTAGTCACCAGAGAATGGGCAGCAGCGTTCTCTATATAACGCAACAACACCATACACTGCGATCACCAAACCCGCCTGCATGCGTGTCTATTATGGCAACCCCCCCCCCTTTGGGGTAGGCCTATGTCCAGCAGTGGACGTCTTCGGCTTTTATGACTGACTGATGTACTACTTCAGTTCGTGAAGTTTAAACAAATAAGTGTAAATATTTACAACAACTTTTAAACCAACAATCGTTTTATTTTGTTTACACTAGTTTACAACCGCATTTCTTTGTCACAGCGTACAATTTTTAACAAGCGCCTCAATATTTCTCCTTGTCTTCGCGTCACTGCACCGACTGATAGCTCCTCGATACTTTGCAAGAAATATGACGGAACTCCGACAAACTGACGAGCTTTGTTACTGGATAGAAACAAGGTATTATAATACACTGGTGTTCAAAGAAATTGCATCAACGTAAAACAAAGGAAGGTTACGCTTAGGTAATCTTAGAATGACGTGTTATTAGGGTAGTGTTTCAAATTGTTTGTTTAACAATTCTTTTATCACAACTTCTTCTTTCAACAACCTTAATTTTTAGTGTGTACTGTCTTTCCCTTATCTCTTTAAAATCTATCCAAAGGTCTTGTAAAGATCGCTTTTAGCGATAAGGCCGCCCATTGTGTCACCCTATGTATCTTTTCTGTAACTTATATGATGTACATAATAAAGAGTATTCTATTCTATTATATTCTTAATTTTTAGGGCTATCAATTTATATTTATAAAAGAAACTGACTAATTGATGTTTCAACACAGAACTGAAACTACTGGGAGTAGCAACATTTACACAAGATTTCCTTTTATGATGTATGTGAGAACTATGAAAGATTTTCGGATATTGAACCTTTAAGGTGATGAAATGTCGAATTTTTTTTGTACTTCGTCTGCGCTTCATTATCATCATCATAACAGCCGAAAAACGTCCACTGCTGGACATAGGCCCCACCCAAAAGGGGGGGTTTGCCATAATCGCAACGCTTGCCAGGCGAGTTGGCGATCACAGTGGTGATATGGTGTTGCGTTTTACAGAGAACGCTGCTGCCCATTCTCTGGTGAGTCCCTTAGTCGCCTCGTACGACACCCACGGGAAGTGATGGGGTGGTATTATTCTTTTACGGCACCATACGGCACCGGCAGACACCATGCGTCTACGCTTATGTAGTGACAACTCCATTTTCAAATTTTTTATTTTTAAAGTTTATGACTTTTACTAGATACTTTTGAAAGTTAGTTTGTTAAGTTGCTTTGATGCAATTTATTTGAAAGTCAGTGTATGATGGAACTCCTGACAAACGACGAAGTACTTTGTTGCTAGCTAGAAACAAAGTATTGTATTAGTATTAGAAAATAGCTGTGTTGACATGTTTGAGTTTTATAAGTATTTTGTTTTATTCGCCGCTGAATGTTTACCATACCATCCTCTTTCTCCATATTAACAATCTTCTAACCAGAATTATAATTAATATTTGGTTAGTTGTTTTTTTATAAATAAGGATGTTTATATCCACGGGAAATGTAATGGAAAAAGTATGAGGATATACGTACGACAGGAATTGATATTATTTGTACCAAACGTGATTCTAATATATATTTTTTTACTATTGATAGGCACGCGTTTGACCACTATCTCACTTGATGGTAAGCGATGATGCGGTCGAAGATGGAGCACGCTTGCCTAGAAGTAACCTATTCACTCTTGACTTAAAGACTCCCAGGTTGTAGCTATCTTCTTTCATTATTATGACATTTTAGTTACGGTTTATAATTTGTATGCAATAGTCAGTTCTGTGACAATAAATACTTACTGTCTTCTTTCAAGATTATTCTACAACGTTATCCTTACTAATATTATAAATGCGAAAGTAACTCTGTCTGTCTGTCTGTCTATCTGTCTGTCTGTCTGTCTCGCTTTCACGCCAAAACTACTGAAGCGATTTAAATTTGGTACAGAGATAGTCTACAGCCTGAGAAAGGGCATAGGCTACATTTTATCCCGGGAGTATGTTCCCAAGAACCACGCGGGCGAAGCCGCTGGCAGAAGCTAGTAACAGAATAAACGTAATACCTGTTAAAGGGTCATTGTACTCATCATTATGAACAAGTTTTACTACGGTCCCATACATTAATGAGCTCATAACTCGACGAAATGTACTGAACAGCTGATTTTTTATTTTCGCGATTTCGGGGTTGGTCCCAAAATAAAAGTTGTCAAAATGATGAGTACAATGACCCCTTAAGAGGTATTGCGTTTATTCTGTTACACGTTGTATATTTACAACAGTCAAACGTGTAAATAGATATCTCTCGTGTGTACGTTACGTACATAACGTAACGTATATTACGTATGAAATCCGTCCATATCGAGACCATCCGTGACGATGAATATACTAGGATAGATTATAGTGGACCATTGGACGGATCTGAGTGACATCAATATACAGGATGAAGCGGTAATATTTGGTTTGATATTTGGTAACCAAGTTAAATTGTTCGTGTCTACATCGAACAGTGATAACAGAAATTACAACTTAGAATCTAGATAAGTTCTATAATTTAACTTGAGAAATGTTAGGCTACCCAGTGTATGTTTTGGTTTACTTTTTTATGTTTAACTAGCTTATGCCCACAACTTCGTACGCGCAAATTCCGTTTTTCCCGTTCCCGTAGGAATTTCGGAAAATCCTCTGCTCCCCTACACTCCCCAAGGAACCTACATGATAAATTTCAGCTTTCTACGACCAGTAGTTTTGGCTGTGCGTTGTCTGTCAGCCACTCACTCACTCAGTAACGATATATATATTGATTGATGATATGGTGTACAATAAAGAATACAATAAATAAATAAACAACATGTATACTTTTAGCAATTCTCAAATGGCATCATGTCCAAGCTTCTAATAAGAAATTCTAGGTACAAAATCTAATTAACACTTTTGTCCGACCCGGGATTCGAGCTCAGGCGACATCAGAATCAGTCACTATCTAGTATTTCAATCCATCCAAAGGTAGATATCGCTGTCATAAGACCACCACTGTGCCCATAGAATTTCGATTGTATAAAATTGTTTAAAAAATATTTTTGGTGTAGAAAAAAGTACATTATATTTATCTGTCTATTTTTCCATTTAAAATCCTTAAAATCACTTAGAATGTAACATTATGACGTGTTAGCTTTTCTAACATGCCAGGCGTTCAATGTCAAACAACAATTTTCTCCACCCTATATCCACCGCATATTCCATGACCTACTTCCCTAAGTTCAGTGGCGTAACTACACTTACCGCTAAGGGGATTAGGAAGTATACTTTATGTTATTTAATGGAATGCCATATCGAGGGGACTCAATATCAGCTATATTAAAAGCAAGACAGGGTAAGAGCTTCTACGCATAAGCATTGGTCCATTGGTTCTTTTACTCTCGAATACAGGTATACCTATACAGGTTGGGTTTAACTTCAGTGGCAATTTTATATGGAAACAGCTTTTGCCCGCGTCTTCGTCCGCTCATATCACGTTTTTACCCGTTTCCGTAGGAATTTCGGAAAATAGTCTCTTATTGATCCTGTCAGTCACTCAGTCCCGTGCCACCAGCGAAACCAACATATATGTGTATGTTGACCAGTAGCGGAAGAGTTTTATACAGGGTTATTTGTAAAACATCAACAACCTCTTAGGTAGTGACAGTAGACATAATTATAAACAACTTTTTTACTTAGAGACCAAGTTTGAAAAAAAATAAAATATCAGCTGTTTCATAATCATGTGTACTCTCACTGCCTCAGAGGTTGTTGGTGTTTTACAAATAAACCTGTATACATCTATTAATAAATACAATTCCATCTAATAGATAAAATATTAATTTATGTATAGATACATATAATAACTTTTATAATAATTAATAATAGATAATTCCCAATAAAACGATACAGTATTAACCGCACCACGAACTAAAATTTCAATATTCGGGTTACTATCGTAATACCTAGAACATTGTATGTCTCCCTCTACCAATTTATTATACGTGTGAGAACATAATTTTCATTTACCTCTACATCGTAGTTAATCCTAATGCCTCAACCAGGGTGAGAAGCTTGCGCGGGCGCGATTTATCAAACATGGAAATGCGTCTTCGTCCAGTCTAAGCCCTCCAACGCACTAGCGGTTGAACCGCTTAGGCGGTTTGCTTGAGCGGCCACCGGTTGGAATAGTTTTGTAGCGGTTGAGTGTGTGCAATCACTAGCGGTTGCATATTAAGGCTGCTCTCTCGAGAAATGCTTAAAAACAGCGTGCAGATGAAGCAAATTTTCGTAGGCGTTTACTGAGAAATTACATTTGAAAAAAATAGGCAGTAATCTACATGATATGATACGTAATTTGGTTTAGCCAGAATTTATGTATCGGTATCATATAATAAAAAAACAATCACCAAATTACCTTCGCACCGCAATACAAACGAAAATAATTTGGTTTTGTTACTTTTTTAAAATATGTGTTATTTCTTTTATAATAAATTATAAATGCGGGTTGCGGAGTGGCGCGTAGAGAAGTTAGCTCCGTTTATATGCACAAGATCATTGCATGTATACAAGCCTTAAACTGGAAAAGCGTCCAGCCACGCGGTCAGCCGCCCCCGCGGCCAACCGTGCGTAGGAGAGCTAAGGCTCCAGACAAGTGACATTCTGTCAGCGGTAGCGTGGCGAAGGCAATTTCCAAACGTCAAAAATGTATTGACAAACGCTTTCGAAATGTCACGTGATCAATCTTTTATAATAGGTATATTTAACCGACTTTCAAAAAAGGAGGAGGTTCTCAATTCGGTTGGTATTTTTTTTTATACACCGATTACTCCGAGGTTTTTGATCCGATTTCTGTGATTCGTTTTTAGTGCGATGCAGTATACTTGCCATTTGGTTTCGTAAAAAATTGATTCAGTTTGGTTCAGTAGTTTTTAACCCCCGACCAACAAAGAGGGGTGTTATTTATTTTAAGAGCATTTTTGCTTATTTCAATTTTTGCGTTGACGAAGACGTCTTCCAAGTATCACCACTTAAAAGTGAAACATAAAAAACTTTTACAAAAAAAATATAACGGACTTCCAAACAAAACACTACAAAGAATAAAATAATCTTAATTTCGGAAGTCGGTGTTAAAAAACAAAGCTACAAAACCAAAAACGCCAACCTCCCAAATTAAGGTTATTTTATTCTTTGTAGTGTTTTGTTTGGAAATCGGTTATATTTTTTTTGTAAAAGTTTTTTTGACATTTCGACTCACATTAACATTCACATTTGCTGATAGAATGGTAGCTTGTCTAGACTCTAGAGCCTCTGAAGTGTCTATTGCGAGCGCTTAGCGTGACGTAACGAAGCGGTTTCGCTAGCAAGAGAACGTCTATGGTGTTTTTTTTTTTACTATATATAGGCATACGTTTGACCACAATCTCACCTGATGGTAAGCGATGATGCGGTCGAAGATGGAGCACGTTTGCCTAGAAGCAACCTATTCACTCTTGTCTTAAAGACTCCCAGGTTGTAGCTATCTGGGAACACAGACTCTGGCAGGGAATTCCACTCCTTAGCTGTACGCACTATGAATGTGTTGCCAAAACGTTTAGTGCGTGTGGGTGGGATGTCCACCATGTACCGGTGGCGCATCGCCGTTCGTCTTGTGGTGTTGTCCTGGAGGAACACGTCTAATTTCATAACTTTAAAATAGTAAAGACATGGCCGAACGTTTGCTTATTCGCGTTCACCATACAAGGAACACCGAATTTTAATATCGCACGACCGCTTTTGCAGATAGCCGACCGCGTGGTTCTCTTCGTTCTGGTATAACCTATGAATGACCAAATTGTAGCCTCAAAAAAACGTAAAGCCCCGCTTTTTCTTACAATGTAACTCAATGTCTAGCCTCTACTGCCAGCTATTCAGTTAACATATCACTAAAAACTTAAGTGAAGTGATCATGGAGTGAACTGTCATCTTGCTTGTCACAATTGAATGCCAGCACACTTTAACCATGTTTTGAATGTGATAAACCGTATCAGAATAGACCGGGTTGCTTGCAATGCACTGTGTCCACCTAGTCGCACCCGCCACCGCGCCCGCTACCGCCCTAGTCACTGCGCGTCACTCTGTACGAGCCCTATGTCGGTGGAACGAGAGGCGCGGTTAGGTTATTATAATAATACTAGATGTGCCTCAGGCTTCGCTGGAGTGTCGTATGTTTAATTATTTTGTGGTATTAAAGCTTATAACCTGATTTTTTAAAGTCACTCCTGGTAATGGGATTTCTAGGTAAGCGTGTATCATTGTCGAACACATTTTTTTTGAGATGTTTTTTTTTACTAATTAATAGGCACGCGTTTGATACCATTTCACCTGATGGCAAGCGATGATGTGGTCAAAGATATAGCATATAGCATAGCGCTTGCCTAGAAGTAATCTATTCACTCTTGACTTAAAGACTCCCAGGTTGTAGCTATCAGGAAACACAGACTCCAGCAGGGAATTCCACTCCTTAGCTGTTATTCATCACGTCAGTTGTGTCCGATGATAAGCGATGGATGAAGTCTACGATGGGCCAAGCATGCCCGGAGGTGCCTGTCTATAGTGAGAATGATGAAAAAAGCCAGTTCTCTCCGAAGTTTAGGCGGAAGAGTATGCTGTAACAACAAAGTCCTACGTAACATGTAATAAAAGCAAGTTCACTAACTGGTAATAAATTCGTTTCCCAGCTACTACAGAAAAACTTAAAAAGGCAACAATTGCTCGAATCACAAATACAAGCCAGGACTTAAATTTAAGCAGTTTAAATCAGTTTTAATCATTAAAAAAATGTGAGAAAAATAATGGGCTTAGAGATTAAATCTATCGGTCGCTGGGAAATGCTGAAAACGGAGATTTGATCAAACTAATTCACGGAAGATGTTAAAAAACTGTCCAAGTGCGAGTCGGATTCGCGTGCATGGTGTGCCGAACCAATTTCATTTTTTTAACATGTTATTTCAACACTACGGGCTTGTTATCTTTTGGTATAAAACTATAATCTGCATTTTTTTTTTTCAAAATTTTAGGCTCATTAGTTTCGGAGATAAGGGGAATGGTCATTTTTAGTCTAATTTCTTGATTAACTTCAAAACCGTTTATTTTAAAATTATGAAAAAAATATTATTAAACCTCTCACAGTAAGCCCTTTCATTCGATATATCACACAATACAGTCTGAAAACCTTTTTTTTATTTTTCAGTTTGACCCCCAAAAGTGACCCCCATACTAAAAAAAAATATTTATTTACGTAACGCGTCCGTGTTTGGGTAACAAAAATCCATCATCATCTTCCTGCCCTCATCCCATGTTACTTGGGGTCGGCACAACACGTTTTTTTCTTCCATTCTGTTCTATCAGTCGTCACTCTATCACTAAGTCCCTTTTCTTTCATATCGCTCCTCACACAATCCATCCATCTTTTTTTTGGCCTTCCTCTCCCTCTCCATCCATCCACATTCATGTTCATAACTCTTCTAGTTACATGCATTTCATCCCTCCTCTTCACATGACCATACCAAGACAAGCGATTCCCTTTTAACTTTTCCGTCACTGGCGCCACTTTTAAACTACCTCTAATGTACTCATTTCTCACTTTATCCATTCTCGTTACTCCACACATCCATCTCAACATTCTCATCTCCGCTACATGCAATCTATTTTCATCCGTCTTTTTGGCAGCCCAACATTCAGATCCATACATTACGACAGGTCTTATCACAGACTTGTAGATTAACAAAAATCCATATATATATGCCAAATTTCTACATATTTTTTATAATGAAAAGATGAAATAATAATGTTTAGATCCTAAACCTAAACCGATAATTTTAACACCAAACAACTAGTGACTAGTAGAGTCACAAGCCCAATATATTCCAATGTTCTACACAGTAAGTAAATATAAAGGCTTATTTATACTACAGCATATTATTAATATTGATGTTTATATCACTCTATATGGTAATGTTTGTATTATATGTTTATGTTATGTCTGTGCGGTTATTAAACCGGTGCCTGTGACATTATCAGACCGACATTGTTGATCGTTTTTGGTATTGTTATACTAAAATAAAGTACGTGGGAACGTAATTCTGTTTTTATTATTAGTCTAAAGAGGTATGCGGTACTGAGACTAAAGTCCCGTAAACTTCCATTGACAAGGAAGGATCGTCCGACTGGTCGGTTGTTGTGTCCGGGTGTAGGCAACTGCCCGATAGTTGATATTCGGACTGTTGTATACGTTCAAGTCGCACGGAGTACTCTTATACCCCGATGCAGGATTTGTTTTCGTAAGTAGTTCGCAGATGGCGTTCCGGTTCTTTTTGTTGCGATGTAGATTTTTGCTACATTGGTTTTTCTTATGGTAGCATTGATGCCGCTATACAAGTCTATAGGCCTACTTTAATTGAAATAAATTTAACTTTTTGAACGTTTGAAAAACTATCAGACAATTACTGGGGTAGGTTACATATTTGTCTATAATCGCTATGTTACGAAGACTGACTAGTCATCCTAGCTTAGGTGGTTATTATGTCAATATTAGACACCACATATATTAGATGCTAGCTTCTGCCAGCGGCTTCGCGCGCGTGGTCCTTAGGGAACATACTCCTGGGATAAAAAGTAAACTATCTCTGTACCAAATTTCATTTAAAATCGGTTCAGTAGTTTTGGTGCGAAAGTATGACAAACAGACGGACAAAGTTACTTTCGCATTTATAGTATTAGTATGGCTTGCGATTAAGGGATCCATCTTCATAGGATACGAAAAACTGGCAACCAGTCCAAGTAAGAGGTATCGTGTGACCCAGCTACTGGGTTGTGGAGGTGAGATAGACAGTCACTCCATGTAAATACTGGTATTCAACTGTATACGATTAGACTGGAAGCCGACATAATTGGGACAATGTTAGACATAATATAATTTACAGGGAAATTAAAAAAATATCCGAAACTTCTTAATCCTGACTTCGTATCATGACCCTGAACAACATTATTGTTCTACGACTTTTCAAAATTCGAAACATATTTTTTTTCATACAAAAATATAAACATAGTCAAAATTTTGCATATTCTCATGATGCGGCCGACGAAAGAACGCCGCTTGGCCGGCGGTGCGGGGCTGGGTCACGCACGCGCGTAGTATACGCGAATTTTACAGAATCCAAATAAATGAAAACAAATTGTTTTTGGCTACATTGTTTAGTTGAGGTCAAAGTCATAGAACAAATGTTGTTCAGGGTCATGATACGAAGTCTGGATTAAGAGGTTTTGGGTATTTTTTTCAGTTTCCCTGTAGATAATTATGAAGGTATGCAGTACAGAGAGTAAAATCCCGCAAACCTCTATTGAAAAGGGAGAATCCTCCAACCGGTCGGTTGTTGTGTCTGTTGTGGACAACTGCCCGATAGTTAATATTTGGACTGTTGTATACGTTCAAATTGCATGGTAAACTCTGATAGCGCGATGCAGGATTTCGTTGTAGTAGTTCGCTGCTAGTTGGATAGATGGCATTACGGTTCTTTTTGTTGCGATTTAGATTTTCTTCATTGGTTTTTTGTTGTGGCGTCATTGATGCCGCTACATAATTATTTAAAGACAATATATCAAATATCTAAGTCTAAGACTTTGTTTTACCATGTCCAAAAAATAAAGCCCAATAAATAACCCAACAAAGTCTATAACAAATTAAAATATTAATTGCACAAATGGCACAGTCTTGTACTTGAGAACTATCTCCTCCGCTGCGAACTGTAACCAGTAAGCAGCGAGTACCGTCAGCATACAAACTAGTGCATCAGTAACAGCGTCACGTTTCCAGCAATATTGTGAATTAGTTGTTTTTGTGTGACGAGGACGAGAAGTGGGCCAGATGCTTATTAAAGCTATGACAAGACTTTATAATATGAGCTGTAAGTAGGAAAATAAAGTGGTGTTGTACTTGATAATAAGGGTGGCTATACAGGAACAGTCATCATCATCATCATATCAAACGAAAGAAGTCCACTGCCATAATCGCCACGCTTGGCAAGCGGGTTGGCGATCGCAGTGTAGGGTGTTGCGTTTTACAGAGAACGCTGCTGCCCATTCTCTGGTGAGTCCCTTAGTCACCTCTTACGACACCCACGGGAAGTAATGGGATGGTATTATTCTTTTACGGCACCATACGGCACCGGCCGACACCATACCGGCCATACACAGGAACAGTGCGTTGGTTGAATTAATTAACTAATTTCGCTGGATTCTTTTGTTTTTGTGTCGTGCTTGTATGGATCCCTAATGGATATCGTAAGAGTTCATTATATTCGCCGAAAGACATCCACTGCTGGACATAAACCTCCCCCAAGTGTCGCCAAAACAACCGGTCCTGTGCGTCTCGCAGTTACCCGCGACTCTCACCAGTTTATCGGTCCATCTTGTGGGAGGCCTTCCAACGTTACGTCTTCCGGTACGCGGTCGCCACTCCAGAACTTTTGGACCCCATTGACGATCCGTTCTGCGAGCAATGTGCCCTGCCCACTGCCACTTCAGTTTGGCGATCCTTCGGGCTATGTCGGTAACCTAGGTTCTCCTGCGGATATCATCATTCCTGATTCGATCGCGCAATGAAACTCCAAAGATTGCCCTCTCTATTGCGCTTTGAGTTACTTTAAGCCTTCTGATGAGGCTCATTGTGAGCGACCACGATGTAAGAGTTTACCCTCTTTGAATTACAAGGTCGGCCTCACCACGCGGGCCCAGTGCGAGTTGGTGGATACCATATGTCCACCAACCCGCACTGGGCCCGCTGCTCTCAATACGGTGATGAAATTATTTACACAAAGGAAAGTGGCTACCTGGTTTCAAACCCTCGATCAATAAATCACGAGAGTTACCACTGAGTCACAAAGTTACTGGGTCAGCACTGTGTTATTATTATTTTGTATTAACCGTGTTTTATTCTTTGAAATGGGACAGATAAGATTAAACGTTGCAAACTTTAAAATTCTCCATCTTTTAAAGTAAGTTACTGATTTTAATAAGATATTTGTTCGTGACAACAGACCTTATGTAAAAGTTTGCACAATTAGTATGCACTTTGCATGACTTCGCATTAAACTACAGTAGGCCTTTTCTACTAGTTGAACAACTGTTCACGCCATCTACACGACAATCGGACACAAGCATGCGGGGACGGGCGCGGCATAGGCGCCATCTACCTTTGAAGACGGGAAGACTCATTGATTTCGAATCCGGTTCATTCATTCGGTCACTCTTGTTCAATCTCTCATTCATTTCAGTCTCTCGTACACTCGCGCGTTTGTATAAAACCAATGTATTCCTTTTCCCCTTTTCTTCGTGCACCGCCAACCACCCTGAAACCATTGTATTGTAAACTGAGTAAGAATACATCTGTTAAAACTCCTCGAGTCGCTTCATTTGGACGAACAAACCTGATCCCACACAACAACTATGACAAGTACACAAACTGCATCCACGGACATCATCTGTCTAGTCTTTTTCACAATATTATTGGGGTCGGCTTATAGTCTAACGACCGCGTATGTGACTTCCATATCTCAAATTATTGGTAATTTATACTCGTGACAAGGTCCTCAAGTCAAGAGTGAATAGGTTTCTTACCATCGCATAGGCGCTTGCCAAAGCAATGGTGTGATCGACAATGGAGCACGCTTCCTTTTTGCTTACCTACCATCAGCTCAGCTCAGCGACAGTCAATGTCAAAACCTTGTCAAAATCCGTCATTATGAAGAAAATTCAGAACGGTTTTAAATAATGCGACTACGATGTCAACGTTCCTTAAAATACGAAAAGTGCTTCTCTCGATAGTACTCAACACCAAACCTATAATTGATAGTAAAAACCTGCCAAGTGCGAGTCGGACTCGCACACGAAGTGTTCCGTGCCATAAGCCAAAAAAAAACATGTTTGTTATATGGGGCCCCCTTTATTTTTATTTCATTTTAATTAGGGTTCCGTACCCAAAGGGTAACCAACGGAACCTACCGTTACTAAGCCTCCGCTGTCCGTTCGTCCGTCGGTCCGTCCGTCTGTCTTTCAGCGGGCTGTATCTCAAGAAACGCAATAGGAAGACAGTTGAAATTTTGACAGATTGTGTATTGCTATTGCCGCTATAACAACAAATAATAAAAATTAAGGTTTATGGTACGGAACCCTTCGTGTGCGAGTCCAACTCGCACTTTGCCCGTTTTTATTACAGCGGCAACAAAAATACAAACTCTGTGAAAATTTCAACGGTGTACCTATTACAGTTCTTGAGATACAGCCCGCTGACAGACAGACGGACGGGCGGACGGATGGACAGCGGAGGCTTAGTAATAGAGTTCCGTTGGTTACCCTTCGAATACGAAACCCTACAACAGCAACCAATTTAATCTTGCAGCCTTAAAACACAAGTCCACTAGGTATTTAATCCACTAAACATAAATACTTAACAAGCTCGAACTACCCAACTGTCGGCAACATTTATTCAGACTTATCAGACCAAAGGCAGCATTCCAAGAAATTCTCAACTAAAAGCTAAAACTATTCGCTAAAATAAATTAGCACAAACACGAGTGCGATAACAGAAAGATAAAAGTGACGTTTTAAAAGATAAAAAGAATTAATTAACACAATTTTAATGTCGACTGGTTCATTTGGCACAGTTTTAAATCTTAGTTTGGGTCAGGGAGTGAATTTATTACAGGTTATATATACAACGATGTTGATATTTCATTTATAAACCGTGCCATTTAAATCGTCTTACAACAGAATTCCACTTCATCTATCCACTACTTCACATTCATTCATAATTTTATTGTTAAAAAGGTTTTGTTTTATAATTTTTTATGGCTCGAATCAAATCAAATCAAATCGTATTTTTCAAATAAACCATTTACATGCACTTTTGAATTGTCAAAGTCGGTCAGTCAAAAACATGAAGCTATTTGCACGTTCCAAAGCGTAGATCTCTATGGAGAAGAACGTGCAAGAAACTCCACTGACACTCTTTTAAACCATGTGATGTATTTTACAAAAATCTTGTTAACATTATCTTTGATTGCTTTTATATGTGAGGACAATGCAAAGAACAAGAAAATATATAACAATTCAAAATGTAGGTACAGATTAAAATAAGCCAGTGGCAGGTAAGAGATGACCAGTCTCAACTGACGGCGCCCGTTCACGAACATGACGCGTGCATCAGCACCATCTAACTCAACCATTTTGAAGGGAATCAAATGATCCAAAACACGCGCCACCATCAGCAAAACATTTGTGTGAGCATGACAAGCTCCCAACTGCCACGCTCGTTCATGTCAAATTAATTTAAAAGCGAAATCTATAACTAATTACATATGTAAATGGCTCCATAGTGCTCACATTTACAAAAAATTGAAAATATGCTTCTACGTTATACAAAACTATGGTTTCAAGTAAATAAGAAAAGAAAAAAAAAGGTGGCTGCTTTATTGTGTATACTTTGCTAATACAATAATGCAAAGAAATAATAAATAAATGATTGTATAGGAGAACAAAAAAAGGGTAAGCATTTCTTCCAATTATCAAAAACCTAAATAGTGGACCCATGCTGCTGTGGCTGTGGAGCAGGACCGGCATTTAGCCAAGCATTTTTATCAAGGACATAATCTTCCAGTTTATAATATGCTTGTCTACATAGTGTGCTATAATCTACTAATTACTACTAACATGGGTAGGCCTACAAAAATGCTACACAACTCAGCATTAAAATCTGTGAGTGAACAATAAATCAATCCTACCCTAGGGGTGGGAAAATAGGGGATTTTCCCACCCCTAGGGTAGGATTATTTTTACAAATTTACATGGGACCATCCTCGAGATCTATACCCTTCCCAATAAAAAAAAGAATTATCAAAATCGGACTAATCTGTAAAAAGTTATGCGTGTTCATACATAAAGAAAAACAAATATACGCGTCGACTTGAGAACCTCCTCCGTTTTTTCGTCGGTTAAAAAGTGATATTTATGAACATTTTAATTATTTAAAACCTGAAAATATTATTTATTATCATGATGCGTCACGTAGTTCAAAACACCTAGGAGTGAGTGCAGTCCGAGCCTTGTGTTCCTTGGAGGAATGAAACGGTCACATTGTTTTGATATGTAAACAATATTAACAGGGTGTTTCATAATTCTAATGCATTATTATTTTTATTGTACCTATTTCCTTAACAAATTATTTTTTTTTTAATAATCGCCTAGAGGTAGTTTATATCGGGTACATTCAGTGGGCCGCCTTTGTAAGACGAATAACATGGCACCGTTTATTATTTTAAAAGTTTGAGTAAGATTACTTCGTTTTTGTTGATAGCTAGAAAATAAATTGTTCGGTCAGCCGTTTGTAAATGAGATACCTACTAGTTTTTTCAAGCGGCTTTTCTTTCGTAGCTAGTACCAAATGGACTGTGCATTTTTTTTATTTTATCTGGTATATTGAATATCACTCGGCTTTAATTTAGCTCTATATCAGTGAAAGAATTTTCGTAAACGAATCAGTACTAACAAAGCCTTAAACCACACACCACCACACCACACCACACCACCACCACCACATTTAAATAAACAAAAAAATCACCTCGTTATAAAAAATTGTTTAAATTGGAGTCACAACCAAGAGCTAGCCATAAGCCCACAACCTGTCTCTGGGGGTATTTAAGTCAAGAGTGAATAGTTCACTTTTAGGTGAGCGTGTTCCACCATCGACCACATCCTCGTTTTCCATCTTGTGAGATTGTGGTCAAACGCTAAACAATACTAAAAAAAAAATATTTCGTTAAGCACAAACTTAGCATTACTTGCTTTTTTTTTATGGGTGGGAAATCATCAAATGACCCCTCCCGCTCTGGGTGAAGCAGAAGGGAGTGTCAGACTCTTACTGACTAAAACCCATCCGTGCTCCTCCTAATGCCCTTTGTGTTCCAGGGCCGCGGCGGCTCTTTCGAACAGATTCCGCAACCCCGGCAGGTAGCATTACTTGCTGGGTTTCACTTTACCATTTTCTGGTAACACACGCCGTGTAACTCAAAAATATTGTTACGAGCTTGGGGTTCGTGACAATAAAAACAGCCGACAACTTAACCAAAAAATTACACTTTAATTTACAACACTAGTTAGCACTTTAAAACACACTAATTATAACACACAATCGCACTACTAAACACTTCACTATAATCGCCACTAATACGTAAATGTCGTTATATACCCAGCATTAATTCTGGCGCGTAACAATATGAAAAAAAAAATTACGTAGTACCATTATTTTGCTGACGCTAGCAGTGTCTAAGTACAGTGAAGTGACAAACGTGACGGTTTTCAGCCGCATCTTGCACGCTTCTGCTCAGTTTATTGTGAAAATCTTATTCGTTAGTATTATTATATAACTTGATATAATACTATGTTTGTGTAAGAGAAGTGAAATTACTCAGACTATCACAAATCATACTACATACAGGTAACCACAGAGTGCTATCCTATTATTTATATTAAAAAGTGGTGTTCTATTTTTAAGGAACATTCGTATCTCAGGCGCAATCTGTCAAAAAAGCTTCAATTTCAATCATTGATATATAAAAAACCCAAGATGCACAGTCTCGAACAAATGCAACACTCGAAACTGTCGTCAAAAACAGACAGGTATCAAGTGTCATGTGTGAGTTGTGTGTAGTTATAAACAATTTTTTTGCAAATTCAACCTTACACGGATCGCTTAAAGTTGTTTTTACAAAGCAATGCAGTATGGCGAGCGATGCGAGACTGAAACTAGCGCACAATTATACATTGTGCGCTTGTTTTATGCGGACGTTTTTGAGATGCAGAGTGTGTATCTTGGGTTTTTATATATCAATACATATTTGTCAGATTGCGACCAACGCGCGAATGCGAACGTTCCTTTGAATTTGTAGAGTTGGCACATTTCGGAAATATTACCAAAATGTTTGTGATTGATCACATGACATTCCGATTGCGGTTGTCTTACCCATACCTTTTGGATTTTTAAAAAATCGTCCTCGCAGATCGAATGTCACTTTGGGCTGGTTTCTGAAGAATTGGAAGTTGAGAACGAGTAGAGCATGTTCTCAGGCTTAACTTTAAATTCTTAGTTCGGAAATCAGGAGTTTACCTAGAGCCCTTTACCTGACTCATCATATCAGCCGAAAGACGTCCACTGCTGGACATAGGCCTCCCCCAAGCGTCGCCACAACGACCGGTCCTGCGCGTCTCTCATCCTTATACCCGCGACGTTCACCAGGTCATCGGTCCACCTTGTGGGAGGCCTTCCATCATTTGGGGGGGTTTGTCATAATCGCCACGCTTGGCAGGCAGGTTGGCGATCGCAGTGTATGGTAGTGAGTTTTACACACACCGCTGCTGCCCATTATCTGGCGAGTCCCTTAGTCGCCTCTTACGAAACCCACGGGAAGTGGTAGGATGGTATTATTCTTTTACGGTAACATACGGCACCGACCGACGCCATACGGTGGCTTACCTCACTCAAGTGACCACATAGGTAACCCAAACGCGAACTCATTTGTTTTAAAAGTAAATCATCCCAGATTTTCCTCTCGACACCGTTCTAATTACAAAGTTATGTTTTGACAAGAGCCAAAAGAAAAAGTTTTTAAAAAAGCTGCCAGAAATATAGACATTATTTCGTAGAAAATTGTTTCAAGAATTTTCACGAAATGTCAAAAGCTCGTTTTTCAACTTTCCGTGTGATTATGTTGTACAAAAAAAATGCTTTTAGTCAGTCTTTGACCCGTTGATTAATCTTTTGTCCTACTTTTTCTTTAACTCTTTTTATAACTCTGAAATAATTTAAAAAAACTGCCGTGTTACGTCTGAAATACAGCATTTTTTTTTCTTGAAATATTAAATTAGTGGTCTATTAATTTTAATTTTATTAATTATAAAAATTCTTGTCTAATAAATTTTTATTTCTAAAATAAAAATTGGTAAATCATTCATTTAAGTTGCTACAGAGAAATTAAATGACAATCATAACTTGAACATATCGTTTGTGAATTCATCTACATTTACACTTCATTTGCGTTAAATAATTCATACCTACTTAAAAGACTTTTCAATAATGTATAAATTATATTTACGAAATATTTCACATGAAATTCAGATGTCACTCAGTCTGTTATTATTGAATCAATCTCATTTGAAAGCAGGCTGAAGGCTCCCCTTCGATGTCATTTGATATCTCCTAGGAGACTGAGTTCAAAATAAACATAAATACGTAATTTGATACTGTCAATTGAATAAAATTCAAATGACATTTACAATTCTGACGGCTGATTTCGCGCGCAGACATGAAACCATAGACATCGAATTGTTTCTTTTTCTTACCATAGTGTTGCAAACTTAGAACCGGCCTTATTGAGCCACTCAGCCACTAATCTTATCACTAACGAAGCAAACAAAACTGTGGTATTAGTCAGAAAGTTCGGGAGAAACTCATTAGTTAGTACAAAAGTTTAATCTTTATCCACGTCGATACATTGGACTGATCTCTTATTGAGACCATTTATTTCTTAAGAAATCATTGATTGGAAACAAATTACAAATCAGGCCTGAGAAAATGGCAAAATAATCTTTGAAGGGGTTAACACGGGGTTAATGAATAGGTTGCGTTTTGTTTCTGTTCTACCATTACTTTGTCAGAAGCAGCCCTAAGTTTTATTTGTGTGTAAGTTATTGGCGAATAATATTTTATATCAGTTTGAAATATATCGGATGAAGTGCGTTGTTTTTATCTGTCAGCGGGCTGTATCTCAAGAACCGTAATAGGTAAACGGTTGCTGAATAACGTAGGCTAGTTTTCATCCCGAAACAATTTACGGTTCTTGTGGTATTAGAGCACGGTATCGGTCTTGTAGACAATACTACAAAATCTCAATACTCATCACCATCTGCCTAACCTTTTCCCAACTATATTGGGGTCGGCTTCCAGTCAAACTGGATTCAGCTGAATACAAGAGCCACGGGATAAACTACTAAAATGTGTGATTTACGCACTTTACGCAAGAAATCCTGCCCATAAGCTACATAACTGTGTTCGTAATAATATAAATACATCAATAAATAACATCGGCATGTACTGGAACGTTCGTTAATTGAATTATCCGACGCTTGATATACGTAACTTTCATTTATCTCTACGCACACTCGTGGACGAAATTAGTTACGTTTATATACAACTAGCGGACGTCACGCGGTTTCACCCGCGTAGTTCCCGTTCCCGTGGGAGTACGGAAATAAAATATAACCTATGTTACTCCCTGATAATGTCTAGTAGTTTCGGAGCCTATTCATTTCAAACAAACAAACAAACAAATCTTTCTTCTTTATAATATTAGTGTAGAAGTGTAGATTATACAGTTGTATATAGGTGTCATGTATTATAGGTAAGCCGTAGTGTTAATAGTGTAGGAGTTACGGCTGTCGAGGTTAAACTACGAACGCATTACTGAATGATATGACCTATTCGTTTACGGGTCAAACTTGGGCAGAGACAACTCTGGATGGAAAGATAAAAGGGAGGCTCTTGTCCAGCAGTGGGACACAAATTAGGGTAGCAAAAAAGTGACTCATCTTACTTTATACTGATTGGCCTTTTCTGAACATCAGTATTGCGTCATTTATTAGGGTTCCGTACCAAAATGGTAAAAAGGAACCCTGGTTGTGTGATTAAGTCTGTCCGTCTGTCACAGCTGGATTTCTGAAGAACTGCATATACTATCAACTTGAAATTTGGAATAGTTTTATATGACGTTTGCTCAATTATTTTGCAAATAAGAAAGAAATTAAAAATTTTAAAAACCCCTACTAAAAACAATTTTAAAAAGTGAAAAAATAAAACGTATTGATCCTTTTAATTTAATATAGGTACGATTTTATGGGCCAAGCGTCATGGCGTCGGGGGACCGCTAATAATATAGAGGTACTTAACAAATACAAAAAAATTGCGGAATTAGGAGGAACACTGGGTTTTATTTAGTAAGTAAGAGTCTGACACTCCCTTCTGCTCCGCCCAGAGCGGGAGAAGTCATTTGATGATTCCTCATCCTTAAAAAATAAAAACATTCCGTGGATCGCTAGTATGATCCTGTGGGATAATTTTTGTCTTTTACGTGCTTTTCTAACGCAAATCTAGTAAGGATTGACTACATAATTTATCAGAATAACCAGACAGTGACAAATCTCTCCAGAGAAACAAAGACTGAACAAAAACCTCACCTAACTCGTATTAAAAACTCAACCCAACCGTTCACAACTCCTGCAAAATATCACCCTAGAAGTTGTAACGAGAGACTCACACATGGGACCAGGGGTTGTCAACTCTGCCGCAAAATGTTGAAGTTTCGGCTTCACAGACTTCCAGAGACAAGTTAGTTTTAGTTTTAAGTAATCTGCCGCTTGCGTGACAGTACCTGTTGACGTTATGGGGTCATTGCACCACTAGTCTCGTCTAAGGGGATGTATAATGTGTACTTATAGGGCTGAGTAAGTGTGATGGATGTTGGTGGACTCATTTTGGGGTTAAGTTGCCTTTTATGAGTGTTGTGAAGGATGAGGCGTCTTTATTAAGCTAGAAATTATGTCTGAAAGAGTGAGTATGAAACCCTCAATCTATGTACATATACCGAATCCCTGTTTAGTTCGTCCCCATGTAAATTTTTCACAGACTCAGGGTATGAAAATCATCCGGGGTTGCGGAATCTGTTTGAAAGAGTCACCGCGGCCCTGGAACGCAAAGGGAAATAGGAGGAACACGAATGGGTTTTAAGTCAGTAAGAGTCTGACACTCCCTTCTGCTTCACCCAGAGCGGAAGGAGTCACTTGATGATTTCCCATCCTCAAAAAAAAAATGGGTATGAAAATCATGAGTTTTTTAAGGAGACAATTCATATCTTAATTATTTTCACACAACTTACTCGTTTATTGTTCTTTCTATCAGTAAAAACCGGATCAAAATCTGTTGCGTAGTTTAAAAGAAATAAGCGGAGAATAAGACAGAGGGCGAATTTGATTTATTTATACTAGAGACTATCGACAAACATTAAGCTAAGTCACAAATAATACCTGTACTAGCTTTTGCCCGCAACTTCGTACGCGCATATCTCACTTTTTCCCGTTACTGTAGGAATTTTGGGAAATCCATTCTTAGTACTCCCCTGCACTCTCCAAGGAACCTACATGCCAAATTTTCAGCTTTCAACGAGCAGTAGTTTATTTTGTGCGTTGTCAGTCATCAGTAACGGAAGAATTTTATATATCTTGAGATTTTAATTTTGGTACCACCAACCATATTAATTTTTTTTTTTTTTGAAACGAAACTATTTAATTACCTTAGAGTACTACACAGGCTTCCAGTCACGTAACACTTATAATACTTGAACAATATAACCTTATTACAATAGTATTACTTTCAAACAAAACACTTCAGACATTAATTTCTTTGTCGCAGTTACACATAAAGTAATAAGCCGTATTCTGTGCACGCAAGGAGTATTGTTACAACATAACCTAATTCCACGAAAAACAAAGACTTGTGTGTTTCTGTTTTAAATGAGACCAAACAAGGTGGCGATTCATAAATTAACACGACACTGGCAAACTTAAATGTGATAAAAGAAAATGTAGAAGTTGACCCACGGTTTTAAGGACAGTATTTTACAAGTTCATGAATACTTAATTAGAGTAGTGTCGGAATATTTTTGAGAAACTGGAGTGAGATACTAGTAAGTTTTACCAACCCAATTTCTTATAGCAAAAATGAGAATTGCTTATTTTTAGGGTTCCGAAAAAAAAACGGAACTCTTATAGGATCACTCGGGTGTCTTTCTGTCTGTCTGTTTGTCTGTCTGTCTGTCTCTCTGTCCGTCTGTCACAGCCAGTTTTCTCCGGTTCCACTAGATCGATTGTGTTGTATACATATGGACTTCTGTGACCCAAACACGGACGCGTTACGTAAATCATAAAATTTTTAGTATGGGGGTCACTTTTTTAAAAAAGCTTTTTTTTAATTTTCTAGTTTGACCCCCAGGTCAAACTAGAAAATTAAAAAAAAGCTTTTTTTAACAATATCGTGTGACATGTCAAATGAAAGGGCTCACTGTGAGGGTTTTAATTATATTTTTTCATAATTTTAAAGTAAATGGTTTTGAAGTTATTCAAGAAATTAGACGAAAAATGACCATTCCCCCCCTTATCTCCGAAACTACTGAGCCTAAAATTTTGAAAAAAAATGGAGATAATAGATCTTTACCTAAAAATTACAGGAAAACCTATTAGAAGTCTGTAGTGTTAAAACAACATGTTAAAAAAAATTCGTTCGGAACCAATTGCACGCGAGTCCGACTCGCACTTGGCCAGTTTTTTTTCACATGGTTTCGCTTCAGTAGCCTATTCCATAGAAACCGTGCATTAGCCTAAGACAAACACCGAAGTAAGTTTCTATCAGTACCGAAATATAAAAACAGATATAGACTTAAGATTTCTTTAACATCTCAACCAATCTACGTAGCCTTTTCCCAAGTATGTCGCGGTCTGTTCCCGTAAAATCAGATGCAACTGAATACCAGTATTTTACGCAGTGCGACTGCCTATCTGGCCTCTACAACATTAACCACCTATGACGTCTGTTGGTGCTGCGGAATTGATCAAATGATTACCACGCAAAGATGGAACACAAGTGGGTTTAAGGCCACGGACACGAACTCGTGAAGTGGCGCGGAAGGCGACGCGGCAAGTTACATTATACATCTCTGCATTTGACGCGACCAGCCGGTCGATTCTGTAAACATGTCGAAGTGATAGCTTGTGTGAAGTGATCACGAAGTGAGCTGTCAATCCATGTAATCAATATGGAATGACAGCTCACTCCGTGATCACTTCACCCAAGCCCTCACTTCGACATCCTTACAGAATCGACCGGCAGTACATCTACCATGAGTTTTATCAGTCTATACTCGCTAGCGAATGTAATTAAAAAAAAATAGTGAAATCTTTAAGAAATTAAGTTTCCAATTTATCTTTTTAGTTATTAACTAAAGTTTTACTTCCAACTTACTTGCTTATTAGTTAACAACTTAAACAAATAAATTAGAAACTTGTTTTTTTTAAGTTTTCACACATATTTTTAACTACAGTCGGTAGCGAGTATAGATTGATAAAACTCATGGTAGACGTACAGCGCTGCACCGGCGCATTGAAATGCAGAGATGTGTCCGCGGCCTTAGTAAGAGTCTGACACTCTCTCCCGTTCCGCCCAGAGCGGGAGAAGTCATTTGATAATTTTCCATCCACAAAAAGTCTATTTGCAAATAAAATTTCAAGACCGTATTCAAGTTCACATTCTATCTATTCACAGACAGAAAATAAATCAGAGCTCGAAAAATTCAATATTAAAAGTGTCATTCATCATTTGTGATTTGTCTAAAAATGCTCCGATATATTTAGCTTCAGACATTATTTAAATAATGATAAATAATGAGCTGTTGGGGCATCAATTAATCAAGTTGTTTCGGTAACGTTACAGGTGTGTTCGTGCATTAGGTATGCAAAGTGTGATTTATTATTTTAACGTGTACTTGGCTGAAAATGCTTGAGGGACGTTAAAAATGTATATAGAGTTTAGTATAAGTTTAAAATTATAATCTAAATGTTATAAAGAGGTAAAATTATTTCTTTACATACTCATACGTTATATCTTCTAATATATAAAAATCTCGTGTCACGGTCTTTGTTACGAACTCCTCCGAAAAGGGTCGACCGATTTTCATGAAATTTTGTGTGTATATTCGATAGGTATGAGAATAGGTGGCAGGATATTTTTTTTTTTTTATTTGCCCGGTCAGCTAGTAATATATAAAAATCTTCCGTTACTGACTGATTGATTGACTAACAACTACTGGTCATAGAAAGCTGAAATTTGGCATGTAGGTTCCTTGGGGAGTGTATGGGAGCACTAAGAGAGGATTTCCCAAAAGTCCTACTGGAACGAAAAAAAACGGGATACGCGCATACGAAATCGCGGGCAAAAGCTAGTCCTAATATATAAAATTCTTCCATTACTGACTGATTGAGTGACTGACAGATAACGCACAGCCGAAACTCCTGGTCGTAGAGAGCTGAAATTTGGCATGAAGCTTCCTTGGAGAGTGTAGGGGAGCACTAAGAGAGGTTTCCCGAAATTCCTACGCGAACGGAAAAAAACGGGATACGCGCGTACGATGTTCTTTTTCTGTTTGTGTTTTCATTAAGTTCGGGCTCTGCATCACCCTAAAGTCGACTGGTAGAAAATGCCCAAGGTGTATTGAAACTATCATTTTACAGTTTTTTTACTCGTGCATAAAGTTTTAGGTTATTCTTACTCAGAGAGAGGGCTCGTGTAATATATTCTACCTGCAGGTACTCATACACTCTAAATTTTGTTCAAAACATCGGTATGGCAGTTTGGCAGTCGTAGTCGTACTATAAAAAAACCTGGTAATTTTATTTGTAAACTATAAAAAAAATGTTCATGTAAGGTTGAATATACCAGTACTTTAATTTTTAATTAATAGTGCTACATTAACCACTCAGCATCCGTCAGGCCCTCGAGGGGCAAAATCGTTTTTAAACGTTAGAATCCGTAAGTCCCTATTGGGCCAAGTGAAAATAAACGCAAGACGCCTACAATAACCGTTTAAATCGCACGAGCGTCGGCTTGTCCCGAAAGGGACTAACGGATCTTGAGTGGAAACGTTATTATATTTTTGACGATACTTATTTACATTTCACATAAATGTATTCTGTATTATTGCCGCTACGTCAATAAATAACCTTTTCACTAAAACAGAGAGATCTGTTTCATAAGGTAAGTATTCACAATAAGTATATTATTTACACTATACAGGTAGCCCAAAGTAACTAAAAAAACTTATAAACAACTAGACTAACAAATTTTGTGAAATTATATACAAACGCGTATATCAACAAAATAAATCATTGGACATAAAAAACCGGATAAGTTGGAGTTGGGCTCTTACACGAAGGGTTTCGTACCATAAACCGAAAAAACACGTTTCTTGTTGTTTTAATTTCTATTCTTTGTTGTTATAGCGGCAATAGAAATCCACACTCTGAAAATCTCAGAAAATTTCAACTGTCTACCTATTAGTATTCTTAAGATACAGCCCGCTGACAGACAACCGGACGAACGGACGAACAGCGGAGGCTATGTTACGTCTATTGGTTACGTTACGGAACCCTAAAAACAGAAAATTTTTCATAGTCAAATCGGAAATCCAAATGTAATTAAGTCATAATTCTCAAATATAACCCTACCTAACCCATTATACCCACAAGCGTGATAGTATATATCTTCACAAACGCCTAATAGGCATATACCACTAAACTAATAGCCCTTTCCTTGCTCCGAGCGATTATAATCCACAGCCGCTACGAAATGACCCCTCGTAGCACTTTCGTAGACGTGCTACGAAAGCGTAGCGCTACGTTATCGCTACGTCAATTTAGTAGGCAAGTGATTGCTACGAGATTTGAGAATCGGTTGGCCAATTTTTGGTTGTGATAAATTGCATTTCATTTTGTCGTTTATGATTTTAAGATTAGTATGAATATATACTTTTTAGTAGGTATCTACATATTATGTGTTAAATGGCTTAAAGTATAAAATAAATATGACAGAAGATATATTTAGTCCATAAGATGTTGTGATGTTGATCAGAATGTGATGTGCTTATGTATGCATGCATATGCGTACGACTACATAATAGCGTTTCAAAGTCAAATGATTTATTTCAAATAGACCAATAAAGGCACTTTTGAACGTCAAAAGAAAATAATAAAATATAGTGACTCTAGTCGTCCGTTCGCAAAAGGTAGATTCTTATGGAGAAGAACGGACAAGAAACTCCATAGATACTCTTTTCAAAAATAAGCTTTAAAATATTTGCATACATTAATCAATTGATTATATGTATGCAAAAAGCACTTTATAGCTATTGTGCAATGGGTTCGAATTGCCTGAATAAATAAATGAATTATTATTATTAATAGGTACAATAAAGAAATGCCAGCAGAGGTAAAATTAATAAGTTTGCTAGTAAGGGGACATAGTACTCACATACGTACAAATTATGCAACTATTGATGTTTAAGATCAGTTAGATCAGTTTAGAGAACAGGTATTGAAACATAACTGGCGAAATAATGCACTTCTATAGTTTTGTTTAAGATTGAACGTTAAGGTATGGAAAAGCCAATTCTAACACATTTGTTAGAATTCGGTTTTGATGAAGTTAAGTTTTAATATCATTTTCATCAGTAAATTTATTTATTACTAGCTTTTCCCTTAGCTTTGGTAGACAAAGAGCGCTAGTTAGCCTTATCCCACAGGATGAGGCTATAACTAGTTTTCTATAAGGAAACGAATTTCATAATCGGATCAGGGGCCCTACTATGACGTGCCAATGCGATCAAGATTAAGCTGAGGAAAAGGGATAGTGTTATGCGTCTTATATAACTCTGTCTCCTTACCACACCTTATACACGACCGTTTTAAGACGTCATAGTAGGCCAGCAGAACTTCCAAAGTTGATATGAATAAATCATTTATAAAATTACTTTAGACGAGGTTTTATTTGAAAACAAGTAATCCTTTACTACCGCAAAGTCATTTCCCAATTTATCACAAAAACATTACAATTATACTTTGTAAGCACATCTTGCCCAACTTAACAAAGACAAATGATGTGTTAATGTATTCACCGCACTGACTGCTTCACATTAATTCACGTTTGACTCCCATAGGCTAACATGCCGGTTATTAATTACGAAAACTCGTTATCTTGAGCTTCAGGACTTCAGATAATATATTTTAAAAGAGAGAGACATATTTTTCATGAATATTAAATATCTGGATTCTGGATCCTCCATGCCTCGGAAAGCACGCTAAGCCGTTGGTCCCGCCTGTCATTTGAAGATCTTTGGCAGTTATTACGGATTTTCAAAAGCCAGTAAATCTGACTCCAGTCTTACCAGGAAGTACCGTGTTACTCAGTTAATGGGTTGAGGAGGTCTGGTAGGCAGCCGCTCCACGTAAAATACTGGTATTCAGCTGAATCCGGTTTGACTAGAAGCCGACGCCAATATAGTTGGTAAAAGACTGGGCAGATGACTATTGAATATCTGGATTGTAAAAACTGTACAAAAACTAATATTTTCCGTTAGATTTGTTGATCCTAGGGCCAAGAAAAAGTGACGTTCAATTAGCCACAACGATTTCAATGTCATAATGTCTGGGATTGACATTGATTTTCGACATGTCACGTGATCATCTCCTAGATTCCTGAATTAAGGAGTTTATATTGAACTAGCTGACCCGCGCAACTTCGTCTGCGCCACATTTTCCTGAATGCTCCGCTCCTATTGGTCGTAGCGTGATGTTATAAAGCCTGTATCGTTCTTCGATAAAACATATCTAACACTTAAGTAATTTTTTATTTCCAACCAGTAGTTCCTGAAATTAGGGCGTTCAAACAAACAAACAAACTCTTTAGCTATATAATCTAATCTTCTAATAAATAAAAATCTCGTGTCACAGTGTTTATTATCGAACTCCTCTGAAACGGCTTGACCGATTTTGATGAAATGTTTTGCGTATATTTGGTAGGACTGAGAATTTGACAACCAATTTGTAGCCCGTGACCATTTTTTATCATAAAGTTCAGTTGATCTCTGGCAAATTCATCTACGAAACTGTGAGAAAGGCAGGAGGAGAAGTGGGTATGGGTCCAGAGAGTTTTCAAGATAGACTACCATCTTGGAAACTCTCTGGACCCATACCCACTTCTCTTCCATTCTCTTCGCGAGTCTGTTTCTGGCGTCATTGCCTGGGGATCTACAGTTCTCTATGATCCACTGGAAGGTGAACCCTCCACTGTAGATCCTGTGCCCGTAACGGATAATTTCTGGCCCTGAATGGTCATGATCACTGGGAATTTGGCTGTTTATGTGTGACTTTCAGCAGAGTGCCTTTGCAACATGTTATAGAAATTAAATATGTTAATAGAAATCATAAAACTTAATCGAATGATATTTATAATTTTTGTCCATGGACGTTTTCATGGACATATTTTCCTTATTTTTCCCAAAAACATTTGTCAATATTATCCATATTGATGGTCTGCTTGGTCGGTGGGTACCCCGAACACAGAAGAAGTAAGTTAATGCTGAAGCAACGGCACAACACAGGCTATCTTCTAAAATAACCTAACCATCTTGTTGATTGTGGTGCGTGCCGTCAGAAATTGTTAACACTATTCGTAAAATTATGCGCATTTGAGTGGCCTTCTTATATCATTTTCGCATTTTTCTTCTTCTGCATCGTTCCTTCACTGCTGAGGATCGCGACCGCAAACGACGTGTATCCATACGGTCTTCTGGTACGTGTACGCTCTGTGCGTGCTGCCTCTAACAGCCTTCTTTATGGCATCGGGCCATAAGGAAGACCATACTATGTTTGCATATTTGAACTTTAATTTGTTGATATTATATTGCACTATATGAATGGTGCTATTCTTCAAACTACAAAGTTAAAAACTACTTTTTAAGTTTTTAGAACACAGTTAAACATCCGATTAATCAATCAAATTCAACTCTTTTCGCAACTCCTCTATCATGGGACTTCGCCAGCTGCTCGAGGGTGGTATGACGTGACCTCTGGCGCTAAGCCCGTAAAGATTCATTATTAATCAACTCAAATTAAGTTTAGCAAATGTAAACGCACGCCTGTTGACGAATATTCTAATATTAATAATACCGCGATACAAAAAATGAGGTCAAATGCATAACGCCATCTATGGAATCTGAAGTCGAACTGTCAAAATAATTTAAGACTTAAATTCAAAAAAGATTTAAATGTTCTGATGTAATTCTCATGTTGTCGTTAGTACTGTGTGGGTCAAAAGATGGCATTACGGTTATCTGCATTACGTAATAAGTTGATTTCATCTACATCAAATTTCCACAATTCCTATCAGGTTAACCTATGTGTAACTTATCTATTTTTTTTTTAACCTGATACGAACAAAAAAAAATAGGTTCTGATAATTATTCTTCAACACCTTGGCCATTATATTTTGGCATAGATGAATACTAAAATATATCCATAATTCAACAATAATATGTTATTAATGTATGAAAATATTAGTAAGAATAAAAAAAAAGGAAATGAATCATTTAAAAATATATAATTCGTTCTACGTAAATAAATTTCTGAACGCACGCATAAATATTTGACAACCAAAATAAATGTCAATCCTTTTTCACAACTGACATAATTCTACATATTTTAAATCTAAAATACGCCACTATCCGAATATTGTGGATATATTATGTTGTCGATTCGAAACCCTTATTTAAATACGTTCTTTAACTTGAGGGGAGAGTTTACCGTATCGGCGGGATGAACATTAAATATTTGACAGTTACGAAACCCATGAACATTTTGTATGGGAAAATGTTTTTTCTTTTATTTATGTTTTTCGTCAATTTTCCAATGTTTTTAATAGTTATTCTGCTATTCGGGACGGAGACAAATACAACAAATGAAAAACCATGAAAATCGGTACAGCCGTTCTCGAGTTATAAGTGTTCGAACAAACCCGACTTTGTTTTATATATTAAGATATTTTTCATACATTTTTGACAAATTGCGACTGACATACGAATGTGAACGTTGATTAAAAAATAGTAGAATTGGGAATCTGATTTTTAGATTTTGTAATGAGTTAATACGTTATTATTATTTTGACTCAATTCAAAAAGCGGCCTTTAGTGAGCCCTCAGTTTTAGTAAAGGAATATTGCCAGATGGATGAGTGATGGCTTAATATTAAAGCAGCCATCAGGATACTTCTCCCCATTCTTTACATTAGTAAACAGCCTCTTTAGATACCATGTTAGATGTTTTATAATATATTAGCTGACCCGTGCCCACTTTGTTGGGCGGTATTTTTCGTGTTAATATATAGCCTATGACACTCACAAATAACGTGGTTTTCTATTGGTAAAATGATTTTTAAATCGGTTCTGTAGATCCAGACATTACTTCTACAACATCACAAACTTTGCCTCTTTATAATATTAGTCTAGATGGTTAGCCGTATATACCTAATCGTTTGTATATTCCTTAGAAGGAAACTTTCTCCACTCCATTCGACACAGTGACAATGGAAAACCCTCAATGAATGTCAGTAAATAACATGTTACGACTTTCAATTGAATTAAGTCAGCCGATATTTATTTTGAAAATAACATTTTTACACGTCAATATTTTTTAGTCATTTTATATTAGACTAGCGGACGTCACGCGGTTGCACCCGCGTAGTTCCCGTTCCCGTAAGAGTACGGGGATAAAATATAGCCTATGGGGAGTCCGTGTCTACACAGTAAAACAGTGGTCTGGGGCAGGGCTGTTCTAAACCGCCCCTGCATTACTGCGTATTAAGCCTATTATGTAAAACTATGTTATTCATCCGTGGTATTCAAGCCACTTCTATAATTAAATTAAGCCACTTCTATTGTGTATTAGATAAGGTCCTGTTGACCGATTTTAACGTATGTACCTATTACCATATGTTATTCCCTGATAATGTAGCTATACATTGCTGAAAGAATTTTTCAAGTCGGTCTAGTAGTTTCGGAGCCTATTCAATTCAAACAAACAAACAAGTCTTTCCTCTTTATAATATTAGTATAGATAGTGTAGACTAGCTTTTGCCCGCGACTTCGTACTCGCATATCACATTTTTTCCCTTTCCCGAAGGAATTTCGGGAAATCCTATCTTAGTGCTCCTCTACACTCCCCAAGGAACCTACATGCCAAATATCAGCTCTCTACGATCACTCAGTAACGGAAGACTTTTATATATTAGGATGGGGCCGGTGTTTCCTAGCTGACTACCCTGAGTCTTCTTCTTATCGTGTGGGCAGTAAGGTCTAACGACTCCACACACCCCAGTGTCAGAGTTTCTAAACCGCCTCAAGGGCCTCTGACATGGTTTATTTGACGACCGCCATTTGGCGGCCGGGACCACCGGCTTATACGTGCCTTCCGAAGCACGGAATCATCTTTTCATCAGACAATCAGGTGATTCAAGCCTGCAATGTCCTAGCCAAAGTTGAAAACAACTTTACAACGTATGTTTCGTACTATGGGAATCGAACCCACGACCACCGGGTCACAAGGCAAACGCCTGAACCACTCGACCACGGAGGCAGTTAACCCTGAGTAGAAACATCGAAACAAACTCAGAGATCAAAATCTCTTTTAACGTCCATACAATCTGTACGGGTCAAATCATATTATGAGAACCATGTAGTTTAATGTCTGAGGTGATCTTTTAAGGGAAGAAATGTTGGAGACTAGCGCAGGAATGCGGGGATTGGCACAAAAAAGGGGGGCAAATTTTCAGCTGTAGGCAAAGTCGGGCTGTGGATCATGATGTGAGTCGAGGTTAAGTCGAAATCGACTCGAGGTTGAAGAGGAAATGACTCAATACATACAAACACAAAATAAACATGTAATACCATACCGTATCACACTGTAATACTGTTATACAAGGTAACGCGCGGCCACAGGGGAGGCGCCATATATCGGGAGATTAATCTTCATTTGTACTGTCATGTGTACCTACTGCGTGGGTAAGCAGAGTACATGGTCTTGTAATGTTGGGATGTTAGGTGATGTATTACGCAGATAATTTCAAATTATAGAAATGAGAACTGGCGTTAAAGTATCAAAGTTGAACTCAAGCGATGGGTTTAAAAAAATGCCGATTTTCAATCCACATCTGAATCAATTAATATTGATTGATATTTTGTGATATTTTTATTTTTAATTCAAAAGTAAAAAAGACGATTCGTCGTGAAAAAATCTCTAGTGTTAGACGAATAAATGTCATTGGGTACTAAGATTATATTGGAAGAGGTAACAAATTTAGGTGAAGTAAAATATTCTGATTGTACCTGATAGTATAGAGGAGCTTTTTCTGTTTTAGAAACGTTTATAGTCCGATCAAAAAATACTAAGGTACACTATTATTAAACGTCAAAATTCGCCAACGATTCTACGTGTGGCAAAATATATATATATATAGTTTACTGCAGTTAAAATCAGTTAATAATACGAAGAAGACAAAATCCTTACTAATATTATAAATGCGAAAGTAACCCTGTCTGTCTGTCTCGCGTTCACGCCAAAACTACAGAACCGATTTAAATGAAATTTGGTACAGAGAAAGGACATAGGCTACTTTTTTATAGCGGGAGTATGTTCCCTAGGGACCACGCGGGCGAAGCCGCTGGAAGAAGCTAGTTGTACATAAAATGACAACCACTAACCAATCACTCAACTATCCCTCTTCTATTCACAAACGAATGAAACGTTATATTTGTACAAACCAACCAACAAAACGTACATACATACTTATGTATCCGTGTATATACTGCCTACAAAACGGTGGAGGTTCCGGCCAAAGAAATTGTTAAATATAATGTAGGCACAACAGAAACTGTGACCCCGTTATGAAGGAAATAATTGTACTCATCAAAATACACGGGTTCCGTGATATTACTTCGTTGAAACTTGCCTTCGTAACGTTTTCGTCTGAACATTTTGTAGGAGGTAACAAAATTTATCTTTCAGTATAGGTAGTTCGTTTTACTGTATGAAAACTTGACATAGTAATATGGAGAAATTCGCCTCTGTATGTTAACTTTTCGTTGGATTAAATTATGTATCCGCCCGCGGCTTTGGTCGCGTGAAAAGTAACCTAAATTATACTTCCTGGTAATTTAGCTTATAAAAATATGGTTAAAATCAGTCCAGTACTTTCAAAGCCTATTTGGAACAAACAAAAAAAAAATATAATCTTTCCTCTTTATAATATTAGTATAGATGTGTGCTGTAAAAAATGTACAAGGATTCTATTTTCAAAATACATTTTTTTTTTCAGTAACATACTTATCACTTTGCACATCATTTCGCCAACATAGTTTTTTTTTATTAAAGAAAAGCAATTTTCAGTCGCGTGTTTGCGGCTCTGATCATCCAACCGTTAGACTTCCCCTGTATGATAAAACTAGGTCTAGCAAAAACTAGAACAAAATTAACAAGTCAAAACATGGATCAAACAGGTTCGACGACATCTAAACTTTAGCTATGATATTATGCTGTTAATCAGCAAACAGCATTATTATGTTCGATCTTAGGCTGTAGTATTCCACACTAACTACGAACTTACAGGAGTGCTAGCAGATTTATAATTTAACGAAATGGATTTTTAGTACGAATCCTGAATACCAATTCTACTTTTCTTATGCAATAGATGAGATGTCGCAATCTGTCAATTATACTATAAACTTCACTACATTTTTGACAGATTTCTACTGAAATACGAATGCATACGTTGCTTATAAATAAGTAGAATGCCCGCCCGGATTTTATACGAATATCTTCTACAACAACCCCAACTTATGCAATCAAACCGTAAACTTATATTTTCTAAGCAAAAGTCTTTTATTAAGTATCTTGTCGAATCCTTAATTTTAAGTTATTTTTTTCTCTCCTATGATTTTTTTTTAATCAATCTACACTAACGTCCCGTTTCTCAATTTACAAGTCTTTCAATAAATTAAAACGTCTAAAAAGGTGCATTAGCACTGGCCATTGTCGGCCGAATAAAGAAAAAAAATATTTACGTTCTTTTTTTAATTTTCTATCTTTGATGAAAGAAGGTTTCATTCAGATTTAAAATTAAACAAAATGAGTTTTATTTTAGACTAAGATCAAAATTCATTTGTTGCTGACCTGACGGACGTTGTCCCGGCCTGATGCCTAAGTTCGTATGAAAAAAATGCTATTGAAAATAAAAACATCCATCCATAAATAAAAAGTAAAAGCACTTCTACTTTTTATGGATTTCCAATTTTCCTACAAAGACAATAAGAAAATTTGAGAATCTGGTATTTTTTTTGTCTTATTTAGTCTATGACGAATATTTTAAAAAATAGTTAGCCAAATCGTTCTTCAATATTGTTGTGATATCGTAAAAATGTTTTTTATGCCTTATTTAGTCTATGATGAATATTTTAAAATAAGAGTTAGCCAAATCGTTCTCTAGAATTTCAATATTGTTGTGATATTATAAGACTTTCCTAATTAATTCTTAATGAATATATTAATAACAAAACCTAATTTTCTTACGAGAACTTGCCCCTAATTTTAAGATAACGCCTTAATCGTCGGGGAACATCGCTCAGGCATCGCAGATCGCCAGTCATCGTACTTGACACATACTATTAATTACTTTGGCGCACAAAAAAAAACCTTTTTATTTTTCTTTTTTTTTCCTTTTTCACCAGCCTTTGGAAAGCGCGAAGGTTTTAATCAAAGTGCTCTTTTATATTTTTATGCAAATGTTAAAAGAATAAAAGGTTATTCTCGTGTTTTTATCGTTGGTTTTTAAAAGTTAGTGTTAATGTTATTGGAGTGTAAAATATTATTGAATGGGTGCTAGAGATTTTTATTAAATACATTATTGTTTTAAGCCAGGTACTTACGATATAAATTTTATTATTGATAAAAGCTTATTTATGAGAGTTAGATGTTAATTCATTAAACAAATTACATGTTTCACGTTCATCTTACGTTTACCGTAATATTAAAAACATTGACAAGCCTTACAGAGGTTTAATTCCAGAAACAACTTTTATAAAACAAAAATCAGCTTCACACAAAAAAATCGCAAAAGACCTAACAATGTCGTTTACAGACATTCATGTCGACCTTTCGTGCTATATTTAAATCACTCTGTACCTTAACATTCCTGACATAACTAAACGGTAAAAGCGACCTTGCCTTACCTGCTAAAAGCCGTAACAACACGATTCTACCACACACCAAACTTTACACTAAAAAAAAGTTAAACACCAAAAAGTATTCACTATAAAGTAGTATCTACACGGATTTAGAAAGTTTAAATACAATCACAACCACTTTTAATTTTTTTATCTGTACACTGTACACACACAAGCACTTCGATTTCGAAATAGTCGGATTTATTAATCGCGTCGCGGCACGCGTTCGCACATACAGCCTGAAGGCGGCACACTGGCTGAAATTCACGAAGTTTCCCGACAGACAGAGGTGTTTGCTGTCTCTTTCTACCGCGAAGGAACTCGGGGGGTTGAAGAATTTCGCAATTAAAAATCGTTAATAAACACGATTATATGACGTAGTGATAAAGTGAGGAGCGAGAATGTGTTACATACAGATAGGGGATGAGTTAGCGGCGTCTGTTTGCTGTTTATTTTATTCATTTGTACGTTTTTCGGTGTAGAAATATATTCGTTTGTGCGGAGCGCGGATTGTTATAGTTTGATGGTTGTTTTGTGAGAGTATTCATGTTGTGAGTTTACGTTTGTTTAGTTAATATGGCAAGCGGGTTTCAATACGTAGTAAAAATAAAGTGATTGAAGTATTGAAGCAACTTGTGATACTGTTTTGCGGGGCAATATCTAGTTAGATTTGAACAATTTACAGATAGAAGATTACCACAATTTAAGTAAGATTCGTAAATACGAAAGGCTAAAGTCGTTGCGTAGTTTGACATACTTACCTACGTTTGTCGTTCCTAAATCTAAAAATGTGTATGGAACACCGACCTGGGAATGCACGCTACCATCATATATGAATGACTTAACCTCTGGAAATCTGTAATGCATTCAATGCAAAAAAAATCGGCTCAAGAGTGCTGAAGAGATACTTCTTAAATTGCAAGGCGATCTAGAATGTTTCTTTTTAAATGAGTAGTTATATACATATTCCCAACTGTTAATCTATATCTATACTAATATATAAAGCTGAAGAGTTTGTTTATTTGTTTGCTTGAACGCGCTAATCTCAGGAACTACTGGTCTGATTTAAAAAATTATTTCAGTGTTAGATAGCCCATTTATCGAGGATGGCTGTAGGCTATATATCATCACGCTAAGACCAATAGGAGCGGAACAGTAATGAAAAATGTGACGCAAACGTAGTTGCGCGGGTCAACTAGTTTAAAAATATGTTATAACACCGAGTTGCCGTGACTGGTCATACTACTTTTAAACCCGCGATGGTTTGTGTTGGTATGTTTGTACATCAAAATTGTAACAAAAAATGTTCTTAGATAATAAAGGATACCAAAAAAAAGTACTACTGCATTTTTATGCTTTCCGTTTTCCATTTACAAAAGCAGACATGGATCACATCTAAGATTGTTTGGTGGTGAAGGTTTCTTCTCTTTGAGGTTGGCCATACATCCACTTAATAGGGCTGCCAAATATTATTATTGTTTTAAATGGCGCTCTAAGCAATCGTTGTGATCGCATGGTTATGAATGTTCTGTCCAGTTTAAATTAGAAGAAGAAGCCTTTCCTATGGTAGATTTAAAGGTAGACTTTTTCCATGGGCCCACCCGGGCGCGATTTAAATATCCAGGTTTATGTAATAATTATATCTGCCTAGCCTTTACGAACTATGTTAGGATCGGATTTTACATGGAACGTCTGCCTATCTAACCTCTGCAACCCAGATACTGGGTGCTCCGCCCCCGGTATGATTTGTGTCAGATTTACAGACTATTGATACCAGTCTTCTTCTTCTTATCGTGTGGGTAGTAAGGTCTGACGACCCCACACACCCTAGTGTCAGAATTTCTAAACCGCCTCAAGGGCCTCCAACCAACTCATTGATACCAGTTACAACTGTCAAAGATATGAAGGTTTTTGTCAATAAATTTTAATAAATATTTTTATTACATCAGACAGAAAATATTCGCAATTGGATGAATACTCCAGAGATTAACTCCTACAAACAAACAACTTTTTTTTTACATATACTTTCGCCCATCAATAAATCCTCTAACTGCATGAAGTTCATTGATCCTATCTTTAGTACGTCCATCAAACAAGTAAATGTTTCTTCAGCGCGACTCGTAAACCAAGTTGACACATAACTTACAATGCCTTTGACTTTCAAGTAAACTCGACATGTCGACGACTTTCAACTTGGGTATAAATAGAGACGGACCGATTACTCGCCTACTAGTCGGGAATGCCGACTATTCTTAAGCCGAATGTCCAAGTCGGCATTATTTAACGACAAAAAAGTGGAATTAAAAGATATAAATCGCCTCTAGTTATCTTAAAACTATTATAATAGAGTATTTTACTGAAAAAAATTAATTAGTACTACGTGTCTATTATTTTTCAATATTCTAACTGACGGACTAAATAGATTTGCAATTTATTGATGGTGGAAACTAGCCTATTGCGCGAGTTTGGATGGATACATGTTTGTTACTGAATCTTATTATTATTCTTATTAGTCTGAAATAGCACAAAGGTTATTTTTAATCCCCGACGCAAAAACGACGGGGTGTTATAAGTTTGATGTGTCTGTGTGTGTGTGTGTGTGTCGGTGGCATCGTAGCTCCCGAACGGATGAACCGATTTTGGTTTTGATTTTTTTGTCTGAAAGGTGAATTAGTCGGGAGTGTTCTTGGCTATGTTCGATGAAAATCCGTCCAAGATGGCCGCCGCCACAAAATGGCGGATGACATATTTCTTCATAACTTCCTCTATATGGGTATCAAATGAAAGGCCTTGACTAGTACAATACTATACACTATGACAAATTTCAAATCCAACATGGCCGCCACCACAAAATGACGAATTACATTTTTTTCACAACTCCCTCAATATGGGTATCAAATGAAAGCGCTTGACTATAGAAATGAGGAATATTAACTAACGAAATGAAAATTAAGTTTAAAAAGCATAAAATAAAAATTAAATTCCAAATTCAAAAAACCCCCGACAAAAAAGCCTTTAAGAAGGTTTTTTTGTCGGGGGTTTTTTTTATGTAGTTTATTCAATTAGTGTAAATTCCGACATTCACTCTGGCTGCTGGCAGAAGCTAGTGCTTTATATATATAAGAGTTAAACCTGGCTCACTTCTTCTTCTTTTCGTCTTAATTGACTATTCAATTATTTCCAATCCTTATCGCTACTATTAAACTATTTAAAACGAGTGGACGTCACGCGGTTTCACCCGCGTAGTTCCCGTTCCCGTGGGAGCACGGGGATAAAATATAGCCTATGTTACTCCCTGATAATGTAGCTATCCATTACTGAAATATTTTTTCAAATCGGTCTAGTAGTTTCGGAGCCTATTCATTTCAAACAAAGAAACAAACAAATATTTCCTCTTTATAATATTAGTGTAGATAAATATATTAAATAATAATCGATCGCATAACCGCCCACTAGTCGGAAAATTCGATTATCCTGATTGCCGAAAATTCGCCGACTATAAATGTGTCCACATTTACAGAGCGCCTACTATTCGGTTTGTCGGCTTAGTCCACAGTAGTCCCATCTCTTTTATTAAGTTAAGCAATATATCTCCTTATTAGTTTACTTGAATATAAAAATGAAGAATATATCGACAGCTTTAAGTGTAATGTAATTTGTTAAAGTGCCTACACTAGTAGAAAGTTAGGATAGCTTTAACTTCATTTTTGAGACTGCTTGCACATTGAGGTACCTAATAGTCAACAACTTGACATTGGATTAAATATAGGTGCGTCTGATCTAGTTTATTAGACTAGTGAATTAAGTTATCACAGCGGTGGTAACTATAGCCTATTTTTCCTTTAAAAAAATAAATAAATATATAATATATTTAATTTCGGAACTCGGTGTTTTTGGATTTTTGTGTTGTTTTTTTACACCGACTTCTAAAATTAAAGTTATTTCATACTTTGTAATGTTTTGTTTGGAAGTCGGTTATATTTTTTTGTAAAAAAGTTTTATTTTTATTTTTCTTCACTCTTAAGTGATGATACTTGCACGACGTCATCGTCTACGCAGAAATTGAGATAAGCAAAAATACTCATAAAATAAAAACGATCACGCAAGGAAACTCCAAGCATTGCTCGCTCTATTGCCCTTTCAGTGACTTTAAGCCTTCACACCTTACATGACGTACCTTTTAGATGTAATTAAAACAAAAATGCACCTCAATTTAATATAGTTAAAGCATAGATTATAAAAGATAGAATTCGATAAATACTAAAATTCACTCCTTGGCCAGCATCCGCCATTGTGTGAGTCTAACCACGTGAGATGGTCCCAGCGAGAGTGTTGCCCGTTCAGAAACGCATGTGATTTGAATAATCCGTGGCGACAAGCTAAGTTACTTAAAATTTGAGTGCTCACACTTGATGCTTGTTTTTTTGTTCGTTCTGTTTGTTTGTCGAACAAATGTGTTTTATGTATTTAGGGCTTTAGAGTTCATTGCTTTCCATGTTATATTATTATTATTATTTATGGTATGTCTTGAACAATCTCGGGACCCTGAGGTCCCGGTCCTTTGGTAGGCGTACGAGGGGCCGAAGCCAACTCGCAGAGGCCCCGTTAGACATTTCTAATGGAATGAGGCACCAACCGACGATTATCCCTGTATGCACTATCAAAGTATACCTAAGGACAATCCCCGGTAGGTGCAAAACTATTGCATAATATGGAAACAAAAGGTGACAGGCTATGGGTTTGGGTGATTTAGTGGATTCATTAACGTATACTATGAAAGAACTATTGGCCCCTGCCTGACCACTGAAAATATACACGGCTTTAAAATGGCAGGGGGTGACTTGCACACTCAATAAATGGGCCCCCGAAAACGGTCGCTAGCACAAAGTGACGTAGCTCCAAGGAGGCAACATATCCTGAGGTGCTAGAGGAGTGGAGAGATATACCACGGCTATCAGGACAATCCCGGAAGTACGGTCAAGATCCCTACCAGCATCTTACTGGATTATATATCCTTCTCCTGAGCACGTTTAATCTTGCGAATCTCCATTCAGACCGGCCGATTAAGGCAAGAAAGAGGTGGGAGCTCTGTTCCTCGTCAGTGTTCACTCCAGCCAGCCAAGAAAGGCAAGCCGGTGATGAAGAACAAGACTTCTCCCGGGAGATCAGGTCCGTGGGGTCGCTACTGCCCAACAGTTCGCCACAAAACTGCCTTGCGGATTGTATCTCTCTTTGTCTGGCCCCTCACCCTAAGTATGAGTACCTAAGGTTCATTGGGGCACGCAAGCCCCACCATGAGGTCAACGTAGAGATACGGCGGTGGGGATATTATTATTATTGTTCCTTTATTTCAGGCAACTGTGGCCCATACAAATACAATACACAACAAAATATAAAATTAAAAATAAACTAATACATATAAAATATGAACAAGACACACGAAGTGACGGCGTCGTGTTACGCTGCGCGGTGTCGCGTAGTCTACCACGAAAACGTCGGTAGACTACTTTACTTACTACTTTACTTACTTATTACTTTACTTACTACTTTACTTCGGCCAAAACTCTTCCTTTAGGAACCTGTCGAGATGTTATGTCGGAACCCGCACCACAAACGACTTGAAGTTGGTGTTGTGACGCGGCTCCAGCTTCTCGACCCTCAAGGTCCAGCTGGTCTTCACCATCATGTACTCCACGATCTACTCAACCTTCGTGGAGTGATGTAGTCGGGACACATACAGCAACGTCGTAGGTACCGCTGGACGTAGCAGCATATTTGGTCCTGTCAGTCCAGTACCGCATTGATTGCGACAAGTAGGCTTCTTCTTCTTCTTCTGCACTTTTATGAACGTTTATGTAGTTCTTACCACTGGATATAAAGATAAAAAACCGGCCAATTGCGAGTCGGATTCGCACACGATGGGTTCCGTACTTTAAACCGAAAAAAAACGAAAAAAACAAAAATTATTTCTTGTTATTTGGATGGACAGACGGACGGACGGAGGGACGGACAGTGGAGGCTTAGTAATAGGGTTATGTTGGTTACCCTTCGGGTACGGAACTCTAGAATCCAATGCACACACACACCACTACACACACACACACACACACACGAACACGATGAACTCACACGAAACACTTCTATTACCACGGAGTCAGTCAGTCAAAAAGATGAAGCTACTTGCACTGCGTTCTGTGGCTCCCACTGTCCTGATGGGTAAGTATGTACTATAATTATTTTAGCAGCATTTTTTCCTCTTTATATATAAACCAATATTATAAAACTGAACTACTGCTTCGAATTGAACATGCTGTATAACATCACGCTACGACCAATAGGAGCGGAGCAATGCTTCATTAGAAATCTGACGCAGACGAACATGCGCGGGTCAGCCAGTGTTTTCATAAAAACCCGAACAATAAACAATGTGCCATCTTTCAGTTGCCACACAAAGTTCAAAAGCGGAAAAACGACCGCCGATGCCGTTTTGCCGTTTTTTAAAATCAATACTGTCAATAGATGGATCAATGAACGATTATATCATATAAAACGAAATCTGTAGTACGATAGATACTGTTACCTATTTCCGGAAGACGTGTTCCTTGTAACATAAAATCGAAGGGTTCGCGAACTTCCAGAGCCACATTTTTCCACCTACAAAAATAACATAGATTTTATTATGATTGGCACGTTCAACATTTCGCGTCTACATACCAAATCGACAGTAATTTTATCTATCCAGCAATTTCTCAGCTAACTTTCACTAAATTGCTGTCTTTTGACGTCCAAATGTCATCGATAAAAGTGACATTTGGAATCGAAATGGTTGTTAAGGCGCAGACTCAACGTGGCGCATGCTGTGCACGGGCACGCGCCACATTTTATTAGCGTGGATTCATTTGTTTGACATTGTGGGCCTATGTCTCAACTCCAGTACACACTACACACCCACAACTTTGTACAACTGTAGCGTGGCCCAAAGCGGCGCACTGTGCTGCGGTACAGTTCTACATAGTCGTGGGTTAATATTCGTGTAGTGTGTACCGCATGCACAGCGTGCATAGCGTTGACAGCGTTAAGCTGTGTGTGCACCATATTCGAAAAAGCCACGCAAGTACTAATGACGTCAATTGATGCGTGGTTTGTAGTGGACACAGTCACATAAATTTTCTTGCAAAGTGAAGCTTAACACACGTGCATGGCCTCTCCGTGCACCACGGTTGGTCTGCGCCTTTATAAAAGTGGAATTTATTCTAGGCGGTGACACGTATTGAGAGACTAATAAAAGTTTGAAATGACAATAGTTTTCAGCGCCGTTCATCTAGTTGGACGTGAATTTCTTATACATTTATTCCTTCTAGATATAATGAATTGTATTTAATCCATAGCGCCCTGAAAATGTCTAGGTTTTATTTATGTGTTTTATGTTGTGTGTTGTATATTGATAGCTATTTTTCATACTTTAAATTATCTTTATATCTTTGAGAAATCAATGCAATAAATCTGTATTAAGGGGATATATTCAGTATAAGGTCGTTTTTCGTTTTAGCGTATCTTGGTAGGTACCTGGAATAGGAATGTGAGATTACGGTATATGCTTTTTGACTATATAATCTAGTATCCAACTGAAGGAATAAACGATACGAAGAAATTTTCTCGATAGAAAAAAGTCACAAAGTTCGAAATATCTTTTTACTTTTTTTAACTCCAAGACGCAAAGCTTTAGATTGATCCTATGAAAATTACTTTAAAATATACAAAATAGCCTTATCGAGGTTTTAACTGAACAGATTTCGATTTAATAATACTTTTATGTTATCAAATACGAAAATTTATTTTGGCACTTACGTTTTTTATTCCGTGCTAAACTCTTAGTATCCTCATCTCATCTTTTGCTTTGTAAAAGTATTTGCATCTCTCTCATTTGTTCAGTTCTTCAGATGCTCCGTGGAGCTCTTGCAGGCAGGACCTGAGTCACTTGTCAGATTGTCGTAATTTAATTTTTTTAGCAGTAAATGCTAATAGTTCAGCCGTTTAAAATTAAATTTAGTGTTAAAAATGTCTGCACCATGTGAATGTGTATTCTTATGACCTTGAACAATATAAAACGAAATATTTTTCTGTCCGCGCTAACTTTTGAATAATGTATAAAATTGGTACGAAATAAAAGAGCAAAACTAAATAAAGTATAACATCGTTGGGAGTTCCTACCTGAAGGCGACAATGGACTCGTTTTCCAGGAAATGAATAGCAACGGCTTGAAGAAAATAACGTCTCCAAGTCATCACCTTTACTTGTATGTACGTACTGGATCCTTCAATCTTTTCATCTCACAAAGCAATATTAGGTAAACATTTTATTTTCTATATTGTATCTGTTTATACAGCGTTACACACACAATTTAACTCAAGACACGACACGCTAAAATAAATGTTTTCATTTTATGATTGAAATACGTCAGACATCAATGTGTCAAGAATGTATTAAATGTCAAAGGCAACAAGCCTAGGAATAACAAAGGAGTCGCGTTTGAATTGTGAAAAAAAAATGTGTTAAGTAAATACTAGCTTTTTACCCCGACTTGTCTGCGGGGTTTTAGAAGTTCCAGAAATAAATGAAAAATATGTAATCCTACTAATGTTATAAATCTAAATCAGTATTATGTTGTAATAATTGTTAGCCCAATTTTACTGTACCATAATTCTGGTCTCCTGATATGTTGTGAGTCTTTACCCCTCATCATTCCAGCCTTACTTCATCTCGTACTACAGAAATATTTTTGTAAAAATGAAATGGGTACGTATTTGAATATCGAAATATTAAACGACCATAAACTGAAAATTAAAATAACGAAAGTTTATACTGTCGAATGGTTAAATAACCTACGTCCAATTTATCTAAAATCTAAATATCTACAAGAGTTAGATCGAAAGATCTAAATATCGAAATACAGAGTATCGAATGTCCTAAATATCGAAGTACTGAGTATAATAATGTCCTAAATATCGATGGGTACATATTTGAACATCGAAAATTAAAATACCTACGTGTAAAAATAGGTTAATTTTCAACATTTAATTCACTCATTATTTTTATTCACGTTAAAAATACCTACAAGTTAAAATATCGAACAAATTTTGATACAAGTGGTATGAGTGGACCCCTTTCCAACCTGTTAAAAGCCTTGGTAGGTATAGTTTACGAAGACAAATACAAAGATTTTCTAAATTCTAAGTGTTTTTCCATGATTTGCTATAAGTCTTGAAGATGTTCCGTGGATGAAACAACAACTAGGATGAAACTATTACTTAGGAAAAAATTTGGAATGCCGCATATAATAGCAGCGGCGCTCATGTATACCTCTGATGGCACTTATACTGAAAGGGTCATTGCATTACATTTAGTTAGCTAGGTTGTGAACTAAACTAATATGATAAAGAGTTTAAAATATATGTTTATAGGATGTACAATTTATTTTTCACTGATACAAAACCACTGCCGGAAAATGCACGGTTTCTGTAAAAAGGCTACGTGAGTAAAGTCACGCGAAAAAAAAACCAAATTGACTACTTATCATTTCATTCGTTTTCATTATGTATTTCAATTATGATTAAAATATTTTTTTTATGAAACTGGGCTACTCCATACCTTCGGTATGCTCAAAAGTCTCTAGTGCTATCTCTATCGCACAATTATGGCCATGTTCTTAAATTGTCTACTGAATTAGTAGTTTTCAAAATAATTTGGAGCCATACAAAACTTGATATAATTTACCAACGACTGTAAAAAATAAATATTAAAACAAATATTTATTTTTCTGTGTTCAATGTTTTATTTTATTGTATTTTATCTACGTCTAAAATCACTGTTTATGAGAGGGCTGATTTGTGTTATTATTTGACAGAGGGAGTTTATGAAGTTTGCGAGCGAGCAACACAATCAGTTGGCGGTTTGAATTAATTTGATGTTGTGGTGCTAGGTTCGATATTTAGAACTTTCCACGTGGAAGCATGCGGAGACTGCGCGGTGCCGGGAGATGAAATCGGTGCTTTCGAGCAATCATTTATTTCAGAGATACGGCCTTAATTCAGAATAGTTTTCAAATATGATTTTTCTTTCAAATTCTGTTGCCATCCATGACAACGGAAAAACCACCATATGATAATATCAATATCTATAAATGACAAGTTTAAACTGTAAATCTGGGGGCACGGAAGTGCCCCGCCAGGTCGAGCAAAAACAGGCACGGCCGTACCATCCTTTTCCCGAAGCCATTCGAGCCATTTTCGAACACCTGTCTTGATTGATTCGAAGTAGAGAAAATGACTTCTTAAAATACAGAGATTAGTCTAATATTTGTTTACAATATTAGAAAAACATACTTTACTAAACAATACTGTGTGAAAAATTGTCACACAGGCAATGCTTACTTTGACTTTGGCAAACAAATTGGCGATCGCATTTTGTTTTTATTTAACACTTTTAGCAGACAAACACTGTAATACAAGCTCTCTTCACCATAAACATCACTTTATGTTGTAGGATTAATAATGCAACATGTTTTTGATGCAAACGCACGGACCAACGCACAAACAGTGTTTACAACATGTTTTTATGTTGATGTTTTGTCAGTGTAAAACAACAGTTAGTCGTGTTTTACGACACATGAGCGGGAGGAGGATATAATATTAATTAAATTGTTTATTTGATGCGGAAAAACAAACCTGCGCTTTTGGTTGTTTCCCGTGGTTTCCGTGATAGGCGAAATTCTACATGGACTTAATAATAATAAATCCGCAAGGCAGTTTTGTGGCGAACTGTTGGGCAGTAGCGACCCCACGGACCTGATCTCCCGGGAGAAGCTTGTTCTTCATCTCCGGCTTGCCTTTATTGGCTGGCCGGAGTGAACCCTGACGAGGAACAGAGCTCTTTCTACCCCGCATACGGGTCAGCAAAGAACCTGCTTTTTTGCGTATGATGGCCTGGAAACCATCAGTGCGTGCTTCAGCAAACATCCCAGATGCGCTGCATCTCCACGGCAGACCCAAAAACATTCTGAACGCATTATTAGTAGTTTTCTTCAAAACTTAACGTACGATGAGAAATCTTTGCAAAAACTAAATAAAACATCTAAAAACAGATTTTAATTGGTCCTTAATGATTTGTTCTTGTACTGTAACACATTCGAAACACACACACACACCCAAACAAACACCCACACCACACACACATGGGTGTTTGTAACACTTATTAAATGTATGTAAGCAAGGAATGGTCCTTGCTTAAATACATTTAATAAGTGTTAAGTACTTACATAAACTTAATTTTCAGCTTACAATAACTCAAATAATACTTAGTGTTTTAATATAATGGCGTTTTTATGTTTTTAGTTGAGATAGACAAATTGTATTTGGCTATTTGGAAATAAAGATTTATTTATTTTATTTATTATTTATTTTATTGTACTGAGTGCGCAGGGCTCTGTAGGCTCGCTGCGTATATCTCACCCACAGGCCGCTTCAGTAGAAGGACTGGCAATAAGCTTTGAATAGCGTAACTTTCACTTCTCTCGTGCATCGTGCGCACCTGCGGGCGAGTTAATAAATACGGCTTAAAATAAAATGTTTATTTTGTTTTTATAGTCAAGAACGAATAAGTTATTCCTAGGTAAGCGTGCTCCTGATGATGGAGATGGTGAGATTGTTGAAAAACACGAGCCTATAATTTATTTTATTTATTTATTACCTTTTTCCAGAATCCGATAATGTACCAAATACAAATACTTTTTCATATTTCTAATATTTTTATTGTTCTGTTCTTTTCTATTCTGTTGTTTTATTGGTCTGGAATGGTATACCGCATCGAACTAAAAAAGAATAACAGAAATCGGATCAGAAACCTCGGAGTAATCGGCGTACATATATAAAAAAAAATACCCACTGAATTGAGAACCTCCTTCTTTTTTTGGAATTCTGTAAAAAAAACTGTACTTAGTTTACTTGCACTTTGAAAGTCATGTGCGAGTCAAGTGCTAACGCTTCCGACGTGACTAAAATCTGGTTAGTTAAATCTCATCTAATTTGGAATAATCAATACGACGAAGAAGTTTAAACTAATAAATATTACGTTACGAGTTACTAGTTAAATGTTTCTTTGATTTAATTATATGGAAATACTAATCCGATTACAAAAAACCGGCCAAGTTCGAGTCGGACTCGCACACGCACGGTTCCGTACCATAAACCTTAATTTTTATTATTTATTGTCATAGCGGCCATAGAAATACACAATCTGTGAAAATTTCAACTTTTTATCTATAACGGTTCTTGAGATACAGCCCGCTGACAGACAGACGGATGAACGGACGGATAGCGGAGGCTTAGTAATAAGGTTCTGTTGGTTACACTTAGGGTACGGAACCCTAAAAAAACTATCAGTGTTAATCATATATCTGTTAGTTTCAACAAATATGTGCGTGTAAATCATTGATATTGTTACGCGCCAGAATTAATGTTGGGGACATGGCGGCATTTGCGTGCTGCTAACGCCATCTAGTAGCAGGTAGCGGAAACAAACCAAACATTTACGTGCCTGCCATCTAGTATCGAGTAGCAGATACTGGCATACTGCTGGCGCCATCCAGTATCCAGTAGCTGACATTTACGTGCTAGAACATTCTCGATGTTTTGACGGGACCTGTGTGTGCCCGAACTTTCCAGAGGTTTCCATACAGGAGGGTTCTGGAAATGACTGTCGGTATATAAAGGGCGGACATCCGGCGACGGCGGTCAGTATTGAATTGGCGATACAAACGATAACTTCGAGAGCGATCTTCGACTGCGAATTATAGTGAAGTGAAGTGTTCAGTAGTGCGATTGTGTTTTATAATTAGTGTGTTTTAAAGTGATAGTTAGTGTTGTGGATTAAAGTGTCAGTTTTGGTTGTTTAATCGGCTGTTTTTATTGTAACGAACCCCAAGCTCGTAACAATTGGTGTCAGAAGTGGGATAATCATGCCGATTCTGCCTAAGGACGACACGGAGGGTATCCGTACCCGTAGTCAACGCCAGCAGGAGACGGACCAGAGGCGTTTTGGTGGTGCAACGCCGCAGACGTCGGCAGGTCAGCTACCGACCATGGAGGCCGGCCCGTCCCCAGTAGCTCCGGCATCATCACCACCAGACTTTGCTGCTCTGATCATGATGCTGCAGGAGCAGGCTCGCCGACAGGAGGAACAGGCCCGCCGACAGGAGGAACAGGCCCGCCGACAGGAGGAACAGGCCCGCCGACAGGAGGAACAGGCCCGTCGGTTGGAAGAACAGTTGCAGCACGACAAGGCGGAGCAGGCCCGACGACAGGAGGAGCAGGCCCGACGACAGGAGGAGCAGGCCCGACGACAGGAGGAACAGGCCCGTCGTTTGGAAGAGCAGCTCAAGCTTGACAAGGAGGAGCAGGCGCGCCGCCAGGAAGAACAGATGCTCCTCATGAAGGAACTTCACGCGTCCTTCAGGAAAGACATGAAGGAGGTGAAGGAAAAGGTTGCTCAGCATGACAACCGCTTGTCAGACGCTGAAACCAGGATCAGCAAGTTTGATGACGTCATTGCTGATATGAAGAAGGAGTTGGGCAACCTTAAACTTGGAGATGGGATTGCTACTTCAGCAGCCACTACACCTTCGCCACGTGGGTTCAAAGTGCCGCCGTTCGATGGGACGTCTTCTTGGTCGGCCTACAAGATTCAGTTTGAGGCTGTCATGAAGGCGAACGGGTGGAGTAAAAATCAGGCCATGACTGCCCTCACCCTAGGCCTGCGCGACCAGGCCTTAACTGTCCTGGAAGCTCTCGGTAAGGAGGTGACTTACGAGCAGCTGCTTGAGGCGTTGGAAGCCAGGTATGGCGACGCTCATTTGGAGCACGTGTTTCGTGCGCAGTTAAGGGATCGCGTGCAACGCAGCGGTGAGAACCTGCAGCAGTGGGCCCTTGAAGTGGAGAAGCTGGTGCGAAAAGCGTACCAGTCTGCACCAGCACTCATTGAAGGGAACCTGGTGCAGGCATTCATCGACGGCATCCGCGACCTTGAGGTTAGGGCTGCAGTGAGGCTCGGGCACCACGAGACGCTTAAGAACGCTTTGGCCCATGCACTGGAAGTGGAAGCTGCGCGGCAGGATTATCGTTCCCATAGCATTAGGGAGGTTGCAACAGTTACGGTTCACGACCGGTTTAAAGGATATAGCCCTAGGTGCTACGGCTGTGGTGAAAGGGGTCACCTTCGACCTAGTTGCCCTAAGCGAACTACAGAAAGGGAAGCTTTGCGACAGGATTATCGTCCGCACCGTGGCAAGGAGGTTGCAGCTGCTGCAGTTCGTGACCGTTTTAAAGGGTATAGCCCTAGATGCTATGGCTGTGGTGAGAGGGGCCACATACGATCCAGTTGCCCTAAGCGAACTACAGAAAGGGCAGATAGCCGATCTCCGGGCGACAGGGCGGCTAACAATAGCGCCCAGCGGCTGCAGGAAAATGACTTTGTGGTCGAACATCGCATTGGGAAATGTCATAGCAACGCAAACGCATTGTCAAGAAGACCTTGCCCTGAAGACTGCAAGCATTGTACTAGGCAAGAGGGTAAAGAAGTCGTAACTGTGAAGATGCTCAAGACAGACCTCAGCAAGGAGTGGAAGGAGAGCATACAACGTGCGCAACAGGAAGATTCGGACATCAAGCCGATTCTTGAGTGGATGAAGGCCAGTGCTCCTAAGCCCACGTGGAGTGATGTCTCAGCGATGAGTTCGATCACAAAAAGTTATTGGGCCCAATGGGACAGCTTAGTGATTCAGGATAGAGTACTGTGCCGTAAATGGGAAAATGCTCGAGGAGACAGCTGTCATTTGCAAATGGTTGTCCCTAAAGCTAAAGTACCGGATGTTCTACAGCTGTACCATGATGGCTGTTCAGGAGGCCATATGGGAGTCAAACGGACTCTACTGAAGATACGGGAACGGTTTTACTGGGTCCATTGTCGTGCCGATGTCGAGGACTGGTGTCGCAAATGTACAAGTTGTGCGGCTGTAAAAGGACCTCAAACTCGTAGCAGAGGTGCATTGCAATTGTACAATGTTGGTGCACCATGGGAAAGGATAGCTCTGGATGTTGCGGGACCGTTTCCGGAAAGTGAAAGTGGTAACAAGTACTTCATGGTTGTAATGGATTACTTCACTAAGTGGCCGGAAGTCTTCGCTATTCCAAATCAAGAAGCTTCAACAGTTGCAGATAAACTGGTTCATGAAGTCTTCTGTCGTTTTGGAGTACCTTTGGAAATTCACAGCGATCAAGGAAGGAATTTCGAGTCACAAATATTCCAGGAAACTTGTAGAGTGATGGGTACTCATAAAACGAGAACAACTTCTTACCACCCACAATCGGATGGAATGGTAGAACGATTCAATCAGACATTGGAGAGATACCTGGCAAAAGTTGTGGAAAACCGGCAACGCGATTGGGACAAGCATATACAACCATTTTTGCTGTCATACCAAAGTGCTGTTCACGAAAGCACATCAGTGACACCAGCTTTCGCAAACTTTGGTAGAGAATTACGGCTGCCGGCAGACCTGATCACTGGAATGCCACCTGATGCCCCACGTAGTATAACCGATTATGCGAATGACTTGCGGAACAAAATGAATGACATTTATGAGCACGTCAGAGAATCGGGCCAGCAAATGTCTAACAAGATGAAAACCCGTTATGACCGCAAAATGAACAATAAAGGGTTAGATGAAGGTTCACTAGTGTGGTTGCACAATCCAGTTCGCAGTAAAGGCAAATCTCCTAAGCTTCAAGCTAAATGGGACGGGCCGTACCGGATTGCGACAAAAATCAATGACGTGACCTACCGTATACAAAAAGGTACAAGAAGTGCTCCTAAAATCGTCCACGTGGATCGACTGGCGCGTTATTATGGGGCCGATAATGCTCGGGGCGAGCATGTCTTAGGAGGGGGCAGTGTTACGCGCCAGAATTAATGTTGGGGACATGGCGGCATTTGCGTGCTGCTAACGCCATCTAGTAGCAGGTAGCGGAAACAAACCAAACATTTACGTGCCTGCCATCTAGTATCGAGTAGCAGATACTGGCATACTGCTGGCGCCATCCAGTATCCAGTAGCTGACATTTACGTGCTAGAACATTCTCGATGTTTTGACGGGACCTGTGTGTGCCCGAACTTTCCAGAGGTTTCCATACAGGAGGGTTCTGGAAATGACTGTCGGTATATAAAGGGCGGACATCCGGCGACGGCGGTCAGTATTGAATTGGCGATACAAACGATAACTTCGAGAGCGATCTTCGACTGCGAATTATAGTGAAGTGAAGTGTTCAGTAGTGCGATTGTGTTTTATAATTAGTGTGTTTTAAAGTGATAATTAGTGTTGTGGATTAAAGTGTCAGTTTTGGTTGTTTAATCGGCTGTTTTTATTGTAACGAACCCCAAGCTCGTAACAATATATAAAAAACCCAAGATGCACAGTCTCGAACAAATGCAACATTCGAAACTGTCGTCAAAAAGTGACATGTATCAAGTGTCATGTGTGAGTTGTGTATACTATAAACAATTTTTTTTTTTGCAAATTCAACCTTACATGGATCTCTTAAAGTTGTTTTTACAAAGCAGTGCAATATGGCGAGCGATGCGAGATTGTTTGAAACTTGCGCATAATTATACATATTGCGCTTATTTTTTGCGGACATTTTTGAGATGCTGAGTGTGTATCTTGGGTTTTTTATATATCAATGAGTGTAAATACATGAGTATAACAATTCTGGGTGTAGTTATGATATTTTGGGTATCTGCTATTATGGGAATTTGTCGTTTTAGGTATCTGATATTTTGGGAATCCTTATTCTTACCAATCTATACGAATATATAAAGCTGAAGAGTTTTTTTTGGGACAAGCCCGCCACACATTCCCAACCACTGCTACTCCTGAAAGCCAGAATCAACAGTGGCGACCACCAGAAAAACGCCGAGCCAATGAAGCCCGACGAGTCCCGGAGAAACGATTTAACTGTCTTGGATCCTGCAACGAAATTAATCAGAAAAGTACAGCGGAGGAGTAGGAAAAACATATATATATATATAATTTAAAGCAGAAGAGAATAGAGCTAGGTAGGCCAATAGGCACCAAGGGACATATACAACTGAGTTAAGCCCAGTTGTCAAGCACCACGGATTATATATTAACACTAAAACTAATGGGTCCTAAATTGTGAGCTAATTTTGATTCCAGTAATAGGTATGGCAAAATCGCTTGAACGCACGGAAATTTGTTCTGGTTTCTACAAGGTCCGTGTAGTAAACTACTCCAGATGTAACCTGAATACATAATATAATATTGCGTTCAATTTGCCAAAGAATACACTCCCACAAGATGTGGTGTGCGGATTGTTCGTATTCATGGTCAGCTGTAGAACATTGACATAAACGCGAGGCCACAAGCCTAAAGGAAAATAATTTACTCTGAAGAGTTTGTTTGTTTGCTTGAACACGCTAATCTCAGGAACTACTGGTCCGATTTGAAAAATTCTTTCAGTGTTAGATAGCCCATTTATCGAGGAAAGCTATCTACTACATAAAAATAAGTCGGGTTTTCCTTCCTGACGCTATAACTCCAGAACGCACGAACCGATTTTAATAATTCTTTTTTTGTTGGATTCGCCAAAATACAGGGAAGGTTAAAAAGCAAAAATAAAATGGGTAGGTAGATAGGGTGGGTAGATAGGTAGGTAGGTAGGGTAGGTAGGTAGGTAGGGTAGGTAGTGTAGCGAAATAAAAGATTGGGGTCTTCGCTAAACATACGTATATAATTTTTATATAATAACAAAACCTAATAGTGAATATAAAAAAAGATATAAAAAACAGACAAATTAAAAAGAAGTTTAAAAATGCTATTGGTGAGTCGGTGAATTTTTAGTTGGTTATAAATGATTTAAACGCAAAAAAGACTTAGGCACGTTTACCAAATTTGTTAATGAAGCCTTACCAGAAGAAAACGTGCTTCTAAACCAGATAGTGATAGCAATCAATAAAACACGGTCTAGGAGCGTCTCCAACAGCTAAATTGCATGAAAGATGCGGCTCTAAGTGGATTTCGCAACTCCTAGACAATATTCAAACAGAAAAATAAGGAAACTAACTACCAGCTCAGAAGGAGCAGCACGTTATGCTAACAACATAAAACAATTTAAATAGTCTATGATTAAATATTTAGGTCCATGAACAGCACAAATCCTGGGAGTCGGCGCCTACGACGATCACACGATCACACTTTGCGATCGCACTTAAGTACTCCAAGAGAACTCGAAAGATTAAATAATTATGCTCACGGATACCATCTAGCCTTCGCAGATATGGTAGGTGGCCCGTGGACCGATACCTTCGTCAGCTGCGATCGGTATCTACACCAATAAACGAAATATGAGCGACATAATTCTCAAATAGAATTTCTAAGAAAGGAAAGAAAGTGAACATATTTACGTACCGGTATTTTACAACATTAAGCTAGTTACCATTAGATTATATCATTATACTTCACATTTAACACATGCTACTTTCTTCCAATTTATTTATATTCATTCATGTTTATAATTGTTGTGAAAAATTCACCAGACACTGACCATATTTTCTTGAAATTTGTCAAGTGTAATTTTGAAGGAATCTCAATTTAAAATATATCATAAAAAGAAAAATGTGGGTCTAAACGAATGAGGTTGAAGTTAAATTTGGAAAAAAAAGGTTTCATTGCCAAACCTGCAGAACACAATGCTGCAGTAGGTAGGTAGGGTAGGTAGGGTAGGAGTAGGGTAGGAGTAGGTTAGGAGTAGGGTAGGAGTAGGGTAGGAGTAGAGTAGGAGTAGGGTAGGAGTAGGGTAGGAGTAGGGTAGGAGTAGGGTAGGAGTAGGGTAGGAGTAGGGTAGGAGTAGGGTAGGAGTAGGGTAGGAGTAGGGTAGGAGTAGGGTAGGAGTAGGGTAGGAGTAGGGTAGGAGTAGGGTAGGAGTAGGGTAGGAGTAGGGTAGGAGTAGGGTAGGAGTAGGGTAGGAGTAGGGTAGGAGTAGGGTAGGAGTAGGGTAGGAGTAGGGTAGGAGTAGGGTAGGAGTAGGGTAGGAGTAGGGTAGGAGTAGGGTAGGAGTAGGGTAGGAGTAGGGTAGGAGTAGGGTAGGAGTAGGGTAGGAGTAGGGTAGGAGTAGGGTAGGAGTAGGGTAGGAGTAGGGTAGGAGTAGGGTAGGAGTAGGGTAGGAGTAGGGTAGGAGTAGGGTAGGAGTAGGGTAGGAGTAGGGTAGGAGTAGGGTAGGAGTAGGGTAGGAGTAGGGTAGGAGTAGGGTAGGAGTAGGGTAGGAGTAGGGTAGGAGTAGGGTAGGAGTAGGGTAGGAGTAGGGTAGGAGTAGGGTAGGAGTAGGGTAGGAGTAGGGTAGGAGTAGGGTAGGAGTAGGGTAGGAGTAGGGTAGGAGTAGGGTAGGAGTAGGGTAGGAGTAGGGTAGGAGTAGGGTAGGAGTAGGGTAGGAGTAGGGTAGGAGTAGGGTAGGAGTAGGGTAGGAGTAGGGTAGGAGTAGGGTAGGAGTAGGGTAGGAGTAGGGTAGGAGTAGGGTAGGAGTAGGGTAGGAGTAGGGTAGGAGTAGGGTAGGAGTAGGGTAGGAGTAGGGTAGGAGTAGGGTAGGAGTAGGGTAGGAGTAGGGTAGGAGTAGGGTAGGAGTAGGGTAGGAGTAGGGTAGGAGTAGGGTAGGAGTAGGGTAGGAGTAGGGTAGGAGTAGGGTAGGAGTAGTGTAGGAGTAGGGTAAGAGTAGGGTAGGAGTTATATTATAGATGAAAATTGTGACGCAGACGAAGTTGCGCGGGTCAGCTAGTAGGCTATATATATTATCACGCTAAGACCAATAAGAGTGGAGCAGTAATGAAAATTGTGATGCAGATGAAGTTGTGCGGGTGAGCTAGTATATATTATAAACGCAAAAGTTTGGATGTTTGCTACTCAATCACGTCAGAACAGCTGAACGGAGCTGGATGAAATTTGGAATAAAAATATATTATAGTCTGGAATATCACAAAGGTTACTATTCATCCCGGGTGTATATTCCCTTGGGATATTTTTCGACTATCACTGGCACTGGCAGAAGCTAGCCGGCAATAATTATGTAAAAGAAGGTTATCGCTGACAAACACAGGCTTTTTATCCCAAAAAAAGCTGGCCAAGTGCGAGTCGGACTCGCGTGCAAAAGGGTTCCGAACGAATTTAATTTTTTAACATGTTATTTTAACACTATAGATTTCATATAGGTTTTCCTGTAATCTATAGGTAAAGACCTACATATTATCTCCATTTTTTTTTTCAATATTTTAGGCTCAGTAGTTTCGTAGAAAAGGGGCCAATGGTCATTTTTCGTCTAATTTCTTGGAATAACTTCAAAACCATCTATTTTAAAATTATGAAAAAAATATAATTAAAACCCTCATAGTAACCCCTTTCATTTGATATGTCACACGAAATTGTTAAAAAAAAAACATTTTTGAAACTTTCTAGTTTGACAACCATACCAAAAATTTAATAATTTACGTAACGCGTCCATGTTTGGGTCACAGAAATCCATATGTGTACCAAATTTCAACAGAATCGGTCCAATGGGTCCAGAGAAAAATGGCTGTGACAGACGGACAGACAGACAGACAGACACCCGAGTGATCCTATAAGGGTTCCGTTTTTTGTTCGAAACTCTAAAAACGCACATGTCCTGTGGAATAGGCCCCATAAGCGATGTCGTGGGACAAAACGAATAAAATAAAAACTACCCAATCCCTGGTTTTCTTAGAGTTCACACTGTGTTGTGACAAGAAATGAGTCTTGCACAAGTGCCATTTCATAACTTTGGTGCTTCTTACGGCCCGGTAGCGTTTTGTAAACCAATGAGTACACAGCCGAGTAAAATAAACTGTTCAAACAAAATCGGATTTAATATGTATTCAGAAGTAATAAATGGTCACATTAAATAGTGATGTTAATTTGCTGAATACTTTGAGGAAAACCAAAAAAACGTGACTTTTTTCAAAAAATTCGACCACAAAGAACGCCTAAAAAATCCGAGAAAATATACTTTTCAAGCAGAGTGTTACAATTTTATTGGTAGTATTTAATTAATTGGTGGCATTTTTTTAATTGTTTCTATTGATTTTTAATATTGACTAACATAGTTTTAAGACCTCGGTTACTAACAATTATAGACATTATTAGTCTGAAAATAAAGGAATTGAATTGAGTTTACATAAGCTCAAAGTAAATTTCTTTTAGTCGTTGCTGGCGGTCGATTTTTCATAAGTGTTTTTTTTTTTGTTTCTCTATGTTTTCCTTAATGTATCTGTATCAGCTACCCAACATCACCCTTAAATATGACCACTTACTTCTAGAACTCCATGTATACCGGCAACGTTGTGTAGAATTCCTCTGTAAATTATAAGACCACTTTTTTTTAAGGATGTGAAATCGTCAAATGACTCCTCCCGCTCTGGGCGGAGCAGAAGGAAGTGTCAGACTCCTACTGACTAAAACCCATCCGTGTTCCTCTTAGTGCCCTTTGCGTTCCAGGGCCGCGGTGACTCTTTCGAACAAATTCCGCAACCCTGGAAGACCACATACTTTTATGTTATGAATTATGACAACCGATAAAAAGTATTCTATGTCTTAACCAGGAAATGGTCTGCTGGTGCGCCAAGTTTCATCTAAATTCGTTCAGCCATCAAGACGTAAAGAGGTAGCAGACAGACGGTCATACTTATATATTTAAATATATTATATTATAAGTAATCATGGGGAGCTCGTGGCAAAACTATAACAGCCGCACGGGTTGATCTTCAAGGTAAAACAACCCTTGCCAAGGTCGGCCTGTGGATGAGTGGCCATCTTTAGAGGTCTGCGGAACAGAGAGTAAAGTCCCGCAAACCTCCAATGAAAAGGGAGGATCCTCCACCCGGACGGTTGTTGTATCCGGTGTGGACAACTGCCCGATAGTTTATATTCGGGCTGATTTATAAGTTCAAATCGCACGGTAAACTCTCGATTGCGCGATGCAGGATTTGACGTAGTAGTTCGCTGCTAGTTGAATAGATGGCGTCGCGGTTCTTTTTGTTGCAATGTCGATTTGCTCCGTCGGTTTTTCTTGTGGCGGTATTGTTGCCGCTACATCACTCCCCTCCGGAGACCGGAGGTCGATAGTGGATGAGACCAGGCCAGTGGAAGGTTGGTTCCAGTGAGTTGGAACCGGAAGTCGCTGAGTTCAGTAATATACCGATATTCCTCCATGCCTCGGAGAGCACGTTAAGTCGTTAATCCTGGCTGTCATTTGTAAGTCTTTGGCAGTCATTTTTATGTTGAGGATTTTTTTTGAGATGTTTTTTTTTATTTTAATAACTTAATTTTGATTTTATTGAGTCTGTATTTTGAATTGTTTTTTTATTTTATTTTGTGTTTTTTTTGTGCAAAATATGGACCTATGTAAGTCTGAAATAAACGTATTAATAATAATTATTACGGATAGAAATTCCATCCAAAGCATTAAGACAGTGATTTTCTCAACCATTTGTCCATCATCTGCCTAGCTCTTATCCAACCATATGGGATCAGGTTCCACTCTAACTGGGCAAGTGTTTCCGAAGACACTATTTAAATCACCATCGCCCTAAAATACACAACAAAAAGACCTCTACAATTGAGTACTTTTCAAGATAGAAAAATAATAACTCAATTGAAGTGGGTGTGTCGAGAAATAAAAGTATTATCTCACTTACGGTGTTTACTTTCAAGTCCACACATATACACACACAGTTGGAAGAATAGAAGGAGAAAGTTCACAGTTGCAGAAGCACAAAGAAGGAGAAGGCAAGCAGAAGCAATGAGCAGATAAGCTTCGGTAAGCAAGCGTACTTTTGGTAGCGGCGAAAGGTAGTCGCACGCTCCGCGTCGTCCAGCTTACTGCCGGCCGGTGAGGCAAGACGCGCGGGGCGGGAGGGAGCCCGCTCGCTGCGCCGACGCCGCCGGGCCGACCGAACTGACCAGATAGTGACTCATGCACTTGTTTACCGCGCTTTAACTATATAAAACAGAATTTGGTTGTCCGCGAGTCTACAAACAAAATTAAATTAAATTTATATAATATTAGTTGAAGTTAATGTTTGTTTTACAATTTATTATTTAATATTTAGTTCACACACAAGTGACGCTACAGTATTTATCCCGTCCGTTAGATTTTCAAAAAATATTGGACACGCGTTTTTTGCCATTTCAAATCGAGAAAGATTGAATTGTAAGGGCTGTTGACGTCACACTTCAATAAAAAGTGTACTAAAATCTGACGTCACGGGAGTTTTCAACGCACTGAGACTGAGTATACTCTTCATTTTTTATTTACGAAAAAAAGAAAAACTATGTGGCCAATATTTTTTGGAAATTTATATGACGGACTAATTTCAGTCCTTTCGTGCACTATACCATCTTATTTAGTAAATATTGGCAAAAAAAATATGTGTTAAAGTGTTATTTTTAAAAAAATTACATAAAAATCCATCCATCTGCTGCCAGCCAGCCTGCAAGGAACGTTATCCATCAACAATTTATTTAAAAAAAAAACCGTAACTGGTGACTGACTGACAACGCACAACTTAATACGGTTAAAATAAAGAATAAAACAATCTAAAATATTCTTCTTCTTCTTCTCGTGTGGGCAGTAAGGTCTAACGACCCCACACACCCCAGTGTCAGAGTTTCTAAACCGCCTCAAGGGCCTCTGACATAGTTTATTTGGCGGCCGGGACCACCGGCTTATACGTGCCTTCCGAAGCACGGAATCATCTTTTTTATCAGACAATCAGGTAATTCAAGTCTGCAATGTCCTAGCCAAACTGGAAAACAACTTTACAAAGTATGCTTTCCCGTGGGAATTGAACCAACGACCACCGGTTCACAAGGCAAACACCTAAACCACTTAACCACGGAAGCAGTTAAGATTATCAGGAAGCAACATTTTGTGACAGTATGCACCGAGCCTAACCCACTTTGCATGTCTGTAGCGTAATAGTAGTGCGACTGTGAAAATAGTGGGAATCCGTCACGTCCCCGTGACGCGACGACGCTTTGCTCATAAATTATGGACACTACTACTCGTACCTTTGGCAGTCGAACTGCTGAGAATGTTGTCGCGTGGAGATTTTGACTTTTAAGCTATTTTTTTCCGTCTTCATATATATGTACAAAAGTAGGTAAATATTCATGATCGTGTTATACAAAGTATCCCTATTATTTATACTTTTATTATTTTTTCCTATATAAATTTTACTTCGTAAATATCTATTTTATGTCAAATGATGATGTTGTTTTACTAAAGTACTAGATTTTGCTTTCGACTTCGTAAGCGCTTGTCCCGTTTTTCTCGTTACTGTATAGTCTATAGCCTTCCTCATGAACGTGGTTATCATCATCATCATCATATCAGCCGAAAGGCATCCACTGCTGGGCAGAGGCCTCCCCAAGTGTCGCCACAAACAACCAGTCCGGTGGCTATCAAATACAAAAAGAATTTAACCAAACCGAGTGGTAATTCTAGTGATTGGCGCGAATCAAACAAATAAAACAAACTATTCAGCTTTATTATATTAGTACAGATATTGATTTGTTTTGTTTGATTAAGTTATTTTAAGGATTGATTTCATGACTGTCTGGCAGTTTGAGTATATTATGCGGCTTACCCAAATGTCCTTACTTTGGTATTGTTCGTCGGTTCGTTGAGCTCCTCAAAGTTTTGAGTTGAGCTGCACGATAACTGACAAATGCTTGCACTGTCTGGACAAGCCCACTCAAACCTGCGTGGTGCTTTCCTCAAAAGGCCACCTCAGACCTTAACCTACATGTTTTTCATATGATATTGGCAATTGTATGGACTTCAAAAGAGACTGTGACCTCTGAGTTTGTTTCGGTGTTTCTTCTCAGGGTAGTCAGCTAGGAAACATCGCCGGATGTTTCCTAGCCTCATCTAGATAAATAAGTAAAAAAAAAAAAATGACGTGTAAAAGAGTTACTTGTAACCTATTTGCAAAATAAATATCATTTATCATTTATCATTTATCAGTAATGATGTGTGTCAATGTCATATATTAAGTACTAGCTTTTGCCCACAACTTCGTACGCGCGTATCCCGTTTTTTTCCCGTTCCCGTGGGATTTTCGGGAAATCCTCTCTTAGTGCTCCCCTACACTCCCCAAGGAACCTACACGCCAAATTTCAGCTTTCTACGACCAGTAGTTTCGGCTGTGCGTTGTCTGTCAGCACTCAATCAGTCAGTAACGGAAGAATTTTATATATATTGATTGATGTGTAATTTATTTATGACTAGCTTCTGCCAGCGGCTTCGCCCGCGTGGTCCCTAAGGAACACTTCCTCATCGTGACCGCAAGCTCTCGAGCAGCAAGTCATACAGCCAGCCAGTACCCACAGCTTGTACGGGTATCCTGACCACCAGCATGCAGCGCCCGCGCATTCCTGGTCAGCATGCTCAGCCTCTATCATCCTCACCAGCGACCTTGGCAAGCACACTGCACCTTCGGTCAGTCACATGAAGAGTCTCTCCTGGTCGACCAAAGCAGTCACGTCACTACGTCGCACAGCACCACTCCGACTCACTGAAGCCTGCATCATCCCGACTCACTGGGGCACCGCAGACAGTTCCGACTCACCGAGAATTTTGCGACTTTCGGTTCCGACTCACTGGAACCAACCTTCCACTGGCCTGGCAATCATCTCAAGATGTATGGACGACTCATCCACTATCGACCTCCGGAATCCGGAGGGGAGTGATGTAGCGGCATCAATGCCGCCACAAGAAAAACCAACGGAGCAAATCTACATCGCAACAAAAAGGATCGCGGCGCCATCTATCCAACTAGCAGCGAACTACTAGGTTGAAATCCTGCATCGCACAAGCAGAGTTTACCGTACGATTTGAACATATACATCAGCCCGAATATCAACTATTGGGCAGTAGTCACTGGAGCCAGCAGCAGCACCACTCCGACACACTGGAGCCTGCATCATCCCGAGTCACTAGGGCATCACAGACAGTTCCGACTCACCGAGAATTCTGCGACTTTCAGTTCCGACTCACTGAAACCAACCTTCCACTGGCCTGGCAATCATCTCAAGATGTATGGACGACTCATCCACTATCGACCTCCGGTCTCCGGAGGGGATTGATGTAGCGGCATCAATGCCGCCACAAGAAAAACCAACGGAGCAAATCTACATCGCAACAAAAAGGATCGCGACGCTATCTATCCAACTAGCAGCAAACTACTAGGTTGAAATCCTGCATCGCGCAAGCAGAGTTTACCGTGCGATTTAAACATATACATCAGCCCGAATATCAACTATCGGGCAGTCGCCCACACCGGACACAACAACCGTCCGGTTGGGGGATCCTCCCTTTACAACGTAGGTTTGCGGAACTTTACTCTCTGTTCCGCATAACACCATATTCTAATAATATTTCTAGGCTTGATTAAACCATTTACATATATAAATTAAACACTATTTATTTGCGAAGTTCTTAATCAAGCGTTTTTCACGTGTTTTTTTTATTATTAAATCAAGCTGGGAACTTAATCTAATGCATATAAGCACATAACTAAGTAATTTTTAATTATAGTCATGATGTCACATGGTGAATTTACCTCGAAATATCTCAGCAACGTGACACTTTAGGCCACCATGTTCCTAACATTTCTTGTTTGTTGAAGTGTCCTCTGTGTGAATGTGATCTAGAGGAGGGTACTCTGGATCACTTATTTTTTTCCTGTCCTCGTTTAATTACTCCCCTTTCGACTTACTCCCTTCTGATTTTCCTCGCCCAGTTAACATTCCTTTCCTTTTATCTTTAGCCCATACTCCCACAGTAAAAATTATTTATAAGTTTATTAATATAAATAAAATCTTCTTGTAACGATTGTTTATTATTAAAATATATTTATATATTTTTTTATTTATTTAAGTAAGTACTGATATATATAAATGTGTTTGATGTTTTAACACCCATATTATGTGCCGTCTTATGTCATTAATCAAATGTTTTGTCCTTTTTAGCATGGCGAATAATAGATCAATAGTCATTAAACAGTTATCGTAATTGAGTTCCGACCATTATTACCATCTCGTACCTTGACATTGGCAAAATCATCGAATGTTCGTCGATGGAGCCATAACCTTAAAAATTGAATTGAATTGAAGTGTCCTCTACCCATATATGCAAGTTAGATGGTGCGCCACAATTAAAAAATACATAGCGGCGAGGGGCCACAATGGTTGTATGCCCTTTAACATACCTACCGTAATTCCTCCGTGCCTTGGAAAGCAGGTCGAGCAGTAGGTAGCGGCATTCATTAGTAGATCTTAAAAAAAAATCTGACACCAGTCTTGCCAAGGAGTATGGTATTATCCAGTTGCTGGGGTATGGAGATCAAATAGCCAGTCGTAAAATACATCATATTCATGTTCCATGACAGCATAGGTACTATAGCCATAAGGGCCGAATATACTCAGAGTGTATACGTCGCAGTCGGATTGTATACATCGCCGTATTACATTACGGCTAGCCGTTTAAAACAGGACCGTTTTGTCTTGCAGCGGGTTAACGATTAGCCGGATTGCCGTGCCTTCACAAATTTGTTAAAGAGGCGGATAATTACCCGCTCTATTACATTACGGCTAGCTATATTGAATAACATATTCATATTCATTCATATTCATATTAGAATAGAATAGCATTTATTTGCAAATATGGGTAATACATAATAGGTAGTAGTAGGTATACATTAGAGTTCTGCATTTATTTATTGTTTATTACAGGTAAATATATAGGTTCTTAGAATAAGCATTAATTGTATCACTGTAACGGGTATGTTACAATATTTATAATTATGTATGTCAATGGCTATGTTCATAATTAATAATAACACAATATACTCTAATTTGTTAGTGATCCATTGCATTGGTTGTTTTAGTTAACCTCATTTTATATTCATTTTTCATTTATTGTCCATAATTTTTACGGTCAATACAATTTAAGTTTGTTAAGTCAAATAAAAATAAGTTTATAATGTCAATTTTTAGTCGACCTCATTCATTAATGCACATAATTGTTACGGTCATGCAATTCACATTAAATAAGTCAAAAAATAATATAAAAACATATATCGCCGAACACTTTCTGGCGGACTTACACTCAGCCGTATTCAATAAGGCTAATCGTTTACCCGCCGCAATACTAAACGGCCATGTTTTTGAAAACGGCTAGCCGTAATGAAATATGGCGATTTATACAATCCGAATACGACATATATAATTGTTCCATAACCAAGGCGATTTAGTAGCAATAGAAATGAAATTGTAAGTGTTCAAATATTTTTGGTTAGTTGTGTATAGAAATTATTGAAAATCAAAGAATGTTTAGATATTAATGGTAACTTGTAGTGTATGGAACTTATTGACATTTTAAATTGTTCATAAGTATTTGGTCACCTTGTCTGCTACAATATGATGGCACTCGAAATCGACCCCTACATAGGTGGGAAAAGGCTAGGCGGATCAATATACAAGTGACGACTGAAGGGGAGGCTTCCTCATTTATTCCTGTGTCAGGATATTGGTTAGTTATGGTAGAACATGAACTAAATTTTCTTACTGTTCACCACAGTTTACAACAAAAATATCAACATTATAATTGAATAATTTAACCAATATGGAGTATAATAAGGTTAATCATTAAGCCAGTCAACCGTTCGTCAACCCGTGCTCAATTTGAATTCAATAAGACAACCTTCTTTTTATTGTTTTTTAATGACACAAACGTTAACTGTCGTGGAATATCAACTAAACACACTCAAGCATTACCAGACTAAAAAACACTGGCCAAGTGCGAGTCGGACTCGCCCACCGTGGGTTCCGTACAAATTTGTCGCTACAAATTACTTTAAATAAAGACTTTTTTTTATTTAATTACATGTGTATAGTTTTCAGACTTTCCCTAGATACTTGTAGTATAAGACGGTATTACTTGCCACATTTCATAGTTCTAGGTCAACGGGAAATACATTTTGATTCCCTTGAGAGTGTCGAAATATACGTTTTTTGCGACATAAATGACCGTATTTTTTATTAACGTTAACCTTGAAGTTTGACTTTTTCGCAGCTGCAAGGGGGCCATAGACCTGAGTTAGATTTTCAACTCGATACCTACACGCGTTTCCGAAATAAAAGGTCTTAACAGACAGTCGGAAGGACAACAAAGTGATCCTATAAGGGTTCCGTTTTTTCCTTTTGAGGTACGGAACCCTAAAAATGGAAATAAACCAAATTAAAAGTAGCGATTCGATGTTTGACATTCCATTATCTGCGACATAGTGATAGTTATAGTGGTTATACACTCACTCTTTTTAAAAAGTCATCCTCTATACAAATATACGTTTGTTTAATTAAAAGTGCTTTAACGCTGCGCTCACCACACGGCGGTAATAATGACATATTTATGCGTTTATAATTGACGCGCGGTTTGTCTGGTTTGTCGGACGTAAAATATAGAGGAAACCATAGAGGCAAGCTTTTAAATACAGGCGTTTATTTATTTGATGTGAAAGAAATAAAAGAAAGAAAATACTTTAATTCCGCCAGAAATGACGCACAAAATCACCCAATTAAATAAAACCAGTTACAAACCAAAAACTAAAACCATTGCCTCTTTGTATTGAAAGCTGAGATTTAAACCGACCAGACCTGAGAGCCAATTCTTCAAATTTTGATCATCTTTGTCACTATCTGTCAAAAAGGCACTTGTCTCACCGCCGGCGATCAGCGAGTAAAGCTTCAAACTCGAAACGAGTCGGCGAGCAGCGAGTAGCGAGTGAAAAGTTTTGACGCTCGGCTTTCAGTGAGTGCTTTTGTGCAATGGGCTTTTACTCGCAATACTCGCTACAAATCGCTCGCTCGCTATTAATTTTACATCTGTCTGTTTTGTGCGAGAGATAAACATTTTTCTTTCTTTCTTTTTCTTTTCTTTCACTATAGGTAAAAATTACGCGAGTGTCGCTGAGCGAGTACAATCTTTGATAGCTCTTTTCGATGCGATCAATTCAAGGTAAGAGCCGCTTGCCGGCAGTGTGAACAGCCAGCTATCGACTATGAATGTATGTGTCTCTTTTACTCACACGAGATCTATATCTTTTGTCCCTTTCCTCAGCGAGCGAATAGTCGATAGCTTCCTCGCCGGCGGTGAGACAAGTGCCTAAGGAATATAGAGGTTGCGAGTAAGATGGGAATGTGAAATGCGTTGAAAATGAGTAGAATTGACCCTCAGATAGATATTAACACTTCTTTTCATCTGACGAACTGGATGTCGACTTTCTGCCGTCTGACTTCCCGTTTTGCATTCATTATGCATTGGATATGTCAACCAGCTGCCCAAGCCAGGATTTAAATGAATCCGATAATGATAAAAAAGCTTTCCCAGGCTCTACAGAGCCTTCTGTCAGCGTTAACGACTGACCACGGAATTTTTAGTTACACACATGGGGACTACTTTCAGGGGGTGCATCTCCATATACCCCGCCTCGAATAGGATAGGTAGGTTTTCTTCATCACATTCACACAGAGACAGAACTAAAGAAGACGAGCGCAAGGCCGAGCGAAGGGAGCTCGAAGTACCTACCTCTCCCTTCGAATTTGCTCGATTTGCCTGTACTACTTTCCGCTTTCCTATTTTTTACTATTGACAGGCATACGTTTGACCACTATCTCACCTGATGGTAAGCGATGATGCGGTCGAAGATTGAGCACGCTTGCCTAGAAGTAACCTATTCACTCTTGACTTATAGACTCCCAGGTTATAGCTATCAAGAAACATATTCTTTTCTAAAATAGTTTGCATTTCTTCATGTTTCGCATGATTTGGTGTAGGCCAGAGAGGTGCAAATGCAACCCTTGCACCCCTCTCTCGACGCCCTTGGTAACACAATATGTTAATCGTATAATAAGGAATATTTGGCCATTGTTATTGTTGTCAAGAGCCTCTGGTTGCTAAATACTTAGCAAACTCAGTAGTGAATCGCCACGTAAAGAAGAAGAGGAAAAATTAACACACAAAAATATTGGCCCCCTTTTTCCCTACACGACGCGCGACGGTTTAACAGTACAGTAAATGCCGATCCAAAGATACCACAGTAAATAACTCAGCGTGACACGACATTTTACTGTACCATAAATATCACAACATGAGATATAAAGCATAAGCATAAAGAAATATAATATTACGTCAGATAATGACGCGAACTTGGCCCATTTTGCGTCGCATCCATGAAGTGCGGGAGTCATCACATTTATCATTTGGTGCAGGGATTGTCAACCTTAAACGTACGAGAGTTTTTTTATGTTGGATTATTTATTTTATTACTTGCTTTTTAAGAATCAGCTTCTTTGACTGGTAAAAATTAAATTAAAAATTTAAAAAACCCCCCATTAAAAATTGCTTTAAAAAGTGAAAAAAAAATAATACATATTGATCCTTTTAATTTAATATAGGTACGACTCTTTGGGCCAAGCGTCATCACCTAGGGAGACCGCAAATTTTTGTATTTGTTAAGTACCTCTATATTATTAGCGGTCCCGTTCATCAACTAGAAAAGAGCTGATGATCTTCAAACGGCTCAACCGATTTTGATTAAACTTATCTAAGAACCATCGCTGAAAAACCTGCTTTCAAATAAAAAAACACGCATACAAATCGGTTCACCCGTTTAAGAGCTACGATGCCACAGACAGACACAAAGACACATAGCGGTCAAACTTATAACACCATCTTTTTTGGTCGAGGGTTAATTAAAAATAAAGACACTCCGATCAGTGGCGTAGCAACCGTTGTATCAAAGATACGGGGCGGCGGGACTACAAGGGCCTCATCGTGTCCTTCGTGGCCTGCCAAGACAATCTTTAGCTGGCCTACTAGCTAGGCCCTAGCCTATATTGTTAAAAACTGGCCAAGTGCGAGTCTGACTCGCGTGCAAAGGGTTCCGAACGAATTGTTTTTTTTAATTTTAGCATGTTATTTTAACACCATAGAATTCTTATAGATTTTCCTGTAATCTATAGGTAAAGATCTATTATTTCCTTTTTTTTTTAATTTTAGGCTCAGTAGTTCCGGATATAAGGGGGAGGAATGGTAATTTTTCTTCTAATTTCTTGAATAACTTCCAAAAAATTTTTTTTTTAATTATGAAAAAAATATTATTAAAACTCTCACAGTAAGCCCTTTCATTTGATATGTCACACGATATTTTACAAAAAAACTTTTTTTTTATTTTCTAGTTTGACCCCCCAAAGTGACCGCCATACTAAAAAATAATAATTCACGTAAGGCGTCCGTGTTTGGGTCACAGAAGTCCATATGTTTACCAAATTTCAACAGAATCGGTCCAGTGTATCCAGAGAAAATCCATTGGACCAACAGACAGACAGACACACGGAAAGACAGACAGACACCCTAGTGATGCTATAAGGGTTCTGTTTTTTATTCGGAACCTTAAAAAGGGGGCCCCAAAATTTTTTGATATAAGGCCCCCTTGAGACTAGCTACGCCACTGACTCCGATACACTAGTTTTGAATTTCCTCTACACATAGATTACTAGCTTTTTCCACGACTTACGTACGCGCATATCTCGTTTTTTTTCCCATTACCGAAGGAATTGCGGAAATCCTCACTTAGTGCTGCACTATCCTCCCCAAGGAACTTACATACCAAATTTCAGTTTTCTCCAACCAGTAGTTTCGGCTGTCTGCCAGTCACTCAGTCAGTCACCAGTAACGGAAGAGTTTTACATAATACTAGCGTTTGTCTGCGACTTTGTACGCGCATAACCCGTTTTTTCCCGTCCCCGTAAGAATTTCCGGAAATCTTCTCTTAATACTTCCCTACGGAGTGTAGAGAACCTACATGCCAAAATTCAGTGCTCTACGACCAGCAGTTTCGGCTGTGCTTTGTCTGTCAGTCACTCAAATCAGTCAGTAACAAATTTTACATATATTGATGAGCAGGATATTGTGGCAGAAACGGATCAAGACGCCAGGACAAACTTGACACCTACAGACAGGACTGTTCTACACTAAGTATATAGTGTAACTTTTGTCTTGTCGTAGTTTGTAGTTGGTACTACCAGAAATTAGCTTTTACAAACAATGATGTCTGTTAGAGCTACAATGAAGTTTATTTTCATGAGTAAACAAGTTAATATGTTTCTTCTAGTCAAGCGTGTTCTATCATCGACTGCTTCATCGCTTACCATCAGTAGGGCTATTCTATAACAACATTTTCGTGTCTCGACAGCGGAATCCGAGGTGAGTATCAAATTCGTATAAACATAAGACCTTTACATTGTCTATACTAATATTATAAAGAAGAAAGATTTGTTTGTTTGTTTGAATTGAATAGGCACCGAAACTGCTGGACCGATTTGAAAAATTCTTTGAGCATTGGATAGCTACATTATCAGGGAGTAACATAGGCTATATATTATCCCCGTATTCCCACGGGAACGGGAACTACGCGGGTGAAACCGCGTAACGTCCACTAGTGTGTAATAAAGCTCCCTTTGTGAGTTTTGTCACTCAGGTGAAGCTCGATATCGAAATAGTTATTTACAGAATAGACTAGCAGGTGAGATAATGATCCAACGCAAACCTATCTATTACAAAAGGTAAAACAATCATCTCCTTGTTTTATTAGTTAAGTGTATTCTTAACCTGAAAATGCTGTGCAAACATTTCCGGTCGCATCCCACTGGTTCGCCATCCCTGGAGTAGTGGGTAGATATGTTTTATTTCTCTCCGTACGACGTCTGTCGTGAGAGAGGATAATGCATAAAATATTATTGCTATCGCTTCCATTTCGGCCGGAGTTGGGAAATATGGCGTGTCCGTATCTATTGATATTGTAGTCTGTAGTGGCACGGAGATTAGGCGACTTATTTCGGTTGATAGGTGTTGTAAGTACCGATTAAGGTATCGGTTTTCGGTAGTACACGTCTTGTTCTTGTTTTACAGATGTAAGTATTAGATATCACATCATTCGTATCTTTTTCGTTAGGGTAAGTAGAAATTAGGGCCAGGAAGAGCTCGTGGTTAGCCACGATAGCTGAACGGTTCGATCACCTTGCCAAGGGGTACGTTGCGGAATTTGTTCGAAGGAGTCACCACGGCCCTGGAATGTAAAGGGCATTAATAGGAACACGGATGGGTTTTAGTCAGTAAGAGTCGGACATTCCCTTCCGCTCCGACCAGAGCGAAAGGAGTCAGTTGATGATGTTCCTTGCAAAAAATAATAATAAACAAGTGCGAGTCGGACTCACGTGCAAAGAAAGCGAAAGTTCCGAACATTGATATATAAAAAATCCAAGATACACACTCAGCATCTCAAAAACGTCCGCAAAAAACAAGCGCAAGTTTCAAACAGTCTCGCATCGCGCGCCATACTGCACTGCTTTGTAAAAACAACTTTGAGCGATCCGTTTAAGGTTGAATTTGCAAAAAAAAATTGCGCATCACTCGCCATACTACACTGCTTTGTAAAAACAACTTTAAGCGATCCGTGTAAGGTTGAATTTGCAAAAAAAAATTGCTTATAGTATAACTACACACAACTCACACATGACACTTGATACATATCAGTTTTTGACGACAGTTTCGAGTGTTGCATTTGTTCGAGACTGTGCATCTTGGGTTTTTTATATATCAATGGTTCCGAACGAATTTAATTTTTAACATGTTATTTTGTTATTTTTTCTTTAGGTAAAGATCTATTATCTACATTTTTTTCAAAATTTTAAGCTCAGTAGTTACGGAGACAAGGGGGGGGGGAATGTTCATTTTTCGACTAATTTCTTGAATAACTTCTAAACCATTATAATTAAAACTCTCCACAGTAAGCATTTGATATATCACACAATATTGTTCAAAAAACTTTTTTTTAATTTTCTAGTTTGACCCCCACAAGTGCCCCACATACTAAAAATTTAATGATTTACATAACGCGTCCGTGTTTGGGTCATAGAAGTCCATATGTGTACCAAATTTCAACAGAATCGGTCCAGTGGATCCGGAGAAAACTGGCTGTGACAGACGGACAGACAGACAGACACCCGAGTGATCCTATAAGGGTTCCGTTTTTTTTTTCGGAAGCCTAAAAAGGGGTAGGTACCCTGTTACCAAAATAATATAGAGATCATAACGAGCTGCTGGAAAATAGCAGCTCGGTAGGCACCTTACACGCTTATGACCGCCGCGAGTTAGTAAAAATTTTTGGTGCCCAATAAAGATACCATACATAGATTCTTATTCTACTTTTTATTCTTATTATTTTTCACTTGCCAAAATACACATAAGCTACAAAAAAATATGTTTACCAATCCTCGGGTTCGACAACCTCGTACGTTCATTGCGCCCTTAACCGTTTAACCAGCCAGCCCTTCTGCTCATAATTCCCTTTTTAATATATTTATAAGGGATAGCTCCAGCCGCAATCTGTTTCCAGAAATTGGAATATTTTTTTATTTTATCCCAAAGGCTGCGTGTTGACCAACATAATGATGCGATCCAGAAAAAACAAACTGCGTCTTTTGCCTTAATTTAAGGTTGATTTCTCCGTGTGTTGACTGTCTTGGTGATGTTGCACGGTTGGTAAGGAATGTATGCTGCGTTATATAACAGATGCCGATTTGGTATATACTCGAATGTATTGTGTGTAATATTTATGGTGCGTTTGTTTACTTTTTCTGGGGTCACTGTGTCAATGGCCGTGCTTGGCTTGGAATGTTTCCGCATTTGTACTGCCATGGTAGTAGAGGTAACATAAAATATAGAAATGCTTATTTGTTTTCATGGAGCTAGATTGGCACAGTGAAAGCTTGGTTTCTGTGCTACGAATCGTATATTTGGTTCTGAAATAACACAACACAACATGTGTATTCCTCAATAGAACACCCACATTCCGCCAGTCCCTAAACATACACTGCCACATTTTGTTTATGGTTCTCACGTGATGCACTGATTGTCTTTGGATTGCTACTGCCGCCATGAGACATTAAAGGTGCATTAATTTTTAAGGAGAAAGCTAAAATGTCTCATGAACCTGTAATTTCACACAGCCATAAAAACCTGGATTCAGCATGCTGTTTGGCGGCAGATAGTGTTACATATTTTTACGATGATAGTACTGTCCCGACAAGTAACTTTACAAATACCTCTATTACCATCAAACCGTATCGGTACTTTTTTCAACCATTTCAGAGTTTTTTTTTACTATTGATAGGCACGCGTTTGACCACTACCGTCTCACCTGATGGTAAGCGATTATGTAGTTGAAGATGAAGCACGCTTGCCTAGAAGTAACCTATTCACTCTTGACTTAAAAGACTTCCAGGTTGTAGCTGTCAGGAAACACAGACTGGCAGGGAATGCCACTCATTCATTCTCATTCATATTTTTCTTCATTTTTACGAGACTAATTTTTTTTTTTTTTTGTGAATTTGTGTCCCACTTTTGGAAAAAGGCTTCCCCATTCTCCTTTTATATCTCTCTATCGTGTGCGATCTCTGGCCAAGTTTAACCCTCAATCGTGATCAGATGAGATGCTCTGTACTCTCTCGTACCCTGAAAGTTTATGCAGAGTGAACTCGAAGAAAACTGTCAATACCCAGCTGCAGGTGTAATACACCTCACTTTACCGAAATTCTAGGTAATCCTCATACCACCTTCTCCGCGATCGACCTCGATGGCAAACAAAATAATTTTATAATAATTTATAATTCTGCACAATTTTTAATAACACAATACTACTTAAGTTATGACGGCACAGTTGGCGGAGTAGTTGAGCGATTGACTGCTGCGCTACGTGTCGCGGATTCCCGCACGGAAGAAATGTTTATATGGCCTGCAGATAGTTGTTCTGAGTCTGGCTGTTGGTGTATGTGAGTTTATAGGTATGTTTCTAAACACACCCACGATACGGGAGAAATTCCTAATGTGGGATAACACTTTTTTTAAACAACAAAAAAAACACTACTTAATTCTTAGACAGCTGTCCATCTTCCACACTATTCACAGGATAATATAACATTCTGAAACAAAATATACCTAGCCCAACAAATAAAATACAATTAAGAATACCGGTTTTTATTTACCGAACTGTTCCAACAATACATTATTTGGTGGAGCAGCCCCAGACGTACCGAAACGATACGGTTTCTTTAATCTAATAACTTCGGAAACAATACGTACCTACCTACGAATTTAATATAATTTCGAATGCCGTGGGACTTGAAATAAAATATAATAATGCTGTAGAACTCAGCATTATGAATAATTTATTTTTGAAATACCTTACCTGCCTTTTGTTATTTTATTTATGTTTTTTTTTAAGGTTGAATGGTATTTTCTACCTCTTTTTAGTTTGGACTCGTGTAATTTCAACAATTCAACAAAATTAACTTTGAAGTGTATTTAACTTAGTTAGTGGTACTTGACTTAAGATCCTATGTCCCCTAGCTGGGGCAGAGGGCGTCCACAGTAGACATCCATCGCGAACGGTCTTGAGCTTTACGCTTCACCTCGCTCCACGTCATTCCGATGCTTGTCGCTTCTGCCAACACGGTGCGTCGCCAGGTTTGACGGGGACGGCCACGTGTCCTTTTCCCTTGAGGATTCCAGTCCATAGCCTGTTTGGGAATGTGATTGGGATCCCTCTGGAGCATGTGACCAATCCACCTTCACTTATGGCGCTTGATCTGGCGGTCGTGGCATTTTTCTAACAGCTCTACGTTAGAGATGGTCTCAAGCCAGTAAATTCCGAGTTGCGACGAAGTTAGTGGTACTCTATGACAAAAACTCTTTCTCATACCCTGAAAAAGATTTTCTTGTGTTAGGTGATTAATAAAATAATAATTAAATCTTAGGTTTCCTAGTCATGACTTTCTATGCCTGCCTAACGCTAAACCTACCTTATACTGGTCTTATTTAAAACACCACACAACGACAAAAGCTTCTTTAAGATTTGTCTCTGATTTGTCGACTTCACAAGAAGAAAAGACAATGTGAAATAATGGAAACGCCAAAATGTTTGGCATTGACTACGATACGTCCCGGGAGCATATTTGTCAAATCTTGATGTTCTGAAAACAGTTATCGCTTACAAAATGTTACATTGTCTAGAGCTCAAGGCCAAAGCCCTACTTCAAAACTTTCCTATAACAAGCTAAATGAAAAGCTTTAAAAAAAAAGCTTTAGTCCTACTATACCTGTAGCCTGTGAGTCAAGTACACGCAGCGAGTTGTCGGCGAGACCTGCGGGTCCAATACAACAACGCCTTCAGATTGCTGATGGGACTGCCTCGCTATTGTAGCGCTTCAGAGATGTTTGCAGATGCGCAGGTGGATGGCTTCCATGCCATAATCCGTAAAAGGGCGGCATCGCTGATGTGCAGGGTGAGGGACAGTTCCAACAGCTACCTGAAGATAGTTGCTGACCATGTTGAAAGTCCTCTATGGAGGCAATGGATACGATCCATATTAAATAGTTTTAAGTTTGCTCGCCATGTTTTACTAACATAGTTTTTAAGTATTTATGTATAACTAGTGGACGTCACGCGGTTTCACCCGCGTAGTTTCCGTTCCCGTGGGAATACGGGGATAAAATATAGCCTATGTTACTCCCTGATAATGTAGCTATCCATTGCTGAAAGAATTTTTCAAATCGGTCCAGAAGTTTCGGAGCCTATTCATTTCAAACAAACAAACAAACAAATCTTTCCTCTTTATAATATTAGTATAGATATTATATTATACAGTGTAAACTAACACTATGTATATAACAAATGAAAAATAATAAAATCGTCATTCCCCAACCTATCCCAACACTTTAATATAAAAACCTCTTTTTGCCCCACTCGTCTGACGCTAATCACATCGAGGGTCAGGAAATTTCAGCCATTTTTTTTTATGTTGGCTCGCACCGGCAACGCGGAACGATTGCCAATTAACAGGTACAATTAGGGCGAGCCCTCGTGATTGATTTTTTGGCGTTTCAACAACCCTGTGAGTGTTGAAATGTCTGCGTCCACACTGAAAAAAATATTTAATTTATTCGTGTGATTTTTGTATTGTTTGACAAAGAGGTAGCTCGGTAGCCCGTTACTTATAAGGTGAATAAATATTTCAGAAACTTTTAAGTACTAAACTTATGAGAGGGCAAATCCAATTGCTGTATGGTGTCGGCCGGTGGCGTATGGTGCCGTAAAAGAATAATACTATCCCATCACTTCCCGTGGGTGTCGTAAGAGGCGACTAAGGGACTCGCCGGAGAATGGGCAGCAGCGTTCTCTGTAAAAATCAACACCATACACTGCGATTGCCAACCCGCCTGCCAAGCATGGCGATTATGGCAACCCTTTTGGGGGAGGCCTATGTCCAGCAGTGGACGTCTTTCGGCTGATATGATGATGATGATGAAATCCAAATAAAAATACTGTTCACTTTATGTTTATTACTAGCTTTTGCCTTCCAATTCATACGCGCATTTCCAATTTTATCGTTCTGTACCCAAAAGGTAACCAACGGAACCCTTTTAGTAAGCCTCCGCTGTCCGCCCGTCCGTCCATCCGTCTGTCTGTCAGCGGGCTGTATCTCAAGAACCACAATAGGTAGACAGCTGAAATATTCACAGATTGTGTGTTTGATTGTTTATTTTTTTTTTCAGCTAAATCTAGAGTTGAGGTCTATGAATATGCTCAAAATGGTTTTAACATTGTGTCTAATTGGCTCCGTAATAATCTCCTAACATTAAATGCAGATAAAACTAATTACATTTTATTTACAATGAGAAATACTAACATACCGCTTACTAATCTAAACATTCGCGCACATAATTATTGTACGTATGCTGACATCGCATGTTCTTGCCCCACTTTAGCTAAAGCTGACCATTTAAAATATCTAGGTGTCACCATTGACACAAATCTAAATTTTCGTAAACATATCGATTTACTGTGTACGAGAGTTCGCAAATTAATATATGTTTTTAAGAATTTACGGAACGTAGCCGACTTTAAATTGATAAAACAGGTCTATTTAGCTTTGTGTCAATCCATTCTTACATATTGCGTAACTTCTTGGGGTGGTGCGGCAAAAACAATTTTACTCCCACTAGAGCGTGCTCAAAGAGCAATTCTGAAGGTTGCTACCTTTCGCCCATTTAGATTCCCTACGCACCAGCTCTACACAGAATGTAAGGTACTTACAGTACGGCAATTATTTATTTTAAACATAGTACTACTCCAGCACACTGCACTTTCTTTTGAGCCTGTTGCTTCTGACAAAAGAAGGAAGGACTTGGTTTGCACAAAGCCTCAAACTAGACATGCGTTTGCTAATCGCTTGTATCTGTTCTTGGGACCTTTTCTTTATAATAAGCTCAACAAGGTACTAAGTTTCTATAGCGTAAGGTATAACAAATGTAGTAAAATGTTATCTGAATATTTAGAGACACTACATTACACTGACACAGAACAACTTCTAGAAATCTTGGCATGATGATATTTGATCCCCTCGTAATTGCTTACTTTTGTATAATTACATAGGCTTAGTTTTAGATATTAAGGTACTATAAAGCTTTGTCTCGTAGTTCTTAAAAGAGTTTTTAATTTATTTTATATAGTTTAATTTAAATTTGTACTAGACCAAAGTAGTAGAATTTTAAAGTGATGGCCTGAAACACAGGTTTAAATTAACCTAGATCGGGCTGGTCGCTACCTATCATTGCAATTCCGAACAACCATTACTTGCACCTATAATAATATCTTAGTTTTAGTTTATTTTTAGGCACTATAATTGTATGAATAACTGATTACTGTTGACTACTTGTATACTTTTTGTAAACGTTTTATTTGAATAAATTATTATTATTATTATTATTTTTGTTTATACATTTATTGTTCTCGGCTAGTTGGGTAGCCGGCAAATGCTAATAGCACGGGCCTTTTTTTTTTTTTTAACAGGGGGAAATCCTCATGGATGTCCTCCGCCCTGGGGCGGGCGGAGGGGTCTGTCAGACTCTTACTGACTAAAACCACCCCGGTGTTCCATCTCTCACCTACGCCGGAGATCGCGGGAGCTTACGACTTCCGTAATCCCCGGCTAGTGCCGGCCCGCCTTTGCGGGCCACCTCGGGTCAGCGGGGGGAGTGAGGTGTTTGACTCCCCCCGCGACGTCAGAGAGGGGCGCACGGGAACACCACGCGCCGCCACCTCGGGTCCAGATGAATGGGGGGCGACGGACATCCCCAAGTCCGCCGCCCCTGGACCCAGTTAGGGGGGCTGGAAGAGGGGAGCTAATGCCCTCCTCCGACGCCCGGTGCGTCTGCTGCGGGCCGGGAGGGAGGTCGAGATCTCCCTCTCCCTTTCCGCAGCCTCCTTCTGCGCGATAACTGTTTCGCAGAAGGAGACCACCGCGTCCCAGCATACTACGACCAGTAGTCTCGGCTGACCGTTTTTTGTCAGTAACGGAAGAATTTTATATATTAGGATTGATTTGCTGGCTCTATTTATGGGATTAACACAGTGACGCTAGTAGAATCTATACTAATCTATACTTCTATACTAATATATAAAGCTGAAGAGTTTGTTTGTTTGTTTGCTTGAACGCGCTAATCTCAGGAACTTCTGGTCCATTTGAAAAATTCTTTCAGTGCGAGATAGCCCATTTATCGATTATGTATATATATCATCACGGTAAGACCAATAGGAGCGGAGCAGACGAAGTTGCGCGGGTCAACTAGTGTCCATATATTTCTAAGTTGAAACTCGATAGGTCCTAGACTTCAACTACAATAACACAATTCGTTGAATTGACTCTGAAAACCCGCTGGTAACAAGGTACTTACAAGACCTGGTTTCACAGAAAGCTTAGCTATGATTTTTATCTATCGAAAATATAGCTTAGATTTCTTTCTACTCATCTATACTCTATATACTAACATATAAAGTTGAACAGTTTGTCTGTTTGCTTGAACGCGCTAATCTCGGGAACTACTGGTCCGATTTGGAAAATTCTTTCAGTGTTAGATAGCCCATTTATCGAGGATATAGGTTATATATCATCACGCTAAGACCAATAAGAGCGGAGCAGTAATGAACATTGTGACGCAGACGAAGTTGCGCGGGTCAGTTAGTTACATTATACTATTTACACCAATGGATCTAAATCACATGCTGGTGTTGGTGCGGCATACTATGATCCTTTCGCCAAGAACCATGACACAAAGTAAACAAACGATTATGTCGGCGGAACTATTTGCAGTGTCACAGGCTTTGTCCTATGCTGTCAATTTAGGGAAAGAAGATTTATACTAATTTTAACGGACAGTAAAAGTGCCTTATTTCATATTGCCCGGTGCTCCTCTGGTGTCAGAAGTGTATCGATAGCATATAAAATATTAGAGTAAATTAAATTTGCTAGTCTTCTTCTTCTTATCGTGTGGGCAGTAAGGTCTAACGACCCCCACACACCCTACACCACTAGGGTGTGTGGGGTAGGGTGTGTGCTAGTGAAAAAGAATACCCACCGAATTGAGAACCTCCTCCTTATTTGGAAGTCGGTTAAAAAGTACATAACCTTGGCAGTGATGACTGATAGAAAATAAAGATGCCGACAAATTCGCAAAGCAAGCTATTTCCGAAGGGCTTGAATTAAATATTTTACCTAACTCAGAAATGCTTACTATTTACAAATCAACATGTTTCAAAAAAATTAAAGAATACGGCTTCGCCCGCGTGATCCCGAGGGAATATACTCCCGGCGTAAAAAGTAGCCTATATCCTTTCTCAGGGTCTAGACTATCTGTGTACCAAATTTTATTTAAATCGGTTCAGTATTTTTGGCGTGAAAGCACGACAGACAGACAGACAGATAGACAAACAGACGGACGGACGGACAGACAGAGTTACTTTCGCATTTATAATATAATAAATTAAAATAAATTACTGTATTATAATTGTAAATTATATATTATATAATTATATATATTATAATAATATAGTAAGAAAAGTAAGGATTATGTAGATGTTGGTGCCTTTCATAGTATTCTAACTTCACCAAGTTTGGATGCAGCTAGAAGACTATATTCCTTTAAGTTTAATTAAAGCATTAATTTTAATTTATATATAATTAGGATAAGACATCAGTACAAGGCACGATGGGATTGCAATCGTCATTTTTTTTACAAAAAATCCTTAAAATCAAGCAAGATATAAAATATATATATATATATTATATTGATGCAGTGTCAACTTTGCCTTTATTTAAATGCATGGCGTTAACCAGTCTCACCAAGGAGTTTCGTGATACCAAGTAACTGGAATATGGAGGGCAATGGTTAATATATTGGTACTAAAGTACATCTGGTTAGGCTAGAAGTTACGAATCCAAAATGTTGGTAAGTGCCTGGGCAGACGGCATATAACCAGCAAAATACGTATTTATGTTTTGCTACCTTATTGCGTTAGTTAAGGCAACCTGTGACCACCTAGCTTAAATATTTAGATGTGGGCTGGCCAAGTAACAACGGTCCATCAAATCAAATCAAATCAACCATTTACAAGCACTTTTGAATTGTCAAAGTCGGTCAGTCAAAAACATGAAGCTATTTGCACGTTCCAAAGCGTAGATCTCTATGGACAAGAACGTGCAAGAAACTCCACGGACATTCTTTTAAACCATGTGTTGTATCTTAATAGGAACACCTTTACAACTATTTTAATTCACAACATCTATGTTCTTCTACCTTTTTAGGGTCCCGTACACCAAAAGGAAAAACGAAACCCTCATAGGATCACTTTGTTGTGCTTCCGACTGTCTGTCAAAACCCTTTATCTCGGGAACGCGTGGAGGTATCGAGTTGAAATTAAAACCATATACTTTTTTAAACAGTCCCTTGAAGGTAGGAAAAAATCAAACTTCTAAATGAACGTAAAAAAAGATACGACCGTTTATGCCGCAAAAAGCGTATATTTCGACACTCTCAAGGGAATCGTATAGGGTGTTTCCCATTGACCTAGAACTATGAAATTTGGCAATTGATATCGTCTTATACTACAATTATAGGAAAAAGTCTGAAAACTACACATTTGTAATTAAATCATAAAAAATATAGTCTTACCTACAAATTTGTACGGAACCCTCGGTGGGCGAGTTCGACTCGCACTTTTGTCGGTTTTTTTTATGGACGGAGGGATTTTAAAGATAGAAAATCACCATATGACTCCTCCCGCTCTGGGTCAAGCAGGAAGAAGGGAGTGTCAGACTCTTACTGACTAAAACCCATCCGTGTTTCTTCTAATGACCTTTGCGTTCCAGGGCCGCGGTGACTCTTTCGAACAAATTCCACAACCCTGGCAGGATATTCCTATACTTGTATTGAAGCCATTATATCCTACTTAGGTACCTATTGAAACTAGTCAGCCAACATACACTGTAAACACAACATTTCAACAGGCAATTTAGCAAGGTTTTCGTTAGCCCACTCAATTAATCGTAAAGATTGGGGCGTGGGCTGTGGAGGGGCTCGAGTGGCTCGAGATGGCTCGAAGGGGCTCGAGGGGGCTTGACGCGGCCTGAACCTCTCCAAACGTAAGGATAATCTGGCGATGCATCTTTAGTTTATAGGTTCCTGTTATGAGTGGCTGATGTTGGTGACTGAATTGGGTAATCGGTAATCTTAAGAGGAAATGCTGGCGGCGAGACTTTATATGTAAAAAGTCATAATTCGAGGTTTGGCTCTCGACTGTTTTCTCCTCCAATATTGGACCGATATAAGAGATATTTCACAAACTGAATAAGAAGGATATATACTGTGTCTCTATGTTTTCTTTTTTCATGATTTGTTAACCGTATAAGAACTAGAACTAGAACCAGCCAGGGATTACGGAAGTCGTAAGTTCCCGCGATCACCGGCGTAGGTGAGGGATGGAATACCGAGGTGGTTTTAGTCAGTAAGAGTCTGACAGACCCCTCCGCCCGCCCCAGGACGGAGGACATCCATGAGGATATCACCCGTTAAAAAAAAGGGCAGTCGATGTTGAATAACTAGGCAGTTATTCATAATTCAAATTAATGATAAATTCAATTAATGACAAAACAAGGGCGGTCCGTTTAAGGCTCACCGGAATGCCCTGGTTTTATCATTACTTTACAGTATTGCAATGAATGTTATATTCCTTCATGACACGTTCCAGATACTTGAGATCATCGGAGAATTTGAAACTTATAATGCCCTCTCTTTCTACAAAATTAATAAATCGAATTTAATTCTAAGTTCTTTCAGTCCATTCAAAAGTCATCGGTAGATTTGTTTTTTTTTTACAATTTATAGGCGCGCGTTTGACCACTATCTCACCTGATGGTAAACGATAAGACCGCCATCATTGTAGCCATAAAAATATGACATATTTTTAGAGTTCCGTACCCAAAGGGTAACCAACGGAACCCTGTTACTAAGCCTCCGCTGCCCGTCCGTCCGTCCGTATGTCTGTCAGCGGGCTGTATCTCAAGAACTGTAATAGGTAGAGAGTTGAAATTTTCACAGATTGTGTATTTCTATTGCCGCTATAACAACAAATAATAAAAATTAAGATATACGGTTACGGAACCCTTCGTGTGCGAGTCAGACTCGCACTTGGCCGGTTTTTTTTTAATTTTGCAACTATTTTTGTGTTTAATCAAGAATGTTCTACTATATTCTACCATGAAATATTTAAACTTCATTACCATTTTCACTTTTCACAGCTTTTTCGGATTGCTTGTGTTGCTTGATCCCTCTATCAACGATCTCATTCCCTTATGCATGTTTATAGTATAACGATCTATTCTCCTACAAATAACACTCCCCTTATCTACTAATCTAAAATAAATAACCCTTCGGTACCCTCTTCAACGGGGTTGCTTTTATTAAAGACTATATACTATGGACATAGTACGGGTGAGGACACCGAGAAAATATCTCGCATAAAGAAAGAACTGTGTCCATAAACTTTTAATATATTGTTAGAAAAAATATTTACTGTCACAACACTGACATGCATATCCTAATATATAAAATTCTTCCGTTTCTGGTAACTGAGAGATAACGCACAGTTGAAATTACTGGTCGTAGATAGCTGAAATTTGGCATGCAGGTTCATTGAGAAGGGTAGAGAGCACTAAGAGAGAATTTCTCAACATTCCTACGGGACAGGAAAAAACAGGGTATGCGCGTACGAAATCGCTGGCAAAATATAGTTAAATTATAAACCTAAACTATAATTAGAATGAATGAGAATTTTAGAGACATTTATTTTCATTATAAAGTAACTTAAAACAATGAGTTACCAAAAGGCGACTACTTTTCGAAAAAGTACATTTTTATATCTCCAACGACATGAGTTTTATAGAAGAGAATGATTGTAGCTCCGCTAGTTCGTAGCCCAGTGCTACGCCGTAGCTTGAACCTACGCCGTAGCCAGGCGCGTAGCAAGAGCATATTCTGGCAGAGACAAGCCAAAAGAAGCGGACACTACCAACCTCTTGTTGAAGCGTTTTGTATGTTGTCTGTGTACAACAAAACAGACCCACCCCCGTTTCTGTATAAAACATATGGAAGTTAATTTTATTTTTAGACTATCCTGAAAACCTGTCAAACTTTGACATTTAAGTGGGATTAAACACGTTCAGTGTATGAACCTAAAGTGACTTACAAATTTTTCAAGCTGTTTTCCAATCTGTCTCTATATTTAACTCTAATCTTCTTCAAATCTAATCACTTCCGAAGCACTTCAATGAAGTCAATCCCCTACAGTACTAGCGGTTCAAGGCAATGTCTGGAGGACATCTAAACTGCGCTTAGCCCCAGTTTATCGCCGTGACGTGCTAATGGCCTCCCCTGACGTTTATTTAGTACATATTTCATTCGCCTCAGTTACTGCTCGAATCCGGGATATTTAGTGCAGTTATAATTAAATGGGTAATGATTTAAAGAAGGTTGTTGGATGTAGAACAAAGAACAGACGCTTTTGGATTTACGCTGTTGGAATACTGTTTTGTTGCTAAGCCAAAGAAGTCACCATAGACTGACTATGGTGACTTTTAAGGACGACGTATATTTACATCTTTGAATTTTTTAAAAGATTAATCTTTTAAGAAAGCGTTTAGAGCTCACTCGCTTAGCATTGGAAAATTGGAAAAGATATCATAAAGATTTATAAAGTTAAGATTTAGGTTTAGTTTTGGAAATATCTGTATCGCATTGAGGATTGCTGCCTCAAAACCCAATTCTAGGTTAAGTATAACGTTAATTTGTCTTTTTTTTTTTTAACTTTTCCCCGCACTAGGGCTTCTCCTGTATCGTGGGTGTGCTTACAAACATACAAAGTCACATACACAAACAGCCAGACCCAGAACAACTATCTGTAGGCCATACAAATATTTGTTCCATGCGGGAATCGAACACACGACACGCGGAGAAGCAGCCGATCGCTCAACCACTGCGCCAACCGTGTCGTCGCAATTAATAATCCAAAAAAGTTTAAAACTAGGTAAGTTTATTTATTTTTCATCAATCAAACTGCTTAGATAAGACTTTTTAGGGTTCCGAAAAAAAAAAGGAACCCTTATAGGATCACTCGGGTGTCTGTCTGTCCGTCTGTTACAGCCAGTTTTCTCCGGATCCACTGGACCAATTCTGTTGAAATTTAGTACACATATGGACTTCTATGACCCAAACACGGACGCGTTACGAAAATTATTAAATTTTTAGTATGGGGGTCACTTTTGGGGGTCAAACAAGAAAATTAAAAAAAAAGTTTTTTGAACAATATCGTGTGACATATCAAATGGAAGGGCTTACTGTGAGGATTTTAATTATATGTTTTTCATAATTTTAAAATAATTGTTTTGAAGTAATTCAAGAAATTAGACGAAAAATGACCATTTCCCCCCTCCCCCTTTATCTCCGAAACTACTGAGCCAAACATTTTGAAAAAAAATGGAGATAATAGATATTCACCTATAGATTACAGGAAAATCTATAAGAAGTCTATAGTGTTACATGTTAAAAACAATTAAATTCGTTCGGAACCCTTTGCACGCGAGTCCGACTCGCACTTGGCCAGTTTTTTTTTACTCTTGATAGGCATACGTTTGACCACTATCTCACCTGATGGTAAGCGATGATGCGGTCGAAGATGGAGCACGCTTGCCTAGAAGTAACCTATTAACTCTTGACTTAGACTCCCAGGTTTTAGCTATCAAGGAACACAGAATCTGGCAGGGAATTCCACTCCTACTGCCACTCCTCTTCCACTACTATACTGGCTAATACAAGCCCTTGTAAGATTAAAACATGGGAAAGAATATAATTTCCCACTAATTTTAAATTCGTGGTTTCATTAAACAATTAGATTATAACAACCCCATCCTTGCTATAATATTTTAAATGCGCAATTGAGTTTTTGTTTGTTTTGTACGCTTTCACGCTTAAATAGCTGAACCGTTTTGGATGTATTTTAGTTCAGAGATGGACGGGACCCTGGAGACGGTTATCCGCTAGCTAATATCTATCTACACTAACATTATAAAGAAGAAAGATTTGTTTGTTTGTTTGAAATGAATAGGCTCCGAAACTACTGGACCGATTTGAAAAATTCTTTCAGCAATGGATAGCTACATTATCAGGGAGTAACATAGGTTATATTTTATCCCCGTACTCCGACGGGAACGGGAACTACGCGGGTGAAACCGCGTGACGTCCACTAGTCAATATATAAAATTCTTCCGTTACTGAATGACTGACAGATAACGCACAGCCGACACTACTGGTCGTTGAAAGGTGTGTGGTATGTAGCTTCCCTACACTCCGTAGAGGAGCACTAAGAGAGGATTTCCCGAATTTATTACACGACCGGGAAAAAACGGGATTTGCGCGTACGAAGTCGCGAACAAAAACTATTTTATATAAAGAGACTAAAAGCAGTTATAAATACATGTACAGTAGTAAACTGGGATCGTCGTTTTTTCACTCATTAACACTGAGACGACTTGGAATCATAAACAGCTGAATGTTGCATCCTTGCATCTTAAGGGTGCCTTTTTAGCAGAGATGTGCTATGCAGCTATGCTGCGGGAATGCAAAAGCTAAGCTACGAAACTATGTGACCGTTTCCACTGAAGCTAAGCTATGTAGCGGAGCAAGTAAGATGTGCTATGAAAATGCGCCGCCGACGTATCTGCACACAACTCGCGACCATCCAAAGCACGCATCCATAGCTCGCATCCATAGCTCGCATCCATTGCTTGCATCCATAGCACGCATCCTTACATATAAAAAACGTAGCTTAGTTAAATCAGTTTCGACCAGTTTTCGCGGGTTCGATTCCCGCACGGATCAAATATTTGTATGGCCTATAGTTGTTCCGGGTCTGGCTGTTTGTGTATGTGAGTTTGTATGTTTGTAAACGCACCCACGATACAGGCGAAATTCCTAGTGCGAGGCAACGTTTTAAAAAAAAAAGTTTCAACCAGTGCTACGCTATGTGAACCAATGAATATAATTGGTGGATATCAAACGCATCCATAGCAACGTTGCATAGCACATCTTTGGTGGAAAAGCAGCCTTATAGAGTGGCCAAAATAAAAACAATGTTTTTTTTTTATTTTGAATACAGCTATATTCTTATTTTTAAAATGTTGATAGGTAAAGTTATTTAAGAGCCGATATCTCAATAGATAAATTTTATCTGAAGAATAAATAAGGCTGTATAACATATTCAAATTAAAAAAAAAACACAAAATATATGCTTACTTGAAATACCTACTGATTAGCAAATTCTAGAAAAAAAATATTAATATTAAATTGATTTTCTATAGAGAAGCTATCAAAACTCATTATTCAGAAGATTAATTATTCAGGTTAAAGTTATCTAACTATTGAAAAATCGGCCCTAAATGAAATGATACCCAATTTGAGCTTGAGCGATTTTTTCTCAAATATTGAGAACTGTCTAATACCTAACATACCCGAACCCTCCCTTTCATAAAAAGGAGACTTAAATCCCGGCAGTGGGAGTCAAGACTGATTACGCAATTATTTAGTACCTAAACGCGTTATACAAGAAAACCTTAAAACACCACATCTTGAAAGATTTTTCACGGTTTTAATTAAGTTGCCTATCTAAAAAAGTTAATGTTAGTTTCCATAAATTACATTAATTTGTTCTTTTCGCATTAAAGTCTCCCTAATCAACAATAGCATTCAACGTAATAAGTTAAGCACCCGCATTCAATTTATAATTAAAGCCACAATAAAATTATATTTGTCTCAGTAATGTAATATATAAAAACCATAAGTACAAAGTTTATTTCTTGAAGGCAATAAACAATGTGTAATTGCCATTGCCTTCAAAAACGATATGTAATAAATGCACTTACACAACAAATATGTACTTTTTTTTCTGGTGCAAAAAATATCTACTTACTAATTTGTTTGTCTACCTACATTTCTCAGATCAACATTAGTATTCAAGAATAACTTGTATTTCTCATATTAAGTGAATTGTATTCTTTTTGAGAAATAAATGTCTTAAACCGTAAACACGCTAAACATATTAATCCAAAATTGAATTCAAAGGCTTTTCACCTAAAAAGTCTCGCGTGCCAGTATGAATTTCATATTGCTGAGCAGATTTTTGCGCCATTTCTTCTTTCCAGGGAAAAAACTAGGAAGTGGTGACGGGCGCCCGTTTTGGGGGACCGTCTTTTTGTAAAACTTTGACGTTCAAAACATGCTGGCTCTCAGCCTTATTTAAATAAATGATTTGATTTTGATACAACATACATATCATCCAAACCGTAACAGCGAAGGTTCGTCTCTCCTCAAGTAAGTTGTACAAAATAAACAGCTCCTAGAATTACTTCAGCCTAGAACGTAAACACTACAAACTATAACAATTTCAGCTCAACAGCATTTCTTAACAATCCGCCATAGTCGATATTGAAACGTCTTAGACTGGTTCTACCTTACAATCGTCACAAGATCACATTGTCATAGGTAACATAAACATTTTGATTGCTTCACTCCGGCTCCCGTAAATTTTATGTTCTGCTCGAAATACACGGCGTAACACCGTGCAGTAGTAATAAGACGAGCTGTATGCCAAAGGGATCTAAGAAAGGACCAGAAAGAACAACACTTTCTAAAAAAAATTAAGTCTATAATAGGCAGCTTAGCTCACTCACTCAGTCAGGTTCACTCAGTCAATTACCAGTAACGGAAGAATCAGTATATAAATGTTTTCAGTTAATTAGTAACTGACAAACGAGGCACAGCCGAAACTACTGGCCGTATAAAGCTAAAATTAGCATGGAAGGTTCCTTGGGGAATGTAGGGACACATTATTTCGTCCCTATAACTAGTTAGATTTCGTGTTAATCACCTTCGTAGCTAAAGACTCATTAATAACGCTCTTTAGAAAATGATAGGTGTACCTACCCTAAAACTTCACATGGTAAATACATGGTCTTATTCATACGCCAGGTTACAACCTAAAGTTAGATCTTAAAGTTGGATCAAAAGTGAATAGAACACTCACAGTTAACGACGCAGAGTTAATAACATCTTGCTGTAAGCTTATTGACGAGTTTTACGATAGTGCAGATGGATACGTTAATGTTAGGACCTTGCTTATGTCCCTAGGTCGGAGTCTTTGACCAACATACCCGGTGTTGCCCAACTTGACCCTTAGACCTATTAAGCACTGTCGACTGGTAACCGGCGACTCGGTCGACGGCGACCGTGACTTACTATAGTTTTTAAAAATGTGTTTACGCACTTGGTCGCCGGTCGCCCAGGCGACTAGATGTCTCGCCGCGTAGTGGCGACGCACAAGTGACTGCCGGTCGCCGAAGACCAATAGGAGCACGGCTTCAAATGGAAGCATTCGCACTACGAGCAACTGGCGTAAGGACCGGACGTCGCTCACAAAAATGGCTCAAGCTTTTGATTACTATCGCTCGGCTTGGTCTCCTGACCCTAGTTACCTATGTTTTGGTCGCCGATTCGCCGGCGAATAGTCGACAGTGCGTAATAGCTCTAGAGCCTATGCACACGGCGTATTTTTAACGCGCCGATGACACACGTTTTACGAACGCGCGCTCACGGCGCTGTAGATGACTAAAATGCAGTACTGTCTGCGTCTGAATTTCGTTTAAAGCTCGTTAGGGCGCGTCATTTGGACGTTGCGTCGTCGGCGCGTTAAAAAAACGCCGTGTGAAAAGACCCTTAATAAGGTTGGACTATCCAAAAAGGCTTTAGTGTCGCACCTTTATGTTAGAAACATCATATTTTTGCGATACTTTGAGATGGTCTCACCTTAAGGTAGGTAATGTTACTTAATCTTAGCTGCCATATTATCTATACTTACATATAAAATACTTGGTCCTGAATGACTGATGGATCAAAGCACAGCCTAAACCGCTGATCGTAGAGACCTGAAACATCATCTTAACATCTTGCTGTAAGCTTATTGACGAGTTTTACGATAATTCAGATGGATAGGTACGTTTATGTTACGACATTGCTTATGTTTGGGTTTGTTGGACAAAGACTCCGACGTAGGGACGTCGGAGTCTTTGTCCAACAAACCCGGTGTTGACCGCCTTGACTCTCACGGGGTTAGAGTAGTGTGCAAGTTTTTTATGTCGCACCTTTAGTCAAGGAACAACATCTTCCGAGCTTCCATTTTTAGGGTTCCGTACCTCAAAAGGAAAAAACGGAACCCTTATAAATTCACTTTGTTGTCCGTCCGTCTGTCTCTCAAGACAGTTTATCTCGGGAACGCGTGGAGGTATCAAGTTAAAATTAAAACCATATACCCAGATCTATGGCCCCTTGCAGCTTTGAAAAGATCAAACTTCTAAGTTAATGGAAAAAAAAAGAAACGGTCATTTATACCGCAAAATAAAAAACGTATATCACGACACTCCAAGGGAATTCAAATGTATAGAAATTTCCACTTGACCTAGAACTATAAAATTTGGCAAGTTATACAGTCTTATACTACAATACTACTATATATTTGTAATTAAATCATAAAAAAATAGTCTTTACTTAAAGTAATTTGTAGCTTTTGTACGGAACCCTCGGTGGGCGAGTCCGACTCGCACTTGGCCGCTTTTTTTCTATATCTATATCTATACTAATATTATAAAGAGGAAAGATTTGTTTGTTTGTTTGAATTGAATAGGCTCCGAAACTACTGGACCGATTTGAAAAATTCTTTTAGCATTGGATAGCTACATTATCAGGGAGTAACATAGGCTATATAATAATATTATCTCCGTACTCCCACGGGAACGTGAACTACACGGGTGAAACCGCGTGACGTCCACTAGTTTTTATAAATCGATCTAACCTTAAGGTGTCTTAGCTGCCATTTTCTTAGCAAATACATACTTATATACTCAAACTTATTTCAAAACTTGCTTTTTCATGCGGCCTCGTTTGCGTGGCCTATCCCACAGAAGACGTATTTTTCCGGAATAAAAAACCGACCAAGTACGAGTCGGACTCGCCCACCGAGTTCTGTACAAATTATTTTAAATAAAGACTAATTTTTTTACTGAATTACATGTGTATAGTTCTCAGATTTTTCGCCATACTTTTAGTTCAAAAAAAAATGTACGGAACCCTAAAAATTAGGGAGTCTATGGCACTCAGCGATACTTCATCTTTCTACCTATCAGTAAATTAATGTTATGAAGATCACCTACTTTCACAGCTTACCTCGTTCATATCAATCTGCCTAAACTACCTATTCCCAACCAAGTTTGGATCAGCCACCGCTCTAGATCTTTACACGGTGTGACTGCCTATCAGGGTACCTATTATGACATCTATAAAACCATCATGATAACGGTGTGGGAGGGAGACGGAGTTATATAAGACGCATAACACTATCCCTTTTTCACAGCTTAATCATGTGATGGCATTAGCACGTCATAATACCTCCACAGCCCAGTAACTGGATGACACGGTCGGGTACCTACTCCTCGGCAAGACAGGTAACAGATGTTCTGGTTTCTGACTACCAATAATGAATGTCATAGACTTAGGGTGCCTGTCCATTACAGCGAAGCGAGGCAGGGGAGCGGGGAAACGGAGAAATTTTAACCAATCATGTCAGTCAAAATGTCAGTGAGTCACGTGGCGCGGAGATTTTATGCAATTCCATTGGTTAAAATTTCACCGTTTCTCCGCTCTCGCTGCATCACTTCGGTATAAGGGTGCCTGTCCATTACAGCGAAGCGAGGCATCGGAGCGGAGAAACGAAGAAATATTAACCAATCATTTCAGTCAAAATGTCAGTGATTCACGTGGTGCGGAGATTTTATGCAATTCCATTGGATAAAACTTCTCCGTTTCTCCGCTCCGCTGTAATGGACAGGCACCTTTGAAAGACAGCTGTGACCTACGAGGCGCGGAGGAGTATTGGTATAAAATGTGTGGCCATCCATACACGGAACCGGCAAACGCAGCTTAACTTCGAAGATCATCGTGCAGGCGTTAGTATTGAGCCAAAATATTAATTTAGATAAAGGATAATTTAATAGTATTGCAGCAGCCAGCAAGCCTCACAAAGTAGCAAAAACAACCAATTCAAATATATATTTATTTTTGTTTGTGATGGGTTTGCTCTTGACTCTAGTCTAGATCAGAGATGACAGAGACAAAGTCTACGATGGAGAGAGTTTACCCAGAAGGAGCCTGTGCACTCGTAACTTTGAAGAGATTAGGATTGTAAGCGTTTGGAAACACAGACGCAGGCAATAATAATTTCAACAAACGTTTCCAAGCTTCATCAATACCTCAGATTTATTGCTGAAGACACCATCTAAACACAAACCCCTACAAATCCCTGAACGCCCTGAGAGCCCGCAACGCCAAAGTATTGACTTCCTACCTACCTCAAGGAAACAGCTCGCATACGGCCAGCGGCGGATCCGGTTTGGGCGCATTAGGGCTAATTCTCATTTTGGCAACCGACTCGCTAATGGACTACTTCTCATTATGGCCACTTCTCATTTTGGCTACTTCTGATTAGGGCTACTTCTCACTTGGGCTACTTCTCTCTTGGGCTACTTCTCACTTGGGCTACTTCTCACTTGGGCTACTTCTCATTAGGGCTATTACTCATTAGGGTTACTTCTCAAAATTTGGGAATGTTTATTGAACTAAGTACTGTCTTTATGTATATAAATATGCCTATTAATTCATAAGAGATCAATTACATTATTTTAAGAATAAATCAACATTAATTGAACCAATGTAATAGGTAAGTATACAATATTATAAGTATTACTTCTTGTAATTACTTTAGGTCTGGTTTGAAATTAACATTTATTTATTTATAACATACACAAATCAATAGTTAAAGGATAGGTAAACATTACTAGGTGTCACTTCTTTTAATTACTTTAATTTCAATAAAATCAGCATAAATCCACACAATAATCAACAAACAATATTAATTAGGTATATCTTTATATAATAAGCTGGTAATAAGTCATTTTCTTGAAAAATGTAATAACTGTTATTTGACCATTTTTAAGGTTCCGAAAAAAAAGGAACCCTTATAGGATCACTCGGGTGTCTGTCTGTCTGTCCGTCTGTCACAGCCAGTTTTCTCCGGATCCACAGGACCGATTCTGTTGAAATTTGGTACACATATGGACTTCTATGACCCAAATACGGACGCGTTACGTAAATTATTAAATTTTTAGTATGAGGGTCACTTTTGGGGGTCAAACTAGAAAATTAAAAAAAAAAGATTTAGTAACAATATCGTGTCACATATCAAATGAAAGGTCTTACTGTGAGGGTTTAAATTACATTTTTTTCATAATTTTAAAATAAGTGGTTTTGAAGTTATTCAAGAAATTAGACGAAAAATGACCATTCCCTCCTCTTATCTCCGAAACTAGTGAGCCTAAAATTTTGAAAAAAATGAGGGAAATAGATCTTTACCTAAAGATTACAAAAAAACCTATTAGAAGTCTGTAGTGTTACAATAACATGTTAAAAAAAAATTCGTTCGGAACCCTTTGTACGCGAGTCCGACTCGCACTTGGCCAGTTTTTTAGTTTCGTAAGTACTTTTTTATACTTTTTGTCGAAATGAATGTACTTGTTATGCCGTTTTTTTTTTGTTTGAATATGGCTGTTCTTGAGTTTGAAGTCAAAATCAGGTAGGAAATAACAGATGGCGCTACGTGTACTACGCGCCGTCATATTGATTTGTGTATGTTATAAATAAATAAATGTTAATTTCAAACCAGACTAAAGTAATTACAAGAAGTAATACTTATATTATTGTATATTTACCTATTACATTGGTTCAATTAATTTTGATTTATTCTTAAAATAATGTAATTGATCTCTTATGAATGAATAGACATGTTTATATACATAAAGACAGTACTTAGTTCAATAAACATTCCCAAATTTTGAGAAGTAGCCCTAATGAGTAATAGCCCTAATGAGAAGTAGCCCAAGTGAGAAGTAGCCCAAGAGAAGTAGCCCAAGTGAGAAATAGCCCTAATCAGAAGTAGCCAAAATGAGAAGTGGCCATAATGAGAAGTAGTCCATTAGCGAGTCGGTTGCCAAAATGAGAATTAGCCCTAATGCGCCTAAACCGCGGATCCAGGATTGTCACTTGCAGGGAGGGGGAGGGCTTGGCCCCGCTGAGGGTAGATTTTAACAGTCACAACATTATTTAATTTTATTTCATTTTCTTTCAGAACATAATCACTATCACTACATATTATAAAACAAAGTCCTCCGCCGCATCTGTCTGTTCGCAATAAACTCAAAAACTACTGCACCGATTTTCATGCTGTTTTCACCAATCAATAGAGTGGTTCTCGAGGAAGGTTTTAGTATATAATTTGTCTAGAAAAAAATTAGGGATCTTAAAGAAAATTGCAGCGCGGCGAAGTGCTAGTTCTATATAAAATTGTTAGTAAAGCTTAAAACTGTATTGGTAGGTATCTTATATCCACTTATTCAAGTTATCTATTTATTTAACATTAAAAAAGAGCACCACCAGAATATATGCCGTAACTCTGTACCTTATTCCAGTGAACCACAATAGGACACTCAATCCTTTCCGTTATGGTGTTAAGAAGGCCGTTGGTGCTGCCCCGCACACGACGCATCAAAGAGGCCACTCTCTTGCGCACTATCGCTCTAAAGCAATCGGTGTTGGCACACTATAAAAAACGCCAAAAAAAATGTAGCTTAACGCATAACAAGCCTGCTTGGATTACTTTTCGTAAAATCCTCAAAGACTTCGTAAGGATGTAGACAACTAAAGATATGTCGGCCTTTTAGGGAGAGCTTGAGCCTCTTAGACCCTTTCCCCTGGATCCGCCAATGCATACGGCCGCTATTATTAATTCAGAGCGCTTCCTACATCCAATAAGCAGCGCTATAACTCAGCTAGACAAAATTAAATTTGCAAGCAACCGGTCTCAAAAAGCTAAGGCGTATGCTGGCGGAGGCTTGGTATTTTTGTTAGTGTTTTTGTCAGTAAGGTTTAAAGTTTTAGTAATTAGGTAGGTACTTACTAAAACTTCAAAACCTAACCTAACCTAACTATATGTAGGTACAATAAAAAATTGTATACCCACTTCATTGTACCTACATATAGCTAATCCCTGCCAGTGTCTGTTTCCCGATAGTTACAAACTGGGGTATTTCAGTGAAGAGTGAATAGTTTAGGTATTTCTAGGCAAGCTCAATCATCGACCACATCATCGCTCACCATCATGAGGTCACTCTAGCAACAATAAGAAAGAAATATCCCTGGTGAAAATTGATTTCAACGAATCACAGCAGCTAACCGGCGTTTGACAATTTGTCACATTAGTTAAGCAGCAGTTTTTGCAGTGTCGTTTGAAGCAGACATTTTTCCACTTGCATCAAAATGCACCACTTGCCTATTTCAAGTTGGTCTCTGGAACAGCACCACATTGATTAAGGCTGGAATTCCAGAGCATCAATGGCATATGACCATAGGCAGTGAAGACATTATATACCAACCCCTAAGCAGACCCTACCCGCACGTACCGTCGCTGTATTTAAAAATCTACCTACGCACCTATTACAGAGAATTAAGACAAACACTAGATACTTAGATAGGAGATTTTTACGACACTAACACATTACAAATTTTAAAACCAGTTAGAACCCCGCTGCAAACCGTGCGATCTTAGAATAATGGTCTATTTCGCACACTATCAACACAAAGTAAAATCCAGCCATTATTATAGTTTTATTTGTCCATAAAATAAAATGTCAAAGGCACGAATAAAGTTGGGCGTCATTGAGCTTCATTTTATTTTAATTGGGCTCTTAAACTTTGTTTTAAGGGAGGTCACTTCGGGATGACCTAGTAGGTAGTAGTTGAGAAGATTTAAAACACGGGAAAAAATACGCGTACGAAGTCACGGACTGACTGGTTTAAAGAACGAAGTTGTATTATTAAAGATGTGAGAACTATGTAGGTCGTAGGTATGAGCTAGGTACTTATGTAACTAACTTAAATCCATACCTAAAAGGAAATGCTGGCGGCGAGACTTTGTATGTATAAAATCATATTTCGCAGTTTGGCTCTCGACTGTTTTCTCCTCCAATATTAGACCGATTTAAGAGATATTTCACAAACTGAATAAGAAGGATATATACTGTGTCCCTATGTTTTCTTTTTTGATGATTTATTAACCGTATAAGCACTAGAACTCTCACAAAATGCTCAAAATTGTCCGATAAATCGCTGTCAACAGAGCCCTATTGTACTTTGGCAACTATTAATCAAAAATGGAAAACATAGAGACACAGTATACATCCTTCTTATTCAGTTTGTGAAATATCTTTTATATCGGTCCAATATTGGAGGAGAAAACAGTCGAGAGCCAAACCTCGAATTATGACTTTTTACATGCTTTTTACATACAAAGTCTCGCCGCCCGCATTTCCTCTTATTAACTCTGTATTTTTCCACGTTGAATGGCAATGCTAATTCTCTTTTTGGTCATGCAAAGTATCGATTATCATCATCATATCAGCCGAAAGACGTCCACGGCTGGACATAGGGCCCCCGCCCGTGTCGCCACGTCAACCGGTCCTGTGCGTCTCAAATCCATCGGCTACCCGCGACCCTCTGCAGTTCAATCGATTCTGAAACATTTCTCCGACATTCGTTTCGCCGTTAAACGGTTCACCGACAGAACGATTCACTTTTCATGTTTTCGCCGACAGAACATTTCAATGACGAATGATTCGCCGACAGAACGATTCACTTTTGAAAATTTCATCGATAGAACCTTTCACCGGCGAACGATTCGCCGACCCAACTGTTCATCTGCCCCTGGGGTATAAAACATAAGTATTCGACATGTTTCCGTTTATTTATTTTTTTAATACACACAAAATACAATATAAAACTAATAAATGTTAAAGTGTAACAGTGTATAATTAGTTATAAGTACAAATTAATGAAGGAGTGTTAATGTCGAGACTCACCGACCCTACAGTCAAACCATTACTACGGTTTTGCGGAGCTTAGTTTATAAATTATGTTAGCCATATGTGAAAAAAAAAAACACCGGTAGCACTCCGGGAGTGCCGGCAGAAGTGAAAACTTTAGTATTAACGTTGTGTTTAATTATAAGTACAAAAATACTATCATTTATGAGGTAGAATACAATGTTTATTTATTGCGCTATCGTACACAAATATGACAATTTACATGTTATTATTCATAATATTATATCGTTATTTATTTATATATTACATTAATTTTTATCTCTTAGAAAAATCAACTTTCATCCATAATTTCGTAATTCCGTAATTTCGTATCCTTGGATACGCGTGGCACGCTGTACATAAACACAGACGGACATTCGCGCAAGCGCCCTGTGCCGCCTAAGCGGAGCAGCACACTCAGGCACGGTAGAAAGAGTGGGAGATACTAGTTCCTCTCCCTTCCCCTCGATCTTACGCTTTTTCGATCAGCATCACGTGACCCTGACGCGAGTCCGTCTTACGCTTTTTCGATCAGCATCACGTGACCCTGACGCGAGTCCGTCTTACGCTTTTTCGATCAGGTCACGTGTCCTGACGCGAGTTTAAGATTTTATACCCATTACAGAAAAAGTGCTCAACGCCGCTAAAGAAGTTTTCACTTCAAATATATTAATAATAATAATAAAATTAAACTTTGCAGTCATAGTTGGTCCACCTTGTGTCGACCGGTCAGTGAGATATTATGTCCTTGAATAGGAGACGCGCACTCGGATCCCATGACTCAAGTGTTTCGACCCGGCTCAAAACTGTGATTACCAATAAGGTCACAGTGATGGTACTTGGAACCAGCAGTGAATGTGGTGGCGCAAGGATGTCGACACAATGTTGCGTCGCACACCAGAGAACTACCCACCTTACTCGCCACCAACGTCATAGGTACTCCTCCTATCCTGGTCTCTTCCTATCGTGCATCGACACTTACTAAGCCGTTAGGTTCTAATATTGCAGGTACCTACGTCTTGGGTGACAAAATCCTGTAGGTTGGTCGTTCAGCTCCATAAAGTTCTGAGTGGAACTACACGGTAACTGAAACTAGACTCAACTCTGTGTGCCTCAAAAGTCCTCAGACATTAACCTACACGGTTCTCATAATCAATCTACAATCGATGTTAACGATTGTGAAATTGTACTAGATAATCTGTACGAATTTTTTTCGAAAAACACCGTGGCCCTGGAACGTAAAGGGCATTTAGAAGGAACACGGATGGGTTTTAGTCAGTAAGAGTCTTCCACTCCCTTCCGCTTCGCCCAGCGCGGAAGGAGTCATTAAAAAGGTTCCTATATTTATGTAGACAGTACACAGGTTACCCAAATACTTTTTTAAAATACTTTGCTAAATAAAATTACGGCGAAACCGCGGTTCTCCATTAATGGACAAAACCAGCCATTTTATCAACTAAAAACCAAATTACATTGCATTTGACACGGTGGTTACCTCCATGAAAACGACGAAATTGTATCAAAACTAATTGGTAAATCAAAATTCTATGAATTCGGCGCTAAAATTGCCAGGATTATATCCTATTGAATTATGAATACAAAACGTGTCGGTGACTAGTAGGTACTCTGATGAATGGAATTGTAATTAGGTAATGTAAACTATGAATTTCGCTTTGCAAATATTGGTTCCGAAACCATTTTAAATGGATGAGGGTTTTGTAATCAAAATAGCAACCCAAATGCGCAACTCATGCAGAATCACAATCCTGAAGGGGATTCACCATTGTTTAATTATTTTGCTTGGAAAAATTACGTACCAAATAGCAATGTATCCTTGATAAAAAGTCTATTGGCCGTCAATTCTATCTTTTTTTTTTCATAAAATATTTGTTTATAACTACTTAAACGTATTTTCTGCTTTATCAAATCAACTAGCTGACCCGCGCAACTTTGTCTGCGTCACAATTTTCAATACTGCTCCGCTCCTATTGGTCTTAGCGTGATGATATATAGCCTATAGCCTTCCTCGATAAATGGGCTATCCAACACTGAAAGAATTTTTCAAATCGGACCAGTAGTTCCTGAGATTAGCGCGTTCAAGCAAACAAACTAACTCTTCAGCTTTATATATTAGTACTAGCTGACCCGCGCAACGTCGTCTGCGTCACAATTTTCATTACTGCTCCGCTACTATTGGTCTTAGCGTGATGATATATAGCCTATAGCCTTCCTCGATAAATGGGCTATCCAACACTGAAAGAATTTTTCAAATCGGACCAGTAGTTCCTGAGATTAGCGCGTTCAAGCAAACAAACAAACTCTTCAGCTTTATATATATTAGTATAGATATAGATAAAAAATCTCAGGTGTGGCTCTTGACGACTTTTTGGTAAAAGTGGACCAAGGAGTCTTCCTGTTTTTTTTTTTAAATACCTGACTTAAAATGTAGGTACATGTGTACGACACAAAAATTTTTTTGGTACTGTTAATGACGGATCAAATGGAATTTTTCAAAAAACTAACCCTCGTATATAAGTATGTGAATCGGGCTGGTTTCCGCAACTCCACGACTAAGCGCGTATTTTGCGTGCTCCTTAATTTTTCAGAAAACTAAATACCCTTTTATTTTTTCAAGTAGGTACATACTTACTTAAATAGGTACATACAATGCAAAATGCATTGTGTCATTATCATCTTTGATTTATTGAATGAACAACTTACAAACATAGAAATCAATCGTTTTAAATGTATGCTTACATAAAGTACTTAATTATGTAAGCATAGATTTAGAGAAGCATTTTGCATTTTTTTTTGTTTTTGGAACATAAAATGCCTCTTTTTAGCCTAATGCTGTCCACGCACAGTAACTTATTAACTATTTACTATAGAGTACACATACTTAAAGCTGGGCGTATCATACGCCTGCGATGCTGAATCACGTTCAGAACGCGTAGTTTCACGTCGATTTCAATTTCTCTCTCCTAAATTAAACAATTTAAAGAAAATAACAGTCATTTTAGATATAATTGTGACCTAAAAAACGACAGAGTCAAATAAGAAAATGCATGTAAAGAATAATCTTCAAATAATTATGAAATATAGAAAATTATTTCTTAGAGTATTTATACCTTGTTTCCATAGAAATAATAATAAGATAATACAGAGACAAATGAGCAAAGTCATGAGTCCAACACTATTAAGTTATAAATACGCCTAGATCATAACTGTTTGGCCTCTGGACCGCTCATGACAGACATTTCTCTATGGTACTGCATTTGGATTGGCCCTGCTGAGACTAAAAAAAGACACAACTTCTATCCAAAGTTAGTAATAACTATAGATTTTATTTTATATTTTTATATTGCAAGCATTGGGGAAGGCTTATGTCCAGCAGTGGACGTCTTTCCAATGCCCATTATTCTGCCAATGTCGACACTTATTTGGTAAAGTATGTATGTATATAATCTAATACCTTTAAACGAGCAATTCTTGTATCTATGTATACATATCGTATTATATCTATGATATACAGGGTGGCCAGAACATTGACGTCCAAAAATAAAATTTATGTCCCTCGTGTCATAGGGTATCCGAATCACCCCCATGTATATTCCGCGACTTTTCATAATTTTCGACATATGATTTTTTTTCTGAATTTTTGAGAACTATCAACCTGACCAATTTAAAACATTTCTTAAAATAAAAGTGGAAGATTTTGTCAAGATTTCTTTTTAGCAACTGAATCTTCATGAGTTGTACTTTTATGCATAAAATTATCAGCTTCGTAACTGTGTTGGTAGTTAAGAAAATTTTGGTCAAAAGTGAAAAATTTACGTTCAGTAAATTATGACCTAAATTTTCAACTTGAAATTAAAAATCTAAACAAGTGACTTCATGGTTCCTAAATAGCTTTCGAAAATGCGTCAGAGTTTCAGCTTTCATAATCATTAAAAAAAAGGACTTTATAGAGCTACTTTGGCTGAAATCGGCCTCCATCAGTTTAAAAGTAATTTTTTGGCCATTTTAACATAGTTACCACACGTGAGCGATTGAAAATCTACATGAAATGAGAGCTTTAACGTTTCAACATCGTTTCAGTGTAAACTTGTGGTCTGGTATCCTCAATACGAACTAATTGGTCCATTTGAACTGCCATCCAGATTTAATGGCGAAACCTACATAAAATTCTACGGAATACGAACTTCCATTGTTGCTGGAAGATTGAGTCTCGAACTTAGACGAACAATGGTGTCACAAAACTAAACTTTTTACAAAAAAAATACAAACAGTTACGAAGCTGATAATTTTATGCATAAAAGTACAACTCATGAAGATTCAGTTACAAAAAAGAGATCTCGACAAAGACTTTCTACTTTTATTTTTAGAAATGTTTTAAATTGGTCAGGTTGATAATTCTCAAAAATTCAGAAAAAAATTCATAGGTCGAAAACTATGAAGTCGCGGAACATACATGGGGGTGATTCAGATACCCCTCGATACGAGGGACCTAAATTTTATTTGTGGACATCAATGTTCTGGCCACCCTGTATATTTAATCTGAATCTCTGAAATGTCTCCAACGATTTTCATGAAATTTAGTATGCAGGGTTTCGGGAGCGATACATCGATCTAGCTAGGTTTCATTTTGGAAAATGTTGGAAAATGTCGTAAAAAAGGCCGAGCGAAACTCGGTCATCCAGTAACTTCATGTTAATAATGATAAAAACTTACATGAAATTTTGCACACATGTTTAGAATCTAGTATAGACTAACATAACTGTCATTACAACAACTGTGCAATTATGATAAAGAAATATTATCAGAATTGCAGTTTTTCTAGATGTATGGGACGAATTGATAACATCAATCATCATTTTTGGAAGTTGGTTAAAAAAGTAACGTAAGATTTCTTGTTTGAGCCTCAACTTCCAACATCATACTTTGTTAAATTCTTATACTTTAACTGACAGTAAGCAGTTAAAATTACACATAAAATTATGAAAATTCTATAATTGTAATCATTTCATGGGCTTTTTTTTTATTAGATGTGTTATACCATTTGCGTTCCATTTCCATAGGTCTAGCTTGACTTTTAAAATAATCATTGGCTAATATTAGGATACCTGTTTCCCTTACAAATTAATTTTACTAGTGTAATTTTTTTTTTTTTAAAAGATTAATAATGATTTTAAATTTTAAAATGCCAAGTATCTGATTGGTAGATCCAAACTCATATTTCTATAGAATAGCCCGTTCATTCCCACTCTAGGTGTATAATATCTACGCAGTACTTCTCTGACTTCAGCTACTGTTATGGCTGGTACGCCTTCATACCCCGACTTGATGTACACTGCATTATTCAAGCTGACCGGGTTACAGAAATGCCCCCCTTCAAACTTGCTGAATGGGTCTCCGCTCTTCTTCTTAGCATCCTGTCGCACTAAGAAGACACCATCTACAATCTCCGCAACAGTTTCATAAGCATTGAAGCACAACACTTCTAATGCTGCTTGGGTAATCTTGAATTCTTTCACGGGGTTCAGCCAGCGTTCAAGCTTGACAAAGCCCTTGCCAATACCATAACCAGAACGGAAGGATGTGCATCTAGCTTTATGATATGCTTCGTACTTCTCAAAGGTCATCGATTCTGTAATTTTAGCGGCTCGTACTTTGCGTATATGGTCTATGGAATCAAACTTAATTTGACTTACTTCATCATACTCGTCAAATTCCTTGATGCAGTCAATGTGGGTCCTTCGCTTCCTGATTGTAGGATCTTTTTCATCTTCCATGATCCCTGAGATCAATGACTCGGGAGACGAGCCGAACTTCAAAACACATTTTTTGTCAATTTGATCCAATTTTAATTGATAATCATGCAGACGTTTTAGTTTTTTGATGTTCTTTCTCATTAAAAAAATTATATCGTAGTTCGTTATTCCTCTGCCACCTCTTGAGATGCAGTTCTGATGGGCCTCTTGTATCATGAACTTTAGTTGTTGTTGAACAATGCTTTCGACTAAAACAACAGTGGCCGCATTTGGGTTCGGGTTATCTCCAAAACCGTGCATCATGCCAGATATCTCTTTCTGAAAGTTTGTCGACTCTGCGCCGTCCATGTTGAAGTAATTCGCCATGGTTAAAGCTTTCTACCCTCACGAAACGAAAATGAAAATAATACACCCTAAGAAACCAAAGCTGTTTACCAACTGTCAATTTGACAGTCAGTCGGCAAAGCTTTCAAACAATATTTTCAGATTCGTTTAGTTATCTGTTGAATTTTTTTTTTTTATTAAAAATCAAAAAAAGAAAAGGAAAAGGCGAGAGATTGATTCAGATGATTAAAAATCATGAACGTGCAAAAAAAAATTAATAAATGAATATTTGAATAAATAAGACAATTAGCTGACTAACGAACTATATTTTTAATGATTCACAATCAAAAATCAAACCCTATATTATTTTTTAGACTTGTATTTCCTTTAAACAATGTCCCTACTTGCTCAGTACTAACTAAACGTTAGAATCAGCTGATTTTCAAAATATCAAATCAACTGTCAGTGTCAAATTGTTGAATCGAAACACTGTGGAGATATTTTGTTGACTGAAAAATTGGCAAAAATCAATTGACTATAGCGGCTGTGTACATATCGTGACCTCACTGATTGCTTCACATTATTACCACAAGCACTTCAAGGCCTTCTGAATACGTAAAAACAAATTAACCTTAAAATTATGAGTGTAAGAAGTTTATTTTTAACCCATACGATTAAACAAACTTTATTTCGACAAATTCGTCTTGCATCATGTTGGTCTTGCGGCAAAGATGTTCAAAGGAAGGAGCCTGGTTTATTCTGTGGAAGCTGCAATGCCCTACAGCAACCAACCAAGGGAGATAATTATTTCAAAGTAATGGGAGTCAGTGAGTCCTACGACTTGGATGAAACGGAACTAGCAAATAAGTATAAGGAATTACAGAAGTACTTACATCCTGATAAGTTTGCTAACAGGTGATTATTCATTTCTTTATTTATCATCATCATCTGCCTAGCCTTTTCCCAACTACATTGGGAACACAACCAACTTCTTTATTTCTTTCACAATTTCTTTATTACTGAACTATATTTAACATTTTATAACAAGTACATATGTTTATTATCCAATCAACATAAACAATGGAAATTTCCAGCTGTCAAAACCATAGTAAAATTTTAAGAAAAATGGCTTTAATTTTTGTTTGATTCAATACAAATTCAGTACTTTAAATGTTTCAGGGAGAAGAAGGAACAAGAAATCTCAGAGAAATACTCATCACTAGTGAATGAGGCATACAAAACATTATTGGAACCATTGACCAGAGGTAAGAAACCAGAAGTTATTATCATCCCAACAAATCTATTAGCATAAATTTAGAAGTGAGATGTTATAAGCTATGTTAAGCAGGGCCGTCTTTTATCTATTAAAGGCCCTGGGTACAGTAGGCAGATTAGGATTATGGGGCCCCTATGAAAAGGTAAACAAAGCCATAGACAAAGGTCTAAGGACTATTTTGCTCAAACAGCCAAAAAAGACGACAAAGTTGTAGATTTTTTTGACTGCTTCATTAAATGGAAAGGTAATTTTAATTTTATCGAGAACGAAAAACCTTTAAGCATTTACAAGTTAGTACTAATCTATAGATGTTTATCGAAGAGCTACCCTGCCTAGTTTTGAGATACTTATGCAAATTTGATAATTTTCAAATGTTCAAAGTCTATGTCTGTCTTACACGCTTTTGCACATCACTCGCAGGGCCCTGGGCACCTGAAGCCTTACCCAGAGGGCCCTGATGTTAAGGATAATACAAATTAAATAACATTGACACTATGAGAGCCAGCCAATATTGCATGTAAATGAACCTTCTATAGGCCCTTGGCTCAGTTAAACAAGTAACCTATAGAAGCATAGTGAAGAACAGACTGTCGCTGTAGGCCAGCACTTAAAATATATATATGTATATAGAAAACCCCAAAATGTCAAACGAAAAGCAAAAAAAAGTCTGTATGCTCACCATTGACTCCCGCTAATCTGTAGTTGATGACTGTCAAAAGACAAAGGGCTTTTTGCAAGACACTTGATATAATTTTCAGTTTTCACCCTTTTACTGTTTTGTTTTTACTCTCAAAATACATAATATTCTTAGTTATCTCTTTTCAATCCATTGATTACCCTATGCAAAAGCATTAAACACATGCTCACAACACTCACACTATATGCTATCTGTTTTAAATTATTTTTTCTTTTTAGTCGGATATACTATGTAAATGTAACATGCAAATATTGTTATTATTGGTCATAATTTCTGGAAAGTCAAATGCTTCCCGAAATTTTATTCTTGGGATAATAATAAAATACACTTCAAATTGTAACAAATTTTAAGATAAATAAATTATTAAATTTTTCTTCCTGGTAAGGTGCCGAAGTTATTCAATAGGCCATCATAAATACCCCTGAGCAACCTTCTTTATACCTCATTTACACATTCGTGCGAATCGCGAGGCGAATGGCGAGGCGAATGGCGAGGCGAATAACGAACACGCATATGTAAACAGTCCGCTCGCTATTCGCCTCGTGCTTCGCCTCGCGATTCGAGCGCTCACGTTGGGAGCAGTTTTTCGGACGCGAATCAAAGGGCACGAAAAGCGAACACGAACTTACTGTTCACACATTCGCCTGCATTCAGTTGACAGCTAGCGGCCGACCCAACAGGACGTGTAGAAAAAATGGAGTGAAGTCCGAATTTTAGAATAGGGAATAGGTATGCACAAAAAAATATCTATTATCTGTACAGTTTCACAAATATAATACTAAAAGTGAAAATAGAATCAAAATTGCTCGAAAAACAAACGAGATATAATTATTTTAAACAAATATATCTGTCCCTCTCGCGAAAACGCTGTTTTCTATGGCAGCTGTATAGGCGCCAAGACATTGGACGTCACAATTCATATCGGACTTTTCTTTCCAATTTGTAAACTTTGAAGCTTTATAACTTCATCGCTGATGAAGGTATCTAAAAAATAATTTCATAATTGTTTATTAGAGCTAATAAGTATTTCATTTAGCAAATAAAAAAATCGCATGCATATTCCCTATTCCTAGAACTGTATCAAAAGGAAGAACTTATTTGGAACCCAAAACATCAAAACCATAAAAACAGGCAAAAGATAAACGATGCTTGGAACCGCATTTCAACAAGTATGGGATTGCCAGTCGGTAACTTAAAATTAAAGAAAAATTCACTAATGGCCTGATTTCGTACACATCTTCGAAAGAAGAAATCGTCATTAAAAATCGGGTATGGGACCAGAAGATGTTTATGAACCTATATGATTCGCGTTCAAATTGATGGAAGATTTATTTTACTTTTTTACTCAGGATATCTAAGAAATTGTAACGCGCATGCCGCAATTATTTCCACGTCCTCCGTGTTTGTGTGCGAATATCAAAATAACTTACCCCACGAATGTGTGAATAGTAGTTCGCGACGGCACTCGTATACGAATGTTTCGTCGAATGACGAGGCGAATAGCGAACACGATTGTGTAAATGCGGCATTGGAAAATTATAACGTCTCGCGGAAATTCGTTTGTCTTTTCGCGGTCACGCACGATTACTGGAGGTTAGCGGGAATCGCTGAGGAGATATTCTCACTATTGCTGCGCAGGGCACGTTCGTTTGCGGACTTGCTAACGCCATGCTACACTTGTTTTTAAATATGCAACCTTTACATAGTAGTGAGTGAAACTCTGCGATAACAAACAACATCTATGTTTTCAGGAATTTACATGCTGCAACTACGAGGCAAGGATATTCCAGAAAAAACAGAAGTAGACCAAGAGTTCCTGATGAAAATAATGGAGAAAAATGAAGAAGTAGAAAATGCGGAAACAGAAAAAGAAATAATGGAATTAAATACCGAGAATAAGGCACATATCAAAAGTTTACAAAAGCAAGTTTCTAAAGCCTTTTTCGATGGGGACATGAAGAGAGTAATAAAATTATTAGGCATCATGAAATATTATACAAGCATAGATACCCAAATACAGTCGTCTATACGAAGCAAAGGAATCATACGATGAGGTACAGTTTGCTCAGTATATCTTGTTCTGTTGGGATGGCGCTGCCTCCAAAGACAAATTTCAAATTCAGTATATTTTAATTAAGTTCCGTTTTCCGATTATGTCAAGATATAATGGTTCTTAAACACTAGGTTTTCATAGTGATAGTATGTTTGTTTGTATATATAGTTTTTGTTAATACCCAATTAATGTGATTAATTAGGTACCTATTAAAGTTTAAGAGATATGAGAAAATTATACAATTTATTATTGTAATCTTTATAATTCTTTTTTTATTGGGACAAGCCCGCCACACATTCCCAGCCACTGCAACTACTGAAAGCCAGAATCAACAGTGGCAACCACCAGACAAACACAAACGCCGAGCCAATGAAGCCCGACGAGTCCCGGAGAAATGATTCAACTGTCTTCGATCCCGCAACGAAATCAGAAAAGTACAGCGGAGGAGTAGGAAAAATATATATATATAATTTCCACTTCCCTCCTTATCAAGCAGCAGACAGAATAAAACTAGGCCAATAGGCACCAAGGGAAATAATAATCTTTATGATTGTTTGATTTCTCAGTACGTGCATTACTTCTCCCTTAGGGGACCTTATTGCCTTCCTTATTTAACACTAGCTTCTGCCAGCAGCTTCGCCCGCGTGGTCCCTAGGGAACATACTCCCGGGATAAAAAGTAGTCTATGTCCTTTCTCAGGCTCTAGACTATCTCTGTACCAAATTTCATTTAAATCGGTTCAGTAGTTTTGGCGTGAAAGCGCGACAGACAGACAGAGTTACTTTCGCATTTATAATACTAGTAAGGATTATTTTCATAAATCTCACATCACTCCTGTGTTTCTTGACGGATTAGGCAGAGGTGTACCAAAGTAAACAGTATATAGTGAGGTGTACTTCCTATAGTATATAATTATAACCTCATTTGGCAAGAATTTTCTTTAGCTTCACATACCTACTGTAGTGGTAAAAAGAAAGATTTATTAGGCGCCCATTACATGCTCATGCAAAGCAAACGTCACTGAATTCCAAAAACCATGATAAATGTCGATTGAATATATACGCTCTCTTAAATACGCGACGATTAACACGTACAAAGCCCTTATCAAGTTATCAACGAGTCCCAAACTAGGTGCAACCTGTGTCTTGGTGACCCAGCAGGTTTTTGTGAGATGTCTGCGAGTTTGACAGTGGTCATGATTCCATAGACCTTACGTATAGGGGGTGACTTCTATTCACTGGCGATCTTTCGGGGGGGGGGGGGGGTGATTTTCACTTTTGAATATGATAACTATGGGACATTGAAGAAGTAAGAAAATCAACTGTTTCTATTCTATCGAGTTTTGCACACACGAATTAACCTACTGAACAGCAGATCTTTTTGATATCGTAGAGTGGATTCCGTAGTTTCACGCCAGTATAAAACGTAACCTTACAACAAGGCATTATACAGGGTTATTTGTAAAACACCAACAACCTTTCAGGCAGTGAAAGTACACATGATTATAAACAACTTTTACTTTGAGACTATTCTGAAAACTCGAAAAAAATATCAGCTGTTTCGAATACATTTTCATTGGCTAACTATTACATTTTGTATGAAACAGCTTCGTTGTTTATAATCATGTGTACTTTCACTGCCTGAAAGGTTGTTGGTGTTTTACAAATAACCCTGTATATCAGTTAACTTTAGGTGAAAAAGGCTATAATTTGCCAATTATCTTCAGTTCTCTTGTAATATGCAGAGAGTTTATTGCCATAAATCGGGTACATATCCTTTACAAAGACTCCAGGCTGTAGCTTTTAGAGTCTTGAATCTAGACTATCCTCGACACGTCTATGCTGTTGGGGCTTTTCTCATCTCGTCACATTGAATCTGATGTTCCCTGCTTCCCGAGCCCTTCAAATGAAAATGGTATCATTTCCTACTTTAGAAATTGGTTAACATCTAGAGTTTGTTTGTTTGTTTGTTTGCTTGAACGCGCTAATCTCAGGAACTACTGGTCCGATTTGAAAAATTCTTTCAGTGTTAGATAGCCCATTTATCGAGGAAGGCTATAGGCTATATATCATCACGCGAAGACTAAAAGGCGCGGAGCAGTAATGAAAATTGTGACGCAGACGAAGTTGTGCGGGTCAGCTAGTCTATACTAATATATCAAGCTGAAGAGTTTGTTTGTTTGCTTGAACGCGCTAATCTCAGGAACTACTGGTCTGATTTCAAAAATTCTTTCAGTGTTAGATAGCCCATTTATCGAGGAAGGCTATAGGCTATATATTATTACGCCAAGACCAATAGGAGCGGAGTAGTCATGAAAATTGTGACGCAAACGAATTTGCGCGTGTCAACTAGTTTTACATATTCTTTCGCAAACTCGAACATTGCATTGAACTATGCTAAATGTAGGTTTTACAGAAACCCAATTACTTATTTAACAAACATAATCCTTAAAATTTGCCGTATAAAAAGCCAGCATCTATCTTAACTCATTACAAACACATTTGAACAAAAAAAAAAACACCGTTACGTTTAACTATCATTTAAAAATCAATTAACAAAGATAATTATAAGATGGTCGTATCACTTTTTGCTACGATTCCACTATGGTCTATCTTTAAGAGACTAAAACAAATTGTTTAATGATTAATTTTCTTGTAGAGTTTCTACCGTTTACTCTCCAAATGATTGATGGTCATAATATATCGCGAGACACTATTTGCATTTCACATGTAATGCGAAACGATCTTGATACTTGGCTTTCTTTTCCGAACTTTTGTAGGTTCGTATTTGTGAATTTGAAGGTGCAGCGTTAGAAGGCCTCCCACAATGTCCAATGATGACCTAGTAAAGAACCCGGGAATCTGCTGGATGTGAGAAGCACTGAACTTATCGAAGTGGCGCAGCTTAACTTTCGTCCAGCTGAAGACATCTTTACGTTGAACTTCTGATGGTGGCTATGGCTAAAAAGTCTCAAAATATCCAGGCGTTATACTATCATCATCGTCATATCAGCCGAAAGACGTCCACTGCTAGACATAAGCCTCCCCCAAGATAAGGTTTACCATAATCGCCACGCTTGGCAGGCGGGTTGGCGATCGCAGTGTATGGTGTTGAGTTTTACAGAGAACGCTGCTGCCCATTCTCTGGCGAGTCCCTTAGTCGCCTCTTACGACACCCACGGGAAGTGATGGGATGGTATTATTCTTTTACGGCACCATACGGCACCGGCCGACATCATACGGCTTATACTATGCTTCTGACTTAATACTATTTTTAACTTAATGTAAATTAAAGGCAGCTTAGCGTACCAGGTAAAACATCCCTGACGCGCGTTGTCGATAGTTAGTAGGTGGAAAGTTTGGAATTCCTTTTTATTAAAGTATCAAGATCACTGATCGTAGTATACAATAAGCTCGCCATAATTCATGTTCAGTGCCTCCGAGAGTATCACATCGACTCGTGTTTGCATCGGATCAGCATGTAATAGTGGTTCTAGATATTAGCAAAGTGACACTGTGTCTAAAGTATCAAAATATTTCGAAGATGCGTTGTTGTATTGTCGTATTAGTGGGCCTGTGCTTTTTACAAGGTGAGTGAAGAATTCTTTATATTTTGCGATGTGCTTTTGCTTGCTGATTCACCTACGCCGGGGATCGCGAGAACTTATTTGGCTTCCGTAATCCCCGGCTGGACCTACCTACTACCTAATTCAAGCTTATGTAGGTTGACTAAAAAGAGATTTGCAGTAAGTAAGTATTCGAAATTCACTTATTGAGCCTTGTAGATACTATTTACTAGCGGTCCCAACTGATGTCCTGCCCGAACGTTGGCTTTTCGTCTGGGTGAAGCAATAATTAGAACCGGGTTCAATTGTGATTGTATCCTGTTCCACTCAAACACAAAAAAATACTCATCAAAATCTGTCCAGACGTTTAGGAGAAGTTAAGTGACACACGTACAGACGAATCTATACTAATATATAAAGCTGAAGAGTTTGTTTGTTTGTTTGCTTGAACGCGCTAATCTCAGGAACTACTTGTCCGATTTGAAACATTCTTTCAGTGTTAGATAGCCCATTTATCGAGGAAGGCTATATATCATCACGCTAGGACCAATAGGAGCGGAGCAGACGAAGTTGCGCAAATCAACTAGTCTATCATAAATGAATAGCACACGCAGATAATCTCAAAGACTTTTACTTTCAGAAGAAAGCTTACGGCGTTCTCGATTTACTGCTAAAGCAAACTGAAATTATTATTAATTAACGACTTGTAAACTCGTGTCTGTATGTGTGTCATTTTATCAACTAAGTAATAGCTTAGGAGTAGCTTGACCTTGATAGTGCCGCTTTTAATTCTTCATATTGCACCTACCACTATTCTCTACATCACCTAAAAGTTGACTGGTAGAGAATGCCTATGGCATTAAGTCCGCCTATGTACATTTGTGTGCTGAAGTGTTAAATAAAGTAAATAAATAGTGGGTCTAATAATAATGGAATGGAATTAAACTAACTGCACAACTTTTTAAAACATAATTAATAAGCTTGGGTACCTAAATATTATAAGTAGGATTTACCTGTCTGCTCCGTTGGTCTCGCGGTTGCAAGCACGGCTGCCGAACGCGCGGTTCCGGGTTCAATTCCCAGGTCGGGCAAAAAGTGTTTTGGGAATTTCTCTGTGACAGCTCGGAGCTTGGAAGTTGGTGGTGTGACCCCCCGTGCACTCTCTGCACGTTAAGCCGTTGGTCCTGCGACTGATCTCTCTCCGGACGTGTCGGGTTGCTGTCCCATTGGGATATGAGAGTGATGAAAGAGGGAGTGCAGCTGTGTTTAAGCAGTCACGCCTGCACTATCCTCACTGTACCACCTGCACTAGTCTCCGTTAAGATTGGCCGCAATGGCCGAAATCGGTCAGGAGGGAGGACTATATATATATATTATAACTAGCTGATCCGCGCAACTTCGTTTGCGTTTTCACATTTTTCATTACTGCTCCGCTCCTATTGGTCTTAGCGTGATGATATAATAGCCTATAGCCTTCCTCTATAATTGTGCTATCTAACACTGAAAGAATTTTTCAAATCGGACCAGTAGTTCCTGCGATTAGCACGTTCAAACAAACAAACTCTTCAGCTTTAAATATTAGTATAAATAGATAGATTAAGATTTATGATACTTAGTACAAACTGCTGAAGAACAACTTTATCTATGAGTCAAGCAGTGCACTCTACATTTGTAAAAGTGACAACTATTCTTTAGCCATCCTTTTTTCAGTGCATTCTTAAGATCCTCAACTTTTTTCAGCAACCGCCCAATACTACAACTACAACATACTAACACGAGTGATCCAAGGCATTCCGACGAACATAGACCGCTACCCCATACTAGCTCAACTCCTGCTGGACGCGTGGGGGACCCAGGAGTTCGTACAGCATTGTGCAGGAATCATTCTGACGTCACGACATGTGCTGTCAGCGGCACACTGCTTTCAATATAATGAAAATACTGGCAGAAAGTAAGATATTTTTCTTGAGATTTTTCTATCCTAACCTATCAGCATAAATCATCCATTGAAAGGAGCTGATGGAATTCTTTGACGTTATGACTCCCAGGACAGGATCGGTCTTTGTGGTGACGCTTGGAGGAGGCCTATGTCCAGCAGTGGACGTCTTTCGGCTGATATAATGATGATGACTCCCAGCGTTCTTCGACTATTGTTTTCTGTTTCAAAATAGGTAATCAGCGGTCGCAAATTTGAAAACCTAATAGGATCTAAACGGCAAATGCAACCCGAAACATTCAAAGACGCTCTGAGACATACTTATTCCCCACTTGTTTATAAATTCTTCGTCTTTAATTCACAGTTACACTCACCCAAAATACTGGAAGATTCGAGTTGGTTCAACATACCGCAGTGGAGGAGGAGTGCTCCACAATATAAAAACCTTAATACCGCATAAAGGTTTCGACAATTACTTCTACACGCACGACATTGCCATCGTTGTGGTTTCAAGACAGTTTTCTTTTAACAGCAATGTGAGGCAAGGAACGATTATAAAGCAAGGCGTAGAGATCAAGACTGATTCTCTCTGTACTCTGGTTGGATGGGGAGTTTTGGAGGTTCGTATATTTTCGTACCATTCACAATAATTGATGAACCACGAAGCGCTCTTTAGGACTATCCCAAAGAACGCTTCGTATAAGTTATGTCCCCTTTAATTTCCTTCCCCTGTTATAATTTCCTGAAGATTAAAAAAATCAGCCCTTAAGTATTACAAAACCCATGCTGGAAGCGATCGTAAAACCGCCATTTTAAATTTGAATCACTATTAGTCAATTACTACAAGGACTAACACAAGAGGAACCGGTCAATTTTACTTGGAGCTCATCCGTCAACAGAATGAGAAGACTGCGTGAAACATAATTTAATTATTATTTCTACTATAGGGAAATAGCTTAACGCAGCCAGATAGCAGCAACGGTACTGTCAATGCCGGAGTAGTCCCCGAGCGTCAGGTTTGTTCAACCAGGTCAACTACGCCTAAGCTTTGAAGCTAGACTTTTTTTGACCACCATGGTACTTAATTAGAAAATAATGCTTCTGCAAAAAGCATCGTGGGCTTATGAAAAATACTTACCACCAGTCTTAGTACTCTAAAAAACTGTTTTACATCATCCATAACTTGACTTACATCATTCAAAAAGTCAAGCGCCTAGAAGTCTGTACATCCTTTTAACAATGACTGGTTTTTAATAATAAAAATGTTTGTTGCAGCCGGACGGCCCTCAGCCCGAACAACTACAACACACAAACCTATACACAATAGACCAAAAGATATGTGCCATGCGATACAACACGATTGGAGCCGTCATTCAAGACTCCATGATGTGCGCAGGTCGCGTGGATACCGGGGGCCCTGATGGATGCTTCGGAGATTCTGGGGGACCTCTGTTATACAAAGGCCTGGTAGTAGGCATCGTATCTTTCGGGTATTCGTGTGGACATCGCTACTTTCCCGGTGTTTACACCAAAGTGTCGCATTACACCAACTGGGTTTTAAAAACTGTTCAAACTAATAAATGAGTATTTTCTATTTTAACTTGTGTGTTTATAAAGAATACTTTCCTGAAACTACCAACTAAAGTAGTGGATCTATGTACCTACTATCTATTTGTAGTAAGTGGCACTAACGCCTGAAAAATAACAAGTGTAATCACGCTCGTGAAAGATACTAAACGAAGAAAATCATTGTGAAATTCTGGGTTTTGTTCTTTGCGTTGCTTTTTTTTTCATTAACACTGAGCGCACTGTAACCGCTACCAAAAATTAAGGCGACTGTAGAAAAAAAAATAAGATGTGTCCTGTCGTTGGAATATAGCAACACCGATCCGACACCACAACCAGCTGTCACTGTCACACACTGTCACATTGCTTTAATTTCAAACAGGCGATCGATTTTTCCGTCATCAAATAAATTTCAACGTAAATACGTTGTATTTCATCGAATCATCAATCTAAAAAAAATATAATGAGCAAAAAAGGTGTTGTATCATTTGTGAAAGACTTTTACTACGACCCTTTCAAGTGGTGAGTAAAATAAACCAAGTGTATAACCTCTTTTACAAATGTGGTATTCCGCGCTGTTTTGCTTTGCAACAATTAAAATTACGTAGATTCCGTTTCCAAAGTTAATTACTTCACTATGAAGATTGTAGGGCGTATTTAGTATGTACTTGACGTGAGTATGGTTTTTCGCTTAGTTTTTCCATTAGTTTTATTTATTGATTGAAATATGTATTTGAAAATGCTTTTCGACTCAAATCAACAGCTATTTTATCAATAATACGTTAAAAAGATATAGAACTTGTGATAATTACATAGGTTGTTGTAGTTGTGAGGACGGCCAACCAAGTTATTCCATTATAGAATAGGTGTAGCACCAGTTATGGAAAAAATAACCAATACTTATGCAAGGTCAAAAGTATATGTTGTAGTTACCTCTAACCTAGACTAGAGTCAAGAGCAAACCCATCTCATATAAAGAAGTAGTTATTTGTATTCAAAAAGAGGGAAGTAACTTTTATTACAATTAAAGTTTACCTTGGTCAGGGAAGAAGTCCAAAATTTAATAATTTTGGACTGCTTTTTATGACTGGCTACTGTTGAACATTACTTCATTCACTCACTGCACCTAACATTTACGTTGTGATATTTTCACGGATAAACAGAAGGGCTTATTAGTGTGCTTGAAGTATAGGGATCATGCACGGCGTTGACTATGCCATCTACGCTTCTGTGCTGCCACCCGCGGTTCCTGCACACTCAGTTTAGGGGAACGTGCCAGAAGTAGACTTTGCCATCTAGTGTAGCTATTTCGAATTTTATGCTTGAAATATACTTAACAGTGACATTTTAAACTGCTATGCTACCTATAGTTTCTGCACACTCCCTATTGTTAGAAGTCTGTACATTAATAGTTGCTTTTTAATTAATTATTGTAAGTGGCTCCTGGCCTAACCAAACACAAAATAGGTATGGATAATGGAAATGGAGTTACCTACAAGTGGTGTGTGGCTGTTCTAATGAAATAAATAAAAGACATGAAAAACTTCTCTTTTGTAGACAGTCTTTTTTACTGTAGTAAGGCTTATAAAAGTTTTATAAATGTGAGTAGCCACATCTTAGGTATTAGCAATATGTAGAGTAGATTGGAGTATAGTAGCGGTTACGAGTTGTGAGCACAGATGAGTGCATTAGGGTGGTCTCGCCAATGAACGGTGGGCGAATGAAACTTGCAATTGCAATAGTCAATTAGCATTGACTGACAAACCAATAAAATAAAGCTGTTGTCGTCAAACCAACCAATAGAATGTCCATGACTCGTTCCAGTTATTATTACAGTAGGTCTCTGTTTTCCGTATTTAGACCCTCATTTGGTCCGTTGTGCATAGATCAATATGTCTAATAAATTATTCAATGTGATTAACTATATTTTTAATATCTGTCACAGTGACATATCCTCTAAATTGCTGCTACAAAAACTTAAACATAAAAGTTAATTAGTAACAAAACTTGGACAATATACATAAAATACTTTGTTGTATTACATTAATGTACCCAGTTAATCTATATCAAGTTCAACCATCATAGTTTATCATTTATTGACACATTTATCTGAAAGTGAAGCCGGTCCGCAGTGAATATTTTTTTGCTAACAATACTGTTATGCCACTATTCGGTTAGAAAACAATGTTATACTGTTAGCAAACACGAAAACATGCCACAGTGGACCCGGCTTTATGTAAACATAAAACATGCAAAAATGTAGGGATAGAAAAACCAATTCAATATCTTTAGAAATTTATTTATTTGAGCCAAAATCACATCAATAACTTGTGTGATGTTAACTATCTAACTCATCTGACTAATATCTAATCTAACTAATCACACCAGAATAGCTAAACGGATCCCGATGGGCACAGAGATAGTTTATAGTCTGGAATAGCACATATGCTACTTTTTATCCCAGGAGTATGTTCCCCCTTAAATAATTTTCGACAACTACGCAGGCGAAGCCACTGGCAGAAGCTAGCTATTAATAAAATAGCAAATAAGCTAGTAGATTAGTAAAAGATCAAGGATTCTTAGAAAAAAGTTACAGTAGAGTATTTTATTGAATCCATAAATAAAGACCAATGCCCATTCCTAAAAAATACTAATAAAAGAAGTATCAAAGTCAATACCTATACCAAACCAATATTGCTAACAAACACCAAAGGACACTGACCACAGCACAAAAAAAAAACAACCAATTTATGGTAACTTTATTTTTAATCTGTACCTAATGTTTACTTTTTTTATCTACAGGTCACTGGTGAAGAGCGTGGGTATATTCGCAGTTGGCGTAGTGATCGCGAGCGAATGCTCCGGCTTAGAGATAATGCCCGCGATGCCGCAATAATCTCGTCAATATTTCAGTAAAATCTATTCCCATAAGTTAAAAATGTTAAATTATTTATTGTTCTTTTCGCTCTTCGGAGTCAGTGTTTGTCAACAAAAGAAGCCTAATATCGTGCTGGTACTGACGGATGATCAAGATGTAACGCTGGGCGGTATGGTTAGTACAGTGATAGAGATGTGAAAATAAATGAATTAGGAACATAGTGTTGTTTTATTACGTTTTTCATTTCAGACGCCAATGAGGAGTGTGCAACGGTTTATTGGGAATGAAGGCGTCACTTTCACTAATTCGGTAAGTTTGTGATGATGAATTTGATATAACATACATATACGCGCGTCTTTTTCTTATGAGGGTAGGCAGAAACTGCAGAACGCCAGATCCTTACATATGTATACGATTATGAATGTAAAGGAGTGTCCTTTACGTTCATTATATTATATCTGGACTCACACTTTCGCCCGCGACTTCGTTCGCGCGGTTTTAGTAGGTACTCCAAGAACTGCATCTCCTATCCCTCCCTTTTATATAAAATGTGTGCATTACTCTCAACGTAAGAGCCTATGTTACTCGACAAAGACCTTTGATTATAGGCAAAGGTGTGGGGTTGTTAGACCTTACTATAACAACCTTACCCACACAATAAGAAGAAGGTAGGCAAAGACGTAGAATAGAATATTTATTTTGCGTTTTGTAGCTTCTTTTGGTGTCGAGTCCGTAGTTTTTGAGGTAAATCGTAACAAACAAATAAAAAAAATCAAATCTTTCCTCTTTATAATAGTTTAGATAAAATAGTACAATAATTCGGTCGGTACTTAAATAATATCATTTATTACTGTATTGCACTTAGTTAACTACCATCTTGATAGTCACGTCTTGAGTCTGACCTGAGTAGGTAGTATGGTTGTACGTACTACATAGCTAACTACTAATATACCTACATACGTACTCTGAACAATAGATCGTTATTGCGGAGCTCATTATTACCACGTTACAGTTTACAGGACAACTGTGGTATTTTATTGGCATACCACAGTTATCCTGTAAATATACACGATGTATGTAGGTACATAAGATAACAGCTGTTTTTTTAGGTAAACAAATTACATGAGGACAACAGATACCTACTCAGATAGTAGACACGACCTACCAACTGAACAAGTTTGTTCTGCAATAGATCTTTTATACTTAACTATACAAAAAAACTTTTTACAAAAATATATAACCGAATTCCAAACAAAACGCTACAAAGAATAAAATAAACTTAATTTCTTTGTTTTTTAACACTGTTTGCAAGTCGGTTATATTTTTTTTGTAAAAAGTTTTTTATTTTTCACTTTTAAGTGGTGATACTTGGACGACGTCTTCGTCAACGCAGAAATTGAAATAAGGAAAAAATCTCATAAAATAAAAACTACTGAACCAAACTGAATCAAATTTTTACCGGACCAAATGGCAATTATACTGCATCGAACTATAATCACAGAAATCGGATCAGAAACCTCGGAGTAATCGGTGTACATACATAAAAAACCCACCGAATTGAGAACCTCCTCATTTTTTGGAAGTCGGTTAAAAAAAAAACTATACAAGTAGTAACCTACCTACTTTTAAATTATGCCTGTTTACAACTTAACAGCCTCGACTAATGAGACACATTTTAATTAGGTAGGTAGCTATCTATTGTTTCGATAGGTACTCTAGTTTTCTCTTGCCTCGCGCCCGCAACGTGTTATTTGTTCGCGTGCGCTATGCCATGAGTCACGTAGCGCCGGCCAACGGGTTCGATTCCAGCACCGCACACTGGGTAAATAATGAAATTGTCCGTTTAGGAATTGACGATCCGTTTTTGTGCAAGTAATTTGGATGGAAAGGGACAACGAAAACAAATTAACATTAAGTACTAGGCAAATAACCAGCACCCAACTAAAAAAAAACCGTACAAGTGCGAGTCGGACTCGCCTACCGAGGGTTCCGTACAAATTTGTAGGTACAAATTACCTCAAAATAAAGGCAATATTTTTTGCATGATTTAAGAATCATAAACAAACAATAACAAATGTGTAATTTTTAGACTTTTCCCTATACTTGTAGTATAAGAAGATGTTACTTGCCAAATTTCATAGTTCTAGGTCAACGAATTTTGATTCCCTTGAGAGTGTCAAAATATAAGTTTTTTGCAGCATAAACAGCCGTATCTTTTTTACGTTAACTTGCAAGTTTCATTTTTTCACAGCTTCAAGGGACTGTAGATTTGAGTACTTATATGATTTTAATTTCAACCCGATACCTCTACGCGTTCCCGAGATAAAAGGTCTTGACAGACAGACAGACGGACGGACAACAAAATGATCCTATAAGGGTTCCGTTTTTCCTTTTGATGTACGGAACCCTAAAAAATACGTCAGAAAACACATTCCTACTTTATCCATAGACAAAGTCGTTCTCAAATTAGGCAAAACATTATCTGTACCAGTGAGCTGTACCTACACAGTGCACTGGTACAGACAGGTAGAGGTATGTGTGGGTTCGCTACATAATTCTCATTTCATCCCATGGTAAAACCAGATCCATTACAAGTCGTTAAAAACGTATAGGTAGGTTCATCAATTCTGTGCTCAAGGTCGAGGCTTGATTACCCATGTAATCATATAATTGGCATGTTTCGGCAAAGTATATTTTGGAACGTTAGGAGTTATTCAACTTACCTATTATCCGAACACCTTTTCGGAACTCACAAATGGAAATAGATCCCACCATCCAGCCTAATAAAACTTTTATTCGTAGAAACCATTTTTTACAAATCCAGTTTCCTAGTAGGTATTTGACAAAGGCTACATAGGAACGTTGGTAGGTATTAAGGATCAGCCAGATCTTTCACTCGCTTTTATCCTTACGTCCTTACTAATATTATAAATGCGAAAGTAACTCTGTCTGTCTGTCTCGCTTTCACGCCAAAACTACTCAACCGATTTAAATGAAATTTGGTACACAGATAGTCTAGAGCCTGAGAAAGGACATAGGCTACTTTTTGTCCCGGGAATATGTTCCCTAGGGACCACGTGGGCGATGCCGCTGGCAGAAGCTAGTTTACTATAAAGACCGATTACCCCACCCCGTTTCAACATGGCCCTCAATTTCAGTACGTAACCTCCCCAATATGCTGTTCAAGCCGCACGAGCCTCCTCACGGGTCTGTACCAACATAACACTACACCATCAACAATAGCCAGCAATGTGGCTGCTACGGACCGCACTGGCGACAAACGTTCCAATATTACACGTTTCAATCACTACAAAACCGGTGACCGCCACTCTCTGAATATGAACCTCCATTTCGGGTGTAGAATCTCCACAATATGCTGTTCAAAATGGCTGCTAAGGACCGCAATGGCGGCGTTTCAGTCAACACAAAACCGATTACCGCCACTCCATCTGAACATGATCCTCCATTTCAGTACATTACCTCCCCATTATGCTGTCCAAGCCGCACGAGCCTCCTCACGGGTCTATACCAACCAAAGACGGTTATATTCTCTATGATACCACCACAACCACTACACCATCAACAATGGCCAGACAGGTGACTGCTACGGACCGCACTGGCGGCAAACGCTGCAGAACACGTTTCCGTCACAAAAAAATATGTTACCGCCACTCCCATTTCATTATGGTCATTATGACCCTCCATTTCAGAACGTAACATCCCCAATATGCAGTCCAAAAAGGCTGCTACGGACCCCACTGGCTGCAAACGCTGCAGAATAACACGTTTAGGTCTCAAAAAAACCGGTAACTGCCCCTCCATCTGAACATGATCCTCCATTTCAGTACGTAACCTCCCCAATATGCTGTCCAAGCCGCGCGAGCCTCCTTACGGGTCTGTATCAGCACAACCACTACACCATCAACAATAGCCAGCGAGGTGGCTGCTACGGACCGCACTGGCGGCAAACGTTGGAGAATAACACCTTCGCGACTGCGTTGAAGGACGCTGGGTACAAGACGTTCTATGCTGGCAAGTATTTGAATGAGGTGAGTATTTTCTCGTGCTTTCTATGAATAGACAGGGAGCTGCATAGTCCGTAGACCTATTTCGCAAGTCGAACTGGCCCTGTTGGTCTCATGGTTTAATGGGCGACTGCCGATTCTGGGTTCGATTCCCAGGTCTAGCAAATAGTGTTATTAGATTTTTCCACTAGGAATTTCTCAGTAGCAGCCCAGAGCTTGGAAGTTGGTATTGTGACACCCCCGTGCCTCGGAAAACACGTAAAGCCGTTGGGTCTGCGTCTGATCACTGCCCAGTCATGTCAGATGACTGTACCATCTGACTATGAGAATACAAGAATAAGAATCCACCTGTGCCTGCGCAAAAACTTGTACTACTCCGTTGAGATAGGCCAGTGTGACCGAAATTTGATCAGGAGGATGATTTTGATCAGGTTCGCCAGTTGTCATAATAAGCCCCGTGTAATAGGGGGTGATCAACCACACCACACCGCTATAAGCCCGCGTGATGGTTGACAGCTTACTCTCACAGAGACCTGTGTCCTAGCAGTGGGAACGTTAAATGCAGCTGCTGCTAATAGGGGCAAGCCTTACCAACCAACTTAAGCTGTCCATCTTCCAATGACTTGATTCATAAATTTACTAGCTACCAACCCAAGTACATACTATCGAATGTGTGAATGTCTTGGTCATCAGTAGCGGTTTTAGGGTCAGGTGAATACCTATTTCTTTCGATGTAAAGAAAAAATGAAATCAGATATAGACGGTGATTCGTTATGCACTAAAATTTTAGGTCTGCAACACTATCTCGAGGCATCGATATTCAGGCAACACCTATCGATACTTAAACTTTAAAAAAAACTCAATCTTCAAGAATTATATCCCAACACCTGGGTAAGGATATAATTGGTGTTGCCTGAATGTCTTCGAGATAGTGTTGCAGACAAAAAAAAATAACTCAATAATAAATAATTATTACAAAATTGAAAATATAAAAGGGCGCCACGAGTATGTTTCGCCTGGGGAGCTTAGATGGTTAAGGTCGGCCCTGGTGGTCATATCTTTGGCCATTTCATGATTTGACCACATTCTACAATGTGGCCACGATATTTACACTATCTGCACTAACATAACACAAGTCGTTGTGTGTCGATTTAGCCATTATCAAAACAGTTTTTGTAGGACATCCTGAAGAACCGTTTACTGGCATTCTTGGCTATAAATTTTGTCACCTACATTATTTACAATACAGTATTAAATTATTATTGATATCCGCAAAAGAACCTAGGTTACCGACATAGCCCGAATAATCGCCAAACTAAAGTGGCAATGGGCAGAGCACATTGCTCGCAGAACAGATGGTCGATGGGGCCGAAAATTTCTGGAGTGGCGACCGCGTACCGGAAGACGCAACGTTGGAAGGCCTCCCACAAGGTGGACCGATGACCTGGTGAAGGTCGCGGGTAGCCGATGGATGCGAGACGCACAGGACCGGTCGTTGTGGCGACGCTTGGGGGAGGCCTATGTCCAACAGTGGACGTCTTTCGGCTGATATGATTATGATGATGATGATTAAATTATCTTGTTAACTTTCCAGTACGGGGCCAAAGACGCGGGTGGTCCCGAGGCGGTGCCCCCTGGTTGGACGGAGTGGCACGGTCTGGTGGGCAATTCCGTCTACTACAACTACACCATCTCTAACAACGGAGTACCCACATTTTCTGCTGACGAATACCTTACCGATGTTATTGTAAGTATTTATATTTTCTTCCTTAACGCGATTTCAGCATAATGGATGGGGCCCACTCGGGCCTGTGCTTGCCAGGGTTGCGAATACCGCACAGTTACCGCGCATTTGGCATTTGGAAGAATACGGCTAGGTATTAGTTAGTAGTTCAGAGTTAGTCTGACACATGGACACAATCTCATACGAACGAAAAGTATATATTTTCGATCTGTTTATATTAAAAATATTGAATGAAGATAATACAAATAAATAATAAAAATACACATGTTATATTCAGCTGTTTGTGATAACCTTTATCTACGCTCCGGTTTTAAAAAGATAAGGTTATTCAACTATTGAATTCAGAAATATTTTAGAACAGCTTCAATCTTTATTGCATAGAAATAGACTTTAAAATATATTATTGTAACTATCTTAAAAATTGTTCTTCAACTAAAACCTCAGTATCCATTAGGAGGAGACATGAAATCTATACAAGATCTTGAACCTTATATCGTTTGGTACAAAGCTTAAACTCAATTACCAGGTCAAGCTACAGATATGGACGATATGGTATAATTCCTCATTCAACTATACCAATTCAGCAGAAATAACATCTTAAATCTATGTAGCGAAGATCTACGTTAGAGTGAAACCGGCCAAGTGCGAGTCCCCCACTCCTCCCCTTTTATAGAAGATTGCACCTTAAGGCGACGACATACGCCAGCGCCGTTGGAGGAACGAAACGCGCGCTCGTTTCACACCCGCGCGACCCAAAATTCAGTAGTTTTTTTGTACATTCCTTACTATTCTATGACTTAAAAAAAAATTGCCATATATCAAAATGTAGATAGTTAAATTGTCTTTGAGAAAGTGCAAATTCCACTAAAATTCGCCGGTTTTGGTCCGATGGTCGTTTTTATGTCCGTGTTAGACATAACTTTACAAATTAATTACACTATGTTGAACGAATAAAACTCAAAAATTTCATACATATAATAATTGTCTAAAGAAAAATATATTATTTTCAAAAAAATACGACAAACCGTTTAGATGTGATACTCAATTAAAAATAAGCTACTGCGCCGTATCTGGCATGAAAAAATATAATATACAGTAAACACATAACACTGCTTAGCCAAACATCTATGTAGCTTCGATATATACCGTATCTATATAGAAATAAGGAGAAAATTTAAGAAGGAAGTTTTGGAACCATGTTCGTATGCGGTCACACTGTGCACTGCAATACTCACAACTTAGCGATTTTAAACCTTACGTTCCTGAACACAAAACTCAAACAACAACATTTTCTTTGAGCGCAAACTCGGGCTGAGTTACATAGAGAACCAGACCGAACAGGAGCCGTTCCTCGCGGTGTTAGCTCCACCGGCAGCGCATTAGCCATTCACTCCTCCCTCACTTATAGAATATTGCACCTTAATGCTATGAAATGAAAATATAAAATACACTACACACACTGCTTAGCGGTACATACTATGTGGCATAGATTTATACCTTATCTATATAGAAATAAGAAGCAAATCGATGAAGCAAATTGGAACCATGATCGTATGCACTCACTCTGCAATACTCACAGCTTAGCGATTTTAAACCTTACGTTCCTGAACACAAAACTCAAACAACATTTTCTTTCAGCGCGAACTCGGGGTGAGTTACATAGAGAACCAGACCGAACAGGAGCCGTTCCTCATGGTGTTAGCTCCCCCGGCACCGCATCAGCCCTTCACTCCAGCGCCAAGACATGAGGGAACATTCAGTAACGTGACGGCTGTCAGGGACCCTAACTTTAATATTGCTGCTGATGTGAGTCCTGGTTTTTTTTTTAAATTTTATTTATGAAATTAAATAATCTACTACAGAGGTGTTACTTAATTCTAAACTCGCCAAACTTTTACATTTGATGGCCAGAGGCGCTCTTTTACAAAACAATAGGGAAGTTGCAAATGCGGAATTCATGAGAATGTTGTTATTAAATTTAAATGATAAAAAGTATAAAATAAAGGCCATTGCAACGTTTTTATTTTAGTTAATATCGATTTTTAACAAAAATAATGAATTAAAGTAACGTGAAACGGAACGTATCTTAAAACAACAATCAACGTTTAGTGACGTCACTGCTGTTATGACAACGAAAAGGCAACATTATGTCTGAGTAAGGACAGTTCTTGACCAGTGGCAGAAAGGAGTGACGTCATCGTCCGTTTTCGCGCAAAATTTAAACTGTCGGTTTAAAAACGCAATTTTGGCAATAAATTAAAGTGTTTTAATTTTTTATGTGGTGGTCTATTCTAGATGGAGTTCTTTAAAATGAAAGCAAAAATGGAACTATTGCATGTTCCGTATTCATTGTTAACTAGATGGTTCACCACCTTATGTATTAGGTTATTACATATGAAATTGGCGTTTTGTCGTACTGGCCACTTTGATCTCAAATATCTCCTCTTTGGTTTGGAATTCCAATTTCAAATTTATACAGTTATTTACTTGTTTTTTCCTCTTTTGGTTTTTTCTTTACGCCAGTCAGTTTACATCATGAAAAACTTGAAATATCGCGTTATTTACGAGTACGAGTTCCATCGTGGCACCAGTGCTGACGGTGTCGCAAAAGAAAACACAGTGCGTTTTTGGATCCAACGTTTTCGTTCTGGAAATTTCGACCTGCAGAACAAGCCCCGTGGACGGCCGGAGACCAAAATTGATAATGAAGAAGTGAAGGCTATTGTGGAAGCGGATCCATCGCAAACCACGTCCGAGTTTGCTGCAGGCTGCGGTGTTAGTGATAAAACTGTTTTAATCCACTTGAAGCAAATTAGGAAGGTGAAAAACCTTGAAAGGTGGGTACCTCATGAATTGAGTGCAGCAAACCGACAAACGCGCGTCGACTGCTGCGTTACATTACTCAACCGGCACAGTAATGAGGGGATTTAAAATCGAATAATTACATGTGATGGAAAGTGGATCCTGTACAACAATTGGAAACGCTCATCGCAATGGCTGAACCCTGGCGAACCAGCCAAAGCCTGCCCCAAGCGAAAATTTACTCAATAAAACTACTTGTGAGTGTTTGGTGGACTAGTGCCGGTGTCGTTCACTACAGCTTTCTTAAATCTGGCCAGACGATTACGGCGGATGTCTATTGTCAGCAACTGCAAACCATGATGGAAAAGCTAGCTGCTAAACAGCCGAGGCTGGTCAATCGCTCTAGGCCACTGCCGCTTCAGGACAACGCTAGACAACACACTGCACAACAGACGGCTACCAAATTAGATGAGCTTCAATTGGAATGTCCAACAGATTACAATTTTTTTCGAAATTTGGATAACTTCTTGCAGAGGAAAAATTTCAACTCCGATGGGGCAGTCCTCCGCCTTCAAAGATTTAATTGATTACCGTCCGAATGGCTTTTTTAATAAAGGGATCTATGAACTACCTATGAGATGGCAAAACTGCATAGATAGCAATGGTACATACTTTGATTAAATAAATATATTATATTTAAAAAAAAACGACTTTGTGTTCCTCCCTTACAATACGCCAATTTCATATGTAATGACCTAATATTATTTAGGCACTACTTATATATTATATTGTTATAATTTAATATACAATGCATTTAGTGCTGTTTGCAATCCTTTATAATGTTTTTAATTTTCTCTTAAGTGAGCCTTTACTAATTGGTACGAACAGAGATATGTACATAGATGGGATTCTGGAGTCAAAGGCTACTTCTTTTTGCGAAAATAAAACGTGAACGAACTTCATCTCCCCTCTACTCTCGGGTAAGGTGTAAATTATTTATGAATAGACTAAACGTAGGGCAATTCGCTCAAACCGCAACATTTTTCTTACTTAGAGTATATATTTTATACATGTATTATATATTACTAGCTGACTCGGCAAACGTTGTTTTGCCATACAAAAAAAAAATACCCTGCCGTCTATTCTCATACCTACCGAATATACACACAAAATTTCATGAAAATCGGTCGAGCCGTTTCGGAGGAGTTCGGTAACAAACACCGTGACACGAGATTTATATATATTAGACTAGTTGACCCGCGCAACGTCGTCTGCGTCACAATTGTCATTACTGCTCCGCTCCTATTGGTCTAAGCGTGATGATATATAACCTATAGCCCAATAAATGGGCTATCTAACACTGAAAAAATTTTTCAAATCGGACTTGTACTTCCTGAGATTAGGGCGTTCAAGCAAACAAACCCGTCGTAACTTTTAAACGAAAACTCCACATCTACATAACCAACCTTAATTATTAAACAATTTAAATAGATAAGGAGTAACATCGTGATACTAAAATCACTACTATTCCATTTCACCCGGGTTTTGATTAAATAATTTGAACAAAAAGCGGTCGTTGTGATACACCCTCGCGGACTTTTTTGTGTGATTGATGTGCTCTATAAAAGTGTAGTAAGTACATCACTTTGTCAAAAGTTTCCGCAGCGTACGCGATGTAAGGATCTTTTTTGGTATTTTTTTCACACCTTGGGTTACATTATAGAAGTTTTCATACGGATTTCTAACTTTTTTGAAAATATTTATATAACCTATGTCCATCAGGGATAGTAGGATGTAGGATTCTAATGGTGAAAGAATTTTTCAAATCGATCCAGTTATTTCGGAGCCTATTCATTTCAAACAAACAAACCAATCTTTCCTCTTTATAATAGATATTAGTGTTGACTACCCAATAAAAAGTCAAAATTGTAATGCAGATCTAGAAACCTAAAGAAAACCTAATACGTAATTTTTCATACTATCCTTTCAGGACAAACACTGGCTAATGCGCATGCCTCCCTCCCCGCTCCCCGAATCCATGCTACCGGAACTAGACCGCGTGTACCGCTCCCGATGGGAGAGCCTCCTAGCGGTCGACGAGATGGTGAGCGACATAATGGAGTCGCTAGATAGGCAGGAATTTTTGGACAACACCTACATCTTGTTCACGTCCGACAACGGGTATCATGTCGGTAAGTTATTTGAGAGATAAGATTGTGGCCGACATAGTGGGGTCCCTAGAGAGACAGGCGTTGTTGGACAACACCTATATCTTGTTTACGTCTGACAACGGGTATCATGTCGGTAAGTTATTTGATGGACAAGATTGTGACCGACACAGCGGAGTCCCTAGAGAGACAGGCGTTGTTGGATAACACCTATATCTTGTCCACGTCCAACAACGGATATCATGTCGGTAATAATGATGTGGTGGCCGATATAGTCGGGTCGCTAGAGAGACAGTCCTTGTTGGAAAACACCTACATCTTGTCACGTCCGACAACGGGTATCATGTCGGTAAGTTATCTGATAGATTGGTGGCCGACATAGTGGGGTCGCTAGAGAAAGTCCTTGTTGCACAACACCTACATCTTGTTCACATCCGACAACGGGTATCATGTCGGTAAGTTACCTGATAGACAAGATGGTGGCCGTCATAATGGGGTCGCTAGATAGAGTCCTTGTTGCACAACACCTACATCTTGTTCACATCCGACAGCGGGTATCATGTCGGTAAGTTATCTGATAGACAAGATGGTGGCCGACATAATGGGGTCGCTAGAGAAAATCCTTGTTGGACAACACCTATATCTTGTTCATGTCCTACAACGGGTATCATGTCGGCAAGTTATCTGATAGATAAGATTGTGGCCGACATAGTGGGGTCGCTAGAGAGACAGTCCTTGTTGGACAACACCTACATCTTGTTCACGTCCGACAACGGGTAGAGGTCGATCAATAATATTGATGTCATATCAATAAAAAAATAGCAAGAATAATGAAAATTATTAAATACTATTTAAGTAATGTCAATTGTAGTATTCAGTTGTATCCGTATAGACTATGGGGAACAAGAAATGGTGTCACACCATTTCTTTGTTCCGCAACTAAAATTCTGTATTAACTTCCAGGTCAGTTCTCGCAAGCCTACGACAAGCGCCAGCCGTACGAGTCTGACATCAAGGTGCCCCTGCTGGTCAGGGGGCCCGGCATCGCGCGCAACTCGAGCAGCTCGCAGCCCGTGCTTAACGTCGACCTGGCGCCCACCATCATCCGCCTGGCTGGCTTGCAGCCGCCCCCGCACATGGATGGCAGGGCGCTGGATCTGCTGGAGAAAGATAAGGACGGTGCTGAAATTGGGAAGACTGAAGAAAGGTATGGTTTACCTACCCTTTTTTTAATTATTTACTAGTTTTTGTCGGCGACTTCGTAACGTAACCAACGGAACCCTAAAAGGGTTCTGTACCCAAAGGGTTATCTCCGTTGATAACCCTATTACTAAACCTCCACTGTCCGTCCGTCTGTCTGTCAGCGGGCTGTATCTCAAGAACCGTACCCTTCGACCGCATTCGAAACCAAGGCTCGAAACCAGTTTCTAAACAAGAATAATGTTTCTTCTTTCGAAATTAGTTTCGATATAAGCATTATATTCCTGACAAATGAAAATCAAAACCTCTTAAGATGTATAGATAGGTATATACATAGCATATGGTGATTGGTGAACTATAGAAAAGAAAATTTTCGTATTAGCGGGATTCCAATAGACAATCCATGCATATGTTTTTTTAACTGATCTAATAGCGTTACCTTTTAGGAAGTCACAAATAAAAAAAAAAATCCGGTGCATTTCCATACACTTATATTTATTTGGGTATTTGATACAAAGTTGTGTTTAGATACAAAAAATAATAACCCTGCTGACTCCCTTTTTCATAAAAACCCAATAGGAGACGTGTATGCACTATAGGTGGCAGCACAGAAGTGTCAAAGTATTTATACGCTATAAGTTCCGAATTTACAACACTAGACGGCACAGTCTACGCTGTGAATGTTCCCCTAAAGGGAGCATTTAGGAGCTAATTATTTAGACTGAAATAGTTTCGAATTCACAATAATATACTGGAAAGGTTTAGGTAGTTAATAATTTTGATGTATCTTTGGAGGTATGCGGAACAGAGAGTAAAGTCACTATGGGACCAACACAGAAATCGCGAAAAAAAATCGTCTCCCCCCATACATTTATGTGCGCATAACTCGACAATATGTACTGAACAGCTGATTTTTTTTCGCGATTTCGGGTTTGGTACCATAGTAAAAGTTGTTCATAATGAGTACAATGACCCCTTAAGAGGTATTGCGTTTATTCTCTTACACGTTATATAATAATCTCTTGCCGGGCAATGTCCAGGTATATGTTGGTGGAGTACCACGGGGAAGGTCGCGACGCTTCCGTGGACAAGGAGTGTCCGTGGAAGTACGACGGCCAACAGCTAGCTGTGAGTATACACATATTTCTATGTTTATTTTATTTCATTGGAAATACTGCAAGCAGACATAATGGCTTAGGGTAAATTTCTACGAGTTTGATGATGAAGTTTACTATTAAAATGATGAAAAATATCTTTAAATAAGAATAGGGGTTTGACAGGAAGTTAAGTAGTTTTTTTTTCTAAGGGCTGGTTTTACCAATGTCCAGATATCTTTTATGCGCGGAATAAAAGTGGCGTCTGATATTGAATACAAAACTTGATAAAGATACGACTATTAGAACTAAAACAAACCTCAAACCTGTAAAGATTTTAAACCATTCCTGTTCGAATGGGATGACGGGAGCTAGAGTGAGCGAGCAGAGCGAGTGACCTAAACTTCAGCACTTATTCAGATCCCACAAGCTTCACCGTATTCGGGTAGAATGATTTTTATATGTGAAGTCACTAGCTGACCCGCGCAACTTCGTCTGCCTCACATTTTTCATGAATGCTCCGCTCCTATTGGTCGTAGCTTGATGTTATATAGCCTATAGCCTTCCTCGATAAATGGGCTATCCAGCACTAAAAGATTTTTACAAATCGAACAACAGTACAGTACAGTAATTCCTGAAATTAGCGCGTTCAACCAAACAAACAAAAATCTTGGTATTCCAGGAGTGCTACCCTCAATACGACTGCAAGTGCCAGGACTCGCGCAACAACACCTACGCGTGCCTGCGTCACTTCGCCCCCCGGATCAACATGAAGTACTGCGAGTTTTCTGACAAAGAGGTAACGATGTATTCTTCTTCTTCTTCGTGTCGCTGGCACGACAGTATTTTAAATTTGGATGGCCCGAAACATTGCCACTTCCACAGCATCGTTGGTGGCAGCATATAGCGCACTTCAGTTGCATGTTCTGGGATACAGAGGGCAACATAGGCATCGTTAGTGACTCGGCTCCACATCCACACCCTGCAGTTGATACGTCACGGTCAGTGCTGATTAACCCATAAGCAAATTAAGCAACTGCTTAGGGTGTCACGTCTGGAGGGGCACCATGAACAGATAAACTACAGGAATTAGAGGTCGTAGGTACCTACTTATTCTGGTCAAGTAGGACGAAATTTCGCAAACCTTCTGAAAAGTCAGCCAGGTGTTAGTTACAAGACCCAAAAGTCACTCTTAGAGACGTGCACTTACAAAAACTGGTCAAGTGCGAGTCAGACTCGGTATAAGTTGAAACACCGTTGGGATGTCTATCCAATATCACTTTTAGTGCCCATCGGTGCTCATCACTCGGCATATGGGTCGAAACATTATTTGTTCGATGCCCACAACTCGCATCCGCGTCGTCAACCCATATGACGACCGATATGCTGATTTCTGGGCACCGAAAGGGATATGGAATTTGTGTTCACTAAGAACGACTTCAAAAAATAGCGTTAAATGAAACAACGCTTCTACTTAACTTACTGTTTATTGCAGTAATATAAAGTATGTAGCTTTTGCACTCGGACGGAATTGGCGAAGTTGAGATGAAAAAGTACAGTGCGAAGACACGGAAGAAAAAAACCTGCCGAGTGCGAGTCGGACTCGCACACGAAGGGTGCCGTACCACAAACCTTTATTTTTATTATTTGTTGTAATAACGGCAATATAAATTCACTATCTGTGAAATTTTCAACTGTCTACCTATAACGGTTCTTGAGATACAGCCATCTGACAGACAGACGGACAGCGGAAACTTAGTAATAAGGTTCCGTTTGAGTACGGAACCCTAAAAGGACCGATTGACAATAATAATAATATGTATGTATGTAAATCGGGCTGGTTTCCGCAACTCCACGACTAAGCGCGTATTTTGCGTGCAGGTGGGACAAATGTGTCATTCGATCCACCCCAGCTCCCCAAGGAAGGCCAGCAACGCCTTGGTGTTACCAACTATCTCACTAACCCAGGTACCCCCTGGGTTACCGAAGTACTTGGCCCTGTAATCCGCGACTACCGGGCAGCTTAGAAGCAGGTGTGCTGCTGTCTCATTCTCCTCCATGCAGGCTCTGCATAGCGGGCAGTCAGTAACTCCTATAGCATAGAGGTGTTTATAAAAGACCCGTGGCCAGTTGTTACGGCTGTGACTGTACGCAACTGTTGTTTAGTCAGTCTTAGGGCTTGTTTTGTAAATCGGCCATCTATAGAGGGAAGTGCCTCTTTGGCCTGCCTACACTCACCATGGTCAACCCCATAGCTTGTGATGTTTATCTCCGGTACGTTTCCTTATTTCGGAATAATCCATATACGTAATACACACCTCAATAATTAAACGTCAATAGATAATTCATTATTTGCAAAAATTAAACTATATGTTTAGTCATTTAATATAATTATATTTAGTTTATTATATACTAGCTGAGCCGCGCAGCTTCGTCTGCGTCACATTTTTCATTACTGCTCCGCTCCTATTGGTCTTAGCGTGATCATATATAGCCTATAGCCTTCCTCGATAAATGGGCTATCTAACTCTCAAAGATTTTTTCAAATCGGACCAGTCGTTCCTGAGATTAGCGCGTTCAAGCAAACAAACAAACAAACTCTTCAGCTTTATATATAAGTATAGATTATAGGTACTTACAACAAAAATTTAAATGCCCATTATGGTCCTCATCCATCTATACTGCATAAGACAGTCAAGGCGGCCAGCAAGCCAACAACAACAATGCAGCAACAATGTCAGTCGCCTTGACGGGTTTCTCTAGTGGTGTGCGCATGTAGTGACGCGCCACCACACGTGTGTGGCGATTCAGGCATAATCTTTATAACCCTTGATATGACGGTGTCGGCGCTTAAAAGGTTAACAACTATATCTTTTTTCCAGAACTTCGTGGAAGTGTACAACTTAGCCCGTGACCCGTACGAGCTGACGAACACAGTGGCCACCCTTATGCCTGCCAAGAAGCACTGGTACAGCTTGCTGCTGGCTCGCATGCGCGCCTGCATCGGCGCCGACAGCTGCGACCATCCGCTCACCGTGGACATGATTGAGTAGACAACGAACTAATATGCAGGGCGTTACGAAATGGTGTAGTCATATTAAACACATTGAATGCCGAAGTTAACCGTCAAATGACAATCAGTGGCCACCATACAAATGGCCTGCTACGTAATACTACGTAGTTGGTATCACGGATACCAGTTTATAGAAGGATGCTGCGGTACGTAATCTTGCGTAGTATAGGCACCACTAACATTTATTTTATCCAGATTACCTTATTATCTGTAGGGAAGACCTACGTAGTAATACGTAGTCGGTATCTGCCATTATTACCAGCTACGTAATATTGCGTAGTTGGAATTCAATGTGTTAAAAAAAACCAGCCAAGTGCGAGTCGGACTCGCACAAGAAGGGTGCCGTACCATAAACCACCACCACCATTACTTACCAATCATGTTTTATTTTTATTATTTGTTGTTAACTGCAGTAGAAATACACACTGAAAAATTATTTTCACAGTGTTTATTCACTGTGTTAATTTATATTACAGTTCATGAGGTACAGGGCAGTGAGAGACTAACGTCAAGCGCACTGCCGTGGTGTAGGGTTTCGTTGGCAGACTCCAGATATACTACTTCAGGGAACCCTAAAAGCTGCTATGACTACGTCTTTTCGTAATACCCTGTTAATGGATGCTATTTTATTACAAAAAAGTTATTGATGCCTACTAAAACAATGTATGGTAACAATTTATTTAATCTAAAATTTGTTTGTGTCGCATTATTGCTCACATTATTGTACGAGATTGAATACTTGTAATACCAAAGCAAAATCTTAGTAGCATTAATAACTCACATTTTGTTTCGTTCATTGACAACTGAACGTGAAATTATTGAAGTTAAATAAAATAACCCCTTTTGTTTATTCAAATTTAGGTTTAATTTTATAAAACGTACACGTGTATGCATTAGGTTTAAGAAATTGTTATTTTTGGCGATTTGTTTTTAGTTTTAAACCACAATATCTCAAGAATTAATAAAGCTCAAAATTAATGATTCATCGTCATTTGTGTTTTATTACCTGACAAGCTGCGCCTGCGACTTCGTATACGCATATTCCGTTTTTTACCGTTCCCGTTGGAATTTCGGGATATCCTCTCTAATGCTCCCCTACACTCTCCCAAAGAACTTACATGCCAAATTTCAGCTTTATACAACCTGTAGTTTTGGCTGTGCGTTGTTTGTCAGTTACTCAATCAGTCAGTAACGAAAGAATTTTATATATTACCTAATTATTAACAAACTAGTGGACGTCACGCGGTTTCATCCACGTAGTTCCCGTTCCCGTGCTCCCACGGGAACGGGAAAAAAATAATAAAATATAGCCTATGTTACTCCCTGATAATGTAGCTATCCATTGCTGAAAGAATTTTTGAAATCGGTCCAGTAGTTTCGGAGCCTATTCATTTCAAACAAACAAACAAATCTTTCCTCTTTATAATATTATAGTGTTGATAAACTAAACTAACAGTATACTTAATAAACACAGTACCAAAAATTACGTTCTCATCGCTGATGTGCCCAAGACTCGCAGCATTGCCAAGTTGTATGGCAATGCCTCTAGCCATAGTAAAAGCCCACCCAGCGATTGGTTCTTTAATACGTGATCTACCTATGAGGACAACCCCAACTACAGCAATGGAGATAGCCCTGCAATGAACTCCGCTTGACTTGTACATACAGCAGGAGGCAGCTATCAGTCATATGCACTTGGGAATATGGGGCAAAAACCATACTAGTCCAGCCTGGCATCCTGGACCGGGCGATTGAGTACCAGCCTCTCATCGCTGCCCCGTGTGACGAGACACCGAATAAACCTATGTTCAACAAAAGCTATAGCGTACAAACTGAGGAAGAAAGGGATCAGTCGAGGAATCAATGAAGTAAGCATATATACAGATCGCTCGAACGGTTAAGGAGCTGGCGTACAGTCCCTAGACTTCGCTATTAACTTTTAACCTACCACTAGGTGAACACAGCTCGATATTCCAATGCAAGTGCCGCCCTAACAAGCCGCAACAGCCGTAAAGCGTTGTAGCGGCACCAACGCCGCCACAAGAAAAACCAACGGAGCAAATCTACATCGCAACAAAAAGAACCGCAACGCCATCTATCCAACTAGCAGCGAACTACTACGTCGAAATCCTGCATCGCGCAATCAGAGTTTACCGTGCGATTTGAAAATGAATACATCAGCCCGAATATCAACTATCGGGCAGTTGCCTGCCAGACACAACAACCGTCTGATCGGAGGATCCTCCCTTTTCAATGGAGGTTTGCGGGACTTTACTCTCGGTACCGCATACCCTCTAAAGCGTCTAGGGAAACAACTGTCGGGAGTCGTAGGGCTCGTCCCGGCCACCTACTGCGCGGGCCTGCGAACACAAACAGCAGGCCCTGTTTGTGTTCCACGCGTGCCTCAAAGAGATTGTCAGCATAGTAGACGGGTCCCGCTAGGGCCAGTGCCTGCCAAGGTACAGGAATTTGTTCGAAAGAGTCACCGCGATCCTGGAACGCAAAGGGCACTAGGAGGAACACGGATGGGTTTTAGTCAGTAAGAGTCTGACACTCCCTTCTGCTTCGCCCAGAGCGGGAGTCATTTGATGATTTCCTATCCTACGAAATTAGATTCGTATCAGACATCCTGGTAGTAGGTACTCGAAAGCTCTAGAAAACAAACAACAAATTAATCTGTAAGTGTCACCTTGACCTGGGAGAGTATATCGCTGTCTTAACAGAATCACCCTCCAGTAGATCTCTAGGCAATTATGCTGCAGACGAACTTGCAAAGAGAAGTTCCAAGATGGTAGTGCTAGGCCCATACCTACTCCTTTCGCTACTTTTCTCACAGTTTCGTACATGGACTCGCCAGAGATGAACTGAACTTAATAACAACATATGGTCACGGGCTAGACTGCAGGCAATAAAAAATGGCAATGCCAAGTCTACATCCGTGACTAACAAAACGACTGCACAGCCAAGTAGAATTAACCTTAGAAGAATAATAGGAACAATTACGGGCCATTTAAAGTTTATTTATAGACGCTGCGGACAGCCCACTCTGCAGGGGCAGCTTTGACGCCGAAGAATTACCGCTCACGTCGTCCTGGAATGCCAGGCCGAAGCTACCCAACGTCAACAAATCCTCGGAACGGTGAGATCGCTCGATCGATCGATCGCGAAGCCTGTGAAGCTCCCAGGAAACTTTTATGCTTCTGGGCGGAGCTAGGCTGGCTAACTTAGCCAGGACACCTACGCACAACGGACCGAATGGGAGTCAAAGTTCGGAAAATTGAGTCCCGTCCCTGTGATATACCTACTACCGAATTTAATCTATACTTTATATTATAAAAGCAAAAGTCTGGTTGATACGTCTAAACCGCTGATTAATGATGAATTTATTCCAGATAGATTATACGATGGAGAAAGACATATCGATACTTTTTACCCCGTAGGGAGTAATTTCCGACACTCAAAGCGTGCGAAGCCGCTAGCAGTGGCTAGTGTTGTAATAAAACAAATCATGTTTCAATAATATTTTAATACAAATCAATCAACGTTTATAAATAGTAACCTAGTATACAATAACATCATATCAAAAATCACAGACTGGTGAAGTAAATGGCAGCTTACTGTAAATATCATCCAGAACTTATCTGAAAAGAGGGAAAATATCTGTTATTATTTATTGAGTCTACGAAAAGGGGTTCCAACTTATTTCTATGGGAGCTGGCATAATCACCCGCCACCATTTTAACATCTTCTCAAAGTTGCGGCGCACGGTCTAACATGCATGTATACAGGTATAGGACACTTAAACCAAACATGCTAGCAACATGGTGCCCTAACGTGTCACGTTGCCAAGATATTTGAAGGTAATATCGCCATGTAAGAACAATAAAATGAACGGTCTTATTTGAAACATACAAAAATAAAACTTAAAATAGTTTCCCTTTTCTAGTTAAAAGAAAATAGACACTGAAAATTGGTTGACTGGTAGAGAATGCCTTGTTGCTTTAAGTCCGTCTTTACAACTACTATACAGACGCCAGCGCATCAAGCTACAACAATCTGTCAAAATTCTTTAATACATTTTCAACTTTATCGGTAAAGCATTAGGTTCAAGATTGATTGGGATAATTTGACAGTTTCAAGTTGATTGACGTGCCTGTAAATAAAGTTGTAATAAATAAAATTACGTACATTTACAAAACTTCAATTTTCTCGAAACTCTTCCACTGAGCTAGCAGTGGTGTCATGTCGGCAGTGTGGCAGCGGACGCCAGTTCAGGTGACGGCCGGCACTTGCTGCGGGCTCTGTATGCTGAAGAAGTCCGTCACTTTGCTCTGGCACTGGATCTCCTCCTTGTGGACCAGCGGACACGGGAAGTATTTCTGTAATACATAATAATTGATTGTTAGGGCTGTCATTTCAATTGAGAGATCGTTAATGCCGATAAAACTATTATTGACATTGTCCTCATTGAAATAACATCTAAAATCAATTAAAACGTAGTCGCTTCGATGCTCTTTAGTCTAATTAACAAGCGCTTTTTTGTCCAATTTTTTTCAGCAGTCTCGGTAAAATATGAATGAGGTGTCATTCGATTCGGAAGAGCATGTAGATAGATGACTTAAAAAGAAAGTACCGCTCGATAAAATTGTAAAAATAATAAACAATTTACTGAAAAAAGTAAGAAGGGTTTGGGCCTTTTGCCAATATCTCAAAATCTGATCAATATTTGTATACCACCGAAAACGGGTACTCTGGCTTTCGCAAGCCACTCCCGCTTCGTCCACTTTCGGTGATATGATACGACGATAGACGGTATATTTTCACCCCTCTGGGAAAGTTATAAATATTGGTCCTACAGTTCTGAGAGTCAAGACTTTTCTTGGATAATTTCCTCCTCTTCGAATCTCTTTTTAGGTTTCAAAAATATTGTTCAAATCTATACTAATATATAAAGCTGAAGAGTTTGTTTGTTTGCTTGAACGCGCTAATCTCAGGAACTACTGGTCCGATTTAAAACAATATTTCGGTGTTGGATAGCCCATTTATCGAGGAAACCTATAGGCTGTATATCATCACGCTAAGACCAAAAGCAGCGGAGCAGTAATAAAAATTGTGACGCAGATGAAGTTGCGCGGGTCTGCCAGTATTGAGATATTTGCAAAAGACCAAACCCTTCTTTCTTTTTTCAGTAAATTGTTTATAACTTTTAAATTTTTTAAGCGTTACTAAATAATATTTTCAAAAATCTTCTACATACTCTTCCGAATCGAATGACACCTCATTCATATTATTCCGAGATTGCTGAAATACCAAATTTCAACAGAATCGGTCCAGTGGATCCGGAGAAAACTGGCTGTGACAGACGGACAGACACCCGAGTGATCGTATAAGGGTTCCGTTTTTTTTTCGGAACCCTAAAAAACAGTCATTGCAAATATGTCTGAAAAGCGGTTTATTTAAAGCTTAGGATCAAGTCAAAAGAAGAATTAAAATATTCAGTTTTATGCCCTACACTTAGGGTTGCAAACTTTTCTTCGACGAAATATAGTATTTTTCAAACTAAGCTATAAAAAATATAGTACACTTAAAAAAATATAGTATTTTATAGAAAAAGCAAAAAATATATAAAATATTTTTTTTTACTTATTTATTTTTATTAAAATTTATAAGTGTTTGCATTTCTTGCATTTTTTAAACATTTTTTGTCTAAAATAAGTGTCATAAGTTCTTTATTATATTCAATTTTTCAGGTTTATTTTTTCTAGATTCTCTTTTGTATTTTCGCTTTTTAATCGGCATTACACCTTGTCACACTTTCCTTATCGCGACCGCTATCCAAAACTAATTTATTACGGACTTCAACTTCCCAAAAGAAAGAACACTATCTAATTGACAATAATTACCAAATCACAAAACAAAAACAAAGCTGACCAGTGACCAATAATTCGTTTGACAATTTAAGTAACTTTGGATATACTATATACTATCGAGTGGAAGGGAACATAGGTTGTTATGGGAAATCTACGTGGTGGGACGACGACTCTTTCTCTGGTTCGACTATACACGCTTTTTTTTTAAGGATGGGAAATCATCAAATGACTCCTCCAGCTCTGGGTGAAGCAGAAGGGAGTGTCAGACTCTTACTGACTAAAACCCATCCGTGTTCCTCCTCATGCCCTTTACGTTCCAGGGCCGTGGTGACTCTTTCAAACAGATTCCGCAACCCCGGCAGTGACTACACGCTACCGCATCAGTTAAAAGTTGTAAAGGCACATTCATAATTTTTTTTAATGAAAAATTTGTCTGCTAGATTCCGGCGTTGAAAGTATAGTATTTTTGCGTACTATACATTTCTTGTACAGTATATAGTACGACCCGAAATATAGTACAATACTATATACTTATTATATTACGGTTGGCAACCCTACCTACACTGTTGGTTAAAAGCACTGCGACGCCTTACCTGCACAGCGCGCACTCCGCCGGTGATGTCGACGGTGGGTATGACCTGCTTGGGCTTCAGATACTTCACGAAGCGGATTAGCTCGGAGAAGCTCGAGTGCTCGCTGTATGGTATGCCTGCAACCAATGGATGTATAGCTGTGAATATAGGTGTATACTAAGATGTGACTGCAACCAGAAAAAAAAACTTTTTTACTAAAAATATAACCGACTTCCAAAAACAAAACACGACAGTCGGTGTTTTTGGTTATTTCGTTTTTTGACACCGACTTCCGAAATTAAAGTTATTTTATACTTTGTAGTGTTTTGTTTTTGGAAGTCAGTTATATTTTTTGTCAAAAAAAGTTTTTTATTTTTCACTTTTTAGTGGTACCTGCGTAACCATTCACAGCATACCGGCGTGATGTTATGTTATTGAAAATAAAGCTTTCGGTGTAAAGGTCTCGTCAATACGAATGAAATAAGCCCAAACACTTGGTAGTTCCTACATACCGATGTGGAGTTCCCTTGACTCTCTGTCGTCTCCATCATCAGGTCTGATCCAAACCTTCATTCTTTTGTAGTATCACCCGATATACACACGAATATCAGGTTTTTAACAGATGCATGTTTACAATTTTCGAGAGTTGTCCTCGATTTCTCAGGGTTTCCATGATCAGATCCTGACGTGGTGTCAATGGGACCACCTCGGAAGCATACCCTTTTATATAAAAAAAGATTCATAGAAATCTATTCATAAACGACGAAGTTATCGGCGAACACACAAAAAAAAACGCGGTCGAATTGAGAACCACCTTCTTTTTTAGAAGTCGGTTAATAATGAAACGAGTATTATTAATGTGAAAGTTTTCGTTCATAAAAGTATCACGGTTGACTTTTTTGCAGTCGAGTTATTGATTTTTCTTATCTGCGATTTGTTACTTCATGAGGTATTGATATTGTTACGCGCCAGAATTAATGCTGGTTACATAACGACATATACGTGCTGCTAACGCCATCTAGTATCAAGTAGCGGGAACTAACTAACCAGATCAAAGGAGTCAAGATGTTTCTAGAATTTTCTATGCTAGAACATTCTCGATGTTTCGACACCTGGTCAGTCGGGACCGGTATGTACCCGAACTTTCCGGAAGTTTCCATACTAGAAGGTTCTAGAAACAACCGTCGGTATATAAAGGGCGGACATCCGGCGACTGGGGTCAGTATTGAATTGGCGATACAAACGATAACTTCGAGAGCGATCTTCAACTGCGAATTATAGTGAAGTGATGTGTGTTGTAATTAGTGAGTTTAAAGTGCTAATTAGTGTTGTAAATTAAAGTGTTAGTTTTGGTTGTTTAATCGGCTATTTTTATTGTAACGAACCCCAAGCTCGTAACAATATTATAGTTACCGTGTATGGTGACCATGTCTCGCTCGACGCAAGAGGCCTTCCCGTTCTCCCAGCCGCTCGGCTTGAACGCCACGATCTCGGAGAACGAGCCTTTCAGACTGTCCAGGTAGCAGCGCAGTTTCTGACGAACACAAACATTAGGGAATATGCATGAAAAAAATATTTATATCTTTACAGTTTATCTAAAAATATACAAAAATATAATAATAACAGTGAAAGTAGAATCAAAATTGCTCTAAAAACAAACGAGACAGTTATTTTAAACAAATATATCTGTCCTTCTCGCGAAAACGCTGTTTTCTATGGCAGCTGTATCTAGGCGTCGTGGACTTTGAGGTCAAAGTTCATATCGGACTTCTCTTTCTAATTGTAATCTTTGAAGCTTTATAACTTCATCACTGATGAAGGTATTTAAAAATAATTTCATGATTGTTTACTAGAGCTAATAAGTATTTCATTTTTCAAATAAAAAAATTGCATGTATAATATTGGGATATTAGTCAGGTTCGCTGTCCGCACAGCAGACATAATATTTAACAATCAGCGGTTCACAGAACATGAAATGATTGGAAAACTGGATAAGTTTACTAGACGCGTACTAGAGTACTACACGCGCGAGTTAACTTGGCACCTGGCTCGAATGACGTTTGAGCAAAGTTTAGTGTGCAAAAAAATAACTTTAATTTCGGAAGTCGGTGTTCAAATACGACGAAACAATCAAAAACACCGACTTTCAAAAAGTTAAAGTTATTTTTTGTAAAAAGGTTTATTAATTTTTGCTTTTCAGTTTTTTCGGAGGTTTAATTTTTTTGTTAAAAAGTTTTTATTGTATAATTTTCTGTTTTCCTTCCCTTAGGGTTGGATTTTTTTTCCAAATTTATTTGAGACCACCTTCAAGGTATACCCTTTCCAATAAAAAAGAATTATCAAAATCGTACTACTCTGTAAAAAGTTATGCGTGTTCATACAAAAAAAAAAATATATATATATACGCGTCGACTTGAGAACCTCCTCCATTTTTTCGTCGGTTAAAAAATGGTTCGTTTCCATTTCGTATTCTTTTCCGAAGATTATTAAATGGTGGGAGCTATGCCCCAAAGAAAAAATGTTCGATCCCTTGTTGTTTTTAGAAAAAGGTTGATCCCTAAATTTTTTAAAAAGGTTATTGTCCGCGAGCCAGCAACATATTTCCATGACCAAGTTCCTCCCGGGCGATAACTTGTAAAATGGTTAAGAGAGTTTTATCATGGAGCTCTGTGAACGTCAGCTGCGATTCGGTGGGTGGGTTAAGCAGCAGCAACCTCCCAAACACGTTAAATAAAAAATATTTTTTTAGTAATTCCCTCCCGATTGAAAATTGTGTCAGATTATAGCTAACCCAATATTTTGCAGAAAACAAAACGTCAGCCGCGTGTATCTTGGTGGGAAGGTCGTCAGCTAACACCCTGAAGGGTGCATCTATCGCCTACTTAAATTCACCAGCTGACGACTTTTCCATTCCAAAAAAATCAGCTAGCAAGATGCCGAACATCTTGCTATTTTTTTTATTACTTACATACCTGTGATCACCCGGTCGCAATAGCTGTCGCGACGCAACAACAATTGAATAATTTATTGTTAAAAAATCGGTGTCCGCCATGTTTTTTGAAGAAGAAGAAGTTTATACCGCGTGATTTGGTATGGCATGTGGGATGCCATTATGTGTCAATTTCAGTTGACGTCCAATGGCACACCCGGACCCGTGTGCCAATGAAAAATCACAGGTTAATTAGCTGACACAAGTGACACTCTTCTGTCTCCTGCTTGAAAAGGAGGGAAGTGGAAATTATACATATATTTATTTTCCTACTCCTCCGCTGTACTTTTCTGATTAAATTCGTTGCAGGATCCAAGACAGTTAAATCGTTTCTCCGGGACTCGTCGGGCTTCATTGGCTCGGCGTTTTTCTGGTGGTCGCCACTGTTGATTCTGGCTTTCAGGAGTTGCAGTGGTTGGGAAAGTGTGGCGGGCTTGTCACAAAAAAAAAAAAATGACACAAGTGACACATTTTTATCCGGGAGGAAATGGCGTGTCTAAAGTTATTCGACTTTATGCTTCATGCTCCGACTGAAAGATTAAACTTTTATTTATCCATAAAAAGCCCTTACAATTTATACATATTTACATTTCTAAGAGCTTATACTATGATATAAAACAATAATATAATTCATAACTATGAAGAATGAAAAAATCCTAGAACAAAAACTTACAAAATTCCAACGTGACTAACTTTCACTTTACCTTTTTTCTTATATTTCGAAAACTAGATGTCCTATCGACTTTTGTGATATTATTTTTGTGTAATTTTGATTTGTGTGTCACACTCGAGTTGATCAAATTCCAAATATTTTCGATTGGATTCAAATCACAAAGGTAGGGCGCCGTCCAGGGTATAAGGAGAAGGGTCGAGTTCCAGGCCAGCTAGTCTATTCTGTAAGAAACTATTTCGATATCGAGCTTCACCTGAGTGATAAAACTCACAAAGTGAGCTTTATTGCACACAACATAAAGATCTTCATTTGAAACTCACTTCGAATTCTACTGTCGAGATACGAAAATGTTGTTAGAGAATAGCACTACAGCTCTCAAGTTAGCGCGCACGAGTAGTGAGGTTTTAAATGCATGAGTATGGGCTGTATAGTTTTGTATTATGGGGTGTATAGTTGTGTAGTATGAGTTGTATAGTTGTGTAGTATTGGAGCTATGTTGTGTTGTATGGGCCGTATAGTTGTGTAGTATGGCTTGTTAAGCTGTGTAGCATGGGGGCTTTGTTGTGTAGTATGTTCTGGTTGTATTGTTCTGTAGGGTTGCGGAATTTGTTCGAAAGAGTCACCACGGCCCTGGAACGCGAAGGGCATTGGAAGGAACACGGTTGGGTTTTAGTCAGTGATAGTCTGACACTCTCTTCTGCTCCGCCCAAAGCGGGAGGAGTCATTTGATAATTTCCCATTTTTTAAAAAACTTGGGTGTTTTGTTATGTAGTATGAGATGTATGGTTGTGTAGTAAGGGTTGTATTGTTTTGTAGTATGGGGTGCATTGTTGTGTAGTATGGGATGTATGGTTGTGTAGTGTGGGTTCTATAGCTGTATAGCAACCTATGGGTTGCCACCCATAGGTTGTATTATTCTATAGTAAGGGATGTATTGTATAGTTGTATATTATGGGATGTATGGTTGTGTAGTATGGGGTGTGTAGTTTTGTAGCATGGGGTATAGTTGTGCAGTATGGGTTGTATAGCTGTGTAATATGGGTTGTATTGTTGTGTAGTATAGTTGTGTGCTATGGGATGTATTGTTTTGTAGCATAGTGTGCGGTTGTGTAATGTGGGATGTATTGTTGTGTAGCCTGGGGTGTATAGTTGTGTAGTATGGGATGTATAGTTGTGTAGTACGAACGTTATAGTACCTCGTGCGTGAGGTCGCGCATGGGCACGACGTGCAGCTGGCACGAGTGCGGCGGCGCATGCCCGAAGCTGCGCCCCTCCACGGCCTGCAGCACGCGATCCTTCTCGGGGCACGCCCACACCGTGCAACCCACGCGCCGGGACATGCCCAGGAAGAACTTCTCTTTACCTGAATGCAGAAATTGTAAATGTAATAAACTGAAATCGCTGACAAAAAGTAGTAGTAGACGTAGTAGTTCTCGACTGCCACTTTCTTCTGTCGCAATATGTATAGTGCATCTCTAGACTGTGTAGTACACACACACCGATAGAGTAAGTGCTGTACACGAAGAGAACTGACAAAAACTTCTTGCCGACCTTCTTGACTGCTACTTTCTTCTATCGCAGTATGTACAGTGACTCTCTAGACTGTGTAGTGTATGTATAGTACACACTCACCGATAGTGTAAGTTCCGCACACGATGAGAACTGACGAGAACTTCTTGCCGACCTTCTCGAGTGCCAGTTTCTTCTGTCGCAGAATGAACAGTGCCATTTCTAAACTTTGTTCTTGAGTCGGAAAGTCATAGCGTGGGTTGCAATATCTGGAGGAAACAATTTTAAATGTTCTTTATGATCAAATAAAGGAATATAAACCACAACAACTGCGATGAAATTACGATACGTTCACAAAAAGTTTATCTACAAATTATGCCGCAAATAAAACAACTGGCGCTTTTTGCTATCCGAGTCCCGACTAAATGTTCTGATAGCTAACTAAAACGATTACAAATTTCGCAAATTATGGCCATGGTCATATTGAATATTTTTTTTATTTTTAGCCGACTTCAAAAAGGAGGAGGTTCTATGTTCGTCTGAATGTATTTTTTCTCTATGTTTACCGATTTGTCCGCCAATTGTGCGCAAAATTATTTTTTCATACTCTTGAGGTGGTCCCATTGTTACCAAGTCAGAAACTGATGATGAGATCCTAGGAAAATACTAGGATCTCATACAATGTTTTTCATATACTTTCTAGCCAAAAAACGAAAAAGCATCCAAAAATACCATCATCATCATTTCAACCAATTTCCGTCCACTGCTGAACGTAAGCCTCCCCCAAAGAGCGCCAACCATCCCGGTCTTGAGCAGTCCACATCCATCCGCTGCCAGCCACCTTCCTTAAATCATCGATCCATCATGCTGCAGGGCGTCCCACACTACGCTTGCCCATACGCGGTCTCCACTCCAACACATGTCTGCTCCATCGACCGTCTGTCCGTCTGCAGACATGGCCGGCCCACTTAAGTGGAAGTGGGCAGCATCCTGATTCATGCCAAAAATACCGATTTCCGAAATTAATTTTATACTTTGTAGTGTTTTTTATTTAGAAGTCGGTTAATTTTTTTTGTAAACAAGTTTTTTTTCTTGTCTTTTAATATTAATATGATTTATACGTAAAAGGGCATAGAAACATTGTGGCATAACCCTTCCGCCGCCATTATCCGCCATTATGTTTTTTTTTTGAAAGTTACAAACAAATACACAGTCACAAAAATTAAGGGATATAAAAAAAAATTCCAAGTTTTTGGGTGATTTTCAACAAGCTGTATCTCCGTGGAAAATGGTCGTACAGAAAAAATAAAAAAAGCAAATTGTAGCTCCAAGTGTCTAGTTTTCAGATATGACCATGAAAATTTTGTCAATGACAATGAAAAAAAAATCGCAGCGCTTTGAATTTTTGAGGGATTTTAGGGGACACTTTGAGGTTAAAAAATTACCGACGATATCCTTCGTTCATCCATTTTATCCATAGTTATACCAAGTTATCCAAATATCCTTAATTATGCAAATTTTTGTCTTTTTTTCAGTCCGAGTTTTCAATTCTAAAAATTTTTTTTTTCTAAAAGATGTCTACATTTTCTTATAGAGAATATCGTGCAGTTTTCAAAACCCTCCTTCGATTTCCTGTACGATCATTATTTCCGGAGTTATTGAATATCAAAGTCAAAAAGAACTTTTTTGCTTTGATTGACGATAACTCCGCGGCAAATCGTCGTACAGGCTTTTTGAATACGCCAAATTAAAGAGTATTAAATTCTCTAAAAGAGCTTTCGAACGAAACAATCAAAAAATTTTTTTTTGAAGCCCGTGGACCTTTTTTTAGACGGGAAAAAATTTGGAAAAAAATTTTTTGGGTAGTTTTCTTAGGATTTCTCCAAACCTGGACATGACAAAAATTTTGGTCATATCTGAAAACTAGACACTTGGAGCTACAATTTGCTTTTTTTATTTTTTCTGTACGACCATTTTCCTCGGAGTTACAGCTTCAATCACCCAAAAATTTGGATTTTTTTTTATATCCCTTAATGTTTGTGACTAGTGTATGTTAGGAACATGGGGCACCATGTTCCTAACATATTTGTTTCACGTTGTGTCACGTTGGCGAGATATTCAATAATTTAGAAAAAAGTTTTAACACCTTTCTAAATGAACAGCCGGTCGATTCTGTAAACTTATCGAAGTGAATAGTTACGTGAAGTGATCACGAAGTGAGCTGTCATTCCATCTTGATTATTTGGATTGACAGCTCATTTCGTGATCACTTCACCCAAGCCTTCACTTCGATATGTTTACAGAATCGCGCTGCAGGACGGGTTTGAATTGCCAGGGTTGCGGAATTTGTTCGAAAGAGTCACCGCGGCCCTGGAACGCAAAGGGTATTAGGAGGAACACGGATGGGTTTTAGTCAGTAATAGTCTGACACTCCCTTCTGCGCCGCCCAGAGCGGGAGGAGTCATTTGATGATTTGAAAAAAGGACGTGTTTGAATGTTCGCCGATCGGGAATTTACTAGAAGTAAGTTTTGATAAGTTTATATTTAAAAATAAATATAACTCACGTGGTGTCCAAGTAAATGGTGTGGATGTCCTTGTTCCAGAATATGGGGTAGGACTCCATGATGGGCGAGGCCCTGAAGTCCCCCGTGTGCAGCATCGTCTTGCCGTTGGGTAGCGTGAACACCAGCATAATGGCGCCGGGACAGCTACAAGATAGAAACATTATGAAGACTTAGACACCGACCTTAAGAGCGCACCAAGTTTTTGATTTAGGTATTCTATCCGTGAACGTGTGCGTAAGCGCAAGCGAAAACCGTACGTAAGCGCAAGACACAGTATTCAATGTTCGACAGCCGAAGCAGGACTAAAGCGGATAGGGGAGAAACGAGGCGGCTTTAGCCAGATTGCACGGAATCTGCGCTTATGTAAGTATTTCGTTCTTATTATTAAAACAAATACATATTTTGAAAATGTAAAATGTATACGTTATAGAAAACATGTAATTTTGATGTTATTAAAAAACTGGTTACTTTCCATTAAGTATTTACGCCGTAGTGAGGTTTATTTTGTTTTTTTTTTATATGGATTACTTTGGTTTTTTTTTTCTATAGAAGTAATTACAAGTCATCGTGTTTCTAAAATGTAAGATTTATAGAGTGCATCTTTAAATATCTTACATATTAATTATGTAACTAAAGGTTAAGTAATAACGATGCAGCACGGGATCAAACGAACGCCTTATTACGTATCAAATGATACGTAATTGGCGCTCGTTTCGGGCCTCAGTGCCCCCTTAACACAACATGTAACAGAATAAACGCAATACCTCTTAAGGGTTCATTGTACTCATCATTATGAACAACTTTCACTATGGGACCAACACTGAAATCGCGAAAAAAAATCGACTCCCCCATATATTTATGTGCGCATAACTCGACAACGTTGTATAAATCAAACATCGCGCGCCTACGCGATCCTCGCGTTAATTTGTATGGCACATCGCATAGTCGCGTTAAGACGACGACATACGTCATCGACCTCGGAAGAACAAAACGCGCGCTCGTTTCACACCCGCGCGACCCAAAATTCAGTAGTTTTTTGTACTTTCCCTATTATTCTATACCTAAAAATGACTAAAAAAAAATTGCCGTATTTCAAAATGTAGATAATTACATTGTCTTTGAGACAGTGTAAATTCCATGAAAATACGCTCAGCGGTTTTGGTCATATGGTAGTTTTTATGGCGGTGTTAGACATAACATTACATTTTTATTAATTACACTATGTTGAACGAACAAAACTCAAAATTTTCACATATCAAATTATTAAGAAAATAGTCTAATGTAACGTATATTTTTTTCAAATAATTACGACTAGCTAGCCGTTTAGACGTGATGCTCATTTTAAAATCAGCTACTGAGCCGTATCTGCGCCCCTTGCGAATTTAAAAAATTAAGGCGACGATCGTTAATTCACGCGATGATCTCTTTTTATTGGTATGACGCCGATATTCTCGATTCCGAAAACCCTATTAGACTGCATTTCCACCAGCGATGCGCGAGGAAGTGAAGCGAAGGATGTGTTTGTTAAGAACCAATAGAACCGCTTCATCTACCTAACCTCGCTCAGCGCAAGCGAAAGAAAAATAGCCTTAGATCGTGATTGTTTCACTATATCAATATCTTCCTAGAAGACAATACAACTAATATATTGATAAGATCATAATTATGAAAACCATGTAGCTTAATATCTCAGGTGGTGTTCTGAGCACCACACAGATTGGAGTGGACCTGTCCAGAGGTAGACTAGTTCCTATAATCAAAGGTGAAATCTCACTAGAAGACCATACAACTTATATATTGATAAGATCATAATTATGAAAACCATGTACGTTAATATCTCAGGTGATCTTCTGAGCACCACACAGATTGGAGTGGACCTGTCCAGAGTTGGAACTATTTTGTATATTCAAAGGTGAAATCTAACTAGAAGACCATACAACTAATATATTGGTAAGATCATATGAAAACCATGTAGCTTAATATCTCAGGTGGTCTCCTGGGCACCACACAGATTGGAGTGGACCTGACCAGAGTTAGACTGTTTCATACAATATATTCAAAGGTGTCTGTCTAGTCTACACTTACTGGTTGGCCTCCACCGCTGTGACCTCGACGTTGTCAATCTTGATGGTCTCGTCTACCTTGATTATGTGGATGCACTTGGGAGTCACGCCGAGTCGAGATATACACAAATCCGCTGCAACACGACACGAGAATTTGAGCATTTGAAAGTTTTCTAAGTTTTGAGGAATAGGTATGTAGATACCGACCGAAGGTTCGGTTTCGGTATCGGCCAGTTTCGATTTCGGCCAAAAATTCCTTCGGCCCAGATACAGGGAAATTGAAAAAAAAAACCCCAAACCTCTTAATCCTGACTTCGTATCATGACCCTGAACAACATCTGTTCTACGACTTTTCAAAATTCGAAACATTTTTTTTCGTACAAAAAATATAAACGTAGTCCAAATTTTGCATATTCTTTATGAGGCCCGGTAGGCGCGGCGGCGGCGACGCGGCACTGGGTACGCGCGCGTAGTATACGCGAATTTTACAGACTTCAAATAAATGAAAACAAATCGTTTTTGGCTACATTGTTCAGTTGAGGTCAGTCGTAGAACAAATGTTGTTCAGGGTCATGATACGAAGCCAGGATTAAGAGGTTTTGGGTATTTTTTGAATTTCCCTGTATTCTAATCTTTTTTGAGACTGATCTTTTCTCAGGTTTTAGTAGTTGTAGCCTTTTTTTTTTTTTTAAGGATGGGAAATCATCAAATCCATCCGTGTTCCTCCTAATGCCCTTTGCGTTCCAGGGCCGCGGCGACTCTCTCGAACAAATTCCGCAACCCCGGAGTAGTTGTAGCCTGAATTCGTCTCTAGGGTCCCAACTATATTTGTATCAAAATTCATCAAAATCAGTTGAGAGATTAGCCGTGAAAGCGTTACAAATAAACTCACTTTCGCATCTATACTAAATATTATAAAGCTGAAGAGTTTGTTTCAAAGCGCTAATCTCAGGAACTGCTGGTGCGAATTGGAAAAATTTAGTGTTGGATAGCCCATTTATCGAGGAAGGCCTACAGGCTATATGTAGAACATCAAGCTACGGCGAAAAATGTGACGCAGACGAAGTTGCGGGTCAAATACTTCAGCTAGTTTATAATATTACTTAAGATTTGGAGAGGAGAGATTGGTATTTGCAAGGACAGTTTCTTGATAGCGCGGACTGTTTGTAATTTGGAGACAATCTACACAAGACAGTTTAGCGTTCGAAAAAAAAAATACTAACGTGCGAACGTATTTGGGGGGGATGCCCATGGAGTATGGAACGACGTAAAAGCTTTATCCTGCTGTAAGGCCTGAATCACATTTATCAGCATCGTTTTTGCAAAATTTATTGAAAATATCTCAAGACACTTATTTGCAACTACTCTTTGTAGAACCAACTCACCGAACGACGTACGCTCACCGTTGCGTCGATTGGTTGACACCTTTAATAGACAGTTTGGCTCAACTGATATTGTTTCTCAGTCATAACAGCCGAAGACGTCCACTGCTGGACATAGGCCTGGGGGGGGGGGGGATTTGCCATAATCGCCACGCTTGGCAGGCGGGTTGGCGATCGCAGTGTATGGTGTTGCGTTTTACAGAGAACGCTGCTGCCCATTCTCTGGTGAGTCCCCTAGCCGCCTCTTACGACACCCACGGGAAGTGATGGGATGGTATTATTCTTTTACGGCACCATACGGCACCGGCCGACACCATGCGACAGAACTCCGTTTCTCAGCAAGGCTATATTTAGAAAAGATTTTTTATTTTAAGTGTTCAGAACCCTAATAATTAAGTAAAGTTTACTTTATTTTTTATATTTATATTCGTTTTTTCTAACAACTAGTAGATCTGTGTAGTATATGTGGATAACTTTGTGAGCAGTGTATTTGTCACCTCAAGTATTAAGTTTTAACCTATAGTGTTTACTTATTATTACACTGCCCTTGAGGTGGTTTAGAAACTCTGACACTAGGGTGTATGGGGTCATTAGACCTTACTGCCCACACGATAAGGAGAAGAGATTACACTGCTGTTTGTCGTCCCTAAAATAAATATCTAATTTGTATTAACGCATTGAAAAAAATGAAAACTGACGAGTATAAATCTTATTTCTATTTTCTAGCTAAAACGACGAACCCACTAGCTTTACAAATAATACTAATCTTCTGAGTAAGCTCACTCCATCGTAGACTTTGTCTCTGTCACCTCTGACCTAGACTAGAGTCAAGAGCAAACCCATCTCAAATAAAAAAAATAATTCCAGACACACATTTTATAAAAAAAAAAAACACAAAAAAAAAACTAAAAAGAATACTGATACCAAACAGAAAAAATAACAAATCACTCACCAGTAATTTTCGAACAGAACAACAATTTATTGAAGCTCTTTTTCAACCCCGAATAATGGTCCGAGTGGAAATGTGTGAGGAAGTAATGTTTCACATTGGGTAGCTCTCCGTATGAAAACGCATCAACTGCGAAGTTAGTGCCTGCAAAGAAATAATGAGATTCCAAATTCTTCTAGGATACCAGAAGGCTATCAACATTGGACATGAATGTAATTCGTATTTTACACATTTTAGTTAGAGTACTATTAATGTTGCAACGTTGGAAGGCCTCCCACGAGGTGGACCGATGATCTGGTAAGGGGCGCGGGAAGCCGATGAATGCGAAACGCACAGGACCGGTTATTGTGGCGACACTTGGGGGAGGCCTATGTCCAGCAGTGGACGTCTTTCTGATATGATGATGATTATTATTATTAATGTTTATGATTGAATGAAACCACCATACTAAAAGTCCTTAAATAGCGTCTGCGATCATCATTCGTTATAAACTTCGTGAAATCTGGCAAGAATAGAGGCACTGAAAAGAATTTTCAAAAATGTGTGGAGTTTCATAAGAAACTACGGACCTATAAGCATTTGATTGATTATAATAAATGATAAAGGTCCTTCTGTACACACTACTCGACTAAAAAACACAATCTTACACAGAATATTCACAACAGAAAGCAAACCATAACATACCTGCGACGATCTTATAGTGCGGTATAGTTTTGGCAGACACAGATCTCTTTGTGGACACAGATTTGGGCGGCATACTGAACTGTATCGAGTCTCCCGTCTTCCTCGGACTGTGGCAGCTAGGACAGTCTGACTTCCAGCGAGGCGATGAGCACGAAGTCTTGACCTCCGGGGTGCGACACCCTTCCTTCTTCGGGGAATATAACCTCGCCGATCTATTTGACGAATCATTGTCCACTTTAGGCGTTCCTTTGTGGGACAACTTACGATTTCTATCGCATTTAATCGCATCAGTGACACCCGAATTCCTACTCATGACCTCCTCATCACCATCTTCCTCCACTCGGGTCTTCACGTCACACACAGGGTCAGCTAGACTTCTTCCTTCCGAAACTTTAAGGTTTAAAACATTCGTACGTTTTGGGAAAAAATTGTCAATAGATTTTTGCCTCAGGCTGCCGCGCACAATTCCATTGTTGACTTTTAAACCTACCACTGAGTTTCTCTTACTATCGCTTTTGAATTTACTCTTGTCCAAAATTTTCCCTTTCACTAATTTATAATTTGGTGGTTGAACGATGACATGGGAAATCTTCTCGACGGCACATGTGTTTAAAATTAGAACTTTGTCTTCTGCTGTCTCTGTGGATGACGGTTTTTTCTTTTTAATTTCTAAGTTGACAGTGACGGCGGACCTCTTTAGTGAATTGGGAGTTTCGGGACCAAGGAGTTCGTTCATGTTTTCGTCGAGATCGCTTTCTTCCGTGCTCGCTTGAGAACCTTCGACGATTTCACAATCAACCAACGTTTTGTTGTCGTTTTGTGAGACTTTTACCCTCTGGAGGGCACTCTTTTTGGAACTAATATCTACACTTTGGCAGTTGTCGATGCCGAAGGACACCGAGAGTGAAGCTCTACCGGTAACATTATAAATGACTGTTGTTTCACTCTTCGAGTCTACATTATGGTCTAATTCGGTGTGAGAGGACACAGAAATCAGTGGTGTGGCGCTTTTAGGATGCTTGCTTGTCGTAGGTACAGCATCAACCCCACTGAGAGAACAAGAATCTAAGTTGTTTGTTTCACTCTGAAGATCTGCGATAGCTGAGAAACCTAGACTGTCTCTGTCGACGTCTGGGCTTTTTTTTGGTATCTTTTTGGTCAAAGTATGCTGAGAAATCAAGTTTTGTATATTTTGTGAATTTTCCTTGTTTAATGGGTGAATCTGAAATAAGGTTGGAAATAGTTTTTACTTAATTTTTATCTACAGATTAATTTTATATTCTGGTGCGTTGACAGTAATTTGGCGTTTTTCGAAACATTCTGACTTAAGGTCAAGGGACATCACACAAGCACCGCAACTGTACAGCTGCAGCACGGTATCGCCTCGAATTTAGGCTACCGCTAGCCGTCAGCAAGCTAACCAAGCGACATCCGCGAGGTGCAAGCTTAGGGACTACTCACACTTATTCAGCTCCTTTCGCGTTTCGCTGAACGGTTCTGGTCACTTATACAGTTCTGTAGTGCTATTCTGTAACAACAGTTTCGAGTCTCGACAGCGGAATCCGAGGTGAGTATAAACGTAAAACCTTTATGTTGTGTGTAATAAAGTTCACTTTGTAAGTTTTGTCACTCAGGTGGAGTTCGATATCGAAATGGTTACTTACAGAATAGACTAGCTGCTTCTATCAGCCGCGTACAGCGTCGTTAGAATGAGAAAAGCTGTCATAGCATGTTATCTCCGCTGAAATGCTTCTATCTACTGTGTTCGACGCTGAATGCGGCGGAACAGCGCTGAACGCGGCAGAATAGCGCTGAATTCTATTTATAGCACTCGTATGATAATAACACATTTGTCCTTATTTTACACACGTTTGCCGCGAAAGTTGAATAGACGCGGAAAGCTGAATGGATGCGTACGCATCTCCATACAAAATTGGTGTTTTCTATGGGCATAAGCTGAATAAGTGTGTGTAGTCCCTTACACTCCGCGAGGTGCAAGCTTGCTGTTACCGCAAACACAATTTTTATATGGCGTTTATCATTGAATACGCCTAGGACTGGTGAATCAGAGTCGGCGCGCAGCAGTAAGCCCGCGGTCGGCGCCCTGTAACCTCACGGTCCGCTCCGCTCGCTTACAGCGCACGGGCTGCGAGTCAAGTTGTATGGTAGCGGCAAGCGCGCTGACTGCTGATGAATTCCACTAATCCATGTATTTAGTTAACTACCTATATTACTAAACGCTTACCCGTTGTTTTGGCTTCAGCTTCAAACCATTGCTTCTTCTCAACGATAAAGAAGAACGACTCAAACAGGAATTCTGTGAACAATTTGATCAAATTCACTCCATCTGTTTACAATACGGCCGACGGATCTTGGCGAGCCCAAATTTAGCGCAGAAGGTTGCGCAGTAACGTTTTTAGGTTTCCGTACCTGAAGGGGTAATTACGGGCGTTTATGGTACGGAACCCTCGAGTCGCACTTGACTGGTTTTTGGAGTTCCGAATATCCGTAAAAACGAAACCCTTTTAGGATCACTCGGGTGTCTGTCTGTCTGTCCGTCTGTCACAGCTAGTTTTCTCCGGATCTACTGAACCGATTCTGTTGAAATTTGATACACATATGGATTTCTGTGACCCAAACACGGACGCGTTACGTAAATGATTAAATTTTGAGTATTGGGGTCACTTTTGGGGGTCAAACAAGAAAATTATAAAAAAAAAACGTTTTTTGAACAATATCGTGTGACGTATTTTTTTTAACGATGGGAAATCATCAAATTACTCCTTCCGCTCTGGGCGTCTCTCCATCCGTGTTGCTCCAAATGCCCTTTGCTTTCCAGAGCCGCGGTAAGTCTTCCGAAATAAATCCGCAACCAGGGGGCAAAAAAAAAAAAAAAAAAAAAAAAAAAAAAAGGGGGCAGTGGTCCAAGCTAGAGATGCGGCATTAATCCTTAATCAATAAAATCTCGCATTGGATTTTTTTTTTTTTTATTGGGACAAGCCCGCCACACATTCCCAACCACTGCAACTCCTGAAAGCCAGAATCAACAGTGGCGACCACCAGAAAAACGCCGAGCCAATGAAGCCCGACGAGTCCCGGAGAAACGATTTAACTGTCTTGGATCCTGCAACGAATTTAATCAGAAAAGTACAGCGGAGGAGTAGGAAATAAAATATATGTATAATTTCCACTTTGGATTAGTTTTATTTAGAACTAGCACTTCGCCCGCGACTTCGTTCGCGCGGGTTTAGTAAGTACTCCACGAACTTCATCTCCTTGTCCTCCCTCTATAAACGCTAACGTGTAAATTACTTATTAATAGACTAAACGTAAGGCTGTTCGCTCAATCCGCGATATTTTTCTTACTTAGAGTATTTTTATACCCGTCGTAACTTTAAACGAAATGTCCGATTTGCATAATTTAAAGTAAAATTTACGTATTCATAACCAACCTAAATTAAAAACCATTTAAATTGATAAGGATCAATATCATGATACCAAAATCACCACTATTCCGTTCCACCCGGGTTTAGATCGAATAATTTGAACAAAAAGTGGTTATTGTGACTTAACCTTAGAATAATAATGCACTTAACCATAATAGTTAGATGTACACCCTCGCGGACATTTTTGTGGATGTTGATGTTCTTTATAAGACTGTAGTACATCATTTGGCTCTATTATCAATAGTTTCCGCAGCGTACGCGATATAAGAATTATTTTTGTCATTTTTTTCACACCTTGGGTTGCATTATCGAAGTTTTTATACGGATCCCTAACTTTTTTGAAAATACTCTAAAGCCTATGTTCATCAGGGATAATGTAGGATTCTAATGGTGAAAGAATTTTTCAAATCGGTCCAGGAGTTTCGGAGCCTATTCAATTCAAACAAACAAATCTTTCCTGTTTATAATATTAATATATATTATTAGTGTAATGTCATTGACTTTTGTTTATTATGGAAGATACTAAACGAAATAGATTTACTATTACGTTGACGACCCTATACAATGTGTTGTTGTTCAACTGGGATGTTTTTCCACTGGGAAAATTTAATAATTCTGATCTCAAGGTCAAATAAAAACAAAAGAAGAGGAATCATCTGGGACCATTATTATTTTTATTTGTTTTTCACTTTCTGGGGTCCCTGGAGACCCGGTCCTTTGATAGGCGTACGAGGAGCCGAAGCCAACTCGCAGAGGCCCCGTTAGACATTTCAAATGGAATCTGGCACCAACCGATTATTTTAAATATTGTTTACTATGGAAGAACTATTGGCCCCTGCTGCCTGACCACTGACAATTATAGCGGCTTTAAAATGGCAGGGGGTGACTTGCACACTCAATAAATGGGCCCCCCAAAAACGGTCGCTAGCACAAAGTGACGTAGCGCCAAGGGGGCAACATATCCTGAGGTGCTAGAGGAGTGGAGAGATATCGTCGCCGCAAAATAATAACCAAAGCAAGCATTGTTAATAATTCCGAGTCCTTATCCATCACGACAATATTTTAGTAGTCTGATGAGTTAACTCGATGTCAAAAGTGACCCACTTTCTCACACGTCTTTCGTGAGTTGAGAGTTCAAGGCCTCTATTTATCACGTAAACCAATATACAGAAAAGTTCCAGTCTATATTCCTCTCTGAGAAAAACTGTGGTGCACTTTTCTGAGAAGTTTCATCGACAACTTTGTCTATTAATCTAGAAATTTAAAAAAAATATTGTAAACATTACCTGCGTTAGAGAGATATCACCATCACCTTTTCTCACAACCCTTGGATTCAAAAGAGAAGGAATGTAATCGTTAATATCATCTCCATTCATCTTCCATTTCAGTGCAACAAATTAGCTCGTAAATGACAATTTTATTTTAGTTTGCAAAACACGATACAGATAATAGGTTTCGTGTTTTTATTTATTGCAAAAGTGCAAACATGACATACATTCTCGACTTGTTGTTATTGCATGTTATTGTCAATGTCAATTGTCAAACAAAAGTCACTGTCAATCTCTGGTGTCACATAGGACTAAGCAAGGTAAACTATATGACATCGACTATTAATCGCCTACACGCTTCACACTACCAGGTCAACACGGGCGATATCAAAACAGTATGTGAACAAGCAGAGTTTACTTGATTCGAACTGCTATATTATTTACTAGTGGACGTCACGCGGTTTCACCCGCGTAGTTCCCGTTCCCGTGGGATTACGGGGATAAAATATAGCCTATGTTACTCCCTGATAATGTAGCTATCCATTGCTGAAAGAATTTTTCAAATCGGTCCAGTAGTTTCGGAGCCTATTCATTTCAAACAAACAAACAAACAAATCTTTCCTCTTTATAATATTAGTATAGAAGTATAGATAAATTAATTGGTGAATACTTTTTTTGCCGTTGGTTGAAGGGAGTTCAGGCGAGAGCAACAACGTTGCCAATCTGTGGGGAATTCCCTAAACTGCGGGGAATCTTAAGTTGGTTGGGGATTTATTGGGGATTGGCATTATGTGGGAAAAATGCGGGGATTTTGACATCTTATTCTCATCGGAGAATATTTCATCGTTTATTATCGATAACGACATTTTTTAGAATCATTATGTATGGCTAGAGATGTACACGTTACCCCGTGACGGTAATTTTACGTACTTATAACCGTCACAAAACGGTTTTGTGACATAATAATATGGTGTTATGACGAGACCGTCACAAAATCCCGCTATCTAGCGGAATTAATTTTCACTAGAACTAATAATGAATTTTAACGGTAATGCAGAGTGTATTTGTCTTTTGTAATTATCAACTTAAGTTATAGGCACTTCACGATTGATGAAATTGAATTGATATTTATTTAAATAATATAAGTAAACAATTCATTAAAATTATTTTTTTATTAAAATTAACAACGAAGTAGTGTAATAATATAAATATAAAAATATTTAAAAAAAAAATATTATATATTAATTGCAATTTTATATTAAATGCAGATACTGTAGTATCATTAATGGCTACAAGGAAAGGGATTAAAAAAACTGGGCGGCAGTGTCAAGTTTAACTCTTCGAACAAAATGCTTTCGAATAATATATGAAACAAAATATAAAAGATAAACAATAAATATTATTTAAATAATTGAATATAGTTTCATTTCATAAAAAACTTTTGAGGGGAATTTGTGGGGAACCAGCGAATTTTTATCCCCGAATTTGGGGAATTCGATCAGGATTTTTGGGGATTTGCATGAATTAGCTTTGGCAACCCTGGAGAGCAAACTGGCTTAGTAGGTACGTGGCAGTACCAGGTAGATGGCTAGATGCTGTGTTCACGCTAAAAGAAAACCAGTCCATGCGTAGTGAAACATGTTTTTCATTTTAATTAATAACTGTATGAACAGCAGACAGAAGAAAACTTATTCTGTTCGAGACAAGATGTTAAAATTCTTTTTTGCATTCTACATTCTCTTAATTCTTAAAAGGCCTATTACAATTTGACTGTGTTTTTTGCGTAAATTAACCAACTTTGGCTTACTTATTCATAGAAACAGAAATAATTAGACAACTTTGGCTTAATGGGTAGTTAAAAATAATTATTAGTATTGAATATAGAGGCCTCACTTTTCGCATCATTCTGTGATCTATAGAAAACCAAAATTCCGAAGTAAGTTTCTCATGAAAAGCGCGACGGCACTTTATCGAGCTCGTGGATTGAACTACTGTACTAACCAAATTAAATGAAAAATATATCATAATATTCCTTATATAGTGGTTTCGGTCATAGCGGCCTCAAAACTTTGAAATAAGAATGGAATGTCCGTAAAAAAATCCCATTCAAATCCATAAAAAAAAGAAAAATGAACATTTAAAAAGACGTCAATAATAATATATACCGTTACAGCCCCGACGGATTTTTCTGCACTATCTTCTGTCTCTTCTCAGCGGTATTTATTATTTTTGACTTTTTAAATGTTCGTTTTTCATTTTTTGCGTTGGGGGTTTTTAAAATGTTTAATTTAATTTTTATAGGTGACCGTATTGTAAGACCATAACCTCCAAGGTACCTACTCATTGAAACTAATCTATTGAACCCAAATACGACATGTCTTTTCGAAGTTTCATGAGTTTTCGAAGAGTCGGGTTTTCTGGAGACTGGTTGCAGCATCAGATCGAAGTTATCAATTACGATAACGATTATACTGGCACGCGTGAAGCACTTAATCGAGTAATCATACGCCAAAATGCCTTACATCATTTTTTTTTTTACTATTGATAAGCACGCGTTTGACCACAATCTCACCTGTGATAAGAGATGATGTGAACGCTCAGAATTAACTGTAAATTTCTTTCTAATATTATTACGTATTTATACCAAAATAAATCATAGTTTATGAGAAATGATAATTTTATAAATATTCATCAAATAAATTAATTATTAGCGCTAAAATAAACGTAACTGCAACTGCTTTCTACATAATGCGATGAGTCAGCAGTTTTGTGAGTACGGCTCTTAAATTTTTGTACATAATTTGACCAAGTAGGGAAATCGCGGCGTGGCGAGCGGGCATTGGCTATGCCTTTCATCCCGCGGCATCGGGTTTTCGTGCCCGTAAATACGGGCACGTCGTTGGATGGCCAATGTAGGCGTGGCCTTATTGCAGGCGCAACATGTCGCTGCGCGCCTATCGTGTTTCTGTCATTGTGTCGGCAGTGGGCGCCGCGGCAATGTCTCACAGTGCCGTTTCTTCACGACCCTACGGCGGTCAGTCCCCGCCAGGTGAGACCTCCAGACCCGGCGAGAGACGACCAGCGACGTAGGCGCCAACTTTAGGGCGCTCTCTGCCGAGGGTGCTAATCCCCCGCCTGTCACGCTTCCAGAGCGATCCGGTCACGATTCAGGCTAAGGGGACCGTTGTGTGTGTCTGAGCGGCAATGAATTGTGAGACGCCGTCTCATGAAACGTACGTCCGCGCCATACGTCCATCGCGTGTGTTTGGGCGATTGGGGAGTCGTGCATGTATAAGGTTCGACGCGCACTATCTATACTCTATACTAATATATAAAGCTGAAGAGTTTGTTTGTTTGTTTGCTTGAACGCGCTAATCTCAGGAACTTCTGGTCCGATTTGAAAAATTATTTCGGTGTTAGATAGCCCATTTATCGAGGAAGGCTATAGGCATATACAACGTTGATACGACAGAGGGGCATTAAATTACACTACGTATACTATACGTGTTTAGTATTAATCCGATACGGTATAAAAATAAAAAGCTACAAAATTGAGATTTTTTTTCTTTCAAACAAACTAAATAGCTTACAAATCAGAGTAAAACGCAACCACCCTGTGCAAATAAATTCAACTGACCTAGGGAAAAGCGGCAACGTCGCGCACGCGCCTGAGCGCGGTGTGGGTAGGTATAATAAAATTGTGGTCGGGCGGGCGGCCGGCGGTGGCGCAGGCGCGAGCTTAGGCCTCCGCTCGCGCCCGCTTTTATGATAGGTAAGGTTTTGAAGTAGGTACGCACACAACAACAATCACAACAAAAACACAAAATTTTTAAATTCTCGATGTGTGGAGGACACATCGACAATTTAAAAATTCACAATTCACAAAAAAAAAATCACAAACATACCTAATTCACAATTAAAATCATGTCCGTGTAGTCTGCCGCCGTGTTAGTTACACGAGGCATTGTTGAACACTTTAATTACACGCACACACAACCAAAGTTTAATTACGTGTCCTATCACAATAAAAAACAGTCGATCACAAAAAAAAAAAAACACTAACGCTAATAATAATAATCCCAAGTTACGTGTCCTGTCACAATAAAAAAAGAAATACTGTCTTAAACTTATTTAGTATCTTATCACAATAACAAAACAAAATCAATTGTTTGCTGCTGCGCCCGCGCGCCGCGCTTCCGTGTTACGTAACATACGTTCCGGAAGGAAGACATCGGCACACTGAGGCCCCACTTACCGATCGCAAATATCTAGAATGCAATAACAACACACTGACCTATTTCTATTTCTTTTACGCGCGGTATGTTTTGCTATGATTGTCACTCTCGTAATGAAAGTGCAAGTGTGTGTTTATTGCTTCCTTTTTTGGCGTGCCATCTTTTTAGTGAAAATTTGGTTGTACTTATGAATTGCGTCGGAGCGGCAACAACGCATCGTAGGTTATACTCGATTTATCGTTTTAAGGTGCATGACCGATGCGTAGGCATAATCAGCTGTTAGGAAAAAGATACATCGTGTTCAATTGAGGCAAAAACTTAAAAAATTATTTGCGACTAAACTACTGCTCCTATTTAATTGATTTTTGGTACAGAGCTTGGAAATGGTACCTAGTATAGGCAGTTTAAAGGAAAGCCCCTCTGTCGTATCAACTCGGTATATCATCACGCTAATACCAATAGGAGTGGAGCAGTAATGAAAATTATGACCCAGGCTCTCCATCCTTAGATCCCGCATGATTACGCTGTTCCTCACGAAGCGAGGGGCAGGGACGATTTTCCGCAGCGCTAGATTTTGCTGCGCGCGGAGGTGCTTGTTGTTGGTCTCGCTCCTGAGGGCGAGCCAGGCTGGGTCGGCGTAGGTGAGTAGCAGGCGGATGTATGTTTTATACACACCCAGCTTGACTCGCAGCGGGAGGTGGGATGAGAGCACTGGGTGGAGCAGAGCGCGGGCCGCTTTACCTTTCACGGCAACCTGGCGGACGTGACTACCCATGGTGAGCCAACGATCGATGGTAATCCCTAGGTACTTGACCTGGGACGCCCAATCGATGTCGACTCCTTGCAGTCGGAGAGGTGGTGGGAGGTGGGCGCACCCGACGAGCAGCGCCTGAGTCTTACCCACGTTCACCGACAGACGCCACTTCGACAGCCACACGAGAAGCGAATCTAGCACGCGCTGCATCTTGACGGCCGCGTGCCTCGCATTGAGCGAGATGCAGATGTACGCGGCGTCGTCAGCGTACAGCGCGAGCGTGCATTCCTGCGAGGAAGGGATGTCGTCGGTGTAACATGAGTAGCAGAGCGGCGAAACGCAGCTGCCCTGCTGGACTCCGGCTGCTATGGGTCGGGCGCGGCACCATCGACCACCACCTTAAATGTCCTGTCAATGAGGAAGGAGGAGACCACCTTAAGAACGCGACGGGGCGCGTCGGTGTGCGACATCTTAAAAATCAGGCCTTCGTGCCAGACCCGATCAAACGCCTTCTCCATGTCGAGGAGTACTGCAACTGCGTGCTCCTTCTTGTTTAGTGCCGCTGTGAGCAGGTGCAGTACCCTCGACAACTGGAGCGTCGTGCTATGTTCCGAGCGGAATTCAAACTGTTCCGGACGAGGCGTCATGTGTGGTGTTAGGTGCCGCAGCAGGAGTTGCTCAAACACCTTGGAGATAGTCGGCAAGAGCGTGTAAGCCGATAGCTCTCCGGCTTCAGTACGTTTTTATTCGCCTTGAGCAGCATGATGACGCGCCCTTCCTTCCAACACCTCGGGAAGGCCCCCGTGCGCAGTATCCCGGTGTACAGGCGCGCCAATGCCGCAACTATGCCGAATGGCAGGTGGCGCAGCACTGTGTTGGTGATACAGGATTAGACAGTTCTTTTTCAAAGGAAGGTACAGTCACCAAGACGCCACCTAGCGGGTTAAAATGGCAATGTGCTTCCCATTGAACCTTATCGTCTCAGGGTAGTTGCTACTTGCTCAGGGCAGCACTAATATTGTCTATGAAAATGGACACACGTCAGTGCTTAGAATAGTATTACCATATAGAATATATTTGATTGTAAACTTGGTAAATGATGAGTACTATAAAACATGATTTGTTAAAGAATTATAAAATAACGGAAATAACAAAATTGTATTTTTTTAAATTAACGAAGCGTCAATTTTAAATTTTAGTAATATAGTTATTGGTTATAAAGCTTTAATTGAGTTTTACTAGTGGCGAACAAACTCCCAGTATCGGTTTTTTTTTAATTGTACATTTGTACTGCATCATGATAATGGGAGTTTTTCTTTAGTAGTGGCAACAATTTTCCAAACTTCAACATTTTGCTTTTCACGGCAGGATATTGTGTGAGAAAAATATTGTTTCTAGTATAATAAATACAAATTGAATGAAATAAAGACTGGAAATTATAAACCGAAGTGTTCTTGACTTACTACGAATGTGAGTATATTTTGAGTACAATTTTTTAAATGTTATGTTAGGTTAGATGTTACCTATAATTTCCGCTGACTGTCCCTAAATATTTTTCCGATATTTTAAAATTTACGCTTAATTTCTTAGGGGCTGACAATGGCTTTTTTATTTTTGATATGCTAGAAAATGCCCTCAATGTATGGAATCAATGTTTCTCAACATACGATTATGTTACGCTCGAGTGAACATAAATAATCAATAAGATTGTGACGAGGGTAATTTTCGCCGTTTCATGCAAATATTTACATGCAAACCTACCATCGATTTGATTTTAATTAACAACGTAGTGCGTTCTCACCATCAAGTCGTACTTACCTATACTTTTTGTTTAAAAAAATATTTATTATCACTGTAGTTTCAACTGATAGTCTATTATTACTGTAGAAATACGGGATATCTTATCATTTCATTAACATGATCTTCATTTTAATACATAACATTTTCTGGGACCATTCATGTCAATGTTCAAAGTCAGCAATTATTCTATGTATTTATTTCCATTACCTATTATAACTTTTCTTTCTTTATCATTTATTTCATATTTATTTCTCTTTGGAAACCCCAATCATTGATTGTGTTTAAATTTACTTTATGTAGGTAACTATTAGTAGTTATTTTAATATTTATTATGTACTATTTTAATACAGTGTAATATTAATAATTTATGAGTGATTTATTATATATATTTACAATACAACATGTATTTATTACATCAACAATTTCTCCACAATTCTGCAAGGCAAGAAGACAAGGGATAACATTAAAGTGTAGAAGACACAACACAAAATATAATTAAACAGGAATCATAAAAATATATTGAATATGGCGGGTACCCGGCGCGCTCGTAATAATGCCAATTCAGTGGTCATACCCCGTCAGAACTCAGTGTCTGACAATGGAAGGACCCGTCAGAACCTTAGTCCTGAGGCATTAGCAGCTATGAATAAGGAACAGCTCCGGGCCGAATGCAGGAAACGGGGGCAGCGGGCTACAGGCAACAAAAATGAGCTGGTATAAAGCTGTTTGCGTTTGTGTCTGTGCTTCATTTTACTTTTTTTGCCGGTTGTAATGTGATGCTTTAATTTTTTAATTTTAGTAGATTAATAGTGATGTGATCAATGTTTTGTTCTTAAACTCGATTTTTATAAATGTTATTGCACTAATTTATTTATGATAGTTGTAAATATATATAATAAAATTAGTAACAATTTAAGTTGTTGCATCATTTATGTTGCTTTGCAGTTTTTTTTTTGCGTTACTGTATTATTTTGCACATTTATTTAATTGCTAGTTTTTCATATTTTTCTTGTTAATTTTTGTGAAGGTAGCATTTATTTGTTATTTTATATTTTAATTAAATCCTTGTCTAGAACATTGTCGCTTCAACAAGAAAACTTGATGATATTGCATGCTCATGTCAAAAAAAAATGTGTTACAAAGTTACAATACCTTCACTCCTCTTTTACGGGAAGGCCATTAATTTAAATGACTTTAGTCTGTCTTGTCGCTAAGGGCGATAACACATGGCACGAGCACTTTGCGCCAGTCGCGTGGCGCCACATCTAAAAAATAATCCGTAGTTCCGGTATTTGTTTACGTTTGTATGTCGTGTAATCTTTTGAATTTAAAAATAATAGTGAACAGGAAAATTTTGATATATTTGCTAAGTACATAAATAATGTTGGGGTGTTATCGCTCGGGAAAGTCCCTAAGGCCATTGTCAGACGCGCTAGTTCAATAGATAATGACTGAATTGGGTACACGTTTATATTTAGATCCTTTACTTTGATTTCAATCACAAGTTTCAAGACTAACTTTTGACACCGTCGTATTTTGTAATAGTTATATCAAAGTAGAATAAATCTTAAAAACAAAACATTCAAATGAAATAATAAATCTTAGAAACAAAAAGCATTACAAAAAATTCAAATGAAAAAGATTGTACCAGGTGGTGTATTTTCGTACACCATTATCTATTAAGTGTTAGGTGAATATCGTAGGTATCTACCATAAACTATTGTATTTTACAAACAGCTGAATAGACAACAGCAGCTGTCACTTTGGCGAGTCTCCTCTGGCACGCAGAACAATAAACAAAATCGTCAATATTGTTAATGAGACTTATAAAATAATTTCTCATCTTACTAAAGTGCACTCGCGTCATTTTACTTCCGAGTTTGAAAAATAAACACTAGTCGAGTCACTCCAACCTATATATTCAATTATAACCTAAATATTCACATATATTCAATTTCAACAATAACAATACGTGTTTGCATATAAAGTAATCGTAAACTGTAGGTTTTCTGCTTTCGAATTATAAATATCTTGGGCAGGAATCTTCATTTTCTCAATAGCTAGTAAAACTAGATTAAATTTCTTGATAAATTCTCGATATTTATTAAAATTTTAAACACAAGCTTGTCTTCGTATTCTTCTCAGCAAACTTTTTCATTTGATACCCATATCATGGGGGTACTTAAAAATCCGCCATTAACCGTTCTCATCCAGACCAAACGTGTATAGAAAATTTTAGCTTAATCGGTTGGGGGATAACTGTTCATAATAACAAAATTAATAAAATAAAATAAATAAAAAAAAAATGCCAACTGCGTGTTGAACTAGCCCACCGAGGCTTCAGTACAAATTTGTAGTTTTCAATTACTTTAAATAAAGACTATATTTTTTATGATTAAATTACAAATGTATAGTTTTCTGACTTTTCCCTATACTTGTAGTATAAGACGGTATTACTTGCCAAATTTTGTGAATCTAGGTCAACGGGAACTACCATATAGGTTTTCGACCCAAAACCTATAGGGTACTTCCGGTTGACCTAGAATTATCAATTTTGGTTAAAAGCAAGGTAAAGGGAAAATTCCGAAAAATAAAAAAAAGTTGAAAATTAAAGTAAATTATGGTACCTACTTACAAGTTTTCGCGAGAATCTTTTGCCCATATCTTTTTATCGCGTTGACTCAGACAGACGGACAACAGAGTATCTTATAAGGGTTCCTTTTTACCTTTTGAGTTACGGAACCCTAAAAGTACCTACCCAACTAACAAGGCAAGTTAAAAATAAAACCTGTTAAAAAGAGCGGGAAGCAAGACTAAGTCTGATTAAAAAAACAGTTGACAAGACTTGTACTTTATGGTGCGTCGCTGTCATTAAAAAAAGAAACTAAACAGAATGAATAATGGTATGTTTATCGATAGATGATAAGTATCGTAAATTCTCAGTTCAAATACCACTTAGAATTTATAGCGATCGATTACCAGTACCAAAATAAACGTTTGATGTTGGTAACACGTAAATTTTCCCGCGTAAACACGCGAGAGATAGGTAACAGATTTCCGTCTCTTCTGCCAAGATATTATAATAGATATGTCTACTTTGAACTATTTAAAAACAAACTAATTACAAAGAAATTCATGTTGAAGACCTCTAATCTGTGCTTTAGCTATTTACGAATAGTTATTAAAACTTTCATTAGCTGGAAACATTCATTAATATTCAAAGAATTTAATTAAGCGTCAGGGTGGGAATTCTCGCCTTTTTCTTTAGAAACAAATCTTACCCTCAAAATAATGACTAAGGTACCTAACATTAAGTTGGTCTCCATTCTTCTTTAACCTGAACGGTTAATGGAAGTCGTTACAAGCTTTTCATGCTATTTTTTGCGCTATTATCCTTCCATCATCTACCTTTAATTGCCTTTGAATAGGACAATCTTTATGCTACTTTTCCGCGCTTCTAACCTTCCAACATCAGTTTTAAATCTCGATACATGGAACTGCTTACATTAAAAGCCTTCGAAAAAAATAAACTAGCAGACATTTCATTTTTTTTTGCTTTTTTTGCGTGTTTCATGATGACCAGATCTCTTCCTGTAACATATCAACTTAGCATAGGTTACATTCAGATCACTGCTACCGCAGAATTGTTTGCATCATGTCATTTTTGAGCCAACCCCTTTTGTCTATCTTCGACCCCCGGGCATCGCGGATTAGGAACCCCTTATCTAGAAAATTCTGCCTCGAATTTTATGCTTTTTTTCTGCTCTTCATTATTTTGACATACAGATGTAATCTACCTCTAAAACTGTGACTAAAAGGATGCCTCGAAAGCGTTGATGCATCATTACTCACCAAATAGAAAAGATAACAAAGTCGAAAGAAACAGAATGTCAATGACGAAATAATTAGCGAGTATCAACGCACTGTTTACCACACAGCCTTGTTATCTCCAAGATAATCGAATTTGACGCGAGCGTGTGACGCTAAGGAGTGACGAAGTTGCGGAATTGCAGGATTTATTCTGTGTGCCTTTTTCCGTGTGAACGGTCATGGCAATAGAAAAACAAGGCATAGTACAGATACATTTCGGCATTTGGCGTGTCTTCTGTTATAAACCGACTATTAAAAAAAAAAACAACCGAATTTAAAACCTCCTTTTTGGAAGTCGGTTAAAAACGGCGATGCGCCAGCGGTACATGGTGGACATCCCACCCACACGCACAAAACGTTTTGGGAACACATTCATAGTGCGTGCAACTAAGGAGTGGAATTCCCTGCCGGAGTCGTGTGTTTCCTGATAGCTACAACCTGGGAGTATTTAAGTCAAGAGTGAATAGGTTACTTCTAGGCAAGCGTGCTCCATCTTCGACCACATCATCGCTTACCATCAGGTGAGATAGTGGTCAAACGCGTGCCTATCGATAGCAAAAAAAATAAAATTGTAAATTCGACTAGTATTAAGCGAGATCTACAGGTGTACTGCTCATGAGGCTTCATTTAAAGGTGCAGGGGTTGTGCACGAGCAGGCAACTAAGAAGGTGATGCATGTCCTTAGGACGGGCTTCCGCCATTGCGTTTAGGATAGGTGGAGGATTCCCAGTTGGACAGATTGTTTTTAGGGCGGACAACCTGGGTCGCCAATTCGTTTAGAGATTTCTAGATAAAGCTAATGCAATTCGCGTCCAGGGGGTAAAAGACTTTTTTTTTGTGACTTGACCTGCGCAACTTCGTCTGCGTCACAATTTTCATTACTGTTCCGCTCCTATTGGTATTAGCGTGATGATATATAGCCTATAGCCTTCCTCGATAAATGGGCTATCTAACACTGAAAGAATTTTTCAAATCGGACCAGTAGTTCCTGAGATTAGCGCGTTCAAGCAAACAAACAAACAAACAAACTCTTCAGCTTTACATATTAGTATAGATAAGTATAGACGGGTTTGCTCTTGACTCTAGTCTAGGTCAGAGATGACAGAGACAAAGTCTACGATGGAGCGAGCTTACCCAGAAGGAGTCTGTGCACTCTAACTTAAAGAGATTAGGGTTGTATTGTAAGCGTTCGGAAACAGACGCAGGCAGACAGTTCCACTTGCTAAAAACAAACACCGACTTAGCTTAAATTAGATATGGCCGGTGTTTTCCGGAGAGTACTCGATTGAGCGGCATCCTGTCCTGATAAAATCGTTATGACCCTGTTGTCAAGCAGAAGGCTCGAGGTCAGATAGCAAAGCAATTATGTAGGTACCTATTGCAAGCACAAGTGTCAAACGTTTTACAGAAATCTATTCATCATGGCTATCGTACTTGTATAGCGTTTACAAAAGCGACGTGTGTTGTTCTCACTAACTGGAATATGCGTGTTACGTGACCGTGGTTACTGCCACAGTACCTAAGGCTGCGTATAGTGCGCGGTTGGTAATATCGCGCGTCTATGAATCAGTCGGAAAAAGGATTTAAAAAATCCTAGATCATAGCTAAAATCGACGAAGTTGCTTCCACAATTCTTGCATAAATGTAAAAAATAAAAAATAATGTCAACAAAAAGAGGTAAAAATAATAATTAAAATATATAATACAAAAATGTCGGGAAAAATATTTTTACTGGATAATTTCACATATACGAATTACGAGGTGGCTCTACAAAAAAATCACGAAAAGATTTGGGGGAAGCCTGTACTGTCAGGCTGAACAATAAAAAAAAATTAAGAATTCCCCGACAAAAAAACTTTAAAAAGTAAAAAAAAATCTTGATCCTTTTAGTTTAATATAGGTACGATTTTTGGGCCAAGCGTCTTCGCCTCGAGAGACCGCAAATCTTTTGCATTTACAAAGTATAAGTATTATTAGCGGTTTGATTTTTTCATAGCTTCAAGGGATTGTAGATCTAAGAATATGGTTTTAATTTCAACTCGATACTCCACGCGTTCCCGAGATATAGGGTCTTGATAGACAGACGGACGGCCAACAAAGTGATCATAAAATATCTCATAGCAACGCATGTTTAAACAAAGTGCTTGCCTGTACTGAGCCTAAGCTTCAGTTATTCAATTCATGGTTAAATTGATGACGGAAACAAAACATAAAGCAAATTGTTGGACTGTTACGACACTCGGAAAGTTTTTTGTTGATTCAGTTGTGGAGATACAGTTAAAAAAGTCACTGTAGAAAATATTGTAAGCTGTTTAATTAAAAATAAAAAATATAAAGAAGTCAGGTGAAGTAGAAGATAAAGTAATTTCATTTTCTTAGCTTATTTTTTTATTTATTAAAACTTTATGCACTAGTATGGCACTAATAAAAAACACTGTATAAGGGCAGACTTTTGGTGACTACCAGTCGACGTATGGTGACCTAATCTAAATTATGACCCACTGCTGGTCAAAAATCTCCCCTTCTTCAAGCTTTGTGTTGTGCGATCTCTGGTAATGTTTCCTTCCTTTCCCCTTCCAATAGGAAAAGAAAATACATAAATGATCGCTGAAAAATATACAGAATGTTTAAAATAAATAATTCCGTATATTTTTTCATGTTTGAATCGATAGTTAAAAATGCTGATACAAGCTACAACATACTTTGAATCGAAATTAAACATATCGAATTGTTCATAACAGCGTTACTAAGTCAGCGAAATAAAACATGTACCTACATAAGTAAGTACGTACTTATCTGACATTGCAATATAAATAAATAGGTACTTACATACTTTGATATTGACAAACCGGTCAAAGACAGGAAATACATACTTCATACCTTTTTACATAGTAGCTCTCATAGATGATAGACACATTTTTTTAAGGATGAGAAATCAGAAATGACTCCTCCCGCTCTGCACGGAACAGAAGGGAGTGTCAGACTCTTACTGACTAAAACTAATCCGTGTTCCTCCTAATGCCCTTTGCGTTCCAGGGCCGCGGTGACTCTTTCGAACAAATTCCACTAACCCTGGCAGAAGTGGCATATGATAGACACATAAATTTTTATTGCCCTTTGCGTTCCAGGGCCGCGGTGACTCTTTCGAACAAATTCCACAACCCTGGCAGAAGTGGCATATGATAGACACATACATTTTTATTGCCCTTTGCGTTCCAGGGCCGCGGTGACTCTTTCGAACAAATTCCACTAACCCTGGCAGAAGTGGCATATGATAGACACATAAATTTTTATTGCCCTTTGCGTTCCAGGGCCGCGGTGACTCTTTCGAACAAATTCCACTAACCCTGGCAGAAGTGGCATATGATAGACACATAAATTTTTATTGCCCTTTGCGTTCCAGGGCCGCGGTGACTCTTTCGAACAAATTCCACTAACCCTGGCAGAAGTGGCATATGATAGACACATAAATTTTTATTGCCCTTTGCGTTCCAGGGCCGCGGTGACTGTTTCGAACAAATTCCACTAACCCTGGCAGAAGTGGCATATGATAGACACATACATTTTTATTGCCCTTTGCGTTCCAGGGCCGCGGTGACTCTTTTGAACAAATTCCACTAACCCTGGCAGAAGTGGCATATGATAGACACATACATTTTTATTGCCCTTTGCGTTCCAGGGCCGCGGTGACTCTTTCGAACAAATTCCACTAACCCTGGCAGAAGTGGCATATGATAGACACATAAATTTTTATTGCCCTTTGCGTTCCAGGGCCGCGGTGACTCTTTCGAACAAATTCCACAACCCTGGCAGAAGTGGCATATGATAGACACATACATTTTTATTTACCAAGTATTTGTTTAAAAGAGACTTTGAGCTCTAAGTTTCTTTCGGTGTTTCTTTTCCGAATAGGAAATATCGAACGCAACTTATTTTGTCAAAACAAGCGAGTGAACGAACGTCATTTATCATTAACATTCATTTGTTTCTTTAACGTCACGGTAGGTAGATGAATTTCAATTTTCCTAGATGAAAAATATCTTCTACCCTTTTTATTATAATTGACTAGTTGACCCGCGCAACTTCGTCTGCTCCGCTCCTATTGGTCTTAGCGTGATGATATTTAGCCTATAGCCTTCCTCGATAAATGGGCTATCTTACACTGAAAGAATTTTTCAAATCGGACCAGTAGTTCTTGAGATTAGCGCGTTCAAGTAAACAAACAAACAAACTCTTCAACTTTATATATTAGTATAGAAGTATAGATAGATAGGCTTGCGTTTTGCCATCAACTCACCTGAGGGAAAGCAATGACGTGGTCGAAGATGGAGCAGCACGCTTGCCTAAACGTAACACCCTTTCTGCAAATGTTAAAGGTCTGCTTGGGTCCCACCATGTGGAATTACAATTGCTTACCGTAGTTTGGCTAAGCGTATGCTGAGACGCAGGTGACGCGGGTTCACGCAGCGCAGGGCATAGCAGATTTTGTAATGCATGAACGTACTAAGAGCTGCGTACTCTGCGGCGTTAGCACGTGTGACAAAGATGCCTATGTGTGCCTCGCCTGCTCTGCCCTGTAAAATCTGTACTGTGCTGTGCTGCGTCACCTGCTTCTTAGCATACGCTAAGCCTTATTGGCTCTACGCAAAAACCGAAGCAGCAATTTGCAAAAAGAAACTGTCTTGATAATCTTGCTGTTACTGCACTACATTATTAACTGTCAAATCCATCTATCCGGTGCCAGACGTTGTCGTCTCAGACGTTGAAAGAAGAGGAACTGCTTTTTATCACGCCAAGATCTATAAAAAGTCCGACAAAGATTTAGTTTGACACTTAAGGCCAGGCTAGACTTAATCCTAATATATAAAACTAGCTTTTGCCCGCGACTTCGTACGCGCATACCCCTTTTTTTCCCGTTCCCGTAGGAATTTCCCATTCCCGTATAGCCTATAGCCTTCCTCGATAAATGGGCTATCCAACAGTGAAAGAATTTTTCAAATCGGACCAGTAGTTCCTGAGATTAGCGCGTTCAAGCAAATAAACAAACAAACAAACTCTTCAGCTTTATATATTAGTATAGAGTATAGATTCTTCCGTTACTGACTGATTTAGTGACTGAGTGACTGATAGACAATGCTCAGCCGAAACTACTGGTCGTAGAAAGCTGAAATTTGACATGTTGGTTCCCTACACTCCGTAGGGGAGCACTATGAGAGGATTTCCCGAAATTACTACGGTAACGGGAAAAACCGGGATTTGCGCGTACGAAGTCGCGGGCAAAACTTAGTACATTATAACAGCCGTACGGTTCGATACTCAAGGTAAAGCAACGCTTCCGGAGGTGGTCGGTCTGTAGGTGACCATCTTAACATGCCAAGACTCCCATGCCTTAAAAAGTACGTTAAGCCGTTGGTCCCGCCTGTCATTTGTTAATCGTTGGCAGTCATTACGGATTAACAAAAGCCAGAAAACCTGCCACCAGTCTTGCCAAGAATTACCGTGTTACCCAGTTACTGGGTTGTGGAGTTCAGATAGGCGGTAGCTCCACGTTAAAGGGGCCTTTCAAGTATTACGTAAACAGAATTTTAGTCATTTTAACCCCGCCCCCCTCCCCTTGTCAGCGATAGTAATCAAAGCTCTTACCCCTCCCTCCTATGCTAACGTAAGCATTGGTATAGTTTTTACTCGCGCGAGACCTATTTCTCCCACTTCTGTTATTTCTTACTTAGCTATGAAAAATCGCGTGAGAGTAAAAACAAACTAACTAGCCATAATTATGTGAAATTAAAATCTACTAAGATTTGCAAACAAAAAAGGAAGTAAATATTGCTGACGTAATCACCATTTAAACCCCGTGCTATTATTTAGCTACGAGCTCCTCTACATCCACTCTAAGAATAATCCATTAAAAGTTAGTATGTAATATTCGACACAATAAAAATGCTTTATCATTGCCCCAATGTATTAAGTCAATAACAAAAAACGCTACAACGAATACGGGTCAGTGGACCTGCGCAAACGCACGCGTTCATCACGCCACCGCTCTTTATTTCCGGAAACTATTCTGCTCACTTAATTCTAACTCTAATTTTCAAGGGCATAAGGCCCATTATCAATGTCACACTTTGTGTACTATATTTCAATGTAAATACTTCTTTCTTTGTTAGAATTTAAAGTCAATTTTAATTTTGCTGGGTTTTAATTAGAGGTGCTATGTCGTTGGATTAAAGATGAATATTCGTTGCCTGTAATTTTTTGGAGGATAGCCATGAGAGCATAAAGACAGTCATATAGAAACGAAGCGGCCAGAACGCAAATTAATTACTTTTTTAACTGTTAGTTTTTAAACGTATAGGTACCATATCTACTTTCCTTGCAAATGTACCAAAAACCCTCATTATATTTAATTGATAGTTCTTTGATTAACCGACACTTAAATATATTATTGCTAAGCATGTATGTAAATAAAACGATAAATTATTTATAACTGAGATTAAATCCATTGTTTCAATCAGTCTCCTTGGTGCTGGCACAACGACCGCACATCTTCTGACGATAAAAAAAGTAAAAGTTCTTAATTTAAAAAATCTCGTGGAACGAAAATTTTTATTCAGTCATTTTTTCCTTTATGATTTTTTAGAAGTAAGTGTTGTTAGTGTTAAAATAAAATAGCTTACGATATTTTGTACGCGATCAAAATTTAAATTACTTCTGTCCGAGTGTGATTTAATGGAACTGTTACTCAAATGAGAGAGAGTGTTCGTTGAAAGTGAAATTCGTTTTGCCGGTGGCGTGATGTCAGACATTTCACTCACGACGTCGTAATAAACCAGTTATCTTCACAGTTATACAATAACCTTTTTTTTTTAATTTTCCGAGAGTTACTGTTTTGATAAAAAAATATATAGTTTATGGTACACGTGTGTACGTTGTTCGAAGTTTGAATTACAAAGAATATTAAATACGTGAGTATTTATATTATTTATGTTCGGCTGCGATGTTTAAATATTGTTACATGTGTTATCTGTTCTACTGTTAGATAAAAGCGAGTATAATGAAAAACGCTTTATCATTATGATTGACTCGAAGGGCGCTCTGTTTCCGTGTACACACGCCAATAGAATGCTCGTAAACTCGGTTATGAACTAGATGAAAGTTATACTTATGATATTCTCTATGCGCGTTATTGCTGAAATTGTTACATATTCAATTTTATATTTCGATTTTCCGTAGTTCCATCGACAAGAACATGATTAAATTTTATTTTTAAATAAAGGTGTCTATTAAATACTGTTTGAAACGCAAAAAAAAAGATATACTTACGTCGAAGCTAAAGAAACAAAGGTTGGTCAAAATCACAACAACTTCTTTCTTCCTTAATTAGAAAATGAATCATCCAACATTCCATCGTAAGTACGTAGTGACTACTTATAGGGGCTTCCTTTAAAAGGTCCACAAGACTACATAGTCTGTCGGAATTAAGAAACCACAAGCCACGTGTACAATAAATATCTATACTCTATACAAATAAATGAAAAAGTATCGACAGTTCTAAAAATTCCACTTTAGAGTTCATATTAGGATCATAATATTAATCATACAACAATCTGTCAAATTTAATTTTCATCTTTATTGCTGAAGCATTACGTTCAAGGTTGATTGGGAAAATTTGACAGGTTGACCCTCTGCCTTTTTAGATCCTCTGTTCTTAATATCAAAATAAAAGCTTTTTACTAAATGCATATGAAAGTATATCCGATATTTAAAAAATAAATGTTCCGTGTGTTTTTGTTCCGGCTAATCTCCGAAACGGTTGGTCCGATTTTGACGGGACTTTCACTGGCAGATAACAATGTTATAAGAGTTATTTAGGCTACTTTTATATTAGAAAAAGAATTAGGTTTTCGCGCAAAAAAATAAAAACCATGAAATTTTTAACAGACGCGGACGTAGTCGCGTAGCAACAGCTAGTTTTAAATACTACGCATTTTTTATATAACGTAAGTACGCACATCTTGCGTGGGCTCGCCAATCCCAGACAGATCGGAAAAAATAAACATGAATTAAATCATTGTTATCTTACGTTTTCCGTGTTTGATAAAGAGCAGTGATGATTTTTTCGAATGTAACAGGAAAATTGTCTTTGTTGTCGATTCGACACGAGTAAGACTTAAAAGCGTTGCTAAGGCCAAAGACAATAATTTAATTGACCGTACTTTATGCCGTCCATACATCCATAGACAACGATTCGTCCTCCTTCGTCCTTCAGCCGAAAGACTGCAGGACATAGGCCTCCTCCAAGAGTCGTCACATCGACCTGTCCTGTGTGTTTCGCATCCAGAGGCTTCCTGCGGCCAATCACCAGGTCATCGGTACACCTTGTGGAAGGCTATTCAATTCAATTTCCTAATTTATTAGTGTCTTCATCTACCATTTATTTCATACTTTCTTCTTATAAGGTACTGTTAGTTTGAATGAATTTTACGTTTGTCTGTTTTGTGCGAGTCCCAAATAAACATCTTTCTTTTTTTTTACCAAACATCTCTATTTGCTGTCAGCTCAATAGTCACCCCCTGTTAGCCAAGTCGTCTTACACAGTATACATCTATTCTTCCAAACAAACACCAACTACTAAACTGTAATTGCTAACTAAAAATTAAATCGAATCTTAACTACTTCAATCGAAGTCAAACCAATGTCACTAGCCGAAAAAACCTTGAGTTAAACAATTGAAAATTATGTTTACCTACTACGTTTTTTCCGGTGAACATCGGTTTTTCTGAAAACTGTCGCAAATATACACAATAGTTGGAAACCTCGATACGGTTGAACATCGGGAAATGATGTTGATCAATCAAGTTTGACATGTTCTTAAATCCAAATACACAATCAATTCCCCTCATTCAGCCCTTAACAATAAGAATCTGTAAACATATGCTAAATTATATTGTTTGGAGATTTTTATTTCCAACTGCATATAAAAGATTTGAAACAGCTGAGCACCTATCATAGCGCCACGTGTCTGCATGCGTAAGCGCATACTCCAAACGTTAACATACGTCACTAATTCCACTACCAAGAACTATACGTGTCAAATTGACTCAATGTTTCGTATCGATTGCGCAAACGCAGCTGATGTTGTAAACACAGTTCTATCTTGATTATTATCATTATCTATACTTACTAATGTATAATGCTGAAAAGTTTGTTTGTAACGCGCTAATCTCTGGAACTACTGGTCCGATTTGAAAAATTATTTCAGTGTTAGATAGCGAATTTATCTTAGCGTGATGTTATATAGCCTATAGCCTTGGCTATATAACATCACGCTAAGACCAATAGGAGCGGAGTAGACGAAGTTGCGCGGGTCAACTAGTCAATGTATAAAATTCTTGCGTTACTGAGTGAGTGAGTGACTGACAGACAACGCACAGCCGAAACTACTGGTCGTAGGAAGCTGAAATTTGGCATGTAGGTTCCTTGGGGACTGTAGGGGTAGCACTACAGGAGGAATTCCCGAAATTCCCACGGGAACGGGAAAAAAGGGGATATGCGCGTACGAAGTCGCGGGCAAAACCTAGTCTATGATCAAATATAAACATGGTGTACGTATTTGAAAGTCGTATTTATTTTTATGTTTAAACTGAATGGTGGTTTGTTTATATTTTAAATTAAAGTTGCGTTAAAGAGCTTTAGTGTCATCCATCTTGCATGACATTCTATCGGCATCGCCCGCATGAATATCATGCGGGCGATGAGTAGTTATAATTGAATAAGAAAATGAGTAGTTATATACATATTCCCAACTGTTAATCTATATCTATACTAATATATAAAGCTGAAGAGTTTGTTTGTTTGTTTGCTTGAACGCGCTAATCTCAGGAACTACTGGTCCGATTTGAAAAATTCTTTCAGTGCTAGATAGCCTATTTATCGAGGAAGGCTATAGGCTATATATCATCACGCTAAGACTAATAGGAGCGGAGCAGTAATGAAAATTGTGACGCAGACGAAGTTGCGCGGGTCAGCTTCTTCTTCTTATCGTGTGGGCAGTAAGGTCTAACGACCCCACACACCCTAGTGTCAGAGTTTCTAAACCGCCTCAAAGGCCTCTGACATGGTTTATTTGACGACCGCCATTTGGCGGCCGGGACCACCGGCTTATACGTGCCTTCTGAAGCACGGAATCATCTTTTTATCAGACAATCAGGTGATTCAAGCCTGCAATGTCCTAGCCAAACCGGAAAACAACTTTGCAAAGTATGTTTCTTCCCGTGGGAATCGAACCCACGACCACCGGGTCACAAGGCAGACGCCTAAACCACTCGACCACGGAGGCAGTTAATCTTATATATATATACTATCCCAGGGCATGGTCTACCCATGTGCTAAGTTTTATCAAAATACGTTCAGCCGTTACTAGTTTTTTTTTTTTTTTTTCATTTTTATAATAAAGTATGTGATGGACACTGACAGCTCATGAACACTTGGTTTCGATTTGCTGTTCGCGTTTGGTTAGGTACATCTATGATTAAATTGGCCCTTGACCGCATTGCAGTGAATTAAAAAAAAAAACAGCCAAGTGTGAGTCGGACTCGGACAAGAAAGGGTTCCGTACCATAAACCTTAATTTTTATTATTACATATTTGTTGGCATAGCGGCAATAGAACAACACAATCTGTTAAAATTTGAACTGTCTACCTATTACGGTTCTTGAGATACAGTTCGCTGACAGACAGACGGACGGACGGACAGCGGAGGCTTAGTAATGGGGTTCCGTTGGTTACCCTTTGGATACGGAACCCTAAAAATAAACCGATGTAGCCAAATTTCCACGATACTTTTTGGAGGAAATCCGCTAATCAGTATTCAAAAATCGCCAAATCAATCGAAACTTATTTTAGCCCAAATCTGTATCAATAAATATCAATTGGGTTATACTTAACACGTAAATAAATCGATAAAATAAAAATATTTGTAATGCAATCACAATATTAGCTTATCGTATTATCGGTACTAAAAAGATATGTATGTGGGTAGTCATTACTATTATCTATTCTGTAGTACAGTCACCTACAAGTGTTGTCGTTGACCTACTGATTGCTTTAGACTTTGATCCCGAGACCCAGGCGGGAAAATATGTTGCGGAATTTGTTCGAAAGAATCACCGCGGCCCTGGGGGGCTACTCTCTAAGCCCGAAGTCCGTGGTTTCGGGCTTAGTTGCGGGCGTATTCCACTTGGTATCACCTTCGGACTTACGATTAGTCCCGAACCTGAACTAAGAATGAATCACAACACAATTTGACAGTAACTGTCTAATCGTGTTGTCATTCATTCTTAGTGGTTAGTTAGGTGATACGGAATAGAATACGCCCGCAACTAAGCCCGAAGCCCATAGTTTCGGGCTTAGTTGCGGGCGTATTCTATTAGCTTATCGTATTATCGGTACTAAAAAGATATGTATGTGGGTAGTCATTACTATTATCTATTCTGTAGTACAGTCACCTACAAGTGTTGTCGTTGACCTACTGATTGCTGTAGACTTTGATCCCGAGACCCAGGCGGGAAAATATGTTGCGGAATTTGTTCGAAAGAATCACCGCGGCCCTGGGGGGCTACTCTCTAAGCCCGAAGTCCGTGGTTTCGGGCTTAGTTGCGGGCGTATTCCACTTGGTATCACCTTCGGACTTACGATTAGTCCCGAACCTGAACTAAGAATGAATCACAACACAATTTGACAGTAACTGTCTAATCGTGTTGTCATTCATTCTTAGTGGTTAGTTAGGTGATACGGAATAGAATACGCCCGCAACTAAGCCCGAAGCCCATAGTTTTGGGCTTAGTTGCGGGCGTATTCTATTAGCTTATCGTATTATCGGTACTAAAAAGATATGTATGTGGGTAGTCATTACTATTATCTATTCTGTAGTACAGTCACCTACAAGTGTTGTCGTTGACCTACTGATTGCTTTAGACTTTGATCCCGAGACCCAGGCGGGAAAATATGTTGCGGAATTTGTTCGAAAGAATCACCGCGGCCCTGGGGGGCTACTCTCTAAGCCCGAAGTCCGTAGTTTCGGGCTTAGTTGCGGGCGTATTCTACTTGGTATCACCTTCGGACTTACGATTAGTCCCGAACCTGAACTAAGAATGAATCACAACACAATTTGACAGTAACTGTCTAATCGTGTTGTCATTCATTCTTAGTGGTTAGTTAGGTGATACGGAATAGAATACGCCCGCAACTAAGCCTGAAACTATGGGCTTCGGGCTTAGAGAGTAGCCCCCCTGGAACGCAAAGGGCATTAAGAGGGACAAGAATGGGTTTTAGTCAGTAAAAGTCTGACACTCCCGCTGCCCAGAGCGGGAGAAGTCTTGATGATTTCTCATCCTTAAAAAAAGGCGGGATAAGATAAGTGGGTTCAAAATGAATGATTAAAACGGTTACACGATAATTTATAACATAATTTAAATTTATTACGGTGGTGTTGTTTTGTACTTCAAAATATATTTAAAAACCCGCCAAGTGCAAGTCGGATTCGCGCATGAAAGGTTCCGTACCATACAAGATTTAAACTAAGTATGTACTTATTAGATACTTTTGTAAAATCTATTTTTATTGTTTGTTATTACAGCGGCAAAAGAAATACACAGTCTGTGAACATTTCAACTGTCTGCCTATTAAGTTTCATGATATACAGACCATACACAGACGGACTGACAAACGGACGGACAGCGGAGGCCTAGCTATAGGGTCCCGTAGGCGTTTGGGTACGCAACATAAAAACAAAAAGCTGTAGATAACAAAAATAAAATTGTTAGTAAATTATTTCATCGCAATCACTATCAGGGGGATGGATGTTGCTGAAAAAGCCAAAATAAATATTAAAAGTGTTTTCTAAAATATACATTACAACTTTTCCTTCTTTTATATAAAGACTTATTGATACTGGGAATTAAAGGGAAATTGGGAATTTCTTTGTGTATGTTAGTCAGTTGAGGAAAAGAGCCAAAATAATGGTGTTTCTTGTAACAAACACGTCACGCGCGTGTCATTTTGAACTGTGAAATAAATAATGTATAACATTTCAGTATGAAGGAATTAAATGTATTTTTTCTCCATTATATTTCGCGCTTGTACTAAAATGGTCTAAGTACATAGTTGCGTAAGATTGGTGAAAGTGTCACAATAACACTTTGCTGCGCCATAGTACCTACTCTAAGCCGTTGACAATCTTGTTTTCTTTTTTTGAAACATTATTATTTTGGTACCTAATCCTAATATATTATACTAGTGAACGTCACGCGGTTTCACCCGCGTTTTTCTCGTTCCCGTGGGAGTACGGGGATAATATATAGCTTATGTTACTCCCTGATAATGTAGCTATCCAACGCTAAAAGAATTTTACAAATCGGTCCAGTAGTTTCGGAGCCTATTCAATTCAAACAAATAAACAAACAAATCTTTCTTCTTTATAATATTAGTAATATAGATAAAATTCTTCCGTTACTGACTGATTCGAGTGATTGACAGACAACGCATAACCGAAACCACTGGTCGTAGAAAGCTGAAATTTGGCATGAAGCTTCCCTATACTCCGTAGGGGAGCACTAAGAGAGGATTTCCCGAAATTCCCACGGGAATGGGAAAAACGGTATATGCGCATACGAAGTCGCCGGCAAAAGTACCTAGTTTTTGTATAATTCGGTATTGAACCAGTATCGATATAGGTACCTGGCAACATAATGTCATTGCTGTACTTCGATATGCCAGATTATCGATTATGGTAGGCGCCAGATAAACTTGCAATAAAGTACATTGTCCTTTCCCTAATATCTCTTCGTAGATACCCGAACAATAAATTAAGAACCGTTTTTCAATACTGGAGAACGTAAAGGATCACGATAGAAGCCGATACAGTACATCTACCATGAGTTTTATCGATCTATACTCGCTAGCGACTGTAGTTAAAAAAATGTTTTTAATTTATTTGTTTAAGTTGTTAACTAACAATCAAGCAAGTTGCAAGTAAAACTTTAGTTAACAACTAAAAAAATAAATTAGAAACTTGTTTTTTTTAAAGTTTTCGTCCATTTTTAGTATAGATTGATAAAACTCATGGTAGACGTACCGGACAGCTTTATGTCTTTACTATCGGTTTAGCGTGATGATATATACAACGTGTAACAGAATACACGCAATACCTCTTAAGGGGTCATTGTACTCATCATTATGAACAACTTTCACTATGGGACCAAAACTGAAATCGTGAAAAAAAAACCGACACTCCCATACTACCACACATATAATGTGCGCATAACTCGACGAATTGTACTAAAATTTAAAATAAAAAAATAAAATTCATTTATTTCAGGCTATCAAACCCATATAAAACTAATAAAATAATTTAAATCAAATGACAATAGCAACTATTTCACATTAATTATGAATTTATACTGAACAGCTGACTTTTTTCCCGATTTCGGGATTGGTCTAGAAATCTGGCGTTTATTGCCTTTTAAATATAATGTTAATGAATGTAAAATTTTAAATTTTTAGTACGGGAGTCACTTTTGGGGGTCAAACTAGAAAATTTCAAAATAAAGTCTTTTGAACAATATCGTGTGACATATCAAATGAAAGGGCTTATTGTGGGGGTTTTAATGATATTTTTTCGTTATTTTAAAATAAATGGTTTTGAAGTTATCCAAGAAATTAGACGAAAAATGACCATTCCCCCCCCCCCTTATATCCGAAACTACTGAGCCTAAAATTTTGAAAAAAAAATTGTGATAATAGTTCTTGACCTTACAGGAAAACCTATTAGAAGTCTATAGCGTTAAAATAACATGTGAAAAAATTAAATTCGTTCGGAACCCTTTGCACGCGAGTCCGACTCGCATTTGGCCAGTTTTTTATTCATATGAAAACAAAGTTTGCCAGGATCAGCAAGTTTTTCTTAAAAATTAACTAAAAATCTGGCGTTTATTGCCTTTTAAATATAATGTTTATGATTGGAAATTGCAAATGATCGTGCGACTAATGTGACAATTCAAGGTCTTCTCTGGTGCCATTAGGCTAGACCTAATCACTTAAGAGTGCTCGTTTCGTCATTACTGTCTGAATGTGATCCACTGTTCAAAGAAAACAAATAAGTTAAACACTATTGTTAATGGCAGCTTTTGTTGCTTTGAATTCCCCAGCGCGAAAGTTTTTTTTTTTTGAGTTGGGCTTTCTCTTGACTCTTTGTCTAGGTCAGAGATGACTGAGACAAAATCTACGATGGAGCGAGCTTACCTAGAAGGAGCTTGTTCACTCTAACTTTGAAGAGATTAGGGTTGTAAGCGTTCGGAAACACAGACGCAGGCAGTGAGTTCCACTCCTTTGCTGTGCGCATTATAAAAGTCGTTTGGAAACGCTTAGTGCAAATTGGTGGAATAGCAACAAGGTAGGGATGGTAACTTGCAGTGCGTCTGGATGTCCGATCCGGTGGAAGTGTGCCGGTGGGATGACGAAAATTGCAAATAATGCCAGGGTAACGTACGTACTCCCGGGATAAAAAGTATCCTATGTCTTAATCATGGTCTACCTTGAGCCAAGTTTCATCCGTATAAAAGTCATCCGTTTAAAGCGTAATTTATTAACAAACAAACAAACTTAAACAGGAGTAGTGTTAGTAAAATTACAAATCAACAGTCATTACAATTATCTTACTAGAATTTCCAATTATCTTGTCCAAGGATTTGGCATCGAACATATGTTGAACAACAAACAATCCGCGCCAGATTCAGTGTTCTGTCTGGTAAACAAAACATAGAGATAGTGTCAATCAATCAACCTAGTTTATAACTGGACTAGTTGACCCGCGCAACTTCGTCTGCTCCACTCTTATTGGTCTTAGCGTGATGATATATAGCGTCCTTCGATAAATGGGCTATCTAACACTGAAATAATTTTTCCAATCGGACCAGTAGTTCCTGAGAATAGCACGTTCAAGCAAACAGACAAACTCTTCAGCTTTATATATTAGTATAGATTCACAATTCATAGGTTAACTTGGAAACTGTGCTAAAAAGTAATGTGTGAAAATCTGCGGTATAACGTCTTGGTTGCTGGGAAAAACGATACAAGGAAAGTTCACGGCGTTGACCATGCCATCTAGTGTTGCATATTCGAAACTTTAAGGTTAAGAATACTTGACATTGACGCTTCTGTGCTGCCACTGTTTTTTATATTTCTATGGCTGCCACCTTATAGTTCCTGCACGCTCGTTTTAGGGGAATATGCACGAAGTAGACTGTGCCATTTGCAATTACGAAACTTATACGTAAAATATACTTGACAATGACACTTCTGTGCTGCCACCTATAGTTCCTGCCAATAGGAGATCCAAAAGTTGAATATTATTAAGAGGGGACTCTAGTCGGTAACTCTTGGGCCTTTCTCCATACAAACGCATTCCGCTGTTTTCTTCGTGGATAATATACATATAATAGATAATACTTCGCTGCTAGAGCAATGATTTTTTTACAAAAAATCTAAATCGAATTAATACGTGCCTCTATCATTGTCTTTTTCCAAAACATAATTTCTTAAAGAATTATGACAATCCAAAAACCCGAAAAAATAGCCCGTTTATACCGCCATGTTCAGACGACTATCAGACAAATTTGACAAGTTTTTACCTTCTGGGTAAGCTCGCTCCATCGTGGACTTTGTCTCTGTCATCTCTGACCTAGACTGGAGTCAAGAGCAAACCTATCACAAATAAAAATAGAAAATAATAGAAGCATAGATATAGTCCTCTAAATTTTGATGTATAGTTTTTATAGACCAGTCCAGTTTTGAAGGAGAAAACAGCAGAATACAAAACGCCTTTTGGTCAAGGTTTTTATTAGGTAAAATCAGCCTCTGCTGTAGTTGTCGCTTTCGCACTTTACTGGATAGGGCGCAGCGCGACGGTACCGGCAATAGTTTCTTCAAATACCTATTTTTCAAATTCCTCGGGACTAGAGTCCCCTCTTAATCTGCGGTATAGCGTTTTGGGTCCCAGACTTCAAAGAAAATCGATACAAAAATTGCCAACAGGTGCATCATACGTTGAATATTTATATTTTTTTTCTAAATGTTTCGTACTAGGGGAATTTCGTTAAATATCACATGCTTTTGTGGACATGGCATCGCGGCACAAAATATTTATTAAAAGTGCATACATCTAAAGAGCGGAAAACCCTGCCGGAGTCAGTGTTTCCTAATAGCTAAAATCTGGGTGTATTTAAGTCGAGAGTGAATTGGTTACTCTAAGATAAGCGAGATCCATCGTCGATCACATCATCGCCACTTTAGTTTAGTGGAATCATTAGAATCATAATATTAATCACTACGCAATCTGTCAAATTTGAATTTCATCTTTGTCGCTAAGGCATTAGGTTCAAGCTTGATTGGGAAAATTTGGCAGTGTCGGGTAGCGTGATTTGCTTTCAGCTAGTCTATTCTGTAAAATAACTATTTCGATATCGAGCTTCACCTGAGTGACAAAGCTCACAAAGTGAGCTTTATTACACACAGCATAAAGGTCTTATGTTTATACGAATATGATACTCACCTCGAATTCCGCTGTCAGAATAGTACTACTGATTCTGCTAAAGTGGCCTTTTTAGACCCGCAGTAGTGCTAGTGCTATTCTGTAACAACATTTTCGTGTCTCGACAGCGGAATCCGAGGTGAGTATCGAATATTTCGATATCGAGCTTCACCTGAGTGACAAAGCTCACAAAGTGAGCTTTATTACACACAGCATAAAGGTCTTATGTTTATACTAATTTGATACTCACCTCGAATTCCGGTGTCAGAATAGTACTACTGATTCTGCTAAAGTGGCCTTTTTAGACCCGCAGTAAAGCTAGTGCTATTCTGTAACAACATTTTCGTGTCTCGACAGCGGAATCCGAGGTGAGTATCAAATTCGTATAAACATAAGACCTTTATGTTGTGTGTAATAGGTGAAATTCGATATCGAAATGGTTATTTACAGAATAGACTAGCTGTTCTGTAAATAAAAAACTTTTTTACAAAAAATGTAACCGACTTCCAAAACAAAACAGTACAAAGTATAAAATAACTTTAATTTCGGAAGTCGGTGTTTTCAGTTTTTTCGCTTTTTGACACCGACTTCCGAAATTAAAGTTATTTTATTCTTTGTAGTGTTTTGTTTTGGAAGTCGGTTACATTTTTTGTAAAAAAGTTTTTTAGTTTTCACTTTTTAGTGGTACCTGCGTACCCATTCACAGCGTACCGGCGTGATGTTATGTTATGAAAATAAAACTTACTAAGTGGTTTCGGTGTAAAGGTCTCGTCAATACGAATGAAATAAGCCCAAACACTTGGTAGTTCCTACATACCGATGTGGAGTTCCCTTGACTCTCTGTCGTCTCCATCATCAGGTCTGATCCAAACTTTAATTCTTTTGTAGTATCACCATCGATATACACACGAATATCAAGTTTTTACCAAATACGTGCCTACAATTTTCGAGAGTTGCCCTCGATTTCTCAGGGTTTCCATCATCAGATCCTGACGTGGTGGCAATGGGACCACACGGGAAGCACCAGCTTTCAAATAAAAAAAAGAATCATGAAAATCGGTTCATCCAGTCGGTTAATATGAGGTAACAAACATAAAAAAAATATAGTCGAATTGATAACCTCCTCCTTTTTTTGAAGTCGGTTAAAAATAAATGACCATGAAGTGGCGCAAAAGCTGTCAATCCATCCAATCAAGATAGATTGACAGTTCACTTCGACCGGCTGTTCCATACTAAAAATTTCGCGAAATATCACATGCCAATCTGCCAAACTCTGATCAAAGAGAATCTGTGATCTATAGATAGGGCACAGGCAATACCTTGTATTCTGTTCCATACGTGTTTGGAATTGAATTGCGTTGTGTAGCCTTGCAATAATTGCTATTGGCATTCCTCCCCTTAGCATTGGTTCCGGATCGTCGGGAACGCCTCAGTAGTCAGGACGTATAGCATCGGGCTAGCGGTTTAATTTAATTGTAAGTGACTAAATTGTAAAATATTTTATTTATTTATTTTAGGTTTACCAACAATTATTTACACTGATTTCGTATAAGAAACATATGCTTAAAATAAATTTACACTGTAATAATTACTTAAAGGTAAATACCACATGCATAAAATAAGTAATTCTAAAGTTAAACTAACTTACAGTAGTAATAAGCGCTAATCAACATAATTTAACAAAAATTGATAAAACTAAGAAGCAAATTGAAGTGACATTCACATAAATTGATAATATCTTTGAATAACTCAAATTAAAATTAGCTAAAATAACGTAACATTTAACTTTAAAACAATTCATTAAGTATTTTGAAAAAGATAATAAAATTCATAACATTGATTAAATCGATTGATTACATACATTGATAAAATTTTAAAAAAATAATAAAAAAATAACATATGAAAATTGATAAAAATTAAAAAAAATGTACATTTGTTTAGACAGGATGGCGCTAGATTTGCACAAAGGTGGACTTAATGACTGAGGCGTTCTCTACCATTCAATCTAAGGCGGTAAAGAGATAACGAGTGAGATGCGAAATGTCTAGATCTTTTTAATTAATTAATTTCGGATTTTTGTGACACCACTGACCGAAATTTTCGACGTTAGCAATTAGAAAAAAAATATGTTTTGCCTTTGACTAACAAAGTAAATAACAAAAAATATAGACCAAATAATAACTAGCGGGCGTTTTTAAGTTACTTTTATTATCCGGGAGTTGTATTGTTTGTTTTTCTTAATTTATTATTGTGTTTTTAATTTTAATTTTGCATCATTCAGCTTAGCATGCTCTTTGCATTAGAATCATCCTTTTCTTAATATCCTGAAACTTTTTGACATCCTTATTCCAATTTTACAATTTCATTATCCTTGTTGCAATTCTATTGATGTGTAGTAATGTTTTTTCCAGCATCGTAAAACCTTAAGGGATTTTTTTAACGCGCAGATGACGTTTGCTAACGCGCTTTAAACGAAATTTAGACTCAGACATGGCTTTTTGGTCATCTACAGCGCCGTGAACGCGCGTTCGTAAGTACTTGTTCACGTTGGAACGCGCGGGCGCGGTGGCGGGTGCGGTCGCGAAGACGTGGCGGGATCGTGTTCACATTGGCCGCCTGGCGTTTGCGCGAGTGTGACATGATGAAAACGTGCTTGCGTTTCTAGCGATAAGTTCAAACTGGTTGAACTTACCTGACGTCGCGAGATAATCGCGCGCTCCGCCGCTAGTTCGACGTGAACACACACAAACATCTCACGCGTTTGATATTGACGCGAGCGGCGCGCGCGCGCCAGTCGCTAGCTTGCCCGCTACTTACACCGCACGTGCGTTTCGTACGTGAACACTTGGATATTACGCCATATGTTTGATATTTCGTGACCGCGCCCGCCACCGCGCCCGCGAGTCAACGTGAACAAGTACTAAAACGTGCGTCGTCGGCGCGTTAAAAATACGCCGTGTGCATAGGCTGTAAGAAATGTTTGTTTACGAATTCCCCGCCATCGTACAATTGGATTTCAATTAAACTTTATGTTATTGCGAAGTGACTTTGACGTATATTCGTGAATGTAAGTGAATAGCTCAATTTAGACCACAAAATGGTTTCCAAATATATTTATGTTTTAAGTATGAGTTGTTTTAACGTTATTGGCAATATTTCAGGGGTCTGCTTTTTTAGTTCAAAATGAGACGAACCATGAAACCACGAAAAAAAATCATCTGCGACCAGATTGCGAGGTTTTTACCTTAATAGATGTTCGGTTACCGTAAACCTCTTTTCTAAAGATTTAAAATGAACTAGGACTTTAAAACACTCGGACTTGGCCTTTTTTTCGACGGATTTTGTCGAGATATGTGATCTTGTACAATTTTCCATCATGTATTGACCTGATTATACAAAAAATATTGCCAATTAGTCCAATATCACCCTGTATATTTTTCTACAAATCCTCTATAGGCCCCGTCACGAGAAACTATAAATTTTGTAAACACACTTTCAATTGTTTCAAATGTTTGTTCCATGAGCCAGACACGTTCCAGTACCACAAAACATTTGACGAGAGCGCTTAGTAACGATAAAATATAACTCGACCAAATTAAATTGCTCGTTAGTATTGTATTACACGTATGTTTCTTTGAGTTGATTGAATTTGGTATTATTTGCTGTCGATATGTAACTTAGTAGAAGTTCTTTGTTTACAAAATTTATAGCTTCTCGTGACGGGGACTATAGATAAGTTTTAATAACATGCGAACTAAACCATCGACCTACTTAGTTAAAACTGTTGTTTACGCACGAACCACGTTTTAGTTGACAACTTCAATTTCATCCATGATCGCCTTACTGAGGGGCTTAATGAACTAGCTTGTAAATAGATGTCAAACTTCAAGGTCTAATGTTGCCTTAAATAAATTTGTATAGACAGTCCGTACTAATGGAAATTGGTAATAAAGTATGCTTCAAATATACTAAAAAAATAAAAGTAAACAATTCCGCGTAAAACTGGCCTTTCGTTTTAAGTTAAAGGTTCTCGCAGATAGATAAAACGCGACAATGCGACAACGAAGCGTTTTATTTTTTTTTCTTTATTTAGGTAACCAACGGCGATACTTAAAATATATTATAGATTATTCGTATAACAGTATTGTATGGCTAATAATAGATTTCCCTCTGTAACTGGGATTCTTTATACATACGAACGGACTAACAGGATACAATAAAAATAATAATAACAAAATTACTTAAGTTACTTACTTTAAGTTTAAAATCTTGAAAAAGTGATATTTAAAGTTAAACAAGAGATACTAAAAGATTGGTTGTCATTTGCCTTAAAGAAATTGTAATAACGTTGTTCTGCAGATTAAAAATTGCACATAAGGCCAAAAAATGTATTTAAAAAAGCCAAAAACGTTCCAAACACACTTTTCAAAGACCTTATTCAGTAACATTCAAGGCGTTCTAAAGAAATAAACACACGTACATACACTCGTAAACCATAACTTCCTCCTTCTCGCCAGTCGGATAAAGAGCATGGTTGCATCATTGTCAGCAAAGCTATTGGACAGACGCTCTTGTATTCAATTGTTATGGCAAGATGTCCGCTAACAAATTCTATTGTGCGAGTCCACTTTCTCAAGTTGTCTGTTTGCCATGTTGATATATTTATTTGGTAAACTCTCAGCAAGTAGCCGTGAATGTTTTCACAATGGCTTTGTATGGTGACTAACTTGTTAGAGGAAATTATTGCAGGTCATGCACGCATACACATGATGCTGATTGATGTGAACTAAGAATACTGGTCTATCATCATATTGGCCTCTTCTATCTTGTGTCAATCCCCGCGTTGCTATGCCAGCCTCATCTTGGTTCTACCCATGATGGCAACATCATCATCTTCATATCAGCCGAAAGATGTCCACTGCTGGACATAGGCCTTTTTGGGGGGGGGGGGGGGGGTAATACTAATGGATGCCTCCGCCCTGGGGCGGGCGGAGGGGTCTGTCAGACACTCACTGACTAAAACCACCCCGGTGTTCCATCTCTCACCTACGCCGGGGATCGCGAGAACTTATTTGGCTTCCGTAATCCCCGGCTGGTGCCGGCCCGCCTCTGCGGGTCTGCGGGCCACCTCGGGTCAGCGGGAGGAGTGAGGTGTTTGACTCCCCCACGCGCGGGAATACCACGCGCCGCCACCTCGGGTCCGTATGAATGGGGGGCGACGGACATCCCCAAGTCCGCCGCCCCTGGACCCAGTTAGGGGGGCCGGAAGAGGGCAGCGTATTCCCTCCTCCGACGCCCGGTGCGCCTGCTGCGAGCCGGGAGAGATGTCGAGATCTCCCTCTCCCTTTCCGCAGCCTCCTTCTGCGCGATAACTATTTCGCAGAAGGAGACCACCGCCTGGACATAGGCCTACCCCAACTGTTGCCGCAACAACCGGTCCTGTGCGTCTCGCATCCATCAGTTACCCGCCTATTGGCCTATTCCTAGCCATAATCAGTCTTTCCAAAACAAATAGTCATCGTGACAAGATAATTGATTTACGTACCGAATGATTCATGCTATGATGCAATATTTAAACTTTTTAACATTTCATAAATTTAAAGGGATAAAATTCTGTCACAAGTTTTGTTTCTTTGTTACATATCTCGGTTCCTGGGGTCCCCAGATAAAAGCTTCTGCAGACTGAATGCCCTATCAGAGTCAGGAATGAGTATGTTAATTCCAGGCAAGCGTGCTCCATCACCAACCACATCACCGCTTACCATCTTGTAAGTGGTCAAGCGGGAGTCCATCACTAATAAAAAAAAACTAAAGCCTAGAGCTAGTTTTCAAAATTCGTTGTGGCCTTGTCTCGTCGCACCTGTCTGCGATATGCCTTAATTCGAATTGTCATCAATCTCCCTTAACTTTGTGTTCAGAAACGCAACTTTTTTAATGTGTTTAACCAATAGCATAATAAAATAAACTCCATTTATGATTAACTCAAAAACTGGTTAATAACTCCAATTAAATCACCGACTCACAATACAATACGTACATGCGCACGCGCATAGTAACTGCGGCCATGTAATAAAGCGGTTTCCGTCATCCATTATGTCATGGCATGACGATAATAACGACTGCAGTGTGGATAAGAACTCAATCTGGCTCCATATTTCAGGATTAATAATTAAATAACCGAGTCTGTATTTCCAGATAGCTGGGTCTTTAAGTTGAAATATGAATCATTAAATAACCGAGTCTGTGTTTCCTGATAGCTGGGTCTTTAAGTCAGAGTGAATAGGTACTTCTAGGCAAGCGTGCTCCATCGTCAATCTGACTCCCATGTTGAAATATTAATCATTAAATAACCGAGTCTGTGTTTCCTGATAGCTGGGTCTTTAAGTCAGAGTGAATAGGTACTTCTAGGCAAGCGTGCTCTATCGTCAATCTGACTCCCATGTTGAAGTATTAATCATTAAATAACCGAGTCTGTGTTTCCTGATAGCTGGGTCTTTAAGTCAGAGTGAATAGGTACTTCTAGGCAAGCGTGCTCTATCGTCAATCTGACTCCCATGTTGAAGTATTAATCATTAAATAACCGAGTCTGTGTTTCCTGATAGCTGGGTCTTTAAGTCAGAGTGAATAGGTACTTCTAGGCAAGCGTGCTCTATCGTCAATCTGACTCCCATGTTGAAGTATTAATCATTAAATAACCGAGTCTGTGTTTCCTGATAGCTGGGTCTTTAAGTCAGAGTGAATAGGTACTTCTAGGCAAGCGTGCTCTATCGTCAATCTGACTCCCATGTTGAAATATTAATCATTAAATAACCGAGTCTGTGTTTCCTGATAGCTGGGTCTTTAAGTCAGAGTGAATAGGTACTTCTAGGCAAGCGTGCTCCATCGTCAATCTGACTCCCATGTTGAAATATTAATCATTAAATAACCGACTCTGTGTTTCCTGATAGCTGGGGTCTTTAAGTCAAGATTAAATAGGTTACTTCTAGGCAAGCGTGCTCCATCGTCAATCTGACTCCCATGTTGAAGTATTAATCAATAAATAACCGACTCTGTGTTTCCTGATAGCTGGGGTCTTTAAGTCAAGATTAAATAGGTTACTTCTAGGCAAGCGTGCTCCATCGTCAATCTGACTCCCATGTTGAAGTATTAATCAATAAATAACCGACTCTGTGTTTCCTGATAGCTGGGGTCTTTAAGTCAAGATTAAATAGGTTACTTCTAGGCAAGCGTGCTCCATCGTCAATCTGACTCCCATGTTGAAGTATTAATCAATAAATAACCGACTCTGTGTTTCCTGATAGCTGGGGTCTTTAAGTCAAGATTAAATAGGTTACTTCTAGGCAAGCGTGCTCCATCGTCAATCTGACTCCCATGTTGAAGTATTAATCAATAAATAACCGACTCTGTGTTTCCTGATAGCTGGGGTCTTTAAGTCAAGATTAAATAGGTTACTTCTAGGCAAGCGTGCTCCATCGTCAATCTGACTCCCATGTTGAAGTATTAATCAATAAATAACCGACTCTGTGTTTCCTGATAGCTGGGGTCTTTAAGTCAAGATTAAATAGGTTACTTCTAGGCAAGCGTGCTCCATCGTCAATCTGACTCCCATGTTGAAGTATTAATCAATAAATAACCGACTCTGTGTTTCCTGAAAGCTGGGGTCTTTAAGTCAAGAGTAAATAGGTTACTTCTAGGTAAGCGTGTTCCATCTTCGAACACATCATTGCTTACCATCAGGTGAGATTGTGATCAAACGCTAGCCTGACAATGATAATAAAAGATCTGTTTCAAATAATGATCTTAGGCCTTCTTTTATCAAGGCGTCTTTACTTTTCCGCCAGTTATGGGGCTGTGTAGGTCAGATTGGCTCATGGGCGCCGCCAGGACTATTTTGAGGAGGGTGCATCTTCAACACCCGGCCGCGAGTAGATAGGTTTTGTCCGTTTAAACAGGGATAGCAATAACTTAGTCGAAGATCTTGAGAACTAAAGGAGGTTGGAAATTTCAGCGCCTCGCATATGAAGAGCTATAAGGTTCTTTTTATTATTTATTTTTCTTAGTTCTGAATGTTTTTGTACTCGTATATTTATTGAAAGTCAGTCAGGTGTCAGTTCAAGTGCACCCCTAGCATCCCCCTCCCGGCGCCTATGAAAAATACTGGTATTCAGCGGCATTTGGTAAGTCTGGAGATTGACCCCAACATAAGTTGGGTAAAGGCTGGTCAAATTGATTTTGATTTCTATTCTTCTACTCGAAGTTATCTGTAGTGGTTGGGCATAGACACTTTTATCTAACAATAACCTACTACAATACTTTAACTACTATGGAACTTATGCCTTACTAGCTGGCCCGTGCTAACTTCGTTGGGCGGTATTTTTCGGGTAAATATAAAGCATATGACACTCATAAATAACGTGGCTTTCTATGGGCCAAAGAATTTTCAAAATCGATCCAGTTGATCCAGAGATTACCCCCTACAACCTCACAACCTTAATTTTAGTATAGATTATGTGAACGGATTACAACCATAATCTGATCTTTTGTTCTGATATGGTCTGCCTGAATTAAACCGTAAATCTCGGGATTTGTATTCGTTTTAAAGCCGACTGCTTTAGTTTTCGAGACTTAGGTAAATACCTGACTGGTTTAACTAATAACAAGACGGCAACTTATAGAACTGTTATAGACTGTAGGGTCAACACTGTCCAAATCACGGCTTATTTAATCAATCAATTTTATATCCTACACTACTCACTACGTGTTTTCTTTTCCACTTATAATTTATTCCAAAACTTTATTATTTTTTTCAAAAATACAGGATGAAAGTGGAATCATTTTTCATAGCGAGAAAACGCATATCGCACGTATAACAGTTATTCTTTCAGTTGAACAAGATTCATTGCGTTTCTTTAGTAGAAGACAAATTAAACAAAATATCCAATGAACATTGTTGCACTGTCCGTGAAAGTATTTGACAATCGAGTGTTTATTGCAATTGTACCTACTGCAGACGACAGACCACGGAGGCGCATAGAGACGGCGGACCTTATAAAATTCGTGGCAAAGTCCTTTGAGCGCTCAATTCTGTCACGGATTCCATACAAAGCTTCAGTTTCTATACGGCATTTGTGTCGTAGTGAGAATTCTGGATACTTAGAGTTGAGCGTTTACTCCTCAACGTGTTTCATACAATCGTCCGAGTCACGAAACTTTTTTCAAAGATAAGTCGATTTAAGGAAAGAAAGACCGATTTTAATGAGTAAAGTGAAAAATCACTCACATATTTCCCTTATTCTTTTTCGAAAAACTTCCTGCCCAGTTTTATTCAAATCGGTTCGTTTATTTCAAGGAATAAATATTTCAAAGTTTGTATTAAAGAACGTTGTGACACTGTTGATTTGTATGCAGAATGTTGACAATGTCGCCTCTAGCTAGCATAAGCATCCACCGTAGAGTTTCCGTGGTCTGTGGTCCAAACCTTTTTTTTTAATGATGGGAAATCATGAAATGACTCCCGCTCTGGGCGGAGCGGAAAGGAGTGTCAGACTTACTGGCTGTTCCATCCAACCCATACGTGTTCCTCCTTATGCCCTTAGCTCCCCAGGGCCGCGGTGACTCTTCGAACAAATTCCGCAATCCTATCAGGTGGTCCAGACCTACCTATACCTATGATTTTCATCCTGTAGACTATTCCAACTATAATGCTCATTAATGTGTGGTCCTCTTGTCTCAGCTCGCCCGTCTCGGGTACTACAAGCTGGCGGCGGCGGTGCAGGCCGACACTGAGCAGCGCCCGCGCAACGGACTCCATCACCCACATCCTAAGGAGATCAGGTAAAGCGCTTTAATTAAGCTTTTTTATATATTACTAGCTTCTGCCAGCAGCTTCGCCCGCGTGGTCCCTAGGGAACATACTCACGGGATAAAAAGTAGCCTATGTCCTTTCTCAGGCTCTAGACTATCTCTGTACCAAATTTCATTTAAATCGGTTCAGTAGTTTTAGCGTGAAAGCGCGACAGACAGACAGACACAGGGTTACTTTCGCATTTATAATATTACTAGCTGACCCGCGCAACTTCGTCTGCGTCACAATTTTCATTACTGCTCCGCTCCTATTGGTCTTAGCGTGATGATATATAGCCTTCCTCGGTAAATGGGCTATCTAACACTGAAAGATCTTTTCAAATCGGACCAGTAGTTCCTGAGATTAGCGCGTTCAAGCAAACAAACTCATCAGCTTTATATACTAGTATAGATATAGATAGTAAGGAAATAGTAAGGATTTCGGGAAGAATGGGAAAAAGAAAGTAAAGCTTTTCAGTGCGTCGGAATGGGCAAAAAATAAATTTATTATTAAATCAGTCTATACTGCCCCACTGGTGGGCAAAGACCTCCCCCAAATCTTTTCGCACACTCCTTGCCCGAGCCACCTCGAAACTTATCCTCTTTAATTTAAAAATCTTTCATTACGTATGCTTCTGAGCGTTCCTTCTCCTGTAATGTGAATTGATAAACTACTACAGTACAATCTCACTAATCCGACACTATTAAAAACCAGAGGGTGCCGGATTATTGGAATGTTCGGATTACTGGATTATAGAGAAAACATCAAAATAAATAAAATAAAGCATTTCATAAAAAGAATATAATTATTTGTCATTTTTAACTACACACTATTATCGCTTCAAAAAAACAGGTACATGAATACGTACGCACATGCACATGATCAGTTTTGAGGTTAGACTGCTAGACGACGACGCGGTGACGGAGCGCATAGGCGTAGAGGGGCGAGGGAGGCGTGGGCGGAGGGTGCCGGATTATTGGATGTATCGTATTATTTCTTCGAGATTATACTGTATTGTAGGCAGTGGCGTGTCTAGGGTTTCAAAATAAGGCAAGCCCAATAAAATTTTAACCGATTTCAAAAAAAGAAAGTTCAGTTTTCGACTGAGTCTGTAGGTACCTTCGTATGTATCATCGCAATTTTCTCATAAACTGATATAGATGTCTCAATTCGTTGTTTACCAAAATTACCGAAAGAAACCATTGCACACAGGTGTTTATGGGAATTTGCGTGCCTTTTAATGGCGCCAGATATGTTATTTAAATCATTATAACCAGATGTATTCCAAACGGAATCTTCATTCGAAAAAAATAGGCCACGAACACAACTTATTAGTGTGCGAACAGCCAACAATCCAACTAGTTTTATACACTGATCTATTAAATTTCGTTTATGCGATTTACTAGTCTAGAAAAACACAGATTAGGCGTCGGTTTTAATGAAGAAATTAACTGTTTTTTCTGAGCAAAGTTTAAAGATTTTACCTTATCTTCGCCAATCAAAACTTGAACGCATTTTAAATCCTCACAAGGTACAATTACCTCCATTGTTGTAGGTAAGTCACCAAAACAATTGTATCACTGAGAAAATCTAAGAATACACACAAAAAACTTTAACAACATAACTTTTCAACTCTCAAGCAAATAAAACTGAAGTGAGTTGCACTCCGGTGTCAAGAACTACTTACGCAGAGTTGCAGTGTTGTCATTTAGGCAAAAAAAGTCACCAGGTATATGAAAAATCTAGCTAGATGTCGCAATTTTTTTATTTATAAGATATTGCTTGAGTATTTAATTTCGTTATTTTAAAAAGTCGCTAGTTTTTATTGTTGCTAAATCTTAAAAAAAGTCCCCAAACTCGTTAAAAATCTCCAAGATCTCACAACGTCGCTAAAACGGCAACACTGCAGAGTTGGCAAGGTGACAAGGTCACACATACGCGTCCAACTTCATACGCAAGCACGGCTTAATCTTCAATACTGATCGATTTGTAGGCGCACAAGGTTTAGAACTCGTTATACGGCACATCGCTATAAGTGCGAAAGTGACGGAGATAGTATTTGAAAGCCCGGTAAAAGCCGGTACGTGTAAGCGAGATAGCTATATGTAGACGCTGCAAATGCGAAACTCTGCGCGCGAACAATCGCGATGTGTAGTTATGTAGTAATGTGGCATAGGTAGCGTACTTTGTGTTATTTTGATAAGAATTAAGCGCGCGAACTTTTAAATAGTTCGGGTTTGATATTGATTCTCTATCGAGCATTTTAGTAAGGCATGCCGGGCTTTTGGGCTTGTATGAAGGAACCGCCACCGATTGTAGGATTTATTAGGATTGCCAAATTGTCAACTGGACTGACGTATTGTACTCTATTTTGTCGTAGGCGTACTTCATCTATACTTCTATAATAATATTATAAAGAGGTAAAGTTTATGAGGTTGTAGGGGTAATCTCTGGATCTACTGAAACGATTTAGAAAATTCTTTTACCAATAGAAAACTACGTTATTTGTGAGTGTCATAGGCTATATATTAACTCGAAAAATACCGCCCAACGAAATGCACTAGTACTCTACAAGGTGTAACAGAATAAAAGCAATACCTCTTAAGGGGTCATTGTACTCATCATATGGGACCAACACTGAAATCGCGAAAAAAATTCGACTGCCCCATACATTTCTGTGAGCATAACTCGCCAAAATGTACTGAACAGCTGATTTATTTTTCGCGATTTCGGGATTGGTCCCATAGTAAAAGTTGTTCATAATGATGAGTACAATGACCCCTTAAGAGGTATTGCGTTTATTCTGTTACAGGTTGTATAAAATCATATTTAATGAATGTTTATTTAAATTTGACTTGGAATTAAATTAATTGAAATCCTGGCCTTATTAGAATTATCTAATAGTGAATCTGCCAATCAGTATTTAAATTAATCATATTAGTTTTTTTTATTATAAACTAGCTTCTGCCAGCGGCTTCGCCCGCGTGGTCCCTAGGAAATATACTCCCGCGATAAAAAGTAGCATATGTCCTTTCTCAGGCTCTAGACTATCTCTGTACCAAAATTCATTTAAATCGGTTCAGTAGTTTTGGTGTGAAAGCGCGACGGACAGACAGACAGATAGACAGACAGACAGAGTTACTTTCGCATTTATAATATTAGTAAGGATAAGGCTGTAAATGGTAAGCAGTATGCTTGCTGGGGAGTTTGTTGGCCACTTCTTCTTCCCAGCTAAAACACTAGGAAGTGGTGACGGGCTGGGCGATTTGGGGGACTGTCTTCATGTAAATTTTGACGTTCAAAAAGTGCTGATTTTCAGCCTAGTTTGAATAAATGCCTTTTGATTTTGATTTTTTGATTTTGAGTATCAGTAAATTCGTAATCACAACTAAAGAAAATTCAGTACAACTATTTTTATCGGTTTGTGAGAACATCTTTGTGTATTTCACGGAAGGTTCTAGTAACGCACTTATAGTAATACCAACGAGAACGTGGAAAAACCCATTATTACTATTATTATTATGTTTTAATACCCTACACGCGCTTCTAAGTCTGACCTCACCATAGGCAGGGTGTGATCTATTTATAGGCAGCACTATTCAAAATTAGATGCATCGATAAGTACCCTCCGTTATCCTACTCTAATAAATTAGAAGGCTCTAGAACGATGGAAAGGACATAAAAGGGCATTAGAGGATTGGTTTTCAGTCAATATTTTGTCTTGTCCTTCTACTAATTGAAAATGGGTCATATGTTTTAGGAAGACAGGTGAAATAGTCAAAAACCATGAAATTTGACAAGGGGTAGCGTTTTACCCAGATACTGGGTTGTGGAGGTCTGTGGAGGAACCCAGTAATCTCGGAATTCAGATGGGCAGTCGCTCTTTGTAAAAAACTGGTACTCAGCAGTATTCGATTAGACTGGAAAACCCCAACATAGTTTAGAAAAACTGGCCGAGCACGAATCGGACTCGCGTACAAAGGGTTCTGAACGAATTTCATTTTTTTAACATGTTATTTTAACACTATAGTCTTCTTTTAGGTTTTCCTGTAATCTATAGGTAAAGATCCATTATCTCCATTTTTTTTTTCAAAATTTTAGGCTCAGTAGTTTCGGTGATATGAGGGGGGAATGGTCATTTTACGTCTAATTTCTTGAATAACTTCAAAACCATTTATTTTAAAATTATGAAAAAAATATAATTAAAACTCTCACAGTAAGCTCTTTAATTTGATATGTCACAGGGCAGGTAGTAGGTAGGGTGAAGCGATACTTCAGGCCTGGACAGCTTTTAACCCTATATAAAGCGCAAGTCCGATCCTGCATGGAGTATTGTAGCCGCCTTTGGGATGGCTCAGCTAAGTATCAGCTTGCCGCGCTTGACTCGGTGGAACGCAGGGCTAAGAGGCTCATTGGTGTCGTAAAACTGGTAGATGCCAAACTACATAGCTTGGCTCATCGCCGTAAGGTTGCCTGCTTGTCGGTCTTCTACAGATTGTACTTCGGTGAGTGTGCCCAAGAACTCCACGACCTCATTCCACCGGCCCCCTTCTACCATCGGACATCCAGACGCACTGCATCTTACCATCCCTACCTTGTTGCTATTCCACCAATTCGCACTAAGCGTTTCCAAACGTCTTTTATAATGCGCACAGCAAAGAAGTGGAATTCTCTGCCTGCGTCTGTGTTTTCAAACCCTAATCTCTTCAAAGTTAGAGTGAACAGGCTCCTTCTGGGTTAGCTCGCTCCATCGTAGACTTTGTCTCTGTCACCTCTGACCTAGACTAGAGTCAAGAGCAAACCCATCACAAATTAAAAAAAAAATGTAGTACCTGGATGACAGAGCTTTGCTCAGCTTTTTTTACGAGGTTTTCTAGAAATAAAACCTAGCTTGATCGATGTATCGCTCCCGAAACCCCCTGCGTACTAAATTTATGAAAATCGTTGGAGCCGTTTCCAAGATTCAGATTATATGTGTAGGTACATGTATACAAGAACTAGCTGACCCACGCAACTTTATCTGCGTTATATTTTTCATTACTGCTCAGCCCCTATTGGTCTTAGCGTGATGATATATAGCCTATAGCCTTCCTTGATAAATGGGCTATTTAACACTGAAATAAGTTCTCAAAACGGACCAGTAGTTCCTGAGATTAGCGCGTTCAAACAAACAAACTCTTCAACTTTATGTATTAGTATAGAGTATAGATTGCTCGTTTAAAGGTATTAGATTTGAATAGCTAGTTATAGGACACTAGGTATAGTACAGACACTTCAATCTTCAATCTATGATTAGTATTGTATGATTGAGTTTACTTATTTAATTACCTATATATGTAATTAGTTTTATCATTGTTTCTTATTTAATTTTTGGGATAATATAGTGTGTTAGCTGACATGTGCCATCCATTTATTTAATTTAATGATCGATATCTATCATAAAATGTTGAATAATAATGTTATATAAATTCAAGTTCTTGAAACTTAACAGACAGTTGTGTTGCTGGGGAGTTTGTTGGCCACTTCTTCTTCCCAGCTAAAACACTAGGAAAAGTGGTGACGGGCTGGGCGATTTGGGGGACTGTCTTTATGTAAATTTTGACGTTCAAAAAGTGCTGATTTTTTTCAGCCTAGTATATATAACTGTCTTTTGATTTGATTTGGTTTGAATCACGAGTACCAGTTATTTAGTCGCTGAAGGGCCTTCCATCCATCCTATGAATAGACAGGCACTACCTTCGCGAAGTATCCTCAAACCACCAGTGACCTCCTGTCTTTGTCACAGTTTATTGGGGGTTGGCGCTGTCCTCTTCAGCCATAGAATAGAATAGCATTTATTTGCAAGTATGGGTAATACATAATAGGTAGTAGTAGGTATACATTAGAGTTCTGCCATATTTCACCATTCGGCATGCAAACATTTTCATTATACAAAATTTTTAAAATTAAAATTCTCATTAAAACATTAAATTAATTATTACATTAATCAATAAGATTATTTACAATTCAAATTGTCATGAAAACATTAACTTAATTATTAAATTCAATAAAAAAAAATATTAAAATAAAAATTGTTATTAAAAAGAAAAAAAAAATCAACCATACCACAGAGAATTTTTTTTCGAGATTGTGCAAATATACAAATACAAAATACAAATACAAAATAGTTTATTGTGCCAAATAGAAAATTACATCACATTTGAACGTGTTTGGAGCCTCCAGTTAAGCAAACAATGCCTGTGTTAGAAGGCAAAAAATATAAACTTACAGTATCTTATTTATTTATTTAGGATCGCCAACAGAGGCTACATAATCACATGCATTACAATATAGACAGGGACAAATACAAGAGTGCGCTTCCAATTATAGGCGACCACAGCATTCACTTATTAACTAGGTAGGTACATCAAGTTTGACAAGGACGAATACATTAAAATAAACAAAAATAAGTTATAAGAAATAAGAAATTACAAGGAAAACAAAATGGGATGAATGCAAGATAATAACATAAAAAATCACAAAATAATATAAAATAAAACAAATTATTTTAAACAAATTCCTATGAAATACCCAATAAAATTAAAGAACAACCATAATAGCTATAATAACATCACAAAAAACACTAAATAAAATACTATGCCTTGGATTCTAGGACATGTATATCTTTTTTAAACTTTGTTAATTTACATGTAATATCCAGCTCGTTAAGCTTCGATATTTCGTTATACTGTACAGAGCCTTGTATCTTATCATAGACTCGTTCCTCTACATCCGTTTCGAACTCCCTCTTAAATACTCACCTCAAATCTTATCCATTCTCGACCCTAACGGTTCCCTAGAGCAATAAAAATTATATTTTTCTGACTCCTGATACCATCCAAGTACTGTTTTGCTCTAGGATCAGGAGTACAGGTCTGCTCTAAGGATCCTGATTCAAGCTGCTCAACCAATGGCTACGCTACAGGTTGCGTCAAGACGGGACAGTATTAAAGTACTTACACATTAGTTGGGTTACTTACTTTTCGGCTCGAGCTCCTAGGCATGAAGTTGACATCCAGTCTCAATTTCGGCGCCACCATCGAGTACAAAGCCCAAACCGCGGCCAAAGAGCTGGGCATCCTAAATAGGGTGAAGCGATACTTCAGGCCTGAACAGCTTTTAACCCTATATAAAGCGCAAGTCCGATCCTGCATGGAGGATTGTAGCCACCTTTGGGATGGCTCAGCTAAGTATCAGCTTGCCGCGCTTAACTCGGTGGAACGCAGAGCTAAGAGGCTCATCGGTGACGAAAAACTGGTGGATGCCAAGCTACATAGCTTGGCTCATCGCCGTAAGGTTGCCTGCTTGTCGGTCTTCTACAGATTGTACTTCGGTGAGTGTGCCCAAGAATTCCACGACCTCATCCCACCGGCCCCCTTCTACCATCGGACATCCAGACGCACTGCATCTTACCATCCCTACCTTGTTGCTATTCCACCAATTCGCACTAAGCGTTTCCAAACGTCTTTTATAATGCGCACAGCAAAGGAGTGGAACTCTCTGCCTGCGTCCGTGTTTCCAAACGCTTACAACCCTAATCTCTTCAAAGTTCGAAAGAGTGAACAGGCTCCTTCTGGGTAAGCTCGCTCCATCGTAGACTTTGTCTTTGTCATCTCTGACCTAGACTAGAGTCAAGAGCAAACCCATCACAAATAATAAAAATAAAAAGGTGGAAATAACCAACTAATGTAAGTATGCAATTCATCCTTACTAGAAGATAGTTCTTGGCACTGAACTGCAGTAACCTAAACAGTGCTGTAGTGATGTCCATCACGTATCGTCCTTACTTCTCACGTTATAAACACAATACTAGCAGTTCAAGGGCGTAGGAAACGTAAAGCAGCCATCAGATCACTATCCCTAGCTGTTTATTTATTAGAGCAGTCGTTAATATTGTTTTAGCTTTATTGTTTGTATAGAAATTCAAGGAAAATGTTAATATAGGATCTCGGAGAATAGATAGGTACCCAGTCTTGTCGCTGTTGGCGGAAATAGCCAATTTACTGACGTCCGTATATCGTGCGATGGGATAGTTTATTCAGCTGTTGTCGAACAAATAGTGGATGATGCCCGTTAGATGAGACTTCGCGACTTTCTCTACTCTCTGTCTGGTAACCGGCAGTAAAATTAATGAGGTATTTTTGTATGCAGGTGTTATCGCTTATCATCAGTTGAGCCATCGGCTCCAGCCATGATGCCATGATGGTTGATGGCTAGTTCCAGCCATGAACTTGAAAAATAAGTCGGCTAACTACAGAATGCCCTATTCGTACACCTCTCGCCAACCCTTCGGGAAATATAAGCGTGAAATATTAACACTTTGAGGCATAACACATCAACATTGATGTGTTATGCCTCAAGTGTTAATATTTTCGGGCCATCGTACTGATTACGTTACTATCTTCTGCCATCGGTTTCGCTCGCGTAATTATAGATTTTCGCAAAAGTAGCATTATGTATAACCGTTTCCATGTTCCGATCTATTTATGTACCAATGTCATCAAGATCAGTTCTGGGATTTAGGCGTATACTTTCGTATCTATAATATTAGTAAGGAATAACTGCCTCCATGGTCGAGTGGTTTAGGTGTGACCCGGTCGTGGTCATGGGTTCGATTCCCACGGGAAAGCATACTTTGTAAAGTTGTTTTCCAGTTCGGCTAGGACATGCAGCAGGCTTGAATCACCTGATTTTCTGATAAAAAAGATGATTCCGTGCTTCGGAAGGCACGTGTAAGCCGGTGGTCCCGGCCGTCAAATGGCGGTCGTCAAATAAACTATGTCAGAGGCCCTTGAGGCGGTTTAGAAACTCTGACACTAGGGTGTGTGGGGTCGTTAGACCTTACTGCCCACAGACGAAGAAGAGTAAGGACTCGATGGTATTCTTTGCTTTTGCCTATGACTAAAACAAAACTAACTTTCAAGTCTTCAATTCCGCCAGCGATCTATCTCTGTGACAACATTTCCCCATGCTATTGATTAGCTAACGTTCAATAGTTCACAGTATTGACTGAGTAAAGGTTACCGTGAACTCTGACAACATTAGATACTAAGAAATGCCATTTGGAAAATGTCTTGAACCTAATGTAAAATTTGCAAAGCTAGTATTAAGTACTAGTGAGTGTCAGTTTTACGGAAATAAAAACACCGAGTCGGACTCGGACACGAAGGGTTCTGTACTATAAACCTTAGTTTTTTTTGTATTGTGTTATTATAACGGCAATAGAAATACACAATCTGTGAAAATTTCATCTCTCTACCTATTGCGGTTCTTGAGATATAACCCGCTGACAGACGCACGGACGGACAGCGGAGGCTTAGTAATAGGGTTCCGTACCCGAAGGGTAACTAACGGAACCCTATTAAGGATCTATTAGTGGAACGTGGAGATTGTCACAAGAAAAGGGAGGCTTATGCCAGCGGCCAGCGGTGGGCGAAGTCGAGCTGAGGATGACATGAGCAGTCAGACTGTAACCCGGTGGGGTGTGCGTCACAAGACGTGTTATAGTGCCACTGCCTACCATCAGTGTTGGTTAGTATTGGAAAGTAGGGAACAGCCGATCCGACACAACTCACACGACATCACTAAAGTCACGTGAAATTTCTGGATGAGAGTCGCACAGAACCGGGAAGTTTAGCAGAAAATAAAGTACATGATGGACATCCCACCCACACGCAGATAACGATTTGGGAACACATTCATAGTGCGTACAGCTAAGGAGTGGAATTCTCTGCCGGAGTCTGTGTTTCCTATTAGCTACAAACTGAGAGTCTTTAAGAGTGAATAGGTTACTTCCAGGCAAACAACGTGCTCAATCTTCGACCTCATCATTGCTTACCATCAGGTGAGATAGTGGTCAAACGTATGCCTATCAATACAAAAACCCAAGAGAATGATTGGTTATGATGGAAGCCGATCGCACCACCATTCATTTATAATGCCTTGTAACTTTGCTTGTTTTCGTGAAATAAATGTCAAAACTACAGCCTATTTTCAGGCCCATTTTCATATCATCAAAGCATTTTTCCGCTAACCAAAACAAAGAAATACTAAAAACATCTAGCCCATTTCATAACAACAGCTCACAAGCCTAACCAGGGGGGCTACTCTCCAACGAAATCCGTAGTTTCGGGCTTAGTTGCGGGCGGGCGTATTCTACTCCGTATCACCTACAGACTTACGATTAGTCCCGAACCCGAACTGAGAATGAATGACAACACGATTTCACAGTAACTGTCAAATCGTGTTATCATTAGTTCTCAGTGGTTAGGTGATACGGAGTAGAAAATGCCCGCCCGCAACTAAGCCCGAAACTACGGATTTCGTTAGAGAGTAGCTCCCCAGGCATCAAAAAACTAGTTTCAAAATCCAGCCTTCTGATTTCTAATTCCTTACGCAGTACTTACTTAGCCTAGTTACCAATTACGCGAGTCATTATAATAGTGAAAGTTCTATACAGTTTTAAGGTTAGTGGCGGATAGTGGCGGCTGGCCAGTGGTGGTGTGGTTTCTGATGGGCCACCTTCATGCTTTCTCCGAATTAGCGTGGACAGCGGCGCATGACAGGTGATTGATGAAAGCGTTGGCTACTAGTAGTCGGTAGGTAAATCAGAAAAACCTGTTGCTGGGGTTTGTTGAGTCAGTTTATTTGGGGTTGGTGCAGTCTTTTTCTATCAGTCATATCTATTAGGCATCATCTCGGGGTCTATGTTTTTCCACATTTATACTTACAATAGGTATCTTGTCATAACCTTCTTGTTTATTCCAACATAAATGTCCACATAGTTCGAACTCCCTTTTAAATACTCTCAACACAAACGTTGCTAAAAGAAGTTTGACAATAATATTTTGTTACTTCCCCTGAGGCCTTTACAAAACTGTTTTTTTTTGCAGTGGATAGTGACTGGCTAGTAGCCTAGTCACTATTCACCGTTAGTCTCAAAGGACGACTGCAGTCCATCTTTTTACGCAATCTGAACACAGGCCTTTCAACGTGTAGCCATGGAATAAGTAGCTTGAAACGGGATCCCTACGGCAGATAAAAAAAAAACAGTTTTGTAAAGGCGCCAGTGGCTAGTGGTTTAGTGGCTTCTGATGGGTCATCTTCATGCTTTCTCCGAATTAGCGTGGACGGCGACGCATGACAGCTGATTGATGAAAGCGTTGGCTGCTGGCACTGTAGTCAGTAGGTAAATGAGGTAAATCTGTTGCTGGGGTGTTTGTCGAGTCAGTTTATTTGGGGTTGGTGCAGTCTTTAAAACTGGTCATATCTAACAGGCATAATCTCAGTCTATTTTCTTCCATATTTATACTTACGCTGGGTATCTTGTCATAGCCTCCTGTTAATCTCAACATGAAACACAAACGTTGCTAAATGTAGTGTGACAATAATATTACCCCTGAGGCCTTTACAAAACTGTTTTTTTTATGTGTCGATTCTGATTCGAGCTACTTATTCCATGGCTACACGTAGGTTTCGCCTTCAGGTTGCGTAAAAAGATGTGGCAGTACTGGGCTGATCAAAAAGTAATGATAATCGGTTAGTTTTCTTTATGCTCAGCGCCTATGGATCCTAGCGTGATGTTAAATAGCCTTCCTCTAGAATTGGACTATCAAATGCAAAAATATTTTTTCCAATCTGACTGGTAGTTTCAGAGATTAGCACGTTCAAACACAAAAAAACTCTTCAGCTTTATTATAAGTATAGAAAATATGAACCAATTATGGATTATTACTTTGGATCAGCCTGATATTCTTCCTTAGAGATTAGCGGTGGATAGTGGTGAAGTGGCTCCTGATGGACTATCTTCATGCTTTCTCAGAATTAGCGTGGACGGCGGTGCATGACAGGTGAATGATAAAAACATTGGCTGCTGTCGTCGGTAGGTGAACCTGGCAGACGTGTTGCTGAGGAGATATTAAGCCAGTTTTTCTTCTCCGATTATGTTTTACGAGTAGTAAAAGGGGGGTAAAAGCGTTTTGTGTAATGTCGTTGGAAGCTTTAAGCTTTAGTTCTCGGAGTAATTTGTAAATAAAATGTGGAAAACATAGGCCATATTATGTATAGCGAAAATCATCGCAAAATTAAGATGCCAAATTCCCGTGCTTTTGTGATTGGTTTTTACCATATTCCCACAGCCAATCACAACACTTGAGTTGCATTTAGCTTGTATCGATGATGAATTGTCAGGAAACCAGAGATATGAGGAACTTCAAAGATGGACAGCACCTTGTAAGTATATCAGAATATTTATGTCGCCAGAATTAATAATCTGGTCGGCATAAAGTGGGATTTTCACTGGAGTCATGTTGTGTTGTGGCAAATTGGTGTAACCTTTAAGTCCTAAAGGTCAGGTGGAATGATAGCCTTCTTTTATGTAACCACCATGGACGAGTATGTGTTGTAACATAAAATCTGACATTTACTGTTACGATGACCCAATCGATTATTTTATTTTTGGATCCTTTTATAGAACTGGTTCCACCTTATCCCAATCCGTTAAATATAGGCTGATTTATTCCCGTACGTTCTTATATAACCTGACCTATTTTGGACTCTGAGGTACTTATTTTTACGACTAACAGTATTTTTATAAGTTTTAAAATTTTTGCGCACGGAAACCTAATCTTTTTTTCAAAAATAAAAGTAGTCTAAGTAACTCCTTGTAACATCAGCCACTTGCCAGTGAAAGTCCCGTCAAAATCCATCAAGCCGGACGTTTCGGAGATTAGCCGTAGAAAACATACACACAATAAATAAAAAATATTTTTGTTATAAGTAGGTATCGTTTATACTTTTATATGTGAATTTAGTAAAAAGCTGTTTTTTTAGATTTAAAACAAACAAACGTGCATCCCAGTCATGGGATCGCGAATAATCGTTAGATCGTGGCATCTTTAGGAAGTCAAATTATGATGATAATTAAAAAGATAATAATGTGAATAATACTCGGTAACTCTGAAAATGGCTTAAGAAATTTTACATCTGCTAAAAAATTATTCCACACTTCCCCAAAACCGGGAGAAATAGAAAGTAGAAAAAAGGGTTTACCCTGCAGTGAAACAACTCAGGCTAACATATGAAATCAAGCAGTCAAATTACACTTCCTCTTCCTCAAATTCGTACCAACTCAAACCTGTAACATTTATTTTTTACTAGCTGACCCGCGCAACTTCGTCTGCGTCACAATTTTCATTCCTGCTCCGCTCCTGTTGGTCTTAGCGATTGTGATTATATATCCTAGCCTAGAGCCTTCCTCGACAAATGGGCTATCTAACACTGAAAGAATTGTTCAAATCGGACCAGTAGTTCCTGAGATTAGCGCGTTCAAGCAAACAAACAAACTCTTCAGCTTTATATATTAGTATAGAGTATAGATAGATATCCTAGGGCATTGAGGAAAAAAAATAGTTATTCAAATCATTTTAAATCAGGAAGAAGCCACAGGCGGTAGTGGCATGTTATTCTATTACAATCTGGTGTCCTATTTTCTTCACATTAATATTGCAAAATCATATTTATAACCGACTTCCCAAAAAGGAGGAGGTTCTCAAATCGGTGGTTATTTTTTTTATGTATGTACACCAATTACTCCGAGGTTTCTGATCCGATTTCTGTGATTTTTTTTTAGTTCGATGCTGTATACTTGCCATTTGGTCCCGTGAAAATTTGATTCAGTTTCGTTCAGTAGTTTTTATTTTATGAGTATTTTTGCTTATTTCAAATTCTGCGTACACGAAGACTTCGTCCAAATAGTCGGTTTTAAAAAACAAAGAAACAAAACCAAAAACACCGACTTCCGAAATTAAGGTTATTATATACTTTGTAGTGTTTTGTTTGGAAGTCGGTTATACTTTTTTGTAAAAAGTTTTTTTGTTACTATAGTTGTCAAAAAATAAAAGGCACGTTTTTACAGCAGGATACAACATTGCTTTACGTAAAAATAAATCTCTTTCACACTTCGTGGTAAAGCAATCTTCTATCCTTATCTACTCAGCTGTCTAATCGGACTTCTGAGATGACTCTAACAAGTATAATTTTGTTGCAGCAGGAGCAAAGTCACCCCAATGGACAGTGAAAGCCTGGTGCTATGGAGGCGGCCCCTCACCACTCTGGAATACTTCTTTAAAGAACTTATCATATTAACCAACACAGGTTTACAGAGGTAAGAATGCAATTTATATGTATATGTCTCAGCCATAAGGTATCGTAAAGATGCGTCCACACAGCGGGCACCCGCGAGCAATCACGTGTTGACGCGAACAAGTCGTGGAAATGGTTGCGAACGTTCGTGAGCGGATGCTCGCCCCTGATTGGATGCACCTATTTTTCTGTATTTAATGCTGGATTTTATCAACATGCATCTGATTGATCATGATGTGAGTGTTCTACGAGTATTATCCTACCGTGGTCTAACGCGAGCCTATAAAAAAATAAAAAACGCCCTAAATATCATATAATATCTACGTATTATATTTGGTCCATAAATAATGTATCAGTCCTGTGGCTCCGCCTCGCACACGAGTCTCAGCATTATGCTCAGCAATGATTTTTACGCGGATGTGACGCATAGAATTCCCAAATTGTATAAGGTTTAATATTGTTTTTATAAGTTTTTTTAATGTCACACGTCATTCTTAGCCCATATAAAGACGTTTCTTTTCTTTCTTTATTTTAGTAATGCACCTAAAAATATTTTGCTGTCATGTTTTAAAAGCCAGTAAGGTTATGTTTTGTTCCAGGTTGTTAGCATACAGATTGTTGGCGCTGACGATATTTTTTGCTACTTTAAGCACAGTTGTATCTTACTACGTTAGTGGCCCACATCAGCCTTATGTACAGGTAAAACATTGTTTTTTCTGATTTTAATTTATTCGTAATATTTATATAGAAATTTTATGTAGTTTCGCTTGTTCCATCATCATTATTATCTTGCCTTTGTCCAAATTGATTTGCAACATGTTTCCTTCCAAACGTACTCAATATTTAATTAATTGAAGTATCAACCGAATTGAAGAGGCATTACGCTTCTGTATCTATTATGCTGTTCTAGGCTTAATATTTTTTTTACCTACTAGTAATGGTCGCAGAATGACAAAGCTACTGAGTGCTTTTGATGGAGGCCTTCAGTCCAGTTGGCCAATTTTTAATGATGATTGCAGAATTCCTGTATTCAATTTCATTTTGTCCGCTTCCAGGACGTAATAGGCACGTTAGCTTGGTGGGGCTGGTGGGTAGTACTCGGAGTGTGCAGTTCCGTGGGGCTAGGCACGGGGCTGCACACGTTCCTGCTTTACCTCGGACCACACATTGCGCGCGTTACGCTAGCCGCCTATGAGTGCGGCGCGCTCAACTTCCCTGAGCCGCCTTATCCTAACGAGTGAGTAATAAATAGTAACAGCCACGGTAGCATGGTGGGGCTGGGCATGGGGCTGTATCTCGGGCCACACATCGCGTGCGTCACGCTAGGCGTCCACGAGTGCGGCGCGCTCAACTTCCCTGAGCCGCCTTATCCTAACGAGTGAGTAATAGTAACAGCCACGGTAGCATGGTGGTGCTGGTGGGCTCAGCTCCGTGGATATGGGCACGGGGCTGTATCTCGGGCCACACGTCGCACGCGTCACGCTAGGCGTCCACGAGTGCGGCGCGCTCAACTCCCCTGAGCCGCCTTATCCTAACGAGTGAGTAATAGTAACAGCCACGGTAGCATGATGGGGCTGGTGGTTGCAGCTTCGTGGGGCTAGAGATGGGGCTGTACTTCGGGCCACACATCGCACTCGTTACGCTAGCCGCCTACGAGTGCGCCGCGCTTAACTTCCCTGTGCCGTCTTATTCTAACGAGTGAGTAAAAGTACCACAGTAGTGTGGTGGGGCTGGTCGGTGCAGTTCCGTGGGGCTAGGCACGGGGCTGCACACGTTCCTGCTGTACCTCGGGCCACAAATCGCGCGCGTCGCGCTAAGCTACCCACGAGTGCAGCGCGCTCAACTCTTCCCTGAGCCGCCTTATCGTAACGAGTAAGTATAGCCACGGTAGCATGGTGGGGCTGGTGGGTGTAGCTCTGTGGGGTTAAGCACGGGGCTGCACACGTTCCTGTTGTACCTCGTGCCACACATCGTGATATACCGTGATTGTGGCCATTAGATTAGGTGATTTCACGAGTGAGAATAATATTGGACAAAGTTTAACAGTAGATCCTTAATACATCGGCATGATATGTAATGTTGTAAAAAGTTGAGAATAATGTCTGCAGCATTGTATGTACATAGTTAAGGTTTGTGTCTGTAAAATAAACCAGAGTTAAGCATCATATATTTTAACATTGATAAAAATTGAGCGTATTATAATATCACGTCTATTACGTCTTATTGTTATTATCCATATGTAATGTTTTTATTTCCTATTCCAGCATAATATGTCCCGCGCAAATAGACCCGAACAACGTGGTGACGATATGGAACATAATGTCGAAGGTGCGCATCGAGTCCATGATGTGGGGCATAGGCACCGCTCTGGGCGAACTGCCGCCCTACTTCATGGCCCGGGCGGCCAGACTGTCGGGTGGAGGAGTAGCTGAATTAGCTGCTAGCGATGACTCCAGGACTGGAAGGTGAGAAATGAGGAATAGATACACCATTACGTTTACAACATATCGTTCAGATAATAGGCACAACAGTTTACTTGCTCAAGACCATTACAGTTTAAAAATAGTAGATTGTTGCATCGAGCAGAAAGTGACATATAATTGCATCAAGTGTAAGTTTGGAGCCTAAGGCTCTAAAACACGAGTGCAATTATAAATTTCACTTTCGCGAGGGTTATAATCTGCTTTTCTTTCAACTAGCGAATAAAGAACTGAAGTCAAATAAAGTAGAAATAATTTATTTAGAAAAAATAATAGTAACATTCGAACAACGCGCCAAAGAAATCGAAAAAGATTACGATTCGATTCGCGCCAATTCAATAATCATATCATGATTGGCTGCTAGAAAACTAGTTAGTAACGCTTGTAGTCTGCTATTGGCCTGTTGTGTGGTCAGAATAGCGCTGATTGGCTGGTATCAATATAGTTGGCCATGATTGTAAAGATGAAGCCTGCGATTGGACAGTCACCTGGGATTTGTGGCTTTAGGGCGAAAACAAAGCAATAATGGATTTCCATACAATTTTACTGCACTGTTTTAAAGCATACTTTATGTATGAAAATCCATTACTGCACTGCTTTACTCTGAAGCAGTAAAGTGCTACTTTGTTCTCACTATTTAGGCTAGTTATGATGAAATTATTGCGTAGTTGGCAGAAAATATTTTAACTTCGCTATTTTAAAAGATATCCTTATAAGGCGGATCATAATTCTAAATAAAAAATATAGGATATGAGGTCTTTGAACTTATTAAAAAAAAGTATATAAGAACTTGTTCAATAACATCTTACTATTTTTTGCTATCAATTTTTCCATCTACTTTTTTAAGGCATCATGAACATTAATTAAAAATCTCATTATTAAAAAGGACGTTTTTGTTGCTTGAAGCTAAAATGAGTGATGTGCGTAATGGATAGCTTTTTAGGGTTCCGAATAAAAACGGAACCCTTATAGGATCACTCGGGTGTCTGTCTGTCTGTCCGTCTGTCACAGCCAGTTTTCTCCGGATCCACTGTACCGATTCTGTTGAAATTTGGTACACATATGGACTTTTGTGACCCAAACACGATCGCGTTACGTAAATCATTAAATTTTTAGTATGGGTGTCACTTTTGGGGGTCAAACTAGAAAATCAAAAAAAAAAGGTTTTTGATTTAATTATATTTTTTTCATAATTTTAAAATAAATGGTTTTGAAGTTATAAGTATATCTTTACCTAAAGATTACAGGAAAAGTTATTAGAAGTCTGTAGTGCTAAAAAACCATGTTAAAAAAATTAAGTTCCTTCGGAACCCTTTGCACGCGAGTCCGACTCGCACTTGGCCAGTTTTTTTTAATATTTAATTTATCTTTAACGCTTTTGTGAGCAGTTTTTTTAGTAAATATCTTTTGATGGTTATATTTATTAAAAAGCATAATAAAGAGGGAATAATGGTAGATTATGCACCAAGGGGATAAAACAGTGTCGTTAACTCATGAGCGAAGCAAGGGATTAATACATGAATCCTGAATGCAGAGAGGGATTCAAGCTAGCCTAAGCTTTCTTTTAAGCAAATGTTATTATTCGACAGAAGATTTTATGACCGAAAAACTTTCCTAATTAATAATTGACATTAATTCCTATAAATCATATTTCATTATTTTTATTTAGCTTGACTTAATTGAATTTTGACTAATGACCCATAATTTCACCAACTATATTTGTACGCCGGAAACGGCAGAATATTATGGACGTAATACATAATAATGCACATAACAACTTTGTACAATATTCTGACAAATAAATGCATTCTATTCTATTCTATTCTATAAGGCAAAGACACATTTATCCCTGAGAAGCAAACTCTAATTTTCACACCTACCGCGACAAAATTGTTCGCAAGTCATAAAGAAAGGTGGTTAGCCGCGAGTGGTTTCCGTCGGTCTTCAAGTTGAGTTCCAAATTCAAATCACATTATTGACCTCAGGGCAATAATATTGTAACGGTTTTAATTATAATGACTAACTTTAGTCTGAGTTTGCCTGACATATAATCTGACGTTTTCGTGCAGTTGGTGTGAAAAGTAAAATTATATTCTTTGTGTGCCATGTATTTTAATGGTTAGCATAGTACCTAACAACCAGTCTTGCACACACAACACATATACGATACTCCCTAGGGTATCGTGTAATTTAGTCAATGGGCTTGTAGCAGTCAGATAGACGGTTGCTCCATGTAAAATACTGGTACTCAGCTGAATCCGTCTAGACTAGAAGCCGACGCCTAGATAGAGATACTGTAGTAGTGGTAGTGGTGGGGGGACTCTATTCTCTGCACCTAGACTCTCATTCGGTCCGTTGTGCGTGATTATCCTGGCTAAGTTAGCCAGCCTAGCTCCACCCAGAAGCACAGAAGTTTCCTGGGAGCTTCACAGGCTTCGCGGAGCGACCTCACCGTTCCGAGGATTTGTTGACGTTGGGTAGCCACTGCCTCGCATTCCAGGATGACGTGGGCGGCCGATTCTTCGGCGTCAAAGCAGCCCCTGCAAAGTGGGCTGTCTGTGGCGCCTATGTTAAAGAGATGTTTATTTAGGGGGCAACGGCCCGTGATTGTCCCTATAATTATTCTGAGGTTATTTCTACTTAGGCTGAGTAGTCGTTTTGTTAGTCGCGGATGTAGACTTGGTACTGCCATTTAGACTGTCTGCAGTCTGTAGCCCATGACCATTTGTTATTATGAAGTTCAGTTGATCTCTGGCGGATCCATGAACGAAACTGCGAGAAAGGTAGGGGGAGGAGCGGATACGGGCCTAGCACTGCCATCTCGGAACCTCTATTCGCAAGTTCGTCCGCGGCATCGTTGCCCAAGGATCCACTGTGCCCCCTGATCCACTGGGGGGTGATTCTGTTAGACAGTGATATGCTCTCCAGGGCGAGGTGACATTCAAAGATTAATTTACTGTTATAGCAAAACTGTACCACCATCTGTTCTTCTAAGATGGAATTAGAAATTTGCCATAATATAGAGTTTATTGTCACAAAATTAGATGGATTGCCAAATTTTTTGAACTCCAAAATAACCGCCTCCATACCACTTCCAGAGCAAAACAAATGGTACAAAAGCTAGTCCAGAAGGTGGGCTTCGCGGGCATCCTGGCGTGCGCCTCCGTGCCCAACCCGCTGTTCGACCTGGCGGGGCTCACGTGCGGCCACTTCCTCGTGCCCTTCTGGACATTCTTCGGCGCCACCGTGCTGGGCAAGGCCGTCATCAAGATGCACATACAGAAGATGTTCGTCATCATAGCGTTCAATGAGACGCTGGTGGGGTGAGTACGACTTGTGCCCAACCCTGCAGCAGTGGTTCACAAACGCACAATCTAGCCTGCTTGCTACCATGGACAGAATGCTGTTGTTGCTGCCCCGCACCTACTGACCAGGGATGCGCACCTGAACGCGAAGGGTGCTGTATGATTTCTGAGTATAATGAGCCTACAAACTGCAAGAGTTAAAAGACGTGCAGTGAGCACTAAATATAACGCGCAAAAAAAGGCAATAAAATATCTAACTAATGTTTTCTTTTCCTTTCAGCCAAGTCCTTTCCTGGGTCGAAAGGATACCCTATATCGGTCCAAAACTAGAAGCACCTCTGCTAGAATTCCTCCGCAACCAGAAGGCTCGCCTGCACAAGCAGTCAGGCGCAGCGCCAGCAGACAACAGCGGCTCCGTGCTGTCCAGCCTGCTGGAGAAGTTCGTGCTGGCCATGGTGGTGTACTTCGTGGTGTCCATCGTCAACGCGCTCGCGCAGAACTATAGCAAGCGGGTGGGGAAGAAGAAGGGGAAGAAGCGGGAATAGGGTCTGCGTACGCCGGGCGACGCGTTATTTGCTATCGGTATGTAATTTCTTGATTATTTATTTTTTCCTGAAAAGATGGTAAAAAATGCTTTCGGAAGTCGGTTATCTTTTAAGGTTTTTTAGGGTTCCGAAAAAAAAAGGAACCCTTATAGGATCACTCGGGTGTCTGTCTGTCTGTCTGTCTGTCTGTCTGTCTGTCTGTCTGTCTGTCCGTCTGTCACAGCCAGTTTTCTCCGGATCCACTGGACCGATTCTGTTGAAATTTAGTACACATATAGACTTCTATGACCCAAACACGGACGCGTTACGTAAATTATTATTTTTTTAGTATGGGGGTCACTTTTGGGGTCAAACTAGAAAATAAAAAAAAAAAGTTTTTTGAACAATATCATGTGACATATCAAATGAAAGGGCTTACTGTGAAGGTTTTAAATACATTTTTTTCATAATTTTAAAATAAATGATTTAGAAGTTATTCAAGAAATTAGACAGAAAATGACCATTCCCCCCCCCCCTTATCTCCGAAACTACTGAGCCTAAAATTTTGAAAAAAATGGAGATAATAGATCTTTACCTAAAGATTACAGGAAAACCTATTAGAAGTCTGTAGTGTTAAAATAACATGTTAAAAAAATAAAATTCGTTCGGAACCCTTTGCACGCGAGTCCGACTCGCACTTGGCCAGTTTTTTTATATAGAATTCCGAAGTTATTTTGTCACTGAAACGGGCCAAGTGCGAATCAGGGGGGCTACTCTCTAACGAAATCCGTAGTTTCGGGCTTAGTTGCGGGCGGGCATATTCTACTCCGTAGTGTCACACGATCACACGATACAGTTAAAAAACTTATTTTTAAATTTTCTATTTAGACCCCAAGTGACCCCTACACTAAAAAATTATTTATTTACTTAACGCGTCCGTGTTTGGGTCACAGAAGTCTATATGTATACCTTTCAACAGAATCGGTCCTGTGGACCCGGAGAAAACTGGCTGTGATAGACGGACAGACAGACAGATATCCGAGTGATCCTCACTCTATACGGGTTCCGTTTATTACGGATGTTCGGAACCCTAAAAATCATACAAAAAAAAACATTCAGTCAAATTGAGAACCTCTTCCTTGTTTGGAAGTGTAACCAACTATAAAATGGACCACATTTTGATAAACTTGAAACTTGCTGTACTGCTCAATTTTTAATATTTCTAGCTATTAGTAAGATATGCTGAAGTAATCATAGTAATGAATAATATTGTTACGTCAGCATAATCATCTGCAAACGAAGATATAATTGTGGATCCTGTGTTAAATTTCCGGGCAGTGTGAATGATGAAAAATATATAGCAGACTATTGTTTGCAATTACATTAATTGTTGTCTTCACATCTACTTTTGTAACTTTTCCAATAAAAATAACCTTTTTCAAAGTTTATAAATTTTATCCCTCTTTTTAGGGTTCCGAACAAAGAACGGAACCCTTATAGGATCACTCGGGTGTCTGTCTGTCCGTCTGTCACAGGCAGTTTTCTCCAGATCCACAGGAGTGATTCTGTTGAAATTTGGTACGCATGTGGACTTCTGTGACCTAAACACGGACGTGTTACGTAAATTATTAAATTTTTAGTTTGTGGGTCACTTTTGGGGTTAAAACTAGAAAATTAAAAAAAAAGTTTTTTAAGCAATATCGTGTGACATATCAAATGAAATGTCTTACTGTGAGGGTTTTAATTATATTTTTTTCATAATTTTAAAGTTATTTAACCAATTAGACGAAAAATTACCACCCCCCCCCATCTCCGAAACTACTGAGCCTAAAATTTTGACAAAAATGGAGATAATAGATCTTTACCTATAGATTACAGGAAAATCTATAAGAAGTGTATAGTGTTAAAATAACATGTTAAAAAAATAAAATTCGTTCGGAACCCTTTGCACGCGACCGACTCGCACTTAGCCAGTTTTTTCAAAGTTTATGATCTTACAAAAAAAAGCCCTTACCATAATTATGTCACCGGGAAATGGCAAACTCAGTAAGATTATAAAATAACTTGAGACTGTAAATTTTCTTTTAACTGTCAACTGAACATTTGGAATACTTTTTTACGCAATATTTGATAGTTTATAATTTCTCGACGTCATTCCGAGAAATTGTGGATTGAAATAAAATGGCGACCAATCAGAGCACAAGTCTACAAGAAACAAGGTTCTCATTGGTCTGTTCAGATGTGACGTCACATATACGCCATAGAGGTACGAATTAAATGGACCTCCCGTTGTCCAATGTTGGTTGGGTTTACTTTGGGTGTGTAATGTTAGGTATAGTATATTGAGCTTAAATTACGGTTGTGACCAAGGTAAGCATCTGCAGGGCTTAAAGTAACCTAACATGAATGGGATCACGGGAGCTAATCAATCCCATTCGAACCTAACCTATCCATGTCGGGGTGCCCTAAGTTCCTGACCCGGCGCGGTCGCTCTTTATTCAGCGGTTAGATCAAATGTCAATTAATGCAAGATGATTTATTAGATCAAAAGAACATTATGCTGAATAAGAACATACTAAACGAACGAAAAACACCCAATTTTTTTGTCATAGGATTTTTTTATTTCGCGAAACCGAAAACGATTCCATTCAATTCGTAAATGGCATACATGTGAGCCACCAACAAAGACCAATGAGGGACCAAGATTTCAATTTAACTATCACACCAAAATAGATAAATCGTAAACTTTTGCTCTGATTGGTCGCCATTTAAAGTCAGTTAACAATTTTTCGGAAATACTTCGAGAGATTATAAACTATTAATGCGTTAAAAAGTATTCCAAATGTTCATTTGACAATAAATCGAGAGTTTACAATCTCTCAAGATATTTTGTAGATTTATGTTTTTTGCAATTATTTGCAACTAGCTTCTGCCAGCGGCTTTGCCCGCGTGGTCCCTAGGGAACATATTCCCGGGATAAAAAGTAGCCTATGTCCTTTCTCAGGCTCCAGACTATATGTGTACCAAATTTCATTTAAATCGGTTCAGTAGTTTTGGCGTGAAAGCGCGACAGACAGACAGACAGAGAGACAGACAGAGTTACTTTCGCATTTATAATATTAGTAAGGATTATTCGGTGACATTAATAAGTGAAAACTCCTTCATAAATAATTAATTTTACTTGTTTTGATTTCCAGCGCGGCGGCGGCCATCGGACCGCATGCGCCGACGTCGGTAGTAGCGACCCCTCGCGCGTGTTACACCACACGTTACACTACGTGATACTGTAACACGCTACACGTTGCACCGTGTCACACCTGACTAACATCTACCTACCGTTCTAATGGCGTCATATTATATATAATGTATGTACATAGTAGGAAAATGAACTTGAATGTTACACAAAACGACTGGGCATTTTGTGGAATATCTAGTAAATATTGCTTTCATCTATAGAATAAATCTTTACAGAATATAACCATAGACAATATTTGCTTCAAAAAAGTTTGCATGTTCTAGAGCCATAGACTAAAAAATATGTTTCAGAAAGGTTTCAATGTCTTACCAAAGAGTTTCGCCATTACAAAAGGACGGTGGATACATAATTCGCAATAAATTAGCTGTACATACTAGGCTATGTAAAAAGGTGCGATAATATCTGTTTTACTCTCAAAATCAATGGGTGTCAATATTTTAACTCAGTCTTATAGTTTGAACAGGATTTATAATAGCAGAGATGTTGCTTGTATGGGCAGTTTTAGTGTTAATAATGAATGGTCAGGCAAAATCGTTATTTTAACGATTACGGAAACTTTTTGGATGGGGTGGAGAAGACCAATTCTCGTATAGTTGGGCTCTTTGGCGCCGTCCCGTTACAAAGCGATTATCGCATGAATTCGCGATCGTCGCGTTAATTTATTCGACAAAATCGGTTTGCTGAACAAATAAAGACGACGATCTCATAAACGCGCAATGATCGCATTCTATACGACTTACCTTAGGTACGTTTTCTAGAAAGAAGCTCAGTTTGGTTTATAGTTAAAACAACTTTTTAGTAGAGATAACTATGAAATCTGAGCATTTTTTTAAAAACAACAACAAGTAACAATATACAAACTAAAAATCACCATCGTTACCCCCCGTTGTTTCCAAAGGTTTCCAATTTCCAAAAACTTAACAAAAATTAAAACAAACTTCTTAAATTCATAAGTAGATAAAAACAGCTATCGCCCGACCTATAGCTCTTGCCTTTACAACAATAATGTACATAAGTAGCGTTAATATTATGAAATAACTAGCTAATATATAGTTGTAACACCAATACACTGTGACTGCTAACTCTGAACACTCAAACCAGCTTTTTACTATTCACACAGAAGGTACAAACACTAATCAGCATGCCTGCGCAAGGCACGATGGTGAATTCAGACTTTTTGACGTGATAACGTCTCACAAAAGCCGTCATAAACGTCTCAAAACGGTAAAACGAGGAACGCCGGCTGGACGCACGAAAAAGTGTCACGTTCCGCCTGAGCCGAGCGTGCAAGCGAGAGCGCGCAACAAGCTCAAAGAAGGTTAAGAATTCAATTTGTGTAGTTTTTTGAAAATGACGTTATCACGTAAAATTATCGTCCGTAAACCATTGATGTATAAAAAACCCAAGATGCACAGTCTCGAACAAATGCAACACTCGAAACTGTCGTCAAAAACTGACATGTATCAAGTGTCATGTGTGAGTTGTGTGTAGTTATACTATAAACATTTTTTTTTGCAAATTCAACCTTACACGGATCGCTTAAAGTTGTTTTTACAAAGCAGTGCAGTATGGCGAGTGATGCGAGACTGTTTAAAACTTGCGCACAATTATACGTTGTGCGCTTGATTTTAGCGGACGTTTTTGAGATGCCGAGTGTGTATCTTGGGTTTTTCATATATCAATGCTTTAGAGGTATGCGGAACAGAGGGTAAAGTCCCGCAAACCTGCGTTGTAAAGGGAGGATCCTCCGACCAGACGGATGTTGTGTCTGGCGGGCTACTGCCCGATAGTTGATATTCGGGCTGATGTATGTGTTCAAATCGCACGGTAAACTCTGCTTGCGCGATGCAGGATTTTAGTTCGCTGCTAGTTGGATAGATGGCGTGGCGGTTCTTTTTGTTGCGATGTAGATTTGCTTCGTTGGTTTTTCTTGTGGCGGCATTGATGCCGCTACAATGCCGTAAACCGACTTTATATTATTGCACTGCTGGGCAACGGCCTTCTACCAATTCGTTATGAACGCCTCTAAGGCGAGACGCTAGCGTTCCCTCGGCCTTCCTCAGCGACGACGCCGTCCTCTCTAGCTAATGCATGTGTTAACTCTTATCGTTATCCAATGCCGCTCAAAAAAATCAGATAAATCTTGGTATTGCATTGGACTTTGGAGAATAGACATCATCTTCGCTTCCAGTCAAACCGGATCCACCTAAATACCAGTATTTTACGTAAAGCGGCTGCCTACCAGTCCTCCACAACCAATTAACAGGTTATCACGATACTCCTTGGCAAGACTGGTGTCAGATTTTCTGGCTTCTGACTATCCGTAACGACTGCCAAAGAACTACAAACGACAGCCGGGACCAACGGCTTAGCGAGCTTTCCGAGGCACGGAGGAAACTCGGTATGTTAAGATGGTCACCTATCCACAGACTGAGCTCGGCAGGCGTTGCTTAACCTTGAAGATCGACCCGTGCGGCTGTTGTTATTTAGCCACGAGCTCTTTAGCCTCTCCTCCTTTGGAGAATAGACCAAGGAGAAATATTATCCCAGGAGAATTTACTATACGGATAATTTCCACTTTCACGCGGGTTACGCCGCTGGCAGAAGCTAGTCTATGCTTCTCCATGACGTCAAAGTCGGCCGTTAAAAGTTAATAGGTTATACATATGTCTCACCAACACTCATTAAAGTGACAGAGATAGCAAGATACTTAGCGATGGTAAGTTGTCTTTGAGTCTTCAGAGCATAGACAAATGAGTGACTAGGTTTAGCTTAGGTGCTCAATATAGCCCGTTGCTGGGCTTGTAAGAATACTGAAAAAAAAAATTCTAACCATATATTTCATTTGTTATTAGCTAGTTTTACACCAAGTTGTTAATTTATAGGTGAATCTTAGTTAGTTCCATGAAACAATTATTCATCTTAGTAGTAGTATATATGTTAAAAAGAATCCTTATGATCTGTAGCACAGTGCACCCCCGTGCCTACAAAAGCACGTGTCGCTGTTCTTGCGCCTGAGTTCTGTCCGTCTGTCGGCTGGCCGTCCTGAGGACTGGGATAGTGAACAGAGTGCCACACTAGTGCACTCAAATCCTCGTCGAAATTTGTTCGGGGGATTATAGTCCAGTCGTCAAAAATGTTGGTTGATTTACGTTCGTGTGTTATACAACCTGTAATAACATAAACGCAATACCTCTTAAGGCGTCATTGAACTCATCATTATGAACAACTTTCACTATGGGACCAACACTGAAATTGTGAAAAAAAAATCGACTCCCTCATACATTTTTGTGCGCATAACTCGACAAATTGTACTGAACAGCTGTTTTTTTTTCGCGATTTCTGTGTTGGTCCCATAGTAAAAGTTGTTCATAATGATGAGTACAATGACCCCTTAAGAGGTATAGCGTTTATTCTGTTACAAGTCGTATACCTAATATTTCATGTGATTATATCGATTCCAAAAAAATAACGTTTGGTGCTGTTCCTAATTTAATTTGATGTCTCCCGTTATTTTGAATAAGGTTTGTACCTAGTCCGCGATAGATATTATGTTATATTGTTTATTATTTATTTTTCACATACACCATTATATTTGATTGCTTTGTATTTACGCATGGGGGGATAGCAAAATCAAAATCAAAAGGCATTTATTCAAACTAGGCTGAAAATCAGCACTTTTTGAACGTCAAAATTTACATGAAGACAGTCCCCCAAATCGCCCAGCCCGTCACCACTTCCTAGTGTTTTAGCTGGGAAGAAGAAGTGGCCAACAAACTCCCCAGCAACACAACTGTCTGTTAAGTTTAGCCTAGGACTAATTTTATTTTTTGACGAATTAAGAGGAGTGTTGGTGTAAATTAATGCTGTTCAATTAATAAATATTCATGAGTTGATATGTTTAAAAATGAAATGTATTTTCAAGTGTATTTGTTGATGATAGTCATGAAAAAATTGATGCCTAAATGAGTTAATGAAATACCCCATCATTATAATAATATTATCTAAGAATGCCTTAGATATTAAAATGGGCATTTGATATTATAACATATTCAGGTAAAGTTATAACTAAACTATGGATGTTACGGAGGTGGTTTTATCGGAACTGAGGTCGGAGTCGGAGTTTTTAAATTTGGTTTTTTGCAGTCGGAATCGGAGTCGGAGTTGGAGGCGAAGTCGGAGATGATGGCATAAGAAAGATGTGTTAAGGGCAGGCAACAATATAAAATAGTATAAGGATTTATCAGTCAGCCTCTTTAATTTCAATTAAAAATAATAAATCTATATAATATAGGTGTCACAAACAAAAATAATCACATTTTTATAACAGTTACATAAATAAATCAAATTAATTGACTCCAGACGTAGTAAATTATATTTAATAAACCTCCGACTTAAAAGTATCGGAACTGAAAAGTCGGAGTCGAAGCTCCGTGACATGAACTAAACCTCGTTAACATAGTCAAAGTGTGTAGACAAGCTATCCCCCAACTAACATTAAGTATTTACGATTGAAAGACATTTTTGTATCTCGTGTTTATAAAAAGATGATTAAAGTTAAGTAGAGAAATGATGTCCAGTATTAAAATTAAGGATTTTTTAATTATAATAGGAATGAATTCATTGTGTAAGGTTTCTGAGGTTGCATTCCTTATATGTAGACAGTTTTTAAATTACAGTTTGATATAAATGTTTTGAATTTTAAATGATTTAGTTGATATTGTGTTTGTGAAGTGCTGATTATTGTAACTCGTCTTAGTCTCGGAAAATCTCATTTGGAACTCGGGATTTTTTTTCTTAAATCTTCATATTATTACTAGCTGACTCGGCAAACGTTGTTTTGCCAAATAAAAAAAATAGCCTACCACCTATTCTTATATAACACAAAATTTCATGAAAATCGGTCGAGCTGTTTCGGAGGAGTTCGATAACAAACACCGAGACACGAGATTTTTATATATTAGATTATTTTAACTCGATTTTTCTGTAGAAATCCGGTAGTAGATGTCCCAATTACTAAATACTCATCTAAAATTTCTTTATAAGCATCAAACAATGCATTGTTTAAAGACAATTTATAAGGAAAACTTTCTCAAGTATTAACTTGAAAATGATTCGCATTTCATTAAAACCTAGAGATAACATTGTGGGTAATTTTATGAATTAAACATAGCAGTGTGGAAACCTATCTATTGTCTTTTCTATAACTGTAGTTTTGTGGATTAGGTAAATGTAGGTCTCAAGTTCTGCTAAGTTTTTCTTAGAGATAAAAAAAAATATGTATTTTTTGTTAGTTTTACTTTGTTCGTTCACACTGTGGTTCTAGAGTTCACAAAACGTTAGTTTCAAGATTTATGCACATTTTAGTAAACACGTTATTAAAAATATACAACCTGTAACAGAATAAACGTAATACCTCTTGAGGGGTCATTGTACTCATTTTTTTCAACATTCAACATCGAAATTGCGAAAAAAAAATCGACCCCCGTACATTTCTGTGCGAAATGTACCGAACAGCTGATTTTTTTTTTTCGCGATTTCGGTATTGTCCCAAAGTAAAAGTTGTTCATAATGATGAGTACAATGACCCCTTAAGAGGTATTGCGTTAACCTGTTACATGTTGTAGATCAATAACATTGTTGCCTGTGCACAATGTGTCGCTTTACGCACAAGTTTTATAAAATATCAGCCGAATAAGCCAAGTCACAAACGATAAACGTAAATTCTCAGTAGTCTTTAATAGATTTTCAACTTTATGTTATTGGATATAAAGTTGAAAATCTATTGAAGATTACATAGTGTTTTCGTTCGTTCCGGTCGCTAACGCTCAGTAGTCTTTAATAGATTTTCAACTTTATGCTCTTAGGTATAAAGTTGAAAATCTATTGGAGATTACTAAGCGTTCACGTTTATTTTTTGCAACTTGGCTAGGGGGCAGGTATGAAATGATGGATAACAGTGAATTAAAAATGCAAAAAACACGTGCTTTGTATATTGAATTATCTAATCAACCATGGTGCCAAATACAGAGTATTTATGTAATTTAAGGAAATATTATTATCAAGCTTAAATTCTATTCTTTGAAGGCAGAACTCAACGTCTTTCATAGTGATTTAAAATTAGGTTTTAGCAGAATTTGAACCTAAAACTAAACTCTAGTGACATTCATTTAAAAATTGTTCATTATTTATTAGTTTATTTAAAAATCTACATTCTGTTTATGTATGCTACATTCCACGTAATTCTAGTTTGTCTAACTTTGTTATTTAAACAAAATTTAATTTCGTAAACTTCCTGGCTGGCTTGTTCGAATAATTGGCTGAAAACAGGGTAGGCTTGCAAAAGCCGGTTTTAAAAATATAAAGTTAAATAACAAAATATTTATTCAAACATCTCGGAAAAAGCTCAGAATAAAATCTCCTTAGTAATACCAGTCATTGCCATAGTTACACAAAATGTTGCAAGGTTGCAAAATTGTTTGTAATTTCTATAATCAGTGATTTAAAACATGATTGTTTTATTAGTTTATTGTAATAATGTATTTTTTTGTCCTGAAAATGTAAATAAAGAGAATAATTATATTCGTATATTATTGTAGTTTGTACAGTCATGTGGAGTGGTACATTAGTACAAAATATTGCTTTTTTTTTGTATGTTTGAGGTTTCATACTCACAAAGCAATAAATGAATGTTCACGAAAGGCTGTGTTTTATTTAGGTGACCTTTTTTGCTTTCCATACTTACCTACTTTCACAAATGCGAAAATAACTAAGATTTACAAAAATATTTATAACTTTCAAGTAATCGCACTTTTTCGAAAACCCGAAAAAAAATCGTAGCTCCTAAATGAGAAAGTGTATAAGCTCGCTGAAAACTGTATTCGGTCCTTCTGGACGCTTTTAATAACCATTAAAAGTTTCAAAAGTGTACATGCATGCGTTATTGAATAATATTGCTAAAAATCAAAACGACGGTGTCATAACTTTGACGGCAAAATACAAGAAACCGGCTCAACCCAAGATGTGTGGCTTTAAACCAAGATTTAGTGCGTTAGGTCAAAAATATATAGTGAAAATATTCAGCTAGGAATGTTTCGCATTAAGTAAATATAAACAAAACATGTAAGGTGACTGGGGGTAAGATAAAAAACGGGGATAGATAAAAAAAAAAACACCGGTAGCACTCCGTGAGTGCCGGCAGAAGTGAAAACATGTAAATAATACATCCTTACTGTCGCGGTCACATCATAGACAAACCACCGACAACAAAATAAACAAAAAGACACTGACGTGTGGCCGCGACAGCGACTGTCAGTGACAGATGTCAATCTTGACACAGTTCCTGACATAAACAAAACGAACCATAAAAACAACAAAAAATAACGTTGTGTTTAATTATAAGTACAAAAATACTATCATTTATGAGGTAGAATACAATGTTTATTTATTGCGCTATCGTACACAAATATGACAATTTACATGTTATTATTCATAATATTATATCGTTATTTATTTATATATTACATTAATTTTTATCTCTTAGAAAAATCAACTTTCATCCATAATTTCGTAATTTCGTATCCTTGGATACGCGTGGCACGCTGTACATAAACACAGACGGACATTCGCGCAAGCGCCCTGTGCCGCCTAAGCGGAGCAGCACGCTCAGGCACGGTAGAAAGAGTGGGAGATACTAGTTCCTCTCCCTTCCCCTCGATCTTACGCTTTTTCGCATCACGTGACCCTGACGCGAGTCCGTCTTACGCTTTTTGCGATTAGGTCACGTGACCCTGACGCGAGTTTAAGATTTTATACCCATTACAGAAAAGTGCTCAACGCCGCTAAAGAAGTTTTCACTTCAAAAAATAACGCCGAATACCAGGGAATTCTTTTAATGCTGGCAATATCGTTGTGGACACCATTATGTCTTGCCCCGCCCCGCAGTCTGCGTCAGTCGCTAAGTGAGGGTGCTCGTGTGTTATTTGACATTTTTTCGAACATTACATTTCCCGCGTAAAATTGAGTTTTTCAATCTTACCCCGCTCGCTGTATCTCCTTACACAGGTAAGTAACAATCATTTTGTTTTGATATTCGATTTGAAATGTAATATGCTCTATAATGTGGTGATTAGTATATTTCACGTATTTTAAGATTTATGGTGCCTTTCAAACTTTCCCCTGCAAAATTTAACGGGATTCGCTTCATCAGTATTTTTTTTTTGAGGAAACTACAAGTAATCTTGTATCTATCTAAAATACGATTTATGGGGTGAATCCTGTAATATCTTACATATTAATTTATATTATTATACAGCTAAAAGAAAAGTAATAACGATGTAGCACGGGATCAAAAGAACGCCAATTGCGTTTCATTTCCTCGGTGCTCTCTTATCTATATCTATACTAATATATAAAGCTAAAGAGTTTGTTTGTTTGCTTGAACGCGCTAATCTCAGGAACTACTGGTCCGATTTGAAAAATTCTCTCAGTGTTGGATAGCTCATTTATCGAGGAAGGCTATAGGCTATATATCATCACGCTAAGACCAACAGGAGCGGAGCAGTATTGAAAATTATGACGCAGACGAAGTTGCGCGGGTCAGCTAGTAAAGTTATAAAATCAAATATAACGTTGTCACTATGTGCGTATATTTAAGTAAATATTGGAAACATTATCATCAAAATCAAGTGTAGGTATGAATAAATATTAAGTAGTTCATCTGTTTTTTTTTTAAGTGAAAACTTCATTAGACGCTTTGAGCACTTTTTGGGTGGAGAAAAACATTGATTTTGCGTCATCGTCACCGAACACTTTCCATCTACTCTAATATTATAAAGAGGAAACATTTTTTTTAAACTACTGGATCGAAAAGCAACATTATCACTGAGTAACGTAAGCTATAGAATATTTTCAAAAAGGTAGGGATCCGTATGAAAGCATCGATAATGTAACCCAAGGTGTGAAAAAAATACCAAAAAGATCCTTATATCGCGTATGCTACGGAAACTATTGACAATAAAGCAAAGTTATGTACTACATTTTTGTAGGAGACATCGATATCTACAAAAAAAAGTCCGTGAGTGTATCTAACTATTAAGGTTAAGGCACAATGATCGCTTATTGTTCAATTTATTCAATCAAAACCCGGGTGGAATGGAATAGTGGTGATTTAGTAGGTTTAATGATTTTAATCCTTATCTATCTATTTTTTTTTATAATTAAGGTACGTCATGTACATGTAAATTATACTTTAAATTATTCAAATCGGAACTTTCGTTTAAAAGTTACGACGGGTATAAAAATACTCTAAAAAATGTGTTACTTAGTTTTCACTTCTATATCGGCAGTCCCGACTGCCCAATTTTTTTGTTTAATAACTTTTGATTTTTCCGTAAACAACGGTCCAACTAAAATCGATGTCTGTAAATAATGATCTTGTACGACTAGAATTTCGGTTTCAAGTAACTGAACGAATTTCTAAAAAGGTATTAACATCCCTACAGGCACAGATAATATAATACTAGCTACAGGCAAGTTAATTGTCGATATTTCAAATGTCAACACTAATAGCTTCGCATTTGTTTTAATTACTTTACTATCGGAGTCAACGTATCCTTGCAATATGGCGTTGTTTTTTTTAACACCTTTGTAATATTTTGATTTTGTGGATTCACTATTAAATTAGTTATTTTATACATAAGATAGTTTTATTTTACTTTATTGCAATATCAACTAATTAAATTGTCACTGTTATTTGTATTTCTTTTAGTGTCATGTCCTAATTTTGAGCAAAAGTTACATCGTTTGATGGGCTTGTTGCATTTTAAACTTATGTGCCCTTCATCACAATTAAAGCATCGAATATTATTATTAGCCGCAGTAGTTTGCGTGTTCTCATTTGATATATTTGACGATCATTCCAAGAGTAAATCTGTACACATTCACTGACCTTGTTAATCCAATATTTTCAATTGTTTGACTGTTATCACTTGGGTCAAATTCAGGTACACACTAAACGCGATAGGAAAATTGTTTTGAGCCTAAAAATTGGAAGCTAACGACGCTGAATTATCGATGGAATCATTTTGTACGAATGGTTACTGGGATATTGTTTAAATCAGCAGTAGTCTGATTAGTTACTTCACGTAATTGTGTTATAGCAATTAACGGTGGAGTTATTGTGGCTGTAAGCGTCGACGTGACAGCCTTGAGATCGCCCGAGCGTGTGGCGGCAGTGCTATTCTCTAAAAGACAATTTCGTGGCTGTAAGCTGCGACGAGCTCGTCGACGAGACAGCCTTGAGATCGCCTGAGCGTGTGGCGCTGATTCAAACTGTATTCACTAGCGTGGCTGTGGTCGTCGACGAACTTTAAGCTGTAGCCTCTCGTCGCTGTTTCGTAGACGAATTAGGGCCTTGAAACAAAATAATCGAGCAATCTCGACTGAGAATTTTAGGGGTTTAAAATTTGAAATAAATATCTATCTTTAAGTATTTTAAGGAATAGAGTAAAACTATGCACAAATTCCATGATTATAAGAATTTATTGCTTATAATTGTTACATTTTAAGGCTGAATGACGATTCCTCTGCCTATTTCGAGCAACGCAACGCGACGATGAAAACGAACGAGTAAACAAAAAACAATAGACGCAAGTGGGACTTGCGTTGCGACCCACAAGCTCGGTTAGTTTCGGAGATGTTCGGTCCAGGGGGGCTACTCTCTAACGAAATCCGTAGTTTCGGGCTTAGTTGCGGGCGGGCATTTTCTACTCCGTATCACCTAACCACTGAGAACTTATGATACCACGATTTGACAGTTACTGTGAAATCGTGTTGTCATTCATTCTCAGTTCGGGTTCGGGACTAATCGTAAGTCTGTAGATGATACAGAGTAGAATACGCCCGCCCGCAACTAAGCCCGAAACTACGGATTTCGTTAGAGAGTAGCCCCCGAGTCGAAGTTAGCGAGTCGATTTATTTGTTTTGCGTTTCTAAACTTTACGTCCATAGAAATAGAATCACTATGTCGTTGCGATAACTTGGTAAGTGCATATCAAAACAAGATTCTGTGAAAATGTTTAGCAGTTTTTTGTTTTTTAAATCAGTACGTTACACAATACGTCACATGACCGGTGCTATGTTATTGTTTTCGTAAACGTATGTTTTAAGATTTTTAGTGAAAAGTGACTTTTAGTGTATTAGAACTTAGTTTTGTTGAAGTGTGTTGTGGTGTTTAAGTAATTGTTTATTTATCTAATTCTAAATTTGAATTAACGATGGCTCCGAAAAGAAGTATCGTATGGGATCATTTTTACGATAAAGGGGACAATAAACCATATTGCAAAATATGTAAAATGGTCCTTTCATTTAAGGCGTCAGTGTCGAATTGATGAAACATTTGAAGAGACGACACGGTTAGTGCCCAAAGAAAGTGAACAAATGGAGCAGATAGAACCATGACTTCCAGAACCTTTACCGTCAAAACCTTTACCGTGCCAACAGTTTTTTTCTATGCTTTTATAAATATAAGCAGACAGTCCTAAGCCTGAAAAGTAAGAAGGGATGTCTACAATAAGATTTTAATAATTAAATCTTATTGTAAACTTCCCTTCACTCAAAATTATTTTAAATATTATGAAAGATACGAATATTAACTTATAGTTAAGTTAGTATACGTTAGTAATCCATTAACTCAAAATACTCCATTACTCGATCTCGAAGTTACGTTACGAAGACTCGTTAGCTATAGAAACGACAATAAACTCGAGACGCCTAAATACTCGTTGACCTAGTATTTGGAATAAGTATTTGGCCGGACGCGTACTTCTAAGACTTAGTACGCATTTTACCTAGTACGTCTCACCTCTACCAGGCTCTCTAAAAAACAAATATCACCCTGTTCCACGACGAGCAAAACTAAATCTAAAACTGACACAATAAATTAGGAAATGGAACGTAATTAAAAAAAACAACTGTCAAATTGACAACTAGTTTAGAGGTTAGGTGGTAATAGAAACATCTTTTAATTTTCAGTTTATAATATAGTTTTAATTTAGTCGCAATGTTACGGCGTTTGGCTAACACAATAGTCCAATCTCGTGGTATCAAACATACTGTCAATGTAAAATGGGTAAGGCCAGATTACGTGCCAGCATACAAACCAGAGAAGTCCGGAGACTTGGAGGGCCTGCCTCCCATTCCTGAGACCGCAATTGGCAAGGATTATGCTTTGTCTGAGGAAATTAAAGAGTAAGTCATGTTATTTCTCTCATCCTCTTTTCAATACCTAGCTTTTTTACGTTACTTGCTCATGTTGCTTAATGATAGAGCAGCTGTAGCAAAAATTGTGTAGACTCGTTTAACGTTACAAAAATGTCATCATCATCATCATCATATCAGCCGATATACGTCCACTGCTGGACATAGGACTCCCCCAAGCGTCGCCATAACGACCGGTCCTGTGCGTCGAATCCGACTTGGCTGGGCAGCGTTCCGGAAGTTGCGTGGTATCTTCTCGTCCCATATACCACAGTGTCTCAAGACGAAATTCTATGATCAGTGCGAATCAGAATCAGCGTGTTACAAAGATGTAATGAAAGTAAATAATAAATATTTAATAAAAGAATCTTACTAATGTTTAAAATATCTAGAAATATCCATTACGATTGTTGTAATTGTGTAGTGTAAAAACGTCTGTATAAAAAGTTTACAGCTTGCCTAACACTTTCTGGAATACAAAACTAAGGTTTGCTATTTAGTGTAGGTATCTTAACAATCCTTTCTCAAACTGTAACTGTTGTTTTTAATATTTATTCATCTTTCAGTGCATCAGAATCAGTGAAGAAGATATTCTCAGTGGGCCACCTTGGTCGCAAGGAGTACAACCGGTTAGTCAAGGAAGAGCTAATAGACAGGGTGCGGAGACATAAGTATGACCACACCACTGCTGAAACTAAAAGTAAGATTTTAATACCTCAATTTTTTTGTAATTAAAAAATAGCAATACCTTAGTTTTACTTTGTACATAAAAGATATCTGACCTTGGATAAATTTGTGATTGGACATCTTTCTTACTGATTAAAAATTTATCAAAATATATAAATATAAAATTCTTCTGTTACTGAGTGACTGACAGACAACGAACAGCCGAGGGGAGTGTAGGGGAGCACTAAGAGAGGATTTCCCGAAGTTCTTACTGGAACAGGGAAAAAACGGGACATGCACGTACAAAGTGACAGGCTAAAGCTATTTTAGTCAATATATATAAAACTAGCTTTTGCCCGCGACTTCGTACGCGTATATCACGTTTTTCCAGTTCCCCTACACTCCCCAAGCAACCTACATGCCAAATTTCAGCTTTCTATGACCATTCTTTTCGGCTGTACGTTGTCTGTCAGTCACTCAGTAACGGAAGTATTTTATATATATATGTATACTGATTTTATAAAGTTCTAGGGTATTTACACTGAATCAGCCTAAAATAATTTATTAACTGATTATGTCTTTTTGCAGTTGCTTTCCTCACTGGCCAGATTCGGTATCTTCAAGACACTATGGAAAAGTTTCCTAGAAATAAGAAAATGAAGGTAAAGTATTCAATTCAATTTTTAAGGTTATGGCTCCATCAACGAACATTCGATGATTTTGCTAATGTCAAGGTATGAGATGGTAATAATGGTCGATTACGCTAACTGTTTAATGACTATTGATCAGTTTTTGTAGCGATGTCATCCATTATTCGCCATGCTAAAAAGGACAAAACATTTGGTTAATAATATAAGACGGCACATAATATAAGTGTTAAGAAAATGAAAGTAAAGTAAACAGAATCAACATTACTGAAATAAAAATCTACATTTAGCTGTCTTGTAAAAGTTTTTCTGTATACCCAAACAGTCCACAATTGATCATAGCGAGATATTGATTAATTAGAGACTTAGATTTGGCTGGATTTAAGAAGCATTTTAAAGAATTTTTATATAATAAATGCTATTATAATTTGAATGACTACCTAAGTGACACTGACATATTAATTTAATTCAAATATTATTTATATTATTTAATTTATACCATTCCCTTTTGACTTTTAACTATAATTATTAAAAATATTTTTATTTATAATTATAATGTAATGTAAGTCACCTTTGTAACATTTATTTAACAAACCTTTTAAACTTAAGACCATGATGATGAGTAGCATCCAGAAAAAAGTGGTGGTGAGTCTGGTGGAATGGTCAGGTAGGAAGCTTATTCCTTGCTTTATTGTTCTCTGCACAACCTGCCGCAGGCACTTTATTGTTTTTATAATTGTTTAGTATTACTTATACTACTTATAATGTATTTTTACTAATAAAATGGTCTATATTGCTGTCCAAAAAGATAAAATTAAAAACATACTTAGTCTTGATTGTTAGGGTCTTCACTAGAATCACTAGTTTAGGGCTTGGGTGTTAAGTTAAACTTAATTGTCTGTACAACAACAACAACTCAAGGGTCTAGTCGTCACTTAGGGTAGATATTTGAATCTCTCTTCATAAAGTCAAAAAGAAATAATAAATTTCCATGTATCCTTTTCAGCAACTGGTACAAGAAAGGATTGATAGAAGGAAGAAGTTGCTCAAGTTCTTGAGACAATATGATTACAAGAAGTTTGAATGGCTGTTAGAAAAACTTAACATTGAATATAAAGGACATCCGGAGTGAGTATTTATGTGTGAGAACAACTAATTTATTTTATGAAGCTGCTTTGAAAAATTTAGCTCATCTTTCCACTCTAAGCAATCAATAACAAAGTGAGAATAATGTGACGGAACAAAGACAGAACCAAAGTAAACCAATTAACACTTACAGAATATTATAATATGAGATTTGAACTTTTTTTTTGTTGGATAATACTGCAATCGTCTTTACAAGCCCTTAACAAATTTCTTGTGGTTGTTCATTGACAGGGGAGAACTGTTCCTCCAGTGAGAAAGCTGTCTTTATTAAGTTAGGAATGTTAGTGAGCAAGACCCCAAATGTGTTGTCTCTTAAACGTTCTGACATTTATTGGTTCACACAATGCTGTTGCCAGGGTGTTAGTATGAGCTTTTATACATTCTTTATAAGCTTTTGTTCTGTGTTCCACTTCCTCCTTAACAGTTTTCATTTCTGTGTACTCATGCAATTCACTGGTTCTGATAAATAGAGGTGCATCAGTCTGTGAATAAATTGATTGATTATAATTTTTAGATAGATATATTTATTTTGTAAAACATGAGTACAGTGCTTTATTCTGGAACCGTTTTATGATCTCCACATTCGTTTTTTGCTGAGCCCTGAGGCTAATTTAATGCCAGATTTGAACTTCCAAATTGTTTTCTAGTTTATACTTAAAATTGCAATTCATTTATTCAAATTATTCTGAAAACCACAATGAGAAACAAATAAACTGGCCAAGTGCGAGTCGAACTCGCGTGTAAAGGGTTCCGAACCAATTTCATTTTTGTAACATGTTACTTTATTTAACACTAGAGACTTCTTATAAGTTTTCCTGTAATCTATAAGTTAAGTACTATTATTATCTGCAATTTTTACAAAAAATTTAGGCTCTGTAGTTTCGGAGATAAGGGGTAATGGTCATTTTTGGTATAACTTCTAAACCATTTTTTTTTAAATTATGAAAAAAATATAATTAAAACCCTCAACATAAGTCCTTTCATTTGATATGCCACATGATACAGTTTAAAAAACTTTTTTTTTCACGTTTTCTAGTTTGACCCCCGTACTCAAAATTTATTTATTTACGTAACGCGTCCGTGTTCGGGTCACAGAAACCCATGTGTATACCAAATTTCAACAGAATCGGTCCAGTAGATCCGGAGAAAACTGGCTGTAACAGACGAACAGACAGACAGACACACAGACAGACACCCGAGTGATCCTATAAGGGTTCCGTTTCTTCGTTCGTAATATTTTATACCATTTTCCAGATCGTTCCACAAGCTATCCCGCAAGGAATCTCTCCGCAAGCTCACCGAGATGCACTGTGAAGATATTCGCAACAAAAAACTAGCAGACTACAGGAACTTGCTCGAAAGTCAACAGGGTCCTTACCTGCAGCAGAAACTAGATGCCCTCAAATTAATCAGAAGTGAACAGATTGAACTAGAGCTGCCGATCACAGTTACTGAGCAAGATATCAGGAAAGTTGAGGAGCAGTTCAACGAATGGAAGATTAAGGATGATATCAAACAGGAAGCCAAGAAAAAGAAGAAGAATATTCTTTTAGAATTGGATTGATTTTTGTTGTAATTTATAATTATAGTTAGTGGAAACATCCTTTTCGTTTTATTTTTTCACTTCACCATATCATTATAATCTCTGTACTCCTTAATTTTAGTTTGTATGTTTGTGTAACAATCACGCAAACATGGTTGAACAGATTTAGATGGAATTTTGCTCACAAATAGTTTATAGCCTGGATTACATAGGCTACTTTTTATCCCAGTACCATGGCTTCACATATATGGGTAATAATTATTTGTGTACTTAGAATAGCTGTAGCATAACCCCCTTTTTTGGGGCTCATGGTGGTCCCGCTGAAATTAGCGTGATTACCGCGGGACCACCTTCAAAGTAGATTTTCTCGAAAACTACGAAGGTACCAACTTTTTTGCTAGAGTACCAATTAGTACTAATTAGTACAATTGGTACTCAAAAAAATTTACCAAATATGGATAGCGATTGGCGTCGGTGGTCCCGCGGTAGTCACGGACATCAAGTACCAGGAGACCAGATACATGTTGAAGTATTTCACACATTATTAACTTACTAGTTGACCCGCGCAACTTCGTCTGCGTCACAATTTTCGTTACTGCTCCGCTCCTATTGGTCTTAGCGTAATGATATATAGCCTATAGCCTTCCTCGATAAATGGGCTATCTAACACTGAAAGAATTTTTCAAATCAGACCAGAAGTTCCTGAGATTAGCGCGTTCAAGCAAACAAACTCTTTAGCTTTATATATTAGTATAGATTCTTGGAGCCAGTTCTAAAGTTCATGCAGACGATGTTGCGGTCAAAAGCTAGTACAAAAAAGTTTGGTCAAAAGTAAAACAATAAAAAATAGTTTAAAACCATTTTATTAATAAGTAATTAAGTACAAATTACATACAAAACTTATACTTAAAATATTCATATAAAAGTATAAAGCGTATTGTCAAAATCAGTCGAATTTGGACGGAGTATAATTTACATAAACGTTGACATTTCGAGTATATATAGCGATTTAATATTAAAATAATGGAATGAAATACTTAATATTAGGGAAGACGAAACTTATGATCTATCATTTACATAGAATATGGCTTTAGGCTAAGATTTAGGCGATGGAGAACAATACAGGCAAATAGCACAGTAATAATTTCAGATACCAATTACCTATTTCAATAAAACATTAAGTTCAAATAGTTTTTTCAGATTTTCATATATCTAATGAAGTCGAATGATATGTGGTTAGTAAAAAACTTAAAACATGTTTATTATAATGATCCAAAGAGCTTGATAAAGTATAAAGTATCTGCCTGTATTATAAATCAAGACGTCATTACATTGATATTAAATCGTCATGAAGTCATGTTAACGGTGGGTCTAAAAATGCCACTTCAGCAGTATCAGCCAGCACATCAAGCTACCCGAACTGTCAAATTTTCCCAATCAACCTTGAACCTAATGCTTTAGCGATAAAGATGAAAATGAAATTTGACAGATTGTTGTACGATTAATATTATGATCCTAATAGGGAGCGTGCAGAAACTATAGGTGGCAGCACAGAAACGTCATTGTCAAGTATGTTTCAAGTATAAAGTTCGAAATAGCTACGCTAGATGGCACAGTCTTCTTCGCGCACGTTCCCCTAAACTGAGCGTGCAAGAACCACAGGTGGCAGCACAGAAGCGTCAATGTCAACTATTTTGACACTTAAAACTTCGAATATGCGACAGTAGATGGTATAGTCAACGCCGTGCACGGTCCCTATATGGTTCTACTAAAGTGACCTTTAACCCACAGTTCGTATTAAAATATTTTTTTTTTATATATTTTTCAGATCCCCTTTAAGATCAAACTATCAAGTTTGTTACATACATCTAAAAGAGTAGTATTTTTGCCTTGGTTTCATGTATTTTTGACTCTAACACCAAGAAGACTGGACATATTCGGCGCAGTGAATCACTTTACCTATTTATCAGTTAACAGAAAACTTCATGACATAATTGGCACTGTAGTTCTAACACCCCACTGAAACCGTTACAGGCAGACCACTTAACTGAGACGGTAAAGGTTCATACACACTCAGCAGTACGTCTACCATGAGTTTTATCAATCTACTAGCTGACCCGCGCAACTTCGTCTGCGTCACAATTTTCATTACTGCTCCGCTCCTATTGGTCTTAGTGTGATGATATATGGCCTATAGCCTTCCTCGATACATGGGCTATCTAACACTGAAAGAATTTTTCAAATCGAACCAGTAGTTACTGAGATTAGCGCGTTCAAGCAAACAAACTCTTCAGCTTTATATATTAGTATAGATAGATACACGCTAGCGACTGTGGTTAAAAAAATGTATGAAAACTTTTAAAAAACAAGTTTAGTTTCTAATTTATTATTTTAGTTGTTAACTAAAGTTTTACTTGCAACTTGCTTGCTTGTTAGTTAACAACTTAAACAAATAAATTAGAAACTTGTTTCTTAAAAGATTTCATACATTTTTTAGCTACAGTCGCTAGCTAGTATCTATACTTAATATATAAAGCTGAAGAGTTTGTTTGTTTGTTTGTTTGCATGAACGCGCTAATCTCAGGAACTACTGGTCCGATTTGAAAAATTCTTTCAGTGTTAGATAGCCCATTTATCGAGGAAGGCTATAGGCTTTATATCATCACGCTAAGACCAATAGGAGCGGAGCAGTAATGAAAATTGTGACGCAGACGAAGTTGCGCGGGTCAGCTAGTATATTGATAAAAATCATGGTAGACGTACAGTTACGTCACGTTACCGGTTGTGTTGTTTGGGGGAGATGTTCTTAAATTCCTACTAAATTAAATTTTTTACCGGTTTGGGCGACGGAAAGGCCCTCTTTTGCGTGATGCCACCAACTTCATCAGGCGACAGTTGATGTAGTTGATGGCATCACATCTGATTGAACTTAAACAAATGCCACAAAATACATCAGACTATATAAAAAGTCATTTTCGGGTCAGTCACGGTTGAGTTTTTTGATACAAAAATTGTTTTATGTGAGCGATCACAAGAAAGTGACATGATTGATGTGAATGGGAGGGTATGGTGTCGTTTTACGAGAACTTAGAGCTGATGAGTTGCATGAACAGCCTTCTGTTCAACATACAGTTGAACATTAGGTACCGCCTCAGTTAGTGGTTGTGCTGTAGTACATCACAGCGAGGTGGTATGCGGTGCGCGCGCGTAGGCGGTGGGGATGAAGCCGGAGCGGCGGCACTTGGGCGCGTGGGCCCACAGCCAGCCCTCCACCGTCTGCTGCGTCAGGTCGGCGTACACCCACTCGCCGCGCTTCACCGACAGGTCGTCCGGGGCCTGCGCCTGCAACCACGGGAATGGACTCAGTACGAACACTGACGGAGATGAGATGCCCATTCGGAGAATGCTAGTAGCTTATGTCCCAGGTGGCGGACTGGCGAGCCACTGACTCGCTTCCAACCATGAAAATTATCTATGAGCTAGGCCGCACTACAGCTAAACCGCCGCGGTTTTTAATCGTAAGATTATGAGTCAAGGAAACTAATAAAAGCGGCTTCACTTGCGGTTTTTTTTCCGCTACTGATTGCTGTGCTTCTCGAGCGGTTTCGCGGTATTGCGATTAACCGCGGCGGGAAAAATCGTAGTGCGGCCTTAGCCTAAGATATCAAAGATGTGATAAAAAGACAGTTTTATTTAGACACCACCACCACCCTACTATTATAACCTTGTTAACCACTCAGTCTCCGGCAGTACCTTATAATCGTAGAGCATGACTAGTTCGGTGCCGTGGTATCGTCCGTCGCTGTCCTGTGGCTGCGGGTTGCTGTTGTTGAGCTTGTTGTTCATCAATGAGTTGTTGTTGTTGTTGTTGTTAACATTTACCTTATAATCGTAGAGCATGACTAGTTCGGTGCCGTGGTATCGTCCGTCGCTGTCCTGTGGCTGCGGGTTGCTGTTGTTGAGCTTGTTGTTCATCAATGAGTTGTTGTTGTTGTTAACATTTACCTTATAATCGTAGAGCATGACTAGTTCGGTGCCGTGGTATCGTCCGTCGCTGTCCTGTGGCTGCGGGTTGCTGTTGTTGAGCTTGTTGTTCATCAATGAGTTGTTGTTGTTGTTAACAATTACCTTATAATCGTAGAGCATGACTAGTTCGGTGCCGTGGTATCGTCCGTCGCTGTCCTGTGGCTGCGGGTTGCTGTTGTTGAGCTTGTTGTTCATCAATGAGTTGTTGTTGTTGTTAACAATTACCTTATAATCGTAGAGCATGACTAGTTCGGTGCCGTGGTATCGTCCGTCGCTGTCCTGTGGCTGCGGGTTGCTGTTGTTGAGCTTGTTGTTCATCAATGAGTTGTTGTTGTTGTTAACAATTACCTTATAATCGTAGAGCATGACTAGTTCGGTGCCGTGGTATCGTCCGTCGCTGTCCTGTGGCTGCGGGTTGCTGTTGTTGAGCTTGTTGTTCATCAATGAGTTGTTGTTGTTGTTAACAATTACCTTATAATCGTAGAGCATGACTAGTTCGGTGCCGTGGTATCGTCCGTCGCTGTCCTGTGGCTGCGGGTTGCTGTTGTTGAGCTTGTTGTTCATCAATGAGTTGTTGGGGTTCGTTGGCGGTGGTGATAAGATGGGCTGTGTGTTGTCTTGCTGTGTTGCTGAAAGTGCAGAAAAAAATGGCTGCTAGCTACATTTTTTTTTGGAAAATAAACGGTTACAAATTATAGTTTTACATACAATTTGAATTAAAGAGCGAGACAAATGTAAAACCAACAACATGTTCCACATAGTATACACAGGTTTTGTCGAGTTTGCGTATTTCAATGTATGTGGCAGTCGAATATTATTTTTTGGATTTCTGAATTAGTCTAATAGTAAAAGTTGTTCATGTTGAGTAGTAATGAGTACGAATACCTATTTTTAGCTTATGCGTTATTCTGTTACACATTGTTCGTTCATAATCCACTAACATCAATTAATAAAGATGCTTTTGTAAAAGTGGGTGTGCGAATATAGTTCTTTGTTTATGTATAACACGGCAAATGAATGGATGAATGGGATGCTCATTATATACTTTACTTTATTTTAATAACTGCTGAGCGTGGGACGCCTCACAGCTAGATAGCCTAATAAAAGGTGGTTGGGATAAACCAGTGCTGAAGACAAAAACCAAATGTGTTGGTAGAGAAGAAACTTGGAAGAGTTAGGAGTGTCTTGGCCTGTCTTGGAAGAGTCCAAGTATCGTAGTAAGTATGCACTGGTTACTGGTCAATAAGCTGAATTGATTGAATGTCAATGTTAATAAAATTACCTTGAACAACAGCAGGGTACACAAAGCCGGAGGGTATGAACCCCTCCTGTCCATCACTGCGCACGATCCAGTACCAGTCTGGGTCTTCTCTGTTTAAAACTGAAACAAACAAGAATGCACTTTAATATAATATACAGACTTACAAAGCAGTAGGTCCCGGCTGTCATTCCTAGATCTTAGTTTGACAGTCATGTCAAGCAGTCTTATTAACGTGTATTGTGGTAACTGGTTTGTGAGTGTTGAAATGCAGTACTTTCATGTAAAATTATGATAGTCTGCAGCTACCGAAGTAGAATGAAACCTGTAGTGCTATTCTCTAACAACATTTTCGTATCTCGACAGTAGAATTCGAGGTGAGTTTCAAATGAAGATCTTTATGTTGTGTGCAATAAAGTTCACTTTGTGAGTTTATCACTCAGGTGAAGCTCGATATCGAAATAGTTTCTTACAGAATAGACTAGCTGGCCTCAATATGCTTCAATGTGGCCCCGAAAGGCCGCATTGACGACGAATGTACTTCAGATTGCTACTTTTATCATCAAAACAAGATGCATTTCATTACAGATGCTTCGCAACCTGCTGATAGCCGCGCGATTCTGCTGTACGCGAGATGCATAAGAACACTAGCAGGGCCATATTAACCATGGGCACACCTGAGCCCGCGGCCTTTTTGGAACACTGCAAACCGGCCAAGAAAGAATCGGAGCACAGTTAGTCGAGTTCCGTAGGTACGACCACGAAACTATACTACCCAGTGGTGTATTAAAATATCTTGACAATCAACAAAAAAAAAAAGAAAAATCAACTTCATTGTTGTTATATAACAGTAATTTTCCAAAAGGAAAATTATGAAGGAGCGAGCGAAGCGGGTTTAAACTTTTACTCATCAGATAGTTTATGCTGTCGAAACAAGAGCGAGAGAAACGTGTTCGGAAAATTTTACAGCCAGTATCAGAGAGGATAAATTGTCTTTTGACCATTCAAATAAACAGGAAGTTACATTGGTGGAAAACTTTGTTCACGTAGCAAGCGTAGCCAGCTCCAAAATTATCAAGGATTTCCTTTTGCGAACGAAGCGGGTTAGGAAATTTTGACATCCCGCCCAGCATAGGCTCCATAGAAGTTTGTCAGTTGAAAAATAATGGTCACTTATTTTTTGGTTTTGTAAATCAATGAATATTGACAAAGATAAAACGCATCAAAACTTGGGAGACTCGTGACGTCACAACGCACTAAAAATTAAACCACGGCGTGACGTATTGAGAATTTTAAAAGCGTCGTATCTCCTCAATTTTGGTTTACGTAACAAAAGAAAAAAAAACAGGTCAAATATGTTTTGATAATCTAACTGGCGGAGTAATTAGATTGTTTCAGCGGAGAAGCGTATGCGCGTAGTGTTGGTGGTAGGCACTGACCGGTGACGAACTCCCCGCGCTCCACGTCCACGTCGTTCTCGTCCCTGGCGCCGAAGCTGTACAGCACGACGTAGCGGCCGGACGGGTCCTTGCTGAAGGGGCACGCCTCGCCCTCGCTGCCCAGCTCCGACTGCCCGTCGTTGGCGCCGCCGTCCGACACCGACAGGCTGCGGGACACTACTCGTTACTACAGGAACTGAGCTTCACTTACACATTCAACCTAAGTAAAAAAAAACTGGCCAAGTGCGAGTCGGACTCGCGTGTAAAGGGTTCCGAACGAATTTCATTTTTTTTTTAACGTGTTATTTCAACATTATAGACTTCTAATAGGGTTTCTTGTAATCTATAGGTAAAGATAATTGTGGGGGGAATGGTCATTTCGTCTAATTCCTTGAATAACTTCAAAACCATTTATTTTAAAATTATGAAAAAAATATAATTAAAACCTTCACAGTAAGCCCTTTCATTTGATATGTCACACGATATTGCCCAAAAGAACCAGTTTTCTCCGGATCCACTGGACCGATTATATTGAAATTTGGTACACATATGGACTTCTGTGACCCAAACACGGACGCATTACGTAAATTATTATTTTTTTAGTATGAGAGTCACTTTTGGGGATCAAACTACAAAATTTCAAAAAAAAAGATTTTTGAACAATATTGTGTGACATATCAAATGAAAGGGCTTACTGTGAGAGTTTTAATTTTTTTTTTCATAATTTTAAAATATTTAGTTTTGAAGTTTTTCAAGAAATTAGACGAAAAATGACCATTCCCCCCCCCTCTTATTTCTGAAACTCATCATCATATCAGCCGAAAGACGTCCACTGCTGGACATAGGCCTCCCCCACAGGGGGGGGGGGGTTACCATAATCGCCACGCTTGGCAGGCGGGTTGGCGATCGCAGTGTATGGTGTTGCGTTTTACAGAGAACGCTGCTGCCCATTCTCTGGTGAGTCCCTTAGTCGCCTCTTACGACACCCACGGGAAGTGATGGGATGGTATTATTCTTTTACTATTTTAATGATGTTATTATTCTTCTCTGAAACTACTAAGCCTAAAATTTTGAAAAAATGGAAATAATAGATCTTTCCCTTTAGATTACAGGAAAACCTATAAGAAGTCTATAGTTTTAAAATAACATGTAAGTAGCATATTTACGCTTATTTTCTTGGGACAAGCACTACTATACTATGCTTTTCTAGTTAGCGGCCCGTCTTCTTGTCGAAAGATATTCTAACCTATCCAAGGCAAGACATTGGCAAACCCTTGTATAGTTATATATTAATTAAACTCAAAATTAGAACTAAAACTGCAACCAAAAGTTTGCAGAACTTGTAAATTGCTTGAGATCTTTTCGGGATATCAAGAACAAGGTGATAATAAATCGATAAGACCTTCGAACCCTTTACGCGCGATTGGTCCAATTCGCAGTTGGTCTATTTCGCGATTGGTTCAATCCGCAGTTGGTCCTATTCGCGGTTGCTCCAATTCTTCGCGGTTAGTCCAATTCGCAGTTGGTCTATTTCGCGATTGGTCCAATCTGCAGTTGGTCCTATTCGCGGTTGCTCCAATTCTTCGCGGTTGGTCCAATTCGCAGTTGGTCTATTTCGCGATTGGTCCAATCCGCAGTTGGTCCTATTCGCAGTTGCTCCGATTCTTCGCGGTTGGTTCAAAATTTTTGTGCGCATAACTCGGCAAAATGTATTGGACAGCAGATTTTTTTCGCAAGTTCAGTGTTGGTCCCATAGTGAAAGTAGTTCACAATGATGAGTACAATTACCCGTTAGTAGGTATTGCGTTTATTCTTTTACACGTTGTATATTGTATAATTTTGGAAACATTGTGCATTTTGGACCAAACGTGAATTGGGTCAACTGCGAATTGGACCAACTGCGAATTGGACCAACCGCGAATTGGACCAACCGCGAATTGGACAAACTGCGAATTGGAACAACCGCGAATCGGACATTTTTTTGAACATTGCACCAATCGCGCCTAAACTTCGAACTAAGCTGATCAAGCAATTTTCATTAGTTACAGAATTTGGCTAGGGGTCTGTACAACTTTACTATTTTTACAGCTAAGGAGTGGAATTCCCTGCCAGATTGTGTTCCCTGATAGCTACAACCTGGGTTTACCTGGCAGTCTTTTAAGTCAAGAGTGAATTGGTTAACTCTAGGCAAGTGTGCTCCATTATCAACCACATCATCGCTTACCATCAGGTGAGATTTTGGTCAAAAATTTTTGGGAGCCTTGAGTACTCACTGTGAAACATCTCGATGCGCCAGGTCGGTGGGGGAGCGACTCCGGGGCAGCTTCTTCTTGAGGTCGTGGTGCTCGCAGGGCGCGCAATACGAGTGCGGGATGAAGCCCTCGCGCCGGGACTCCGCCACGATCACGTACACCCAGTCGTTTTCTCGGTACAGTACGTTTACTATTTGGCCACGTTTTACCTGGAACATTGAATAAATCTATAGCAAGTCTTGCAAAGTCATATTGTTTTTATTGAATTGGACTGGTTAGCTCATTTCAAACATTCAAGATTCAAAGCATTTATTTCAAATAAACCATTAACAGGCACTTTTGAATTGTCAAGATCAGTCAGTCAAAAACATCAAGCTATTTGTATGTTCAAAAGCATGGATCTCTATGAAGAAAAATATGTAAGAAACTCCACGGACACTTAAAGCTTGAACTAAGCAGTGAGAGAGTTATATATCAAGTAATCTGTTTCTACAATACATTGGGCTAACTGGTAGTAGAGTGCGTTCCTTGAAAAGGAATGTAATAGAGCTGATTTCCAAGAATTTTAACTCCAGATATTTGGGTTCTAAATCGGGTTGTTTTCAAGTTTTTATAATTTATTGGATATTTTCTATTCTATTAATATGAATTTATTTGGTTTTTGTTCATAAGCTTAAAGTAATAGTAACTTGACTGTTAAAAAAATGTGTATAGTTTACAAGTACAGCAGGGTAAAAAAGTTGAAAAACTTTTCATAAAACAGAGTCAGAAACAAAAAAGAATTCTAACCTCTAATTCATCATCAACGCAAGGAGCGAAGTCATGTAGCACCACCATCTTGGAGTCAGGACTGAGCCCATGCTCCTTCTCAATGCCGACCCTCACGAGGGTCTCTATGCTGGCTGAGCCTGTGATACGTCCCATGCCCGGACTTAGACCGGACCCGGGACGTGATAAGTCTTTGTCTGAGTCACCGCTGCTTGCTGGAAAGAAATAAGATGATGTGTTTAGTAAAGAATGCAGAAAGATGATATTTAAATAGATGTTTGGTGAAACAAGTTTGGTTGGCTAAGTAATAAAGTTAGGTACGGGTAGAATCAAATGCCATCTTGCTTATTCTGCCAGACTAGACAAAAAAGTTCTGAGCTACGCAAAAAATCTTGAAAAATTTTACATGACTTCACTCGAAAAACAAAGAGATAACATAGACTTATTTTTTCTTTTTAAAATACTTCAGAGTAAAATAGACTGCCCAAGTTGTTAAGTAAGTTTAATTTTAATATACCCTATAATTATCCGCATCACCCTCTCAAACTGTTACGACCATTCTGCAAAACTGTATCCGGGTCCAACTCCCCTATCCCCAAAATGTGCAGGATTCTTAATCATTGCCATTGATCAATAGATATTTATTCCACATCACTTTAAAAATTCAAGCGCCAAGTCCATCAAAACTAACCACCATATTGACCTCTTCTTTTTCTTTATTATTTTTGTATCTGCTCTGTTTCTGAAGCTATCCACTAGTTGTTGTAAGTGTTATTTCTGCACTATTATTGTAATTTTATTTGAGTTATAATTTTTTTTTGCATGCTGTGTCTATCACATCATATTGTACAGTATGCTTGTATTATATTGCTTGTGTTATTAGTATAAATCTACACTAATATTATAAATAAGAAAGATTTGTTTGTTTAAATTGAATAGGCTCCAAAACTACTGGACCAATTTGAAAAATTCTTTTAGCATTGTATAGCTACATTATCAGGGCAGTAACATAGGCTATATATATTATCCCCATACTGCCACAGGAATGGGAACTACGTGGGTGAAACTGTGTGACATCCACTAGTAGTTAATAAAATAAAATCTCATGGAGGTTACTCTGTGAGTCACTTAGCGGTACTAAATTTATGTGTCCAGGTGAGCAGTTGAGTGCTGCCCAGCAAATCTAGACTTTAAAGAAATTATTATGTTTGAAACAACATACAACTATTCAGTTTAATTTTGAATATTCATTTCCATTGCTTTTTGACAATGAACAGGCAGATATAGTACATACTTAGGTCTACATTGTCCTTGAAAATCTAAATAATAAACTTTTATGAGAGTGGGCAACTAAGTCACTATGACCAATTCATAACATTGCAAAAAATGGGAGGTAGCGCTTGTGAGTCATATTCTGCCTCAATGATATTCTGTATGATCAATCTAGCGTGTCTGGTATATCAATTATTTGTTATTTAATGATTTTATTGAATTTTAAGAGATTTAAGCCATTTTTGTTACTCTAGGTTTGAAATATGGATTAAATAGAAAGAGACTGAATATTAAATGTAAACAGGTTGCGAAAGCTAAATCTAGAATATATAAATAGCTAATACTAATAAAAAACTTTCAAGTAGTTATTCATTCAAAAGTTGTGATCTGAATCATACTTTTGCATCTATGGTTCACCAAGTTTTTTTTATTTAGACAGCCATTTACAATACCTAATTTGAGGTTCTCACGGTCAAGGGTATTGGGCATACAGGTTGTCAGGTGAAACAGGATGAAATTACTAGTTTTATATATTTATAATTATATAGAAAGTCTGAGGTCATTGACTTGAAAAGTTCCCAATGAAAGCTCGATACTTACATTTCTTCTTCTTCCCCCTTCTAATTCTAACTGGACACAGAAACGCCATACTGTAATAATCTTAAATTAACACATAACTAACAAAATAAGGTTAAATTCAACAAGTTATAGTCACTACTTTGAATAAAATACGATTTTCTCACGATTTCCTACATGTCAAAAAAGTTCACAAAACAACTTTTTTTGATACGTTTCGTTACTGCGTTCGGGTTATGCGTTTCGTTTTTCGCAAACATTCAACATAGTCTGATTTCAGAAATTATTGTTGTAAGGTGATATGATATCTAAAAAAAATTGTTTTATTAATTTAGTAGTTTTACCTCAGTTTTCAATATTGATGAGAACGTATGTGTGTATTTACTTTTGTTTTTAGGGTTCCGTACCTCAAAAGGAAAAAAGGAACCCTTAAAGGATCACTTTGTTGTCCGGCCGTCTGCCTGTCAAGACCGTTTATTTCGGGAACGCGTGGAGGTATCGAGTTGAAATTAAAACCATATACTCAGGTCTATAGCCGCTTGCAGCTGTGAAAAAGGTTAAGGTAAAAGATACGGTCATTTATGCCGCAAAAAAAGAACATATATTTCGACACTCTCAAGGGAATCAAAATAAATTTGGCAAGTAATACCGTCTTATATATGCTACAAGTACCTATAGGGAAAAGTCTGAAAACTATACATTTGTAATTAAATCATAAAAAAATAGTCTTAAATAAAGTAATTTGTAATTTGTAGCTATTTTGTACAGAACCTTCGGTGGGCGAGTCCGACTCGCACTTGGCCGGTTTTTTTTTAGTAGGTACAGTCAGTCATGAAAAACCTTGGTCAATATGAGTTTTGTTGCCTATTTATATATAAATGAGGGTTTTCAGAAGTTTTTCCTACTTTTTTTCAACTTTCAAGTTTTCAGAGTTTTACAACTCCACACGTTAGCGCAACATAGGCGAGATGTCCTCTTCATTGAAAAAGTGACTTTGACATTATCATGACGTCGACGTCAAATTAACAAAGGCAGGAAGCAAGAGATTTGATAGGCGTTTGGTACCGACGCCTCAGTGCTGCCACCTGGTGCTTGACATTACAGAAAACCATATTCTTTATGAGATTATTTACTTTTATTTTAATGATTTATGATTTTTTTAAATGTTTTAACACGATAAGTATGCAAATATTTCGCATATCGTGAAATGTTTTTTACAAAATAAACAGCGATTATTTTCGAAAAATGTTTATTTCACATTTCACAGTATTAGGTAGGTACACAATATAAAGGCAGTCGTCAGCTTAGTTACTAAAATTCAAAGATACATTTGGCACATGCAAATTGGAACAGCAAAGTACAAAAATACACAGAAATTACTTTCAACAACTTTTAAACTCTAATTATAATACGGATTCAAACTTAACTAAGTAAATACAGATATCGTTAGTTTATATTGTTTTATACATTCATTGAGATTAAACTCTATTATACCATTTAATTTTTTTAATGATTTTTTGAACAATAACTTCGTTACTTAATTTATAAGTAAATAACCATATTTATTTGTCTTCATAAGTATACAAATATAATCTTGAGTCTCTAGACATTCTTTAACAATTTTTACAGTTCCCGTAGCAGTTGTACCGCATCCCTCTATATTAGTATGGAAGCAAAAGAGCGCTTATAAATAGATAAATAAATAGAACAATTAAGAAGCAATTTTTTTTATTATGGAATAATATATTGTTCCAAATATACTATTTAAATATTTTATTAATTACAAGATTATCCAGCACCCCTTTGCTTTGAAGCTCTCTTCATTTACGATTTACACTAAACATACAATTTTATTCTCAGATAATAATTGGATTACTAAATTATTATCTTTTGGGGCTTTTTACAGGTTTTTTAATCATAATTAGTGCGATAACTCAGTTTCAAACATTTTGTTACATTTCAATTTCGTTTTACTTTCTCAGAGTTCATTTGTATACATATAGCTTCATACTTTTAAAGCTGACATTATGGGCATTGACGAACTGGCGACTGGCACACGGAGATTAGAGGCAAGGAGGACTATCTTTCTAGGGTGGCGCTACAATCGCATCAGGGTAAAACAGCACTTTTGGTGCTGTTAAAAACACCACCAAAAGTTATCAGAGTAGAATAGAAAAATAAACAAGTAAAGAACAACTTCCGCTTCGTTATTATTTCGTTAGAGCGCAAGTAAGAAACAATGATAGGTACCTCATTAAATTTACGTGTATTATTTTTCAAGACTTTATTAGTTAACTAGCTTTTGCCTGCGAATTCGTACGCGCACATCCCGTTTTTTCCCATTCCCGTAGGAATTTCAGGTCCTCTCCAAATCCTCTCTTAATGCTCCCCTTTACTCCCCCAGGAACCTACATGCCAAATAGAGATGGGTAACTAGCCGAGATTTCAATAGATTAGCTAGCCGGCTATTTGCGGTGGAATAGCCAGCTAGCTATCCAGCTGTTTTGGCTACTTGGCTATTGAACAATAATGACTTACGCTCGCTAGCGGTTCAGCGGCATAGCTACGTGGCTAGGACTTGAATGAATAACGATCAACTGTACTGCGATTCGAGTTCGATCCTCGCCGCGGCCACAACTCTAGATGTTAATAATAATTTAGGTAATGTCATGATTTCGTTTTCATTTACTTTTTATTTTATTATATATTTTGAAAAAAAAAAAGACTTTTCTTCGTAGGTCGTACGCATAATTACTATAAGAAAACGAAAATATACAATAGCGTCATCACTATTTATAGGTATGAACTAAAAATCTTTTACAATACATGTGAGCGAGCACGCACACAGCTATCGGCTACTCCAGCTAGCCGGCTACCGAATACCGGCACGGCTGCAAAACGTAGTAGTTATATTATACTCTGTGGCGACTATCGGCTATTCCGTATTCTAGCCAGCCAGTAGCCAATAGCTAGTTATCTTGTTGACGGATATCATAGCCGTGGCTATTTTGTTAATAACCGCTTTTTGGCTAAGTATTGGAATAGCTACCTATCGCTAATGCCAAATTTCAGCTTTCTACGACCAGTAGTTTCGGCTGTGCGTTGTCTGTCAGTCACTCAACCAGTCAGTAACGATAGAATTTCATAAATTGGGATAAAAAGTAAATACATCAATAAGATGAGAAAATGATATTTTCAAAATAAAGAGAACAGAAGTCGGTTAAAAAGTTCATCAAACTCAGCACACTTCAATCCGTCTATAACTGCTACATTCATACCATACCCTGCAGCTACGCCAGCGCCATTTTGGAAGGTTTTTGGACTGTTACTTACAGCTTATAGCTTGACACTTTTTCAACTGTCCCCCTTAGAATATCGTCCTCCTCGCCTCTATTCTCCATGGACTGGCAGAACAAAACCACAGACTACATATTATTATACAGATTGAATTTTACATTTAACGTCCTATTTACACGCAACGTAAATAAAATAATTAACTACAGATGTTGCGTATCAGTTAACGAATGCCACGACTCGTGACGATGGTCAGGAAACTTTATGCAATCCATCCAATGTTTTAATCTCCTTCCTTTTGAACTTGCTCCTAAAACGAGGCTGCCTAAAAAGTCATTGGGTTTGCCGTAATCCTTATCCCAAACTGTCAATGTCAGATTTTGGCGGGAAAGTTCGGTTGGGCGAGTCTCGAAAAGGAACTCTTCGTTCCACACTGGGTTTAGGTTGCGCCATTTTATCGATGTTTTGTGCTTTTTGTGGTAAGGGTCTGGGTCCAAATGCCTGAGAAAACAGAAAAAAAAAACAATTTTTATTTAAAAAGAATCTACATTACTTACTAACATAATAATTTTTATAGCGAAGATCAAATTACCTCATTAAAAGACATCCTAAATATATTTATGCAAGCTTTAAGACAAAACTCAACAAAGCTACAACTCAATAAAGTTTGCTCCGAAAATAATAGTACGTTACTGCAGCGGCCAGCAAAAGAGGTATTGACGGACGAACGTGTAAAAGTTTGCCGAGGCGAAGCCGAGGCACACGTACATAAGGCTATCGATGCCTAGTTGTGGCCAAAGCTTGTATGCCTAGTACTTTTCTCAAATAATGCGCGGAAATTAAAATACAATTACATACTTTTCAAAATCAATGACGAACAACAATAACTTTTCCCGCGTTAAAGTGTACATTTGTTTTTTTTTCAATAAACAGGTTTCTATTTGCAAGCCAGTTCGAAATTTAAATAAAACCTTTCATAAGTTACCGCCTTGTTTGCTGTTTCGGAGTAAAAGATTGTTCCATTTTTAAATTACACGACAGATATGAGTTTACTATGTAATTTATTTGGCCGCTAAACCACGACAGATATGGATTTTCATACAACTTTTGCAGGCCGCTGCTCGCGTGTATTTGGCCAGTAGAGCAATTTCGATTTATCTCGAAGAAGGTTGTCAAAATAATGCTTAAATTTCTAAGCATGTTTGAGAAAAAACAACTTAGACTAAGTTTAACTTCAAAGAATATAAAAATAAACACGTCAAAAAGCCTTTCCCCTAACTTACAATTTAACAAAAGGATCCGAGTATCCATTACTATCTTGCGGCGGCAAGTCGGCTCCTCGACAGATGGTGACGACGAGTGCCCGTCTCCTGGTGCTGTAGCACAGCGCCAGTAGCACCCTGGGCCCAGTGGGTTCGGAGCCCGAGGCTCCTGATAGCGCTAGGCGGAGTTGCGCTGGGGACTTCGTGCATTCTCGGAGTGCAACTGTCGCTGAGCCCATCTCATCGCAGCCGTATCTGAGAATGGAAGAATGTTAAAAAAAACGCTGCTTATAAAAACGAAAGAATAATGCCCGGTTTACATTATTCCAGTCCAGTGATCAAATTCAGCGCTGGAATGCAACTGGAAAAATGTAAACCCACACTGAATTGCACTGGGTCCAGAGAGCAATCCAGTTCAGTAACTGGATTGGTGGTCTACTTTTGAATCCAGCACGACTATTCCAGTGCAACTGGAATCATATAGACGGCTAATCCAGTGCCATTCCAGTGCTGATAGAAAAATTATACAGGAAACACGTGTTGCTTATTTTGCGGATTTTTTACCTTAACTGCGAAGAAAGGATTTACAATGAAAAAGTTAACTGAAGACCAAATTTAAGAGTTTATTAGGTAATACAGAGAACATTTGTGTTTATGGGACATATCATTAGCACTTTATAAAAATATAACTATGCGCCAATCAGCTTTTGGGAAAAACGTGTGAGAGAATGCAAATTGAACATTTCACAGTGGAGTGGACTGGAATAATGTAAATCGGGCATTATGCCAGATTTACATTATTCCACACCAGTAAACCAATAGTGCTGGACTGGCATGGGCCGGACTGGCGAATGGCGATAAACTAATACACTGTAAAGTATGGTCTTCAATTAAGGGCGCTATTACAAAATCGAGCGCTTTGCCTGGACTAAAGCTAAAGACTGCGTTACCCGAGATTTATAGTGATTGTAGCGCTGCATACAACAATTGTTTATAAATATTGTTTTTCATTTAAATAGACATTTTTTTTTGTTATTTTACTAATTTACGTAAACAAATTGAAATATTTATTTAAAGCACTCCCAAGAAAAAGAATCAAACTTTCGTGACCTTATTTTTTTTAAATTTGTGGCTATATAGAATAATAGAATACTCTTTATTATGTTCACCATATAAGTTACAGAAAAGATAGATGAGAAACGTTACATAGGGTGACACAATGGGCGGCCTTATCGCTAAAAGCGATCTTTTAAAGACAACCTTTGGATGGATTCTAAAGAGAAAAAGGAGATACAGTACTGTAGGTAGTCTTAGGTGTACTATTTATACAAACATCAGTACATACTAAATAGATAAATTTATACAATGATAATTGTGAAACAATAGCAGAGAACTCTAGTAACAAACGCTTTAAAGAGAGAGATAGTGATCCTTGACCAAAGTTTTAAAAATGGACAAAGATTGAGCCCGCCTTATCGACACAGGCAAGGCATTCCATAACCTCACCGCTTGAATCGTGAAAGAATTGTCATAGAAGGTGGTGGAATGCATCGGCATTTCTAGTCTCAAGTTTTCCGATGACCTCAGATATCTTTTATGTGTGTCATGAAGGAACTTGAATCATTCTTTAAGGTAAGAGGGGGTTGTAGGATGGAACATAATACTGCAGAGCATTAATAAATAAACCATAATCCAAGAAATAATGTTATCCATTCCTCGGAGTTCAGGTAAAAAATCTGCAAAAACAAGCAACACGTGTTTCCTGTACAATTGTTCTGTCAGCACTAGAATATATGACCCTGGATTGGCCGTCTACATGATTTGTACTGGAATAGTCGTGCTGGATTCAAAATTAGGCCGCCAATCCAGTTTCTGCACTGAATTGCTCACTGGATCCAGTGCATTCCAGTGTGGGTTTAATTTTTCCAGTTGCAATCCAGCGCTAGATTTGATCGTTGGACTGGAATAATGTAAACATGGCATATTTAAAACTTGTTTTTTAAGTCATATATTTTACCCAATACTGAATACTGGGCTTTTGTCCTTTGTGTTTTTCATGTTTTATTTTGCTGTGCGGTATATGTATGAGCGGTATAAACGAAATTTGAACATCTGCTAGGCATGTCTCCAGTCACCGCTTGCCTTCGAATTATGCTGGAGTAGGTGCGACTCTTCGTAAATAAAACTCAAGATTATCTTAAAGTTACAGTAACGTGTAGGTTGTAGTTGTAGGTACAGTAATACCTAATCTTCACAGCATTGCATGTTTAGTTAAGAGAACTTCAATAAAGCCGAGCTGCAATAGGTCTGAACTGCTCACACGCTTCGCTTAGTAAATATCCCAACTGAAAACTTAGTTCCTACTAAAACCGACATGCTTCGAGTTTTCATGCAAGTCAGCCGCAGGAATTAATCTTGAGGAGGTAATAGGGAAGATGCAAATACAGAATTTATGAGAATGTTGTTAATAATATGATAAAAAAGTATAAAGGTATAAAGAAAGTATAAAGGCCATCGCAACGTTTTTATTTTAGTTAATATCGATTTTTAACAAAAATAATGAATTAAAGTAACGTGAAACGGAACGTATTCAAAAACAGCAATCAACGTTTATTGACGTCACTGCTGTTATGACAACGAAAAGGCAACCTTATGTCTTTGAGTTAGGAACTTAGGACAGTGGCAGACAGGAGTGATGTCATCGTCCGGTTTCGCGCGAAAATTTAAACCGTCTGTTTAAAAACAAAAACAAAAAAAAAACACAACAAAACAAAGAGTACATAATAAAGAGTATTCTATTCTATTTTGGCAATAAATTGAAGCGTTTTCATTTCTTATTTATGTGGTGGTCTATTCTAGATGGAGTTCTTTAAAATTAAAGCAAAAATGGAAATATTGCATGTTCCCTATTAAAGTCGCTGTGGTAAAATTAAATACCTAGCCTAGTAAGACAAAGTGGGTTTCGGAAAAAATAATATCTAGAGTTAAAATAAATAATAGGTACTTAATCTTTATTGAGCAAAAAAGTACAAGTAGGTATTCAAGTTTAATTTAAAACCTAGACCCCGCACTAGGATTCCCTGTGTTTTGAGAGGCTAGTTTCTTTCTGTTTAGGAGATGCAATAGATACAACAAAAAAAGTATCAATTGTGATATATTTGTAAATAGTGGGTATCTAGCATAAGTTCATTGTCCGTTTCGTGCCGCGAGTCAGTCTCCAAATATACGTCTATTAGTGAAGTCTATGTTTGATTGTGCTCCCGATATTCCCAGTAGTTCCCATATTCTTCAGTGGCGACGAGGATAGACGATTCTACGCGTGATTCGTGCAATAACAAAGAAAAACGGAACTTTGTCACCAAATTAATTCGTAATGTCGATCGGTAAAATTGCTGAGTTCAAAGTTCACAGTGACGATTGGCGGTTGTACGTGGAACGTTTAGAACAATATTTTATAGTTAACAGCATTCCTAACGAATTACAAGTGCCTACATTAATAACGGTGATGGACCTAAGGAAAAAAGTTACATACACAGGTAGGTATAACATGAACCCTGAAAACAACTCCTTTTTACGGCAGTCGTGTAAAACAGGGACAATCAAACGGTTTTTATCGATTAAAAAGTTTCATTGTGTAGGTAGGTATCGTTGCAAAGGATCATAATTTTGATAGACATGTTTACAAATTATAATTTGACTAAAGTGTTCTCTGAACATGTGTTCGAGTTTCCCGAAGCGGAAAAGTTAAGTGTTCTGTTTGACCTAGTTTTTGACGCATAGGACGATGTTCGACAATTACCTTAAAACAAAATATTCAGTTTGTGGACTTGTCAGTAGGTATAGGGGGATGTGTTAACTTCTGTTGGGAACCATACATCATTATCTGCCAAGCCTTTTCCCAACAATACCTATTGGGGTCGGCTTCTAGTCAAACCGGATTTAGCTGAATACCAGTATTTTACGTGGAACGGCTACCTACCAGACTTCCACAACCCATTAACTGGATAACGCGGTAGATTTTGGCAAGACTGGTGTCAGAATTTCTGACTGCCAAAGATTTACAAATGACAGCCGAGACCAACGGCTTAACACGGCACACTCATAGTAGGAAAATTAAAAAAAAAATATTAGTGGCAAATATCCAAGCTTCTATGCTTACCTACGTAGAAGCTTGGATATTTGAAGATAAGTTTTTCGAGATCCCTTTTGAGGGTTTTGAGATCGATCTTCTGTAGGCACGTGAGATTCCAGACACGTTCTAGTAACTTGTGCGAGCCAAACTTGACAACTTAAAAGTTACTTCTGTCGTCTGTAGACTGTATACAACAAGTAAGTTAAGTTGATACCTACCTACTACCCACGCGCTATCTACCTTCTTTTTATTTTGGGCCACTCGAAGAAAAGCTACCAGATTTTACTTGTTTTCTGCCAAAATTGTACCAGACTTTACTTGAAGTTGAAGTGTTGAAGGCTGTTGAGCTCGAGAGTAACACGTATTTTGTGTCGCTATCTACGCATGAAAGTTTTAGAAACATGACAAAGAAACCCGTTCTCGAAAGAACATTTAATCGCTCATTCATTTTGGGAGGACTCATTGCGTAACGGTTTTTGGTATCAGTTTTTGGCACTTTTGAAACATGCACCACCATGCTTCCATGCTTCACCTTTGGCTGACTGAGCGGCAGCGATATAATGCTCTTTTGATATCCCTAGGAGACCGATGTAGGTGAGACTAGGTTCTGCCTGCTGCGTTCTGCCCGTAAAATTACCGAGTCAGCGATGAAGGGACTCATTATAATCATCATATCAGCCGAAAGACGTCCACTGCTAGACATAGGCCTCCCCCAAGTGTCGCCACAACGACCGGTCCTGTATGTCTCGCATCCATCGGCTACCCGCGATCCTCACCAGGTCATCGGTCTACCTTGTGGTAGGCCTTCCAAAGCTGCGTGTTCCGGTATGCGGTTGCTACTCCAGAACTTTTCAGCCCCATTGACTATCTGTTCTGCGAATGTGCCCTGCCCACTGCCACTTCAGTTTGGCTAAGAGACTAAAGGGGATAAAAAGTATCCTATTACAGAACATGCTTAAACTATGTGCAAAGTTTCCAATTCATTTCCATTTCGATTCCAGGCGTGCTTGATTAAAGAACATCGATAAACACACATAGACCCTCATTGTTTTTTATTCTAGTAGGAAGTAGGAAAGGATTAATGTCCTTTCTTACCTGTCATCATCGAATAGCACGATCTCCAGCGACTTGACAGCGAGGTCGGACTCCGTGATGCCGAAGAAGTGCAGCGTCTCGTTGAACTCCGGGTTCTTGGTCTTATGGACTGTCTTCGTGCGCAGCCTGTTGGAGTAGGAGCCCTCTGAAAGATGACAGAGTGGTTGCGTGAGTGGGACTGGAACTCTTTTAATGAAGACACTACAAATCACAAAACGTTGAGAGAACCGAGTGTCGCCAGAACCGGTCCTGTGCGTCTCACATCCATCGGCTACTCGCGATCCTCACCAGTGAGTCTAAAAAGGACACTTTAGTAATCAGTCAGCACATCACGCTACCCGAAACTGTAAAATTTTCCCAATCAACCTTGAACCTAATGCTTTAGCGATAATGATGAAAATGAAATTTGACAGATTGTTGTACGATTAATATTATGATCCTATCGGTAAGTGTGCCTAAGAACTCCACGACCTCATCCCACCGGCCCCCTTCTACCATCGGACATCCAGACGCACTGCATTTTACCATAGAATAGAATAGAATACTCTTTATTATGTACACCATCCCACCATCCCTACCTTGTTACTATTCCACCAATTCGCACTAAGCGTTTCCAAACGTCTTTTATAATGCGCACAGCAAAGGAGTGGAACTCTCTGCCTGCGTCTGTGTTTCCAAACGCTTACAACCCTAATCTCTTCAAAGTTAGAGTGAACAGGCTCCTGCTGGGTAAGCTCACTCCATCGTAGACTTTGTCTAGACTAGAGTCTAGACTAGAGTCAAGAGCAAACCCATCACAAATAAAAAAAACCTAATATAATTCTACTAAAGTGGCCTTTTTAAACCCGGTCATCGGTCCACCTTGTGTCTTCCAATGCTGCGTCTTCCGGTACGCGGTCGCCACTCCAGAGCTCAAATACTCAAATTCAAATACTTAATTTAGATAATTATCGGGGGTAAGTCATGAAAAGTATATTCATGCGGTTGTCCAGATAATTACTCTGCCATGGATCTGATTGTTCTTTGTAGCAGCATCGTCATATTTTAATACCAAGTTGCGTATTATTTTTCTAGCCTATTTCATTGTAACTATGGGTTGCCTTTAATTTTCTCCTGGCAGTGGCACATCTCCTCTCTTTTGATGCAAAATGAGAGGAGTTGTATATGTATAGGTCCTATGATATACGTAGTCTAAATACCACGGTCTCAAGACGAAGAGCACTAGTCAAAAGTAGGTATCAAAAATCTACTCACCTCTTGGTAAAACCTCTAATCTACAAAACGGATCGGAGAGCCCAGTCATGTCCATGCCAATGAGACCCCTCGCTCTAAGCACCGTCACAGCCAGCGACGACGTGGCATTCTCATACGCCAGCTTTATCTCCAACGTCCCAAACCCTGCATCAGGTATCGTGGGAGGCCTCTCAACCTGCGTGGTCGGTTTTGTCATCTCTTTCCTCATGCTACGGAGACTGTAGGCACTGCCTTTGCTGCCGGTGCGTTTGAGGGCAGCTAAGGGACGCTGGGTGAGGCTGTCTTGTCTGTGAAGGCTGAGGCCGCTGAAGCCGTGGGATAGGATGTCTGTTTCGCTCCATTCGTAGTGGGCGTCCTGGAAAGAGAAGATTTTGGATGAACGGACGATAATTATTGTCAAAACGAGTTAGAGCGAGTGGTAATGGCGCGCCAAGGGTTCCTTAGGTATAACCCTTATTTTATAGTTCTTTTTATCTGCTGGATATCCTTTAGGTACTGTTACAGAAACGATGAGAAGAGATACCAAAAATATACGGTTTGGCGACGACAGACGTTAGAGGGTCCCATAAACTTGGCACCGCTTGTGTGCTAAATATATCTAAACCATTTTTTCTTGGTTGCTGGGGAGTTTGTTACGTCACTTCTCAGCTAAAATATTGGAAAGTGGTGACGATCGGGCGTTTTGGGGGACCATCTTTAATTTATGTAAAATTTTGACGTTCAAAAAGAACGCTCTCAGCCTAATTTGAATAAATGAGTTTTGATTTGAAATATCCTTATGTATAAAATTCTTCGTTTAGGTCGAACAGCCGAAACTATTGGTCTTAAAAAGCTGGCATGTAGGTTCTTTGAGGAGTGTAGGGGAGCAGTAAGAGAGGATTTTCTGAAATTCCTACTCAATCGGAAAAACGGGATATTTGCGTACGAAGTCGCTAGCAAAAGCTAGTATTAATGTATTTTAGATGCTTACAATCTATCTATCGCAAACAAGAAACCAAGTTTCTCCCAAAAAGTCAATCTAAAGGTCTTTCAACCCTGGAGTTCAAAGCAGAAGCTCCATCCCTCATGAATAATGAAACGTCTTCAAATAAAGCTGAATGAGCGCTTCGATACAATTCCGCTTCGTTGCACATCGTGATTTGCATATAAAGCGTACTGAGATACTTTACAACCGCTTTCCTACTAGGTTAAGCGCTTTTTGAGCTGGTTTAGCATATTCCGCCGATAAGTTACGTGGGGGCGATATGGATGGTCGTAAATAACATGTGTTTTAGTGCTGGCTGGTTATAAGAATCGATTTTAGTGACACGATAACTCGGATATCAACTGTTCTGCATGATTCAGGTAACGTTTCATGTTTAGCACAAAGGACCTTATAAAGTTGGTATCCCCATGAACACTTTCAGTGTCAAGTGTAAAAGTGTTTATACACTTTTAGTGCCAAGCACTCAACGCATGGGCCGAACAACAATTCGTTCGTGTGCCCACAACCCGCGCATGAACACAAGTCATCTATAGCTACTTAAAACGACGACTCAGAAATTTCCATTAAAAAAAAAACATTTTTAATTTATTTGATTTATTGACCTTTTAAAGTTTAATTAATTGACATTTTATAATTTAATTTATTGATATTTAATTTTTTTTAGACATTTTGATTTTTAATTTATTGACATTTTAAATTTAATTTACTGACATTTTGAATTTTAATTTATTGGCATTGTTAAATTTAACTGATTAACTTATGGATGGGATTTTAATTTATTGTTCTTATTTTGATTTGTAATTTTATGATTTTTGTGTTGTAGGTAATGGGTTGTAATTACCTGATTAAATGAATTTATTATTATTATTATTATAAAATAACCTTAATTTCGACAGTCGGTGTTATAGGTAAAACTAAGAAACAAAACCAAAAACACCGACTTCTGAAATTAAGATTAATTTATACTTTGTAGTGTTTTGTTAGGAATATGGGTCGGTTATATTATTTTGTAAAAAGTTTTTCAACACAATCTCGAAAACTGGTGTGGCGTCAGAATTAGTGATAAAAAAAAAAATACAATAGTAGTTTCATCATGGAACTGTTAATGGTACTAGTGGCAACGAACCACATATTGTGCATATGTGAACGCACCTTAGATATAGGACTGCATGTGTTAATATTTATGGGAAGAACGAATCCTTGTTAGTGGCAACACAAGAGACTGTTCGGGACACTATTCAACCGCTACTGTACACGGAGTACGTTCGTCCATTCAATCTTGTACAGTTATTAAATAGTTAGAAATACATAGTTCCTATACCCTGTTCCTAACTGCTACTGTTTAATAATATATATTATTATTATTTATTATCTATCTATATCTATACTTCTATACTAATATATAAAACTGAAGAGTTTGTTTGTTTGCTTGAACGCGCTAATCTCAGGAACTACCGGTCCGATTTGAAAAATTCTTTCAGTGTTAGATAGCCCATTTATCGAGGAAGGTATATTTATATCATCACGCTAACATCAATAGAAGCGGAGCAGTGATGAAAATTGTGGCGCAGACGAAGTTGACGAAAGAAGACGCCCAAACTGGGCGTGCAGATGCTATAGAAACGCCTCTGAGAGGTGTACCTATAGCATACCCTCACTGCACCAGTTATGTTTGTAAGCCTCATGTAATAGGGAGCGAAACTATTTCCATCAACCAGGCCCAAGTCCAAGTATTGGACTGCTACTGAGAAATTCCTAATAGAAAAATCCAATAACACTTTGTCTGAGCCGAGAACCAAACCACGGACGTCATGCTCAACAATAGCGCTTGGGATCACTAGACCAACAAGATATATATAAGCAAACTAGCTTTTCTTGTAGGAATTTCGGGAAATCCTGTCTTAGTGCTCCCCTACACTCTTCAAGAAACTTACAAGCCAAATTTCAGCTTTCTACGACCAGCAGTTTCGGCTGTGCGTTGTCTGTCAGTCACTCACTCATTCAGTAACGGAAGAATTTTATATATTAGGATTGCAAACCGAGAAAGATGAAACAATAAGAAGACAGCTCGTTATGAGGCAGCTTGAAGTACGCAATAACAATAAAATGCTGGCTGCATGAGGGGCCATTACCGTCATGAACTCACAAAGCTCGTCATTCTATGTTATGCTACGACCAGACTACCGTAATATGGCAATAATTATGGCCATAATTGAAACAACACCAATTATGGCCATAATTATTGCCATATTACGGTAGTGTGGCCGTACCATTACGAACTGCACGGCACTGACGGACGGTTAACGTCTCCGTTAAAATTATGTGCAACCGGTCATAACCGGTCTGTTAAGAACCCATTATTTTATGAGGCGTATCAAACTTGAGCTCTTAACGAACTCACTGTGGGTTTATGAAGATGGCGGGGCCATCAAATTTATTGCGTCAATGGAAGTCTCTAAAATCAATTAAGGATATATGGTGGACTTAATTGTTAGTGTAGGTACGTATGTTGGGGCGTTTAAATAAATTGATTCGTTATTGGTTAACAGACGTTGGATGACCTGTGTGAAAAAAATATAAGGCTAATGAAGGTGACACTGTAGTAAAAATGACATATAACGAGTCGATTATCTGACTCCAAGCATGATGAGTAGTTATGGTCCGGTTTTATTGCCCAATTTGAGATTTACTTCTGTAGGTCACTTATTTATTTATTTTTATTCATTTATTTATTCAAATCATGCCTAAACTATCATTACAGATCAGCGATCCAATGCGATAGAGTGGCCTTACAAACTAAACCCTACGTCTACATCTTATAAAATAATAAACTTTATTCTTAATATTAATCACTATAACTTAATATATATAATGCGAATTCACTAAAGTTGCACCACAGTACATCAACCCTCTCGTGAACCTCATTCACCACCCTTATGGCTCTAGTGAGAGGAGTTCTTGCCAGCATATTGGTTCTGGTAGCAGGCGTAGCAAGCAGGGGCGGGCGTCGTCGCCTTATGGTGCATTTACACTTGTTCGTAAGCCCGTATTCGGGTGCTTGAAAGACTTTACTCGAATTCGGGCAACCGATGCTTTAATTACACTGGTCGTCGTACTGGAATACGGGCTTACGACAACGAGTACTTTGAATGAAGTCGAGTGGCTGATGGTGGACTAGATTGTCCGAAAACGGGTGTACTCGACCCTTGGTCGCAGTGGCGGAGCAAGACTAAAATTTTATGTGGGTAAGATTGGAATTTTGCGAGGCCGTCTAGGTCCTGCCTAGGAATTGTGGCATTTTAGTCTATCGATTTAGAAATATGAAAATATTGTCTCTGGTAAATGTCCGTTTTCCTAATGTGAGCATGGACGATGGTCCCAATAGAAGTCATAATTTAACTTAGAAGTCGTTTTATTTCAAGAACCTCACTCAGCTCCATCAGAACCCAGGCAGCCCCAAACGCAACAGGAATAATGATTTTTTGAGGAGGTCTTCAGAGGTTGGATTCTACGATTGATGGTGAGATGTGGCAAACTCAATTGCACCTCGCCACGAGTAGTTTTGATTTTCTTTTGACTTTTTATGCAAAAATAGTCCCTAATATTAATACCTAAGTATTGGGCAAATGTGGGAAAATTCAAGAAAGAACTAAACTAGAAGAACCTATGATGTAAGAGCGAGGGTAGTGAGCTTTTACGAGTAAATTATAGTGCCTATCCTGCCGCGGCTAAAATTTTGACAATACTTACTGAAGTAAACCTTAACAATAAACAGAACTCAATAGCAAGAGCAGGCAAAGCGAGCTCAAAAAAAAATTGGAAATAGACTCGGATAAGTTGGATATTTAATGGCCTTAGCTACGATTTTTCTGAGTCGAAAAAAAACAAACTGCGAGGCCCTTCAAACCGCGAGGCCGTAGGCGGTGGCCCACGTCACCCACGTCTTGCGCCGCCTCTGCTTGGTCGTTTACCCGAATTCCATAGGCAATCCAATTTGGGAGAACGATCAAGTGTAATTGTGCCTTTAGTAGGTAACGCTCGAGGCCAAACGCGTGAGGGAGAGGGACCTGCGGACGGCGAGGGTTGGGTGGCTCGCCGTCCGATCAGAACCAGGCCCGGGTCGACGGCACGCTGTCTTCCACGCGCGTCTCAAAGATATGTCACATGGAAGACGGGGCCCGCTAGGGAGTCACCGCGGCCCTGGAATGCAAAGGGCAATAAGAGGAACATGGATGGGTGTTAGTCAGTAAGAGTCTGACACTCACTTCTGCTCCACCCAGGGCGGGAGGAGACATTTAATCATTTCCCATCCTTAAAAAAAGGTAGGTATCGCTCAGTGGCGTAGCTAGTCTCAAAGAAGAACACACACATTTTTGGGGGGGCCGTTTTTAGGGGTACGCTTTTTTAAACAATATAGGCCCTACCAGCTTAGGACTGTCTTGGCAGGCCACGAAAGAGACGCTGTGACTAAATGTATAGCTTTGCGTCCACACGTCGGGGCCCTTAAATTCTGGGGGCCCCGTATCTTAGCTACGCCCCAGGTAAGGCTTTCAGAAAAGTGACAAATTAATTGTTATCCATAACTGAAGACAAGAAGAAAAGAAAGAAATACGAAAGAAACAAAAAAAAAAGAAAGAAGAAAAAAAATTGAAGAAAGAAGAAAGAAAGAAGGAAGGAAGAAATATCGTTTATTTTTTAACCGATTTCTAAAACGTGAGGATGTTCTCAATTCGGTTGGTACCTATATTTTTCTTAAATAAACATTTATGGTTTCATTACAAGTATGATTGTATTTTTGCAAAGCTTTTATTCGCAAAAGTTTAATAGGTATACGTTTGAAAAGAAAACATTGGGGAATATGAGAGATATTGTTGAGGGATTTTAGACGTCGTGTGGAAATATTATTATAATGAAGATGAAAATGATAAAATTCTAGAAAATAAGCGTTAGCGTAGATTATATAAATCACTAGTTTCTGCCAGTGGCTTCGCTTATCTGAACTTAGAGGGAAATCAAGTAAAAAGTGTTGAAAAATAATAAAATATGACAGAGCTGTAAGCGTCTACCTAATCTCTGATAAACTGAGAGAGCGGTCTTTGCCTTTGACGTCACTTGCTAGTAACGCTAACTATTACAAACGACGTTTTGCGTGACAAGGATAGACGAAAAACTTCAAAAGCGTAACTTCTCTTATTTATGTTTCACTAATGTCTTTACTACACTATTTTAGTGTCATCTTTAACTAGGTGCTCGTGGCTAAAGTATAACAGCCACACGGTTCGATGTTCAAGGTTAAGCAAAGCTTGCCGAGGTCGGTCTGATGGATGGGTGACCATCTTAACATACCGAGATATCTCCATGCCTCGGAAGGCACTTCAAGCCGTTGGTCCCGGCTGTCATTTGAAGATCTTTAGCAGTCGGTACGGATGTTCAGAAGCCAGAAAGTCTTGCCAAGAAGTACTGTGTTACCCAATTAATGGATTGTGGAGGTCTGGTAGGCAGCCGCTCCACGAAAAATACTGGTATTCAACTGAATCCGGTTTGACTGGAAGTCGACTGTAATATAGTTGGAAAAAGTCTAGGCAGATGATTAGTTCATGTAGATTTTTGATAGCAGTCACCATCTTAGGCCACATTTCCACTTGCAACGTACTCGCATGCAAGTTGCACTTCATTGCGGGCCACCGAGGTTCTTCTTCTTATCGTGCGGGCAGTAAGGTCTATCGACCCCACTAGTGTCAGAGTTTCTAAACCGCCTCAAGGTCCTCTGACATGGTTTATTTGACGACTGCCATTTGGCGGCCGAGACCACCGGCTTATACGTGCCTTTCGAAGCACGGAATCATCTTTTCATCAGACAATCAGGTGATTCAAGCCTGCAATGTCCTAGCCAAACTGGAAACAACTTTACAAAGTACCTATGCTTCCCGTGGAAATCGAACCCACGACCACCGGCTCATAAGGCAAACGCCTAAATTACTCGACCACGGAGGCAGTTACTGAGGTATAAAGAGACCAATCGCTCGATTGTGCCCTGTAGTGCTATTCTGTAACAACATTTTCGTATCTCGACAGTGAAATCCTAGGTGAGTTTCAAATTAAGACCTTTATGTTGTATGCAATAAAGCTTATTTTGTGAGTTTTATCACTCAGGTGAAGCTCGATATCGAAATAGTTGTTTACAGAATAGACTAGCTGCTTTGTATAATATCCGGCTCGAGTCGTAAGCACTCTCCATTGGTCGGTTTGACGACGACAGCTCTGACGCTTCACGTTATTGGTTCGTCAGCCAATGCTCATCGACTATTGGGCTTGCAAGTTTCGTTCGCCCACCGGACATTGGCGAGATTTCCCTGCTGCATTCATCTGTGCTCACGACTCGTGCCGGCTTTTTTAATTAAACTTGGGAAACGTAGCATTAGAAAATTTTGAAACCTTGCTACAAACGTTGAAAACACTCGAAAAACCGATTACAAATATCTAAAATTATCAATTCCATCCAATTAAGCTCAGTGATTGAAGTGACTATTTCTGAAACCTCTTTGATTATCTTAAAGGCTTTACAAACCGACTTCTAATTACGGATCTAATTTACGGGGAAAATCGACTTCAAACTGGAACGACTTGAAATAGCTCGGTACTAGCGTTCACAGGCTTCTAAGTAAGCCTTTGATTAATAGAGACATTATTTGATTACTAACTAGGAGGAGTTCGTGGTTTAAAAACTGGTGGATGCCAAGCTACACAGCTTGGCTCATCGCCGCAAGGTTGCCTGCTTGTCGGTCTTCTACAGATTGTACTTCGGTTAGTGTGCCCAAGAACTCCACGACCTTATCCCATCGGCCCCCTTCTACCATCGGACATCCAGACGCACTGCAACTTATCATCCCTACCTTGTTACTATTCCACCAATTCGCACTAAGCGTTTCCAAACGTCTTTTATAATGCGCACAGCAAAGGAGTGGAACTCACTGCCTGCGTCTGTGTTTCCGAACGCTTACAACCCTAATCTCTTCAAAGTTAGAGTGAACAGGCTCCTTCTGGGTAAGCTCGCTCCATCGTAGACTTTGTCTCGGTCAGTGTCATCTCTGACCTAGACTAGAGTCAAGACCAAACACATCACAAATAAATAATAATAATTACATACGCACGGATTGATCTTCAAGGTTAAGCAACGTTGGCTAAAGTCGGCCATGGATGGGTGATTATTTACTACATGCGGGAGCCTCCGTGCCTCAGAAAAGCACGAAGCTTTTGGCTGTCATTTGTAGATGTTTGACAGTCATTACGGGAAGTCAGAAGTCATAAATTCTGACACCAATCTTTGCTGGGGTACCGTGATACACAGGTACTGGGTTGTGAACGTCAGATAGGAAGTCGCTTCATGTCTTTCAAGACTTGAAACCGAACCCAGCAAATAGGGGAAAGGTTAGGCGGATTGCCAGATACACCCATGCGAAATTTAAAAAACCCTGGACAGAAAACTTTGATTTTTTTATTTGTGTCGGGGGTTTATTAAACTTTTAATTTAATGTTTATTTCATGCTTTTTAAACTCCTCTTCAATATAGTGTATATTAATTTAAGTTGTAAAAAAATATGTTATCCGCCATTTTGTGGCGGCAGCCATCTTGGACCGTTTTTAATCAAACATAGCTAAGAACACTCCCGACTAATTCTCCTTTCAAACAAATAAAACAAAATCAAAATCGGTTCATCCGTTCGGGAGCTACGGTGCCACAGACAGACACATACACACAGAAACGTCAAACTTATTTTTTTTTAATTTGTGATGGGTTTGCTCTTGACTCTAGTCTAGGTCAGAGATGACAGAGACAAAGTCTACGATGGAGCGAGCTTACCCAGAAGGAGCCTGTGCACTCTAACTTTGAAAACACCCCGTTGTTTTTGCTAATGGGTTAAAAGGGTAGTTACACTGCTCTCTTGCTGACCATCATAAAATGACTCCTCCTGCTTTGGGCGGAGCAGAAGGAAGTGTCAGACTCATAGATATAATAAATAAGTGCTTTTTTATATTTCTATGGTCAGACTCTTACTGACTAAAACCCATCCGTGTTCCTCCTAATGCCCTTTGTGTTCCAGTGCCGCGGTGACTCTTTCTAACAAATTCCGCAACATGTATGTGTCCCTATTGTTATTAATTTGTAATCGTTATAATCAATTTATTTATATTTTAATATTTTTGTATCGTATGTTATGAATTATTTTAATTGCTTAACCAAAAATTGTGTATGTAGTGTTAGCCTATAAGTAATTGTTACACTTGCTAATGTAGGCATATAATTAAACTTAATGTAAGTGTTGTGTAAACAATTGTTGGCTAACCAAATAATAAAAAAGTTTTGTTATAGCTGCTCCTACTCCAGTTTCTGCATTAGTTCATTCTTCTACTTTAGTAACAGCAGGAGTTTATTTATTGATTTATTATTAATTGATATATATTTTTTAAAGTTATTATTATTATTATCAGGATTAACTATATTTATAGCTGGAATTTCAGCTGTACATATCGTGTTTTCTAATGGATTGAGGACGACAGTGCACTGCAGTCACTGTTAATAAAATACTGGTATTCAGACGCATCCGGTAATCTAAAAGCCCAACATGTACAACAACATGTTGGGGGAAAAGCTAGACAGGTTAAATGATTTTATTAAATAACAGCTGTCTGCGGCGTGGTGGTCTAATGGAAATGTGGTTTGTATACTGTGATACAACCTCCTTGGAAGGTCACCCTCCGGGAACCTCCGTCAATTTAATAACTAAAAAAGCTTTAGAAGAATTAGGAATTTAGAATAGGTTCAAATATTGACATAAAATGATTGATTTGTTTTTATGACAGTTCTGTAAAAGTTTTTCTTGAGAGCACCTGCTTAATATAATGATCTCTTAAATCGCTTAAAGGCTTTTTTATTCACATCGATCCCGGGACGTTCCAGAAGCCCTAATCGGAACGTCCACAATACCTAATGACATATATTTTCAAGTGAATAGCGATTATTAGTGCTACCTGTGTGAAGCCGGGGCGCGTCGCTTGTCCTAATATACCTATGCGTAGCGTAAGAAGTTGCAGCCAAAAGCTATTTACATATCCCGTTTTTTCCCGTTCCCGTAAGAATTCAAGGAAATACTCTCTTAGTGCTCCCCTGCATTCCCCAAGGAACCTACATGCTAAATTTCAGCTTTCTACGTGACTCAATCAGAAAATTTAGAGGATTTTATGTATATTGACGAAAAGGAACAAGTACTATTATGTAACAAGGTTTAGTCTACATCTACACTAATATTATAAAGAGGAAAGATTTGTTTGTTTGTTTGAAATGAATAGGCTCCGAAACTACTGGACCGATTTGTAAAATTCTTTCAGCAATGGATAGCTACATTATCAGGGAGTAACATAGGCTATATATTATCCCCGTACTCCCACGGGAACGGGAACTACGCGGGTGAAACCGCGTGACGTCCACTAGTATTTTATATAGCCGTTACTTCTTCAATAAATTAAAAAGAATCAGAATCAGAATTATTTATTTGTAAGAATGTAGTTTTACATAGTATGGTGTTCAATCTTTGTTTAAGCCCTAAACATTCTACCACAACTTATGGTGTACAAATATCCACACTCTTAAATAAGTACAATGATTTTATGAGTTGTGATTTACAGTTCAACATGAAATTAATACACAAATGTCAACAAATATTCAAATGTCACTCTTAGATAAGTACAATTATTTTACGTTTTGTGATTTACATGCAGTCCAATATGAAATTAATATTACTATATATTCAAATGTCAACCATATTTTACGATTTGTGATTTGCGGTCCAACATGAAATTAATATTATTATAATTAGGTAATAGTCACTATGTCAAAATTAAGTACCTCTATGTAAGTTAAGTAGTTCTTGGATTCTTACAATATTCCATATATTCGCCCATGTCATAAGAGCAATTATCCAATAACCAACTTGTCAGCTTTTTCTTAAACATGGGGATGGGAAGTTCCTTAAATGCGTTAGGCAACTTGTTATACACCTGAATGGCATTGACGTATACATTTCTCCTAAACAATTGCAACCTGCATTGAGGAAGAAGCGTGTTGGAAGATAATAAAGTCAGCCTTTTACAAACATTAAGACTGACTCTTCAAAAATAAGTCAAAACTTGTAAGAATTTGGAGATAGTTGTACCTACTGCTTATAGCTGTGATTTTTTACAAAACCTGGTTAAGTAGTGCGGCGTGTAACGAAACCATAGCGCGATTCAGCCGGTGGCGTCAGCGCCATCTATCGAGCTCGATGCAAGACAAAGAGATGCGTTTTGTATGTTTTTTTTTTATTTTTTTTTATTTATTTATTACCAATTTTACCGGACAAATTACATAGAGTCTTAAATATATATCTTAATTCTAAGAATTACGAGCCTGAACTAGGAAATCCTGTGTTTCAGGCGAGAAGATCTAAAATAATTTAAAATTAACAAATAATCAAAAGGATTCTATAGTACAATACAAATGTGTAAAAAATCTGTGATATAGACAGTTAACAACTTAACTTCTAGATAACTAACTAAACTAGGTCTAAAATTGTATAAATCGTACAGTTTTTTAAATAACAAGGTACTTAAACTAGGTCAACAATTGTATAAAAACAAAATCACTTTAGCACAATCAGTAAATTCTCTGTATCATCATAGGACATTTTTTGAAGAGTTTCCATAAGAATTCTCTTACAGTTAACTTTATTCAGGCTATAAATGTTTGCTTTCGCATTCAATCTATTGTAGAGGAAAGGACCAAGAAACATATAAAATTTTGATGAGAAAGCATGTTTGGTATGGTTTTGAGGACAGACTAAATCTTTACGTCTTTTGTTAGTAAACTCCGTGCTATATGTTAGATCTGCGAGCTGTTTTAATACAATACCCATTATAAATAACTGCCGGACTGTTAATACTCCACATTCCTTATATAGGAGGTTAGTAGGGAAAAGGAAAGGGCGGAAAGTAGACACTTTGAGAATTGCCCTCTGATCTCTTTCGATAGTTAATAACAATGTTTTACCCGCTCCACCCCATGTCGTAATACAGTATGTTACTATCGATTGACATAGGGCAAAGTAGACTTGTCTCACAATATTTGGGTCTGCAATGAAGCGTAATTTTTTAAAAACAAATATCAATTTCCGAATCCTATTATTTACTGCCTCTATATGAGGTTTAAACGAAAGTGTCTCATCGATTATAATTCCAAGGTACTTTACTGTATCTGACATTTTAATTTTAGGACAAACACATTGGTAATTTATGCTAGATGTGCAGTTATGAGCATACAATGTTGGGGTAGTGCAAGTTAGTTTTAGCTTGCGCATCGAAAACTTGACGTAATTTGTCTTGTCAGCGGTTAAGGTAAGTGAATTATTTTGAAGCTATTTATTAATAACATTGAATCCGTGTTGCGCAAACTTGTAGACATTTTCTTCTGAGTCAGCCGAAAACAACAGAGCAGTGTCGTCGGCATAACAAACGATATGGCCATGATCTAAATTTAGATTACAGAGATCGTTTATGTAAATTGAAAAGAGTGAAGGCCCTAAAATACTTCCTTGAGGAATTCCAAAAGCTGTGCAATTTTCATAATTGCTGATAACATTCCCAATCTTTACACATTGCGTACGTTCTTCTAGATAGCTCTGAAATAGTTTCAGCTGAATTTCCCTGATGCCTATGGCTTCAAGCTTGCGCAACAAAATGGGAATAGAAACTGTATCAAAAGCTTTGGCGAGGTCCAGGAAGATTCCTACTGTGTGTTCTTTATCGAGTTCTTGTGCTAGATAGTCAGTCAGATGGTGTACGGCATTATCTGTAGATATTTTAGGTCTAAATCCAAACTGCCGTCTAGAGAGAATAGATTTGTCCTCCAAATATTTATAAAGCCTATTGTTTATAATCTTTTCTAATATTTTAGACATAGAAGGCAGTAAGGAAATAGGCCTATAATTAGTCACTTGGTCTTTACTCCCTGATTTGTACACTAGGACAATAATAGCTTTTTTTAAGCACTTGGGGAACGCCCCTGTAGTTAAAAATTTATTGAAAATGCAAGTTAATGGTGGTACTAAAAGGTCTTTGAATTGCTTGATAATTTTATTAGATATGTTATCCCAGCCAACTGCACAGTCTACTTTTAGACCCATAATAATCCTTTACACTTCCGCCTCGTCAGTATCTAATAACACAAAGGATGATAAACTAGTGCTAGATGCAAACAATGTGCCTGTTAGGTGCTGTGATTGTCCCTGAGTTTGTTCAGCTAGACACTTGCCCACATTAACAAAGAAATTATTTGCAATATTCGCAGATGTTAACTGTGATGAATGTGCTTGTAATAACCCCGAAGAAGACTCATTCTGTTTTGATTTATACGTCACATTTTTAATAATTTTCCAGATCTTTTTGTTATCTGTACCGGCCTCTTTTAGTGCAGTGGTATCGTAATTGCGTTTAACTTTTTTTAAGAGGTCGTTACGAAAGTTACGATATTGCTTATATGAAATTTGCTATATTAAATTATCCGGATTTGCTTTAGATTTCATATGCAATTTATCTCTATTTTTCATACAACGTATAAGACCAGCCGTGATCCATGGCTTTATATTGCAATATTTATTATTTAATCGAGATGTGACCGTGTTTTTCTGAATAGCATGTTGCACTTTTTTAATTAGGTACAACATACAAAACTGCGGATCAGCGGAATTGTAGACTGGGTCAAAATTAATATTGCGTAAATCTTCTTCAAGTTTGTGTACATTTAACTGGTAATTAATAAATAACAGGTAATTTACAATTAAGAATAAGTAGGTTAGCACTGTGATCGGTTATTGTTGAATTAGTTACAAGGGTAAGTGCAGGGAAATTGGTCTTGAGCATCATATGATCCAAGCAGGAGCCACTTTGATGTGTAGGGAGCGTATGAGCGGGAAGCAAACCATGGAACGCGCATAGGTTCAGATACTCTTCAGCTGAAGCGTCTGCCCTTCCAGAAAGGATATTGCTATTAATATCTCCAGTTAAAATAATATTTTTGAAGGATGATAGGTTCTGCAAGGTTTCGTTTAGAGAGTAAAATTGTTTATATTCGTAAAAGAGGGAGATCGATATACAGCTAATATCGCAAATTCTACTCCAATTTTAACTAACAATCTGCTACAGTCGTGCATGTTTGGTTCCACGACTGACACATTTAGATGATCTCTTGCATACACTATCACCCCATCGTTCTGATTGGAAATTGAGTTACTCTTATACATACAATACCCCGGGATTTGTGGTATGTTATATTGTTTAGCAAGCCAACATTCAGTTAGGACAATAATGTCACAATTTACGTCTAGACGTTTTAGAAAAATGCTAAAACTGTCGAAATTCTTAAAAACACTGCGAATGTTTTGGGTTAATATAGTTAATGGATTAGTATAAGAGGAGAGAAAGTGTTTGCACTGTTCAACGTCACAAACTTCCGATTGAGATACAGAGAAATTATCTATGTCACTAATTAGATTATTAATCATATTAAATTATTATTAAAAATAACAGTAAAGGCCAAAAAGAATCGTAATTTACGGCGCCTCCATAATCAATAGAGTTTATGTACCTATTTTCTGCCATAATTTTTGCCGGACAGTCCGCAGCACCTGTCTTATGATTGCTTGGCTTTTTGAAGTGCAAGCAAGTAGCGCATTTTGGTTCCTCTGTTTTTTTAGTGCATTCTTTGATGGAATGACCTACTTCACCACAATGGCCACACGTGTAGGTGGTCTCCCGACATGATTTAGCCGCATGTCCGTATTGCTGGCACTTATTACAACGTGTGACTAGGGTGAAGTCTCTCACAGGGCAGGAAGACCAATTAACAAATACTCTGTCTTTACATATCGGGGCTTTACGTATCTGTGCCGACACTTCAATTACAAAATTACATGTGACAGCATTCTTCTTACCTGACTTGTGGCTCAGCTTAATGTAGGACAAAAAGTGTCGAGGCTGCAATCCTGAAGTTTTTCGGCTAGGTTTTGGTTGAACAAACAAGTATAAACTTCTTTATCTTGCATGGATGAGGGCACTCCGATAATTACGACTCTAGGTTTTCTTTTCTGAGTTTCGTCGACTGTAAGGCCTGAATTTGAAGACTGCATCGATTTCTTTACCTTTTCTATGTTGTCCTTGCTCTCAGTGCTGATGATGACACCGCCATTTTTTGTCTTGCGTAGTCCTCTTATTTGTATTTTCATTTGTTCTGGGCATATAATTTTTTGTACAAGTGACTTTGTCTCCTCACTAGACTTCAGTTTGTCGTTGGGATAGATGGTCACTGAGCTTAAATTTAAGGGCTGAATAAATTTGTTGGTACCTTTCTTCACCATATCAGCAAAGGAAGATCCCGTATTTTGATTGGAGGCTCCAACTTTCATCTTAAGCTCTTGCAGTTGATGCGACAGATCAATTTGGTCTTCAAGTTTTTGTACGGTAGAGTTAGCCATGACTGCTCTCATTTTGACGGACTGGTATTGGACCGCCATCTGGGATGTGCCGTGACCAATTTTTCTACACAAGGCACTTATACGCATCTTTTGGTCAGTATTTAATTTGCCCTCTGATGCAATAGTGTAAACTTCGCCTAGACATTGTTCAATAGTCGTCATCCAGTTTTGTATTTCCGGCGTTGATATCACTTCCAGTTCGTTTCTTTGGTTAGGCGTCTGAGAGTGAGATGAGAGTGCGGGCACGGGTTGGGGTGCAGCTGTGGGCACGGGTGTCGCAGGTGGACTTCGAGCACATCGGTCACCCCGACTGAAGGGGCTGCTTGCCATTGTGACACAGTTATTGACTTTGTAACACTTTACACATTGTATTTCGTTACGTAAGATAATTAGCAAATATTATGCCTACGTTTCACAGAATTATCCGGCCAGTAGGTAAAACCAGGTCACGATTCAGCGAGTTTTTATTTATTAATTTTATAATTCTTCGGCACGTCCGCTCACAACAAAAGCCAAAAGACTATCATGTAAATGAACAGTGGACGCAGGAAATTCATTGTTTTATAAACACGGATGAATACTGGGTTAAATATCTAATACTTTTACCCGCGACTTTGTACGCGCATATTCCATTTTTTTCGTACTTAAAAACAATAATATAGAATGTAGATTGCAGTGGGTTCCACCACATATTGGATTAAGCGGTAACGAGGAGGCTGATCGTATATCCAAATCAGCGGTAGTGGACGGATGTTTAATCACTACATAGTATAAAACAAAGTCGCTTTCTCTGTCCCTATATCCCTATGTATGCTTAAATCTTTAAAACTACGCAACGGATTTTGATGCGGTTTTTTTAATAGATGGAGTGATTGAAGAGGAAGGTTTATATCTATACTAATATATAAAGCTGAAGAGTTTGTTTGTTTGTTTGCTTGAACGCGCTAATCTCCGGAACTACTGGTCCGATTTGAAAAATTTTTCAGTGTTGGATAGCCCATTTATCGAGGAAGGCTATAGGCTATATATCATCACGCTTAGACCAATAGGAGCGGAGCAGACGAAGTTGCGCGGGTCAACTAGTAATAAATAAATTTGATGGTGCCGTATGGTGCCGTATAAGAATTATACCATCCAGCACTTCCCGTGGGTGTCGTAAGAGGCGACTAAGGGACGCACCAGAGAATGGGCAGCAGCGTTCTCTGTAAAACTCAACACCATACACTGCGATCGCCAACCTGCCTGCCAAGCGTGGCGATTATGGCAAACCCCCCCTTTTGGGGGAGACCTATGTCCAGCAGTGGACGCATTTCAGCTGTTACGATGATGATGATGAAATTTCTTATCTGTTGGTACAGATAAGATGGATTGGATTATACCATAATAAAATGGCACAACTTTTTCATAATATCCGAAGATGGTTCTTCAGATATTATTAAAAGTTGTTCCATTTGATTATGGTCCTCCACCTATAACTCTAATTCATTAACTATTAAGTAATATTACAAACTAACTAGCTGACCCGCACAACTTCGTCTGCGTCACAATTTTCATTACTGCTCCGCTCCTATTGGCCTTAGCGTGATGATATGTATATAGCGTTCCTCGATAAATGGGCTATCTAACACTGAAAGAATTTTTCAAATCGGACCAGTAGTTCCTAAGATTAGCGCGTTCAAGCAAACAAACAAACAAACTCTTCAGCTTTATATATTAGTATAGATATTGTTTAAGTAAGCCAATTAATGTCAAAGAGTACGATGGGGCTGTCATATCTTTAATAAAAGCCTCTAAATAAAAACTGGCCAAGTGCGAGTCGGACTCGCGTGCAAAGGGTTCCGAACGAATTTTATTTGTTTAACATGTTACTTTAACACTTCTTATAGGTTTTCCTGTAATCTGTAGGTAAAGATCTATTATCTCCATTTTTTTTTCAAAATTTTAGACTTAGTAGTTTCAGAGATAAGGGGGGGAATGGTCATTTTTCGTCTAATTTCTTGAATAACTTCCAAACCAAATATTTTAAAATTAAGAACAAAATATAATTAAAACCCTCACAGTAAGCCTTTTTATTTGAAATGTCACACATTTTTTTTCTGAATTTTTCTAGTTTGACCCCCATACTAAAAATTTAATAATTTACGTAACGCGTCCGTGTTTGGGTCACAGAAACCCATATGTGTATTATATTTTAACATAATCGGTCTAATGTATCCGGAGAAAACTGGCTGTGACAGACGGACAGACAGACAGACAGACAGGCACCCGAGTGATCCTATGAGGATCCCGTTTTTTGTTCGGAACCCTAAACATAATAAAAATGTGGCTATCATACTTATACAAAAAGAATTTTCCAAACCCGACTGGTTGTTCCAGAGATTAGCGCATTCAAACGAACAAACAAACTCTTCAGCTTTAATATATAAGTCTTATATTAGGCAACAACAGTCTGTGAATGATTAACACTGACAGGCCGGTCGTCGCGTCTCGCGCGATGCCATGGCAACGCAGTTAATATCGTCTCGTTGCTAACTTACTGCTTAGTTACCGAGTTATATCAATGAGAAGCGAGTGACAATAGAATTATTCTACTATTTTACCCGACTGTCAAGGAAGGGTTATGTTTTTTGCGCGTATCTTGTTTGTTTGTGAGTTTGTTAGTTTGTAAATTTCTTTATTACCTCGTACCTTCCAAACTGCTGCTTCGATTTCGTCTCAATCCCCAAAGTGTCCTTATATAGGTGTTTAAAAAAAAAACATATGGCCGATTTTGGGCACTAAATTGCAAGTCGTTAATAAATTTTTTTAACCAAACCTATCGAGTAACTTGTACATACAAATAAACCTTATAATACCATATCGCGGATAGGGTCTCGTCGCCGACACAATCTATTATCATTTGAAATAAATAAATCATCACTGCTACAATATTCCATTATTAAAAGGGACTGGACAACCCCGCTTAAGAGTTAAGCCTTTTGATAGGGTAAGCCGTACATGAGGTAACTCATATCGCAGTGTTACCTTTTGATCGAGTTACATCTCCGAAACCCAGCGAAACGGTTACCACCTTTATTATGGTAAGCACGTGAAGGGGTTAACCCCTTCAATGGCTTAAGCCTTTGAAGAGGTTACCTTCACGAAAAGCTTTTATTCGGGTTACCCTGACTTACCTAATACACTTGAGCTGCATGTAGGTGCGGGATACTTGCACCCGATCGGCGCCTCATTGCCGGACTATTTTTATTGAGTTTTTACGAATTTGACAAGTGATGAAAGTCGACAGATAAGCGAGCTAATAATTAGGATAGTAGTGATTATTATTTAAAGTACTGAGTTAGGTACCTTAATTTTAATATTGTGATGTGTAATTATATTTGTTATTTAAAATTATTGTTATTATGTTAAGTTACCTACAAGTTACCTACAACTGAATTACTTAGCCTTTTAAGTACCTACTTATTTATTTATTTAGTAACATATATTTTTATTATTAGTAGGATTGATTGTGTTTCAGGTGACGCTAGCGATACTGATGATGATAATGTACAATTTCAAGAATATAGTCAGCCGCTTTTTACAGGGAATCAAGACGAATTCCCGAGTACGATTACTAGCACAGGCGGCTATGATATGTATGAATAGTTTTAAACTTTAAACTGTGTACTCGTAGGTATAGCATATTTGGTTCGATGCAAACTCTGGCGGTTGTGAAAAAAAGTGGCGACAGACGCGGCGCGTGCGCAATGTTTTTATTTTAATAAAAACTCGCCAAGTGCGAGTCAGACTCGCGTGCAAAGGGTTCCGTACGAATTTCATTTTTGTAACATGTTATTTTAACACTATAGACTTTTTATTGGTCTTTCTGTAATCTATAGACAAAAATCTATTATCTCCAATTCACCATTTTTTCAAAATTTTAGGCTCTGTAGTTTCGGAGATAAGTGGGAGAATGGTAATTTTTCGTCTAATTTCTTGAATAACTTCAAGACCATTTATTTTAAAATTATGAAGAAAATATAATTAAAAGCCTCGCAGTAAGCCCTTTCATTTGATATGTCACAAGATTGCACGCGAGTCCGACTCGCACTTGGTTGGTTTTCCTATGGGAGCTGGCATAGCACCCTAGCTGCCATTTAGTTTTTTTTTTTCAAAGTAGCGGCGCATGATTTAACGTGCATAAACACGGTGCCATTTTAGTCGTCTTACAAAGGCAGTCCACTTAATGTACCCGACAAAAACTACCTCTAGGCTCGATTATTTTTTTAAAATATGATTTGTTTAATAAGATTTATTAAAATTTGTTACACTAATCAGTCTTTCACTTATTTTGTCACTAGAGTGAAATCACATTTGTCAATAATGGTGAATGAATGATGACGAATCATAGCTGATTTAAATAGAGTTAAGTAAGTATAACACACTAAAAAAAAACACTAAACACTACATAGATTGACTTGGCATGAAAACACAATGTATCTCACAAGTAATACATATAGTGGGATTGCCAAGTCAATCTTTTTATTTAAAACATAAAAGATTTTTAACATTGATACGGCCACGGTAACGGTGCGGTGGCAGGTGCTAAGAATCCCCTGGCTATGGCAGTGTACCAATCTCAAAAAATTGACCTGGCGACGTACAACGGACGCTCTCTGCGGCTGAACGAGCACTTCGCTGAATTGGAAGTAGAGTTAAGTCGTATTAACTAGCACATCTTGGGACTATCGGAGATCCGAAGACGGGGAGAAGATATGACCCTCTATAGTGGCCACTTGCTCTATTTCCGAGAAGGACACCAACTATCCCAAGGTGGCGTTGGGTTTATAGTCCACAAGTCACTCAGGGGTAACATTGTGGAATGCGGCAATGTGTCGGCAAGGGCTTGATACCTTTTACTTAAGATATCAGAAAAGTACTCTTTAAAGATTATTCAAGTGTATGCCCCAACATCCGCACACCCTGACGAAGAAGTTGAGGCCACGTACGAAGACATAGTGAAAGCTATGTCTCGTACCAAAACATTCTACACTGTTGTCTTGGGTGACTTCAACGCTAAAGTGGGAGTACAAGAGAGTGGTGAGTCGAGAGTAGGTCCATTTGGCTATGGGCGCAGAAATCACAGGGGGCGAATGCTGGTAAACTTCCTTGAGACTCAGGGGCTTTTTCTGATTAACTCTTTTTTCCAGAAGAATCCTCAAAGGAAGTGGACCTGGCGAAACCCCGATAACGTGACAAAGAATGAGATCGACTTCGTTATGTCTGATAAGCGCCATATATTAAGAGATGTCTCTGTGATCAACGGGGTCAACACCGGAAGTGATCACTGACTGGTTAAAGGCATTCTGAATATTAATGTTAAAATCGAAAGAGTGCGCCTAACGAGGTCGACCGTCAGACCAACGCTGCCCCAGGTCGAAGCTGGTTGCGAAAGCTTCCAGTTGGACCTACAGAACCGATTTGCCATGTTGGAAACCACTGAGGACATTAACGATGCCACCGAAAGCCTGCTTACGTATCATCCGCGAGGTGGGTAATAAACACTTTCGACCAATGAGTTATAGACGTAAATCAGTACTCACTAGCGAGACTCTGGAATTGATGAGGAAACGACGAGAACTCCCGAATGCCACACCGTCTGAGCGTCAGTTACTTAACAGGGAGATCAAGAAGCTAATTAGACGCGACACTCGGAGTCCAAATACCCGAGACATCGAGCAAGCCATAGCGCGGAATTAGGGCTCGAAGGTATTTGCCAAGCCCCATAACTCCCGTTGTCACCTGCCGAAATTCAAAACGTCACAGGGCTCCACCGTCACCTCGAAGCCAGAGATACTCGCTGAAGTCGAAAAGTTCTACGGAGACTTGTATGCTCAAAAAACACCTCAGGCCCACGGCGCGGATGATCCACGGGCCAGGCTTACACGCCATCTCAAAGACGAGCTACCCCACATTCACATGGGTGAGATTAGGATAGCTCTCGGACAACTTCATAACAACAAAGCTCCGGGGGATGACGGGATAACCACAAAGCTGCTCAAGGCAGGAGGAACACCTGTCTTGACAGAGCTTGTAAAACTCTTCAATTCCGTCATCCACACTGGCATAACACCGGAGGAACGGCACAGCAGCGTGGTGGTATTATTCTTAAAGAAGAGCGATAACACGCTCCACAAGAACTACCGCCCCATTTCACTCCTGAGCCACGTCTACAAGCTGTTTTCGAGAGTTATCTCGAATCGTCTCGCACAAAAGTTCGATGACTTCCAACCGTCGGAGCAGGCCGGGTTTCGAAAAGGCTACAGCAACGTAGAACACATACTCATATCTCACTAGATCACACTACAATTCAGGCAAATAATTCAAAAGACCGAGGAATATAATCAACCTCTGTGCCTAGCGTATGTGGACTACGAGAAAGCCTTCGACACCGTCGAGACCTGGGCTGTCCTGGAGTCCATGCAGAGATGTCTTATCGACTACCACTACGTAGAGGTGATGAGATGTCTGTACAAGGCCGCAACAATTACCGTCCAAGTACAAGAACAGAACACAAAACCAATCCAACTGCGTCGAGGTGTAAGACAGAGAGACGTCATCTCTCCGAAACTGTTGACGAACGCGTTAGAGGACGTTTTCAAGATGCTTGATTGGAAAGGATGGGGCATAAATATCAACGGTCAGTATATCTCACACCTCCGATTTGCGTATGACATTGAAATCAAGGCGGAATCTTTGCAGAAGAATACATAAATATCTAGGCCAAATTATACAACTGGGCGGCACAACTTTGAGAAGGAGGCGACCAGAAGAATTCGCTTGGGCTGGGCGGCATTCGGGAAGCTGCGTGAAATCTTTGAACCGTCGATCCCACAATCCTTTAATACTGGGTCTATAACCAGTGCGTCCTACCCGTAATAGCTTACGGAGCCGAAACGTGGACAACACTCGCCATAGGCCTGGTCCACAAATTCAAGGTTGCTCAGCGTGCAATAGAGAGCAATGCAATGTTTCTCTGGTGGATAGAATTCGCAACGATGTCATTCGCCAGAGAACTAAAGTTACTGACATTGCGCGTAGGATCAGCATGCTGAAGTGGAAGTGGGCCGGCCATGTCTGCAGACGGACAGAAGGTCGATGGAGCAGACATGTGTTAGAGTGGAGACCGCATATGGGCAAACGTAGCGTGGAACGCCCTGCGGCACGATGGATCGATGATTTAAAGAAGGTGGCTGGCAGCGGATCGATGCAGACTGCTCAAGACCGGGATAGTTGGCGCTCTTTGGGGGAGGCTTACATTCAGCAGTGGACGGATATTGGCTGAAATGATGATGACAACATACACTTAGGTAAACAAAAACACTGCTAAATTTATTTAAGTTACTTCCGTAGTTCCGTCCGTGTTCCGAATTAAATGACGAATGATGAGAATAAACAAGAATAGACACGAAAAAGAAACATTACCTACAATGTTTAGCCTGTGCGACAAGGAAAATTGAACTGTAAGATCATACGGACAATGATTATTATTCCATGTTTACAAGTCGCTCGGTACATGCAACAATGGCGCGCGCCGGGCGAAAAGATGTCACATGCGGTCGTGGTTATGCAATTTTCAAACTAATGTCGATTTCGAAGAGTGCATATTACGATGTGTTGGGTTCGAATGGCTTACCCTGTTACAGAGTTACAGGGTATTGAAAGGGTAAGCCGTTCGGAAGGGGTTACACAACACCCGTTCGAGAGTGTAACACGTATCAAAGGGTTTATTTTTGAAGCGCTTAAAAAAACCCGTTCAAAAACCCTTTCAACGAGTACCCGGCCGGTCCCTATAAAAATAAATACATTGCTACTGCTATTTTAATATTCAAACGCATAACGTGATAATGAAATGACGTTTCTAGAGCTAGCTCTGTCTGTCGGAGAGTACCTAACTAATTTTATTATTGTTATGCAGGTTAGAACGACTTGTATGGGCGGTCTTATCTTTAGGCTTCTTCACCAAAGCGGAGAAGAAACGAGCGGGGTGGAGACGTGTTTTCAAAAACCAATAGAATTTCGTTAATCTCAAATTATTATCGTTCCCACTGAGCGGAAATGTATCATATTTATATGGCGCGATGGAAGCGGAGATGTGAAATTGGGCTGAACCGCGGTACAAGGCGGAGATGTGAGCTTTGTCTCGCAAGCTTACGATGACGCGCAGCGGAGACCAGATGTGTACGGCATGCAGCGTAGTCAGCGCACATCTCTGCTTCAATCTAGCCAGTACGCATCTCCGCACAGTTTCGGTTGATACACCCTAGCTGAAAAACATCTCTTCTCGTCTCCGCTTCCGACTTCTCCGCACATCTCCGCTTTGGTGGTGTCTGGGCCTAATAGTGCCTGTCCATTACAGCGTAGCGAGGCAGCGGAGCGGAGAAACGGAGAAATCTTAGTCAATAGAATTGCATAAAATCTCCGTACCACGTGAGTCACTGACATTTTGAGTTTGACTGACATGATTGGTTAAAATTTCTCCGTTTCTCCGCTCCGCCAATGGACCTTGTAGGCTATCCGTCCTTCCGATGACAGATAGTCAACTTGGGCAGATAATGCTATCCGTCAGTAGGTAGGATGGTCTGACCAAGTGAAAGAAGCTACGTCCTCAAGCAAATTCTAGCCAGTGGTGATGGCAACTTTGGACTGGAATCGATGGAGACAGATGGTCCGCTTATACCCCAGTGACCACGATCATCAGTAATGAGAGACCTACTGAAGGAGTAGGATAAAATGATAGCTTCATTACGTTTAGTAGCTGGAAGAAAAGATAGACTGGTTATTGAAAATGACCGTTAGTGTATTGCTACGTTTATGTTTTGCAGTTGGGTTTTTTGATTTTTCTAATTATATTAAACTTGTTTAAGAAACTAATTAGGATAAGATTAGATATTGTACTGAAAAACTTTACCAAATCAGTAACCTTTTAACGGTCCGGAAGCTTTACATTACTCAAGTTGTTCTCACAACTCATAAATCACTAACCTATGACCCCAGAGTACTGGCTAGAAGAAGAAAAGACATTATATTAAAAATACCACAAACAAAAACACGATTTGCTAGTATTCAACTTTGTAAACGATCTGCTCAGCTTTATAATGCTATTAATAAACACATTTACATCTACCCTAAGAATTGTTATGAATGCAAAAATACACTAACGGAATGGATAGGAAAGCTAACCAATGGTGAGGCTGAATCACTTCTACAACAGACATACTAACACTTGTTATACTACAGTACTAGAGGAAGATCGCTGACCATGCGTTTACCCCATTTACACCTAGCAACACATTGCATCAGCCACGGGCACGAGGCGGGCCACGAGTTGCTGACTTCGCTCAACGTGACAACCATCGCGCCACCATTTCCCGGGCAGCGGAAACGGCCACTTCGGTTCCAACCTCGAACGTAGTCAGATTCTTAGTTATAATCATTTATTGTAATTTGTCCATTTTTAATTAAATTTATTTTAAGTAAATTGGTTTTTTTTTAATACTCCGCCTGTAGCCTCCGTAATTGGCGCAGTCGGTAGGATACTCGAAGCAGTGCGCGGCGCGTAAAAGGACTCTAAAATCGATCCTGTCGGCTCCGCATAGCCGCTGTTTGTGCTCTCAAGCCTTCATCGAGTATCCTGAACCACGGAAAGCTGCAGCGGTGCATCCAGACTTCGATGCTGATTCAGAAATACCAAGAAATGAAACTGTGAGTACACTTGAATCGCTCTTGTGTTGCTCCTTTATAGTCGTAATTTTTCCTTTTTCCAGTCTTACGTTAATCCTTCAAGATTTTTCATCCTAGGCAATCTGGTTCTTGTACCCCTAGGGTCGTAAGGCAGATTAGGTTAGATCAATCTAGAGACTTAAGTGAAGTAGAACAAACAAGCGCAATGGCTCAAGGAGACCAAATTGACGCTATATTGAAATCCCTTCGATTACTCCCAGAGTTCGATGGGAACCCCAACACATTAACGAGATTTATTAATTTAAGTGATCAATTAGTTGCGAGATTTCTTAACCCTAATCCAGGAAACGAGCTGGAGAACCAAGCCTTGCTTAACGGAATTTTGAATAAGGTTACGGGTCCAGCCGCACGATTTATTAATTCGAACGGTATCCCGACTGACTGCATGGGCATTCGTACAGCGTCAATTAATAATTTCGCAGACCAACGCGACGAAACCGCACTCTATAATGACCTTTCATTGTTAACACAGGGACAAAGCACTCCACAAGAATTCTTTGAAAAATGCCAAACCTTATTTAGCACCATTATGACATATGTAACCTTGCATGATAGTCTGTCTACCACCGTAGAGGCAAAGCGTGAACTTTATAAAAAGCTTACGTTGCAGTCCTACTTGCGCGGCTTGAAGGAACCGCTAGGTTCGCATATTCGGTGCATGCGTCCCGTATCTATAGAGAAGGCGTTAGAGTATGTACAGGAAGAAACGAACACATTATATTTGCAACAGCGAAATAATAATTTCGTAGATAATAAAAAGCAACCAAATGTTCCAGCGGGCTTTCAATATAAACCCCCAATTAATCAACCGTTCACTATGACACCAATTAATTTTAGTATGCCTGGCCCCTCACGCCATCCACCAATGCTGGTTCAACAGTCATGGCGACCTAATGATAATAATAATTTACCTCAGCCTAACCGAGGGCCAACACGTACTCAGCAAATATTTAGGGCTTTACCACCAAATTATAATGATCGGAATAATGTATTTAGAATGATTCCACGTAACGTATCCGGAAATACGCAAAGTGGACCTGGTCTCCAGAGGCCTGCACCTATGAGTGGTGTAAGTCATTTTGTTAGCAAACCCATGCCTGTTAGAGCACATGACTGGACCAAATCAGGTAACCCACCACCAAGTAATTACTTTAAATCTCGCGAATTAAATCTCAACGAATGTCCGCACTATGCATACGGCCCCTACTACGATGGCTCGGAGTACTATTACGTCGAGCCGGAATATAACGATAACTTTGTGTATTTTAATGACGATAATTATAACGAACAATTAATAGTTTCGGAAGTGCCCAACGGGACTAATGAAGCGTTGACGGAGTCCAAGCCATCAACAAGCAGTGAGGATTTTCGGACGGACTCGAAATCCGACAAACAAAAATAGAAATTAATATTCAGACACAAAGACAGCTTCCATACATACAAATTTCAAACCCCCCTTTAAAATTGCTTATAGATACAGGTGCTAATCAATCTTTTATTAGCCCTGAGGCTATACAGAAATATTTTCCATTTATACCGCTAAACTTTGAACCTTTTGAAGTCGTAAATGTGCACGCGACGAGCAGGAATAACAACTCGATCATATTACCTTGCTTTCCGGAATTCCATGAGTCTGATAAAATAAAATTATACGTTTATAAGTTTCACAATTATTTTGACGGGTTGATAGGATCCGATTTACTAAGTAAATGGGAATCGAACATAGATTATAAAAATATGTGCTTAAACACCAGACATGCCACTAATCCGATACAGGTATATGATTCCCGTAACGTTAATCTTTATGAGGACATAATACCCGCTCGTTCTTCTAAATTGATAAAACTACCAATTAATATTCAAGATGGAAATGCCTATATCCCGGAACAGGTCATTTGTAACTGCACTATAGGTGAATGTATTACGTCAGTTAGCAATAATCGCGGTATTTTAGAAGTCTCAAACCCTAGTCATCACGATTTAATATTTTCTGTCGATCGTCAAGTTAGTGCCGAAATATTTAATGTTGAGTGCACGCGTACTAAACAGCTGTCACCACGCGCTCAAGACGTTCCTTCGAAATTACGTACTAGTCATTTAAACCCAGAAGAACGTGCAAACCTCGAATAACTGTGTGCACAATATGCAGACGTATTTTATATAGAAGGCGAACCCTTGTCATTTACCAACCAAATTAAACATTCAATAAAAACCACAGACGAAGTACCCGTGTACACAAAAAGCTATCGGTACCCATACGTGCATAGAGAAGAAGTTAGGAACCAAATCGGAAAGATGTTGGACCAAGGTATAATTAGGCCTTCCCAATCAGCCTGGAGCTCTCCTATCTGGGTGGTACCTAAAAAGGCAGATGCCTCTGGCATAACAAAATGGCGAATTGTCGTAGATTTTAGAAAGTTAAACGAAAAGACTATCGATGATAAGTATCCGATACCGAACATCGCAGATATACTAGATAAGCTGGGCAATTGTCAGTATTTCACAACCCTCGATCTTGCGAGCGGATTCTACCAAGTCGAAATGAATACAGAGGATATACCGAAAACAGCGTTCAATGTTGAGCACGGACACTTCGAGTTTTTACGTATGCCCATGGGTCTAAAGAACTCGCCGTCCACGTTTCAAAGAGTCATGGATAACGTGCTCAGAGGCCTACAGAACGTCATTTGTCTAGTATACTTAGATGATGTCGTCGTTTTCAGCACTTCCTTACAAGAACATATGAATAACCTCGAAAAAGTCTTCCAAAGACTACGAGAATCAAATTTTAAAATTCAATTAGACAAAAGCGAATTCTTGAAGTTAGAGACAGCTTATTTAGGTCACATTATTGGTAAAGATGGCATTAAACCAAACCCAGATAAGATATCAGCCATACAAAATTATCCGTTACCAAAAACCGCTACCGAAATAAAACGCTTTCTTGGTTTACTTGGGTACTATTATATCGTAAGTTCATTCCTGATTTCGCACGTTTAGCAAAACCTCTTACTCAGTGTCTTAAGAAAGGCTCAAAAATCACTCTCGATACAAATTACGTAAACAGCTTTGAAAAATGTAAAACTCTATTAACTAACGACCCCATACTTCAATACCCCGATTTTAACAAGGATTTTATTCTGACTACTGATGCATCTAATTTAGCGATTGGTGCTGTACTATCACAAGGTCCGGTAGGCCAAGATAAACCTATAGCTTACGCTTCACGAACATTAAATTCCAGCGAAATAAATTACAGTACGATCGAAAAGGAGTTGCTAGCCATTGTATGGGCCACAAAGTATTTCCGTCCTTATTTATTTGGTCGCAAATTTAAAATTATCACCGACCACAAACCACTTCAATGGGTGATGAATCTCAAAGAGTCGAACTCTCGATTAACGAGATGGCGATTAAGATTAAGCGAATACAATTTCACAGTAATTTATAAACAGTGCAAATCAAAAACTAACGCTGATGCATTATCCAGGATAGAAATATGCAATGAAGAGACAAGTTCCGTGATAGTTAACCCTACAGTCAATCCGCCAACGCTAGATGGATCTAAGACACTCACAGCTCACACTGATGCAGAAAACCCTATATTAGAAGTACCGATATCAGACAACCCGCTCAATAAATTCAATAGACAAATTCATTTTACGATTGTAGGTGACTTTAAGGGCAGAACAGTCGTTACAAAACCATTTGACACCCACACTCGTACGGCTATTCAATTATCTAAATCTAATCTTGAAACAGATGTCGTGAATGCGATCAAAGAATTTGTTAACCCTAAAGTAAAAACAGGTATATTAATTAACCCGCCTCTGGAAATGTACGCAGTTATACCTATCATTCAAAACCATTTTAAGAGTTCCTCCATGAATGTTGTACTTACAAAAACAGAACTAGAGAATGTCAAGGAATATCTACGCTAACAAGAAATCATTCGGAAATATCACGAAGGAAAAACCAACCATCGCGGTATTAACGAATGTTACCTAGCATTATCTCGGCGCTACTTTTGGCCTAAGATGAAAGAACACATCGCGAAATATATCAATGAGTGCACTATTTGTGGACAGAGTAAATATGATCGCAATCCAATAAAGCAACAATTACACATAGTTCCCCCTCCGACAAAACCATTTGAAGTTATCCATCTCGATCTATTCACAGCTGAAACTGAGAAATTCCTCACAATCATCGATTCCTTTTCAAAGTATGCTCAAGCATACCATTTAAGGGATGGAACTGCAATAAGTGTCGTTCAGGCTTTGTTAATATTTTGTACTCACCACGGAGTACCATTAATGTTAGTAACTGACCGTGGCACAGAATTCACTAACCAGTTATTCTTGGAATTCACAAGGGTCCATAAGATAAACCATCATAAAATATTAGCACATACACCCAATGAGAATGGAATGGTTGAGCGTCTCCATTCTACCTTGTTAGAACATTTAAGAATACTTAAACTACAAAATCGTGGTGAATCAGTTATCAATTTAATGCCATATGCCATATTGGCATATAACAGCAGTATCCACAGCTTTACCAAGTGCAGACCTTTAGAACTTATAAACGGACACTTTGACCCCCGTGATCCACTAGACATGGACGCCACAGAGCACTTAATGCAACAGTACACTCAAAACCATAAGAGAAGAATGAATAAAGTATATGAAATAATAAGCGAAAATTCTTTAAACCGTCGAACTGAAATTGTTGATAATTTAAATAAGAGTCGTGAACCCGAAAAAAATTATAATCCCGAGCAGCAGATATTTATAAAGAATCCCATGGCTAGTCGTCAGAAATTAGCACCCCGGTATACATTGTTACTAACAAATTATGGAAGAGATTCTGAGAATAAATGTTTATTATTATTATTATTATACACAAGATACGGTATTAGCAGATCTTCCAATACATATCTGTACAAAGAAAAACGAGGTCCAGTTGCTAAGTCCCGTCTAAAGAGAGTGCCTAATAGTGCACAATTGTTACAGGATAGTACTGATGTACCTACTACAAGCAGTGGCTGCTCAAGAGATAACACTTGAGAGTCTCGAAGATGGACCGGGACTTCTCCCTTTTAAGCTAGGCTCTGCAAAGATCATAACCCAGCATCATTCCTTTTTACAGTCTATTGATTTAGATGAAATTAGATCTAAGGTAGCATTAGTTAAAACTCAGATAGATTATATTCAGCCCCAGTTAAATAATAAAACTTGGTTCTTGTATGGACCACATATTGAACATCTTAAAACCAAATTAGATAAGATTTCAGATCAATTGCAGACATTTGATTCCCATCGTGTTAAGAGAGGTCTTATAGATGGCCTAGGGTCGGTAATTAAAAGCATTTCAGGTAATTTGGATTATACAGACGCTTTACATTATAATAATGCCATCAAAGTCCTTCAGGATAACGAACAGGAGATAACCTCGCAATTCAATCAGCACATAAGTTTAAGCAAGGACTGGATGTTACAGCATTCAAAAATCCTAAAAAGTATTGTTGAAAACCAGAAAAATATATCCCAAATAGTTAACACCATGATCAATACTACTGCAATTACTAATATAGACCTTCTAAATTATGCCCATCTTTCACAGTTACTTTTAATCATGGGGGATAATGTCGAAAATTTATCTGAAGAATTAGTCAAGATAGAGAATCTTTTAGCCTTCATTCATGCAAAAAGCACGCATCATTCAATGTTAAGTTTAAATGCGTTAAGAAATATGATAGATAGAATACGTAGTTTATATAATTAGGAAGAAATATTAGATATAAGCATAAGGGAATATTTCGATATAATAAAATTGGGTTCATATTATAGAAGTAATAACTTAGTTATAGTATTCAAAGTACCGATTGCCCTCCGTAGCACCTATGACCTATACAAACTCTCCATAGTTCCCAACAAAAACCACGAAATCCTAATACCATCCTCTCCCTATATTGCAATACATGAAGACGAATTCATGTACATGGAGACAGAATGTCCGAAGGCAAACACTTGGTATCTCTGCGAGACGAAAGCCAGCTTCAAACCTCGGGACCGAGTAGACTGCATTCAACAGCTGATCTCAACACAGAAAATCGACTCTACTTGCAACCTGACCCCCGTTATACTTACCAGAGCGGCACTGGAGCAATTAGATGACAAGCACTACACCGTCACGTTTCCGAAAGCCACTAAAGTCCAGACGTCCTGCGGAAGAAATGAATACACTAATCTACAAGGGAGCTTCTTAGTTATTTTACCTCACAACTGTTTCCTGCGAACTCCTGAATTCACCATCATCAATATTAATGACCATGCAAGAGTACAAGCTATCAAGATAACCGACTTACCTTCACAAGATTCCAATTTGATATCATCATTGCAACCAGTCCTAACTCTAAATTCAATAAATCTGGAGAACCTACATGCAAGCAACGCTAAGATAACGCTACAGCCGCCAATCACTTTAAAGAAGCCTCAAGACACAACTTTATATCATACTACAATACCGTTGTACGCCATCCTATTAAGTGCAACTGTAATAAGCAGTTATCTCATCATACGAAGGCTCATAGTAAAACGGCGATCTAAAGAAATATCAGTAACAGAAACGAAGCAAACCTCATGCCGAGATGACAATACTGAAGCTGCAACGCCAGATCACTATTCAACATTATTTTCGACGAAAGTACTCAAATAATTGCTGAACTACGGCGGGAGGTGTTATACTACAGTACTAGAGGAAGATCGCTGACCATGCGTTTACCCCATTTACACCTAGCAACACATTGCATCAGCCACGGGCACGAGGCGGGCCACGAGTTGCTGACTTCGCTCAACGTGACAACCATCGCGCCACCATTTCCCGGGCAGCGGAAACGGCCACTTCGGTTCCAACCTCGAACGTAGTCAGATTCTTAGTTATAATCATTTATTGTAATTTGTCCATTTTTAATTAAATTTATTTTAAGTAAATTGGTTTTTTTTGAATACTCTGCCTGTAGCCTCCGTAATTCACTATACACCCTCACATACATACACACACACTCACTACACACACCCACACACACACACACACTCATTACACACACCCACCCTCATTCACTCAATTCACCTTGTTTTTAATTATGTACTCATATTGTATAGTTTACACTTCTTGTTTTTGAAGGAGCGGAGTCTCCTAATACAGGCATCTTTTGCTTAAAAGGAGGCTCCAATCTCAAATTTGTTGTACGTATAAGGTTATCAAATAAACTATTATTATTATTATTAAGATTTGGTTTTCATTTTTGTTTAGTTAGTAGTTCTGCTTTAAACTGTAAAATCTTATTGTAATCTTATAGTCTGGTAGACCTCACCTCATTGATTATAAGCATTACTTACAACTGCAATTTCTTTACACCAAACCATCTTATAGCATTCGTTTAACAAAAAAAATATTTCTAATCTTATTAAAAATCCATTTATATCGAATCAATCAAGCCAGCATTATTGGCAACCTCCACAAATTGCGTCGACCCCAATCAACAAGGAATCAATAAAAAGTAGGATTGTCCGTCCGTCTCCCTCCGAGATAATATGACGCAGCAGTCACTAGGGTTACCACCCGTACTCTACTGAAAAGTATTGTAAGACTATGTTGCTTAGGCGTGTACTTTATGTACACCAATCCTTACTTAATACTATAAATGCGAAAGTGACTTTGTCTGTCTGTCTGTCGCGCTGTCGTTGAAAGGAAATTTGGTACACAGATAGTCTAGAGCCTGAGAAAGGACATAGGCTACTTTTTATTCCGGAAGTATGTTCACTAGGGAACACGCGGGCGAAGCCGCTGGCAGAACCTAGTAATATTATAAAGAGGAAAGATTTGTATGTTTGTAACGAACAAATTCAAAAACCACTAAACCGATTCCAAAAATTCTTTCACCATTAAAAGGCTACATTATAATATTTATTATTAGAAGAAAAAAAAAATGGGATCCTTATGCAAATTGCAGCGCGGATGAAGTCGCAGTCGATTTGGTAAGACCAACAGAGTACGCAAAAATACTCAACTCATTTTACTCTGACTTTGAATTAAACTGACTGAAATCCTGCCATTCCAGTGAAAACTGAAGGATTTTTTGTCATCTCGGTTTTATTGTAAAGTGGCCGTAAAAGAAAACCATAGCTTCATTGAAACTGGTAAATAGTCGTAAAAATAAAAAAAGTTTATTTTGCAAGAGGTAAAACAGTAAAAAAAAAAATTAAAAACTTAAAAAACCCCCGACGCAAAAATAGAAAAACGAACATTTAAAAAGTCAAAAATAATAACTACCGCTGAGAACAGACAGAATCTAGTGCAGATAAAATTCGTCGGATCGGTCGAAATGACAGAATGCAATGATTGGTCACATAATCTGTAGAATTGAAATAATTTATTCCATTTCAGGGCAAGGAACGGCAGAACCGACGGTTTTTTTTCTGTACTTGCTTCTGTCTGTCTGCTAAGAACCACCGCAAGGCTTTCAAATGAAAGAAACCGCATCGAAATCCACAGACAGACAGACACACACACACACACACAGACAGACAGACACACACACACACACACAGACAGACAGACATACATCGACGTCAAACTTATAACACCCTTCTTTTTGCGTCGGGGGTTAAAATCCTATCTAATCTACTATTTTTTACCTATAATCTACTTTTCATTTTATCTTTTCTACTAAAATCGGACTTACTCTATTTCTCGTAAGAAAGTTGGCAACCCTAGCAGTGACGCAACATGCGTCAGTGACTGGGAATTTTACTTGTATTGCAGATTCTTTCTCGACGGTTTGGCGATTTTTATGGTGGTACCGAAACACCATCTGTTTATGCTTCGTGTCACGGCTAGACCGAGTCGGGCTGAATCGTTGTGTGGAAGTAGCTTTAAAGTCAGTCTAGTTCAGCAATACATAAGTACTCAACCGCTTTTTTAAATGCGTGTTTATGTTTTCGAGCGTATGGCACTCGTGGGCTGCAGCTGAAAATCAGCGTCAGGTGGTACCTTGCGTTACCATGTAGCATTATGCTGAGCCGAGGCCTTTTTGGCGTTAATAGTTATGATTATTTATTTTAATTAATTTTAAAGTGTTCTGTTTTCATAATGCCAATAAACACATTTTTCTTTCTTTCCTTTCAAATTTTTTTCTTCCTGGGTATATACATATAGTTTTTAATATAATATCATCATGATGGGCCACAAAAACCAACAGTAAAAAAAAACTACATTTAATAGGAAATATTTACAAGTCGTCGCTAGTAAAATTTGTACTATCGTAGTGACGACGCGAGAATTCAACGCACTCTATCGTCTTAATTATTTTGTATTTGTGAAAAAAGAAAAAGATACCAAATCAGAAATTATATTTTCTTCAGTAACATATAGCCCTATTTAAAGTGGGTACTTAGCATTAATTAGTACCTACTTCATTCCATATTTTCTAGTTTTAGTCGAATTTAAAATAGATAATTAATAAGCATAGGTTTACGTGGCGGCCATTTTTAATCTGAATGACACGAGATTATTTTCCCGCCATTGAGTGTTTATTTTATTAGTTTTGGTGTTAATTGTATAGATATTATTGGTCCAATGCGTCTTGCATTGGAAAGTAAGTACTTAAACTGGGCTTTATTTTCACCTTCTATCTTCTGAACTATTCACAATGAAAACTTCGATTTTCCACCACAGCCATATAAAAACGGAATATTTGTTCATATCAACTTCTTGTAAGATAATGTGACGTCGGAATGACGCAGAGACGCGACGTCGCTGGGACTCAATTTATATTATTGCAATGAAGATAATTTTATTATTTCTTTGCGACGCGGCGACGAAGGAACACTTTTTGTTAATTAATTTCATTTCACTAGTTATTTATGCGAGTTTGTTTCTTTTTCGGGGTTTCATATCCGATGGGTACTCCGACACTATTAAAAAACCATGATGTGCCTGATTATTGGAATGTTTGGATTACTGGATTGCTTAGAAAAAAAACAAGATGTGAACTAAAGCACTTCAGAATGTACTCATTTGTTAATATGAAAGAAGTGGTCGAGTAGGCGCGGCGCGGTACTGAAGTGCCGGATTAATGAGACTGTACCTACTGTTCTTAACGGAACACAAATGCCCGGTTTCTGAGATTTTAATCGGTCATTTATCTGTCCGTTAACGCTATTGGTTAGTTAGTGGTTAACGGATAGATTAACGACCGATAAAGAACCTCAGAAACCGGGCATAAGTCTTAAGCTTAAGATTACTTAAAAATATGCGCATCAACATTCCGTTCATGATAATAAAATTGCCTACATACCCATATTGGGACATTGAATAGCCTGCCTACATGTCACTGTAGTGTAGGTAGGTATAAAAATGGTAATTGTTGTATTTTAACCGACTTCAGAAAAAAGAGGGGTGTCTCAATTAAGTGTCATAAGAACAGCGGATGATCTTTTAATAAACACCTCTATGCTATAGGAGTCACTGACAGCCCGCTATGCAGAGCCTGCATGGAGGAGAATGAGACAGCAGCACACCTGCTTCTAAGCTGCCCGGTAGTCGCGGATTACAGGGCCAAGTACTTCGGAAACCCAGGTACCCTCTGTGAGATAGTTGGTAACACCAAGGCGTTGCTGGCCTTCCTTGGGAAGCTGGTTTGGATCGAATGACACATTTGTCCCACCTACACGCAAAATACGCGCTTATTCGTGGAGTTGCCAAGAGGATCATCGGTAATGACAGGCTCGTCGAGTCGAAGCTCCAAAGTCTTGAGCATCGACGCCGAGTTGCTGGCCTGTCGGTTTTCTATCGCTTGCATTTTGGGGAGTGTGCGACGGAATTGCATGATTTAATTCCGCCAAGCCCGTTCCATCATCGGACCACAAGACGAACGGCGATGCGCCACCCGTACATGGTGGACATCCCACCGACACGCACTAAACGTTTTGGGAACACAGTGTTAGTGCGTACAGCTAAGGAGTGGAATTCCCTGCCAGAGTCTGTGTTTCCAGATAGCTACAACCTGGGAGTCTTTAAGACAAGAGTGAAAAGGTTGCTTCTAGGCAAACGTGCTCCATCTTCGACCGCATCATCGCTTACCATCAGGTGAGATTGTGGTCAAACGTATGCCTATACATAGTAAAAAAAAGAAGTTGTGGAAACCAGCCCGATTTACACACATACATACAAGAAAAACGTAATGGGAAGAATTACTCAGCTCATTATATTTCTATCATTTACAAGAAAATTAAATAACTGGCGCCCAATTCACTGTCAGAGTTGTGGAATTTGTTCGAAAGAGTCACCGCGGCGCTGGAACGCAAAGGGCATTAGGAGGAACACGGATGAGTTTTAGTCAGTAAGAGTCCGACACTCCCTTCTGCTTCACCCAGAGCGGGAGGAGTCATTTGATGCATTCCCATCCTTAAAAAAAGGACTCAATTCTACTAATTTCTAAGTTCAAAGTTCGCATTCGTATTTCAGTTGATATCTATTAAAAACACATGTTATATATAACTAGTTGACCCGCGCAACTTCGTCTGTTCCGCTCCTATTGGTCTTAGCGTGATGATATATAGCCTATAGCCTTTCTCGATAAATGGGCTATCTAACACTGAAAGATTTTTTCAAATCGAACCAGCAGTTCCTGAGATAAGCGCGTTCAAGCAAATAAACAAACTCTTCAGCTTTATATATTAATTATTAACTAGCTGACCCGCGCATCTTCGTCTGCGCCACAATTTTCGTTACGGCTCCGCTCCTATTAATCTTAGCGTGATGATATATAGCCTATAGCCTTCCTCGATAAATAGTCTATCTAACACTGAAAGAATTTTTCAAACAAACAAACTCTTCAGCTTTATATATTAAGTATAGAAGTATAGATTTAGATAAGAAACTTCATTACATCCAAAAGAGTAAGTGGTAGTATTTAGTTGTCGTCTCTTCTATCTTCTGTTTTTAGGGTTCCGAACAACCGTGATAAACGGAACCCTTATAGGATGAGCGTGCCTGTCTGTCTGTCCGTCTGTCACAGCCAGTTTTGTCCGGTTCTACTGTACTGATTCTGTTGAAATCTGACACACGTGTGGACTTCTGTGACCACGGACGCGTTACGTTAGTAAATATTTTCTTAGTATGGGGGTCACTTTCAAACTGGAAAATTTAAAAAAATATTTTCAAACTGTATCGTGTGACATATCAAATGAAAGGGAGGGTGAGGGTGAGAGTTTTGGTTATATTTTTTTAATAATTTTGATATAAATAGTTTTGAAGTAATTCAAGAATTTAGACCAAAAATGACTGTTCCCGCCTTATCTCCGAAACTACTGAGTACTACTTAAAATTTTGAAAAAATGCAGATAATAGTTCTAAACCTAAAAATTATAGGAACCTATATGAAGTCTGTAGTGTTAAAAAAACACGTTAAAAAATTAAATTGGTTCGGAACCCTTTGCACGCGAGTTCGACTCGCATTTGGCTGGTTTTTTATGTTTATGGTATTCAGGGCAGGGTCTACCTTGTAAAAGTTTCAGTATGTCTACCTAGCCTTTTCCCAACTATATTGGGGTCGGCTTCCGGTCAAACCGGATTCAGCTGAATACCAGTATTTTACGTGGAGGGGCTGCCTAACAGACCTCCACAATCCATTAAGAGGGGACTCTAGTCGGTAACTCTGGGGTTTCTCCATAAACTTATTCCGCTGTTTTCTTCGTGGATAATGCTGCTAGAGCAACGAGTTTTTTTTTCGAAAAAATCTACATCAAATTAATACATATCTCTATCATTTTCTTTTTTCTAAAACATAATTACTAAAGTAATTATGACAATCCAAAAACCCGAAAAAACAGCCTGTTTTTACCGCCCTGTTCAGACGACTATCAGATAAATTTGATAAGTTTTTGATTATGATATATTTTTTTTATAGATCAATCCAGTTTTGAAGAAGAAAACAGCGGAATACAAAACGTCTTTTGGTAGGTTTTTATAGGTAAAATCAGCCTCTGCTGCAGTTGTCGCTTTCGCACTTTACTGGATAGGGCGCAGCGCGACGGCATCGGCAATAGTTTCTTCAAATACCTATTTTTTAAATTCCTCGGGACTAGAGTCCCTTCTTAACTGGGTAACACGGTATTCCTTGGCAAGACTAGTGTCAGATTTTCTATCTTCTGACTAACCGGTAGCAACTGCCAAAGATCTGCAAATTACAGCCGGGACCAACGGCTTAACGTGCTTTCCGAATATTCCGAAGCATGGTGGAGTCTCGGTATGTTAAGATAGTCAACCCATCCACAAACCAACCTCGGCAAGCGTTGCTTTACCTTGAAGATTGACCCGTGCAGATGTTATTATTTAGCCAGGTACTCCTCTACACCTGGTAAAAGTTTCTGAGCTGAATGTTACTTCGTAGCAACAGACTTCTTCTTCTTCTTTTCGAGTCGATGGTTAACTTCTTAGATTTTTTGGGCCCAGTAGGTGGCTACGTTAATTGCAGCGTCGGTGGCATTCATTAAATCCCCCAAAGTACAGGTGTAAGGGCACTAGGGGCACTCCAAGGTGTGGCTCATGGTCTGAACAGGAGCACCGCATTCACATTGAGTATCCGACGGGTCCATTTCGCCAGATTTTGTCTGCAGCGGCCTACCTGAGTACGCAAACGGTTCAGTGCCTTCCAAATAGGCCACTGCAGATCACGTCCTGGAGGCAGATTTTCCTGGGGCTGCAAGTAGTCAGGTGGCCTCTGTGCGACGAAGAAAACTCTTCCGGCTCTTAAGCCTACCCGGGACTATTGTATGATCGTAAAGAGGATGTCAGGAATCGGATTCTTGGTCCTATTTTTCAAGCGCGCATGCGACATCCTTACGTACTACTGGTGGTGAAATACCAGCCAACGGGTAGAGTTTATTGAGCGGAGTCGGTTTAAGGCAACCCGATATAATTCGTCACGTTTCGTTCAGGGCAATGTCGACTTGCTTTGCATGAGCGGATCGGTGCCACACTGGACTCGCAAGCAACAGACTGCTTCAGAACAGCAACAGACTGCTTCAGAAGTGATTTTTTTGGAACTTTAAGAGGCAATGCTGGCGGCGAGACTTTGTGTGTAAAAAGTCATAATGTCAGGTTTGGCTTTCGAATGTATTCTCCTCCAATATTGGACCGATATAAGAGATATTTTACAAACTGAATAAGAAGGATATATACTGTGTCCCTATGTTGTCCTTTTTGATGATTTATTAACCGTATAAGCACTAGAACTCTCACAAAAAGCTTAAAATTGTCCGATAAATCGCTGTCAACAGAGCCCTAGTGTACAAATTTGGCAACTATTAATCAAAAAAGGAAAACATAGAGACAGAGTATACATCCTTCTTATTCAGTTATTGAAGTTATCTCTTATATCGGTCCAATATTGGAGGAGAAAACAGTCGAGAGCCAACCTCGAATTTTGACTTTTTACATACAAAGTCTTGCCGCCAGCATTTCCTCTTAAGCCACGAGCTCTCTACACCTGACAAAAGTTTCAGTACTGATTGTTAATCCGTAGCATGCAACAGACTGTTTCAGAAGTGATTTGTTTGTAACTTTAAGTCACTTCATGTGGCTGGTTTTAAAAAAAATTCTAGTATTGTTTCTTTCCTGTATAATATCAGATTGAGAACATCGCCCTGAAATATGCCTACGCACTTTTAAACGCTCTGTAGAAAACTGTAAGGGTATGTCAGTTAGAATCCTTTCTTTTGTTTCATTTTAAAAACAATTAGGCTGATCCATTGATATATAAAAAACCCAAGATACACACTCAGCATCTCTAAAACGTCCGCAAAAAACAAGCACACTATTTATAATTGTGCGCAAGTTTCAAACAGTCTCGCATCGCTCGCCATACTGCACTGCTTTGTAAAAACAACTTTAAGCGATCCGTGTAAGGTTGAATTTGCAAAAAAAATTGTTTATAGTATAACTACACACAACTCACACATGACACTTGAATTCACTTGATACATGTCAGTTTTTGATGACAGTTTCGAGTGTTGCATTTGTTCGAGACTGTGCATCTTGGGTGTTTTAAATATCAATGGGCTGATCCAAAGAGTTTTTTTGTATGTTTGAACATGCTAATATCTGAAATTACCAGTCGGATTTGAAAAAAATCTTTTGCATTTGATAGCCCAGTTCTTGAGGAAGGCTACAGGCTATTAATCATTACGCTAGGACCGGTAAAATAACCGATTATTATTATTACTTTTTGATCAGCCTAGTAAATATATGTACGTAATTTATACATTTCATGTTCCTCTATCACAAAACAATGCGGAAAACCCCGCAAATATCACTTAAGAAGCAATAAAATATCGCCGAGATATCCACTATAGTGTTACAAGTTTATAAATAGCCGGCGTCAGGCACAGGCCCCGTCTGCCCGCGGGAGACCGCCCTTACTGCGGGTATTAAAGTTTACTTTATATACAGGTATCTGCCGGTAGGAAGCAATGAGAGGCTATTGTTGTGTTTGGGTAATAGGAAACGTAACTTATTAACGGTTCTTTCAGTGGAAATGATATATTTTACTAGCTTTTACCCGCGACTTCGTACGCGCATAACACGTTTTTTATCGTTTGTCGTAGCAATTTCGGGAAATCTTCTCTTAGTTTACTCCCCAAGGAACCTACATGCCAAATTTCAGCTTTCTACGACCAACAGTTTCGGCTGTGCGTTGTCTGTCAGTCACTCACTCAGTAACGAAAGAATTTTATATATTAGGATTAGCATTTGCCCGCGACTTCGTACACGCATAACCTGTTTTTTACCGTTCCCGTAGCAATTTAGTGCTCACCGACACTCCCCAAGGAACTTACATGCCAAATTTCAGCTTTCTACGATCAGTGGTTTCGGTTGTGCGTTGTCTGTCAGTCACTCACTCTGTCACTCTGTCACTCAATCAGTCAGTAAAGAAAGAATTTTATATATTAGGATTAGCATTTGCCCGCGACTTCGTACACACATAACCTGTTTTTTACCGTTCCCGTAGCAATTTCGGGAAATCTTCCCTTAGTGCTCACCGACACTCCCCAAAGAACCTACGTGCCAAATTTCAGCTTTCTACGACCAGTAGTTTCGGCTGTGCGTTGTCTGTCAGTCACTCAATCAGTCAGTAACGAAAGAATTTTATATATTAGGATTAGCTTTTGCACGCGACTTCGTACGAGCACATCACGTTTTCTCCACATCCCGTAGAAAATTTCGTGAAATCCTCTCTTAGTGCTCCCCTACTAAGTGTAAGAAAGCTTCATGCCAAATTTCAGCTCTCTACGACCAGTAGTATCGGCTGTGCGTTGTCTGTCAGTCACTCAATCAGTCAGTAACGGAACAATTTTATTTATATTGATTAGGATTCTACTCCTCCACTGTTCTTTTTTGATTATATGGTATCCAAGACAGTTGAATCGTTTCTCCGGGACTCTACGAGCTTCATTCATTCGACATTTTTCAGGTGGTCGCCACTGTTGATTCTACCTTTCAGGACTTGCAGTAGTTGGGAATAGTGTTGCGGGCATGTTATTAACGGATCTTATGAATTACTTTTCGTTTTTAGAGCGTTATTAATCTATTTCATATTTTATTGATACGACTTCATCATTATCATAATCATATCAGCCAAAAGACGTCTTCTGCTGATATAGCCGTTCCCCAAGTGTCGCTACAACAAACGGTCCTGTGCGTCTCGCATCCAGCGAAGTATCGCGGCCTTTATTAGGTCATCGGTGTAAATTGTTCTATTTAATATTTTTTGTTTGTTTTTATATTTGCTATGAAAACAGAATAGAGCAGTTTATGTATCTACAATTAAAACATGTTTCGCTCTCGCGAGCTGTCCCACAGGTACTGTGTATATTTCCGGCACTCAAACATGGTGCAATGAAACAATCAATCAATTATTTATTTCGTAAAACATAGGTTACAGATAATATGCTGTCTAAAATATGTGCTTATGTATAAGCTATCATTTAGTGAAAAAGGTTTTATATTCAAATCGGTACTTTCTGAGATAACCTTTTACCAACAATTAATCAATTTATACCGCCATATACAAAACTACAATCACAAGAATCCTCCGCGCTATTTGACTTGTTTCTTTAACGCTCTGTGAATTTTTATGCTCTCCGAATGCTCTCTAAAAAAGTACGCATTTTCTCAATAGAAATAAGTTTTCTATAAAAGTTAGTAGAATTGGATTTACACTCCGTCGAATTGTTACCAAAAGTTTACAAACTTTTGAGTGAGTCGGTTTTGTGAGGCAACAAAGTTCTATATACTTTTTACTTTTGAAAAAAAAGAAGGTAAGTAAATATAGTCGATCTTATAATAGGGAATACGCATGCGATTTTTTTATTTGCAAAATGAAATACTTATTAGCTCTAATAAACAATTATGAAATTATTTTTTAAATACCTTCATCAGCGATGAAGTTACAAAGCTTCAAAGTTTACAATTAGAAAGAGAAGTCCGATATGAATTGTGACGTCAAAGTTCTTGGCGCCTAAACAGCTGCCATATAAAATAGCGTTTTCGCGAAAGGGACAGATATATTTGTTTAAAATAATTATATCTCATTTGTTTTTCGAGTCATTTTGATTCTATTTTCACTGTTATTATTATATTTGTGTATATTTTTAGATAAACTGTATAGAAAAGAAATATTTTTTTCGTGCATATTCCCTTCCTGAGTTCAAGGACACATGCACAACATAAAACGAAAAGCTTTGATTGTATATATGTGATTGATTCTATAGAGGTATGCGGAACAGAGAGGAAAGTTCCGCAAACCTCCATTAAAAAGGGAGGATACTCCGACCGGACGGTTGTTGTGTCCGGTGGGCAACTCGAAATTACCCGAACTCGAAGTTGATATTCGGACTTTAATATGTGTATGTATGTGTTTGAAATATGTTACTTATCTACTAGGTTCGATTTGGGAAAAATATGGTATATTGGTGGATAAATTGAGAGATTACATTGAAGGATACTCAGTCTTTTGGGCACACTTCCAGTCACAGCGATGCGGATGAATTTTTCACGCCGTATTTAAGGGGTTAACGCGTATACGGTTTTTTTTTATTTATTTTTTTGTGTATATACGTTAGTTAAGTATTTATCAAAACAGCTGTAAATATCTATGTTAGTAAAAATACTGATATCATTATTATATCTATGTCATGCCAAATGTCGTTTAGAAAGAATAGAAAAAAGAACATGTTTACTGGCATACACAAGAAAGAACGAAAATTCTCTTTGGCTGGATGGCGCTAATTCACTATGGCGTGATTTGCGAATGACGTCACACGCAATTAGTGCGATCTCTGTGTTTATTGTATCTAAATCCCCGTATTTTTTGTACATTTTTGGTTTATAACATTTCGTCTTTTCTCCAGGTTTTGAGAAATAAGACGTAATGAAAAAAAATGCCTAATTAAATACCTTATTAAAAGTCAACTATAGGCATTGATATATAAAAAAACCCAAGATACACACTCAGCATCTCAAAAACGTTCGCAAAAAACAAGCGCATAATGTATAATTGTGCGCTAGTTTCAAACAGTCTCGCATCGCTCATCATACTGCACTGCTTTGTAAAAACAACTTTAAACGATCCGTGTAAGGCTGAATTTACAAAAAAAAAAAAATGTTTTAGTATAACTACACACAACTCACACATGACACTTAACACATGTCAGTTTTTGACGACAGTTTCGAGTGTTGCATTTGTTCGAGACTGTGCATCTTGGCTTTTTTTTTAAGGATTGGAAATGATCAAATGTCTGGAGCGTAAGATAGTGTCAGACTCTTACTGACTAAAACTCATCCGTGTTTCTCTTAATGCTCTTTGCGTTCCAGGGCCGCGGTGACTCTTTTGAACAAATTCTCCAACCCTGGCAGGCAGCAACCCCGTCTATGACTATTGGTACCTCAGTCAACGTCCGTAGAGACGTCTCATCACATCTATTCGGCTGATTACGCAATTTCCATAAGCCGTGAATTGCTAAGTTTGATTGACTGTAAAGCTTCGAGACGCGGGCGGAGAGACTTTGTATTTAAAAAGCATTGATATATAAAAAACCCAAGATGCACAGTCTCGAACAAATGCAACACTCGAAACTGTCGTCAAAAACTGACGTGTATCAAGTGTCATGTGTGAGTTGTGTGTAGTTATACTATAAACATTTTTTTTTGCGATTTCAACCGTACATGGATCGCTTAAAGTTGTTTTTTACAAAGCAGTGCAGTATGGCGAGCGATGCGAGACTGTTTGAAACTAGCGCACTATTTTAAATTGTGCGCTTGTTTTATGCGGACGTTTTTGAGATGATGAATGTGTATCTTGGGTTTTTAAAGTCATAATTTGAGGTTTGGCCGGTTTCCTCCGCCAATAATGGACCGATTTAAAAGATATTTTATAAACTCAATAAGAAGGATATATACTAAGCCCCTATGTTTTCCTTTTTGATGATATATTAACCGTATAAGCGCTAGAATCCTCAAAAAGAGCCCTAGTGTACTTTGGCAACTATTAATGAAGGCATAAAATCATAGGGACACAGTTTACTACCTTTTTATTCAGTTAGTGAAATATTTTTCAAATCGGTCTAACACTGGAGGAGGAAACAACAGTCGAGAGCCAAACCTCGAATTATGACTTTTTACATACAAAGTCTATCCGCCGATGTTTCCTCTAAATACTATACTGAAGTAGTATGGTATGCTGGGCTATTTGGTTGGAGGAGATATAATAACTGCATGGTTTGATTTTCGAGGTTAAGCGACTCTTTTCATTAATTAAATATCGGGACACCTTTGCGCCACGGTACGCACGTGAAGCCGTTGGTGCCATTTGAAGATCTTTGACAGTCATAACGAATAGTCAGAAGCCAGAAAATCTGACACCAGTCTTGCTGACCCCTCAGCAAGACTGGTGTATCGTGACCCGTCAGCTGGCTTGTGGAGATCAGACAGGAAGTTGCTCCACGTATAATACTGGTAGGAAATACTGGTCAGCTGCATTCGCTTAGATTGGAAGCCGACTAAAACATAGTTGGGAAAAGTCTATACAGAAAGAATATAGAAAATACCTTATTATTATCCACGCGGACAGAACTGAGCTTGATTCTGTACGTAACCTTTTATCTAGTTGCTATTGTTGATCGAAGGAAAATACTATCCCATCAAAAACATAAATGTGAAAATGGGCGCCAAGTTCAATGTTAATAACATCTGTGATTGTCGACTTCAACGAAATAAGAATTGAGATCTAAATGGGCGCCAAGTTCTGTAGATAATACTGAAATATGATAAACTAAGGTTCAAGATTCGACTTTTCTAGTTTTTACAAGGTACATGGTATCTTATATTTGGCTTTACTTATCATCTTTATGTTATACTTACGCAAGTTACAGTTTTTTATATTGAAAGGTCGACATATCTTACTCTTCTAAAAATTTGATTTTCTGGTAAAAACTAGCCAACTGCCAATTTTCATGTATAAAGTTTAAATGGGTTTCAAGTTGTGAAGGGGTCATGTTGACATTGAACGGGAGCGTAGGGCTCTGGCGGTCAGGGGTAATATGTTGGCACGAAGAACGCTTTTTAAAGCTTATTGTCACAGTTTTTACACCGCTAATCTTTGGGTAAATTACTCGAAAAGATCGCTGGATGTCCAACGCGTCCAATATAATAATATTTTTAGGATGCTGTTGCGATTGCCTCGTTTTTGCGGAGCCTCTGAAATGTTCGCGATAACCCATACCGATGGGTTTCATGCTATCATACGCAAGAAAACGGCCTCGCTCCTGAGCAGAATAAGAGACAGTCGCAATAGCATCCTGAAGGCTGTGGCGGTTGATACTTCCTCCACCATAGTAAGGCAATTGGTGAGAAGACTTATACCCTAGTATTTTGGTATTTAGTGGATGGGTGGTCCTCTCATTAAAGTTAAGTTACTAACAATAGTGTATAAGTGCATATCTGTTACTAACAATTTATGGATCTCTTAGCTGTCCGAAATAAAATGATTTTATTTTATTTATTAAAAGAAGTTCGTGTTATATTACACATGGCTGCTGCGTCTCCAGTTCCTTTTTCTTTGAACTTTGGCTGGACACGCTGCCGCTTATCTTGATGACAAGTGTTCACCAAACGCCCAAGTAAAATAGTGGTAGGCCAGTTAGTTTTTTTCTACAATCAGACTACTTATCCAACTCGAGGACAAAGGCTCTGTCCTGTATATAGGTCAGTGTGTCCCCGCTAATCCCTTTGAGGACCACCGTCGGCCAGTAATTGTACCGGCGGAAAGCAGGCTCATTTCCTACAACCTTCGTCTATTTGTGAGACAGCCTTGGCTAATTTGCAACATGTATTTATATTGGAACCTGCCCTGGCTTTGCACTGGTAGCCGAGTATATGTATGCTCCCAGTCGGTAAGGTTTTTTTCGACATATTCACGCCAATCATAATTATATACAGGGTTATTTGTAAAACACCCACAACCTCTTAGGTAGTGAAAGTACACATGATTATAAACAACTTTTACTTTGAGAACAACCCCGAAAACTCGAAAAAAATATCAGCTGGTTCATACAAAATGCAATATTTAGCCAATGAAAATGTATGTGTTTTACAAATAACCCTGTATATAAAATTCTTCCGTTACTGACTGATTGAGTGACTGATAGACAACGCACAGCCGAAACTACTGGCCGTAGAAAGCTGAAATTTGGTTCCTTGGAGAGTGTATGGGAGCGCGAAGAGAGGATTTCCCGAAATTTAAACCCATTTTTTTTTTATTTCGAAAAACAAGGTAAATAATGATAAAACAAAAAATAATGGTTCCTTTATACTCATTGTTAGTGGTACAATTACGTATTTGTTAATGAAAATAAATTGTTAATTAACAAATACGTTTTTGAGCAATAAAAAATTGTTTTTAAGGAACGTATTTTATATTTAAAATCATCATTTGCATCAATGATTAGGATTCCAAAAAAAAATTTATCTTATAAACAACGCATTTGTTTATAGCATTTTTTTATCAATAGGAGATTGAAATTAAAAAAAAACATATTTTCATGCTTCTCTGGATAGTAAAAAAACGAATCATTAAAAATATTTAATAATTTTTTAATGATTAATTCAAGATTCAAATTTTTGAAGTACGTAAATTGATATTTTTCCGAGACTGCTGAAAAAAGTTGAACAAAAAAGCACTTGTTGACTAGACAATAGATTATCCCCCACACAAAAATAACGAACAAACAACAAACTTTCCACCTACGTTTAAGTCTATTTGGGTCGGCACGCTTACGATACAATTTGAATGAATTAGTTCTTCAGCCAGATGTTTACGGCTACCGCGACACCTTGAATAAATGAACTCCCGTAAGTGATGGTGTGCTCTGTAATGGGTCGGAAATGTACCGAATTTTATGGGTTTGTAAAGCGGTTAATGGAATGGTATTATATGCTTCATTAATGACTGCCTACGTAATTAAGGAGCCTTTTTTATTCGTTGGCTATTTTTGTGAGATGAAAGTAGGTAGTTTAAAACTTCTTTTAATAAGCGACTAATTCTACAATATCCTAATTCCTCACTTACTATAACAACAAATTTAATTCAATACATATCTTTACATCTTCTACAATCCATCATCATCATCATATCAGCCGAAAGACGTCCACTGCTGGACTTAGGCCTCCCCCAAGCGTCGCCACAACGACCGGTCCTGTGCGTCTCGCATCCATCGGCTACCCGCGACCCTCACCAGGTCATCGGTCCACCTTGTGAGAGGCCTTCCAACGATACGTCTTCCGGTACACGGTCGCCACTCCAGAACTTTTCGGCCCCATCGACCATCTGTTCTGCGAGCAATGTGCCCTGCCCACTGCCATTTTAGTTTGGCGATCCTTCGGGCTATGTCGGTAACCTTGGTTCTCTTGCGAATATCATCATTCCTGATTCGATCACGCAAAGAAACTCCAAGCATTGCCCTCTCCATTGCCCTTTGAGTGACTTTGAGCATTCTAATGAGGCCCATTGTAAGCGACCACGTTTCAGTTTCGTATGTCATCACTGGCAACACGCACTGATCATAGACTTTCGTCTTGAGACACTGTGGTATGTGGGACGAGAAGATATCGCGCAACTTCCCGAACGCTGCCCAGCCGTGTCGGATTCGAAGGTTGACCTCTTTCTCGAAGTTGGCCTTACCTAGCTGGACCGTTTGTCCTAGGTAGACGTATTCGTCTGCAACTTCGAGTGTAGAGTTTCCGAGCTTGATGGGAGTGGGTGCTACATGGGTATTTACCATGATCTTGGTTTTGTCCATGTTCATTTTGAGACCCACCCTTTCGGAAGCTCTACTGAGGTCATCGAGCATTGTACTGAGGTCCTCCGTAGTCTCAGCCATGATGGCTATATCGTCGGCAAATCGAAGGTGACTGATGTACTCGCCTTTGACATTAATGCCTAGCCTTCCCCAGTCCAAAACCTTGAAGACATTCTCCATTGCGGCTGTAAACAGTTTCGGAGAAATGATGTCTCCCTGCCTCACACGCCGCTGCAGGAGGATAGGTTTCAAGGTCTGATCCTGAAGTCGGACTGACATGGTGGCGTTTTTGTACAAACCTTTCAGCACCTCGATGTACCGATAGTCGATCTGGCACCGTTGGAGAGACTGCAGCACAGCCCAAGTCTCGATCGAATCAAAGGCTTTCTCGTAGTCCACAAACGCTAAGCAGAGGGGCAGATTATACTCTTCGGTCTTCTGTATAACCTGCCAGAGCGTATGTATGTGGTCTACGGTGCTGAAGCCTTTTCGGAATCCGGCTTGTTCGGGAGGCTGGAAGTCGTCAAACCTGCGTGCGAGACGGTTCGTGATGACTCTGGAAAACAGCTTGTAGACATGGCTCAGAAGTGAGATGGGCTTATAGTTCTTAAGCAGGGCATTGTCCGCTTCTTAAAGAAGAGTACCACCACACCTCTGCTCCATGCGTGTGGCGTTTTCCCTTCAAGTATGACGGAATTGAACAGTTCCTGAAGGGCCTTAAGGACCGGTCTTCCACCCGCCTTCAGGAGTTCGGGCGTAATTCCGTCCTCACGAGGTCTCTTTTCAAGGACTTTGAGATCCGTTTATTGAGCTGCCGGTATCTGCACGCATCTTCTGAAGACTGCAGAATCATATCACGCCTCTCCTTCATGAGCTTCACAGTAGGATCAGAGACCCTCTTGTTCCTATCTTTACGGCGAGTCTTGAAAAACTTAGACCCGACCGTATGGACAGTTTCCACGAACCCATCATTGCAATCGTCCACGGAGCTCCCTAGGCACTCGAAACGGTTCTGAAGTTCGAGCTGACAGCTCTCGGAGTTTTGGATCTGGATCTGTGCTGGACGGAGCGTGGACCTCATCAGTCGAGACCTTTCAAGCTTGATATTTAGATTCAATGTGCCTCTTACCATGCGGTCATCACTTCCGGTTTTCACCGCGTTTATCACAGAGACATCATTGAATATTTGCTTCTTCGTCGACATGATGAAGTCAATCTCATTTTTAGTTATACCGTCTGGGCTCTGCCAGGTCCACTTCCTGTGCTCACGCTTTTTGAAGAAGGAGTTCATCATATAGAGGCCCTCCTTCTCCATAAAACTAGCCAGTAAGTGTCCCCGGTGGTTCCGACGTCCAAATCCAAATTGCCCCACTCGCAGCTCGTCACCGTCTCGTTTGCCCAGTTTCGCGTTGAAGTCCCCCATGACCACGGTGAAGTGAGTTTTATGGCCATGTATGGCTCTGAATATATCCTCATACATGGTCTCTATTTCGTCGTCGGGGTGTGTCGAGGTTGGGGCGTAAACCTGTACGACCTTCAACGAATATCTTGACGATATTCTAAGTATCAGGTACGCCACCCTGGTCGACACACTCTCGATGCTCACCACATTGGACACAAGGGACCTGTGAACGATGAACCCGACACCACACTGGGACTTCTGGTCACCCTCCCGGAAATAGAGCAGATTGCCGGATTTGAGAATTATCGTGTCCTCTCCCTCTCTTCGGACTTCAGACAATCCTACAATACTCCATCGCAACCTACTCAATTCCTCCTCAAGTTCGGTTATCTTCTCGTCGGTCCGGAGTGTTCTTGTGTTCAGTGTTGCCAGGTCCAGTCACCGGTGTTTGTTATGGTAGCCGGGTCCACTCCGGGGATTCTTCGCACCCCTTGCCTCGCCGTGACCTTGACTGCTACCGGAGTCAAGGGTAGACGGGCTGCCGGGCACTAGGGGCCATTTTTTGGTTGTGCTTGTCATTGGGGGGGGGGTTTGCCATAATCGCCACGCTTGGCAGGCGGGTTGGCGATCGCAGTATATGGTGTTGAGTTTTACAGAAAACGCTGCTGCCCATTCTCTGGCAAGTCCCTTAGCCGCTTCTTACGACACCCACGGGATGTGATGGGATGGTATTATTTTTTACGGCACCATACGGCATCGGCCGACACCATACGGCGTACAATCCATACTAATATTATAAATGCGAAAGTAACTCTGTCTGTCTGTCTGACGCGCTTTCACGCCAAAACTACTGAACCGATTTAAATGAAATTTGGTACACAGATAGTCTAGAGCCTGAGAAAGGACATCGGCTACTTTTTATCCCGGGAGTTATTCCCTAGGGACCATGCGGGGGAAGTCGCTGGCAGAAGCTAGTAACTCACTAAAATGATAAATGCGATAGTACATACCTAAGTTTGTTTTGTTACCTCTTCATGTTCTCGAATAGAACATGGGATTGACCTTACACAAAGTTGAGTTGTCATCCAGGGAGTAGGTATATTCCCTTGTGATCTTCTTCTCATCGTGTGGGCGGTAAGGTCTAACGACCCCATACACCCTAGTGTCAGAGTTTCTAAACCGCCTCAAGGGCCTCTAACATGGTTTATATGACGACAGCCATTTGGCGGCCTTGTGACAAATTTCTACTATAGGGAACGTGCAGGAACTAGGTCTAATTTACTAATTAGTTTCGAAATGGCAACGATAGATGGCACAGTCTACTTGATGCACGTCTAAACGGAGCGTGCACCAAGTATAGGTTGCATCAGAAAAGCGTCAATGTCAAGTATTCGTAACGTTACAGTTTCGAATACAGAACACTAGATGTGTTCTCTATCGTTGCGCTAGTGAAAAAAAATAATTTATTCATATTAGTTAACCATCAGCTTCTTAATTGTTATTTGTGTTCCTCACAAGTTGAATAATCTGTAATTTTTTCGCTCCTTTCTCAATTATAAATTTGATATTTATTAGTATGTTAATTGGTATTGTATTTACGTATTTTATATTATTATGTGTAGTTAGTATTACTTAGAACGCTTGTACACTGACAGCCCTAACTCTATCTCCTTTCGTTTAGTCCATCCAAAGGTTGTCTGTAAGAGATTGCCTTGTGCGATAAGACCACCCATTGTACACTTGTTTTATAGAATTTTTACTCTGTTTTAAGTATGAGGTATACAATAAAGTATATAATAAATAAATAATCAGTACTTGTGAGGGTAACTACCTTGGTGTCAAATTGGCCAGCTGTAATCTTGTTTTAGATGTAACTACCGACACTTTTGCGTAGTTCTCATCATTGTTATTGTTTTTCTTATTCTACACCTGCATACTTCGTCATTAGACGACGATTATATGTTGAAATTTAAATCTCATTTAAGTGAACTGTATCATGTTCTTATGAGAAAAAAAGATTCTTTAAACCTAACCATTAAATTAACTTATCTCGAAAAACTTAGGGAACGGTTCCTATTTCTACTTGCCTGAGTATCCGAGAATGATTGCACATAGCTTCTATAAAATATAAAGCCGTTCCAGACCGCATCGGTGTCTTAGGACTTGAAAGATAAGCGGCTTATGAACTTAACCTGCTTTCATTCCGTTTGCAGATAAAATAGAAAACTCCTTTCCTATTTTATTTCATTTGTTAACTTAATTATCTGTGGTGATCAGTTGGCGGCTTTTTTGCGGAATGCTGGCTGTTTACAGAGACGATATTTGCCTGTTTGTCTTTAATTAAACGAACGGCAATCTGTTCGATATTCAAATGTCGCTTGTGGTTTGTTTGATTTGCAGCCTTCACCATCGACAAAATGATGTATTTTTCAATTAAAAGACATTTTTTAGTATTTATATGCAAGACAGCAATTAACATAATGGGTCTATGTGGGGACAATTGGGGGAGGCCTATGTCCAGCAGTGGACACCTTTCGGCTTTAGTGAGTAATAATATCAAATAATAAATTAACTGACCAAAACATTAATTTGTCTCCAAATAGATAGGGAACAGCTGTTCTTAGGGTTCCGTACCAAAATGGTAAACAGGAAACGGACAGACTTAGTCAACCCATAAGGGTTTATGGGTTGACTAAGTCTGTCCGTCTGCCACAGATGGATATCTCAAGAACTAGTAATGCTATCAACTTGAAATTTGGAACAGTTTTAGACGACGTTTGTTCAACTATTTTGCAAATAAGAAAAAAAAATGTATGCCTACATTTTTTTTGCAACAGCGACTGAAAAGGTTTCTTAAAAATGCTTAGAGGGGCTATTAAGGCATGTGGGGTATCATATAAAAGAGAGGTATTTGCATATTCTCAAACATTTTAATTTTTTTAGGCCTTATAGTTTTTGACTTTTGATGAAGAATGTAAAAAAATAATCATTCCCCCCCCCTTATCTACGAAGTTTGCTAGGAGAGAAATTATTCTATGTGATAGAAGATTATGTAAAGATTACAGGAAAATAAAACAATGTCTCTAAATAACACACTTTTCAGAAATCATCAGCAAAAATTACATTAGTTTCTGCCTAGGCGAGTTCGGGAACATGTGCAGGATTACAGTTTTTACACCAAGATTTAAAATGTCGTGGTTATATTATTCCGAATAAGGCAGAGGTTAAAACTTATAAATAAAAATCAGTTTTTTAATTTCTTCCGCAGTATTTGACGATGTTGACGTTCCACTGTATTCATAATCATCCGGTAACCATAGTAACCTACACATAGTATAGCGAGTTATTTTCGTGAATAATGACCAAGGAATATTATGTATATTTGTTTATAATTAATTTTGTTGTTTGACAAGCCTACAGGTTAGGTTAAGTTTTTATCGTGTGTGTATTTCTATGATCGGATATCAACATTTTTTTAAATAATCACTGCGTTTAAAGAAGTGTTATTTCTTTCACAATGCATCTGACATTAGTAGCGGATACCTGTGCAGGGACGGTCAGTAATCTGTTTATTAAAATTGATTATTCTATCGATTCGTGTCAAAAAGTGAAAAATCGATTCACAAAAAATCGATTCTAATAGATATTTGGATTGATATTTTATTTTACCGTTTTATCTTTTTAATTATGAAAAGTTTATTAGTTTGTAGTTATGTTTTTTATTTGTGATGGGTTTGCTCTTGACTCTAGTCTAGGTCAGAGATGACAGAGACAAAGTCTACGATGGAGCGAGCTTACTCAGAAGGAGCCTGTGCACTCTTACTTTGAAAAGATTAGGGTTGTCAGCGTTTGGAAACACAGACGCAGGCAGAGAGTTCCACTCCTTTTCTGTGCGCATTATAAAAGACGTTTGGAAGCGCTTAGTGCGAATTGGTGGAATAGCAACAAGGTAGGGATGGTAAGATGCAGTGCGTCTGGATGTCCGATGGTAGAAGGGGGCCGATGAGATGAGGTCGTGGAGTTCTTGGGTACACTCACCGAAGTACAATCTGTAGAAGACCGACAAGCAGGCAACCTTACGGCGATGAGCCAAGCTATGTAGCTTGGCATCCACCAGTTTTACGTCACCGATGAGTCTCTTAGCTCTGCGTTCCACCGAGTCAAGCGCGGCAAGCTGATACTTAGCTGAGCCATCCCAAAGGTGGCTACAATACTCCATGCAGGATCGGACTTGTGCTTTGTACAGGGTTAAAAGCTGTCCAGGCCTAAAGTATCGCTTCACCCTACTTAGGATGCCCAGCTTTTTGGCCGCGGTTTGGGCTTTGTACTCGATGGTGGCGCCGAAGTTGAGACTGGATGTCAAGTAGGAGTTTGGTCAAAACGACTCCTTTTTGCGGTAAAAAGACACGCCTGCGTTTTGGTGGCGTTAAAAGTGACCAGATTGTCGTCACCCCATTGGGAGACAAGGCTTAAGGTCAAATTTGTCCGCTCTACCATGGCCTCTCTCAAGGAACGAACCTCATCTCCGCCGGCTGTTGCGCTGGACAAGTATCTCTCTGAAACCGTTCTGTCATCTGCGTACCCAACAAGACCAGGCTGAAGTAGGTCATTGATGTGCAGCAGGAAAAGAGTTGCAGAGAGAACAGACCCCTGAGGAACTCCGGCTTCAATAGCCATGAGGTCAGAGGAGCAGCCGTCAACGACTACTCGGATCGACCGTTCACTCAGAAAGTCTGATATCCAGCTACAAAAACCAGCTGGGACGCCATAAGCAAGAAGCTTGCTGAGTAGACCTGCGTGCCAGACCCTGTCAAAGGCCTTCGAGATATCAAGCGACACAGCAAGTGCTTCGCCGTGTCTCTCGATGGCCTCGCCCCAGCAGTGCGTGACATACACAAGAAGATCGCCAGTTGACCGTCCCCAGCGAAAACCATATTGACGGTCACTGAGGAGATCATTGTCTTCAAGGTAGGTCAGCAGCTTACTGTTCAGAACCCTTTCCATAACCTTGCATAGGATGGAGGTAATGGCGATCGGACGGTAATGTGCTGGGTCAGTACGGTCTCCCATTTTGGGCACCGGTTGCACATTCGCAAGCTTCTATGATTTCGGCACCGTTCTTTTTTCAAGAGAGAGGCGGTACAGGCGAGTCAACACAGGAGACAGTTCAGGTGCACATTGCCTCAACACTCTCGCTGGAATGCCGTCAGGTCTACCGGCCTTATTCACGTCTAGACTGCACAATACTCTTCGGACCTCTTTAATATGAACTGCGGTCTCCGGCATCGAAGAGTCACAACGAGGTAAAGTTGGTGGTTGCTTGGAGCTAGCGTCCAGACGCGAATTGCTTGCAAAGAGAATTGCAAATAAATTAGCTTTCTCACTTGCAGAATGAGCTAGCGAGCCATCAGGTTTCAACATTGGAGGCAAAGTGGGTCGACAAAAATTCGTTTCAACCGCTTTCGACAGGGACCAAAACTGCTTACTAACCGGAGGGTGCAATGCTAGTTTGGCCCCGATACGTCCGACATGGTCAAAACGTGCCCTACGTAAAACCCGCTTGCAGAACTTAGCGGCAGAATTAAAGGCTCTTTTCCTCGCGCGAATCCTACGTGCTTTTATCTTTCGGTCGCGGGCCTTGATCCATGCTTAGTAAGCAGACTCTTTACGGGCCTCAGCTTGGGCGCATTCTGCATTATACCAAGGCCGGGATTTGTGACCGAGCGGAATGTCGGAGAATGGAATAAAATATTCCATCCCCTGCCGAATCACGTCCGTAATCACGTCACCACAGCACGAGGGGTCACACGAGGGGAAGCACACTTGCCGCCATGGATAAGACGCAAAAAAATGCCGCATCTCATCCCAGTCTGCTGACTCGTATTGCCATACTCGCCTCGTGCCTCTAGGACTCTTATATGGAGGAGAGCAAGTCAACACGGATTTCACCAGGCAGTGGTCTGACGTTCCCAGCGGAGCTGAGACCGATACTGAAAGACTGCCCGGATCAGTTGTCAGCAGAATGTCCAAACAATTGGGTGTATGGGCGTTAACATCCGGTACCCGCGTTGCCACATTCACCAGCTGGGTTAGATCAAGCGTTAAAGCAAGCTTACGCGCCTCCAACCCGGCATGGTCAGTTTTCAGGTACGGGAACGACCACTCTTTTTGGTGGGCGTTAAAGTCCCCTAGAAAAATGAGCTTCGCTGTTGGGTACCGTTGCTGGGCTACGTCGGTCGACTCCACGAGGGAATTAAACATCGCTGTAGTCTCCTGGTCACCGCTGTGCGATCGGTATACGCCGATGTAGATAATTTTCTCCACGCCTGTGTCCACAAGTAGCCATATGGCAGAAAAACCCGATTTCTTAAAGCAACGGAGACGACGACAACAAATGTCATCGCGGACGTACACACAGACCCCAGCCTGCTTCTTGAACTTGTGTTCTAGAGAGTAACCCGGGTAGTTGAGGTGCGCCACGTCCGACGGGGTTATTATCTTCGTCGCCGTTAGGAAAAACAGGTGCGGCTTCTCGGTCTCAAGATGGTGATGGACCGTATCGAGATTGGAGTGCAACCCCCTAATATTAGTGAGGTGCACATAGGGTAGGTGTTAATGTGAAGATCTATTTTGTATTAAATAGTCGTCATTTGGTCATTTTTATCATAAGAATTGCATACATATAATTCGCTTACTGAGAAACAATATCTAACCTTTCTAGTATAGCACCTCGATGCGATGGCGAGTCAAATGGTAGAAAATCATTGTTAAACTCGATAACCGCAACGCTTAGCGCCATCTCTTATTGAAAAGTAGAGTTATTTAGTGAAAACTTATCTTTATTTTTCTCAGTTTCCTTAGCTTTTAGACTCGTGAAACTTTTTATCCATAAACAAGAATATAACAATTTCAAAAATATGACAATATTTGCTGCACATAGATGTTGATACCTAGCCACGCTCCCATAGTATCACTGGTCATGTCTATTAAAAACATTTCACATTTTATATGGTGGTACGGAACCGGTGCGCGAGTCCGACTCGCTCTTCACCGGTTTTTTTTCTATTTGCCTCGGCATCCAATTTCCCAAGAATTATTGCGCATAACGTCTTTAAAAATAAAGCCGTTCCAGTCCACAGCGATGCCTGAGCCTCTGAGGACTTGAAGCGCCTTTTTGCAGAATGTTGACTATTTACTGAAACGATCTTTGCCTGTTTGTGTTTAATTAAACGAACGGCAATCTGTTCGAAATTGAAATGTCGCTTGTGGTTTGTTTGATTTTCAGCGTTTACCATCGACAAATTATGTTTTTTTTTTGCTTAAAAGTAGTTTTCCTAGTCTTTCGAATTCAAAGCGGCAACGAAATAACGGTGCGATGTGGGTAAGATTGGGGGAGACCTATTATGTCCAGCATTGGACGCGTTTCGACTGATGCGACTAATTTGTAAATACAATATGAAACAGTAAATTAGTTGACCCAATGCATCCAATTGACTAAGAAACATTGCACTTAGGTTCTATAAAACCGTAATGCCATTCCAGACCACAACGATGTCTGAGGACTTGAAAGATAAGTGGCTTATGCACTTTACCTCCTTTCATTCCGTTTGCAGATAAAATAGAAAACTTCTTTCACATTTTATTCCATCTGTTAACTTAATTATCTGTGGCGATTCAGTTGGCGCCTTTTTTGCGGAATGTTGGCTGTTTACTGAGACGATCTTAACCTGTTTACGCCAATCTGTTCGATATTTAAATGTCGCTGCTGGTTTCTTTGATTTTCAGTGTTTGTGTTTGTTTTCCCCGTGTTGAAAGGCGTAGTAGATGTGTAACGCGCCATATATATATATATGTTTTTTTTTTACATTCTTGTATTATTGTGTAGTTATTTAATTGACATTTCACTAAAATTTTTACAGTTGACTTTCTGGATAGATTTTATTATTTTGTACTTTTGTGGGTTGTTTTTGGAATGGTATTGACTTTATTAATTGGCATTATCTTATTTTTATTTTTGACATTTCTGATTTATATTAATTTTTTGCTGTTGACATTTTGGAAATATTTTATTAATTTAGTACTTGTTTTGACATTGTAGTTTTTGGTTGAAATCTGAAATTGTATTTATTCTATCTTTTAATAATCGGTCTTTTTAATTAAAAATTCTATTTCATATTTTGAAATTAATAATGAAATAATTTGAATGTATACTGACATTTGTACGCCTAATGGCAAAGCATATAGCTCTTGGAAGGAATGTAACATCTCACACACCTGTGTAACCTATGTTTTCAAATAAATACTCTGAATCTGAATCTGATTCAGATAAGATACTTTTTTAGGGTTCCGAAAAAAAAGGAACCCTTATAGGATCACTCGGGTGTCTGTCTGTCTGTCCGTCTGTCACAGCCAGTTTTCTCCGGATCCACTGGACCGATTCTGTTGAAATTTGGTACACATATGGACTTCTATAACCCAAACACGGACGCGTTACGTAAATTATTAAATTTTTAGTATGGGGGTCACTTTTGGGGGCCAAACTAGAAAATTAAAAAAAAAAGATTTTTGATCAATATCGTGTGACGTATCAAATGAAAGGGCTTACTGTGAAGGTTTTAATTATATTTTTTTCATAATTTTAAAATAAATGGTTTTGAAGTTATTCAAGAAATTAGACGAAAAATGACCATTCCTCTCCCCTTATTTCCGTAACTACTGAGCCTAAAATTTGAAAAAAAAATGGAGATAATAGATCTTTACCTAAAGATTACAGGAAAACCTATTAGAAGTCTGTAGTGTTAAAATTACATGTTAAAAAAATTAAATTCGTTCGGAACCCTTTGCACGCGAGTCCGACTCGCACTTGGCCAGTTTTTTTAGTTGTAGTAGTACGCTTGGGGAGACCACTTTTTGTTGGAAATGTCCACTACTAGTCATAACTAGCAGTGGACGTGCTTCGGATAAAATGATGATGATGATGTTTTTAACCAAGTAGATATGCGGAATCTGTTCGAAAGATTCACCGCGTCCAGGAACGCAAAGGGTTCCTATTAGGAGGAACACGGATGGGTAGGTACTTAAGAATTTTGTATTTCACCTCTTGCTGAAATGAAGCCTTACTAATATTATCAATGCGAAAGAAAGTAAGCTTGTCTGTTAATTTTGGTACACAGATAGATGGAACCTTGGAGATAGTTGGCTAGCATTTTTTTTTTGCGAAAACTCCTGCGGCGTCGCTGGCAGAAGCTACTAGTTTATAAAACCGTGGGGGAGGGATCTACGTATCAAAAATAATCATTACCGACGTATATCCCAGTATCACATGCATAACTAGACAAAATAAATATCAGAGAATATTAAAATGATAATATACAAAATACGCGTTACGCTTACTCGTGCGTTATGCCATATTTACAGGCGACAGTACTCGTATTCCGTAAAAACTACATTGTTATTTGTTTTGTACCATTTTATAACTCACAATAATAACTCTCAAGGTCAATATAGTCCAGAAAATATTAACATCGATTAAGTAAACAAATAGGTAAAGACCAAAGGGGATTGTCCTTGACTTGGTTGGAGAAAAAAAAACGCCTCAGGAAAACAACACCGACCCGATTTTTGCGAAAGAATATTGTTCATATTATTGGAAAGTTGGTCATTCGGTTCGAACATCGAATTGATTGATTTGTCATAAAACTTGTCATTATAGAATTTGGCTTCTATAATGACAAGTTTTATGACAAAGGAGTCAAATTAAATGCACCTTACAGACGAGGTTGGCCCCAAAAAAAGACAATAGTTTTAAATCCTAATATAATTATAAAACTTTCCCGTTATTGATAAGTTTCATAGACCCGTCGGATACTTAATGTGAGTGCGGTGCTCCTCTTCAGAACATGAGCCACAAGTTGGACTGCTCCAAGTGCCCATACACCTGTACTTTGGGGGATTTAATGAATGCCGCCGACGTAGTAATTAGTCACCAACTGGGCCCAAAAAATCTAACGAGTTAACCGTCGACTCGAAAAGAAGATCGTTTTAAACATTTGTCTAGGCCCATAAAGCCCATAAACTATGAAAACATATTTAGTTATTCAAAGACGTTTATGAATAAGTGCCTAAATTACATTTTCCATTCAATCTTTCATTGTAAGTACTTTTCTGAGAAAATTGTAAGCCGAATCTAAATATGAGAGAGTGTAAGTAAATGTGAGAGCTACTTTAATGTCTTGATCATCTGATACGCCCACGGCTTTAACGCTCCGCAAACGAAGCAACTTTGATCTCTCGGCAACAGGCAACTGATTATGACGGATGTAGTTTTGAGAATCTGCACGGAGGAAGTCTGTCGAAGTTAGGTTGTGAGCTTCGCTGTGATGGACAGCGGATTTCGGTTGCTGCACTCGGTGATAAAAATAATTAAAAATTGCTGCAACTAGCAACTGACAAATTAGCTACCACTTGATTACTAAAAAAAAACTGGCAACCCATTGTGTCAAACGATTTCACGCCCTCCCCGTTCCCTGTTCTTAATAGACAGATGTGTTGCTGGGGAGTTTGTTGCGCAGTAGTGCAACAAACTCCCCAGCATCACATCTCCTAGCTGAAACACTTGGAAGTGGTGACGGGCGCCGGACGTTTTGGGGACTGTCTTTACCTTTTTGTAAACGTTGACATTTAAAAGGTGCTGGCATTCAGACTTATTGGAATAAATTTCTTTTAATTTTGCGCAAGTTTTGTTCAACTTCAATAGCGGCAATCGTAAATTGGTCCTTTTTTTGCTTTTAAAACGTTGTTAGTAGCGTCAACTAAAGTTGCTCCGTCTGCGCAGTGCCATAAGCAATGATTGTTATTCGTAAGCGAAGTCGTTCAATAAATACTAATAAACAACTTACAATAGGTTTTTTTTAAGTTTTCAAAGAGCACGTGCTTAATAAAAGCAAAATGAATCTTTAGAAAAAGAACCTTATGAAATATAAAAATACTAGCTTCTGCCAGCGACTTCACCCGCGTGCTCCCTAGGGAACATCCTCCCGGGATAAAAAGTAGCCTATGTGTTATTCCAGACTATAATGGACCTCTGTGCTAAATTTCATGAAGATAATTTCAGGCGTTCTGACGTGAAAGAATGACAAACATCCATCCGTCCATCCTGACAAACTTTCGCATTTATAGTATTAACCGGTGATTTTTCATTGTCACACGTGTGTGCCATTGGGCGTCAACTGAAATTGACGCATAATGGCATCCCACATGCCATACCAAATCACGTGGTTTAAACTTCTTTTTTTTTAAACGCAGTGTTTAATATCCGATCGACTATAAAACATGGCGTCCGCCGATTTTTTACAGTAAATTGTTCAATTGTTGTTGCGTCGCGACGGCTATTGCGACCGGGTGCTCACAGGTATAAGATTTCCATAAAGACTAAAAAAGAATTTTAAGACAAAAAACTGCAACTGTAAAAAATGTATCTACATCTACACTAATATTATAAAGAGGAAAGATTTGTTTGTTTATTTGTTTGAATTGAATAGGCTCCGAAACTACTGGACCGATTTGAAAAATTCTTTTAGCATTGGATAGCTACATTATCAGGGAGTAACATAGGCTATATATTATCCCCATACTCCCACGGGAACGGGAACTACGCGGGTGAAACCGCGTGACGTCCACTAGTTCTTTATAAAATGTTTGAAACCTCTGTCTACGTTTCTTATGTTTAAAAAAGCCTTTTCTTTCCTAAAACCATTAGTACCTTTCATGTCTGTCAGATGCTAAGGAATTTGTGGAAACTATATTTACTGAACTTATTATAATATACTAGCTGTCCCGCGCAACTTCGTCTGTGTCACATTGCAGAGAGAAAAAAAAAGTTTTTCGTTGACGTTGCATCAGCCTTGGGTAGTTAGTGTCCTCGATAAATGGTCTTCCCAACACTAAAATATTTTTCCAATTCGAATCAGGGGGGCTACTCTCTAACGAAATCCGTAGTTTCGGGCTTAGTTGCGGGCGGGCGTATTCTACTCCGTATCACCTACAGACTTACGATTAGTCCCGAACCCGAACTGAGAATGAATGACAACACGATTTCACAGTAACTGTCAAATCGTGTTATCATTAGTTCTCAGTGGTTAGGTGATACGGAGTAGAATACGCCCGCCCGCAACTAAGCCCGAAACTACGGATTTCATTAGAGTAGCCCCCCAGAAATTCCTGAGATAAGCGCATTAAACCAAACAAACAAACAACCAAACTCTATAATATTTTACAATAGATATCTTTCAAAGGAGGATTAATTCATGTAGATTTATGATAACTTAGTCAAAAAATCCTTTCATTCATCCTTTTTGAGGCCCAAAATGTGCCCAAAACTCTAATGTAGGTATAACCTCGGACTTATATATGTAAGTATACCATCTTAAACCTATTGGCGTGAACTGTGCTGGAAACAAAAGTGTGGGTAAGTACTCGTAAGCAAGAGCCCTAAAACGATAAGTATTAAACGTTACAACATGCTTACTTAAGTATAACTTAACGTGCAAATAGCATTGACCTTTACTTAGCGCACACTTAAGAACACTCAACATCGGGCGTTCATTTAAATGGTACGAGTGAGTTGGACTTGTAAGTCCGCACAATGGATTTCTTAAGTACATTTGGTAGGTTAGGTAGGTACCTATAGTTTTACTTTGAAGTGTAAGGGCGCAAACATGTTGTCGATAAATGTTAAGTGAAATTTCGTGAACTTTTACTCGTATTTTTTACTTTTACTCGTATAGCGAACCTGGACTATGTATTTTATTATTAATTTATGTGTAAAAAATGCTCAGGATCATGGTAGATGATCGTGGTTGGGCTCCATACTTCAAAAATAAAAAACAGAACCCTTAAATTCCACTCATTGTCCGTCTGTCGGTCTTTCATGAGCCAGGTAATGTATACTCGAAAAAACAATCTAGACACGATTCCCATAATAGACGAACCATACCTTTACGAGTTAGTACGGAACCCTCAGTGCGCGAGACAGACTCGCACTTGTCCGGTTTTTAAATTAATCTTACTAAAATGTAAAAGTTTGTATGGATGAACGGATGTTTGCTCCACAATTAAGCCGTAACAGCAGAACTGATCTGGATGGAGTTTGGCCCAGAGGTAGATTATAGTCTGGAAAACACATAGGCTTTTTGGGAGTATCCATTGGAATGAGTTCTGAAATTAACACGGGCGAAGCCGCTGCCAGAACCTAGTAATGTAAGTGTGTCAATGACCACTCATCATCTGCCTAGCCTTTTCCGAACTATATTGGGCTCGGCTGTCAGTGAAACCGGATTCAGCTGAATACCAGTATTTTACGTGGAGCGGCTGCCTACCAGACCTCCACAGCCCATTAACTGGGTAACATGGTAATTCTTAGTAAGACTGGTGTCAGATGTCTGAATTCTGACAATCCGTAACAACTGCCAAAGATCTACAAATGACACACAAATGCCGGGACCGACGGCTTAACGTCCTTTCCATGGCACAGAGAAATCTCGGTGTCAATAACCTCTATTGCATGGTAAATCGAAACATTTTTAACAATCCCAAAATCGGAAGAAACGAACCTAAAAACTTTTACATAACGTTAAAAAATATTCTGCAGTGTCCCTCATTTTTCCAAGGGTCCGGAAGAACCCAATAAAACGAGGTCAGAGAACAAAGTAACTTGAAGTCTGATTTTTTTTTGTGATTCGCTTTCATTTTTATTCGACCTTCTTTTGATTTTGTATATTAATGATGACAAAAAATTTAGGTTATTACAGAATACTTAATTTTATTTAGAAGCCATTTGTTTAGTAATTTTCCAGTGGGATCGGCTTTCACTCTAACCACTAGCCTTTTTTGACTCCTCCCGAGCTGGGCAGAGCGGTAGGCAGTGGCGTTACCTTCATATAAGCCCAAAAGCCCGGCATGCCTTACTAAAATGCTCGATAGAGAATCAATATCAAACCCGAACTATTTAAAAGTTCGCGCGCTTAATTCTTATCAAAATAACACAAAGGACGCTACCTATGCCACATTACTACATAACTACACATCGCGATTGTTCGCGCGCAGAGTTTCGCATTTGCAGCGTCTACATATAGCTATCTCGCTTACACGTACCGGCTTTTACCGGGCTTTCAAATACTATCTCCGTCACTTTCGCACTTATAGCGATGTGCCGTATAACGAGTTCTAAACCTTGTGCGCCTACAAATCGATCAGTATTGAAGATTAAGCCGTGCTTGCGTATGAAGTTGCACGCGTATGCGTGACCTTGTCACCTTGCCAACTCTGCAGTGTTGCCGTTTTAGCGACGTTGTGAGATCTTGGAGATTTTTAACGAGTTTGGGGACTTTTTTTAAGATTTAGCAACAATAAAAACAAGCGACTTTTTAAAATAACGAAATTAAATACTCAAGCAATATCTTAAAAATAAAAAAATTGCGACATCTAGCTGGATTTTTCATATACCTGGTGACTTTTTTTGCCTAAATGACAACACTGCAACTCTGCGTAAGTAGTTCTTGACACCGGAGTGCAACTCACTTCAGTTTTATTTGCTTGAGAGTTGAAAAGTTATGTTGTTAAAGTTTTTTGTGTGTTTTCTTAGATTTTCTCAGTGATACAATTGTTTTGGTGACTTACCTACAACAATGGAGGTAATTGTACCTTGTGAGGATTTAAAATGCGTTCAAGTTTTGATTGGCGAAGATAAGGTAAAATCTTTAAACTTTGCTCAGAAAAAACAGTTAATTTCTTCATTAAAACCGACGCCTAATCTGTGTTTTTCTAGACTAGTAAATCGCATAAACGAAATTTAATAGATCAGTGTATAAAACTAGTTGGATTGTTGGCTGTTCGCACACTAATAAGTTGTGTTCGTGGCCTATTTTTTTCGAATGAAGATTCCGTTTGGAATACATCTGGTTATAATGATTTAAATAACATATCTGGCGCCATTAAAAGGCACGCAAATTCCCATAAACACCTGTGTGCAATGGTTTCTTTCGGTAATTTTGGTAAACAACGAATTGAGACATCTTTATCAGTTTATGAGAAAATTGCGATGATACATACGAAGGTACCTACATACTCAGTCGAAAACTGAACTTTCTTTTTTTGAAATCGGTTAAAATTGTATTGGGCTTGCCTTATTTTGAAACCCTAGGCACGCCACTGGCGGTAGGGAGTGTCAAACTGACTAAAACCCATCCGTGTTCCTCCTAATGACCTTGGCGTTCCAGGGGGCCGCGGTGACTCTTTCGAATAAATTCCGCAACACTGGCAGGTACTGGCCCTAGCGGGACCCGTCTACTCTAACCACCAGCCTAAGGGTGCGTTTCCAGCCAGTAGCGAGGCTAAGTAAATGAAGCAATTCTATGGGTTCTGACAAACGAAGCTGTCGCTATGCATCCTCGCACATCTTTAGTGGAAACGCACCCTAATTGTGTAATACAAACAAAAAATTTTGTCATCATCATCTTCATCATATCAGCCGAAAGACGTCCACTGCTGGACATAGGCCTCCCCCAAGCGTCGCCACAACAACTGGCCCTTTGCATCTCGCATCCATCGGCTACCCGCGACCCTCAACAGATCATCGGTCCACCTTGTGGAAGGCCTTCCAACGTTGTGTCTTCCGGTACGGTGGTTCCGGTAAAATTCATGTAATCAGCCGCAAAAGCTTTCATTTTGCCAATGTAATCGTATTCATTGCGTGATTTGTATTGTCGAGAAGACGTAAAAAGCAAGATCAGCTTTTCATTCGATTGCGAATGACATTGAGATTATGAGTAACAAAATTTAATACTAGCTGACCCGCGCAACTTATCTGTATCACTGTTTCATTAATGCTCTGTTCTTATTGGTCGTAGCAAGTTGTTACAAAGCCTATACTCCTATAGTTTGCCTCGATAAATGGACTATCCAGCACTAAAACAATTTTCAATTCGATCCAGAAGTTCCTGAGATTAGCGCGTTCAAACAAACAATAATAAAAACTCTTCAGCTTTACAATATTAGTGTAGATTTCATAGAAACTATCTTTAGCAAAAAAGAAAATAATATTTTTTGTTTGCAACAAAGTAACTACATACAAATACGTTTGTGATCAAAAGTACAAAACATTTTTGTCACCCACCGACACCCACGTTGTGTCTGCGCCCTTTCCAACGAAATATTATAACCAGAAATAGCCCCAGGCTAGTCTTTATACCTCAAATACGAGTAAGGAGATTTTAATAAAGCCATTTTCATATTTTTCAGGGAATTTCCACGATTGTAAGTTATTTCGGTTATTCTAAAATTTTTATAAACTATGTTCTTAAGAATTAAAAGTGAATTCATTGTAAAAGGCACTTAATAATTTAATGATTTTACTGTATTTGGTTTTAAGTTAGATTTTTATAAAATTCATAATTTATTTTCATCGTTTTATTATAACAAAACTAAAATACCGTGTCAGCTGCTCGTGCTCATCTCAGAACGAACGCTTGCTACGCCGTAGTAGCTGCCGTATCTACTTCGTAGACCATCTACGAATACTCGTAGCATAATTTTATCGGGCACTAGCTGACCCGCGCAACTTCGTCTGCGTCATAAAATGTAATTATTTACGACATCACATTAGAAACCTCAAAAATAACAGTATTTCTCCACTATTTAATGGATGTTATTATACATATAAACCTTCCTCTTCAATCACTCTATCTATTAAAAAAAAACCGCATCAAAATCCGTTGCGTAGTTTTAAAGATTTAAGCATACATAGGGATATAGGGACAGAGAAAGCGACTTTGTTTTATACTATGTAGTGATTATCTAATTTGTTCATAATTCATGGAGAGTTAAGACAACTTTTAGCATTATTATTTGAGTTTTCAACACCAAATATTGGATTGACAATAATAGTTAACTGCCTCTATGCCAAACACAATGACATTTCAGTCACTTAGGCATCTTCTTCTTGTCGTGTGGGCAGTAAGGTCTAACGACCCCACACACCCTAGTGTCAGAGTTTCTAATCCGCCTCAAGGGCCTCTGATATGGTTTACGACCACCATTTGGCGGCCGGGAACACCGGCTTATACGTGCCTTCCGAAGCACGGAATCATCTTTTTACCAGACAATCAGGTGATTCAAGCCTGCAATGTCCTAGCCAAACTGGAAACAACTTTACGAAGTATGCTTTCCCGTGGGAATCGAACCCACGACCACCGTGTCACAAACGCCTAAACCTCTCGACCACGGAGGCTATTAGGCATTAAAAGAACATTTAATAATCAACAGTTACATTGATGATTTTGAGTCAACTTATTTACCATACAGGGTGTTTCTGTAGCTATAGTAAAAAAAATATAACAAAATAAAAAATATTGACTTAAAAAAAACCGATCCTGAAATACAAATAAAAATAAAAAGCAGTTTGATGCAGTTGCTGGCATAGAATCTGTGATTGAACTAAAATAGACGCCACCGACTACATCAGACAGCATCAAAAGTGGTTTTTATTTTTTACTCGTATTTCGGGGTCGGCTTTTTAGGTCAATAGGTATTGTGTCTTTACTTTACAGCAGCTACAGAAAACCACTCTTAAATATGACCGCACACGTCTGGAACATCATGTATCACTTCTGTTGTTTTATTCCAAGCTCACGTACCTGTATCCTGGATAAAAAACTGGCCAAGTGCGAGTCGGACTCGCGTGCAAAGGGTTCCGAACTAATTTCATTTTTTTAACATGTTATTTTAACACTACAGACTTCTTATAGGTTTTCCTGTAATTTTAGGTAAGTATAGAACTATAACCTGCATTTTATTTTTCAAAATTTTAGGCTCAGTAATTTCGGAGATAAGGGGGGGGGGAATGGTCATTTTTAGTCTTATTTCTTGAATAACTTTAACACTATTTATTTTAAAATTATGAAAAAAATAGAACTTAAACCCTCATAGCCTGATATGTCATACGAAACAGTTTGATTTTTTATTTTATTTTCTAGTTTGACCCCCAAAAGTGACCCCCCTACTGAACATTTATTTATTTACGTAACGCGTCCGTGTTTGGGTCACAGAAGTCCATATGTATACCAGAAAACTGGCTGTGACAGACGGATGGATAGACAGACAGACAGACACGCGAGAGATCCTATAAGGGTTCCATTTTGTACGGATGTTCGGAACCCTAAAAACTATGTTCTAATCACGGTGTACTATTGTAACAAATTTATTTATTTATTTAAACTTTATGTACAATAGTGGTACAAAAAAAAACAAACAAATCACCAAAAAACAAAACAACAACAACAAAAAAAACAACAAACAAACAAAAATTTCATACTTATCCGTAATGCAATTGAGGTGCATTTGTTTTAAAAAAAATATCCAAACAGACTTTAGGATGGAATCTCCTGATTAATTTTTACAACGAGAATAAACAATTAATGGCAGCCAAAACATTTCCAGCCACTAATTACAAACTCAAATCCGCAAGACTCTATTACAGTACACCTTCAAAGTTAATTAAACCCCAAGACTCTAATATAGTTAAACAGAACAACAGCCAGTTATAAATAACCCATACCTCAAGCGACAATGGCTCACAACGTTACTTAACCGCGTTACAGTAACTGGCGCTCGCCACGATCGTGTTACCGAGCCTTTAAGCTCTTAACCACTCACTTATAGTGCCCGATGGATTACCTACCGAACTACTCTGTTTTGTAAGAAGATTTTAAAAATCTTTTTTGTGTCATAAAAAGGTGAAAAATGTAATTCGTTTACATGTTGGACCTAAATCCTAAATACTGACCGAATCCGGAATACAGTATAATAAATTGGAAATATGCTCAAATCGCAAGTGATTTTGATGTTACGTATCTATGGACAATTTTTCATCTGCAGGCCACTTAAGGCTTGTATACATGCCAATGACCTTGTGCATATAAACGGAGCTAACTACTCCTCTACGCGCCACTCCGCTACCCGCATTTTTAATTTATTAAAAAAAAAATAACACATTTCAAAATAGTAACAAAACCAAATTATTTTCGTTTGTATTGCAAAGCAAGTAGATATTTTTTTTAGACTTTTGTTAAAAATAAGGAGTAAAATGGTTTCATCTCAACGATTTCGTGTTTTTTTTTCTTATTATGTGATACCGATACAAAAATTCTGGCTAAACCCAATTACGTACCATATCATGTAGATTTCTACCTATTTTTTTTAGATGTAATTTCTCAGTAAATGCCGACGAAAAGTTGCTTCATCTGCACGCTGTTTTTAAGCATGCCTCGAGAGAGCGGCCTTAAGCATGTTGTGGAATCGTACGAAAGAGTTACCGCGTCTCCGGAATGCAAAGGGCAATTGAAGGAATGCGGGGGGGGGTGGTGTTATTGTCAGTCAGTAAGAATCTCTCCCTCCCTCTCCGCCCAGAGCAAGAGGAGTCATTTGATGATTTACCATCGTTAAAAAAGGGCATTAAGCATAACTAGTGATCTACGGGTACTATATAATGCATCTGCTGGTTTCTTTAAGGTATGCAGTTGTCGTATTATGTTAGAAGACAAAGCTCACAACGTTACTTAACCGCGTTACAGTAACTGGCGCTCGCCACGATCGTGTATTCGAGCCTATAAGCTCTTAACCATCTTACGTCACTCGCTGATAGAGGGTTCAGTCAAACTCCCTTTCTTTCATCAAATGCTATTGTCGAAATGCCACAAACACTGTCGAAATATTACATGATTGATCCCTTATTAGGTTTCCGTACCTAAATGGTAACCAACGGAACCCTATTACTACGCCTCCGCTGTCCGTCCGTCCGTCCGTCAGTCTGTCAGCGGGCTGTATCTCAAGAACCGTAATAGGTAGACTGTTGTTTACAGATTGTGTATTTCTATTGCCGCTATAACAACAAATAATTAAAATTAAGGTTTATGGTACGGAACCCTTCGTGTGAGAGTCCGACTCGCACTTGGCCGGTTTTGATCGATCACGTGATATTTCGACAGTGTTTGTCAAACCCACTTTGACGTTTGACAATCGCCTTCACCACGCTACCGCGTCAGAATGTTACTTGTCTAGAGCTTCTGTATTAGTTTTAATGATAGTAATTAACTGAGGAAACAGAACTCCCCTCCCAGAAAAAAGGCCTGTGGAGTAACAGTGGGAAAGTTATTGCCTTATTAAGAGAATTTGCAAGCTTCCGCTGTCCATCCGTCCGTCCGTCTGGCTGTCAGCGGGCTGTATCTCAAGAACCGTGGTAGGTAGACTCAATTGTTCTGCCTCGTTCGTCTAATGGTGAGCGTAGAAGTTTGGGTTCGAACTGGAAGGTTATCCGTTAGTTTCTCAGTAACAACGTCACTTTTATACTAGAAAGGTTAAGGTGGTTAAATGAAGGTAAACAATCTTCATGTGTCTTTTAAATCTTTTTTATTTAATATCTCATCCTAATATATAAAATTCTTCCGTTACTGACTGATTGAGTGACTGACAGACAACTCACAGCCGAAACTACTGGTCGTAGAAAGCTGAAATTTCCTTGAGGAGTGTAGGGGAGCACTAAGAGAGGATTTCCCGAAATTCCTACGGGAACGGGAGAAAACGGAACATGCGCGAACGAAGTTGCGGGCAAAAGCTAGTTTAAAAAAAATAAAAATGCAACTAAAAACCAATGTAAATAGATACAACAAAGACGAATACTAAATCAATTGAACCATTCGTTTAAGCAGTTAATGATGAAGACAAAGTCGGTCGACATCACTTAAATGAAATAAACATATACCAAGCTGTGATTGTTTCGAGGGCTCTAAACCAGAGGTCCCCAAACTTTTTGTCTCGTGGACCCCATCTAGGTCATCATCATCATCAATATATCAGCCGAAAGACGTCCACTGCTGGACATAGGCCTCCCTCAAGCGTCGCCACAATGACCGGTCCTGTGCGTATCGCATCCATCGGCTACCCGCGACCAGGTCATCGGTTCACCTTGTGGGAGGTCTTCCAATGCTACACCTTCCGGTACGCGATCGCCACTCCAAAACCTTTCGGCCGCGGGTCTGTGGACGGCGAGCATTGGGTGGTTCGCCGTCCGATCAGAACCAGGCCTGGGTCGACGGCGCGCTGTGTTCCACGCGCGCCTCAAAGAGCTGTCAGCATAGAAGATGGGGCCCGCTAGGGCCAGTGCCTTCCGGGGTTGCGGAAACTGTTTGAAAGAGACACCGCGGCCCTGGAACGCAAAGGGCATTGGAGGAACACGGATGGGTTTTAGTCAGTAAGAGTCTGACACTCCCTCCTGCTTCACCCAGAGCGGGAGGAGTCATTTGATGATTTCCCATCCTTAAAAAAAAAAAAAAACCTTTCGGCCCCATCGACCATCTGTTCTGCGAGCAATGTGCCCTGCCCACTGCCACTTTAGTTTAGCGATCCTTCGGGCTATGTCGGTAACCTTGGTTCTCTTGCGGATATCATCATTCCTGATTCGATCACGCAAGGAAACTCCAAGCATTGCCCTCTCCATTGCCCTTTGAGTGACTTGGAGCCTTCTGATGAGGCGAAACGTGGTCGCTTTCAATGGTAAGAACCACGTTTTAGTTCCGTATCATCTAGGTCAATGGCCTCCAATTTTATATTTCATGCCATAGGCCCCTTGTAGGTCTGTGTATAGACCCCTTGGGGTCCAGGTGAACCACTTTGGGAATGCTAAGGAGTGTAATTCCCTGCCAGAGTCGGTGTTTCCTGATAGCTACATCTTGGGAGTCTTTAAGTCAAGAGTGAATAGGTTACTTCTAGGCAAGCGTGCTCCATGATAGTGGTCAAACGTATGCCTATCAATAGTTTAAAAAAAATGCTCTAAACAAAGCTGTCAGTCATAACATAGGCTGTTGCAGTCAGTCTGTACCATTACCTTTTTAAAATCTCTCACTTATTATAGATAGGATCACGTAGGACCTGCCTGTCTATTCTGTAAACATCTCACCGAGTAAACTTAGGTGGTGTGGGCGTGAAGCGAGCTGTCCAGTGAAGATGCACGATGCACGGCTTGACAGCTCACTCCGTATTCACTTCACTTAAGTCTTCATGGTGACAGGTTTACAGAAACGCACTGCAGTATCACTACATACGTTTTATAAGCCGGCATTCCACGGTGCGTGATTTTCGCGGACGGAAGCGGATCAGCTCGCACCAACGCTCCGTGGAAAGAGTGTCGTCTGTGGAAGCGCAGACAATTCCGTAGCAGTGCGTCCGATCCGCCGCAAGTCGGTAACTTAAAAGGTGCGGAGCGAGTTCTCGTTCACTCTGCATTTAGAAATGACAAAATGGCTTCGAATCTAGACTCACACAAACCGACACGAACCGTGGAAGGCAATTAGTGCGCAGTGCGTGGCTGTCCGTTGTCGTCGGCTTAGCGTGATGAAATTCGCAGAATCACGCATCGTCGAAATCCGGCTTTACATGCCCCGTCAATATCGATACCCATCATTTCAAAAAGCCGTGTACAAAAAAGGCAATAAACCATCCCTTTCCGTCTCTGCCAAAAAACGAATATGCAAACAGGAAAGTGAATCCGTCCAAAATAAACACAGTTATATAGCATATAGGCACGGTGACGTCATTCGCCGGTTCCGCTTCTCCGACCGAGTTGGTACTCGGATGATATACGAAGCGACACATGACAATGTAGCTGATTGAGTGATATTCTATTAAATGTGAAATTGTTTATTGAACATTATATTTGTTGAACAATAAAGCCACATCGGCTGAAAGGATTTGAATGGAAATTGGTTCAACATGATCTGAAAGATTAAGCCGTAGGATACTTTAATCTTAGTTTTATTTTGTCTAGTTTTGTTTCGATTTAGATAAAAAATAAGCGATGCGGTTGGGTAGAACGGCCGGACTTACCGGCTTGAAAAATATTTCATAAATTCTTCTCCTTTTCTTTTCTTTTGTCTTCTTAACGTGTACGTAATATGCACTTGCGTTTTTTGCAATTTCTGGGTTGGTCCCAACTTAAAAAAACCTGGACAAGTGCGAGTCAGCCTCGCCCACCGAGGGTTCCGTACTTTTTAGGTACAAATTACTTTAAAATAAAGACTATAATTCTTTTAAAATTTAATTACAAATGTGTAGTTTTCAGACTTTTCCCTATACTTGTAGTAAAAGAAGATATTACTTGCCAAATTTCATAGTTCTAGGTCAACGGGAAATACCCTATGAATTTTGATTCCCTTGAGAGTGTCGAAATATACGTTTTTTGCGGCATAAACAGCCGTATCTTTTTTCACGTTAATTTAGAAGTTTAATTTTTTCACAGCTTCAAGGGACTGTAATTATGAGTAAATGGTTTTAATTTCAACTCGATACCTCCAGGCGTTCCCGAGATAACGGGCGGACAACAAAGTGATCCTATAAGGGGTCCGTTTTTTTCCTTTTGAGGTACGGAACCCTAAAAAGACAGAAAGACAGACAACCGAGTGATCCTACAGGGTTTATTTTTGTATATTGAGGTTCAGAACCCTAAAAAATCATAATTATGAGTAATTTCCTGTTTTCAGGAATTGCGTTTATTCTGTGACAAGTTGTACAAAATTGGCTGAACCCATTCAACCAATTCTAATAACTGATTTACGACTCATTATAAATCAGTTATGTCGACAGTACATCATGTATTGTGGTGACATGTGACAATAGTTTATAAGTACTTACATGAGGAGATGTGATAGACTTCCTGCTTTCCGTGTTGCTGGCTTGTCTAGAGAAGGAGGGCGCGTGGATGCTGAGCGGGGAGCCTGGCTCGGAGTCCGTCTTGCCTTCGTTACTGCTGTTACCAGCTTCCTGTGGGCAAGGATGGTAGGTTTTAGTATGAGGTTGGTAGATAAATGCAAAGAACCGGGATTATACTCAGAAGTGGGTAACGCCAGATAGAAATTATGTGTTGACTAGATTTTTATAATACTAATAAAAATATCTCTTCAATTTATATAAGTTAAACGAGTTTTAAAAATCACCTCTTAAAATGGCTTAAATAAATTAAGAAATTGATGACAAAACACATAGGGCACGTCGTATACCTGATTTTATGTTATAAAGACTTAGTTACGTCGAAGCCCTCTTGTTGCTACGACGTAGCATTGACTGTGCTACGGCGTAGCATCTAATGTACTACGCGCAGCTTGCAGTATGCTACACTCATACATGTCTTTATCATTATCTTCGCACATTTTAACTTTTGGCTATTTGTTTGTTTCTGTATATTGTAAATACTAAACATACTATACAGACATAAAATTAAAATTAAAACTTCTAAGTAAACACTTAAATATGGCGTCACAAAATTCGTCCGAATGGCTACCGACTGAAAGTGAGTGCCACAAACTGGCGGCATTGCCACGTTGCATGGCAGTGCAAAGTAAAAGCTAGTATATAGGTCACGCAAAGTGTCATCTAAGAGTAAAATTGAATTAAATGCAATTTTTAAATTAAATTATTTCATTCTTCGGAATATATTTTTTTAGAACACACCCCTACCAATTACTGCCCCAAATTATCCCCTATTCCCAAACTTTAAACTCAAACGTAATTATCAAAGGCGTCCCTCACAGCGTGATAATTAGAATTCCTTGTGTAGGTGCCAATGTACATACAAATCAGATAGTTAAACATCCTGGTGCGAACTAATATCCGTCGTGGAGCGAAGAGGGTCGAATGCTTGCGATAAAGGTGGACGGTCCAATAGTGTTAGAGAATACGGGATTTTAGTTTGCAAAGGATTTCAGTCAAATTTGACACCAATTGGTAAAGTTGCTTCATCATCATCTGTCTAGCCCAGTGGTTCTTAACCTTTCAGCAATAAGGGACCATTAGACCAAATTTCTGTCTTTCCATGGACCACCAATTTAACTTTTCCGAGGTAATATATAACAGGTAGGTAGTTTTTTTTTTGCATAATCTTGACTAACATTTGAATCGAGTTCAGCGCTGCTCAAAGCCAAACGCATGCCAATACTGACATCCAGACGATTTTGGCGCTTGTCTTTAAAATTTTCAGAAGCGTCGAGAACCTCTGCTGGCATAGATATGCCGATGAAACAACGTTAGGTAGCGTGTGTGCTACACGCTACCTAACGTTGTTTCCAAACTTTGAAAGAAACATTGTTATTTTTCTCTAAAAATGTTGTATTCTAATTAATTTTCTATTTCAAAAACATCTTCCAAGCTAGTACTTTATTGCATATCAATCACTTCTATATTTTGAACCCTTGCATTGCAGTTTAAAATTTAAAATTATTCATCTTTTCGAAAATATTGAGTTATAGAAAGGCTTCGCGGACCACTTCAGGTTCTGCCAGGGACCACCAGTGGTCCGCGGACCACCGCTTAAGAACCACTGGTCTAGCCTTTTCCCACCTATATTGGGGTCGGCTCCCAGTCAAACCAGATTCAGCTGAATACCAGTATTTCACGTGGTGCTCCACGCCTGCCTACCAAACCCCGCAACCTATTAACTGGGTAACACGGTATTTCTTGGCAAGACTGGAGTCAGATTTACTGGCTTCTAATAATCCGTAACGACTGCCAAAGATCTACAAATGATAGCCTGGACCGACGGCTTAACGTGCTTGCCGAGGCACGGAGAAAACTCGGTATGTTAAGATGGTTACCCATCCACAGACCAACCTCGGCAAGCGTTGCTTAACCTTGAAGATCGACCCGTGCGGCTGTTGTTCTTAAGCTCCTCGGCAGAGTTGCTTCATGTTTCTGGACAATTTATCAATCATCTTTCAGTCTTAAAACGTCCACTGATGGGGGCCTAGGCCTCCTCCAAGTACCACCGCATCGAAGGGTTCTGTACGTTTTGCATCTAGCAGATTCCCACTTTCCTAAATAACTTTTTTCGCTTAAAAGTAATGTGAATAAAACTAGAAAGAACTATTGAACTGTTAACATTGCGTTTTTTTTTTGTAAAAACAGTGAATTAAATAACAATATTTTCTTATTTTTCTGAATAAGGAAAAATCCGATGAATTTTTCCAACCCAAAATCATGAACTCGTACTAAATATGTACATGGCATCCGTTTGTGAGCCGATTTGTCTTACACCCTGTATTTAAACTTGTACAGTAATGGCACGTATTATCCGTACGCGTTAACTTGGCACCTGGCTCGAATACTTTACGACTACGATTTTTTTAGTGGACAAGCCCACTAAAAAAATCTAATTAGTCCGTCAGTTAGATTATCAAAAAATATTTGAACTGTTTTTTTTCTTTTGTGACGTAAACTAAAATTGACGAAGATACGACGCTTTTAAAATATTCAATACGACACGCTGTGGTATAATTTTTAGTGCGTTCTGACGTCACGAGCCCCCACTCCCGAATTTCGATGCGTTGTCAATATTCAATGATTTACAAAAACAAAAAATACGTGTCAATTTTTTTCAATACTCTAACTGACGGACTAAATAGATTTGCAAATTATTGTTAGTGGAAATTAGCCTATTAAGTTTTGAGGTTTTAATTTAAATTGAACGATTCGATTTCGATGAAAACCTTAGACACGCGTTAGCATCATTGTTACCGTTGCGTTTATATTATTCTTCTTCAAATTATGTCGTGACAGGTGCCATGTTAACGCGTGATGCTGTTACCGTTGCGTTTATATATTTTTTTTACACTTTATACTTTTCTCTAGCCCAGTCGATTATTGGTTATTGTATCACGGTGTGGGGAGGAGCCTGTAAAACAATTATGATCTACCTTGAAAGAGCTCAAAGATCATTGCTTAAAGTCATGACCTTCAAACCGTATCGGTTCCCGACTACATCGTTTACCAAAACTATACAGTGCTCACGGTTCGACAGCTATATATTCTCAATATCACATTGAAGCAACACCAAATAACACCGATAAACAACAGCTACAAAGTTAAACGCACAATCACTAACGTTTGTAAATACGTCAAGTGTAGGACTGCTTCAGCTAGACGGAAACATCTTTTTCTAGCTGTGCATATATATAAAAAATTAAACAAGGCCCTACATATTAACCCATTCACTAAAAATGAAGTTAAAAAGAAAATAAACACCTGGCTACAAACACTGAATTACATACAGACAGAAAAAATCATAACATAAACCATGCAATTTGCAGGTCCCATTATAAACATGCCCGATAAACACACACACACATATACATACACACACACACACCCTCACACTTATACCTCAAGCAGATATTGTATAATTTAAAATTGTTTAAATTTTATTGCATAAAATCTGTATAAAACTACTGGGAGAAGACACTGATTCCCTTGACACAGGTTACAACCTAGCGCAGGAGTCAGGGTTTCCATATATTAATGTAACATACTTTTATGTCAAAATATTATTATTATAAATATTATTATATTATGTTTTTTTTTTTTCATCAAAATGTGTCGAGCCAGGTGCCATGTTAACGCGTACGAGGTAGTACTGCGTAGGTCGACTTAATTACCAAACAAACAAAAAAAACTTTCGAAAATGACGTAATACGTGTCCAATATTTTTTGGAAATATATCTGATGGAGTAATTAGATTTAGTATAATACAAAATTTTAAAGAATAACAATTAAGTAGTCGCTTTAAGTCCCTCTCAGTGTTAAACCACCTCCTGTTTGACGTCGGTTAAAAACGTTGAGAATTATGACGAAGGTTGTCTGCGAGGAACTGCCTGAAGCGATAAGCGCGCCCTTTGTTCGTTTCTGATTTTATTGTTAAGTACCTCTAGGCTAAGGCTTTTTGTTTCGTAAAACAAGATGATTTTTGTATTATACATAAGCCGCTCTTGAACATATATTTTTAGAGTTTCGAACTTGTTTAGGACCACTCCTGCCCGGTTTTGTCTGTCCAGCCATCTATCTCAGCCAATATACTCCGAATCTACTGACCGATTCAGTTCGGACCTGTAGTGCTATTCTGTAACAACATTTTCGTGTCTCGACAGCGGAATCCGAGGTGAGTATCAAATTCGTATAAAAATAAGACCTTTATGTTGTGTGCAATAAAGCTCACTTTGTGAGCTTTGTCACTCAGGTGATGCTCGATATCGAAATGGTTTTTTACAGAATAGACTAGCAGATATGTATTTCTGTGATGCACGCGTTACGTAAGTGAATAAATTTGAACATGGTGTAAATAACGGTGGATAAAGAAATTAAAAAAAATTAAGTTTTCCAATCTGTACCGTGTGTACATATCGATGATAGGGTTGATTATGAGTATACTTTTTTTTCACTTTTTAAAACAAACAGTGACAATTCTATTTTAATCATTTTCACGTTCATATTCGCATGCCAGTCGCAATTTGTCAAAAATGTAAGGAAATTAAGGTTCTGTAGCGGCATCAATGCCGTCACAAGAAAAACCAACGGAGCAAATCTACATCGCAACAAAAAGAACCGCGAAGCCATCTATCCAACTAGCAGCGAACTACTACGTAGAAATCCTGCATCGCGCAAGCAGAGTTTACCGTGCGCCCAAATGTCAACTATCGGGCAGTTGCCCGCCAGACAAAATATCCGTCTGGTCGGAGGATCCTCCCTTTTCAATGGAGGTTTGCAGGACTTTACTCTCTGTGCCGCATCCCTCCAAAGTTCTTTTGACTGATTGCGAGTGAGATGCGAATGTGAATGTTGCTTAAAAGTTAGTAGAATTGGCGCTCAGTTTATAAGTGGTCAAGGCCAAGTGCGAGTCGGACTCGCGTGCAAAGGGTTCCAAACGAATTTAATTTTTTACATGTTGTTTTGACACTATAGACTTCTTATAGGTTTTCCTGTAATCTATAGGTTAAGATCTATAATCTCCATTTTTTTTTCAAAATTTTAGGCTCAGTAGTTTCGGAGATAAGATGGAGAATGATCATTTTTTGTTTTATTTATTGAATAACTTCAAAACCATTTATTTTAAAATTATGAAAAAAATATTATTAAATACCTCAAGTGAGCCTTTTCATTTGATATGTCACACAATATTGTTCAAAAAACTTTTTTTAATTTTCTAGTTTGACCCCCAAAAGTGACCCTCGTACTAAAAATTTAATGATTTACGTAACGCGTCCGTGTTTGGGTCACAGAAGTCCATATGTGTACGAAGTTTCAAGAAGAAAGTCCAGTGGATTCGGAGAAAACTGGCTGTGACAGACGGCCAGACAGACACCCGAGTGATCCTACAAGGGTTCCGTTTTTTGTTGGAAACCCTAAAAATTGACTATTTGGAGACCTTGTTCCTTGCGGAATATCATGATTCTAGGACCTAGGTCAACGACAAGTGCCAAGTGGCCGGCATTGCGAGTATCGAAAACCGATTACGGATCATGAGGTACAGTCCGCCGGCAGACAGACAGACTGACAAACCGATGGCGGAAGCTTAAGCAGGCCATACGCTTTCAAGTAATTTGATCAAACAGTATGAACCAGCCGTTCAAACTGTTTGATCAAATAGAAATACGAAATTTCGTATTACTTCTTGTCATTTGACGATACATTTTTGATCAAGTGCACATTTCCTCACAGACATTCATGCCAATTTGATCAAACAGTTTGAACCAGCATGTTTGATCAAATTATTAGAATGTGTATGGCCCGCATTAGTAAAAGGCTCCGTTTGATAACTTTCAGGTATGGAACCCGTGAATTGTCGCCTTCGTTGCCCGCTACGTTCTCGGGAACATGGATTTTCTACACGGCGGCGAACCATAATTTATATAATTATGTATGTAAATTAAGTCCACTTGTGATGCACCGCTGCTTTGAGGATGGACTTGTGATTACCATAATCCCGTGCCTTTGACACGCGCGGTACAAGGTCCAGTGTTGTGTCCAGTTCTGTGTATCTTGAGTTTGTGAAGAAAAATAACCGCCGCTTTTACACATAGGTTACTTTGAATGTGAACTTAGAAATGTAACCGGCAGGCAGAGTGCGAGATGGATTGAAAGACAGACGGATCTCGGCTAGTTGCTTCACTGCTACTTGTTATTTAGCCATGTCCTCAATCCTAGTATATAAAATTCTTCCGTTACTGACTGATTGAGTGACTGACAGGCAACGCACAGCCGAAACTGCTGGTCGTAGAAAGCTGAAATTTGGCATGAAGCTTCCCTACACTCCGTAGGGGAGCATTAGATTTTCCGAAATTCCTACGTGAACGGGAAAAAACGGGATATGCGCGTACAAAGTCGCGGGAAAAAGTTAGTAGTGCTTATTTCATAATGGGTTCTTCCGTTACTGACTGAGTGACTGACAGACAACGTATAGCCGACCCTACTGGTTGTAGAAAGCTGAGATTTGGCGTGTCCTTGGAGAGTGTAGGAAAGCACTAAGAGAGGATTTCCCGAAATTCCTACGGGAACGGGATATGCGCGTACGAAGTTGCGGGCAAAAGCTTCGGAGGCGGAATACGTTCGTCTATTCCCGGAGGCCGAGTACCTTTAATCTAAAATAGAATCGGAATTATAACACGACTAGTTAGCTTTCAATCCTCTGCCGGATTACGCTGAATATAACATACAATTTGTTTCCGTTGTAAATCCTCTTTTAATGGCTTATTGAATTAGCTGATTGATGATGACGTAAATAGAAACGAAGCTTTTGCTGAAAATAACAGAAATGAATTTTAAAGTACGTTTTTTTTAATGCGCGTTCGAAGTGAACGCGCATCCGCTCTCCGAGACGGAATAGATTATACTATATTCACGAAGGCCGAGCAACTATTATCTAAAATAGAATCGGAACTATAACACGACTAGTTAGCTTTCAATCCTCTGCGGGATTATGCTGAATATAAGCTTGTCATTGAATCGGATTACAAACCCTATTGGTACAGGGGGGCTACTCTCTAACGAAATCCGTAGTTTCGGGCTTAGTTGCGGGCGGGCGTATTCTACTCCGTATCACCTACAGACTTACGATTAGTCCCGAACCCGAACTGAGAATGAATGACAACACGATTTCACAGTAACTGTCAAATCGTGTTATCATTAGTTCTCAGTGGTTAGGTGATACGGAGTAGAATATGCCCGCCCGCAACTAAGCCCGAAACTACGGATTTCGTTACAGAGTAGCCCCCCTGATTACAATTTGTTTCCGTTGTTAATCCTTTATAAATAGTATTTTTGAATGAATGTACTGTTTGAAAATAACAGAATTGAAATTCGTTAAAATGTATCTGTTTATAGGGTTCCGAACAAAAAACGGAACCCTTGTAGGATCACTCGGGTGTCTGTCTGTCTGTCCGTCTGTCACAGCCAGTTTTCTCCGGATTCACTGGACTGAACCTGTTGAAATTTGGTACACATATGGATGTCTGTGATCCAAACATGGACGCGTTACGTAAATTATTAAATTTTTAGTATGGTGGTCACTTTTGGGGGTCAAACTAGAAAATTTGAATAAAAAGTTTTTTGAACAAAATATATGTATTTGAACATTTCAAATAAAAGGAGTTACTGTGAGGGCTTTAATTTAAAAAAAAAAATTAAAACCCTCACGGTTTTAATTTTTTTTTCATAATTTTAAAGTAAATGGTTTTGAAATGATTCAAGAAATTAGAGGAAAAATTACCATCCTCTCATATCTCCGAAACTACTGAGCCTAAAATTAAAAAAAATGGAGATAATAGATCTTCACCTATAGATTACAGGAAAACCTAAAAAAAGTCTATAGTGTTAAAATAACATGTTAAAAAAATTAAATTCATTCGGAACCCTTTGCACGCGATCCGACCCACACTTGGCCAGTTTTTACTTGTCTTATAGGTGAAGACATATGGCGGATTGTGATAACGACATTGAGTAGGTTATTTATAAGTTATCAGCACTTGAGCTCGGCTTCACTCGCGTTAAAGTAGCGCATAACCATCTCCGCGGTCCCATCTATTTTTGCACTAAAATTTATAAAAAAAAAACATTTATTTCAGGCCTTCAAACCCATAGAAAATCAATACAATAATTTAAATCAAACACGAATAGCTCACATTAATAATGAATGTACATTTAAATTTTATTGGATACCCGTACATTCGTTTTTTTTTATCACTTTCTCGGGACCTTGGAGACCCGGTCCTTTGATAGGCGTACGAGGAGCCGAAGCCAACTCGCAGAGGCCCCGTTAGACATTTTACATGGAATGGGGCACCAACCGACGATTATCCCTGTATGCACTGTGAAAGTATACCCAAGGATAATCCCCGGTTGGAGCAGGACTATTGCACAATATGGAAGCAAAAGATTAAACGCTATGGGTTTTGGTGGTTTAGTGGACTGATAATCGTTTACTATGGAGGAAATATTGGCCCCTGCCTGACCACTGACAATTATAACGGCTTTAAATGGCAGGGGCAGAGGGTGACTTGCACACTCAATAAATGGGCCCCCCGAAAACGGTCGCTAGCACAAAGTGACGTAGTGCCAAGGGGGCAACATATCCTGAGGTGCTAGAGGAGAGGAGAGGTATACCACGGCTATCAGGACAAGCCCGGAAGTACGGTCAAGATCCCTACCAGCATCTTACAGGATTATGCATCCTTCTCCCGAGCATGTTTGCTCTTGCGAATCTCCACTCAGACCGGCCGATTAAGGCAAGAAAGGGGTGGTAGCTCTGTTCCTCGTCAGTGTTCACTCCGGCCAGCCAATAAAGGCAAGCCAGAGATGAAGAACAACATTTCTCCCGGGAGATCAGGTCCGTGGGGTCGCTACTGCCCGTTCGCCACAATACTGCCTTGCGGATAGATACATTATTTATTATTATCAAATTTCATTCACATTACTAATTACAATAGATAGCAAGATTAAAATAATATGTCAACATCAGTTCGTACGTGAACCATGCAACAGTGGTTTACGTACTGACAGTCGTAGAGCGCTGTACTGTCTGCGTGTAATCCACCCACAGACTGCCAGTATAAAAAAACGTACAAAATGCCCTCAATAGCGCTATATTTTAACTGCCCTCGAACACCGAGCAAATCTGCGGGCAAAATTACATCATTATATCAGCCGAAAGACGTCCACTGCTGGACATAGGTCTCCCCCAAAGTTTTCCATAATCGCCACGCTTGGCATGCGGGTTGGCGATCGCAGTGTATGGTGTTGCGTTTTACAGAGAACGCTGCTGCCCATTCTCTGGTGAGTCCCTAAGTCGCCTCTTACGACACCCACGGGAAGTGATGGGATGGTATTAATCTTTTACGGCACCATACGGCACCGGCCGACACCATACGGCAAAATTACAGTTACCTAAAAATTACAAAAAAATTACACAAATTGTTAACTTGCGTCAACAGCTGCAATTGACACTTGACATTCGACAAATCACAATAGCTTTCGCGCCCTTGAAATTTGAGTCAGTGATAATTTATTTCGAGAAACTGAAACTTGCGTTTAGTGTTTGTTTACTAAATACCTAAGTGAGGTACAAATTGTCTGTAAATGTAGGTACTATTCACTGGAGCACATAATTCGATAGTGGCTCACTAATTTCCGATACACGTGCATAACTAGACGCATTCAGTTTGAGAGTTAATTAAATATCATGACAGGAGGCATTAATATTGAGTGGTCTAAATCAAACGCAACGTCTGCAAATGTATGAAATTTCACTGACGTGAATAAATTATTGACAAGTTCCCTATATTTCCACAGCGAATTTGGACGAATGATACCCGGTTTGGTTTGAAACCTGATTAAGCGATGCATAGCAATCAATGCTACCGAAATTTTATGACGAATGTAGTTTTGGAAAAACGAATATTAAGTTATATACTTACACAGTATATAACTTGTACCATAGAATTCCACCTCATCCTACCGACCCCCTTCTATCATTGGATATCTAGACGAATTGCAAGTTACCTTCCCTACCTTGTTGCTATTCCACCAATTCGCACTAAGCGTTTCCAAACGTCTTTTATAATGTGCACAGCAAAGCATTGGAACTCTCAGCCTGCGTCTGTGTTTCCGAACGCTTACAACCCTAATCTCTTCAAATTTAGAATGCACAGGATTCTTCTAGTATGCTCACTCTGTCGTCAACTTTGTCTCTGTCACCTCTGACCTAGACGAGAATCAAGAGCAACCCATCTCAAATAAAAAAACTGGCCCAGTGCGAGTCGGACTCGCGTGTGAAGGGTTCCGAACGTTTATTTTTTTTATATGTTATTTTAAAACTATACACTTCTTATAGGTTTTCCTGTAATCTATAGGTAAAGATCTATTATCTCCATTTTTTTTTCAAAATTTTAGGCTCAGTTGTTTCGGAGATGAGCAGGGTGATGGTCATTTTTCGTCTAACTTCTTGAATAACTTCAAAACCATGTATTTTAAAATTATGAAAAAAATATAATTTAAACCCTCACAGTAAGCTCTTTCATTTGATATGTCACACGATATTATGCAAAAAACTTTTTTTTTTTTGTTTTTTTTTTACCCTCAAAAGTGACCCCATACTAAAAATTTAATGATGTACGTAATGCGTCCGTGTTTGGGTCACAGAAGTCCATATGGGTACCAAATTTCAACGGAATCGGTCCAGTGGATCCGGAGAAAACTGGCTGTGACAGACGGACAGACAGACTGACAGACCCGAGTGATCCTATAAGGGTCCCTTTTTTTTCGGAACCCTAAAAAAAGATGAGAACCGAACGAAACCAATAAAAAAATCCCAAAAAGAACCTACATTTTGTCGAGTAACGCAAACATAAAGACAATTAACTTTTTTTTTAGTAAGATATGTTCATAGTGATGAGTAAAGTGATCCCTTATTAAGTTCTTCGTCACACCCTGTAGGCATAGTTGCACCTTGAGCTCTAGATATAGTTTACCTTCTATCATTGATAACGACTGTACGGGATTACACGTATGGCATTCTGAAAGCCCATTTCATTCCATACATTTTTGACTTGTATACATGCAATTTAAGTACTTACTAATAACACATACACATATATATAATATAGCATATAATTATAATCTGTTACTAACTCATTACTATTATGTCTGCAATCTATATATAAATACTAATATATAAAGCGGAAGAGTTTGTTTGTTTGTGTGTTTGTTTATTGGCTTGATCGCGCTAATCTCAGGAACTACTGGTCCGATTTGAAAAATTCTTTTAGTTTTAGATAGCCCATTTATCGAGGAAGGCTTTAGGCTATATCATCACGCTAAGACCAACAGGAGCGGAGCAGACGAAGTTGCGCATGTCGACTAGTAAAGATATGTATATTTTTTTTGGCAATAGAATGTTCCTCTGTCTAAGCTATTATGAATAAGTTCTTATTAACGTTACGCGTGTTTTGGATTTCAGAAGTCGTATATGTGTCGAAAGGAGTTCGAATATTTTTCAATGGGAGCTGGCATGGCCACCAGCTGCCATGTTGTTTTTTTTTCAAAATCACAGCACAGATAGTGCGAGTCGGACACGCCCACTGAGGGTTCCGTACAAAGTAGGTACATATTACTTTAAATAAAGACTATATTTTTATGGTGTAATTACAAATGTATAGTTTTCAGACTTTTCCCTATATCTATATGTAGTATGAGATGATATTACTTGCCAAATTTCATAGTTCTAGGTCGACGGAAAATACGCTATACATTTTGATTCCCTTGAGAGTGTCGAAATTTACGTTTTTTTGCGGCATAAACGGCCGTATTTTTTTACGTTAACTTAGAAGTTTGATTTTTTCACAGCTTGGGACTGTAGACCTGAGTTTATAGTTTTAACTTCAACTCGATACCTCCACGCGTTCCCGAGATAAGAATCTTGACTTGAACTTTAAAAATTAACTAATCACGTGCGCGTTATAGCAGTAGATTGTTTTCTAACATTGATATATAAAAAACACAAGATGCACAGTCTCGAACAAATGCAACACTCGAAACTGTCGTAAAAAATTGACATGTATCAAGTGTCATGTGTGAGTTGTGTGTACTTATACTATAAACAATTTTTTTTTGCAAATTCAACCTTACACGGATCGCTTAAAGTTGTTTTTACAAAGCAGTGCAGTATGGCGAGCGTTGCGAGACTGTTTGAAACTTGCGCACAATTATACATTATGCGGTTGTTTTATGCGGACATTTTTGAGATGCTGGGTGTGTATCTTGGGTTTTTTATATATCAATGTTTTCTAATTTTAGTTCTCGGCTCCTCTCCATTTTATAAGTCCAGTAGATTCAGAGCAAATTGGCTGTAACAAACAGACATACAGACACAAATATTATACTTATAAAAATAACTCAAGTCCTTACCTGCAGCGACCTGGCCAGTTCTGAGTCCAGGTACCTTCCCGTGGTTCTCCTGTCTGGCAGGATGTACTTCGGCAAGGACTTAAAGAACCAAGCGCCTGACTTCTTCCACATTTCCCTGGTCTCCGCGCACAGGTTGCACATGTAGGCCTCCCTGGAGTACAGTGGGGATCTAGAGGGAAACAGATAAACAATAAACGATATTTATTTTGCAAAGGGAGAACAAAGTATATTATATTACTTTCTTTATTCAATTAAACTATACTAAATATATACACCTAAAATAAAAAATCCTAAATAAAATTAGGCGTCAAAAAATTCGTCCGCATCGCTGTCCACTGGAAGTGAGCCCAAAAGACTGGCGGCATTGCCACGTTGTATAGCAATGCTTATCCTCTGTCCGAGGTAATAGCCAGCTCTTGGGTCACGCGAAGTGTCAACTAAGTGTTTAGAAAGATCTTTAAATAAGGCATGAGCACTCGGACCCCAAGGTACAAGAGTTTCAACCCAAACGGCTCAAAAATATAATTGCCAACAAGGTTATTATATTTTCGCCACTTGAGGTTCTCAGCAGCCGCAGCGGCAGTACCAGCACAGCACGACGAGCTAGGAAGATGGGATGGCGCAAGAGTATCGACACAAGTAGCGTCCCACACTAAAGGCCTACCCATCTTCCATGGAAACAAAGACATTTTGCAAATAGGTAACTCTTTTAAACAGCAGCTTTTGTTTTGGTCGTAACACTGAAACAAACTCAGAGGTCTGTTTAGAAGGATATACGTCCTGAGAAGTGCCGAAGACAGAATTGTTCCCATTTCTTTTCTTTTTTTCGTTGTTAGGGTTTCGTACAACGAGACACTATTACTTAGCCTCCGCTGTCCGTCCGTCTGTCTGTCAACGGGCTGTATCTCAAAAACCATAATAGGTAGACAGTTGAAATTTTCACAGAGTGTGTATTTTTATTGCCGCTATAACAACAAATAATAAAAATTAAATTATATTGAAAATTAAAAGGAGGCATGGGGTGGTATGGCACCCTTCGTGTGAGTCGCACTTGGCCGGTTATTTTCTATTTTTTTTTATTATTTAGCCGTTTACAAATGCTGATGGGAAATTATAGTATTAGTATTTTTGTATTAAATCGAAAAAGTTTGCATGTCGTAAAGTCATATGTAGTGAAACTCACTACAAAAAAAGATCTTAGCTGTATATCTAAATTATTTAAGCGGAATTTGTTCGAAAGAGTCACCGCCGCCCTGGAACGCAAAGGGCATTAGGAGGAACACAGATGGGTTTTAGTCAGTAAGAGTCTGACACTCATTTGATGACATTTGATTATTTCCGATTCTTAAAAAAATATACCTAAATCATTGGTAAATAAATGATTTCTACACCCACAAGCGACACCGAAATAATCTATTGTATTTCGGAAACCTTACCAAACGAACTCAAAATCCCAAGACCCCTTTCTTCGTTTTCTCAGAAGATTATAAAGTCGACAATCGGTTGCCAGTATTTACAAAGAAGTTCGGCGTCCATTGTTCAAGCGAACAAGACCGAGAGCAAAGCTACTTATAACTTAGTTAAACTAAGTTACAATTCAGTGTGGTGAACTAACTTTGTGTTAGGTTCTCTGTTCATTTCACTTTCTTTAAATAGGGTTAAGTTTGTTATTGTGGGTGATTGTGTAGGATTGGGGGAAGATAAGTTGAACTTTATATTCATGAAGTTGTTTGTGAGTGGATTATTTTGCAGTATTGAGAAACTATTCAGTGATCGGCTTTACCGGACTGCCAAGGCATGGTTATGTTTTTCGCACGTTTTATTATATACTTTTGGAACGAAGTTCCTTAACGCGCGTTGCGAAAGACGGAAAAAATTAAGACCAAAAGTTGTAACGACACTTTTTGCTATAGTTGTAAGCCGTGCGGCGTGCGCGTGTTTCTCTGTCTGTCTCTCTCTCTCTCTCTCATAGAAAGCAAGCCAGTTATTTTGACAAGCCAATTATTACTAAAATTGAGCCTACTGATTAAGTTTATATAACATTATACTTGTTAATAATAAAAAAAATATTATAACTTAAAAAAATAAAATTTTATTACAATTCCTTCACTAATTAATCGAAAGGAACTTCGTTCCATCCGGGTGTCCCTTGACACCTCTCAAGTTTAAAAAAAAAAACGTTGCCCCACACTAGGAATTTCTCCTGTATCGTGGGTGCGTTTACATACATATAATCTCACATACACAAACAGCCAGACCCGGAACAACTATCTGTAGGCCATACAAATATTTGTTCCGTGCAGGAATCGAACCCGCGACACGCAGCGCAGCAGTTAATCGCTCAACCACTGCGCCATCCGTGTCGTCATCTTGTATGTATGTTTGTTTGTTTGTTTGTTTGTTTGTGAATTTCTTTATTACCTCGTTACTTCCAAACGGCTGCACGGATTTCGACTATTAAGGTATCATAAGATTCATTTAAAAACCAAAGTGTCCTTAGATATGTGTTAAAAAAAGCAATATGGCGGATTTTGGGCGCTAAATTTTTTTATTTTTTTTATTTAAAAATACTTTGTCCCACACTAGGAATTTCTCTTGTATCGTGGGTGCGTTTACAAACATATAAATTCACATACACAAACAGCCAGACCCGGAACAACTATCTGTAGGCCGTACAAATATTTGTTCCGTGCGGGAATCGAACCCGCGACACGCAGCGCGGTTGTCAATCGCTCAACCACTGCTGTGTCGTCGCCTATCGAGTCAGCATCGAAATGAAGGAAATTAAATGGAGATTACAAAGATTAATATATGCCATATGTTTAAATTCAATTAGTAAACAGTTTTTGTTCATAAAAATGTCCCGGTTTCGGTGTTTTTAGTGCATTGCTCATAAGTTGACTGTTTTGCAGTTGTTTTTTTTATTTTTCTAATTATATTTTTCCTTGTTAACAATACAGATTGTTTTCGAGATCCGTGGTCATATTTAAGGTTGGTGTTAAGAAACAATATAAAAAAATGACTTTTTTAAAATTCCCGATCTTGAATAACAACTTAAACGTATTTTTTTTTTGTTTGAATATTGTGGTCGGGTTTATTGAAAAAGTCAATATTTTTCATTTGTTTCTTTACTGTACATATAGCAGCTAGAGAACACCACCCTTAAATATACATATGCACTCCTGAAACAACCTGTTTATGTGCCCCATAAATGATAAATGATTTTTGTTTTTAGGGTTCCGAAAAAAAAAGGAACCCTTATAGGATCACTCGGGTGTCTGTCTGTCTGTCACAGCCTGTTTTCTCCGGATCCACTGGACCGATCCTGTTGAAATGTGGTACACATATGGACTTCTATGACCCAAACACGGACGCGTTACGTAAATTATTAAATTTTTAGTATGGGGGTCACTTCTGGGGGTCAAACTAGAAAATTAAAAAAAAAAGTTTTTTGAACAATATCGTGTGACATATCAAATGAAAGGGCTTACTGTGAGGGTTTTAATTATATTGTTTTCATAATTTTATAATAAATGGTTTAGAAGTTATTCAAGAAATTAGACGAAAAATGACCATTCCCCCCCCCCTTATCTCCTAAACTAATGAGCCTAAAATTTTGAAAAAAAATGGAGATAATAGATCTTTACCTAAAGATTACAGGAAAACCTATTAGAAGTCTGTAGTGTAAAAAAAATTAAATTCGTTCGGAACCCTTTGCACGCGAGTCCGACTCGCACTTGGCCAGTTTTTGTATAAATCTAGATGAGGCCGGTATTTCCTAGCTGACTACCCTGAGAAGAAACACCGAAACAAACTCAGAGGTTATACACAAACTCAGAGTTAGACATAGTCTCTTTAGAAGTCCATACAATCGCCAAAAACATATGAAAAACCATGTAGGTTAACGTCTGAGGTGGCCTTTTGAGGAAAGCACCACGCAGGTTTGAGTGGGCTTGTTCAGACAGTGCAAGCATTTGTCAGTTATCGTGCAGCTCAACTCAGAACTTTGAGGAGCTCAACGAACCGACGAACAATGCCAAAGTAAGGACATTCGGGTAAGCCGCATAATATACTCAATGCATATGCAATGCATGTCCTTTTTATCCGACTGCGCGACGCAAAGGAGAGTTTGTTCCGTTGTATTGTACCTGGGGACCGAACGACGGCAGATTTTCATGATACTCTTATCAATTAAAAATAAAATATAAACTTGGTAAAGGAAGTTTTACTTAATAAAAACTGGTCAAGTGCGAGTCGGACTCGCGTGCAAAGGTTCCGAACGAAATTATTTTTTTAACATGTTATTTTAACACTATAGACTTTTTCTGTAATCTATAGGTAAAGATCTATTATCTGCATTTTTTTCAAAATTTTAGACTCAGCAGTTTCGGAGATAAGGGTCAGTGATAGTGATAGATATGTAGATAAGGGATAGTGGTCATTTTTCGCACTAAGCCCTTTCATTTTGATATGTCACACGATATTGTTCAAAAACTTCTTTTTAAATTTTCTAGTTTGACTTCCAAAATTTTTTGAATGGGGGTCCCATACTAAAAATTTAATAATTTACGTAACACATCCGTCTTTGGGTCACAGAAGTCCATATGTGTACCAAATTTCAACAGAAGCGGTCCAGTGGATCCGGAGAAAAGAAGAAAGAAAGAAAGAAGAAAGAAAACTAGTTTATTTGGCACACACAAACACACACAATGTAAAAAGACAAAGGAACACAAATAAAAAGGAACTTAATTCTAAAGCAATTACATTGTGTGCCCCGCGGCTGCGCCAAATAGGTCCAGTTCAGCAAAATGCCGGACAACGGAGTTGTCTGACGCTGGTTTTCAACTGAACCTTACGTTGAAGTGTACGGATGTGAATCAGTTTCACGGTGTTAAATATACAGGTACTTAAATAGATTTATGGTAGTGTATAGTAAACGATATAGTATATGTATAATAATTTGTGTCAAAGATAGATAGGTTTGTACTAACTTACTAACAATAAATAAAGAGAACAAAAGAAAACACATTGAAACAAACAAGCACAAATTAATTAAATTCAACAAAGTAGACGTAATTCCACGTAAACTGATAATAATAATAATAAATTAATTAAAAAAATAAAATAATATAAAAACGTTCTGCAACACACAGAAACCGGTTTCGTGCAATCCTGACTAACCAATTAGTCGGCGCTGTGCACGAGACGAGACCAATAGTCACCATACCACTATGCCATGAGCAGATGATTGTAATATTCATTTTGTGATGTGAAAAAAAATGAATAAATAAATAAATTCGGGTAGTTTGAAAAATATTGTGGTCAGTTCGAAATTGTCACAGAGGTAGTATGTCAGAGGTTTATATGGACATTGTTCTGGCTCAACATCATATCAGTGATAGGTTCAAGTGTATCAAGTCTAGTTTCCGTTGCGCGTCAATTAAGTACTGCCGTAAACGTCTTTTAAATGTACCTATTGTATTTATTGCTCTAATAGGCGGCGGTAGATTGTTCCATACTTTGGATGCTGCGTAACGGAAACTGCCTCTGAATGCTGCTGTACTGTGGGGCTGCGACAGACGGACAGACAGACAGACACCCGAGTGATCCTATAAGAGTTCCATGTTTTGTTCGGAACCCTAAAAACAAAAAATTAAATACTTAATCGGTAGACGGGATAACGAAAGTTTGCCAGGAGTCGTTAGTGGTTAATTAATTGAGATGAATCGTGTAGATACGACATTGAGAGTTAATTACCTCTTACTATGTCACTGACATTAATGATCAATTGTCAGTTTACTACATTGATAAGGCTTGAGCATTGATATATAAAAAACCCAATACACACTCGCATCTGAAAAACGTCCGCAAAAAACAAACGCCCAATGTGTAATTGTGCGCTAGTTTTAAACAATCTCGCATCGCTCGCCATACTGCACTGCTTTGTAAAAACAACTTTAAGCGATCCGTGTAAGGTTGAATTTGCAAAAAAAATTGTTTATAGTATAACTACACACAACTCACACTTGATACATGTCAGTTTTTGACGACAGTTTCGAGTGTTGCATTTGTTCGAGACTGTGCATCTTTGGTTTTTTATATATCAATGGGCTTGAGCTAATTAATTCAATCATTTATATTAAGAGGTTTATTTGGAAAGTTTTGAAAATTGTTCGTTTTATGGTTCTGTATCTCAAAAGGAAAAAACGGAACCCTTATAGGATCACTTTGTTGTTCGTGCGTCTGTATGTCAAGACCGTTTATCTCGGGAACGCGTGAAGTAATCGAGTTGAAATTAAAACCATACACTTAGGTCTATGGTCCCTTGCAGCTGTGAAAAAAAAAAACAAACTTCTAAGTTAACGTAAAAAAAAGATGCGGTCGTTTATGCCGCAAAAAACGTATATTTCGACACTCAAGGGAATCAAAATGTATAGGGTATATCCCGTTGACCTCAAACTGTGAAATTTGGAAAGTTATACCGTCTTATACTTCAAGTATAGGGAAAAGTCTGGAAACTATTCATTTGTAATTAAATCGTAATAAAAATATAGTTTATATTTAAAGAAATTTGTAGTTACAAAGTACGGAACTCTCGGTGGGCGAGGCCGACTCGCACTTGGCTTTTTTTCTTAAATAAACGCTTTTGCATTCTTATCTGTTAGAATTCTCCACCTCGTATCTTGAGGAGTTTTTGACATTCTCATTTCCGACATTACATTAATATTTTAATTTTTCGGTGAAAATTGCTACCTGTAATAAGTATGCTACCATAAATAAGAAATATATATTTTATTATTCCCCGAAATACAAAACAAAATGGCAAAAACACAGCAAACAATATGAAATACAACACTAAAACTTCAACTGAAATCATTGAAATATGTTTTCATTAAACAATGCAATTTGAAGCGTACCTTTTTCAGGTAACCCGCTTGTTAGCCTGAATACCCCGTTTCCAAAACTAAATTAATGTAACCTAAGAATGCTTTGATTGGAAAAATAAAAACTTTTCTTCATTGACTTATCATTTCAGCGAATCGTCTAGACCAATGTTAAGTGTGTACCTATATACCTACTTAGAGTTCAGAGTTGAGCTACACGATAACTGACAAATTCTTGCACTGTCGGGACAGGTCCACTTAAATCTGTGTGATACTTTCTTAAAAAGACCACCTCAGACATACACGGTTCTCATATAGTAATAACAATAGCCTTTTATTTCTAAACATAGGGTTTCAAGAGGTCCCTAATTTCGGTGTGCCTTTTGGCATAGGCCTCCTCCAATTCCTTCCAATGGGTCCTGTCCCTTGCTGCTCTCAACCAGAATGGTCCCGCTGTCTGTTTCAAGTCATCTTCCCATCTCCTGACTTGACGTCCCCTTCCTCTTTTGCCGTCTCTTGGTTGCCAGAGGGTGACTTGCTTGCTCCATTTGTTAATGGGGTGGCGTAGCATATGTCCAGCCCATCTCCATTTTTGGACGTCTATTCGGGTAAGAATGTCTGTGAGTTTTGTTCTTGTTCTTATGTCTACGTTCCTGACTCTGTCTTCTGACGGTTCTCATATTAACCAACAAATTAATTGTATGGACAATAAAAGAGACATTGATCTCGGAGTTTTTTGCAGTCAAAATTAAGTGTAAGTAGTATGAATGAACACCGCGTTACTATTAAATGCAATTTATTTCAATATTATAAATATTCTCGTATGGCGCTGAGACTTGGACACTGAAAGCTACAGATCGCAAACGCATTGACGCCTTTGAGATGTGGTGCTGGATAAAGATGCTCCATATTCCTTGGGAAGCATTTCAGACTAACGTATCCATATTGCGAGAACTCAAAATCTCCTCGCGGCTGTCATCCGAGTGTCTATGCAGAGTCCAAGAATACTTCGGTCACATTGCAAGGAAAACCGGTGACAATCGAGAAGCTCATTGTACCGGCAAAGTATATGGAAAAAGACGTCGTGGACGCAGCACAATACGTTGGTCTGACCAGATCCGGACCACCTTTGATTCTAAAGTTCACAACGCGAAAAAGTGAAAGCAGAAGGGAGGTGGACCCTCAGCATTGAGGAATACGAGGCAAAGAGGAGGATGAAAATTTTATCCACTGTGAAAAAACCTGGAGTTCATTTCGTTAAAGCTATTCAATGAAAGTGCAACAAGCTATACAAAATCACCTCTTTTATAAGGTAATGAATTTTCAGGACGTTGTTAATTCATTTAATACTGGCCGGGAGCGTTAAGGGAAAAAGTCGAATTATTTTTTATATCCCTCGCCTATTGATTCGTTGCGTCATAGCTGCTGCATATTTGCTGGGGAGTTTGTTGGCCACTTCTTCTTCCCAGCTAAAACACTAGGAAGTGGTGACGGGCTGGGCGATTTGGGGGACTGTCTTCATGTTAATTTTGACGTTCAAAATGTGCTGATTTTCAGCCTAGTTTGAATAAATACCTTTAGATTTGCTTTGATTTGATAGGACCAATTTTATTGGACGGTTTTTCTTAAGTTTACATATGAGTCTAAATTATACAATTATGTATTCAAATAAATTTACAGAATTTAGGTTAAAACAATGTTATAGTACTGGTGTGGTCCCGCTTTACTGGGCTGCCCCAGAAAGCGGGTCGTGTTTTTTGGTGAAGCTTTCTGATTAAGACATTTGAAAATACTTAAATTAAATGATGAAAAAAACTTATAAAATATAAGATCACTCTTGTATGTTCCGAAGGGTAAGGTATCGGTGTACCTTCATACCATTCATTATGGGCTGCAGCTGAAAATCAGCGTGGTATACCTTGCGTTGCCAGCTGGCATTATGCTGAGCTGAGGCCCTTTTGGCATTAATAGTTTTAATTATTTATTTTGTTAATTTTTAAGGTGTTTTATTTATGTAATGCCAATAAACACAATTATCTTTCTTTCTTTCTCATTCACATTTCACCTGTGTTTTTAAGTCCCATTTTGTAGCGGCGAGCGTATAGTCAACAAACAGACACAAAGCCAGATTCTGAGCTGCTACTGAAAATATCCAGATGGAAAAACTCAAAAACACTTTCCCCACCCAAGAATCAAACCGTTATCTTCATGCTTCCAGTAGCCTTTGCGACAACTATACTAATGCGGCACTTATGCAGCTGCCATATTATCTCCTTACCAGTGGCGTTGCTTGTCTCAAACATTTTTAGGGGGCTCGTTATTAGGGGTTGTTTTTTTTATAACAAAAAAAATATAACCGACTTCCAAACAAAACACTACAAAGAATAAAATAACCTTAATTTCGGAAACCGGTGTTTTTGGTTTTGTTTCTTTGTTTTTTAACACCGACTTCCGAAATTAAGGTTATTTTATTCTTTGTAGTGTTTTGTTTGGAAGTCGGTTATATTTTTTGTGTAAAAGGTTTTAATTTTCACTTTTAAGTGGTGATACTTGGACGACGTCTTCGTCAACGCAGAAATTGAAATAAGCAAAAATGCTCATAAAACAAAAACTGCTGAACCAAACTTTTACGGGACCAAATGGCAAGTATACTACATCGAACTAAAAAAGAATCACAGAAATCGGATCAGAAACTTCGGAGTAATTGGTGTACATACATAAAAAAAACTAGATAATAGGCCCAGTTTCTCATAGGAAAAAATATCACGTGACAAATGGTCAAACGCGCATTCATCATCATCATATCAGCCAAAAGACATCCACTGCTGGACATAGGCCTCCGCCAAGCGTCGCTACAACGACCGCACCAGCACGTCTCTCATACATCGGCTACCCGCGACCTTCACCAGGTCATCGGTGCACCTTGTGAGGCCTTCCAACGTTGCGTCTTCCGGTACGCGGTCGCTACTCCAGAACTTTTCGGCTCCATCAAACATCTGTTCTGCGAGCAATGTGCCCTGCCCACTGCCACTTGCACACACAAACGCGCATTATCTAGGTGCTATACGTGATTGGCTGAAGGAGTTTTCAACAGCATATCGCATCAGTTGACTTACGAATAATTTAATTATTTATTCGTGACCAACTTATACTAGCGGTTTCCACCACACGTACCTATACAAGTTATAGGCATACACTCACTCATATCAGCTGAAAAACGTCCACTGCTGGACATAGGCCTCCCCCAAATTTGGGAGGTTGGGGATTATTTGCCATAATTGCCACGCTTGGCAGGCGGGTTGGCGATCGCAGTGTATGGTGTTGCGTTTTACAAAGAACGCTGCTGCCCATTCTCTGGCCCTTAGTCCCTTAGTCGTTCCTTACTATACCCACGGGAAGTGATGGGATGGTATAATTCTTTTACCTATTTTTTCCAAAAGCCGGTGGTAAGTCGGCCACTGTCCCTTTGTACATGAAGTTTTTAACGCATAAACACAAAATGTTTGCATAAACATTGTAAAGAAGGATTACTCTTCGAGCATCACGTGTGCACACTACGTCTGAAGGATTACATTAAGGGGATAAACCAGAATGCGGTTTAAATGAACACTCGTTGGCAACTGAAAGCACTAATCTTTACGTTTCCAGCATTGTGGTTCGTTATTCACTAAAAACGGAGCTGGGTTTTTCGCGGGAAATCCGGGCAAAGCTAAAAGGTTATGTAAATACAGAATATGGGAAATGATTTTTTATTTTTTAAATATTTGTTCAAGATTAGGTTTTTTCACAATTTAAGGTCCTAGTGCAAGTTTAGTTAATGATGTAAACGTTCGCTTAACCAACAGTATTCTCAGTGTATTCGCAGATCGGTGAGATTCCCCGATGTTGCGGAGGTGGATGCGGCTCCACGCTGAATTTTAATTGTATATTTTTATGTCTCTGTAACCTACTGACACAAGAATTTCAAGTAAAATTGTTACTAACCCTATGGACTTCGGTCTGAAATAAAAACATTCTATTCTTAATGTCCAATCATATGGAAAAAGAGGTTTTCCATTATAGTCACCAGAAGGCGCTTATACAGCTTTATTACAAATTGACGTTTACCTTATCGCGATCGAGTACGTTAAAAGCAGACAGAGATTTCCACCCCTTTGCTGTAGTCACAAAGGAAATAATCCCAAAACGTTTTGTGTGTATGAGTGGAGTATCCACTATGATCATACTACCGGGGTTGCAATATCTTATGTTCAAATCTAGGCCACAGTCTACCTGTCGGAACACGGATAGACTATGACCCAGGTGAAGCGTCATGGCTCAAGAAACATCAAAATTCCCTTTCAAATTTTTCAAAGGTACAGGAAGCTAACTTACCTATGTGTTAGGTTTTCTATGACGCACTTGGAGCAAGCCGTGTGTCTGCAGATGGAGCAGGTCCTGAGCGGCGCCAGCAGTCGGGATGCCTCGCCGCAGAGCAGGCAGGTTCGCGGGGCGGGCCCTTGTGCAGAGCGACGCATTCCTGGACAATAGTAAAAGAAAATAGGTAGCGGGATTATTTTCTACACAAATATCTGTTATCGAAAACCCGTTTCTCATCTATGAATGCAGGCGAGTCAAAAGATTCTGGAGAGGCAATCGCGTACCGGAAGATGCAGTACGATACGTAGATAGTACCTAGGCACAACACCTAGACTGGTAGAGAATGCCGTGTAACCCAGTTAATGGGTTGTGGAGGTCTGGTAGTCAGCCGCTCCACGTAAAATACTGGTATTCAGTGGCATCCGGTTTGACTGGAAGCCGATCCCAATATAGTTGGGAAAAGGCTAGGCAGATGATGAGGAGATGTCGACATCCACGTCAGGTCTGGGGTAAAAGCCGGATAGTTGCCACACTCTTTGAAATTACTTTGTATCTCTCAGAACAAAAAGCGATATACTTTATTTTTAAAATGGGTAAGTACTTTGGTTTATAATCATCGGTGAAAGTAAAAAACATTCTCTTTATAATTCCAGAGTGTAGGCGATTTTTGCAGACCTCTAAATTTTGTGACAACTAGGTATCCAGTATATTGGATAGTTGCTTTAATTTAATTTAATTTATTTACCCATATAAATTACATATAGGATTGATGCCCTGGCAAGATAAGGACTTTTATTCCGCAAAATCTTTGATCGCACCTTGCCTTCTTCTGTGACCGCACAGACACATGGAACGTGGTCAACTTAGTGGTAGTTGTAGAGTCTCTCGATTGATAAATAAAATAACTTGTAATTCATTCGCGAAACTAGAGTAATTAAAATCGTGGCAACTGTACCCTTTTTTTTAACGAGGGGAAATCCTCATGGATGTCCTCCGTCCTGGAGTCCTGTCAGACTCTTACTGACTAAAACCACCCCGGTGTTCCATCTCTCACATACGACGGAGATCGCGGGAACTCACGACTTACGTAATCCCTGGCTGGTGCCGGCCCGCCTCTGCGGGTCACCTCGGGTCAGCGGGGGGAGTGAGGTATTTGACTACCCTCGCGACGTCAAAGAGGGGCGCACGGGAACACCACGCGCCGCCACCTCGGGTCCGCATGAATGCGGGGCGACGGACATAATGGGGGGCGACGGACATGGCAACTGTACCCCTGGGGCAACTATCCTGGTTTAACCCTATTGCCATCAACTGAGCACAAACCTCGAAGTCAGGTTGTTGCTTAGAAACTCATCCTTTAGTTTCTAAGCAACAACCTGACTTTGGGTCTTACTTCCTTCCGGTCGAAAGGCCGAAACTACGGACGTCGGGCTTAGAGAGTCGACCCCAGACCCCAACAGAGGCTAGTCTAGGCTAGACGAAAAGGAGAAGGCACGGTTCCTTGTCATTTCGTGTGACGCAGGTCCTCTCGGGGCATGGTTGCTTCGGGAGGTTCCTGTGTCGCATAGGCAGGGAGCCGGACGCCCGGTGTCACCACTGCGTCGACTGTCGGGAGGACACGGCGCGGCATACGCTGGCAGAGTGTGCCGCTTGGGAGGAGCCGCGCCGTGCCCACATCTCTGTGGTAGGCAGTGATCTCTCGCTGCCGGCCGTAGTTCGTGCTATAGTCGACGGCGAGGAATCCTGGGACGCGGTGGTCTCCTTCTGCGAAACAGTTATCGCGCAGAAGGAGGCTGCGGAAAGGGAGAGGGAGATCTCGACCTCTCTCCCGGCCCGCAGTAGGCGCACCGGGCGTCGGAGGAAGGCATACGCTGCCCTCTTCCGGCCCCCCTAACTGGGGCCAGGGGTGGCAGACTTGGGGATGTCCGTCGCCCCCCATTCAACCGGACCAGAGGTGGCGGCGCGTGGTGTTCCCGTGCGCCCCTCTTTGACGTCGTGGGGGAGTCAAACACCTCACTCCCCCCGCTGACCCGAGGTGGCCCGCGGATGCGGGCCGGCACCAGCCGAGGATTACGGAAGTCACAAGTTCCCGTGATCCCCGGCGCAGGTGAGAGATGGAACACCAGGGTGGTTTTAGTCAGTAAGAGTCTGACAGACCCCTCAACCTGCCCCAGGGCGGAAAACATCCATGAGGATTTCCCCACTTTAAAAAAAAAGAAAAAGGCTAGTCGAAAAAGGCTAGGCAGATAAAGATTAACGATCATTATCTCCAATAGAATGTCACTATGTCGCGTCCCGGATCCTCGTTAATGGATTAGATCATCCAGTTCTAATAAATGGCATAAATAATTCATAGGACATTCTCTTTTCAGTAATTTTCTGCTGAAGCCAGTGATTAATGAGTGAACTGAATAGAGCGTTGGATGATTAATTAACTGTTTTATACTTAATGGTCCGAGTTGAACGGTCTAATTGAGAGCTGGTGCTTTAAGGCTGCTCTCTCGAGAAATGCTTTAAAACAGCGTGCAGATGAAGCAACTTTTCGTAGGCATTTACTGAGATATTACATCTGAAAAAAACTGGCCAAGTGCGAGGTTGAACTCGCAAAGGGTTCCGAACAAATTTACTTATTTTGACGTGTTATTTTAACATTATAGACTTCTTATAGGTTTTCCTGTAATCTTTAGGTAAAGATCTATTACCTCCATTTTTTTCAAAAGCTTAGGCTCTGTAGTTTCGGAGATAAGGGGATGGTAATTTTTCTTCTTACTTCTTGAATAACTTCAAAACCATTTATTTTAAAATTATGAAAATATATTTAAAACCCTTATAGTACGCCCTTTCATTTTACATATCACACAATATTTTTCAAAAAAAAAAATATTTTTAGTTTACTAATTTGAACAAAATTCGACAATATTTGGGTTCCGAACTAAAAACGGAACCCTCATAGGATCACTCGGGTGTCTGTCTGTCCGTCTGTCTGTCTGTCTGTCTGTCGGTCTGTCTGTCCGTCTGTCACAGCCAGTTTTCGCCGTATCCACTGGACCGATTCTGTTGAAATTTGATACACATATGGGATTCTGTAACCCAAACACGAACGCTTTACGTAAACCATTAAATTTTTAGAATGGGGGTCACTTTTGGGGGTCACACAAGAAAATTAAAAAAGAAGTTTTTTGAACAAATTTTATTTACATATTTTTCATAATTTCAAAATAAATAATTAAGTTAGAAAAGTTATTCAAGAAATTAGACGAAAAATGACCATTTTGAAAAAAAAATGGAGATCATAGATCTTTACCTATAGATTACAGGAAAACCTATAAGAAATCTATAATGTTAAAATAAAATGTTAAAAAAAATCGTTCGGAACCCTTTGCACGCGAGTCCGACTCGCACTTGGCCAGTTTTTTTAGGGTTCTGTACCTCAAAAGGAAAAAAAACGGAACCCTTATAGGATCACAACTTGCGATCGCGTGGAGTTATTGAGTTAAAATAAAAACCATGTACTCAGGTCTACAGTCCCTTGAAATTTAGAAAAAATCAAACACCTAGATACCGTAAAAAAAGATACGGCCGTTTATGCTGCAAAAAAACATAATTCGACACTCTCAAGGGAATTAAAATTTATAGGGAATTTTCCGTTGACCTAGAACTATGTTTGGCAAGTAATACCGTCTTATACTGCAAGTATAAATTTCGCAGTAAGCGTTTCCAAACGTCTTTTATAATGCGCACAGCAAAGGATTGGAACTCTCTGCCTGTGTCTGTGTTTACAAACGCTTACAACACTAATCTCTTCAAATTTAGAGTGAACAGGCTCCTTCTCGGTAAGCTCGCTCCATCGTAGACTTTGTCTCTGTCATCTCTGACCTAGACTAGAGTCAAGAGCAAACCCATCACAAAATATATATATATATATATAGGGAAAAATCTGAAAACTATACATTTGTAATTAAATCATTAAAAATATGGACTTTATTTAAAGTACCTACAAATTTGTACAGAACCCTGGGTGGGCGAGTCCGACCCGCACTTGTCCGGTTTTTTTTAATAAGCCAGGTCATTGATTAGATATATCAATATATATAAAATTCTTCCGTTACTGTGTGACTGACAGACAAAGCACAGCCGAAACTACTGGTCGTAGAAAGCTGAAATTTGACATGTAGAGACCCTTGCCCTTGGAGAGTGTAGGGGAGCACTAAGAGGAGAAGATTTCCCGAAATTCCCACGGGAACGGCAAAAACGAGAAATGTGCATACGAAGTCGCGTGCAAAAGCTAGTCAATATATATAAAACTCTTTCGTTACTGAGTGACTGAGTGACTAACAGAAAACACGCACAGCCGAAACTACTGGTCGTAGAAAGCTAAAATTTAACATATAGGTCCTTGCGGAGTGTAGTGTGTTAGCACTATGAGAGAATTTCCCGAAATTCCCACGGGAACGAAAAAAAAACACCGGTAGCACTCCGGGAGTGCTGGCAGAAGTGAAAACTTTAGTATTAACGTTGTGTTTAATTATAAGTACAAAAATACTATCATTTATGAGGTAGAATACAATGTTTATTTATTGCGCTATCGTACACAAATATGACAATTTACATGTTATTATTCATAATATTATATCGTTATTTATTTATATATTACATTAATTTTTATCTCTTAGAAAAATCAACTTTCATCCATAATTTCGTAATTCCGTAATTTCGTATCCTTGGATACGCGTGGCACGCTGTACATAAACACAGACGGACATTCGCGCAAGCGCCCTGTGCCGCCTAAGCGGAGCAGCACACTCAGGCACGGTAGAAAGAGTGGGAGATACTAGTTCCTCTCCCTTCCCCTCGATCTTACGCTTTTTCGATCAGCATCACGTGACCCTGACGCGAGTCCGTCTTACGCTTTTTCGATCAGGTCACGTGTCCTGACGCGAGTTTAAGATTTTATACCCATTACAGAAAAAGTGCTCAACGCCGCTAAAGAAGTTTTCACTTCAAAAACGGAATTTGCGCGTATGAAGTCGCGGACAAAAGCTAGTTAAGTGCTAAAGCTTCTGCCAGCAGCTTCGCCGGCGTGCCTGTGGTAAATATTCCAAGGGAACATACTTCCGGGATAAAAGTCTATGTGCTATTCCAGACTATAGTCTAACTTCTTCTTTTTCTTATCGTGAGAGCAGTAAGGTCTAACGACCCCACACAACTTAGTGTCAGAGTTTCAAAACCGCCTCAAGGGCCTCTGACATGGTTTATTTGACGACCGCCATTTGGCGGCCGGGACCACCGGCTTCTACGTGGTGGTGGTCGTGGTACTAACTCTGTACCATATCCAGATGCGTTCAGACGTTCTGGCGTGATTGAGTAACAAACTTTCATCCATTCGTCCATTCATCCAAACTTTCGCAACTTTCAGTTAATTTAAAGCTTGTTTTTAGAAGATTTAAACTTTGAAACCCGGGTAATCCGGGTACTTCAGGGTATCGTGTTTACCGGGTTACCCGGCTTGGAAACTGGCGTAAGGCGTAACTGTGTGACGCCCAGTTCATGGCGATATCTGTACATCCTATTTTAAAAATCCCGTTAAGATCCATTTTTACTTCGAGGCTAAAGTATACTTGTTTCAATTTACAGGGAGATTTAAGTAAACAATATGATGAAGATTACCTCTATTAAGGGGTCGAAAATACAATAATTTGACAAAGGTATTCGGATCTTTGGTTCTAAAAAGAAAGGTACGGATGTAAACTAATCTTTATAGAAGTTCGAAGTCAAAAACAGTCACTCAATGGCTGACAAACAAGAGTTACGCCGAAATCGAGTCGATCCTATATGCATTCAAATAATTAGAAACATACATAGACCCCTCAACCCCCACACCATCACACACACACACACACACACTCACACACACACACACTCACACACACACACACACCCAGTGCGCGAACTGAGTGAGCTTAACTTTTTTTATTTTAAATATTTTTCATTGAAGTTTATAAATAAAATAAAATAAAAATAGCCTTTATTTCTTGCTACTACAGGAATCTAACATAAGATTAATCAATTTATAATATTGTATTATATTGAAGTTTAGTTTATTTTAAATAGTTTTTTTTCTTACTATGTACTTAGTTTAAAATTGTCATTAGTTTTAAAATTGATGTACCGCTACTGTAAACTAGAGGAGCGGAACTATCTACTACAAGCACTCTTTTTTGCTTAAAAGGTTCCTAATGTTGTAATGTTACTTACATAAGTTGATGAAATAAACATTTTTTTTATTTTTTATTTATTATTATTTATAGAAGTTCGAAGTTGAAATTCAGGGGACGCTTGCTAAGATTGGTTGTACAGACGCCAGCACATCAAGTTACCCGAAACAGTCAAATTTTCCCAATCAAACTTGAACCGTAAGCTTCATCAGTGATAAAGTTGAAAATCTATTAAAGAAATTCGACAGATTGTTGTAGCTTGTTGTGCTGGCGTTTGTACCATAGTCTCTAGACATGTGACATTCTAACAGCGGTGGCGTGGCAAAGGCGATTGCAAAATGTCTATTTTATTCTATGTTTTTATATGGCAAACAAAGCCGATGTCGACTATTCTGCCAATGTCCAAAGTAGTTTGGAAAAGCAAGTTTGTATATTATGAGTAAAAAAACTGGCCAAGAGCGAGTCGGACTCGCGTGCAAAGGGTTCCGAACGAATTTCATTTTTTAACATGTTTTTTACACTATAGACTTCTGATAGGTAAAGATCAACTATCTCCATTTTTTTCTCAAAATTTTATGCTCAATAGTATGGTCATTTTTCGTCCAATTTCTTGAATAACTTCAAAACTATTAATTTTAAAATTATGAAAAAAATATCATTTAAATCTTCACAGTAAGTCCTTTCATTTGATATGCCACACGATATTGTTCAAAAAACTCTTCAATTTAATTTTCTAGTTTGACCCCCAAAAGTGACCCCCATACTAAAAATTTAATAATTAACGTAACGCGTCCGTGTTTGGGTCACAGAAGTCCATATGTGTACCAAATTTCAACAGAATCGGTCCAGTGGCTCCGGAGAAAACTGGCTGTGACAGACGGACAGACAGACAGACACTCGAGTGATCCTATAAGGGTTCCGTTTTTTGTTCGGAACCCTAAAAACAATGAACTATAGGTATAAGCCAGATTCCTCGATTGATCGGTACAGTTGAAAACATGCTGGTTTAGTACGTGACTGAAACAAACAAAAAATAGATATACATAAATAATACATAAAATTAAATTGTATGCCACATCCACACAGATAATGATTTGGAGTCGTGTACGACTCATAGTTATTGGCAAATGTCAAAAATTTATGGGATTAACACACGCTGTCGAAATGTCACGTGGTGATCAATCCCTTGTATTTTGGCATTCTGACAACATTCTGACAATCGAATTCGCTAATAGAGCGGCACTCGTCTCTGGCACAGGCTGCGGGACTCTCTGGATGCACACGACCAGTCGATGGGCAACACTTGACAGAGCCTGTGTCCAGCAGTGGACGTCTTTTCGCTGAAGTGATGATATATAGTTTGCATTGGTGACTCAGTCATTGGCAGACAGAAGAAGAGAGAAATGAGGTGAGGTAAATAATAAATATACATAGGCTGAACTATGCTAACTAACTACTATGTCGTATCTAAACAGTGTACGGTACGCCCCTTGTATACATATTCAGCAGTTCTAATAGAATCACGGGCCGTAGCGCGCTACACCATGCTACGCCACTACCCAGCTACGGCGTAGCAAATATTGCTACGTATTCTGTGGCATGTAGTACTTGAGAAAACTAAATATATTGGTGTTCGTAACTTGTTTGAATATCTCTCAAAACATTAAGTTGACATACAACGTGGCAATGCCACCAGTCTTTTGGGCTTTTTCCAGTCTACAGCGATGCGGATGAATTTATTGACGCTATATTTTAGGGTTAACTTAGGAGTTTTTATTTTAATTCTAGTTCATATTATACAATCTGTTACAGAATAAACGTAATACCTCGTAAGGGGTCATTGAACTCATCATTATGAACAACTTTCACTATGGGACCAACACTGAAATCGCGAAAAAAAATCGACTACCCCATACATTTCTGTGAGCATAACTCGACAAAATGTACTGAAAAGCTGTTTTTTTTTTGCGATTTCGGGATCGGTCCCATAGTTAAAGTTGCTCATAATGATGAGTACAATGAACCCTTAAGAGGTATTGCGTTTATTTTGTTAAATATTATATAATATGAACTAGAATTAAAATAAAAACTCCTAACTAAGATAACCCTAAAATGTAGCGTTTTATTGTTAGTTCAGGTTTCATTGAAACAGTTGTAAATATATGTATATTTAAGTTATATTAGCTCAAAATAAATACGACAATGATAGAATGAGTCTTCTTACCACACATACACTACTGCTTAAAAGGATTTGGCCACCTGTATTTTGTAAGGCCATTTGTGAGAGTGTCATTGTAATCACAGATTATTTTGACACAGTAATTGGTAATAAATAATTTGAATTACTATTAAGTTGTTTTTGTTCAAACTTTTATAAAATATGTTTTTTCTGGTGGCCAAGTAACTTGATCGGTAGCGTAAATAATATTTTAATTACCCTCTCAGGCACCGGGCGCATAAACGTCAAACTCCTCAAGCTACGCGCGCCGTTTCCGCAATTTGACATGTTTGTTACCGGCTCCCAAAAAGTGGTTTGCTGGCGTTTCTATTGGCTCTAGTCACATACTGTAAACTTTTTTAGTTTTTGAATAAACTGAGCATAATATAGAATGTAAAACATACTCAAATTACGAGAGTTGTAATATGTATAAACAAATGTTGATTTCAAAGAACTAGCTGAGATAGTGTGTTTTTTCCCGTGTTATCCCGATTTTTGATAAAACTGCTGTATCAATTTACACGAAACTTTGCATGATACACTATGAATAAACATGTAATGTAATAACAGCGTTTTTTTTTAGAGTCCAATATAAAATGTTCGAAATATTCTTACTCAAACTTCATAGTCCGCCGAGCCGTTTTTATGCGTAATAAAATGCATGACTTTGTAAACGCTCATCCCAGTTTTATGGCGTAGTTTTTATTTAAAAAAAAATGTTACCAGGATACTACATAAATATTTATTTATTGATAGCTACCCATAAGTCGTAACAATATTCTACACTATAATTGTAAAATGATAAGATTTCTTTTTTGTGTTAGCTAATTTCACATGGTGTATTTGGTTGTAGAATTTAAATATTAGTCAAACCTACACAAGATTGAGCTATATTTTCATATTACTCAAAACACACAAAATACAGCGGACTCGCGACCACAAGAATTCCAAGCATCTGTTCAACATTATTTCCCAGCGTTAGCAAGATATTTTTTTTTTCGGAATCTATGGTAGATGAACAAAAATATCTATTCCCGAGTGTGTGAACCTCGCCTCAGAATAAAAGACCTTGCGTTAAAGTAATAATAGAGGTATACACCGCATGAGTCGACTGGTACAAATTTGTATCAGCGGTACCTGACGGCAGCGATGCAACTGATACAAATTAGTACTGGCTGGGAGTTGAGAGTACGTGCGCTACGTATGACACTCCACTTTTGTCAAATTAATATCGAACTACTGAAGTGTGTACAGTAAGGTAAGGAGGGTATCTGGGTTGCAGGATCGTTCGAAAGAGTCACCGCGGCCTTGGAACGCGAATGGCATTTGAACGAGCACAGGTGGGTTTTAGTCAGGAAGAGTCAGACACTGTTCTATTCTATTAGGATTTGGTTTCCGCACTTAGTCCTGATATTGGACCATTGTGCGTGAGCCATGGTGGCCGTCACTCCAACCAGCTAACCTCCCTCCAGAAACAGATCAAATTTTCTGGTGTGTTGAGAACATCTGTAAGCGAGTTCTATGTCCCTATTGTTTGGCTCCGTATTTCGGTAACGCCTGTGCACTCAAGGAGTACGTGCGACACCGTTTCTTCCTCCTCCATGCATGCTCTGCATAAAGGACTGTCCGTAATACCTATCGTGTGTAAGTGTTTGTTCAATGAGCAGTTCCCGGTGATAGTCCTCGCCACCATTCGCAGGCTACCCCTATCCAGTCGCAAAAGGCGTCTGGTCAGTTTCCTGTTTAGGGATGGCATAGTCTCCCTGGACTGCCTGCAGCCTGGTGCCAAGGCCCACCAGTGTTCCGCTTATTTATGGGTTTGTTCTTGTAGCCATGTGCGCAGCTGGACGAAGGGGAGTGGTACTATGGGTTCGGGTCCAACAGCCACAGCACCAGAACCCCTCCTGGCCAGCTCATCGGCCGCGTCGTTTCCTAGTGATCCGCTGTGTCCTTTTATCCACTGCAGCGTCACAGTGTTGCGGTTGGTCACCGTGACGCGTTCTAGCGCATTGTGGCATTCTAGTATGAGTTTCGAGGTAGTATGATGATTCCTTAGAGATTGAAGGACTGAGGCGCTGTCGGAGAGTATGCGAATGTGGGTATCCGTGACTCTCCTGGCTTCTATGGCATGGACCGCCAGGATAATGCCCACGCATTCCGCCTGGTAGACGGTGTTGAGCTTACCCAGCGGTCTAGATATTCTGATGTTAAGGTCATTGGAGTAAACTCCAACTCCGGTTCCGGTGCTTGTCTTTGATCCGTCAGTGTAGATTCTCAGCTCTTTGGGACCTGAGTGGTCGTTCAATTCTTGTGTCAGGACTATGTTGTAGTGCTTCTGGAAATGGTGCATCTTTTGGGTTTTGTCATTGAGTGAAGTCATCATGGGTTGCCTCTTAACAGCATCCTCCATGATGCGGGTGTGCTTGATTCTAGAGTCTGTTCCTAGGATGCCAGATATGCTGAGCCTGAGAGCCGCCAGGGCCGCCACCTCCCGCACTAAGAGGTGTAGTGGTGGTAATGCTAGCATGGCCTGCAGGGCCGCAGTGGGGGCAGTTTTTATACTGCTAGTGATTGCGACACAGGCAAGTCGTTGCAGTTTTTCGAGGACTTTCTGTGGGTTAAACACTATATATACCATCTACTCCGCATAGAGCGAAACATTTGATGAATTCCCATTCTTAAAAGGCAGATTATCTTTGGTTTTATGCAGTGCTAGTCAAGATGAGTTAATAGTACACAAATACACATGGTACCAATCGCTATGTATAACACTCAACTTTTGTCAAATGTCAAAGAGTAAATGTTCACGTTCACGTTCCAGGACTGGCGGATCGTTCGAAAGAGTCAACGCGGTCCTGGAACGCAAAGGGCATTTAAACGAACACGGATGAGTTATAATCAGTAAGAGTCTGATATTCTGCCCGGAGCTTTCGAAAAGTCATCCGATGATATTCCTTCCATAAAAAATGTAAGGAGGGTTTACCTTCAAGTCTTGCCACCAGCCTCCCAACTCTCTTGGCCTCCACCTCATCTATCTTCTCCGCCCTCTTCACGACGGCTGCGATGGCCTCCCTCTCGCTTGGAGTGAGGGGGGGCTCGCTTCGGGCTGCACTCCATCCTGTACGTAACCTGGGGGACAAGAGAATGAACCACTTAGTTGCGAGAAATAAGATTTAAAGAGAAGTTAGTTGATAAGACTTGAAAAAGACAATAACGTATGAGTCCAGGGGCAGATCCAAGATTGTCGTTTGGTAGGAGGGGGGGGGAGCTTAACCCCGTTAAGGGTGGGTTTTAGCAAAGAAAACTCAAAAAATGCACATCAAATTTTATTTTGCTAACGCATAACAAGCTACTTTGGATTAAGTTTCGTAAATTCCTCAATGACTTCGTTAGGCTTGTAGACACCAAAGAAATCTGGATCTTTTTGGGAGGAGCTTGAGCCCCTTAGCCCTCTCCCACTTAGATGGGAGAGGGCTCGGGGGAGAGACTAACATAGACTCAAGCATTGGTGGGTCTAGATCCCCTAATGATTGAGTCTATGTTAGTGTAGAGTTCTGTTATTTATTGCTTAGGTGCAGATGAAGCTTGTAAAAAGGGAGAGTCAACAACTTTTGAGTAATAACTGCTTGGAACAAAACCTCGCAGCAGAATTCGTAAATGCCTTGCAACCTCCCGAAAAAATAGTGCGTATGCTAAAGCTAAAATAGCCTCAAAAACTACAATAGTAATTAGGACACACTCCACACACAACGTGTTGCCATTTAAGTTAAGCAATACGGTGTGTGTTTTCATATTATTTACAAGCTAGAAGAAAAACAGAAATTATATATGAACAGGAAAATAACAGTATTTTTCCAATTTTCCCTAATGAGATCGTAGGAAAAAATATATAATTGTATGAAGGCAAAAATATGCTAAACAATTCAAAACAGTACCAACACAACATACTGCAAAAGAAACATGTAACAGCGCCAATTAACTGATAAGAGAAGAGGTATCTATAACAACCCTCCATTAAAAAACGACACAATTAAAGAGATAAGAACCACAGTCCCTTCACCTTGGTATTGTTCGTCAATCGGTTGAGCTCCTTATGAGGAAACATAGGCGGCGAGGCTTTGTATGTAAAAAGTCATAATTCGAGGTTTGCGTCTCGACTGTTTTCTCCTCCAATATTGAACCGATTTATGAGATATATATACTGTGTCCCTATGTTTTCCTTTTTGATGATTTATTAAACGTATAAGCATTAGAACCCTCACAAATATCCGATAAATCGATGTCAACAGAGCCCTAATGTAAAAAATTCAAAACAAAGAAAACATAGGGACACAGCATACATCCTCCTTAGTCAGTTTGAGAAAAACTTCTTAAATCGGTCCAATATTGGAATTTGGAGGAGAAAACAGTCGAGAGCTAAGCCTCGAATCAGTCAGGAAGACTTTTTACATACAAAGTCTCGCCGCCCATTTTCCTCTTAAAGTTCTAAGTTTGAGCTACACTATAACTGACAAATGCTTGCCCTTTTTGGACAGGTTCACTCAAATCTGTGTGGTAATTTCCTCAAAAGACCACCTCAAACATCAACCTACATGATTCCCCTATGATTTGACCAGTACGATTGTATGGACTTTAAAAGAGATTTTGACCTCTGAGGTTGTTTCCGTGTTTCTACTCGGAGAAGTCAGCTACGTTATTGTATTGTACATTTTGCTATTATTTAGATAGATAGCTACAATATGGGAGTCTTTAAGCCAAGAGTGAATAGGTTACTTCTAGGCAAACGTGCTCCATCTTCGACCATATCATCGCTTACCATCAGGTGAGATAGTGGTCGAACGTATGCCTATTAATAGTAAAAAAAAAATCATTAATCTGAATTGACATTTAATAACATTCTGTATCCATGTAATGATAATTGGTGTTATGATTTTTGTCTACGTGTTGGTAGGAAGTTGTTGTAAATGCAAAGTAATTGAAATTAAATAAATAAATCTATATCTATACTAATCTATACTATATCTATACTAATATATAAAGCCGAAGAGATTGATAGTTTGTTTGTTTGCTTGAACGCGCTAATCTCAGGAACTACTAGTCCGATTTGAAAAATTCTTTCAGTGTTAGATAGCCCATTTATCGATGAAGGCTATAGGCTAAGACCAATAGGAGCGGACCAGTAATGAAAATTGTGACGCAGACGAAGTTGCGCGTGTCAGCTAGTAATATAATAAAGCTGAAGAGTTTGTTTGTTTGCTTGAACGCGCTAATCTCAGGAAATACTGGTCCGATTTGAAAAATTATGTCAGCTATAATACAGGCTATATATCATCACGGTAAGACCAATAGAAGCAGAGCAGACGAAGTTGCGCGGATCAACTAGTAAATAAATAAATAGCTAGGAAACACCGGCCTAATATAGTTTTTTTTTTTATTTGAGATGGGGTTGCTCTTGACTCTAGTCTAGGTCAGAGATGACAGAGACAAAGTCTACGATGGAGTGAGCTTTCCCAGAAGGAGCCTGTGCACTCTAACTTTGAAGAGATTAGGGTTGTAAGCGTTTGGAAACACAGACGCAGGCAGAGAGTTCCACTCCTTTGCTGTGCGCTGGTATAAAATGACCAAAAAAGATTGTCGTGCCTATTTACAAAATACAGGGTTATTTGTAAAACACTAATAACCTCTCAGGGAGTGAAAGTACACATGATTATAAACAACTTTTACTTTGAGATCTACCCTGAAAACACGAAAAAATATCAACTATTTCAGACATTTTCATCTGCTAAATATTACATTTTGTATGAATACTAACCGCACGAATCGATCTTTAAGGTTAAGCAACGCTTGCCAAGGTTGGTCTGTGGATGGATGACCATCTTATCATACCGAGTTTCCACCGTGCCTCGGAAAGTACGTTAAGCCGTTGTTCCCGGCTGTCATTTGTAGATCTTTGGCAGTCGTTACGGATATTCAGAAGCCAGAAAATCTGACATCAATCTTGCCAAGAACCGCCGTATTACCCAGTTAATGGGTTGTAGAGGTCTGGTAGGCAGCCGATCCACTTAAAATACTGGTATTCAGCTGAATCCGGTTTGACTGGGAGCCGACCCCAATATAATAATAATAATCCTTGGGTATACTTTCACAGTGCATACAGGGATAATCCTTGGTTGGTGCCCCATTCCATTTGAAATGTCTAACGGGGCCTCTGCGAGTTGGCTTCGACTCCTCGTACGCCTATCAAAGGACCGGGTCTCCAGGGACCCGAGAAAGTGAAAAACAAAAAAAAAAAAAAAATATAATTAGGATAAGGCTCGGCAGATGATCTATAAAACAGCTGATATTTTTTTCCCCAGGTTATTAGTGTTTTACAAATAACCCTGTATGTCTCATTTATTTATCACTAGCTTCTGCCAGTGGCTTCGCCCGCGTGGTCCCTAGGGAACATACGCCCGGGATAAAACGTAGCCTATGTCCTTTCTCAGGCTCTAGACTATCTGTGTACCAAATTTCATTCAAATCGGTTCAGTAGTTTTGGCGTGAAAGCGCGACAGAAAGACAGACAGACAGAGTTACTTTCGTATTTATGATATTATATATCTATATATATATAAATGAATTGCTGTTCGTTAGTCTCGCTAAAACTCGAGAACGGCTGGACCGATTATAATAATTCTTTTTTTGTTGGATTCGCCAAAATACAGGGAAGGTTTAAAAGCAAAAAAAATGGGTAGGTAGATAGGGTAGGTAGGTAGGGTAGGAGTAGGGTAGGTAGGTAGGGTAGGAGTAGGGTAGGTAGGTAGGGTAGGAGTAGGGTAGGAGTAGGGTAGGAGTAGGCTAGGAGTAGGGTAGGAGTAGGGTAGGAGTAGGGTAGGAGTAGGGTAGGAGTAGGGTAGGAGTAGGGTAGGAGTAGGGTAGGAGTAGGGTAGGAGTAGGGTAGGAGTAGGGTAGGAGTAGGGTAGGAGTAGGGTAGGAGTAGGGTAGGAGTAGGGTAGGAGTAGGGTAGGAGTAGGGTAGGAGTAGGGTAGGAGTAGGGTAGGAGTAGGGCAGGAGTAGGGCAGGAGTAGGGCAGGAGTAGGGCAGGAGTAGGGCAGGAGTAGGGTAGGAGTTATATTATAGATGAAAATTGTGACGCAGACGAAGTTGCGCGGGTCAGCTAGTAAGTAATATATATAAGTAATATAAGTAATAAGTAAGCATAGTTTGTCTAGGTTGGTGACCTCTACTCTCATTCAAAACGTGCTTAATCATAGATGCAAAATCACCAAAAACCGATTTACTTAATACCTCTTGTCTCATATCTGTAATGCTGGCACTTTAGTTTTGTTAAATTATACGCGTGTCATCGTCAATACAAAATCACCGTTATCCTGAAAACATAAGGTATATTTTGCATTACACACGTGACGCGCAAAATTTTGCCATAAGGCCGGCCGCATAGCTACGGTCTCCTCATTATGTTTTCCGATTAGGAATTCAGATTCTGAATTCCGTACGACGTTCGATTGTTTGATTTTAGGATTCCATACCCGAACGGTAACCAACGTAACCCTATTACTAAGCTTCCGCTGTCCGTCCGTCCGGCCGTCCGTCTGTCTGTCAGCGGGCTGTATCTCAAGAACCGTTACAGTAGAAAGTTGAAATTTTCACAGGGTGTATATTTCTATTGTCGCTTTTAATTCAAAATTAAGAGAGGCTCCCATACAAGAACGTGTTTTTTTTCGGATTATGCTACGGAACCCTTCGTGTGAAAGTTCGACTCGCACTCGGCCGGTTTTCCTAACCCGAACACACGGCTTGTTTTCGAAAAATAAACAAACTTGTGCGCCTTTGAACATTTTGTATTGAAAGCAAGCATTCGGATATCGGAAAGTGAATTCCCGATCAGGAAACCGTACGCATACGGCCAGCCTAACATGAAACATGAGGTTATACACGGCGGTGCACAGTTATCGGCGCACGGATTAGTGTATCTTGTGATCAATATTATGACATAAATAGCGGGGGGACGCACGGTCGTGTGAGTTACGTCGATTGTGTGGGCGATTTATTTTGCACGTATGTTTACAAGGTTAGTTGATGTTTTTCGATGTCCTTTGTTTTCTGCAGGCCAGGCCACTTTAGGAGAATCATTATATTAATCCATTGATATATAAAAAACCCAAGAAGCACAGTCTCGAACAAATGCAACACTCGAAACTGTCGTCAAAAACTGACATGTATCAAGTGTCATGTGTGAGTTGTGTGTAGTTATACTATAAACAATTTTTTTTGCAAATTCAATCTTACACGAATCGCTTAAAGTTGTTTTTACAAAGCAGTGCAGTATGGCGAGTGATGCGCAGTTTTTTTTGCAAATTCAACCTTACACGGATCGCTTAAAGTTGTTTTTACAAAGCAGTGCAGTATGGCGAGCGATGCGAGACTGTTTGAAACTTGCGTACAATTATACATTATGCGCTTGTTTTGCGGACTTTTTTGAGATGCTGAGTGTATATCTTGGATATTTTATATATCAATGTATTAATTACACAACAATCTGTCAAATTTAATTTTCATCTTCATCGCTAACGCATTAGATCCATGTTGATTGGGAAAATTTGACAGTGACGGGTAGCGTGATTTGCTTTCTGATTCTGCTAAAGTGAGACCCACCGAGCCTCAAGACAAGTGATGTTTTACCAGCGGTAGCGTGGCGATGGCGATTGTCAAAACGTCGAAAATGTATGAAACTGACAAACGCTGTCGAAATGTCACGGAATCAATCCCTAACATTTTGGCATTTCGAGAATCGCATTCGATAATAGAATCTCACTTGTTTAGAGCCTCGGTCAACGAAACTTCTATGGTATGATGAAACATGTAACAATACCCCCTATTTAAGAAAGAAAAAAAAAAGAAAGATAAATTGTTTATTCCGCCCAAACAGACGCACATTAACATGACATTCTTTTCAAATACACAAATAAAAACAACTATAAAACCAAATAAGAGATTCGTCCGTAAACCACTGCCAGCCTGTGTCAGGGACGGGCATTATAAAAAAGTCACCACTGTCGCGGTACTTATCTATACTTAATATATAAAGCTGAAGAGTTTGTTTGCTTGAACGCGCTAATCTCAGGAATTACTGGTCCGATTTAAAAAAATCTTTCAGTGTTAGATAGCCCAGTCATCAAGGAAGGCTATAGGCTATATATCATCACGTTAAAACCAATAGGAGCGGAACAGACGAAGTTGCGCGGGTCAACTAGTTTTATACATTTTCTATATCTGAAGTAACTAAAAAGAAAAGAAATAAAAAAGCCCGTTTATTACACCAAAAAAAAAAACAAAATTGAAAGAAAAATAACTACACACATGCTTACAGTACATAAAAGAAAGAAAGAAAAATGTTTATTTGGGACTCGCACAAGACACATAAAAGTAAAATAAGTAAAACTAACAGTTATAAAAACATGTTTACACAGTTAAGTGGCCATCCTTAAATTAATATGTGCCAGGCAAAAGACATGTGTACATGTGTACTTTTCAACTGAATCAGTCCAATAGATTCGGAGCATTGCCTGTGACAGCTGGACAGACAGACAGACACACGAGTGATCCTACAAACGATCCTTTTCTCCATTTGGACTCAAAAAGAAGTTGCCTGGAAGAGATCGCGGAATGCGGTTAGGCTGCATTTTGTATGTGTTTTAGTTTTAAGTTGTACCTTTTGTATTTTACCTTTGCTGTAGGTACAAGCAATATACATCGTGTAACAGAATAAACGCAATACCTCTTAAGGAGTCATTGTATTCATCATTATGAACAACTTTTACTATGGGACCAATAAAGAAATCGCAAAAAAAAAATCAGCTGTTCAGTACATTTTGTCGAGTTATGTGCACAGAAATGTATGGGAGAGTCGATTTTTTTTTCGCGATTTCTGTGTTGGTCCCATAGTGAAAGTTGTTCATAATGATGAGTTCCATGACCCCTTAATATATAGGTACAATTCTTCTGTTACTGACTGATTAAGCGATTGACAGACAACGCACAGCCAAAATTACTGGTCGTAGAAACCTGAGAAATTTGTCGTGTATTTTCATTGGGAATTGTAGGGGAGCACTAAGAGAGGATTTCCCGAAATTCCAACTGATATGGGAAAAACGGGATATGCGCGTAGTCGCTGGCAAAAGCTAGTAATAAATTAATGGAATACATATTATATTATATATTTTTTTATTATTACTTTAAATATTTTTTTTTTTTGTAAAAAAATCCGTAACTAAATTCTATTTCTAATTTTATTTATTTGTTGTACACCTACCACAATGTATTTCTTTTTAACCCAAAAATTTACTGATAGAGAAAGCCTCGTTGCGTTAAGTCCGTCTATGTACCACTATTGTACATGAAGTTTAATTAAATAAATAAATACATACACTTCAACGAATCGAAGTCTGTCTACATCAAATATTACGTTTAACATGTATTTCTGCTGTTGCACAATGCCAGCTGTTATGCGAAGCGGAGCAATATTGCCATGTCGAATGCAATATCGCTGTAATATCAACGGCACACTGGCTTTGAATCTGCCATTCAATAATCCTGTTAACGGTAGGTTTGATATTAGCACTTTCCTGGAAGAACTTCTAATATCGATGATAAGTTACTCATAATATTCCATAGGTTCCACTTGAGCTCATTTTTTGTAGCGGATTTTTGCATAGTATAATGGGTTTTATATTCATTGCGTAACGTACAAACTAGATACCAGCCAAAAAAGAGGTCGTGCACCTTCCGGGAAAATCTCGCACATTCTCGAGGATTCCCGTAGCTACTGTTGGTGCTGCTAGTCTATTTTGTAAGTAACCATTTCGATATAGAGCTTCACCTGAGTGACATAGCTCACAAAGTGAACTTTATTACACACAACATAAAGGTCTTATGTTTATACTCACCTCGGATCGCGCTGTCGAGACTCGAAAATGTTGATTCAGATTAGCACTACATTTCATGGAATCGGCGTGAAGTGACGCGAAGGGGGAGATAAATTATGATTTAGACTAATCAACTGAATGTCCTGTCCTGAATGACTGATCCTGGGTAGCCTCAAAGCATAGTCGCGAGAAATCTCGAGTAGTCTCGCGAATCCGTGCGCTTTCTCGCGTGACATAATAAAAATAATTTCTCCATACAAACGCATTCCGCTGTTTTCTTCGTGGATAATGCTGCTAGAGCAATGATTTTTTCCACAAAATCTAGATCGAATTAATACATTCCTCTATCATTTTCTTTTTCCAAAACATAATTGTTTAAAGAATTATGACAATCCAAAAACCCGAAAAACAGCCTGTTTTTACCGTCATGTTCAGACTGCTATCAGACAAATTTGATAAGTTTTTAATAAAATCATCCTCTAAATTTTGATCTATAATTTTTATAGGTTATTTCAGTTTTGAAGAAGAAAACAGCGAAATACAAAACGTCTTTTGGTCAAGGTTTTTATAGGTAAAATCAGCGTCTGCTGCAGTTGTCGCTTTCGCAGTTTACTTGATAGGGCGCAGCGCGACGGCATCGGCAATAGACTTAAAAATACATATTTTCCAAATTCCTCGGGACTTGAGTCCCCTCTTAAGAGAGTGCTCTTTGTTTCTAATAATGCCTTACTGTACTTTCTTGCTTTTAGTAAAACAATCATAGGTATACGCTTCCACAAATAGGAGTATCGTCGTCGCTCGCATGACATACAGGCGAACCAGTATCAAGAAAATTGTTCAAGACAACGTTTCGGTTTTTTCAGTTTTGGTTTCAACATTTTGCGATATAAATTTTGAATTATAATTGTTCAGTGATATAAAAGAAAAGGGAGGGAGTTAGTGATAGCGTGACAGCTGACAAGACAGAATGAAAAAAAAAATTGGCCAAATGCGAGTCGTACTCCCGTGCAAAGGGTTCCGAACGAATTATTTTTTTTTAACGTGTTAATTTTTACACTATAGACTTCTTATAGATTTTCCTGTAATCTATAGGTCCATTCTATTGTCTTCATTTTTATAACGGTCATTTTTCGTCTAATTTTTTGAATAACTTCAAAACCATTTATTTAAAAAATTATGAAAAAAATATATTTAAAACCCTTACAGTAAGTCCTTTCATTTGATATGTCACACGATATTATTAAAAAAACTTTCTTTTGAAATTTTCTAATTTAAACCCCAAAAGTGACCCCTATACTAAACATTTAATGATTTACGTAAGGCGTCCGTGTTTGGGTCACAGAAGTCCACATGTGTACCAAATTTCAACAGAATCGGTCCAGTGGATCCGGAGTAAACTGGCTGTGACAGACGGACAGACAGATAGACAGATACCCGAGTGATTCTATAAGGGTTCCGTTTTGTTTTCGGAACCCTAAAAACGTGTTGCGCCGACCCCAAATAACGTTGGGATAAGAGCAGGAAGATGATGAATTTTTCGTATACATGTCTAACTCGGAAACAAAATTACCTGTAGAAACAATAATTTGTGACTAGAAAAGCATAAGTATTTATTTAGGTATGCTGGTGGAATCGGTGGACTCAGTTCAGTTACAAAATATTAAGATACGCCTGTATGCCATGCGAGCGATGATATCGAAGTTATTGCAAATAAAAATGTTTCACGTATTTCCTGAATTGCTTTTATTATTTCTTAGAAGTCCAAACGTTAGACAGTCTTTGAGAAACGATCTCATAAATTTCTGAGTTGTTAATTTAGTATACTTCAAACACTCGAAATGTACATACCAAATCTACTGAAATGGGCCAAAAGGGGGTGTTTTTATTCGAACATAGCTATATTACTTATTTTACTATGTAAATTGTAAGGGCTATATAAGTAAAACTAAGTGCCATTTGCATTATTTTTTACTACTTTTTTTTTTTTATGTAGATCCTAATACTAAATGACCCGCGCAACTTCGTCTGCTCCGTTTCATTTTGGTTTTAGCGTGATGATATATAGCCTATAGCCTTCCTCGATAAATGGGCTATCTAACACTATACGAAAGTTTTCAAATCGGACCAGGAGTTCCTGAGATTAGAAAGAAAGAAAGAAAGAAGAAAGAAAATACTTTTATTCCGCCAGAAATGACGCACAAAATCATCAAATTAAATAAAACCACTTATAAACTAAAAACTAAAACTAGTTGCAATATAAACCATGTCAGGACCAGACATTACCTACCACGAGGCACTGGTCACACCACAGACAAAACCGAACACAGTTCAATAGTTGTCTATGGCGTGACGTCCGGCACTGACTGACAATGACAAGTTGATAACACAAAAACAAAACAAACAAACTCGTGCAACTTTATAAATAAGTTATAGGTATTTCTTATATATAAAAATCTCGTGTCACGGTGTTTGTTACCGAGCTGTGTGTAGTGTAAGTGGTAGGCTATTTTTTTTTTAATTTGGCAAAACAACGTTTGTCGAGTCAGCTGACATAGATATTAAATTCTTCCGTTACTGAGTGACTGGCAACAGCACAGCCGAAACTACTGGTCGTAGACAATGTCGTAGAAAGCTGAAATTTGGCATGTAGGTTCCTTGGGGAGTGTAGGTCAGCACTAAGAGATGATTTCCCGAAATTACTACGGGAACGGGAAAAAGCGGGATATGCACGTACGAAGTCACGGGCAAAAGCTAGTAAGGAATAAGATATCATTAAAAAAAATGGCGACTAGAAGTAATATACAAAATCAGCAAAGTTAAAAAAGAAACTGTTTATGTGCATATTTCAATTTGAACTTGGACAGCTTTTTTGAACTTGAATGAATCAATGATTTTATTATATATATTGAAAAACACTTGCATATTGAACACAAAAAATATCCAGACATAAATAAAAAGTAATTAGTGAAGGAATTGTAATAAAAAAAAATTTATGCCCTGCCTACCCTGCCTACCTTACAAATATAATGTAAACAGAAATAGAAAGACGAAACGAAAATAACTGGCTTGCTTTCTATGAGAGAGAGAGATACAGACAGAGAAACACGCGCACGTCGCACGGCTTACAACGATAGCAAAAAGTGTCGTTACAACTTTTCGTGAGAATTTTTTCCGTCTAGCCCCCTTTCACAACGCGCGATAAGGAACTTCGTTCCAAAAAAATACAGCAAGTATTTCACAATTTCATTTGATAAGTAAAATCAATTGAATATAGGACTACCCATTTTCTTACTTTTTACACGCAACCCCCCATCGCTTCTTATAAACATTCCGTTGTACAAACATACCCCCGGTACATTCGACCCCATTCCCCTAACATCATGAACACACTGAGCCAGTAACCAAGGCAGTTAGTGACGCGTTCAAGGGCGACTGGTATTGGCGATCAAGTGACGTCATTCACGAGTGTAACGGCTGAGAAGTTGCAGGGTTGGCTTGGAGGACGTATTTGTATAAAACATAGATGGCATTTTCTTTTTTTTACTATTGATAGGCATACGTTTGACCTAGTGGTCACTTACCATCAAGTGACCACTAGGTACGTAACTGATGCTGCGGTCGAAGATGGAGCACGCTTGCCGAGAAGTAACCTATTCACTCTTGACTTAAAGACTCCCAGGTTGTAGCTATCAGGTTGGGTTTTCCAAATTCATTCAGATAGATAGATGGATTAGGGACTCCAATTTCCGCACTTAGACTCTTATTCGGTCTGTTGTGCGTATGTGTCCTGGCTAAGTTAGCCAGCCTAGCTCCGCCCAGGAGCACAGAAGCTTTCTGGGAGCTTCACAGGCTTCGCGGAGCGACCTCACCGTTCCGAGGATTTGTTGACGTTGGGTAGCCAAGGCCTCACATTCCAGGATGACGTGGGCGGCTGATTCTTCAGCGTAAAAGCAGCCCCTGCAGAGTGGGCTGTCCGCGGCGCCTATGCTAAAATGATGTTTGTTTAGGGGGCAATGGCCCGTAATCGTCCCTATTATTGTTCTGATGTTATTTCTACTTAGGCTGAGTGTAGTCCCAAATTAATTCAATAAGTACATATCATTCGACCCTGGGTGTCGGGAGTCGCAGGGCGCGCCTGCGGACGGCGAGCGTTAGATGGCTTGCCGTCCGATTAGAACCAGGCCCGGGTCCACGGCGTGCTGTGTTCCACGCGCGCCTCAATGTGATGTCAGCATAGTAGACGGGGCCCGCTAGGGCCAGTGCCTGCCAGGGTTCCGGAATTTGTTCGAAAGAGTCACCGCGGCCCTGCAACGCAAATGGCATTAAGAGGAACACAAATGGGTTTTAGTCAGTAAGGCCCGTATTAATAAACGGCCCTCAACAACGTACTCAAATGCGTTATCATTTGATACGGCATTATGACGTCATCAGCATCTCAAGATTATTGCTTATTAATAGACACATAAATACAGTATCTCAGTAATCAAGATCAGCATCTCACCTAGCTATACTTGATGCCTTGATCGCGTGAACGATGACGTCACATTGACCGAAGTTTTGAATGAGACTTGTCGCATTTCGTTATTGCTATGTTATAAAATGTAAAACTTTTGATTGAAATACTTTTATTTCATTAAATCTTTAATGAATAGCGCTAATACACGTTATAAAGTTGTTTGCTACCCAAGAAAGCGTAAAATTGTCAAAAAAAAAATGTGTATTTATTTCCCAATATGACATAATTGTTTACTACTTAACTCAGTAAGCATAAACAACGTAACGCAATGTAGCATCAGTGTCAAAAAAAGGAACGTCAAACATAAACATCTGTTTGTATTCAATATGAACATCTCAAGAATATAAATTAATTACGTTAGGAACATTTTGATTTGTTTCTATTAATATTAGATAAAAACTATTTTTTAATAGGTACACACATTAGTAGTAGTTAGTACCTACCTAACTACTTACTTGTTAGGGTTCCGTACCCCAACGGTAACCAACGGAACCCTATTACTAAGCCTCCGCTGTCCGTCCGTCCGTTCATCTGTCTGTCAGCGGGCTGTATCTCAAGAACCGTAATAGGTAGAAAGTTGAAATTTTCACCGAGTATGTATTTCTATTGCCGCTATTGTTATAGCGGTAATAGAAATAAATTTTACAATTTTGAAGTGAAAACTTCTTTAGCGGCGTTGAGCACTTTTCTGTAATGGGTATAAAATCTTAAACTCGCGTCAGGGTCACGTGACCTGATCGCAAAAAGCGTAAGACGGACTCGCGTCAGGGTCACGTGATGCGTAAAAGCGTAAGATCGAGGGGAAGGGAGAGGAACTAGTATCTCCCACTCTTTCTACCGTGCCTGAGTGTGCTGCTCCGCTTAGGCGGCACAGGGCGCTTGCGCGAATGTCCGTCTGTGTTTATGTACAGCGTGCCACGCGTATCCAAGGATACGAAATTACGGAATTACGAAATTATGGATGAAAGTTGATTTTTCTAAGAGATAAAAATTTATGTAATATATAAATAAATAACGATATAATATTATGAATAATAACATGTAAATTGTCATATTTGTGTACGATAGCGCAATAAATAAACATTGTATTCTACCTCATAAATGATAGTATTTTTGTACTTATATAAACACAACGTTATTTTTTGTTGTTTTTATGGTTCGTTTTGTTTATGTCAGGAACTGTGTCAAGATTGACATCTGTCACTGACAGTCGCTGTCGCGGCCACACGTCAGTGTCTTTTTGTTTATTTTGTTGTCGGTGGTTTGTCTATGATGTGACCGCGACAGTAAGGATGTATTATTTACATGTTTTCACTTCTGCCGGCACTCCCGGAGTGCTACCGGTGTTTTTTTTTAAGTTTAATTTTATTATTTCTTGTTAGAAATAATAAAATTAAACTTAAAAATTAAAGGGGCTCCAATACAAGAAACGTGTTTTTTTTCGTTTATAGTACGGAACCCGACTCGAACTTGGCTGTTTTTTTTTTTAATTTTCACTAGGTAACTCAAAAGGATTTGAAGCATCTCTTGTATAAAGTTTTGGTAAACGAAATCACAAAGGCCACAAAATATCGTCATAGTAATTTACTTCATCGTAATAATTCATTTCACTTCAATATTTTCAAACTCCATTTTTGGCGCCACGCTAATCACTCCTCAAGTCATGGTCTGTCTGCACTCACGATATAGCATCTCAGTAACCCGCGCTCGTTGTATACTTAAGGGTTGAGTTTCGTTTATTAATCAGTCCATCACTCAGTTGATGACGCAAACCTAATCCGCAACTTGAGAACATAAATAATCATGTTTATTAATACGATCAGCATCTCAACATTCAAATCAAGTGCGATCTCGCGGGTTGAGTAACGTTTATTAATACGGGCCTAAGAGTCTGACACTCCCTTCCGCTCCGCCCAGAGCGGGAGGAGTCCTTTGATGATTTCCCATGCTTAAAAAAGGGGTTGGCTGGGTGGACGTTTTTGTAAACAGAGAAAGAATATGGTGCCCAGGTGATGGGCTCGCGCTTGACCACTTAGTCGTCTGATGGTAAGCCATGATGCAGTTTCCTGAAGCCTTGAAGTCATCTACCTATATGTGACATCTTAGAAACCTCATCTCAGTTCGACAAACTTTTCATCGTAAAACCCTTTTATTACTTGTTTGGACGCTTGCCTAGAAGTGACCTATTCACTCTTGACTTCCAGGTTGTGAGTGGCTATAAATTGCAAGTGTAAAGTTGAGTTCATATAAAGAAACTTGGATTTCTGACTGCCAGTGGATTAGGTGACCTGAACCTTTAACAGAACCATAGCTAGTCCGTATTCAGGCGACATTTAAAGCTCAGGGAGTCTAAAAAGGCCACATTAGCAGAATCAGAAAGCACATCACGCTACCCGTCACTAACAAATTTTCCCAATCAACCTTGAACCTAATGCGTTAGCGATAAAGATGAAAATAAAATTTGACAGATTGATGTATGGTTAATATTATGATATGAATATGATTCTGCTAAAGTGCTTTTTGTACTAATATCTCTTTTTGTATAGATCTTCTTAAAGAAATAATTATTAGCGCTAGATTGTTCTCTTATCTCTCTCGTGATATATAATTTTCAAAGCAACCGTGCATTTTATTTGGAAATAAAGCCTAGATATAGCACTCAACGATAGTGTAGCTGTCTTTATGTGGAATAATTTTTACGGATAAAAATAATCGTAGTAATCGGATCCCGCGGATAAAATTTATTGGTTAACTACAAGCAAATTAATAAAGTATTTCTAATAAGTATGTCAATGGAAAATTTTATATAATTTTAAAAATCGCGCGAAATTGTAAAATTTTTTTTATTAATAGGCCTCGGACATATTGGAAACTATTAAATTTGGTTGGTATTAATTGTATACAAAACGATTTTTTCATAATATATCGAGAAATCATAATCTAATAAAGATTGTTTACAATCTTACAGAGTCTGCAATTTTCCGGTGATATGTATAAGTTTAGATGGCTTAACCGATTACTACTTTGGGCCCACCCAAGCCCAAAGTAGTAATCGATTACGCCATCTAAACGAGGGGTAAATCACACTAAAATTCAACACCCGCGTGGGTGTCGAGGTTACCAGACGATTTCAATCACTATCTTGTTACTATGTTTGGTTTCGGACACTCCCAGTTATTTTATTAAATGCGTTGGCAAAAAGACGAAATATAACAAAGGTGTGGGCATCAAGCCGTCCAGCTAGAGTGGGATTAGGCGCGTCATACAGAGATAGATGAACGGAGTTGTTACGCTGTGGGTACTAAGGAGTAGCCACTGAGACACTGCTCCGTTGGACTTGCGGTCACAAGAGCGCCTGCCGAGCGTGGAGTCTTTGCTTCGATTCCCAGATCAGGTAAAAAGTGTTATTGGGTTTTCCATTAGCAATTTTATTGTTAGATTCTACCCCTGCAAGTGTAGGCGGGCACGCCCTTTATGTCTGGAGGCTTACCAAGTTTGGTTTTCATTGTTTTTATGCTTGAGTTGTCTGATTATGATGGCGTAATGGAGTGTGCTAGCTTAGAAGTGGCAAATGATTTAGTTTTTTAGGTTGTACGTGTTACCCATGCTCTATTTTTTTTTGTAATAAAACTTTGCATAATATTGTATAAATGCGAGTTCTTCTAACTCAACAGACAGTGTTGCTGGGGAGTTTGTTGGCCATTTCTTCTCCACAGCTAAAACACTAGGAAGTGGTGACGGGCGGGCGTTTTGGGGGACTGTCTATTTGTAAACGTTGACGTTCAAAATGTGCTGGTACTCAGCCTAATTTGAATAAATGACTTTTGAATTTGCCTTTTGACTTTGACTTTGAATCTCTCTGCCCGGAGTTTACAAGTTGACAGTGTGACCTCCGTGCCTCAGAAAGTACGTTAAGCCGTTGCCAGATCTCCCTCCGGTCGTGTCAGGTTACCGTGCCATCGGAATATGAGAGTGACAGAAGAGGTGCGCAAACACAGGTGCACTCAGCACCTGTGTTTGCGCACACACGCCTGCACTATAATATGTCCCACGCCAATGGCTAGTCTCCGTTGAGAATGGCCGCTATGGCCGACATTGGTCAGGAGGACTATCTCAGGGGGTCTATCGGTCAGGAGGTCTATCTTGAGGCAGAAATCTTTTACTATTATTCGCACCCTTAATAACATAAGGGCTCAAGTCAATTTTTAAGGCGTAACGTTGGAAGGCTTCACACAAGATGGACCGATGACCTGGTGAAGGTCGCGGGGCCGATGGATGCGAGACGCACGGGACCGGTCGTTGTGGCGACGCTTAGGGGCGGCCTATGTCCAGCAGTGGACGTCTGTCGGCTGATATGATAATGATGATGAAGTCAATTTTTGTAAAGTTTGATTTTGAATGCTAACGACACAAAATGAAATGATCTACCGGCTACCGCTGACAGAGAGAGAAAAAGATCATTAACGACTCTATGTTGAAAGTGTTTTTTCAAATACTTATAATTTATTGAATTTCATATTATTATTTATTTTTATTGATGGCTACTTATATTTATTTATTATATACTTTATTGTACACCTCATAAAAAGCACAGGAAAAACGTTTATAAAAACTAGTCTAGGTGTCGAAGAATAAACCTGAAGAAAGAAGAAAACGACATTTATATCTAAAATGCTTAATATTTTATCAGAAAAATAAGCTGAAACAACAAAAGAAGAACAAAGATGAGAGAGATTAATTAAAGAGTTTAAACTACATTTTCTAGATGTTGGGTTAATTCAAAAAATTTTGGCAAGTCCTAAATCACAGTTAGCTAAAAGGTTAAGTAGTCTAGCAAGGCTATCTAATTGATGAGCTCCTCTAACTCAAATTTGTTATTTATGTAAGTGTAATTAAAACTAATAGGGTACGATGGGGTTGGCGTATCCATGTGGATAAAAACCTCCGTGTTAAATAAACAGAAAAAAAATATCTTTTAACACGTATTCCCTAAATACTACTTTTTTAATACTACTATAATGTTATATAAATTCAAGTTCTTTAAACTTAAAAGACAGTTGTGTTGCTGGGGAGTTTGTTGGCCACTTCTTCTTCCCAGCTAAAACACTAGGAAGTGGTGACGGGCTGGGCGATTTGGGGGACTTTCTTCATGTAAATTTTGACGTTCAAAAAGTGCTGATTTTCAGCCTAGTTTGAATAAATGCCCTTTTGATTTTGATTTTGTTTTAAGCCTTTATAAGGGTGTGATTTTACGTTTCTACCTTTTCACAAAATGTTGGCGACCGACAGTAACGTAGCAGTTCTTTGTGGCGCTCCTGGCAATGGAAAATGTCACGCACAGTCCATTTGAAGCTAGTTAGTTACCTTTTAAGGCGATTGTCAAGGTGTGGGTACAAAGGTTCTTGGGTTCAAAGGCTTTGATTTCGAAAATTATGCTAACATAGTCGTTGACGGGAAATTACTTACCGCTACATTTTATTCTCTAGCCTTTTTTACTATTGTTAGGCTCGCGTTTGACTACTATCTCACCTGATGGTACAGTTGTTTTATCTCACGAGTGCGGGCGAGCCATAGTTGTGGAGGTAAATGTACGTGCACATTGTCTTAGTGTGCGTAAACTTAACTGTTCGCTCCCAAGCTTACGCACACTAAGACAATGTGCACGTACATTTACCTATACAACTATGGCTCGCCCGCGCTCGTGAGATAAAACAACTGTAAGCGATGATGTGGTCGAAGATGGAGCACGCTTGCCTAGAAGTAACCTATTCACTCTTGACTAAAAGACTCCCATGTTGTAGCTATCAGGAAACACAGACTCCGGCAGGGAATTCCACTCCTTAGCTGCTTAGCCTGTTCAATTAGGTCTTTCAAAGTTAATGTGAAAATATTATCTGCTTGGGCATTTGGGCAAAGAACGCTCTATACTTTAACGACGTGATCTTTTTAAACTTAATTCCAATAACTTTGTGGTTTTGCGAATAAGGGGCTGCACAAACGTAGACACTTTTGTGTCTTGTGTCGGCAGTAGCGTAGCTAGCATGGGTGACACCCGGGGCGGATAATGTGGTATCACCCCACAAATGGGTTTTATTGTATTTTGAACATTCATACTGAAATTTAAGTTTTTCGTTGATTTATATAGAAAAACTCAGGAAGGCAGAGATTGTAAAATACATAAATAAAAATTTTTGCACCCTACTCTCGACAGGCGTCAAACGTTTAGGGGTGCCACCCGATAGTGACAAAAACCAGTCAACGAGCGGTCGGGTGTCAACCCTAAGCGAGTGCCACCAAGTGCGCGCCGCCACCCCCCCCCCCCCCACCCCTCGCTACGCTACTGTGTGTCGGATACAAGCTACCAATTAATATTTGATTTCTATACAACGTGTAACAGAATACACGCAATACCTCTTCAGGGGTCATGGTGCTCATCGTTATGAACAACTTTTAATATGGGATCAACCCCGAAATCGCGAAAAAGAATCAGCTGTTCAGTACATTTTGTCGAGTTATGCGCACATTAATATATCGAGTCGATTTTTTAGGGTTTCGTAACCGAATGGTAACCAACGGAACTCTATTACTAAGCCTCCGCTGTCCGTCCGTCTGTCCGTCCGTCTGTCTGTCCGTCCGTCTGTCTGTCAGCAGGCTGTATCTCAACAACCGTAACAGGAAGAGAATTGAAATTTTCACAGATTGTGTATTTCTATTGCCGCTATAACAACAAATAATAAAAATTAAGGTTTATGGTACGTAACCCTTCGTGTGAGAGTTCGACTCGCACTTGGTCGGTTTTTTTTCCCGGTTTCAGTGTTGGTCCCATAGTAAAAGTTGTTCATAATGATGAGATCAATGACAACTTAAGAGGTATTGCGTTTATTCTGTTGCAGGTTGTATAACCAGCATGAAATCAGCCACTCCCTGCGCAGACGTTACAGGACACAGCAAGTACGGTTTCCTGTGATGGTGTCCCGTGTCGGCAACAAAAGTGTCTATGTTTGTGCAGCCCCTAGGAGCTACCTTAATAATTTTCAAAGCACGAATATGCTTAAGTAGGCTGATAGTCTAAAATAATACAAGTTCTCATTAAAAAAAAAATATAACCGACTTCCAATAAAACACTACAAATAACAAAATAAATTTAATTTCGGAAGTCGGTGTTTTTGGTTTTGTTCCTTTCAACACCGACTTCCGAAATTAAGTTTATTTTATTCTTTGTAGTCTTTTGGTTGGAAGACGGTTATATTTTTTTGTGAAAAGTTTTTATTTTTAACTTTTAAGTGGTGATACTTGGACGACGTCTTCGTTAGCGCAGAAATTGAAATTAGCAAAAAATGCTCATAAAATATATACTACTGTACCAAACTGAATCGGATATTTATGGGACCAAATGGCAAGTATACTGCATCGAACTAAAAAGAATCACAGAAATCGGATCAGAAAGCTCGGAGTAATCGGTGTACATACATAAAAAAAAAAACAAAAAATAATACCCACTGAATTGAAAACCTCCTCCTTTTCTGGAAGTCGGTTAAAAAGGACAACAAAATTGTAGTAAACTTCGAAAAGAAGAAGAAAACAACTTCTTATCAAAACAAATACTTTTGATCTATTAAATTAAAATCCAATTCCACCTATGTTCTGAAAAACTTGTTGAAGTAGGTATTTACCTCTTTTTCCAGTTATAAAACATACAGGCTTACGTATTCATAAAACATCTATCGAACAACACAAATAGAAATACTAATTAGCAGATTATTTATTCTTTTCTATACAGAATTTGAATTAAGAATCCGCTTAACAGTATTTATTTTAAACTAATCATGTGGTTATTTTTGGGGTTCCGAACATCCGTAAAAAACAGAACCCTTATAGGATCACTCGGTTGTCTGATCGTCTGTCTGTCTATCTGTCCGTCTGTCACTGCGAATTTTCTCCGAATCTATTGGACAGATTCTGTTGACACCATTGATATATAAAAAACCCAAGATACACACTCAGTATCCCAAAATCGTCCGCAAAAAACAAGCGTAATATGTATAATTGTGCGCAAGTTTCCTTCATCTTCACATCGCTCGCCATACTGCACTGCTTTGTAAAAACAACTTTAAGCGATTCGTGTAAGGTTGAATTTGCAAAAAAAAATATAGTATAACTACACACAATTCACACATGACATTTGGTACATGTCAGATTTTGACGACAGTTTCGAGTGTTGCATTTGTTCGAGACTGTGCATCTTGGGCTTTTTATATATCAATGGTTGACACATATGAATTTCTGTGATAGATTACATGAAAACCTATAAGAAGTCCATCGTTTTAAAGTAACATGTTACATACATGAGATTCGTTCGAAACCCTTTGCGAGTCCGACTCGCACTTGGCCAGTTTGTTTATAAATCAGACTGACAGAAAAAAAAAACTAAACAATATTGTTCCCAAACACAGAACTGAATATTCCAAGAACTCTGTTCCTAGTTATTTGTCCTCTGAAATGGGATAGTAAAAAAAGAAAATCACATAGAATGATTGATTGAAAGCCTGTCATCTCATCGTGTTATCGTTGAAGGCAATTGAGGCGATGTTTCAGTGCGACGCAACTCTTTGCCAAAGTGAGGACGGCGCGGCGGCGGCGTGCGGCGTTGTTTGTTGTAATCTTTGTGATTGCCGACGCGACGTGAAAAGACGGGGATAGTCCTGCCGCGACTTAGGTCATTTCATCGTGGGTCGTGTCTTAGGTATACTGACACAGTTTTATTAATTTAAATTTTGATTATGGGGTACACTTTTGGGGGTTAAATTAGAAAATTAAAAAAAAAATACATTCTAACTATATCGTGTGACATTTCAAATGAAAGGACTTACTGTGAGGGTTTTTATCTACACTAATATTATGAAGAAGAAACTAAAACTACTGGACCGACTTGAAAAATTATTTTAGCACTGGATAGCTACATTATCAGGGAGTAACATAGGCTATATATTATCCCCGTACTCCCACGGGAACGGGAACTATGCGGGTGAAACCGCGTGAAGTCCACTAGTTATAAATTTTTCATAATTTAAAATAAACAGTTTTAAAAATTACCCACTTTATCTCCGAAACTACTGAACCTTAAATTTTGAAGAAAAAAAAATGCAGGTAATAAATAGTTCTTTAGCTAAAGATTACAGGAAAACCTATAAAAAGTCTATTATGTTAAAGTAACATGTTACAAAAATGTAATTGGTTCGGAACCCTTTGCACGCGAGTCCGACTCGAATTTGGCCCGATTTTTTTTTAGTTTGTAGATTTTACAAATATTAATAGTTACAGTGTCACACATAAAATTGGTAAATATTTGAAGTGTCATGGGAGGTGCAATAAATTCAAGCCAAACAAAATTATCTAAAGTATAACTATGAAATTCCACGTGCATCGACAATTTGCACAGACCACTAATTATTTGATATTCTGTCAATTTGTCAGGTCAACTGAGCACAGAGCTCGGTTTAATTACATATCTGTTGGGCGACTTCCGCGCTCATTTATGCAGCTCAAATATGCACTGTACGTCTACCATGAGTTTTATCAAGCTATACACGCTAGCGACTGTAGATAAAAAATGTATGAAAACTATTAAAAAACAAGTACGTTACTAGCAACTTGCTTGCTTGTTAGTTAACAACTTAAACAAATATATCAGAAACTTGTTTTTTTAAAGTTTTCATATATTTTTTAACTACAGTCGCTAGCGAGTAAACTAATATATAAAGCTGAAGAGTTTGTTTGTTTGCTTGAACGCTATCTCAGGAACTACTGGTCCGATTTGAAAAATTCTTTCAGTGTTATATAGCCCATTTATCGAGGAAGGCTTTAGGTTGTATATCAACACGCTAAGACCAATAGGAGCAGAGCAGACGAAGTTTCACGAGTCAACGGGATTCTTTCTGAGTTTATTTATGCTTGAGATGGATTTGCACTCTTGACTCTAGTCTAAGGAGACATAGTCAACGATGGAGTGAGCTTTTTGGAAGGTAGATTTAATTTTGAATCATCATCATCATATCAGCCGAAAGACGTCCACTGCTGGACTTAGGCCTCCCCCAAGCGTCAAAGGGCAATGGAGAGGGCAATGCTTGGAGTTTCCTTGCGTGATCGAATCAGGAATAATGATATCCGCAAGAGAACCAAGGTTACCGACATAGCACGAAGGATCGCTAAACTAATTTTGGATAGTATCCAGAAAAATAGGTCAAACTCACATTTTTTTTCGTTTGCGAATTCTGACGAACGAAATATGGGGTAAAATTATGTAAACAAGTTCCAGTAGGTAATTGGTTAGAAGTTATGTGGTTAATCTATACTTACGGTGTTGTTGTAGATTAACACATAACTTCTAACCAACTCATCATCATCTGCCTAGCCTTGTCCCAACTATATTGGGGTCGGCTTCCAGTCAAGCCAGATTTAGCTGAATACCAGTATTTTACATGGAGCGGCTGCCTACCAGACCTCCACAACCCATTAACTGGATAACACGGTACTTCATGGCAAGACTGGAGTCAGATTTACTGGCTTCTGACTATCCGTAACGACTGCCATAGATCTACAAATGACAGCCGGGACCAACGGCTTAACGTGCTTTCCGAAGCACGGAGGAAACTTCTAACCAATTATTGAAACTATAAAATGTACCAATGGATAAGGATTCTATTATTTTAACAAAAACTGTGCAATTCTGACATATTATGTAAATACGGTTCGAATCGGACACTACCTAGTACAAACGGTCCAGTTAGGTAGGGCCAACTTCGAGAAAGAGGTCAACCGTCGAATCCGCCTCGGCTGGGTAGCGTTCGGGAAGTTGCGTGGTATCTTCTCGTCCCGCATACCCCAGTGTCTCAAGACGAAAGTCTATGATCAGTGTGTGTTGCCAGTGATGACATACGGAACTGAAACGTGGTCGCTTACAATGGGCCTCATCAGAAGGCTCAAAGTCACTCAAAGGACAATCGAGAGGGCAATGCTTCGAGTTTCCTTGCGTGATCCAAACTAAAGTGGCAGTGGGCAGGACACATTGCTCGCAGATCAGATGGTCGATGGAGCCGAAAAGTTCTGGAGTGGCGACCGCGTACCGGAAGACGCAACGTTAGAAGGCCTCCCCAACAAGGTGGACCGATGACCTGGTGAAGGTCGCGGGTAGCTGATGGATGCGAGATGCACAGGACTGGTCGTTGTGGCGACACTTGGGGGAGGCCTATGTCCGGCAGTGGACGTCTTTCGGCTGATATGATGACGGGTCGAATTGATAACCTCCTTTTTTGAAGTTCGTTAAAAAGTGCTTTTCGGGTGATCAATCAACAAATATATTCATTCACACATTTGATAAACGCTAAGCGCTACTATATTAAGATACCATATTTTGTAATCTTCAATTTTCAGAAAGAACAACTAAAGTATTGTTCAGCAGTACACGATAGCTGGTTATCAATACAATGGGCATTGGAAAAAAAAACCACAGCCTTAGGACCACACGATCAAAAACAAACCATTCATGTTTTTTAATAGAACACCGGCCAAACTAGTGCGAGTCGGAATCGCACATGAAGGGTTCCGCACCATAAACCTTAATTCTTTTTATTATTTTTTACCTCACTTATTATTTGTTGTTATAGCGGAAATAGAAATACACAATCTGTGAACGCAACGAAGTATGAAGAGGAATTTTAGAATTGCAGGATGGTAAAGCGCTAGGTTACGATTTATTTGATGCACAACTACTAAAGCATGCTAGGTTACGATTTATTTGATGCACAACTACTAAAGCATCTTCCCAAAAAAGGGCGTCCTCCAAATCACTGCGATTTTTAATGCCTGCTTAAGACTCAATATCTATCCCGGCCAGTGGAAAATTGCGCAGATTATAATGGTACCTAAACCAGGCAAACCGCCGCATGAAGTTAGTTCGTACAGACCGATAAGCCTTCTCCTAGTGATGGGTAAACTACTAGAAAAAATACTGCTCAACAGTATGCGCAAGTGCTTATCGGATGTCATTCCTCTGCACCAATTTGGGTTCCGAGAGAAGCATGGAACTATCGAACAGATCCATCGCATAACGGACACTATAAGTCGCACACTGGAACGCAAACAATACTGCTCCGCCGTATTCATAGACATCGGTCAGGCCTTTGATAGAGTGTGGCATGACGGACTTCTTTACAAAATTAAACAATTGCTTTCTCATTCCTTCTTTTGAATACTAAGATCATACCTGCACAAAAGATGTTTTGAGGTAAAATTCAATGATGCGACCTCTCCGTTATATGAAATTCTTTCAGGAGTCCCACAGGGAAGCATATTGGGCATCGTACTGTACCTACTATTCACTGCTGACCTTCCAACGCAAGGCGATACTATAACTGCCACATATGCAGACGACATAGTCCGAGACTATCTGTTCATGAAGATCCAACCACAGAATCGTAGATAAAGTGGCGGAATGGCTAGACAAATGGCGCATTAAGGAAAATCAAAGCAAATCTATCCACGTAACATTCACTCTCAGAAAACAGACCTGTCCTGTCTCCTGTCCAAAACTTCACAACGAGGATATTTCCCAAGCTGAGGACGCCAAATATCTCGCAATCCATCTAGATCGAAGGCTTACCTGGAGAAAGCACATCTGGACCAAGCGCAAACAGCTGGACACAAAGTTCAGAACCTTGTACTGGCTGATAGGCCGGAAGTCACGACTGTCACACGAAAGTAAAATAGCCGTATATAAAGCCATACTAAAACCAATCTGGACCTACAGTATTCAATAATGGGGTACTGCTAGTAACATCAACATCGAGATTCTTGAAAGATTTCAGAGCAAAACATTGAGAGCCATGTTAGACATACCATACTACATGAGCAATAAATATACATAAAGATCTAAATATCAGTACCGTCAAACTAGAGATTACTAAACACAGTAAAAGCTACCAGGGTAGAATATTAACTCACGTCAATCAACTGGCCTCGAAGCTTCAGGGTGCAGGAAGTACCTCCCACAGCCGTTTGAAGCGGCATGGAGTCCCTACGCTAACCGCGAGATTCATAGAATGAATGGAATTTCCAAAAAATCCTTCTAGCAATGATGTCATTGATCACCAAGCGATTGGCCTATTGTGTAAATACAGATCGCCAAGATACAGAGAAGAAAAAAACACAATCTGCGAAAATTTCAACTGTCTACTAACGGTTCTTGAGATACAGTCCGCTGACAGACAGACGGACGGACGGACGGGTTGACAGCGGAGGCTTAGTAATAGGGTTCCGTTGGTTACCCTTTGGATACGGAACCCTAAAAACTCAAGAAGGATTTAAAACACAAGCCTCAATTCAAAAAGCAATTGTTCCATTGAAAGAAGTCGGAAACGTTTTCTTTCGGAGCCGTTGTAAGCCGTTCAATCGTGAAGTCTTGAGAGGAAAAATCTTGTCGGAAAAAGCTTTCAATCTTTTTTAATGGTTGGAAATATTCCACTTAAATATACGATCCATATATGTCGGTACACAACTATGTTGGCTAACTTTTACCTCGGACAAAGAATTGCCATATAACGTGGCAATTCTGCCAGCCTTTTGGGTACATTACCAGTGCCCAGCGAAGCGGAGGAATTTTTTCGATACGTTTAAATTTTAGTCATAAGAGTTTTTTATTTAAGTGTATTTCATACTAAGGATAATAATTACTCTTACAATGATATCATAATAAATAAGGTAACAATTTGTTTGTTTGAAAACATCTAAAAAACCTGCATGTTGCATACCACAACCTGTGATGGAATTTGGATGTTTGGAACACGAGTTTATTTTTAACTGTATGAGGAAAATGAGGATGTAGCATCTTCATCATATCAGCCGAAAGACGCCCACTGCTGGACATAAGCTTCCCCCAAATGTTGCCACAGCAACCGGTCCCGTGCGTCTCGCATCCATCGGTTACCAGCGCGACCCTCACCATCGATCCACCTTGTGGGAGGCCTTCTAGCGCTGTGTACCTATTCCGGTACGCGGCATGCATTTTGTAGCATGTTATTTGGACTATTTACAGAACGGTAATGTTTTTCAAGAGTATGTACTTTGTTTGTATATCTATCACTTTGGCACGCCGTAAATTTTAGCAAATCTACATCTGTTTTACCATACATTAGATTCGTATTTAGAGCCGAAGTGACATATTTTCTAAGGATAGTTTCAACTATCAAGAGGGCGAAACTTAGTTTTTTATTTCTTTCTTTATTTATTTATTGATTAGGCACTTCAACGACTTACTCACTAAAACATAAAACACATTCAGTTTTAGGTATAGTGAATTCATCACTTACAGAAGTTTACAGCGCAAAATTTTTGTATTTCATGCAATGACGTATTATATATAGACACGTCATGAACCAACACCGCGGCGCTTAAAAACGGCGAAAATACTAGATAGCTACTTATACGCGTGAAGAAAGGGAAAGAAAATATATATAATACGTTAATTACTTTTACTTATTAAACTATAAAAAAACACACGACGGCATGTTTTTTTATGTTTTGCAAAGGTTTACACACACAATATAAATTAAAAACAAACGTAGTGTCGCGCGACAGGTTGGTGCGTAACTAAGCGCGATGTGGCCAATTGGCTTCATTTCATGTAGTCATTTTAGAGTGCGGACAACGTATCTATAGTTTTAATATCATTGATTTCATGTATGTTTATTTGTTAGCTTTTGCTGAATCCAAACATATAGACTTTCATATGTTGAGTTCGAATAATAAAAAATCACATCCTACTAAAGAATGTAATTTTATTGACTTGAAGTCAACTCAGAAAATACGATAAATTCGGATACATAGGATCGTTTTTGTAACCTAATCAATCTGTACCAGCTGAATTTGGATCTGAAGTCGGAACTATCGAGTTTTGTAAGACTAAATATTTGTACGTAGTGTAATTTTAATTTCTTATGGCGGTATAGAGACATCGACTGTCGCAACCCAGCGCTGGGCACGCCACAATCCTGGCGATAACGATAGTCCCCTCTTTGAGGAGTGGCTAGAGCGGCGCCACGGCGTCCTCACCTTCCGCTTGACGCAGGTACTCACCGGACACGGTTGTTTCGGGAGGTACCTGTTTCGGATTTGGCGGGAGGACACGCCCGGTTGTCGACACTGCGAGGATCGCCCGGAAGACACAGTGGAGCATACGGAAGTCTACCCTGCTTGGGCGGAGCACCACCGTGTCCTTATCGAAATGGGAAACGGTCACCTCTTCTTGCGAAGTAGTAATGCTGGCGAAGGAGGAGGCCGATCGCGTGAGAGAGAGGGAACCTCACGCCCCAGGACGCAACAGGAGAAGACGCCCCGGGGGTCGGGAGTCACAGGGCGATTCCGGGCCACCGTAGGCGCGGGCCTGCGGACGGCGAGCATTGGGTGGCTCTCCGTCCGATCAGAACCAGGCCCGGGTCGACGGCGCGCTATGTTCCATGCGCGCCTCAAAGAGCTGTCAGCATAGAAGACGGGGCCCGCTAGGGCCAGTGCCTGCCGGGGTTGCGGAATTTGTTTGAAAGAGTCTTCGCGGCCCTGGAACGCAAAGGGCATTAGGAGGAACACGGATGGGTTTTAGTCAGCAAGAGTCTGACACTCCCTTCTGTTTCACCCAGAACGGGAGGAGTCTTTAGATGATTTCCCATCCTTATAAAAGAAGAAAATTTTAATGTCTGCTCATGCGGTTTTTAAAGAAATTGCTAAAAGCTTAGTTGACACTTCGCGTGACCCAAGGGCTGGCTTTTATCTCGTACTTCGTATGAACAGTGAAAGAACGTGATTGTTAAGCAACGGGAGCTTCTACGACACTGTGCCGTACTACTGAATAAGATTGGCAATAGGATATTTTGCTGAAAACCTCGCTATTAAAAATTGTACCATCGTAGTGACGTCACGTATGTTTTCAACGCACTGTATCGTCATAATTTTGTGTTTACATGTAAAAAATAAAAATACTTGTCCAATGTTTGTTGGAATTCTATTTGACGGACTAATATTATCAACAAATACACTAAACTAACAACAAAATAAATATAGCATCAAAAAATTCGTCTTTAACGCTGTCAGCTGGTAATGTGCCCAAGAGACTGGCGGCGTTGCCTCGTTGAATGGCAATACTTAATCTCTGCCCAAAGTAAAAGCCAGCTCTTGGGTCACGGGAAGTGTCAACCAGCCGTTCCGAAATTTCTTTGAAAAAGTTGTGAGCACAAGGGCCCTACAGCCCGAGGGTTTCAACCTCAAACGGCTCGAAAATAAAGTTACCAATAAAGTTAATCTATACTAATATATAAAGCTGAAGAGTTTGTTTGTTTGTTTGTTTGTTTGTTTGTTTGCTTGAACGCGCTAATCTCAGGAACTACCGGTCCGATTTGAAAAATTCTTTCAGTGCTAGATAGCCCATTTATCGAGGCAGGCTATAGGATATATATCATCACACTAATACCAATAGGAGCGGAGCAGTAATGAAAATTGTGACGCAGACGAAGTTGCGCGGGTCAGCTAGTAAATTATATATGTTACGGACTAATTCGATTTTTTTAGTAAAATACCCTGTTCTGATTTGAATTTGAAAGTATTTTTTTACGTTTTCCTTGGCTGTATCATCGCAGTTATCATTTCATATGGTGCACTTATAATATTTCCGATTCCCGATTAAAATACATCAGAGAAAATGAATATTTAAATTAATAAACGAACTTGATTCCTGGAAATGAAAAATACCTGATAATAAGAGTCCCAATTTTGTCGAACTAAAGCGTGGAATATTTTTGGGACCCCAAATAAAAATTGAAACGATGACAACATTTTGACGGGCACATAAATTGTTAAAAGAGGAGCTCGTGGCTAAATAATAACAGGCGCACTGGTCGATCTTCAAGGTTAAGCGACGCTTGCCAAAGTTGGTCTGTGGATGGGTGACCATCTTAACATACCGAGTTTCCTCCGTGCCTCGGAAAGCACGTTAAACCGTTGCTCTCAGCTGCCATTTGTAGATCTTTGGCAGTCTTTACGGATTGTCAGAAGCCAGTAAACCTGACACCAGTCTTCCAAATAAGTACCGTGTTACCCAGTTAATGGATTGTGGCGTTCTGGTAGGCTGCCGTTCCACATAAAATACTGGTATTCAGCTGAATCCGGTTTGACTGCGAAGCGGCTAGGCAGATGATAATGACATAAATCGTAAAAAGATGCCTGGTATGGCGGTGGTAAACACTCTGAAATTAATTATCTACCCTTAAAAGTGTTGTATTGATGTTTCCGCCCCCGTACCAACAGAGCTTTGGTCCTTTTGGCGCAGAATATATTTAGCCCTATAGCGAGCTACGGGATGTAATTGCTCGGCAATTAAAATATAGGTTACACGGTAGATCCGCTTAATGGCAGGCCGTCGAATTATTGATTACTAGCTGACCCGCGCAACTTCGTCTGCGTCACAATTTTCATTACTGCTCCGCTCCTATTGGTCTTAGCGTGATGATATATACCCTATAGCCTTTCTCGATAAATGGGCTATCTAACACTGAAAGAATTTTTAAAATCGGTCCAGTAGTTCCTGAGATTAGCGCGTTCAAGCAAACAAACAAACAAACAAACTCTTCAGCTTTATATATTAGTATAGATTTGAATATCGTGTTCAAATAATGAACAATGATGGACCAGACCAGATACGTGCGTGTCTAAAAAGGCAACTTTAGCAGAATCAGAACTCCGATCGCTACCCGTCACTGTCAAATCTTCCCAATAAACCTTGAACCTAATGCGGTGGCGATAAAGATGAAAATGCAATTTGACAGATTGTTGTGTGATTCATATTATGATTCTACTAAAGTGGCCTTTTAAGACCCGCTGATACTATTTTGTAAAATGCACAAAAAAAAAATTACAATATTGTCTTGCTACAAAAAGTCCCATTAAAATAGATAGACAAACTTTTAGAAATCATTCAGACCACCAAAATAAGAACAATGGTAAAAAAAACAAAAGACAAAAACGCGAGTGCAAGTACCTACCCATAAGGGTGCCTGGCCATTTGCGCGGAGCGAGGCAGCGGGGCGGAGAAATGGCGAAATATTTATTTATTCATTTAGTACATGGAAGACTTACAGATAATAAAGACAAACAAAATAGGTAACCGTAGTCACCAGCAAGCCAATAACAAATCCTCACGTATAGAAACATAATGTAAATTATGGTGTGAGCACAATATAAAAAACGCACCGCTTAAATTAAACTTAGAATTATTAAGTCACATAAATACTTGCGACTTAAAGAATTGGAGGCTTAAGCACCTTCTTGCTGAATTCACACTGATTGTGAATGGATCCAAATCATATTCCTTGCAAATGTCATTGAAATTACTGCTTGCGCACACAATATAACTGTTCCGCCTATAATTTGAAGATGTATGAGGCCCAACCAATATTAACCAATCATGTCAGTCAAAATGTCAGTGACTCACGTGGTGCGGAGATTTTATGCAATTCCATTGGTTAAAATTGCTTATTGTTTATTTTAGTGTGCCGGCAATTTATAATTTAAGGTCAAAATAAAATCACTTTAGTCTGTGTTTTTAGGGTTCCGTACCTCAAAAGGAAAAAACGGAACCCTTATAAGATCAGTTTGTTGTCTGTCCGTCTGTCTGTCAAGACCGTTTGTCTTGGGAATTCCTGGAGATATCGAGTTGAAATTAAAACCATATACTCAAGTCTATGGCTACCTGCAGCTGTGAAAAAATCAGTATGTTGATCTGTATGAACTTCTATGTTAACGTTAAAAAAAGATACGGTCGTTATTCCGCAAGAAACGTATATTTCGACACTCTCAAGGGAATCAAACTGTATAAGGTATTTCCCGTTGACCTAGAACTTTGAAATTTGGCAAGTAATACCTTCTTATACTACAAGTATAGATAAAAGTCTGCCATCTATACATTTGTAATTAAATCATAAAAAATATAGTCTTTATTGAAAGTAATTTTTAGCTACAAATTTGTATGGAACCCTCGGTGGGCGAGTCCGACTCACACTTGGCCAGTTTTTTTTTGCTTGGATATCTTTTGTTAGACGTACTGAACACTGTTCAAATTTATCCATCTAAAGTTTAATGGGACCTTATAAAATGTGTAACAGTATAAACGCAATACCTTTTAAGGGGTCATTGTACTCATCATTATGAACAACTTTTACCAACCAGAATAGGCGAAAAAAAATCAGCTGTTCAGTAAATTTTGTCGAGTTATGCGCACATTGTATGGGGGAGTCGATATTTTTTTCGCGATTTCAGTGTTGGTCCCATAGAGAAAGTTGTTCATAGTGATAAAGAAAGAAAGAAAGAAAGAAAAAATGTTTATTTGAGACTCGCACAAAACAGACAGATGTGAAATTGATGATGAGTTCAATGACCCTCTTAAGAGGTATTGCGTTTATTCTATTACAGGTTGTATACAAAGTTTAATAAAGAGGAGCTCGCGGTTAAATAAGCCGCACGGTCGATCTTCCAGGTTAAGCAACACTTGTCTAGGTTCGTCCACGGATGGTTGATCATCTTAACATACCAAGATTCCTCCGTTCCTCGGAGCCGTTGGTACGTGGTACCGTCGTTACCGGTAGTCAGAAGCAAGCAGGCAATATGAAAGCAGTGCACATCTCTGGGGCGCAGGCTCCGGACCATCTCCAACACCATTCTGAGCGTATTTGCGAACAGGTTTGATTGCCAGTACATTAATCATTGTTATATGTTTAATGTACTGACAAACAAACAAATGACTCAGAGGCAGGTGTATTATTAGAATTGTTGGGTTAGTTTCTGATTTCAATTGTAGTTATTTTAATTTTATGTTATTTTATGATTTCTGGTTTGACAATTTCAATTGTATTTATTTTATTTGATTAATTATTATTATCAAATTATAATTACTGTGGTTAATATTTTACTGTCTGACATTGTTTTTATATTGTTATTATATTTTTATGGCTATTGTGCAATGGGTTCAAATGACCTGAATAAATAAATGAAATTATTAATTATTCTCTTTATTTATTATCCTTACATACTAATTTACATTTTTAAATATTTCTTAAAAAGAACACATTATAAAAAACATTTAAAAATATATAAACAGAAGTCCGCCGGTGTCGGGAGCAGGGTCCAAGCTACCGGTGGTTAGGGCTCCAGAGAAAGGAACCTCCCCACAAAACGAGCCGTATCTGTATCAGGCCCTTTATCCAACCGTGTAACGCCAGCTTCGACAGATGGTCGTCGAAGCTTTTGGCCACCAGGCCATTGGCCGTCACGACTATCGGCACAATGACAGCTGAGTCCACATTCCACATGTCGACAAAAGCTAAAGTACACACTTCTTTTATGGGGTACTGTGTTAAATTTTATAATAAAATACCACTTAATATTCTCGAACTGAATGAGAGAAAATTTAAAACATGTATAAAACGCACATTATGTAGACAAGCATATTATAAACTGGAAGATTATGTCCTTGATAAAAATGCTTGGCTAAATGCCGGTCCTGCTCCACAGCCACAGCAGCATGAGTCCACTTGTTAGGTTTTCGATAATTGGAAGAAATGCTTACCCTTTTTTTGTTCTCCTATACAATCATTTATTTATCATTTCTTTGCATTATTGTATTAGCAAAGTATACACAATAAAGCAGCCTTCTTTTTTTTTTCTTTTCTTATTTACTTGAAACCATAGTTTTGTATAACGTAGAAGCATATTTTCAATTTTTTGTAAATGTGAGCACTATGGAGCCATTTACATATGTAATTATAGATTTCGTTATTAAATTAGTTTGACATGAACGAGCGTGGCAGTTGAGAGCTTGTCATGCTCACACAAATGTTTTGCTGATGGTGGCGCGTGTTTTGGATCATTTGATTCCCTTCAAAATGGTTGAGTTAGATGGTGCTGATGCACGCGTCATGTTCGTGAACGGGCGCCGTCAGTTGAAACTGGTCATCTCTTACCTGCCACTGGCTTATTTTAATCTGTACCTGCATTTTGAATTGTTTATATGTTTTCTTGTTCTTTGCATTGTCCTCACATATAGAAGCAATCAATGTTAATGTTAACAAGATTTTTGTAACACATCACATGGTTTAAAAGAGTGTCCGTGGAGTTTCTTGCACGTTCTTCTCCATAGAGATCTACGCTTTGGAACGTGCAAATAGCTTCATGTTTTTGACTGACCGACTTTGACAATTCAAAAGTGCCTGTAAATGGTTTATTTGAAATATACGATTTGATTGATTGATTGATTGATTGACAACCTCGTGAGCTAAGTCGAGATACTTGATTTGCTTCTCTTTCTCAGCCTTCACGAGGTTCTCGTCATGCGGGATGGTAACATCAATTATCATTGCGCTAATCGGTCTATCACCACTATATCAGGCTTATTGGCAACAATAGTCCTATCAGTGATGATAGACCGATCCCAGTACAACGTGACATGGTCATTTTCGAGAACTGGGTCGGGCACATACTTGTAATACGGTACCTCAGAATCCACAACTTTGTATTTCAAAGCAAGTTGCTGATGGATAATCCTGGCCACTTGGTTGTGCCTGTGCAAGTACTCGCCGATAGCCAGACGAGAATAACCAGAGATAATATGTCTGATGGACTCACCCGGACGGTGGCATGCCCGACACACGTCCACCGTCCCATCCTTCATAATATGCCTCCGGTAGTTATTCGTCAAGACAACTTCATCCATAATCGCACAGACAAAACCTTCAGTTTCCCCGAAGAGATCACTGAAACGTAGCCAGGCCACGGACGCTGAAAAATCTACATCGGACCCATGAAGAGCCCGATAGAAGCGCCCGTGAAGCTCCTCGCCTTTCTATACCTCCTTGCGGTTATCTGTGGTAAGTATCACAGGTTTGCGCCAGTTCTCTTGAGCCATGGACAACGGAGTGAGTCCCTTGTCCACTGTGACCACATCTCGGTGCATACCCACATCAGCTTTAAGAAAATATTCTCTGAGACTGCATATCTCGCGGTTGTGGAGAGTCTTGGCGTTTAAAAAGCCTCGACACTTTCGCGGTATGTACAGTCTCATCACCAACGATCGTGGGTGATGCATCCGATTTGCGGTCAGAGTGTGCGGACTCTCCTATCGAGGGCGTCGAGTTCGGTTTGAGTCCATTTTTATTTTATTAATTATTATTATTAGTATGACTAAAGTCTTGCCAAGGGGGACCGTGTTACTCAGTTACTGGCGTGTGGAGGTCAGGTAAGCAGTTGCTCCTTGAAAAATATTGGAACTCAGCTGCATCTGCTTAAGACTGGAAACCGATCCCAACACAGTTGGGAGAAGGCTAGGTATAGATAATGTTAAGTCTTAACTTGTACAAATACCTTAGCTAATTTTAAATAAGCAAAGTGAAATTAGAAAGAAAAGAAAGAAAGAAAAAATGTTTATTTGGGACTCGCACATAAACAGACAGATGTAAAATAAATTAAAACCAAAAGTAGTCTATGTCTAGTGTCCAAATTACATGTTATGATCCGCGCAACTTCGTCTGCTCCGCCCGTATTGGTCTTAGCGTGATGATGTATGTAAATCGGGCTGGTTTCCGAAACTCTACGACTAAGCGCGTATTTTGCGTGCAGTAGCGTGATGATATATAGCCTTCCTCGATAAATGGGCTATCGCTAATCGCGAAAAAAAAATCAGCTGTTCATTAAGTACAATTTATCGAGTTACGCGTATGGGGGAGTCGATTTTTTTTTTTCAAATAATAACGACTCCAAGGGACCAATCCCATAATGAAAGTTGTTCATAATGATCACCCCTTAAGAGGTATTGCGTTTATTCTGTTACAGGTTGTATTAGTATAGATAACGTTTGTTAAAAAGTCATCATCTACCTAGCCTTTTCCCAACTGTGTAGTTGCATGAAGCTGCTGCTGCAGTTGAAAACCATTAAGGCGTCGATTTCGTAAAGATGTTGTTACAATAAATCGATCATCTCGCTCAGAAGTGACCCGATTCCTGCCAGATCCTGATCGGCGCGTGAACAAACCAGTCTCTATGAACAGACGACAGGCTTAGATGCAATCTTTCAGACACAACACGCTGACTAAGTCCAGAATCCAGCAATGCCACCACTTGGGCGGCTTCTGCAGGCGAAGTATCCATATGTTTTAGAAAAAAAACTTTTTCAGACGTCCCAAAGTCACATAACAAATACAGAACAAAAAGTTTTAAGATAAGCGCTAATTTTTAGTTTTCAAAGGTGAAATGTACTCCAACTTAAACACAAATTTGTCACAAAACAGCATTGATATATAAAATAATCCAAGATACACACTCAGCATCTCAAAAACGTCCGCAAAAAATAAGCGCAATATGTATAATTGTGCGCAAGTTTCAAACAATCTCGCATCGCTCGCCATACTGAACTGCTTTGTAAAAACAACTTTAAGCGATCCGTGTAAGGTTGAATTTGCAAAAAAAAATGTTTATAGTATAACTACACACAACTCACACATGACACTTGATACACATGTCAGTTTTTGACGACAGTTTCGAGTGTTGCATTTGTTCGAGACTGTGCATCTTGGGTTTTTTATATATCAATGCAATACAGTGAATCATTTCATTTATAGGATAAGCAAATGAAATTTTAATTTTGAATTTTCGCTTATCACTGTAATGGCCAAACTGCCAGCTATATCATGTGATTTTTTTCATGGAATGAAAACTCTTTTGTGTTAAATAAGGACAGAAACCATAAAAACGGAAGTGTTTCGATTTTTCTGATGAGAAGTGTATATTGGGGTCGGCTCCCAGTCAAACCGGATTCAGCTGATTACCACAATTTTACGTGGAGCGGCTGCCTAGCAGACCTCCACAACCCCTTAACTGGGTGACACGGTAATTCGGTTTGCTAAAAAGTACAAAATGAAAGTTACATTTGATACCAATCCTATCCATATGACTTTTCGACAATCCAAGCCGTCTTTGTCAGGATAGATTAAAAAAATCAGGGGGTCTAAAAAACCACTTATTAGGATCATAATATTAATCACACAACAATCTGTCAAATTTCTTTTTCATCTTTATCGCCAAAGCATTAGGTTCAAGATTGATTGGAAAATTTTGACAGTGACGGGTAGCGTGATGTGCTGGCTGATACTGCTAAAGTGACATTTTTAGACCCGCAGTTCTTCATCATATCAGCCGAAAGACGTCCACTGCTGGACATAGGCCTCCCCCAAGCGTCGCCACAGCGACCGGTCCTGCGCGTCTCGCATCCATCGGCTACCCGCGACCTTCACCAGGTCATCGGTCCACCTTGTGGGAGGCCTTCCAACGTTACGTCTTCCGGTACGCGGTCGCCACTCCAGAACTTTTCGGCCCCATTGACCATCTGTTCTGCGAGCAATGTGCTCTGCCCATTGCCACTTTAGTTTGGCTATCCTTCGGGCTATGTCGGTAACCTTGGTTCTCTTGCGGATATCATCATTCCTGATTCGATCACGCAAGGAAACTCCAAGCATTGCCCTCTCCATTGCCCTTTGAGTGACTTTGAGCCTTCTGATGAGGCCCATTGTAAGCGACCACGTTTCAGTTCCGTATATCATCGCCCGCAGTTCTTACTACCAATTGAAAAAAACCTGACAAATTCGAAGCCCTACATTACATAAGAAAACCATCTTCACTAACTTTTAGGCCTCGTATGCAAATAACAACAGTTGCGGAAACTAGGTTACCCGTTTTAAACCGCACCTATACACTTGCAAATTTATATAGGTACATATAGGTATGCAAGTGTACAGGTATTGTAGTAATATTGCAATTTTCCGACACAATGCGAGGTAAGCGGTGCAGGCTTAGTTGTATACATGCGGTGTTGTTGTGGAAATGGGTATATACCTAGGTATGTGATGTACATATAGCAAGTCGACAAACACTTTGGATTTGTAAACCGTAATTAATGAGCAAAATAATTTATTTAAATCAGTGCCAATGGTGCCAACATAAAATTTATGGAAAATTAACCCTTGGCTAAATGTCAGTTTAGATGATATAAAAATAACTTTTTTATTTATTTTTGGGCTCACTTCCAGTTGACAGCGACGCGGTTGAATTTTTAGACACCATATTTTAGTTAGGAGTTTAATTTTTATTTTAAGTGTCTATAGTTCTTGAAATAAAATGGTGGAAACTAGAATAGAATAAATATTTAACCATTTTTAGGGTTCCGAGTATCAGTAACCGAAGGTGTCAAAAACGCCTAGAAAATTGAACAGATAAAAAACCGGCCATGAAGGGTTTTTAGGGTTCTGAAAAAAAAAAAGGAACCCTTATAGGATCACTTGAGTGTCCGTCTGTCTGTCTGTTCGTCTGTCACAGCCAGTTTTCTCCGGATCCACTGGACCGATTCTGTTGAAATTTGGTATATATATGGACTTCTATGACCCAAAAACGGACGCGTTACGTGAATTATTAAATTTTTAGTATTTTTAGTTTTGGGGGTCAACTAGAAAAAAAGAATTTTTTTTTAACAATATCGTGTGACATATCAAATGAAAGGGCTTACTGTGAGGGTTTTAATTATATTTTTTTCATAATTTTAAAATAAATTATTTAGAAGTTATTCAAGAAATTAGACGAAAATGACCATTCCCCTGCTTATCTCCGAAACTACTGAGCCTAAAATTTTGAAAAAAATGGAGATAATAGATCTTTACCTAAAGATTACAGGAAAATGTATTAGAAGTCCGTAGTGTTAAAATAACAGGTTAAAAAAATTAAATTCGTTCGGAACCCTTTGCACGCGAGTCCAACTCGCACTTGGCCAGTTTTTTTATCAGTACTTCAAGTTACAACACAAAAACATAACAGTTGTATTGTAGTAATATTTAATCAATATTTTTCGCTGACCGTATCTGCAGGAAGATACAGAAGACTTTATAGATATCTGTTTTGGTTGAGAGAGACGCTTGGGGGAGGCATGTCCAGTAGTGGACGTCTTTCGGCTGATATGATGATGACTGGATAGATTGATAGCTCACTTCATGTACACTTCACCTATGTAAGCTTCCATGGTGAGAGGTGAACAGTAGCGCGATTCTGTAAACAAGTCGAAGTGAAGGCTCGGGTGAAGTCAGGGGCGTAGCTACCGCCGTATCAAAGATATGGGGCCCCTGGGCTACAGGGGCCCCCAAGTGCGCAACGCTATACATTTAATCCCGCCATCTCCTTCGTGGCCTGCCAAGACAGTTTATTTTATTTTATTTTATTAGGATCTCCAACAAAGAATACACCTTACATGCTATATTATAAAGGACAACAACAAAAATCTATGTGCTTCCTTAATTATAGGAGACCAAATCATGCAATAGAGAACAATCAATAACATAGTCAATTTAACTATATAATATCGTTAAAGGCTTTTTAAATATAATTAGTGGTTAGTGCCAACTATAATAGCAATTACTCCAAAGGTATATAACATTAATAATAATCATTCTGTAGTATCTCTAGAATAATTTATTACTACTGAAGCCGGCAATTTGAATTTAAATTTAATAAAAACAAAGATGAAATAGCAACGAAATCACAGATGAAAAAAATAAAATGCTTACAGACAAACAAAAAAGCAAAGCAAACAAAACACTACTAGGCAGGCAGTTAAACACTTACATAACATTCAACTGTGTACGGATCAGTGACTTATATTTAACCAGTGTAATAGAAAAGACGTCTATGTCTGCTGATGTACATGCTAAGGCATTGTACTTTAGTTCTGAGCTAGTAGGGCCTATTTTGTTTTAAAAAAAATGTTTGATACAGGGCCCCTTAGCTACGCCACTGGGTGAAGTGATCACGAAGTGAGCGGTCACACCATAAAGTCATGGTGGAGTGACAGTTCACCTCAAGCTCACTCCACGTAGGTATGCTTTCTCGGTCAGATGTTTATAGAATCGTCTGGCTAACGTGCTTTTCACTTCCTATACAAAGCACCATCAAGGGAGTCTTCATTCCAAAAACTTGAAATACCTACATTAAAAAAAACATAACATTTTATAAAGAACCAGCTTCTGTCCGCAACTTCGTACGCGCATATCCAGTTCCCATAGGAATATTGGGAAATCCTTCTGCTTCCCTACACTCCCCAAGGCAACTACATGCCAGCTTTGTACCGAACAATAGTTAGTAGTCACCAGTAACGGAAGAGTTTTATATACATTGATTGATTAATTTCTTTGTAACCTTTTGTAAATCACCAAATAAGCGGAGCGTGGGGAGGGAGTGACCTACAGACTAAACCCATCCGTGTTCCTTGAAATTTAACCTCCGAACCTATTCAAATCTTACGTAAATAACAATAAAAGTGAACGTGTTTCCCGAAACTTATTATCTCAAATATTGTTTCTTTGGTTCGCAGCAGGAAAATCTCGCTCCCATAGCCCCGTGGGAGCCTAACATTCTTAACCTTTTCATTGCCAGAATGTGGGCGTAAATACAAACTAGTGATGTTACGCAGCTTCGACTCCAACTCCGATAAGTCGCAACTTCCAATAGGTGATTTCACTGAAAACACCTAATTAGCGGACTAATTAGCTAGCAGCTAGATAGCCAAAAAATATCGGACACGTATTATGAAACTCTTTTAGGATCACTATGTTGTCCGTATGTCCGTCCGTTCCGCCTGTCTGTCAAGACCCTTTATCTCGGGAACGCGTGGAGAGATCGAGTTGAAATTAAAAACTATGTACTGAGGTCTACAGTCCCTTGAAGCTGTGAAGAAACCAAACTTCTAAGTTAACGTAAATTTCGACACTCTCAAGGGAATCAAAGGCTATTTTCCGTTGACCTAGAACTATAAAATTTTGCAAGTGATACCATCTTATCTTACAAGTATAGAGAAAAATCTGAAAACTATACATTTGTAATATTGTAATTAAATATGGTCTTTATTTAAAGTAATGTGTACCTACAAATTTGTACGGAACCCTCAGTTTGCGAGTCCGACTCGCACTTGCCCGGTTTTTCTTTTTCAGATAAACAAAGAATAAAGACGACAGAGTGCGTTGACAACTCACGTGACGACACGCGCCCTTACTCCTGATCTTTGATGCACCTTTATCTTTACCTCCGACTCCGACGCCGATTTCAGTTCCGATTTTGACAAACCAAAAACTCCGACTTCGACTCCGGTTCTGATAGAAGCACCTCCTGAACATCCCTGGTACATACGCCTCTTCGAAACAATTCACTTTGCTATCTCAGCAAATAACTCGACAATTTTCCAATACAAACATATTATTATGCCATGTTATAACAATAAACAAATAATGTTAATAATATACAAGATATTGGAACATATTCGAGGGTAAACAACAGTGGGTGGGTACTGGGTTGTATGTTTGACATATTATATGCCAAACATACAATTATTTTATATGTACGTTTTAAGTATTTCCTTACACGATAATATTGAGGACAACTTTACCCGATGCCGCTGGGCACAGTAAAATAATATACGATAGTTAAAATTTTAAAGATTTTAAGAAAGAAGATTTAATTTCACTTTAACTCGGGTTCGGCTTCCAGTCAAACCGGATTCAGCTGTAATGTGTAATACCAGTATTTTAAATAGAGCTGCTGCCTACCAGACCTCCACCCATTAATGGGTAACACTGTACAACAATATGTACCTACTTCTTGACAAAACTGGAGTCAGATTTTCTGGCTTCTAGGAATCTGTAACGACTGCCAAAGATCTACAAATGACAGCCGGGACCACCGGTTATCGTGCTTTCCGAGGCACGGAGGAGTCTCGGTATGTTAAGATGGTGGATTGGTCACCCATCCATATACCAACCTTGGTAAGCGTTGCTTAACCTTGAAGATCGACCCGTGCGGCTATTATTATTTAGCCACGACCTCTTCATTACAATATGAGTATAACGGTGTTTGCAATAATGCGGTGACATACATAATCCAATGATGCACTATTATACCTTACATTGTCACTCTATTGTTAGTTGGTACACAATCCATGACAGAACAAAAATGAAAACTTCTTTTTATTATTTTCAACTAGCCGTGCCAGCCTTTGTGAAAAGTTTCCAATTTTCTGGGATAAAAATTTTAGGTTGTCGTTTTACAGTGACATAGCTGCCTCCCGTATCTCTTTGCTAAATTACATCTAGGTACCTATGTCAGTTTTATAACTTTTCCGGGAAAACAAAGCTAGCGGAACGAATTTTTTTTTATTCCGTGAGCGCTGGTTTTCCCTTTAGTCCGTATCAGGCTGTTGTGCAAATTAATATCGATGCATTTTATTTGAAAACCAGTTTTTTCTAGAACTTTTTAGGGTTCCGAACAAAAAAACGGAACCCTTCACTCGGGTGTCTGTCTGTCTATCTGTCTGAAAATTGGTACACATGGTACCACTTGGTACATTAGGACTTCTGTGACCCAAAAACGGACGTGTTACGTAAAACATGAAATTTTTAGTATGGGGGTCATATTTGTGGGTAAAATTAGAAAATTAAAAAAGTTTTTAATCATTATCGTGTGACATATCAAATGAAAGGGCTTACTGTGAAGGTTTTAATTATATATTTTCACTAGTTGACCCGCGCAACTTCATCTGCTCCGCTCCTATTGGTGATATATATAGCTCCTTAACGTGATGATATATAGCCTATAGCCTTCCTCGATAAATGGGCTATCTAACACTGAAAGAATTTTTCAAATCGGACTTGTACTTCCTGAGATTAGCGCGTTCAAGCAAACAAATAAATAAATAAACAAAGAAACTCTTCAGCTTTAAATATTAGTAGAGATTATTTTAAAATAAATGGTTTGAAGTTATTCAAGAAATTAGACGAAAAATGACCATTGCCCTCCCATATCTCCGAAACTACTGAACCTAAAATTTTGAAAATAAAAATGGAGATAATATTTCTTTACCCATAGATTACAGGAAAACTATAAGAAGTCTATAGTGTTATAATAACACGTTAAAAATAAACTAAATTCGTTCGGAACCCTTTGCACGCGAGTCCGACTCGCTCTTGAGCGGTTTTTTTCTGTAGCCTTTCTAACAGGAGCCGTCCGCTTTTCAGAGATAAAGTAATAGATGATACACGATGATGATTGTCAAGTTTTATGTCAGTGATAGAATTTAAGTAATCAGAATATTCCTTTCAGCGATTAGAAACAATGCTACCTCTTGTTTTAAAATTAGGTCCAAGGTCCGAGTACTCATCGAGCACATTGTTCGCAGAACTGATGATCGATGGAGCCGAAAAGTTCTGGAGTGGCGAGCGCGTACCGGAAAACGCAGCGTTGGAAGACCCCCATACGGTGGACAATGACCTGGTGAGGGTCGCGGGTAGGCGATGGATAAGAGACGCACAGGATTGGTTGTTGTGGCGACACTTGGGGGAGGCCTATGTCCAGCAGTGGACGTCTTTCGGCTGATATCTCATCAAGTTCTTTGGGACATCGGCAAATAGCTAGTCAACTGTTCACGTGATTAGAGAGCAGCTAGTCTATTCTGTAAATAACTATTTCGATATCGAGCTAAGCACCCAAACAAACTAGCTCGCCAAATCAACAATAGGTACATAAATAAATAAATAAATAGGTCCTACAGCTTGAGACTGAAACAAAAAGATATTCTGGAGTTGCAAAATTAGCGATCTACAGGCAAATTTGAGTCGCTGGCCTCAAGGGGGGAAGCACTCGCATGTCACTGAGCGCACTCAACACATCCGCTCACAGTCTACGGACTGATCGCAGATACACACAGAAAATAAAAAAAAATATATCGAGCTTCACCTGAGTGACAAAACTCACAAAGTGAGCTTTATTGCACACAACATAAAGGTCTTAATTTGAAACTCACCTCGGATTCCACTGTCGAGATACGAAAATGTTGTTACAGAATAGCACTACTGGTTTTTTTTTGCAAAAGTATCACCATTGGCATTCAATGCGAATCAGTCAATGAGTGACAGCGATGTGGATGAATTTTCTGATGTCCAATAAATTCATATCATAATTATGTACAAACGCGTATACGGTACACATATGTATACCAATTTATTATACCTGAACTAGAATTAGATTTAGTCATGAAACATTTTTCTATTTCCAGATTTTTTCACTTATAAGACTTCTATAAACACGTGTACGCCCGACAAAGACAAATAGCGTACCCGTAAATTCCCGATACGTAAATCCGACGCGTACATCAGCGTATTACATACTCGTATCATCCCGAAATTCACCATTATTACCGACAAGCCAACGAGGCGTAGAGTTACTGCCACAGACCACAGCGACGCGCGACGTCTCAATGTCGGCTATACGCAAAAATGTCAACTCTTTTCCTAAAAATAATTTTGCAACAGTTTTTTTAAAATAGCTTTTTTTGCGACAGTTTTTTTTTTTGCCCAATTCCATGAAATCAGGTCGGTGTTGCCTAGCTAGGTAACACGGTACCCCTTGGCAAGACGGTGTCTGATTTTCTGGCTTCTGACTATCCAAAATGACTGTCAAAGTTCTACAAATGACAGTCGGGACCAACAATATAAGCGAAGCAGGAGTATCTTGGTATGATAACATGGGCACCCACGAACATACCTCAGCAAGCGTTACTTAGCTTGGTTGCGGAGTTTGTTCGAAAGAGTCACGGCATCCCTGGAACGCAAAGGCCATTAGGGACGGATGGGTTTTAGTCAGTAAAAGTCTGACACTCCCTTCTGCTCCGCTCAGAGCGAAATGAGTCATTTAATGATTTCCCATACTTAAAAAAAATATTCCATTACCGGGTTTGTGTATCTGTAATTCATCAGCTAGTTCCGATTTGGTTTCTTCAAAACAGGAACTGTGAGAAATATTTAGAACACAGTGAAGGAAAAATCGTGAGAAAATTAGGATGTAAGTGGCTAAAATTGACAATAAACTACTGAGATTGATCAAGGACTGGTCCGTGCATTTACTGAAATGAGTACTTCACCATGCAGTAGGGCATTGCGGCAAGTATAATTTAAAATTTTATTCAGTATACAGTAAGCAAAAAGAAACATCAAAAGTAGCAATATTTGGATTTAGTAAGTTTTTCGTTGGCACAGTGTTGACTTACTTAAGACCTCGAATAGTAATGTAGCCATGGGATTAGTTTAAACTCTTGTATATTGTTAAAGAAAACAAACTAGAGAACATCTAGGTCGCTAAATATTCTTTGCCAGTCAGTCAGAGTCTGACACTCCCTTCTGCTTCGCCCAGAGCGGGAGGAAACATTAAAAATGGCCAAGTGCGAGTCGGACTCGCGTGCAAAGGGTTCCGAACGAATTTTTTTTTAACATGTTATTTTAACACTACAGACTTCTAATAGGTTTGCCTGTAATATTTAGGTAAAGATATATTATCTCCATTTTTTTCAAAATTTTAGGCTCATTACTTTCGGAGATAAGGGGGTCATTTTTCGTCTAATTTCTTGAATAACTTCAAAACCATTTATTTTAAAATTATTAAAAAAATATAATTAAAGCCCGCACAGTAAGCCCTTTTATTTGATATGTCACACGATATTGTTAAAAAAACTTTTTTTTTTAATTTTCTAGTTTGACCCCCAAAAGTGACCCCCATACTAAACATTTAATTATTTACGTAACGCGTCCGTGTTTGGGTCACAGAAGTCCATATGTGTACCAAATTTCAACAGAATCGGTCCAGTGGATCCGGAGAAAACTGGCTGTGACAGACGGACAGACAGACAGACAGACAGACAGACAGACAGACACCCGAGTGATCCTATAAGGGTTCCTTTTTTTTTTTCGGAACCCTAAAAAAAGCGTTACTTAGCTTTGAAGATCGACCCGTCTGGCTAACAGCCAAGACAGGTTTTGGCTATCATTTTTAGATCTTTGACAATCGTTACGCTTCTAGCCAGAACCCCGAAAGTTTCCCAACCAGTTTTGGCAATGGTATTACCAGTAAGTGGGCAGGCAGTTATTCCATCCCGGGCGTCGGGAGTCGCAGGGCGATTCCCGGCCACCGTAGGTGCGGGCCTGGGGATGGTGAGCATTGGGTGGGTTGCCGTCCGATCAGAACCAGGCCCGGGTCGACGGCGCGTTGCGATGGCGCGCACCTCAAGGTGATGTCTGCATAGTAGACGGGGCCCGCTAGGGTCAGTGCCTGCCAGGGTTGCGGAATTTGTTACAAAGAGTCATCGCGACCCTGGAACGCAAAGGGCACTAGGAAGAACACGGATGGGTTTTAGTCAATAAAAGTCTGACACTCCCTTCTGCTCCGCCCAGAGCGGGATGTTTTCCCATCCTAAATAAAAAAAAAGGTAGTAATTCCATGTATAATATAATGCTGTCTCTAGTCCGACTAACAAAGTTGGCAAGAGGCTATACAGATTTATTGTCGACTCTAAACACCACCGATTCCGTACTCTCTGGCTCCAGACATTCGATATGAAAGAGAAACGATTTATTGGAGAAAAATAAATTACGGAGAGACTTGAGCGATATTGTGAAGAATGTTTATTGAATACCCGCGCTTATGATAAAGATAAATTGAGTGTAATGTGATCGAGATCTTATAACAACGTTGTAATATGATTATCTGGCAAAAAGGTCGCCAGAGAAAACTGTGTAGGTGACATCTTGCTTTATTTTAATCGAGCACTGTCTTTTTTCGGTTTTAATATATTCCATTTAAATCGTGCCTGTTTTAGTGTATCTTGATTTTTAAACCCCGCCGCAAAAACGATGGGGAACGATAAGTTTGTTGTGTCTCTCTGTGTGTGTGTCTGTCTGTGGCATCGTAGCTCCGGAACGGATGAACCGATTTTGTTTTTTCTTGCATATATGTACGATGTTAGGTTTAGCAGGTAGATATAACAAGCGCAAAATATACTCACTGTGGTTATCATAAGCGCGGCAGTAGTTACATAGATTTAGTTAAAAGCGTAATAAATAAAAGTTTTAAAATTTGTGGAGGTAGGTAACTTTCAGGATCAATTGATTCATAAAGTTTAAAATTTAAAATTGACATGGCATGGTTTAATGTAACGTGTTTTAAAAAGTTGATGACTTTTTCCGTTGTTGCCCTCCTCAGTCGACGACCTAAACAAGCAACTCTGAAATAATACTTATCTAAGCGTCATATGGCCCTACGGCTGAACTTATTTCGGTCAAAGAATCAGCCTTGCCAATCTCCGTGTCAATTTCGACAGCCTTCTAGATAATATTTTAGTTGCATCGGTCTTGTGGCCGTGCATGCAGACTCACTTACAAAGTTCCGCAAATTGACCCACATTGTGATTGGTCTGTTGTGTTTTGTTTTGATTTTTATGTATTTATTGGATTACATACTAAGAATACTTTTATCTCCTCTATTAAGTTAAGCACATTATTGTTTTAGCACATGTAGTGCTTACCTGTAAGAAATTGTGGCACTACAACTTTTTTAAGTTAAGTATTTTTATAATATTTTTGGTGCTAACAATTGTTGGTGAGCCTAATAAATAAGTAAATATTTCCCATCGACAGCAATGCAGGCAACTTCGATCTAAGTGGCAAATCTCAACGTAGATTAGATATGAACGCAGGAGATTTTATAATGCACAATGTGAGCGCAAACAAAGGTGCAAAAAAGAATAAAAAAGAAAGAAAAAGCGTTTATTTGCGCCAAGTATGACGCATACCAAAAAAATAAAAATGAAATAAAGCAAAATTACAATTTGCACTCTCTATTCTTTGACTCTCATATTCCGAAGGGACGGCATCCGACACGGCGGGGGATAGATCAGGTGCAGGAACAACGGCTTTACGTGGGTTTAGTGGTGGGTAGTTTTTAGGGTTCCGTACCCAAATGGTAACCAACGGAACCCTATTACTAAGCCTCCGCTGTTCGTCCGTCCGTCCGTCTGTCAGCGGGCTGTATCTCAAGAACCGTAATAGGTAGACAGTTGAATTTTAACTGATTGTATATTTCTATTGCCGCTATAACAACAATAATAAAAATAAAGGTTTATGGTACGGAACCCTTCGTCTGCGAGTTCGACTCGCACTTGGCCGGTTTTTTAACAAAAAAAAAAATATAGGTCACGTTAGAACTTAGTTAGTTAGTTTTGCCGGTTGAGGCGGGTGTGGGTAAGACATCGAGCGCGCGAAGAGGTTTAGACCGCTAAAGGAACACGTCATTGTCCTGCAGGTCTTCCAGACGTAGGTAGCGGAGTCCGGAGGCACGCGGATCTGGTTCCAGGTCGTGAGGACCAGTGTTGTCCAGCCACTCCCTTGGTATGCGGTAGGTTGCGGTTCGCTGGAGCTCAGGCGTAGGTGCAGCGCTTTATTTATTTATTTTATCAAACTTATACTATCTTTACAGGGTAAACAACCCAATGCGACAGTACAGCCAATAAGAAGAATATTGTACACTTTTTTTTTTCAGTATAAGTACCTATTCAAATTAATTATCATAGCAAATTACCGCTACTTCCACCTTGTTAAATTCACTCAAAGTACAAATGAATAGGTCTGACTTGTTGTGTATGTTATTTAGAGTGCGAAGTGCGCGCGTCAGAGGCGACTCCATGAGCAGGTTTGTTCTCGCCCTTAGAACCTTCAACAGTGGTGGCCGAAGTCGGCGCCAAACGTATCTGTTAGGGACACATAGCCACAACAACTCCAACAAAGCTGAATTATAAAGTTTTAGTCACGCTGGCGTGGCGCAGACACGATCTTGCCGTCCTCGAGAGGTAGGGAGGAACATGTTGGTAGGAGGAAGGCACGGGGGTGTCAACCAATCAAGTTCCAAACTCCAGGCTGTTACTGAGAAATTCTTAATGAAAAAACCCCATTACCGGCAGAAAATTTCATAACCATCAGCTTCATCATCATCTGCCGAGCCTCATCCCAACTATATTGGGGTCGGCTACCAGTCAAAACGGATTCGGATTAGAGCGGCTGCCTACCAGACCTCCACAACTAATTAACTTGGTAACACGGTACTTCTTGGCAAGACTGGAGTCAGATTTACTGGCTTTTGACTATCCGTAACGACTGCCAAAGATGAAATGTCAGCCGCGACTAACAGCTTAACGTGCTTTCCAAGACACGGTGGAGTCTTGGATGTAAAGATGGTCACCCATCTACAGACCGACCTTGGCAAGCGTTGCTTAACCTTGAAAATCCGTATGGCTGTTATTATTTAGCTAAATAATCAAAATTAAATAATTAATCCAAGGTAGTCACGTTTTTTTTTACTATAGATAGGCTTACGTTTAACCACTATCTCACCTGATGGTAAGCAAAGATGCTGTCGAAGATGGAGCACGCTTACCTAGAAGTAACCTATTCACTCTTGTCTTAAAGACTCCCAGGTTGTAGCTATCTGGAAACACAGACTCTGGCAGTGAATTCCACTCCTTAGCTGTACGCACTATGAATGTGTTCCCAAATCGTCCCCTGTTACTTGTCTCACTAAGGTCCTAAGTCAATACATGGAGATAAAGTCAGATTCAAAACTGACACATGCCTTCATTAACTGATAGGTGACGTAAAGTCGAATGTAGGTAAACAAAGGAATCTATAAATAAATTAGTTCGAGTCGAACAGGAAGCGGATGTGACGAGAGATAGCGAGCAAGGACACCGGCATGAATTGATTATGCTGTCATCTTTGGTAGACTTGTTGTTACATGCTGGAACATAGATCCTTTAAACAGTATGTAACAGCAGACCCTGTTGTTCCTTGTAGGGGGTTTCAGAACCGATCATCATATCAGCCAATTGCCGTCAATGCCGGATTAACCACGTAGCAAATGCTACGGGGCCCGCGCATTGGGGAGCCCCGCACTTGGACTTACAAAAACATATCGCTCAAAACCAGCGCCTTGAATCTATCTCACACACGAGTCTTAACTCCTACCATATATACTGCGATGGCTGTTTTGTGCGAATGAAGTTACTAATTTGGTTTATTTTTTTAAGGTATGGGTCATCATACTTCGTCACGCAAATAAACTAGTTTTCTTTCTTTTATTACAAGTTACTGTACCCTCTGAAATCTGAACAGCCCCCGATCCGGTCTATACAGAACTAGTAGGCAAAACTTATGGACCCAGGTGTTACATAAGGGCCTCAGGGCCCGAGAGAAATAATAGAGGGGGCCCATAATTGTTTTAATTGGATAGTTTTGTTTCTACTTTACCAAGGCGACACGATTGGCGCAGTGGTGGAGTGATCGACTGCTGCGCGGCGTGTCGCGGGTTCAATTCCCGCACGAAACAAATATTTGTATGGCCTACAGATAGTTGTTCCGGGTCTGGCTGTTTGTGTATGTGAAATTGTATGTTTGTAAACGCACCCACGATACAGGAGAAATTCCTAGAGTGGGGCAACGTTTTTTTTAAAAAAAAAAAAAAAAAAAAAAAAAAAAAAAAAAAAAAAGGTTTTAGGTTTAGGGGCCCCTTGGTAAAATTTGCTACAGGCCAAGCGCTGGCTAAATCTGGCACTTATTGCCGTCTAGTACTGAACGTAAGCGTCCCCTAAAGATCGCCAACCATCCCGGTTTAAGCAGTCCGCATCCATCATGGAAGGTCAAAGCATTTTCACCTCGCCTAGAAAATATGCTGTGTTCTTTTATTACATTCAGCTTGTCTTTTTAGGATTCCGAAAAAAAAGGAACCCTTATAGGATCACTCGGGTGTCTGTCTGTCTGTCCGTCTGTCACAGCCAGTTTTCTCCGGATCCACTGGACCGATTCTATTGAAATTTGGTACACATATGGACTTCTATGACCCAAACACGGACGCGTTACGTAAATCATTAAATTTTTGGTCTAAGGGTCACTTTTGGGGGTCAAACAAGAAAATTTAAAAAAAAAGTTTTTTGAACAATATCGTGTGACACATCAAATGAAAGGACTTACTGTGAGGGTTTTAATTATATTTTTTTCATAATTGCAAAATAAATGGTTTTGAAGTTATTCAAGAAATTAGACGAAAAATGACCATTCCCCACCCTTATCTCCGAAACTACTAAGCCTAAAAATTTGAAAAAAATGGAGATAATAGATCTTTACCTAAAGATTACAGGAAGAAGAAGAACACTATTAGAAGTCTGTAGTGTTAAAATAACATGTTAAAAAAATTAAATTCGTTCGGAACCCTTTGCACGCGAGTCCGACTTGCACTTGGCCAGTTTTTTTTTCTGCACCCCCTACCAACCAGTTCCCGGCACCCATGTATACAGGGATACTTTTCAATGACCCGTCAAATTATTTCCAGGCATTAATAGTTATCAATTAAAGACACGATCCGTGCAAAAATCAACTCCCCAAAATAGAAAATAATTATGGGCTTTTCTCTACATTTTCCCGAGTTATGCGAGCAAAAAATTTTTTTTTTGAAGCAGGTTATAAGTAAATATTTACCTGTATCATAATCATAACATATTATAAAACAAAGTCCTCTACTGCGTCTGTATGTCTGTCTGTTTGCGATAAACTCAAAAACTGTTGAACGGATTTTTATACGGGTTTTACCAATAGATAGAGTGATTCATGAGAAAGGTGTAAGTACATAATTTGTCAAGGTTTTGTGTAAATCAACACCGCTGGTAATACATGTTACTGTACTGATTTAATTACAGATACCGTTACCAAGTTGTTACACAAAATCAGGCTGCGAGTGCCGTCTGTGTTCTTACGTAGGCCTCAATAGGCTAGTTTCCACCATCAACAAATTGCAAGTCCGTTAATCAGTATTGAAAAATAATGGACACGTATTTTTTATTTGTGGCCACTGCGTACAGACGGAACTCGTACATGGTGAGAGCGTGTCGCATGTACAACACAACCTACCAGAAAGCAGATATCGACATTTTCTATACTAGTGTTGCTAAATTGAAAAAAAAAATATCTGATAACTTCTTCGGGAATACATAGTCTATTTTCTACTGTTTGTTATACCTATTTAGGAAGTCTACTATCTATTTCATATTATTTAAATATTACTCGTGAAAGTTTGTAATTGGCTTTATTTTGTTTAAATGTTTACTTAGTGTTATGTTTAACTGTACGTTTTCCAAAAATTCATAAATAAAATAATAAATATTGCTTTACTAAGGTATTGTAAACCTATTTAGATTATTGCTTCTTAATTTGGTCAACCAATCACAAGCCCACATTATATTTGGCCGCAGATTTTCCGACCAAAGACTTGATTAGACATTCAGAAATCCTTCACCTTTTCCACTACCCACGGGTCAAGGCTCCAAGAGTGGGTGGCCAATTATTTGCTCGCGATCCACCCACACTTTAGCAAAAAATATTTTAATTCAGAACTGTTTTTGATCATTTCATTTGCATATGTTACCGCTCAACCATTTAATTTACTCAACTCAAAAAGAAAAATGTTCTCGATTGGATTGTTTTTCTTTTATTATATTTTCACTGGCAGAGTTTCTGATTCTGATGTTCGGTCAACGAATTTGCGAAAGCAGGATTTTTTCACAAGTTCTCATAAGAAAAATATGTAAGTATTTCTTCGTGATGAATGGAAAATCTTTTCAGAAATCGAATAATGTTCTTCATACGATGACCGATTTCCCAAACTGTTTAATACGTAATTTTGATCCTTAGCCCAAGGAATTTTGAAGAACCTCCACACGATTCGGAAAAGAATCCGCAATAACAAATAAAAATATTATTGACAATTTGATGGTTCGAGATGAAGTCAAGTTAGAGGACATGATTTGTCAAATACGTGGCACATACGTACATAGGTAGGTAACTACTATCTCGAATAAAGGTAGAAAGGACCAATATTCCAATATTGACAGCTCTTCAAATATTTTTAAAATTAGGTCAAAGTTACACGAGGCATCGCAGTTTGCAGCCAGAATTCCCGCGAATGTTAGCTGTCACTATTCAAACATCGAACGTTCTGTGAACTGCCAGTGTCCATTTTGTTGTCAAACTCTCTGTATGTTTGCTAGCAAAGTTAAATAATGGTGGCCAGTTGGTGTTTGATTTGAATTAGTTGTTATATTAGTTAGAAATTATACATATTTTTATTAATAAATCATCAACAACCTATAGGCACTGGGACAACTACAGGTATTGGGACAGCTTCCAGTCTAAACTTTGAAGCTATAGGTAGGTATTTACATGGAGCGAATAGACAACCGGTTAGGTTCGCATCTGATCTCCCTACCCAATTACTGGGTGATACGATAACCCTTGACTGTCAGAGTTACAGGCTGTAAACCACCCGTACCGACTGTCATAAATCTGCCTACCAATGACAGCCGGGCTTAACTTAACGTGCTTTCCGAAATTTTAATAATAACAAAGCTATACTGTACTTCACATAATCCATACCTATTATCAAATATTGTAACATGTTGCGTAGAGACTTTAGATCGAATGCATAAAAGTTTCGAAAAGGTATTTTATCCACATCCAATACCTGATTGTGAGTGGAAAACCTAATAGGTACCCAGTTAGAAGAGGTCACGTTAAAGCGAGGAAGGGATTACGTCGAATGAACGCATAGATAGACGGACATTCTCTTGTGCCAACTACAATCAGGCTCTGCCATGCAAACTGCAAAGTGATTGTTTATGGTATCCCTTTGTTCTTCGGCACGGTCTTTGTGGCGGTCACGTTCAGCTGTCTATGGTTTTATTACGATACTTTTTATTGTCTGTGATTTCACTCGTATCTGAAAGGAATAAGTTCATGAATTAAAGGTAGCTTAAAGCGGGAAAAGAATGCCTGAAAGGTTTTGGGAGTGGCTTTTGAAATGCATGAAGGATGAAATACTAAATATTGCTCCTGACTGGAGAAGGCAGGAGACTAAGCTAGCTGGAAAAATATGGGGAGGCTTTTTCACATATACAGACTAATAAAAACAAAACCTTCCTTTTTCTGCCCAACAACCTGGTTCCGTGCGTGACTCACTCACGCGGGTTTCCTGCGTATTTGCGGTCCGCAGACTTTGAACTCTGAACAAAAATGTCTGCACAGACTTACAAAAACCGGCCAAGTGCGAGTCTGACTTGCACACGAAGGGTTCCGTACTATAAACCTTAATTTTTTATTATTGTTTTTATAGCGGCAATACAAATACACAATCTATGAAAATTTCAACTGTCTACCTATTCTTGAGATACAGCTCGCTGACAGACAGACGGACGGACGGACAGCGGAGGCTTAGTAATAAGGTTCCGTTGGTTACCCTTTAGGTACGGAACCCTAAAAACGTTTGCCCAATATTAGTTTGCCCATTTTTATTCAGAGTTCAACGCCTCGTTCAACAAAAATCGGTGTCGTGTGGACGGTCCATTAGGAATATTATTATAGGATAAGCAGTACTAGGCAGAAGGAGGAAGATGCAGTATTCCAATATGGACTGCAGTTTATATATTTTGTTTACAATTCTGCACTGTAAGGGCTGTAAACAATGGATGGGAAATCATCAAATAACTGCTCCTGCTCTGGACGAAGCGAAAGGGAGTGTCAGACACTTACTGACTAAAACCCATCCGTGTTCCTCCTTCCTCCTGATGCCCTTTGCGTTTCAGCAGGGCCATGGTGACTCTTTCGAACAGATTCCGCAACCCATAGTGATACCTACATAGTTAATGCAGCGTCCATTGTTGTAAATACAAAAGGTTTTTGTTTTTGCACCGTGTTCTCGTGGCTGACACGAAGCAGTGACAGCTGGATATTCTGTTACATTGCACTGATTATACAAGACTAGCGACCCGCCCTCGCACGTGCAATTTATTCCTACAGGGTGTCACAGAATAAACCAGAAATCTGAGAAGAAATCATTGTCCTCCTCATTACGAACATGAAGATTTTTTACGATGGGGCCAAAACTGAAAACGCGACGTCGCAACCGTCTGTCGTACCTCTATAGTTTGACGTTATACAGGGTGCTATTACTATGGTTCCGGTGAAAAATAATTAAACTTGTCTCGAAGGCGCGGCTTTTAATTGAGTAACTTGGCTTCACTTGGCCGACCGAACTCGTTGCTAACTTCGGACCGTAATGAGCCAAGTTTCTTAATCAAAGTCTATAAATTAGATATTAGTTTGAAATTACGATTCTTGTTTGATCTTGTCTTGGGTTGATCTACCTACTAGGTTTATAGAATTTTGATTAGGTAGTTAATGTATGTGTGTATCGTGTCATTGTACCCATTTATTTATCTCCAAATTTAATAGTAGCTACATTGTTATCTTAGGCCTGAAAGTAACTCATTTAGTTCCGAGACGGCGCCAATAGTTCGAGGGACTAACTGAGTCTTTCACCCGAGGTCTTTCATTACGAATACAAGTAAAAATAAAAACACGAATTAGCTAAAGAAAAAATCCATATCTGAATCTGATGAACTCATCGTGTTAATACAAATCTCTGCTACACGAAAAGTATGAACAAAATTACAACTCGAAAAAACAAATGAAGATCGGGTTGCCGCTTTCCCGTCTATATTGTTTTTTTTCTGTGACCGGCCAGCGATTCAGCTATTATTTTATTTTTTGATCATTTCAGGTTTTAGGGTTCCGAAAAAAAATCGGAACCCATATAGGATCACTCGTGTGTCTGTCTGTCCGTCTGTCACAGCCAGTTTTCTCCGGATCCACTGGACTAAATCTCTTGAAATTTGGTACAAATATGGACTTTTGTGACTCAAATACAGATGTGTTACGTAAATCATTAAATTTTTAGTATCACTGTTGGGGGTCAAACTAGAAAATAAAAATAAAAGTTTTTTCATCAATATTGTGTGACATATCAAATGAAAGGGCTTACTGGAAGAGTTTAAAATATATTCTTTCATAATTTTAAAATAAATGGTTTTGAAGTTATTCAAGAAATTATACGAAAAATGATTCCATCCATTCCCACTCTTATCTCCGAAACTACTTAGCCTAAAATTTAGAAAAAAATGGAGGTAATAGATCTTTACCTATAGATTACAGGAAAAGCTATAAGAAATCTATAGTGTTAAAATAACACGTTAAAAAATTTAATTCGTTCGGAACCCTTTGCACGCCAGTCCGACTCGCACTTGGCCAGTTTTTTTTTATAATTTGACAGCTGTCAGTTAAAAACGATTCCCCCTAGGGCTGAAAGTAATACTTTCAACCCGATCCTCAGGCAACTTCAGGCCTATTTTCTGAGTATGACTAGTGAAAATGCTATTTTTAGCTCTGGAAATAATCAAATAGGAAATCTTGATAAAATGATACTATTCATCATTATGAAAAAAAATATTGGGGACCAACTCGACAAAGTCCTCATTTGACTTGCATTTAATTTATGACGGTTCTGCATTTTTGTATCAGAAATCTGATGTAAGTACCTTTTCCTCTTAACTGATAGTTCATGCTTAGTTTTTGTTACGAGGTGAAAAATCGCGCCGTCTGGTATCTCATCAAGTGGACAGCATTACAATAACATTAGAAGTGAGTGAACATACATTCCTCTACCCAATCGAAACAGTCATAGATAGATAGAAAATATACTTTTCCCACCACCTGCATGAAAACGTCAGATTATAACTATGTCATGCAAACTCAACCTGAAGTCATAGAGACCCAGCGGGCTATAATGAAATTCAGCATAATATTATTGCCCGGAGGTTAATAATGTGATTGAATTTGGAACTCTACTTGGAGGTCGACGGGAACCGCTTCCAGCCAGCCACCTCTCTTCATGACTTGCGAACAATTTTCTCGCAGTAGGTGTGAAAAGTATAGAATACTGCTCAGGGATGTCTTTGCCTTGGGCTAGTTTGAATGCCTCGCTGCATTCAGGACTCTTTTATTAACTCTCTCGCTTCACTCGTGAGTTAACTTTCGAATCCTTCATTAGGTTCGGGATTCAAATGACGCCCGTGACATAAGACACTGCTTTATTCCCTCGGTGCATAATCTACTATTATTGTACACCAACAAATTGTTACACAACAGTTACACAAACTAAATTATGTGGGAACAATGGCGGGCTTATTACTGACAGCGATATATTCCAGACAACCTTAGGATGGACTGAAAGAACTTAACCACAGTCACATATAGGCGCCCAATCACGATAGGTTTTGCTGTCAGTTTAAGCAGTCAAGGCTGTGATTGACGGATAACCTATCGCGCAATGCAGTGACTGATGGTTGCATGAAATTGATTGACGAAAATTTGGATATTTCATTTGTGACACGACTTACAAGTGAATTTTCTGTTTTTATGTTTTTGAAATGGATCCTTGACCTTTTTCGAATCCCGTTTATCTGCCAATAATATATCAAAGCGTATTAAAGAATGAGCGTCTAATGTCGATTGAATACTATCACTCACCATCAGTAATTCGTCAGTCATAACTTTTGGAATTGAGTGACGCTTGCATGAGCGTGTAATGGGCGCCTTACAAGCATACATTATGATAGCTCGTGTAAAGCTTGATCACTAATCTGTAAGTAGGTAAGATAGATACTATTTTCGTACAATATCTGTCAGTTGGTGACGTCACGTGTTATCCCACGTGTTATGAAAAAAACTTTCGTCATAATTTAACCAAACAGTGCAATAAGGGTCATTATTGCATGCCTTAAATACAAGCCTGAAACTGTCCCAATGCTGGGCAAAGGCTTCTTCTCGTACAGAAAAGAAGCTTTTCAGAAAGGTTTTCAGGCAAAATTAGAGCTTGAGAAATACTTACTGAACTTCAAATGCTTAATTCGGAAATCGAGAGTATCTATCAGAGCAGTTTTCCCAAATACACAATTAAAAAAAATAACTAGCCAAGTGCGAGTCGGACTCTCACACGAAGGGTACCGTACCATAAACCTTAATTTATATTATTTGTTGTTATAGCGGCAATAGAAATACACAATCTGTGAAAATTTCAACTGTCTACCTATTACGGTTCTTGAGATACAGCCCGCTGACAGACAGACGGACGGACGTACGGACAGCGGAGGCTTAGTAGGTAATAGTAATAAATAATAATAATAGAGTTCCGTTGGTTACCGTTTGGGAATGGAACCCTAATAAATATTACGTTGTCTAATAGGTTTTTAGATTTCGAATCCGGGACTCAGATCGACCTCGGGATAACGCGCACCATAAAAAAAAACAACGTTCAAGTTAGTCTATGGAAACCATTACCTAAGTAGGCACCCAAATCATTATTATAATAAAAATAATAGCACAACAAGTCACCTAATGAAAATAATCCAGCTTGACATTTTCACGAGAAACAAATGATGAAAAACACTGAATAGAACACACACAAGTAAGTAAGATTTGCAGAAAACCTAAACACTTATCACTGTGGATTAATATACCTACCTTACAGGAATCCTAATACCATACAGAGAATTTTTAATAAAACCTCAAAGGGACCAACTTCAGCTGAACTACCGTATGTATTTTCTTTGCAGGAAAATTTCCACTTTTCAAGTATTTATTTGTATATTTTTACTCCTGCCTCTATTCCACCTGAAGTCCTTGGATCAAAGGAAAAAGTATTTTTAGCTACCCACCAAAATAATGTAGTCAATTTAAAACTTATCAAACATCCCAACTTTTAATCAAGGAAAATCCTCGTACATTTTTAGCGTCAAGGCGAAACATTTTTGAAGGTATTCAGCCTATTTTTAACAAGCACGCTTAAATAGCTAGAAATCAAATTCGTCGCGCGTATGACATTAATTAACATCAAAGGGACGCCAAAAGTCCAAAATATAAACAAAACAGTTCTGACAGCTGTGCTAAGGCACAAAAGTTTGAAAATTACTTACTTGGCTCTCAGGGACAGTTGACGATCGTTCGGACACACATACTTGTTGGCTTTACTTTGAAAATTCATTGCACAAATTAAAAAAAAAACACAACGATAAAAAAAAATATTTAAAAATGTTCGTGAGGCGCGGGAAAGTGGCGCCGCGCGTTCGCGCCTGTTGATTCCGTTCAACTGTTGCTTCGCGCGTTGCGTGGCGGTCCGTAATAATCGATATTTTAACAACGCTCTTGAAAACTAACAATATGTTGCGAGCAGCGACATCCTTTTATCAGTGTGATAAACGTGGCTATGTAAATAAATATGATGCTCACATGTTGTGAGTTCTTTTTTTTCCATACCAACAAGTACGTTAAAAATAGTTTTTGTGTAAAAATTTGGGAAAAAATGCTATCTAATTACATTATGTTGCCTTCAAAAGTTATGTTAAATGCATTAAAGTTGGAGTTTAGCCTACTGAAATGTCTCTCGTAAGAAAAATAAGCTTAAAAATTGTATTAAATTACAACAAAAGTATCAACAATTAACATTTATCAGACAGATCAGACCATTTTCAAATTTGAACAAAGTTACGGATATGACGTCAATATAGAGCGAGTTCACACACTACACAGTGATACAAGTATAATAAAATATATTTGCAATTTCATTCTTAAAAATAATCACAGCAAAATGCCATACCAAATCAGTCAAAAATGTTGTTTTGTTAAACTGGTTGTTTTTCTTAAGAATGAAACTGTTTCCAAACGATTTGATTGAATTGGTTTCCACTGGTCAGTGTATCCGAACGTGGAAAGAGCACTGTATATAGCTCTGTCTCGTTCTCTCAAATGACACTAGTGATGGTAAAACAAGTAACTATGAATTCAATAACGATTAAAACGAAACGAATAACATTCGAAAATTCAGTTTTCTAAGTGATTGTTTTATTTTTCTGTATTTGTGAAAAGCTTTTTAGTTTATTTTTGTGAAAATTAATCGTATTCGTCACTACTTCTATGTTTCTTGGGGTTGGCACACAGCGTAAGTTCCTTTGGTACTGATCAAAAGTGTACAGTAACCGTTTTTAACATACCGTTTCGGACATGTCTACATGTCAATCATTTATCTGAAATACCAACTACTTTTGACATAGAATTCTTACATCAATATTTAAGAACAATAGTGAAAATTTCATATAATTGTTATTTTATAAATTGGGCAAAGAAAAAACTATGTAGCAAATAATGAAAATTTCTATAAATATCGTTTAAGGTATCCACTTATAACAACAGCAACGTTAACGTTATTAAGGCAGAACTAAAACCGTTACGAACTTGTTGCGCGGCTCTACACTAGTGAATTTGACATTTCACTTTTTCAGTAATGATGGCGCACTTGCGAAAGGTGTTTAGTTTACTGTAACTTTTATTTTTATGTAGTGCCGTGAGGTGAAAACCAAGTGATTTTAATGCCGTACCGCAGGCGCTTCTCCGCCAAGATGCCAGATTTCGACGACGAAGTCACCGTCGTCGATGTTTACGACCTGGCATCGGACATTGGCAAAGAATGCGAGATAATTATCGAAAAATACGGCCCTGACGCCGTTACAGCGCTGCTGCCGAAGGTGATTAATGCGCTAGAGCTGCTGGAGAATCTCGCGGTGAGGAACGAGAAGGAGAATCAAGCGCTGCAGGAGTTGACGGCGAAGATTTCTCAGTTGGAAAACGACAAGATTGAGAAGGCTGAATACAGGCAACGATTTGAGAAGGTAGGTGGTAGAGGTCACTGTTAGGCAAATAGTTGTTATTAGTTGCTTTAGTGCGTGTTGTGCACCGAATACACGAAACGTTGATGTTTCGTCACCTGCGAGTGCATCGGTAGCGTTGCAACAGAACCGTTCGGGCGATGGTATTGCGCGACCGTGTCCACTGCGAAGCCACCGTTCACGTCTAAACGATAATTGGCCTCTATTATAACCATTTTTTGTGAGTACACATAGTTTTAAATTTCTTTTCATATTTAGAACCTCATTTGGTATTTGACTGGCTTCTCACTGGCCAGTCTTGTTTCTTTTTTGTATAATTGATTTAAAAAGTTGTTAGGCATCCTATTTGTTGGTTCACTGGGTAAAACTTATTTTGAAGAAGAAGGAATTAGCGATTACCGAAGTGATGTAATACTCACGTTCTTTCTATTCAAATCGTGTAATGTTATCATTATGCAAATAAATTACAACTGTAAATGTAAATTTTTACTCTAATTTTGCTCTGTAACATTCTAACATGCTTTTTTCTGCGCAAATTCAATTGCCAAGTGACTCAAATCATGATACGAGTCTTGTCCTGCATCTAGGATGACTCACGTACATAGTATATTTGCCTTACTATTGTTTATATTATCTACTAGACTATTAAAGTAAATTGGACACAATAAAATAAAATCAGCAATACCATGTGGTATTTTATACCACTGGTATTTCATGCAACAAGCCCAATCGTAGTGTAGTATGCTATACTGCGATTGGGCTTGTATGGCAAGTTAATAAGAATTCCTAACAAAATCATAATCAAATAACTTTGCTACCTATTTCCTGAGACCACCAATCTCTAGGTAATAATCAAAAAAATTAATCTAGTATTATTATATAAGGTGTAACTGGACAAGTTAATAGATAATTGTGTTTCAAATAGTTATTAAATAAGTGAAAGTAAACTGTGAAGCTCAAGCTAGTGAAAGCTCGGATGGCAGGTGATTACAAGTAAAAGTATTTGCAAGCTTCTTTCTTAAAGCCTCGTCCACACTGCGGTGATAATCGCGAGACAAATAATTGCCTGCGCAGACTAGCGGACCCGGATGGCACGGCAGAGGATTTTTAGGGTTCCGTAACCAACAGTACCCTATTACTAAGCCTCCGCTGTCCGTCTGTTCGTCCATCTGTCAATCAGTCAGAAAAATATAATTATTTATATATATTAGGAAGGAGGGTTTTGATTGGATAACTATTCAATTCAATTGATAAATAAAAAACCCTGCGCTGTTCCATACGCAAGTCTGGGCAAGCCATATCTCACCACTTGCCGGGCACAAGTGTGAGGAAGACTTAATGAGCTGACATTCAAAAGCAATGCATAATAATAATATGTGGTCTAATTGAGTTGAAACCACAATGCGCATAAAAACCGGCCAAGTGCGAGTCTTACTATCACACGAGTTCCGTACCATAAAAAAAAGCATGTTATTTCTTCATTTAATTTAATTTTTATTCGGCATTTTTTATATAGCGGCAATAGAAATACACACTATGAAAATTTCCACTGACTACCTATTTCGGTTCTTGAGATACAGCCAGCTGTCAGATGAATGGAGTAGTTGCAGATTGTCCAGCAGTGGGACATAATTGGCTATTAAGAGGGAACTCTATCGGACCTTCCTCCATACAAACGTATTCCACTGTTTTCTTTGTGGATAATGCTTCTAGAGTAATGATTTTTATTCAAAAAAATCTAGTTCTAATTAATACGTGCCCTTATCATTTTCTTTTTTCCAAAACATCTTTACTAAAAGAATTATGACAATCCGGAAACCCGAAAGAGCCGCCCGTTTTTACCGCCTTTTTCAGATGACTACTATCAGAATTTAAGAAAATAGAAAGTTTTTAAGAAAATAGAAGCATAGATATAGTCTTCCTCTAAATTGATGTATGATTTTTTTAGATCAGTCCAATTTTGAAGAAGAAAACAGCGGAATACAAAACGTCTTTTGGTCAAGGTTTTTATAAGTAAAATCAGGCTGAGTTGGAGTTGTCGTTTTCGCACTTTACTTAGTAGGGCGCTGCGCGACGGCATCGGCAATAGATTCTTCAAATACCTATTTTTCAAATTCCTCGGGACTAGAGTCTCCTCTTAAAAAACAAGTATTTTTCGAATTTAAAGACGGTAGTTATGTTTTGCTGTAACAGGACAAGATGTGCTAACATAAAATAAAATACGCTTCATTCGGACATGAGCTCAGTACCTACATTTCTTAATAATAACTGTCAATTTCTAATTACGACACTTAATGCTTTCGGTAAAACACTTAGCGCTAATAGATAATTATTCACTTAGGTTCCTAATCACTTATTACATTGTGAAGCGAGGTTTCCAACGAAGGTGCAGTTAAGTAGAATTGCAACCAATCACATTATAGCGAGTCTGAACGCTTATTTGTAAGACCGCTTTCGCGGCAAGGCATATTATGGGCTTACCACACATTTTACAAGCTTCAACATCAGGGTGCTAATTCTAATTTTAAAACAATGTTCGCATTAGTGATGGGCGTTGAATCAACGAACTAGTTGAATCAACGTTGATCTCTCTTCAACGGGATTAACGTTGACCGTGTACAAATCAACTCGTTGAATTCGTCAGCGAGTTACGAGACAACGACGTTTATGAATTCAACTCGTTTGACGAAACGAGAAAATGAACCCAACGTTTTGTAATTTTCAACGTACGTAAATTGTATTTCTTTTAAAATAAAACTTCCGCAAACTGCATCAAATTGTTCGTAAATTAACATTACAACAGCATACGTTAATAAAAGCGTTTAGGCGTTTATCGTTCATGCAAGTTGACGTTCGTAACACGTTAGCTCGTTGACGAAATTAACTAGTTGATCAACTAGTTGACAAACGCAATTCAACGTTAACGTTTCGTTGACGGAAAAACCTTCAACGACCCATCACTAGTTCGCATGCACATATCATTCGAAATCTGTCTAAAATGAATGGAAATCATTCATTCCTTTTTGACAGATTGCGAATGAGATGCGAATGCGAACGATGCTTTATTAAAAGTTAGTAGAATTCGCGACTTCGAAAACTTGAGTACTTATCATCCCCAAAAGAATAATGTAGACTCTAATTAGCTAATGATTAGGTTCATTATAACAGTACTCAAGTCCATTATCAAAATTAACTAAGTAAGTACCTAACTAATTGGTAGCTTTCACAGAATTTGGACAAGCGTTGTGTTTGAATCAATTTAAAACGTTCTGGCGAATGAACTCCGCAACCCGAAACTTCCTTTGTGCTGTGAAATGCGCACAATGAACAAACAATAGAGCCTGAGTGTTTGATGCTACATTCCGTGGTACCCAGAACTCGCGTCACGATGAGGATCACCCACATCCTTTTAAAAAGGACCGCCAATATCAGTACCTGCTAAGTTTCCAGACAAGCGCCGTCTCTGAGGCATCAATGTCTTTAATGTCTTCTGGCAATATGCGATACTTCCCTGGTTTGTGGTTCTTGCACCTAAATCTTACTCACGAGTCGACCCTTAGCAAGTCTGCATAAAAGCTACACTAAAAAGACACGCTTTGCATAGAAAATCGTAAAGAAACTTTACCGCGTGCGGCATCCGAATATATAAAATTCTTCCGTTACTGACTAATTGAGTGACTGACAGACAACGCCCAGCCAAAACTACTGGTCGCAGAAAGCTGAAATTTGGCTTGTTCCTTTCGAGTCCTTGCAGCCTTGCAAGGGCGTAGTAGCCTTGCCAAGCGTCGCCACAACGACCTGGACGACGAGACCGACGGTCCTGCGCGTCTCGCATCCATCGGCGACCCACCCTCGGTTGACCACTGGATATAAAAGCGTCATTATGACTTTCCAGTGGTCAACCACTGACACTCCATTGAAAGAAATGGCATAGAATCTTGTCAAAATCAACCATTATGAAATCAATGATAGACCATTCTGACACTATTGTAATAGCAGACTTGGGGCCCAGGTCATCGGTCCACCATCAGGCCTATCTACCAGCTCCAAAATTTCGCCTACAGTATCACAAAGAAATTAATTTTCTATCACAACAAAAAACGCCCATATCTACTAGTTTTCTCATGGCCATATGCTAATGAAATCGAGTGAGATGTGCGAAGTATGCAAGCATGTCGTGTATGTAATCTATGTAATTTGTTCAAGGATTCGTATTACATGTTTGTTTATTACTGTAACGTTTTTAATCGTTTAATTCATCTTTGTTTAGTAATCTTTTAGTGTTGTGATTTCGTGTTTTGACCTACAAGGGGCAGACCACCCAAATTCGAAGTTTTTCTCTTTCTGTTCATTACAACTTTTTCCATGATGTCAGCCAAAAGAATTTTACGGTTGAATATAAGCCTTCCTAAACCAGCACGAGGTTTAGCCACTGCTATTTTTGGTCTATCAGTACTTAATAGGTTTGTTCACTGCAGGTTGCTGCTGGATATAGGTCTTCCTAAACTGCAGTGTGATTTTGCCACAGTGGTTCATGATCGTTTAGTAAGTGTTAAAGTTAGTTTTCCTTTTAGAGCACAGCCTAGGTCTTATCAGGTCGACGGATGGCCAGCCGGCACTCTAAAAATATCATAGTGCCAATCAATCATCCTTTCGCTTGATAATTCTGATGCTGGGCGAAATTGCACTTTACTGTCGTCACATTTAGTTCGCTTCTGACACGGCTGTAACTATCTTTCATCGAATACTGAATTACGCCGTCACGGTTTATGCGATGCCTCTATTGTCCTCCTTTCTTAGATTATCCTTCTGTATTCTTTCCCGCTGAATTCGATATTTCGTCAATCAACTGGAAATTATAAGTAAATTCCCTGAAAGTCAGATATTTCAATGACTCATGTATGAACTTTTTGTAACCTTAAGTACCGGAAACATACAGTTTATTTTTTTACGGTGTTGCATTTATAAAAAACGCGCATTCATCATGTACTGAGTATTCGAATTGAACCTTTTTTTACGCCTTTGTATGAATGAGAAGTCGAGGAACCGGTTGGAACGGCCGTTGGTCTGCGATGCACTGAAATAAAAACAAAAGAGATTGGTTACTATGCAAGGGATGAATCTCTACATTGAAAGTTGTATCAAATAGGAGCTAGAAATATGTAGCTTCATCAATACAACCTAGTTTGTCATAACCAAAATAATATTGAAGTAAAATTGTTTTTTTGTTAATAAAAAGTAGGCTCTGGAAGTACAGATACAGTGACGAAATTTCTTAAACTACTACTGGCTACTTTTTTATCCCGGAAAAATTCATTCAATTCATTATATTTGTCAAGCTAGCGATATAAATTTAAATAGTCATAAATCACTTAAGGCAAAAAAATTAAAGCCACTTAGCTATCGTAGTGTTAAAAGATCGTTATCGATGCCTTTGATTGATCAGGAGATCATTGGCGACCGCAATGTCCGCTACATCGTTTTGAACTTTGCTCCTGCACACTTATTAGGTTTGGAAGCATAACTAGTGTACACTCATGGACACCGTCAGGATTATTTTCAAGCGGGTTCATCTTCATTACCCCTATTCTGTAACAACATTTTCGTGTCTTGACAGCGGAAACCGAGGTGACGATCAAATTCGTATAGTAAAATTCGTGTCACTCAGGTGAAGCTCGATATCGAAATAGTTATTTACAGAATAGACTAGCAGCTCCACGAAAGTATCAATCAATAGCAAAGACGTCTCCTGCTGGACATAGGCCTCCCGCAAGTGTCGTCATATCGACCGGTCCTGTGCGTCGTCCTGTTGATTCTCGCGGCCTTCAGTAGGTCATCGCTCCACCTTGTGGGAGGCCTTCCAACCTGTGATTTCCGATACGCTGTCGCCACTCCAGAACTTTTCGACCCCTTCGACTAGATATCTGTTCTGCGAGCAACGTGCCCTGTCCCCTATCTCTTTAAGTTTCGCTATTCTTCTTCGACGAAGCAAACTTGAAGTTATATGGCTCCCACCACGTCCCGCTCGTATACGTTAAAGGTTTTCGTTTCGCCATTGTTTCTATTCAGCCTCAAGGTCTGGGGATGGGGGAAGGAACATCACGACGGATAGGTGGAATACGACTTCTGCCTCAGGCAGGTCCTGCGACGGTGTGTCTATACCCAAAATATTTGTGGATGAAGTTCGGACTGCCCTTGTCTAATTAACTAGGTTTAATGAGTTTAATAAGATCTTCTCTGAAATAGCAATTGGAGACCCCGCTGCGAAGACGTATTTGTACAATCCCTCGAGTTTCTTTTTATATTTATAAACAGTTTTAATAGACAGTAACGTACGTAAACAACTTTAACAATGCAACAAGAGTTTATTAACCAGGTGTATTGTGTTTGAATTGAATAATTACGTACTTGGCTTCCGGCGGGCATGCATGACTGGGCGCTTATTGCATTCTATGTTGCACTAGAGGCTGAAGATGACGATTTTATTGAGTACAAATCATTGTTGACGGGTTTAGATCATTCTGTTACGGTCTTGTTGAGTCGTATTGATCATAAGTGTAATTACTATTGTTTTCATAAGAGGTTTATGCGCTAGATTGCCTAGGCATAACGTACTTGGGGGAAGCTTCCAGCTGTTGTCTTTTAGCTGACGGCTAAAAGACATCGTGACTTGTGCAATGCATATGAGGCTCTATCGATTTTGGACTGTACAGAACCAGTTTTTTATCATGATTGCACCTTTACCTTTTTTTAGGGTTCCGAAAAAAAAGGAGCCCTTATAGGGTCACTCGGGTGTCTGTCTGTCTGTCCGTCTGTCACAGCCAGTTTTCTCCGGATCCACTGGACCGATTCTGTCGAAATTTGGTACACATATGGGCTTCTTTGTCCCAAACACGGACGCGTTACGTAAATCATTAAATTTTTAGTATAGGGTTCACTTTTGGGGGCCAAACCAGAAAATTAAAAAAAAAGTTTTTATTAGTATCGTGTAACATATCAAATGAAAGGGCTTACTGTGAGGGTTTTAGTTATATTTTTTTCATAATTTTAAAATAGATGGTATTCAAGAAATTAGAGTATAAATGACCATTCCCCCTCCTTATCTCCGAAACTACTGAGCCTAAAATTTAAAAAAAAATGGAGATAATAGATATTTACCTAAAGATTACAGGAAAACCTATTAGAAATCGGTAGTGTTAAAATAACATGTTAAAAAAAAAATTCGTTCGGAACCCTTTGCACGCGAGTCCGACTCGCACTTGGCCAGTTTTTTTTTTGGCTGGAAATCAATCGGAACGGGAGGGATCAGATTCTTAATGACTCAAACCTACCCGTGCCCGTGTAAGAACACGGTTGGAAGACCAAATCCCCTGTGCATTCCATAGCCTCGGTAACTCTTTCAAACAAATTCACCCCTGGCAAGCAACATTGCACCCATCACTGTAAGTCTCTGCATCACATGACAATTAGTTCGTCTCTGTACATTTGTGTGCGTAAAGTATTAAACAACGATAAACTGTACCAAACAGGTCCACATTTTCCGATCATGTCATAAGCGCAGCTAAATTGTCCCATTGCTGGACAGGCTATGGGGAAGACCCCATAGCCTTCCACTCTTTCTGGTGTATTGCTCTCTCCGACCAATCCGTCATGAACACCTTGAAGTCGTCACGCCAGCTTTTCCTAGGCCTAAGACGCCCCGGCCGTCGGGAGTCGCAGGGCGATTCCCGGCCACCGTAGGCGCGGGCCTGCGGATGGCGGGCATTGGGTGGCTCGCCGTCCGAACCAGGCTTGTGTTCCACGCGCGCCTCATAGAGATTTCAACATGGTAGACGGGGCCCGCTTGGGTCAGTGTCTGCCAGGGTTGCGAAATTTGTTCGAAAGAGTCACCGCTTGCCTGGAACGCAAAGGGCACTAGGAGGAACACGGATGGGTTTTAGTCAGTACTGAGTCTGACATTCCCTTCTGTACCGGCCAGAGCGGGAGGAGTCATTTGATGAATTCCCAACCTTAAAAAATAAAAGCCTTTCCTAGGCCTTCCTCGGCGATTGCCCGTCCTCTGGCTCTCACTGCGTAACGACTCTGGCCCTTATACCCTGATCCATCCCTAGTTGCTCTTATGTTAGTTCTTAGCTGTTGAAAGTTTTGTAAAGGTCCATGCAATTGGCCATGCGTATACACACAGTACGTAATATGAGAATGCAAAACATGCTCAAAGTAGATTTAAAAGCATTGTTTTAAAACTAAAAAACCGCATGGCATTCCCTCACACAGACGGATGCGGTTTCAAACCTCATAGAATGCAGAGATTTGGAGATAAAACTTCTGTTACATATTCAGTTTCTAGTTTAACGCTAGCTTAGCACATTAAATTGTTCTTTTGTCACGTAATTATACTATCTGTTGATCTAAAATGAAGTTCAGAAACATTCTTGAATGAGAATGTGTCCAGAAATGTTCTCATCGTATTTCAAATTCTGGTATTTATTGCATCACCATAATTATGAGCTGATACTAAGTTGCTTGTATCATTTAGCTAGGTTTAAAGTTTTGTCCGTATAATTTGTGCAGATATAAATATTTTTTCTTTCTCATGAATGTCTGCTCCGCTGGAGATGAGTCTCCTTTTGACAGACACTTGATCATTGTGTTTTAGCAGACTATCGGAAGCTGCAGGTCGTTTTTAGCGTTCCGTGCCCGAAGGGAGCCCTACGGCACCCTTTGACAAAGTCTCCGCTCTCGATCCGTCTGTGTGTCAGTGGGTTGCCTCCTTGATTGAAGGTTGCCTCTGATTAAACGTAATAGGTAGACAATCTGTTTTCATAGAGAGTGCCGCTGTAACAACATGCAAGTAAATTGTTTTATTGGTTGGTGTAGAAAGCGACGACACGGTTGGCGCAGTAGTTGAGCGATCGGCTGCTGTGCTGCGTGTCGCGGGTTCGATTCCCGCACGGAACAAATATTTGTATGGCCTACAGATAGCTGTTCCGGGTCTGGCTGTTTGTGTATGTGAGTTTGTATGTTTGTGAACGCACCCACGATACAGGAGAAATTCTTAGTGCGGGGCAACGTGTTTAAAAATAAACTGGCCAAGTGCGAGTCGGACTCGCGTGCAAAGGGTTCCGAACGAATTGAATTTTTTTAACATGTTATTTTAACACTACAGACTTCTAATAGGTTTTCCTGTAATCTTTAGGTAAAGATCTAATCCAATTATTTTTTTTCAAAATTTTAGGCTCAATAGTTACGGAGATAAGGGGGGGAATGGTCATTTTTCGTCTAATTTCTTGAATAACTTCAAAACCATTTATTTTAAAATTATGAAAAAAATATAATTAAAACCCACATAGCAAGCCCTTTCGTTTGATATGTCGCACGATATTGTTCAAAAAACTTTTTATTTAAATTTTCTAGTTTGACCCCTAAAAGTGACCTCCATACTAAAAATTTAATAATTTGCGTAACGCGTCCGTGTTTGGGTCATAGAAGTCCATATGTGTACTAAATTTCAACAGAATCGGTCCAGTGGATCCGGAGAAAACTGGCTGTGACAGACGGACAGACAGACACCCGAGTAATCCTATAAGGGTGCCATTTTTTTTTCAGAACCCTAAAAAACCCTTCGTGGCCGGTTTTTTTATCTGTTCAATTTTCTAGGCGTTTTTGACACCTTCGGTTTCTGATACTTCTGTGGCAGAACTACTGTTACTTAGGTATCGACTACTTCTCAAATCACTTGAGGTCTTGTCATCAACCACGTCACCACACCTACCTTAAGTGTCTCCAGGCGTAACGAAACATTATGTAAAAACATTGCTTAACACCTTATTTTATTTATTATACTGAAATGAAAAGTAAAATGGTGGCCTTCGATATCGTAACTGAGTACTCGTTGAACGTGTTAGAGCAGTAATTTTGGGTGTAACGGTTTCATTAATGTATCTACGTAACACGGCGCTGTTTACTGGCCCTTCGCTAACTGCCACTTAACCTCTAACTAGATGGGTGTGCGTGGTTAATTAACTTGGTTGGTGGTGTTGATGAGGATTTTAACACCCTGAAATCAATCAATATCTATACTAATACAAAGAACACAGCAAATGACTCAGAGGCAGGTATATTATTAGAATTCTTATGTTAGTTTCTGATTTTAATTGTAGTTATTTTATTAATTTAAAAAATACATTTAAAAATATAAAAAATAGTAGTCTGCCGGTGTCGGGAGCAGAGTCCAAGCTACCGGTGGTTAGGGCTCCAGAGAAAGGAACCTCCTCACAATACGAGCCGTACCGAGGAGTACTGCCTTCTGTATCAGGCCCTTTACCCAACAGCGTAACGCCAGCTTCGACAGATGGTCGTCGAAGCTATTGGCTATCAGGCCATTGGCCGTAACGACAATCGGCATAATGACAGCCGAGTCCACATTCCACAAGTCGACAACCTCGTGTGCTAAGTCGAGATACTTAATCTGTTTCTCTTTCTCAGCTTTCACGAGATTCTCGTCATGTGGAATGATAACATCGATTATCATTGTGCGGCGCGCTAATCGGTCTATCACCACTATGTCAGGCTTATTGGCAACAATAGTCCTGTCAGTAATGATAGACCGATCCCAGTACAACGTGACATGGTCATTTTCGAGAACTGGGTCGGGCACATACTTATAATACGGTACCTCAGAATCCACAAGTTTGTATTTCAAAGCAAGTTGCTGATGGATTATCCTGGCCACTTGGTTGTGCCTGTGCAAGTACTCGCCGTTAGCCAGACGAGAACAACCAGAGATAATATGTCTGGTGGACTCACCCGGACGATGGCATGCATTATTATTATTATAAAATATAATTACTGTGGTTCATAGTTTACTGTCTGACATTGTTTTTATATTATTATTATATTTTATGGCTATTCTGAAATGGGTTCAAATTACCTGAATGAATGAATAAATAAATGAATGAATGAATGAATGAATATATAAAGCTGAAGAGTTTGTTTGTTTGCTTACTCAGTGTTAGATAGCCCATTTATCGAGGAAGGTTATAGGCTATATATCATCACGCTAAGACCAATAGGAGCGGAGCAGTAATGAAAAATGTGACGCATACGAAGCTGCGCGGGTCGGCTAGTAATATATAAAATTCTTCCGTTAGTGAGTGACTGACAGGCAACGCACAGCCGAAACTGCTGGTCGTAGATAGCTAAAATATGGCATGCATGTTCCTTGGGGAGAGGATTTCCTGAAATTCCTATGGGAACGGGAAAAAACGGGATACCGTCGCGGGCAAAAGCTAGTTATATGCATAATGATATATACATATAGGTAGATCCTGCCCGCGATTTCGCTTGCGTTAGTAAAGATTTTCGCAAAAAAGCCTATATCTCTTCATCTGTTTGTGTCCTTAAGGACGAACTGTCAAATTTCTCGCATATTTACGCCAAAAACAATGGCAGCGACCAGTGGCCCTTCAAGGGTGACGTGACAGATGCGAGAATTAGACAGTTATTCCTTAAGGACAGTGACACAGATTAACGAATAATCGTTTACAGGGTTTTGTCTATCTCTGTACATTTATGAACATGAATGTGGATGGATGGAGAGGGAAAGGAAGGCCAAAAAAAGATGGATGGATTGTGTGAGGAGCGATATGAAAGAAAAGGGACTTAGTGATAGCGTGACTAACGACGTAGAACAGAATGGAAGAAAAAAACGTGTTGCGCCGACCCCAAGTAATATGGGATAAGGGCAGGAAGATAATGATGATGATGATCTATCTCTGTACAGTCTGTACCAAAGTTCATGAAAATCGGTTCAGCCATTTAGGTGTGAAAAAGTAACAAACATACTTTTGCATTAGCTTTGCCTTGACGCTTAGCATCTAGACTTAAGTGTCTTCTGCTTAGTTCAAGTCGTTCATGATAGCGAAAGATCTTTTCAAGATTCGTATTTATTGACTCATTCTTCTTTTTCAAGCGTATTGGCATGACCTATACAGTATTTCAGGCCGTCGTAAAAAGATTACGATGTGTTAAGTTTTCGAGCATTTTATGAATCGTCAGTATTTGATACTGGCGAGAATTTTATCAATCGTATTTGACACTGGCGAAAATTTTATGAATCGTAAGTATTTGAAACTGGTGGAAGATCGTTTATTGCACCTTGAAAAGAAACTCTTTCAACTTGTTTTTTGTCCCACACTAGGAATTTCTCCTGTATCGTGGGTGCGTTTACAAACATACAACTCACATACACAAACAGCCAGACCCGGAACAACTATCTGTAGGCCACACAAATATTTGTTCCGTGCGGGAATCAAACCCACGACATGCAACGCAGCAGTCAATCGCTCAACCGCGCTCAACATTTTTTTTTTTAACGCGAGGAAATCCTCATGGATGTCCTGTCTGTCAGACTCTTACTGACTAAAACCACCCCGGTGTTCCATCTCTCACCTACGCCGGGGATCACGGTAAACTTATGAGACTTCCGTAATCCCCGGCTGGAGCCGGCCCGCAACTCGGGTCAGCGGGGGGAGTGAGGTGTTTGACTCCCCCCGCGACGTCAAAGAGGGGCGCACGGGAACACCACGCGCCGCCACCTCGGGTCCGGATGAATGGGGGGCAACGGACATCCTCAAGTCCGCCGCCCCTGGACCCAGTTAGGGGGGCCGGAAGAGGGCAGCGTATCCTTCGACGCCCGGTGCGTCTGCTGCGGGCCGGGAGGGAGGTCGAGATCTCCCTCTCCCTTTCCGCAGCCTCCTTCTGCGCAATAACTGTTTTGCAGAAGGAGACCACCGCGTCCCAGGAGTCCTCGCCGTCGACCATAGCACGGACTACGGCCGGCAGCGAGAGATCACTGCCTACCACAGAGATGAGGGCATGGCGCGGCTCCTCCCAAGCGGCACACTCTGCCAGCGTATGCCGCGCCGTGTCCTCCCGACAGTCGAAACCGCTCTCAACCTGCGCCAACCGTCTCGAAGAACCTAGACGGCCAAGCTAGACCTTTCTTGTGGCGATATAGACGTGTAAAAAGTCATCATCTGCCTAGCCTTTTCCCAACTATATTGAGGTCGGCTTCCAGTCAAACCGGATTCAGCTTAATACCAGTGTTTTACGTGGAGCGGCTGCCTACCAGACCTTCACAAGTCACAACCCATTAACTGGGTAACACGGTACTTCTTGGCAAGACCGGAGTCAGATTTTACTGGCTTCTGACAATCGGTAACGACTGCCAAAGATCTACAGATGACAGCCGGGACCAACGGCTTAACGTGCTTTCCGAGGCACAGAGGAAACTCGGTATATTAAGATGGTCACCCATCCACAGACCAACCTTGGCAAGCGTTGCTTAACCTTAAAGATCGACCTGTGCGGCTGTTATTATTTAGCCACGAGCTCTTCTAGAGACGTGTTAAAACAATAAGAAATACAGAAGATAGTCGTAAAAGCGGTTCATCAAATAAAAGAGCTCATGACCATGGTATTCATGGCAGTATCACTAAAGCAACAAACATACATATCTAATGAATCTTGAAAAATAGACTGCGTCCAACATCTCGATCAAGTTTAAACAATGTTAGGCTTGTGGGGGGCAGCCATTTTGTTTCAAGGATATTTCTGTTCTGATAATGTATTGTATCGACTTGTATCTAATGTTTATTTGCGTTTTATTGTGCTGTGATATCAGTGACTGGCCGGAATGTTGTCATTTTTATCTCCAGTACCTATCATTGATAAAAATTCTAATCGTGCTCTGTTTTGTGCTGAAATGTATGCAAACTTGTCAAACATATAATATTTTTCATAATAAAACGTTTTACCAAAAAAGTTAAACCTCCAAAAAAACTGAAAAGCAAAAAATAATAAACCTTGTAAAGTTTTTTTTTTATTGTTTCTTCGTATTTTAACATGCGTAGGCCTACAAAAAATGCTACACAACTCTGCACTAAAATCAGTGAGTGAACAATAAATCACCCCTATTTTCCCCCCTTAGGGTAGGATTTTTTTACAAATTTATGTGGGACCACTTTCGAGGCATACCCTATCCAATAAAAAAAGAATTATAAAAATCGGACTACGCTGTAAAACAGTTCGTGTTCATACATAAAAAAAATATATATATACGCGTCGTCTTGAGAACCTCCTCCGTTTTTTCGTCGGTTAATAAAATCATGCCCGCGTTCTTCGAAAGTTTACTATAACAACACTCAATTTTAGTTTAAGCCTCATGTAGCTAATAAGCAGCGACCCTAATGCCATCTACTGGACACTAATTCAAAAGCTCCCTAAGGTCCGGTCCCCCCAATGCCCTCGGAGGGCAGAGAATCTCCAGATGGAAACATCCAATTACACTCCCGACCCCACCATCAAACCCAGAATCACATATTTAGCAGTTTCTCTTGTGACCACTCAAATCGAAACTATCTGCGTAGCCTTTTCCCAATGATCTGAATGAATCTGATGGAGTCAGCTTCCAATCACACGGGATGCAACTGAATACCAGTATTTACATAGAGCGAAACCCTATCCAACCCCCACAGTCCAGTTAAGTGGGTAACACGACCTTACCAAGACTTTTGTCAAACCGAGCTTCTGACTATCCGCAACGATTGTCAAAAATCTCCAACAATCGATAGCTATATAGGGACCAACGGCTTAAGCGTTAAGCCGTTCTCATTAGAACGGGTTGCGAAATTTGTTCCAAAGAGTCACTGCGGCCCTGGAACGCAAAGGGCATTAGGGAAAGGGCAAAAGGCATAAGGGATACGGATGGGTTTTATTCAGTAAGCACTGACACTCCCTTCCACCCCAGAAGTCATTTGATGATTTCAAGGCAATGAGAACAACCATTATTAAGACCATCGAGGCAGTAATGTCATTTTCAATAATAGAATTATGTCTAGCAACAAAATGAGATGATGTAGCAGATTCAGCTAGATGTGATTAACTAACTATGAGCTGATCTAATTTGTTCGAGAGCGCTCTCGCCCTAATTGGCGCCTACGTAGCTACCTAAATACTAAAGCACTTTAAGTCCATCATTCTTGAAGGGGGAGGTTATTATAGAATACTTGCGAACTTACTTATTACTAGATTTTGGTATAGCTCTTTAATTAATGGGGGAAACTTGGGCTGTTGTAAATTACCAGAAACTAACCAGTGTGAGTTAGTTAGTTATGCTTTAACGCTTTAATCACTAAACAGATTTTGATAAACCTTGGTACTGGAACCCTGGAGACGGTTATAGGCTACTTTTGCGAAAGTAAAACTTGAACGCGAAGCCGCTGGCAAAAGCTAGACATACATATACTGTAGTGAAATCTTTGATAGGCTACACTGTAGGTACCTAGCAGATTCTTCTTATGAAAATGAAATGCCAACTTAATAAACTCAACGATGGCACGAACCCCGATTTTTCATCCCAAACTGCTCGTTAAAGAACGAAACCCCGATTTAATTCCTTCCCATTTTGTATGTAGATATGTGCTCATAACGTCAACCGTTTCTATGAGGGTTTTGCAAAAAACTGCAGATTGACCAAAACGTTCGTAAATTCTTAGCATCAAGTGTTCTCAGCCTAACTCAATACTTCTTTCTGTGCCTTCACGTTTTTACATTCATCTTGAATACACGTGAGACTTTGGTCCCGTCGCTTCCACTGACGTCCCCTTTTCCTTAAGTACCTCGCCTTACATTCATTTATCGCAACGTGACCAAACCATCTGCGAGATTCTGCACGTCAAAGTTTGAACCGCAACGATTAAATAATATCGCGTCTTTACAATAAAATAAAAATAGAAAGAGGAAAGATTAGAAATATAAAATACAGTAATTTCACAGCAGCATTTTCTACAGTTCTATGCTCGCCACAATAAAAGCAGTCCGATTCAAACCGAATCAATAAATAACGCGGATATCAGAGTGATTCTATTGGCTCGTCCGTCGGCTCCGTCCGATGATTGATGAACACAACTGAAATACGATTAAAATTGATCACCTCGGAGCCTGTCTGTCTACCGCTGTACCTATTTGATGACGAGGAAAATATTACATATTGGGAATTTGAGATGATAGATATTGAGATTATGGAAGAGAGTAATAATTATACAAACTACCTTGTATAAATTTTAGAGTTCCGAAAAAAAAAGCGGAACCCTTATAGGATCACTCGGGTGTGTCTGTCTGTGTGTCTGTCTGTCCGTTTGTCACAGCCATTTTTCTCCGGATCCACTGGACCGATTCTGTTGAAATTTGGTACATATATGGACTTCTATGACCCAAACACGGACGCGTTACGTAAATCATTAAATTTTTAGTATGTGGGTCACTTTTGGGGGTCGAAACTAGAAAATTTTAAAAAAAGTTTTTTGAAAAATATCGTGTGACATATCAAATGAAAGGACTTACTGTGAGGGTTTTAATTATATATTTTTTTCATAATTTGAAAATAAATGGTTTTGAAGTTATTCAAGAAATTAGACGAAAAATGAGTGAGAGTAGTTTCGGAGATAAGGGGGGGGGGGGCCTTATCTCCGAAACTACTGAGCCTAAAATTTTGAAAAAAAATGGAGATATGCCGAATGGTGAAATATGGCAGAACTCTAATGTATACCTACTACTACCTATTATGTATTACCCATACTTGCAAATAAATGCTATTCTTTTCTATTCTATACCTAAAGATTACAGAAAAACCTATTAGAAGTCTGTAGTGTTAAAATAACATGTTAAAAAAATTAAATTCGTTCGGAACCCTTTGCACGCGAGTCCGACTCGCACTTGGGCAGTTTTTCTCTGTCATCTCTCATCTCGGCTGAGTTTGGTAAAGTGGCATACCTGCATTGGGTCCACATGGTTATACTATACTATTGCTATACCCTTTCACAGATGAGACCACGAGGTTAAGCAGGGGAAACTAATGTAAGAATCTTTATAGAACAAGAAAGACTGCGCATCGACGATTGAGTAATACAGTTCAAAATTAATCTACCTACTTTTGTGAAAGATGAAGGCTAACTTCTGTCGTTGACTTTTCGCCAAAGATCAAAATATGTGACATAATACAGCCTTAGCAACTGCCTGTGCTGTGAAATACTTATTCTTTGCAATATTCATTAAACAATCTGGGCAATATAGCATTCAATTTTGTCCTACTAAGCTCGAGACAATGAAAGTTTGAAGAGCATGATTTATTTTCCAAAATGCTCCCACAAATTGTTTGCAAAGTATTTTACAGACTGATAAGAAACTCCTTGTAACAATACTTATAATGAGGTTTTATATGTACTATCCAGTTCAGAAATTTATTGGAACTACAACAATTATGCGGAAGTCTTCCAACTACCCATCTCAAACCGCCTCCTATATTTATTGCCTGAAGGATATTTTATCCCTTTCGATATCCGTCGTCGGACCTCGGCGAAATTCGTAAATTAAAAAGAGAAGGTCGAACCTTCCATACCTATATTTGTCGAAGAAAAATTTGTCGCTACCCACCCATTTGCTAAAGAGAGCAGATCATTGCGGTGCGTTGCGATAGTATGACAGTTTAGTACAGTAAAATTATACATACTTGACAAAGCAGTTACTACATTTTATGTATTTTACGTAATGAATTCAATCACTTTGCGGTAATTTTTAAGAGCTGTGTTCAAGAAATAAATGGCTGCTGGTCTGTTTGTGTAAAAACTGTATCATTATGCTTAAATGCTGGGTTAGTTCTGTAATTGCCCGGTCAATATGTGTAATGACTGGTCGCTGGTCAGCAACCTTACTTGTGTCATTTCTAATGCTAAGTTAGTGTATTTTCTAGTAAAATAATCTATTTATTTTTCGATCATTTTCCTTGCCGCTTCCATGGCCAATTCCACAGTGTCTGTGTATATTCCATCACCCACTGGCTTCGCCAACTGCTGAGTATTGTTGCTATCGCAGTTACAACCGGGATGAGACCGGCACAAGAACGTGTGAATTGGCACAAGAAAAGAGAGTTTGCTATAGGTAATTAAAAGAATTAAAATAAACGGATCAGTTTCTGAGTTTACAAACTAGAGTGGGTATTAGATTACTTAGGTCGAATTATTCAATTCACAGATTGTGGGTAGTCAGTGGACCGTCACGTCTTGTCCAGTCCCTTCGAAACAACTATCTCAGTCCTTGGACATTACTGCTCTTAAATATTGCAAATTATAATGATTATTCAATTTCGTATTCAGTAGTATTTATGTAACATCAAGATAAACACATTAGCCGGCAAATGCCGTAAGTCCGTGCTCAGTACAAGTGCAACCATTGTAAAGGAAATACTTCAGCAGTAGCGACCTTGACCGGTGATATTGCAAGCTAGTGCTTGACGCTTGAAAATAAAATGTCAGGGTTTAGTCTAGTCAAGAAGAAATTGGTCATTATACTGACTCAAAAGATGGGGATCTATTGAATCAATATAATGACCAATTTCTTGACGGAGAAAGTAATAAATGGGCAAGTGCGAGTTGGACTCGCGCAAAGACTCGCTAATAAGGCCTTTCATTTCGTATGTCGAACGACATAGTTTAAAACTTTTTTTAAATTAACTTTCCCTTTATCAAAGTGATCCATTTTTTTTTTATTTTAGTAACTTACGCGTCCGTGTTTGGGTCATAAAAGTTCATATGTGTACTGTGTTCAACTAAATCGGTCAATTAGGTTCGGAGAAATTTGGCTGCGACAGACGGACAGACAGACACGAGTGATTCTACAAGGTTCCGCTTTTTCATTACGGATGTTCGGAACCTTTAAAAATAACCACCACATATCCTTTCTGCAGACCGTTTAAGCTAGTTTGTTTAAGGCTGCATTTCATCATCCACAGCCTGACTTAGCCCACTGCTGAGCAGATCTCATTTCTTGTGCCAATCCCGTGGGGATTCCTGTGCCAGCCTTATCCAGGTTCTACCTGCGATAGCAACAATGTCATCCGTACATCTCGCCGCCGGCCGACTAACACTTCTTCCAGTCCTCGGACACCACTCGGTCACTGCCTTACCTATCATCACCGCGCCTTGCTAGGTGTCCTGCCTAGGGAATATGCATGCCATTGTTTTATTTGCTAAATGAAATAGTTATTAGCTCTAGTAAACAATCACGAAATTATTCTTTAAATACCTTCATCAGAGATGAAGTTATAAAGCTTCAAAGATTACAATAAGAAAGAGGAGTCCGATATGAACTTTGACGTCAAAGTCCATGACGCTTATATAGCTGCGATAGAAACAAGCGTTTTCGCGAGAGGGACAGATATATTTGTTTAAAATAATTATATGTCGTTTGTTTTTCGAGCAATTTTGATTCTATTTTCACTCTCTCTGTAGATAATAAATATTTTTTTCATGCGTATTCCTATTCGTTTTCCGATGTAGAAAACCTTCGTACGTCTTCGGATATCGACGTTTGGAATTCGAGGCTGCATTCTATAGCCTCGCTCAGCGCAAGCGTTGTATTGGTTCTTAGCCAACACATCCTTCGCTCGCATCCTTACACGTCTGGTGGAAACGCACCCTAAGTCTTACTTATCCAGTAGACTTGATTGATAGAGTCGTCTTGTCTTATGTATTGTTCATACATCTCTACAGTTGTCATCTCATTGTTCTTATTTCCTTCCTAGTCATTACATCATTTTATACACCATCCATTGAACATTAATTTGCTCAGAATCTTTACTATCACAATACCGTTGCTGTAACATTCTTCTCATTGCTCCATACCATACCTCTTAAGGGGAAATTGTACTCATCATTATGAACAACTTTCACTATGGGACTGACACTGAATTTGCGAAAAAAAATCGACTCCCCATACATTTCTGTGCGCATAACTCGACAAAATGTACTGAACAGCAGATTTTTTTTTTCGCGATTGCGGCGTTGGTCCCACAGTAAAAGTTGTTCATAATAATGAGCACAATGACCCCTTAAGAGGTATTGCGTTTATTCTGTTACACGTATATGTCACCGGATTATTGCAAACATCTTAAGTTTATAATTAATCGAGTAAGATTGTAAACTCTGTTTTCTAAATGTCATGTATGTTTTGTAAATTATCGGATTTGAATGGTATCTATTCTGTTCACAAAAGAGTAGTATCGGTAACGGTATCAAACAAAATTTAGACATTCATAAGTAACGTGGCTTTCTATTGGTAAAAGAATTTTCAAAATCGGTTCAGTAGATCCAGAGATTACACCCTACAACCTCACAAAATCACTAATTTTACCTCTCTTTATAACATTGGTGTTTGCAATAATCCGATGACTAAATCAACATCCATACTGAAAGGAGTAATCAAAATCAAACTTATAACACCCTCTTTTTATTATTATTATTATTATTTATTCATTTGTTTTGACTACAAAGGTCCAATTGTTAGTAAAATAAAAAACACAAGGAAAAAACTTAATCTACGGGTTAGTAACTTAATTAGAAACACACAAAAACACACAAACAAAACGTATACATTTATGAGCGACAAGGTTGCCCTTGTCGCACTAATACATTTATAAAATGCCTCAGCATTGGGGCATCTTGCTGTCCAGCTAGGGCTTTCAGAATGCTGTTGGAACTGCCACGCACTTTTGTAAGCAAAGAAGCGGTCTTTTTTCTTTGAATTGCGTAAAAGTCATCGATTCGCGCTTCCGCAAACATAGTGGAAGCACTGCAGTACCGAGGCAGCCCCAGCAGCATCCTGAAAGCATTATTGTACTGTATTCGTAGGAGGTCTAGAGCTTTACGCGTATAGTTGACCCATAGGCTGCCCGTGTAGAAGTTCTGACAGTACGCTGTGAACAGCGTGATTTTAGCTTCTGTACTACATCGGGAAAACCTATGTGCCAACATGTTACACCTTGCAGCTAGCATCCTACGCTCGCGTTCCATGTCCACGTGATCTTTAAGGTCCTCCGTAACATAATGGCCAAGGTATTTAAAATGAGACACCCGTTTAAGCGGCTCGCCATTGATAGTCAGCACAGGCTCATATGAAATTGGCCTCCCAGGAGTCCTAAAAATCAGGTATTCACTTTTTTTGACATTATAAACTAGGCCGTGTCTGGCTGCATACCTTTCGCATGTGTCTAACATTTCCCTGATTGAGCCAGCCGTTGGACCCAGCAGGACCATGTCATCCGCGTAGCTTAAATTGTTGACGCTAACATTGTCAATTTTGCATCCAACAGGTTTGCTGCTGAGTCCAGCAATTAGTTCATTTATGTACAGGTTGAAGAGCTTGGGAGAGCTTATACCCCCCTGCCTTACCCCACATTCCAACCTGTACGTGTCTGAAAGAACATCACCCCACCGAACATTGTTCACCTGATTTGAGTACCAGTATTGAAACAGGCGCAGCAACTCCAGAGATACACCCGCTTCCCTGAGCTTACCCCAAAGGACTTTATAGGACACTAGGTCAAAAGCCTTTGAGAGATCAAGGAAGCAGGCATAGACTGGTGTGCATCTATCCTTATAGTATTGAACGGTCTGCTTCAGGCTGAATATAGCACTCTCAGTAGACAGTTCAGGCCTAAACCCGAATTGTGCGTCATGAATGTTCAGCCACTTATCCAACTGTTTATCAAGCAGACCGTCCAACACCTTCGCAATGACAGTGGCTAGAGAAATGGGCCTGTAGTTCATCTGATCTGATACATCGCCAGTTCTGTTTTTCAGTATCGGCACCACTACCGTCTTTAGCATTTCTAAGGGGAGATACGAGTGACTAACACTTAATGAAAAGAACATAGCCAGTACCACAGGAAGATGTACCCCCGCATTGCGTAGGTGCTCGATACTGAGACCGTCATGACCAGGAGATTTACCTCTAGCCATATTCCAAATAATTGTATTGACCTCTTTGGCTGAGAATCGAATTGGCTCCTGATCACAAGAAATCTCAATATCAATTACATTCTCGCTTGGACCCAGTGGTGATGATACCTTAAAATGTTCCTTGAACAGATTGGCTATATCCCTAGGCGTTGTTTGGGGGTTACAAAAAAGTCAAATGCAACCAACATCTTCGCAAGACAGGGATATTCTAGGAACTATTACGGTTAGCTTTAATTCCAATCGAATGCAGCTGAACAACGCTACTGACTGTCGCGATTTTAAGCGACCCCCGTAAAAAATACAGCTGCAAAACTTACCGAAGAGCATAAACCATAACGGGAAAAAATGGATAGCGAAACCCCCGCACGTGCCAACGAATATTCACGTGAGCTCTAATCGGCTTTCCGTACACATTGAATATGGATTTCCAACGAATATAGGACAAAGGCATCGCTCGAATCTTCCATACGTTTTCACTATGCTGATTTATTCAAATTGATTCCTCCTGTGGTCGGCTATGAATAGAAGTCCTTATTCCTCGGGCGTGCTCTAAGAGTCGACTTAATTCAGTGGCGTAGCGAGTCTCAAAGCGGCCCTGTATCAAACATTTTTGGGGGCCCGATTTTAGGGGTATTATTTTTTAAACAAACTAGCTGTCTCGCGCGGCTTTGCTCCCGTCAACTGGCTACCTATCTAGGTAGACAGTAACTTAGTAGGTAGAGGGTATGTACCCTACCTACCTACCCCGCAACTTTCTTAAGTGCTTACTGCACGTCTTTTTACTCCTGCAGTCTGTGGGCTCATTATACTCAGAAATCATACAGCGCCCTCCGAGTCCAGTACAATGACGCTTTCAGGGTGCTGATGGGGTTGCCCCGATACTGCAGTGCATCGGGGATGTTTGCTGAAGCTCACGTTGACTGCTTTCATACTGTGATGGAGAAGCGGTGCGCATCCCTGGTCAGAAGAGTGCGAGGCAGCGCCAACAGCATCCTGTCCATGATAGCAAGCAGGCTAGATTGTGCGTTTGTGAACCACTGTTCCAGGGTATCAGCTGGGCCTGTCACCTTGCAGCAGTGATGTCGCAATCTGTTTTGGTTTTTGTTTTTGTGTTGTTTTGTTTTTGTTGTTTTGTTTTGTGTTCTACTAACATAGTTTTTAAATAAATTGTTACTAACACTATGAGTCTTGTTACTTGAAATATTAATTATTTATTTATAATTAGCTTTGCGTCGACACGTCGGGGCCCTTTTAGTCCGGGGGCCCCGTACCTTTGATACGGCGGTAGCTACGTCCCTTACTAAATTGTTCTATGAAGATGGACAGGGGTTATAACTTTGTAATAATATTATTCAGCGGTTGCTAACTGTTTGTTGAGGTCGGAGGGGAACGATGTTCTATAGAATGTGCTCGTAATAATTGTGTTTGTATGAGCAAACTCGGTATGAATAGAAGGTATAGTGCCTTAGAATGAATCTGCGTAGGTATTTGAAATAGTGGCTCCCACAAGGTGGACCGATGACCTGGTGAATACTGCGGGAATACGCTGAATGTGAGACACGCAGGACATTTACATGTGGCGATACTTGGGGGTGGCCTATGTCCAGCAGAGTTTGTCTTTTGACTGAAATGATGATTGGAAAAAGTAACAGATCTCTCCATAATTACAGCCATGATTCTCTTGCCTTTAACCTCTTGATTTGGGACCGGCGCGTCTTCTTTTCATAATGAAAATGCTTTATTGAATTCATTTTAGATTCGCAGTAAAAAAGTTCACTTTAAAGCAGGCTTTCAAATATCAATCCAGCGATCGAGTTCTGTAAACCAATATGGAAAAAGGGCAAGTCGCCATTCGCACAACTTTTTTCATTTCGTCATTTTTCCTCGGACTTTGTTCCAGAAATGTCCCAAAAATTAAGCCAACCGAATATTTACGATTATGTTTGCTACTCCAATTGGAAAACGATAGCCTGAAGTTAATGAGAAGTGACGTCATTTAGATTTGTGAGCCTCGGGGGAGGGTCTGTCTGGAACAACATAGCTATGTTTAGAGCTGTTTATTATGACTGACATTTCGTTCATATTTTATGATGTTAACGCGACTTTGCTATCGCTTGAATTTGCTGAGCGTTCTGGGAATTCTAGTTCAGTAGAGCTATTCTCTAACAACATTTTCGTATCTCGACAGTAGAATTCGAGGTGAGTTTCAAATGAAGATCTTTATGTTGTGTGCAATAAAGCTCACTTTGTGAGTTTTATCACTCAGGTGAAGCTCGATATCGAAATAGTTTCTTACAGAATAGACTGGCTGATCGTGATGTCTGTTGTATTTTCAGACAGTGTGTAGATTGTTTATGTATTTTGTGTTTATCCCTCGTCAAATTAGTTACTTTCTTCTAATCTTCGGTGAGACATTTTGTAACATAGATACAATATACTTATTGTACATCAAAAATGTTGCATAACAAGATGTTGACGATACTTAGTACTTTTCTACGGGGGACGTAGTTAAGACTTTTAAATAAAAACTTAGAGCTTCCTGCTGAGCTTAGAGCTGTTAGAGCTTCCTCTCAAGTTTCACACTGATTCAAAATTAAGATGTTCAAACTCTTGATGACTGGTTTTAAAGAAGAATAAGAAGAAGAAACAATGTCGCCAATCTAACCGAAAACTTTTGTTTTTTAATAAACTGCGCTACAGAGGGCCTAGCCCGAATATTTTTAACGTTTCTCGTTTCGCACATAACATTTATTTGAATTAGATGCTGTATTCATATTTTTGAATTATATAAATTGGGTCTGTCCCATAAAATTAAAGTAAAATACTATGGGGTTGTAGTTTTTAGGGTTCCGAACAAAAAACGGAACCCTTATAGGATCACTCGTTTGTCTGTCTGTCCGTCCGTCTGTCTGTCTGTCTGTCTGTCCGTCTGTCACAGCCAGTTTTCTCCGGATCCACTGGATCGATTCTGTTGAAATTTGGTACACATATGGACTTCTGTGACCCAAACACGGCCATGTTACGTAAATTGTTAAATTTGTAGTATGGGGGTCACTTTTGGGGGGCAAACTGGAAAATTAAAAAAAAAAAGATTTTTGAACAATATCGTGTGACATATCATATAAAAGGGCTTACTGTGAGGGATTTACTTATATTTTTTTCATAATTTTAAAATAAATGGTTTTGAAGTTATTCAAGAAGTTGAACGAAAAATTACCATACCCCCCTTATCTCCGAAACTACTGAGCCTAAAATTTTGAAAAAAATGGAGATAATACATCTTTACCTATAAATTACAGGAAAACCTATAAGTCTATAGTGTTAAAATAACATGTTAAAAAAATTAAATTCGTTCGGAACCCTTTGCACGCGAGTCCGAATCGCACTTGCCCAGTTTTTCACATTCAAAATTCAATTACGTTTACGTTACTATACGTCAAAATATTAGGCCCTCTGATCTGACTAAAAAAATATTTTAGTCATAGAAACCTACACTAACTTTTTACTCAAAACTCCGATGACCAAAAATCCAACTCAGGTGACCTTTAACAATACCATACTTCAAATCCGCCATGTTGTTTGCGCCACAGTAAACCTATTCAAACAAACTAGATGTTAATTAACGGTCTGTGGGACTACGTCCAGTTGTAAACAGACTGTTATATATTTGATTATGTATTCATTCATCAATCAGCACGCTCTGTTGGGCCATGACTAATTAACTGTAGTATTGTCTCGTCTTAAGGTTTCCGCAGACAGATGTGACGCGACAATGCTGCAACGGTAAATTATGACAAACAGTAGCTGAATTTTATTCTACCAGCTGATTAGGAGGCCACTGTATGCTGCTAGTAAAGTTAAAAGTTTTTGTTTTCTGGTCGTTCGATATCGGTAACTATTACGTCTGAAGTTTGGTAGTTAGTACCTATACAATATTTTGTATATGGTGTTACGAAATAACAAGTGTACTTAGAATCGGAGTCATTGTACTCATTATGAACAACTTTTACTGTAGGACCAAAAGAAATCGAAAAAATTTGCAGATCTGTTGAATTATATAAATAGGCAAGAAAGAAAGTTTTTTTTACACTTTTTAAATGAATGGGTTGTTGCATTGTCGCGTCACGCCTATCTGCGGGGTGCCTTTATGCACAATGCACAAATCGTCAGTGAAACTGAGCATCTGTCACGAATGCATATTTTATTGTGTTTTTCTTAGAAGCAAGTATGTAAGAAATGATTCATTTGTAGTCATGATTCGCATAGATTGATAGAATAACTGAGAGCAATCGTGATTCTTATACGCTGTTGGCAAATCAATATCATCAACATATATAAAATTCTTCCGTTACTGACTGATTGAGTGACTGACAGACAACGTACAGCCGAAACTTCTGGTCGTAGAAAGCTGAAATTTGGCACGAAGGTTCCTTGGGGAGTGTAGGGGAGCACTAAGAAAGGAATTCCTGAAATTCCTACGGGAGTGGAATAAATGGAATATGCGCGTACGAAGTCGCGGGCAAAAGCAATTTTTTTTTAAAAAGAATAGAATAGAAAATCATTTTTTCATATATTCCCAACCACTGCAACTCCTGAAAGCCAGAATCAACAGTAGCGACTACCAGAAAAACGCCGAGCCAATGAAGCCCGAGCCCCGGAGGAACGATTTAACTGTCTTGGATCCTGCAACGAATTTAATCAGAAAAGTACAGCGGAGGAGTAGGAAAAAAATTTATGTATAATTTCCACTTCCCTCCTTATCAAGCAGGAGACAGAATAGAGCTAGGCCAATAGGCACCAAGGGACATATACAACTGGGTTAAGCCCAGTTGTCAAGCACCACGGATTATATATTAATTAAAAACTAATGGGTCCTAAATTGTGAGCTACTTTTGATTCCAGTAATAGGTATGGCAAAATCGCCTGAAAGCACGGAAATTTGTTCTGGTTTCTACAAGGTCCGTGTAGTAAACTACTCCAGATGTAACCTGAATAGTATCTAACATAATATTGCGTTCAGTTTGCCAAAGAATACACTCCCATAAGATGTGGCGTGCGGATTGTTCGTATTCATAGTCGGCTGTAGAACATTGACATAAAGGCGAGGCCACAAGCCTAAAGGAAAATAATTTACTCTTAAAGTTGCCATGACCTGTGAGAAATTGGGCAACACAATGATCCACCTCCAGCCATGTCCTATCCAGCCGCTCACGAATGGATGGAAAAAACTGGTGGAGGTGACGGCCTTTAATGGAACTAAAGCTAGCTAGTCTACTCTTATTACCTTTTAATTTCTTTTAAACACCCATACGCAAAAATGTTTTGGGAATATGTACTTTAATTGTGCGTACAACTAAGGAATGGAATTCCGTGCAGAAGTCTGCGTTTCCTGATAGCTACAACCTAGGGGTCGTTTAAGGGACAACTCACACTTATTCAGCTCTATTCAGCTTATGCCCATAGAAAACAACGATTTTGTATGTAGACGCGTACGCATCCGTTCAATTTTCCGCGTCTGTTCAGTTTTCGCAGCAAACAAGTCTAAAATGAGGACAAATGTGTTATTATCATGCGAGTGCTATAGATAGAGTTCAACGCTGTTCTGCCGCTGCCGCCTTCTTATTCTTACGACGCTGTACTCGGCTGATAGAAGCAGAACTGTATAAGTGTGACCAAAATCGTTCAGTAAAACGCGAATGGAGCTGAATAATTGTGAGTAGTCCCTAAGTCAAGAGTGAATAGGTTACTTCTAGGCAGGCGTGTTCCATTTTCGACCACATCATCGCTTACCGTCAGGTGATAGTGGTCAAAAGTGAGTCTATCAATATTATTAAAGAATACCAAGTATTCAATTAATATCCAAACTGTATTGTGTACGGATGAATTGAGATTTGATCTGAGAGTGCCAATAGGGTATTTTACTGAAAAAAAAAATGAATTAGTCTGTCAGATAGATTTCCAAAAAATGTTGTACACATACTTTTTCTTTTTTCACGTAAACAAAAAATTACGAAGATACAGTACGTCGAAAACTCGCGTGACGTCACTACGATAGTACAATTTTACTAGCGATGTGACGTCACCAGCCCCCTCTCCCGAGTTTTGATGCATTTTATCTTTGTCAATTCTCATTGATTTTCAAAAACAAAAAATACGTGTCCATTATTTTTAAATACTCTAACTGACGGACTAAATAGATTTGCAAATTGCAAATCTATTTAGTCCGTCATTGATGGTGGAAACTAGCCTATTCCACTAATTTTATGCAACGTTCGCATTCGCATCTCAGTCGCAATTTGTCAAAAAAGCCTCAATATCTATACATTTTTTTGCCCCTCAATTTACTCAATTGCCCCTCTGGTTAATGACATCTTGTTAAAACAATCATTGACAAAGGATCCAAAGAGTTTCAAAAATAAACTGACATTGACCGCAACACCACCACCACACACATCACACTACAATACACCTCACCACACACACACCGCCAGATTTCACCTCTGCCTTATCTGAAAAACCATACAGGAGAATGCAAAGTAAATGAACTTGTGAGCAATTTGCATACATAACTAATTTTGTTTAAGGTTGGATCACAATGGAAACCCGATGTGTCAGCAAGACTCGTTTTCATGTTCAGGTTTAGGAATAAGTTTCCCAATAGAGTCCTCAAAAGAATTTTCTAGTGCAGAAACTCAATAGTTCCCAATATTCATCATCAATTCGGCTGAAAGGCGACTGCTGGACATAGGCCTCCCTCAAGTGTCACCTTACGACTGGTCCTGCCCGTCTCTGATCCAGCAGATTACCATAGTTTCGCCAGGTCATCGGCCCACCTTGTGGGAGGCCTTCCAACACTGCGTCTTTCGGTACGCAGTCGCCACTTCAAGACCTTTGGACCCCATCGACTTCTTTGTTCTGCGAGCAATGTGTTTCCCACTGCCACTTAAGTAAAGCGATTTTTCGGGCTATGTCGGCAACATTGGTTCCCAATATAACTTCGATCTTATGCCACGAAACGCTTTTGGTGGTCTTGATATGAGACGATACCAGGGAGACACGACGATACAACCCAACAAAAGTTTTCGCCATTGCAGGAAGTCCAATAACCGTTTAATGAAATTGCAACGTTCGTGTCGCAATCAGGGACCGGCCGGGTACTCGTTGAAAGGGTTTTTGAACGGGTTTTTTTAAGCGCTTCAAAAATAAACCCTATGATACGTGTTACACTCTCGAACGGGTGTTATCTAACCCCTTCCGAACGGCTTACCCTTTCAATACCCTGTAACTCTGTAACAGGGTAAGCCATCCGAACCCAACACATCGTAATATGCACTCTTCGAAATCGACATTAGTTTGAGAATTGCATAACCACGACCGCATGTGACATCGTGTCGCCCGGCGCGCGCCATTGTTGCGTGTACCAAGCGACTTGTAAACATGGAATAATAATCATTGTCCGTATGATCTTACAGTTCAATTTTTCTTGTCGCACAGGCTAAACATTGTAGGTAATGTTTCTTTTTCGTGTCTATTCTTGTTTATTCTCTTCATTCGTCATTTAATTCGTAACACGGACGGAACTACGGAAGTAACTTAAATAAATTTAGCAGTGTTTTTGTTTACTTAATGTTGTCATCATCATTTCAGCTAATATCCGTCCACTGCTGAAAAAAAGTCTCCCCCAAAGAGCGCCAACTATCCCGGCCTTGAGCAGTCCGCATCCATCCGCTGCCAGCCACCTTCTCTAAATCAGCGATCCATCGTGCCGCAGGGCGTCCCACGCTACGTTTGCCCATATGCGGTCTCCACTCTAACACATGTCTGTTCCATCGACCGTCTGTCCGTCTGCAGACATGGCCGGCCCACTTCCACTTCAGCATGCTGATCCTACGCGCAATGTCAGTAACTTTAGTTCTCTGACGAAAGACATCGTTGCGAATTCTATCCACCAGAGAAACCCCGAGCATTGCTCTCTTCATTACATGCTGACCAACCTTGAATTAGTGGACCAGGCCTATGGCGAGTGTTGTCCACGTTTCGGCTCCGTAAGCTATTACGGGTAGGACGCACTGATTATAGACCCTGGTATTAAGGGATTGTGGGATCGACGATTCAAAGATATCACGCAGCTTCCCGAATGCCACCCAGCCCAAGCGAATTCTTCTGGTCGCCTCCTTCTCAAAGTTGTGCCGCCCTAGTTGTATAATTTGGCCTAGATATTTATGTATTCTTCTGCAAAGATTCCGCCTTGATTTCAATGTCATCCGCAAATCGGAGGTGTGAGATATACTGACCGTTGATATTTATGCCCCATCCTTTCAATCAAGCGTCTTGAAAACGTCCTCCAACGCGTTCGTCAACAGTTTCGGAGAGATGACGTCTCTCTGTCTTACACGTCGACGCAGTTGGATTGATTTTGTGCTCTGTTCTTGTACTTGGACGGTAATTGTTGCGGCCTTGTACAGACATCTCATCACCTCTACGTAGTGGTAGTCGATAAGACATCTCTGCATGGACGCCAGGACAGTCCAGGTCTCGACGGTGTCGAAGGCTTCGTCGTAGTCCACATACGCTAGGCACAGAGGCGGATTATATTCCACGGTATTTTGAATTATTTGCCTGAAGGTGTGTATGTGGTCTACGTTGCTGTAGCCTTTTCGAAACCCGGCCTGCTCCGACGGTTGGAAGTCATCGAACTTTTGGGCGAGACGATTCGAGATAACTCTCGAAAACAGCTTGTAGACGTGGCTCAGGAGTAAAATGGGGCGGTAGTTCTTGTGGAGCGTGTTATCGCTCTTCTTGAAGAATAATACCACCACGCTGCTGTGCTATTCCTCTGGTGTTATGCCAGTGTGGATGACGGAATTGAACAGCTTTACAAGCTCTGTCAAGACAGGTGTTCCTCCTGCCTTGAGCAGCTTTGTGGTTATCCCGTCATCCCCCGGAGCTTTGTTGTTATGAAGTTGTCCGAGAGCTATCCTAATCTCACCCATGTGAATGTCGGGTAGCTCGTCTTTGAGATGGTGTGTAAGCCTAGCCCGTGGATGATCCGCACCGTGGGCCTGAGGTGGGCATGTTTTTTGAGCATACAAGTCTCCATAGAACTTTTCGACTTCAGCGAGTATCTCTGGCTTCGAGGTGACGGTGGTGCCTTGTGACGTTTTGAATTTCGGCAGGTGACAACGAGAGGTATGGGGCTTGGCAAATAACTTCGAGCCCTTATTCCGCGCTATGGCTTGCTCGATGTCTCGGGTATTTGGACTCCCGAGTATCGCGTCTGATTAGCTTCTTGATCTCCCTGTTAAGTAACTGACGCTCAGACGGTGTGGCATTCGGGAGTTCTCGTCGTTTCCTCATCAATTCCAGAGTCTCGCTAGTGAGTACTGATTTATGTCCATAACTCATTGGTCGAAAGTGTTTATTACCTACCTCGCGGATGATACGTAAGCAGGCTTTCGGTGGCATCGTTAATGTCCTCAGTGGTTTCCAACATGGCAAATCGGGTCTGGAGGTCCTACTGGAAGCTTTCGCAACCAGCTTCGACCTGGGGCAGCGTTGGTCTGACGGTCGACCTCGTTAGGCGCACTCTTTTGATTTTAACATTAATATTCAGATTGCCTTTAACCAGTCGGTGATCACTTCCGGTATTGACCCTGTTGATCACAGAGAAATCTCTTAATATATGGCGCTTATCAGATATAACGAAGTCGATCTCATTCTTTGTCACGTTATCGGGGTTTCGCCAGGTCCACTTCCTTTGAGGATTCTTCTGGAAAAAAAGAGTTCATCAAAAAAAGCCCCTGAGCCTCGAGGAAGTTTACCAGCATTCGCCCTCTGTGATTTCTGCGCCCATAGCCAAATGGACCTACTCTCGACTCATCACTCTCTTGTACTCCCACTTTAGCGTTGAAGTCACCCAAGACAACAGTGTAGAATGTTTTGGTACGAGACAGCTTTCACTATGTCTTCGTACGTGGCCTCGACTTCTTCGTCAGGGTGTGCGGATGTTTGACTTTTCTGATATCTTAAGTAAAAGGTATTAAACCCTTGCCGACACACTGCCGCATTCCACAATGTTACCCCTGAGTGACTTGTGGACTATGAACCCAACGCCACCTTGGGATGGTTGGTGTCCTTCTCGGAAATAGAGCAAATGACCACTATAGAGGTTTATCATCTTCTCCCCGTCTTCGGATCTCCGATAGTCCCACGATGTGCTACTTAAAACGACTTAACTCTACCTCCAATTCAGCGAAGCGCTCGTTCAGCCGCAGAGAGCGTCCGTTGTACGTCGCCAGGTCAATTTTTCGGGATTGGTACCCTGCCATAGCCAGGGGATTCTTAGCACCGCACCGTTACCGTGGCCGGTAACATGGCCAGGAATAGTGCAGCTACCGGGAACTGGGGGCCGTGAATCTGGGATTCTGGGTTGCTTCTCATAGTGAGAATTTGCCAGTCACCACGCTTGGCAGGCGGGTTGGTGACCGCAGTTCCTGGAATGCTTTCTCTTATAGTGTTGCTGCCCACTGTAAGGTTCGGCATTTGGGAGCATTTCAGCATGGTTCATGGATATACCGCCATGTTTCGGTTACCGGAGCCAAAAAACGGATGCGTTGTTGTCATTCCGGCTAATATCCCTAAGTCGCCTCATACGACACCCACGTGAGGAGATGGGTTGGTCTATTCTTTTTACTTGCCGGATACCACACGGCAAAGTGTATGTTGTAGTACCTACTTCTCTATTAAGCAAGGAATTTAGGGAGGTATTCTATCTGTGACAATGTCACAGCCGAGGCGAGGTGTTGTTCACCGATATTATGTATACGATGCATCAATTGACACAAGCAAATGTAATGCCATAACATAACTTGTAAAAAACCAAGTCTTCCAACTCAGTTCTTCTACCGTAAAAAGTTGTGAGATCCATGTAATATCAAGTCGGTTAATTTATTCAGTCCCTATTTAAGGATCTTTACTTGAGATACATTGTGTTTTCATGCGATGGCCAAGTCAATCTATGTAGTGTGTGTGTGTTTGGGGTTTTTTTTAGTGTGGTATACTTACATAACTCAATTTAAATCAGCTATGATTCGTCATCATTCATTCGACACTATTGACAAATGTGATTTCGCTCTAGTGACAAAATAAGTGAAAGACTGAGTAGTGTAACAAATTTTAATAAATCTTATTAAACAAACCATATTTTAAAAAAATAATCGAGCTTAGAGGTAGTTTTTATCGGGTAAATTAAGTGGACTGCCTTTGAAAGACGACTAAATGGCACCGTGTTTATGCACGTTAAATCAAGCGCCGCTATTTTGAAAAAAAAAAACTAAATGGCAGCGAGAGTGCTATGCCAAGCTGCCATAGAAAAACCAGCCAAGTGCGAGTCGGACTCGCGTGCAATCGTGTGACATATCAAATGCCCTTTCATTTACTTAGTGTGAGAGTTTTTTTTTTTTTTTTTCATAATTTTAAAATAAATGGTTTTGAAGTTATTCAAGAAATTAGACGAAATATGACCATTCCCCCACTTATCTCCGAAACTACTGAGCCTAAAATATTGAAAAAATGGAGATAATAGATTTTTGTCTATAGATAACAGGAAAATCTATAAAAAGTCTATACCTAGTGTTAAAATAACATGTTATAAAAATGAAATTCGTACGGAACCCTTTGCACGCGAGTCTGACTCGCACTTGGCGAGTATTTATTAAAATAAAAACATGGCGCGCGCGTCGCGTCGCTCGGCACTTTTTTTCACAACCTAGTTTGCATCGAACCAAATATACTATACCTACGAGTACACAGTTTAAAGTTTTAACCTATTAATATATTATATCATAGCCGCCTGTGCTAGTAATCGTACTCGGGAATTCGTCTTGATTCTCTGTAAAAAGCGGCTGACTATATTCTTGGAATCGTACATTATCATCATCAGTATCGCTAGCGTCACCTGAAACACAATCAATCCTATTGGTAATAATAATAAAAAATATATGTTACTAAATAAATAATAAGTAGGTACTTACAAGGCCAAGTAATTCAGTTGTAACTTGTAACTTAACATAATTACAATAATTTTAAATAACAAATATAATTACACATCACAATATTAACATTAAGGTACCTAACTCAGTACTTTAAATAATAATCACTAACCTGTGTTACTCATCCTAATTATTAGCTCGCTTATCTGTCGACTTTCATCACTTGTTTTCAAATTCGTAATAAGTCAATAAAAATAGTTAGGCAATGAGGCGCCGCTCGGGTGCCAGTATGCCGCACCTACATGCAGCTCAAGTGTATTAGGTAAGTCAGGGTAACCCGAATAAAAGCTTTTCGTGAAGGTAACCTCTTCAAAGGCTTAAGCCATTGAAGGGGTTACCCCCTTCACGTGCTTACCATAATAAAGGTGGTAACCGTTTCGCTGGGTTTCGGAGATGTAACTCGATCAAAAGGTAACACTGCGATATGAGTTACCTCATGTATGGCTTACCCTATCAAAAGGCTTAACTCTTAAGCGGGGTTGTCCGGTCCCTGGTCGCAATATTTGCTAAGTAAGCACAAACCAATAGGGGTTTATTTTTTAACGAACAGTCTAGTTAACCGTGAGCTTGTTGGTTTACCGTCCAGTGTGGAGCGTGGCCGGTTTGATTAAACTAGGTAATATTTAGGGCTACTAGAAGCGGTGGATTTGAGGGTAGATGGAAATGGGGCGTGTTTGTTTAGGGTCTTAGTGTGTTTAGGAAGGACGAAGGATATGATTGATGTCTTGGTTTTAAAATTGGACATTGAATCCATTATTAAGTAGTGTACTCGCATGAATGGTGATCTCAAATTTTAATTTAGTCCGATATGATTATTCCAAGTACGTAGCCCAGAAAATTCAATCATCTCAAGACTGCTAGAACAGTGAATGATGTTTTTTTTTTACCTTTTGTGTTACTAGCCTTCAGGATAACTGAGTAACTCTCCATTTTATTTCACAGGAAATAGAAGCGATCGAAGAGCAATGGCGGACAGAGTCAGCAGAGTTGGTGACAGCAGTTGCGCGGCTACAGGACGAGAACAAACGTCTACGAAGGACTATCAATGCGCCTGCAGACGGTAGGACTTTCATACTTCATCTTTAACATCATCATCATCATCAACATCATCTTCATCTTCATCTGCCCTTGTCCCATTTTACTTGAACTCGACGCAACACACTATCATTAGCCCCCTTTTCTTTCACTAGAAGCATTTCAAAATCAGAGTTTATAACGGTATTTTCATACCTAATAGACCTACAGAACTGTCTGAGCTGACCAAAGTCCAAAGAGAAGGACCACCAATTTTACCAGGGTTGCAGAATTTGTTCGAAAGGGTCACCGCGGCCCTGGAACGCAAAGGGTATTAGGAGGAACACATGGGTTTTAATTAGTAAGAATCTGACACTCCCTTCTCCGCCCAGAGCGGGAGGAGTCATTTCCCGTCCTTAAAGGGTCATCAATTAGTTTCATGTGGTTTCCGTTTTTAGTGTTTCGAACATCTGACAAAAACGGAACCCTTATACGGTCTGTCTGTTAGTCCGTCTGCCACAGCTACTTTTCTCCGAATCTACTGGACCGATTCTGTTGAAATTTGGTACACATATTAACTTCAGTGACCCAAACACGGACGCGTTACGTAAATAAATAATTTTTGAGTAGGGGGCTAGTGGGGGGAAGGTATTCAGTAGGTGCTTATTTCACCATCACACTTGTAACGTGTTTAAATAAACCTTATCATTAAGTGTAGCGATCGAATGGTATCGATCGACACCAACTTGTAGCTTCAAGCCCTCATACACCTTATTTCAGCGGTTTCGTTCTAAATATAGAGTAAAGGTAAGTGGTAATATTTCTCGCGCCCACATCGTTTTTGATTAGTTTGGGTCGGGTTTGGGCCTAGTACTTCCCTAGAGATTGGCGTACAGTCAACCAGATGTTTTTAATAATAGTTTGACTTTTACAAGGACTTTATTTCGTAGCGAGTTGTTCGTAGTTTAAGCGTTTTAACTTGATGTTGATTGTACTTGCTTGTTCTCAATTTCTAAAGGATTGACTCGTGCAAACAGATAAACAGTGCGGGTGGTTGGGCGTGCCATATATGTATTTTCAAGTATATGAGCTATTTTAGAATATCCAATTGTTTTGAGAAACATTTATTACAGTAGAGATATCAGTTATATCAATAAAACTAGTTGACCCGCGCAACTTCGTCTGCTCTGCTCCAATTAATCTTAGCGTGATGATATATAGCATATAGCCTTCCTCGATAAATGGGCTATCTAACACTGAAATAATTTTTCAAATCGGACCAGTAGTTCCTGAGATTAGTGCGTTCAAGCAAACTAACAAACAAACTCTTCAGCTTTATATATTAGTATAGATAGATATAGAAAATTGAATGTGAATACATTTTTAAAGTTAGGACCGTTTACTGTTGAGGAGTTAACCAACTCCATCCATGGAGGATGAGCTCATAACTACCATAAAAATCTAAAGTCATCGGAACTGTACCACGTGGGCGGCAGCTGAAAATCAGCGTCAGGTAGTATTACTACCTGACGCTGCTTTTCAGCTGCAGCACATGGTATACCTTTTGGCCCTTGGCCCTTTTGACATTAATAGTTTTTTTGTTAATTATTTATTTTGTTAAATTTTAAGGTGTTTTTATTTGTATAATGCCAAAAACACAATTAATTTTCTTTCTTTCTTTCTCTCTTTTACCAACATGTAGTCGTTTAACAGGGTTTTGAACAAGTGATTCTAATTCAGCTTGCAAAGTTCGACCCTAACAAACTAACAAACAAACATTGCAAGTTAAAGAAAATCTTGTAATAAAATAAAAGTAGGCATATCTAATGTCGGCACAAGACCTAGATAGATAGCATTCGGAGAATTCGAAAGTCTACTTTATTCTGTGGCTTACCCGCAGTCTGTATTCCTTTTAATCTATTTTCAGTTCCCATTTCAATTCATATGGTCGTATCTGTATTGGTCAATTAATCATAAAAGCTCACATGATATTTATCAACGGATTAACAGATTAGTGGCTTGATTAAAACCTTTGTGTTTTTGCAATTTTTCAATTTTCAATCAACCTTGCGGATATTCACGTGATATGTTAAAGCAAACAGGGATACTCCGCAGGGTAACCAGTCGTAATGAAAAACAAAAAAGTGGACCAGCCAGTATTTCCTCGTACATCGTTTCTGATTATTTTTGCGTCCATGTGTGTCCCAAGAGGCTTCCGAGCTTTATATGTCGGACTCGAAGTCAAAATGATTGACCTAAATCAAAGTATATATTTAACACACAGACGGAAATGAAAATATACATTTTTCCTTATAAATTACTAGCTTCTGCCAGCGGCTTCGCCCGCGTGGTCCTAAGGGAACATATTCCTGGGATAATAAAAATATGCTTTTCTCAGGCTCTAGACTATCTGTGTACCAAATTTCATTTAAATCGGTTCAGTAGTTTTGGCGTGAGACGCGACATACAGACAAAGTTACTTTCGCAATTTATAATATTAGTAAGGATAGGGTTTCGTAGTCAACAGGAACCCTTATAGTTTCACCATGTCTGTCGTATCTGTCCGCGGTTTAGCTCAAAGACGCTTAGCACTAGAAAGTTGGAATTTGGTATGGATATACATAGGTATTAATAACTCCAATCTGCATGGTTCTTAAAAAATGATGTATTGTAAGTGTGAGGACTATGTAGGTCGTTATTTTAAGGATTGATTTCATGACTGTCTGGCAGTTTGAGTATATTATGCGGCTTACCCAAATGTCCTTACTTTGGTATTGTTCGTCGGTTCGTTGAGCTCCTCAAAGTTTTGAGTTGAGCTGCACGATTACTGACAAAGGCTTGCACTGTCTGGACAAGCCCACTCAAACCTGCGTGGTGCTTTCCTCAAAAGGCCACCTCAGACCTTAACCTACATGTTTTTCATATGTTATTGGCAATTGTATGGACTTCAAAAGAGACTGTGACCTCTGAGTTTGTTTCGGTGTTTCTTCTCAGGGTAGTCAGCTAGGAAACATCCGGCCTCATCTAGATAAATATGTCAAAAAAAAATTGACGTGTAAAAGAGTTACTTGTAACCTATTTGCAAAATAAATATCATTTATCATTTATCATTATCATTTATCATTTACCAATAAAGTCATAAAAAATAAAATTGAAAAAATAAAATTGTGCTCGTACGTAAAGCGGCGATGATTTTTTTTTATTGTCTATGCCCATGGTGTGGGGTGTCGTCGGAAAGGTCATGAATCGATCAGATAGACATCCTTAGGGGAATAACGGTTCTGAAGCAGTCTTTGTGTGTTTCTCTTCCAAATAATTAACTTATTGGAACCTTTGTTAGTGTCCTATTCTTGGAATAGTTAATAGAACCAAGATAGCGAATCTTAATTGACGAAGCGGGTAATAGTTCAGCTTATAAAGTATACTACTAGTATACTACTACTACTTATAAGCTAAATTTAATATAGCAAATCAATATACCCAAAGCTAGTTGTGGCTTTTGTTGTGGCTTCATTAAGAGGGGACTCGGGTCGGTAACTCTAGGGTCTTTTTCCATACAAACGCATTCCGCTGTTTTCTTCGTGGATAATGCTGCTACAGCAATGGTTTTTTTTTCCATAAAATGTAGATCGAATTAATACGTGTTCTATCATTTTCTTTTTTCCAAACATAATTACTTATAGACTTATGACAATCCATAAACCCGACAAAAACAGCCCGTTTTTACCGCCATGTTCAGACGACTGTCAGACCAATTTGATAAGTTTCTAACAAAATAGAAAATAATAGAAGCATATATATATAGTCTTCCTCTAAATTTTGCAATATTATTTAATTAGATAAGTCCAGTTTTGAAGAAGAAAACAGCGGAATACAAAACGTCTTTTGGTCAAGGTTTTTATAGGTAAAATCAGCCTGAGCTGCAGTTGTCACTTTCGCACTTTACTTGGTATGGCGCAGCGCGACGGCATCGGCAATATTTTCTTCAAATACCTGTTTTACCGACTAGAGTCCCCTATTAACAACTGCAACTGAAATTGATCTTAAACCATACAGACGTATAATTCTTATAAGTCATTAGTCTTTTAATGTTGAGATGTCGTCACGATGGAGATATTTACAGACTGGTACTTTGGTGATATCATCATCTACAGCTTCTCTCTCCTGTGCCAATCCGCACGCTCCTGTGCCACCCTCATACAGCTTCTACCTGTGATGGCAACAATGTCTTCTACCTGTCTCGCTGCCGGACGACCATCATTCCTTCTACCAGCTCTTGGACACCACTCAATCACTGCTTTACCTCATCTGTCGTCATCACTCCTTGCCATCTCTTTCCTCTCGCAACAAACACAATAAAACTGGTAATTTATTTACCAGTTTATTGTCAACATGCTCATTCACCATTGTCGACACCAGTTTTATAAATATCAACCAACAACTGTATTACTGGTTGGTTATAAAAATAAAATATTTTAGTACTGTCCCATTGGTGGTCAAAGACTTATTCTCATAAAAAAACTGGACAACCTTTGATCACCATGCTGGCTCCCTTCATGTTCGCGGTTATTGAAGCATTCAAGTCTTTATTCCCCAGTATATTTTCATTAACCATACGTGAGTTGTTTTTATTATTTTCTTCGTCATTGTTTGCATATTCGACATGAGCACACAATATTTTATTCTTTTAGATGAAACTAAGAATGTTTGCGAGCATTCTCTCTGACTCGATTCTCCCCGGAATTTGTATGTTAAAGGCAAACGACTGAAATGGAATATTTTCTTGAGTTTCTGTAGAATGTGTGCTCAAATTCTTATGCTCTTGTTCCCTGTGAGTTCTTGCTTTAACGTTTTACTTTCGTGAATTTTCTGTCTGAAATTTTTGAGATATTATTTTGTCGGTTCTACTGAAAGTTTGAAATTTATCTCCAGTACCTATGGCTACAAACAAGAGGATCATTATCTGAATATAGTCTTGGATAAGTATTTCGTGTAAAGCTGTATTATGCTACACCCCACCCACACATGCAAGCCATTTCACCCAACGCACAAAACGTTTTAGGAATGCATGAAGTGAACTGTCATTAAATACTAGAATCAATTCTGACTAATATCACCTGAACTTAGTCACCTTTTTGCTTCCGACCTCTCACCTATTGAAGAAGACTAGTTACTAAACGTGCAGTCTACATCTAAAACTATTAGTTTCCAACCACGATACATTATCTGATATTGAGCAACAAAAACAATGGTGTTTCTTAGTTCTTACATCAATCTGTGCCATTTTCCTCTCAGTTCCGTATGTGGCATCATGTCCTTTCGCCAGCGAGTTATGCTAGCAAGCCATTGGCTGTTACGTCTAGCGCCTGATTAGCGAGGACCGGGCTTCATTAACGCGTTTATGTGAACTCAGGCAGATCATTTCGCTAATTATCGCGCTAAGTACATTTGACAGCAGATAAGTCATTTGGACATGCTGTTAACGATAGAACATACAAACAAGCACTTATTTTATTTGTGATGGGTTTGCTCTTGACTTTTGTCTAGGTCAGAGATAACAGAGACAAAGTCTACGATGGAGCAAGTTTACCCAGAAGGAGCCTGTTCACTCTAACTTTGAAGAGATTAGGTTTGTAAAAGTTTGAAAACGCAGACGCAGGCAGAGAGTCCCACTCCATTGCTGTGCGCATTATAAAAGACGTTTGGAAACGCTTAGTGCGAATTGGTGGAATAGCAACAAGGTAGGGATGGTAAGTTGCAGTGCGTCTGGATGTCCGATAGTAGAAGGGGGCCGGTGGGATGAGGTCGTGGAGTTCTTGAGCACACTCACCAAAGTACAATCTGTAGAAGACCGACAAGCAGGCAACCTTGCCGCGATGAGCCAAACTGTGTAAATTGGCATCCAACAGTTTTACGTCACCGATGAGCCTCTTAGCTCTGCGTTCCACCGAGTTAAGCATGGGAATGTGGGAGGATTATTCTTTCTCCATAGACCGTTTTCTTATCTATTTAAGCTTCCAGTTTTACATTTGAAAGTATTGATATGGACTTCTTTTACACAATTCATCATAATTATCATGCACAAGCATTTTTCGTCATTCTTTCTCGTGAGCATGTTCCTTACTACTCGTATGTTATTGGCTTCCAGTCTTACCAGGTCATATTTGTGAGTAGGTACCGAGCTGGACCTCCGCTTCCCAATACATCATCATTATCGTCCCCTTGCATTCGGTTGCCTGTTCTTTACCAATCGTGTCCATACTTTTCAGACCTTCGTATCACAATATTTTTAATCTATACTTAATATATAAAGCTGAAGAGTTTGTTTGTTTGTTTGCTTGCTTGCTTGATTGAACGCGCTAATCTCAGGAATTACTGGTCCGATTTGAAAAATTCTTTCAGTGTTAGATAGCCTATTTATCGAGGAAGGCTATAGGCTAAATATCATCACGCTAAGACCAATAGGAGCGGAGCAGACGACGTTGCGCGGGTCAACTAGTAGCGTAGATAAGTTTGCAATAGCGCTCATTGACCGAGCTACATTTATTGACATACTTAATTTCATAAGCGGAAATTCACACATGAAGCAGTCCTGAATCGATATAGATATCGTGATTATACAATTATCTGTTCCATTTTCCTCCTGTTTAGTATGTGGCATCATGTTCTTTCGCCAGCTATTTGTGCTAACCATTGGCTCAGTTATGACCAGCCTGATTAACCAGGGCAGATCATTTCGCTAATTATCTTGCTAAGTACCTTTGAGCAGATAAAGCTGTCATTTGGAAATGCTGTTAACGTTACTACAAACAAACTAGCAGTTTTTAAGGTTCCGAATATCCGTAAGAAACGGAACCCTTATAGGATCACTCGGGTGTCTGTCTGTCTGTCGGTCACTGCTAGTTTTCTCCGAATCCACTTTACCGATTCTGTTGAAATTTGGTACACATATGGGCTTTTCTGATTCAAACACGGACGCGTTACGTAAATTATTAAATTTTTAGTATGGGGGTCAAACTAGAAAATTTCAAAAAGTTTTTAAACTGTATTGGTTGACATATGAAATGAAAGGGCTTGCTGGAGGGGATAATTTTAAAATTAATAGTTTTAAGGCTATTCAAGATATTAGATAAAAAATGACCATTCCCCCCCACTTATCTCCGAAACTACTGAGCCTAAAATTTCGAAAAAATTGCAGATAATAGGTCTTTACCTACAGATTATAGCAAAACTTTATAACATGTTGTTTTAACACTATGAGAAGATTATAGTGTTAAAACAACATGTTACAAAAATGAAATTGGTTCGGAACCCTTTGCATGCAGTCCGACTCGCACTTCGCCAGTTCTTTTTTAATATTTTGCTGGGTTCGCATTTGACCACAATCTAACTTGATAGAAACTAATGATGTGGTCGACGTTTGGAGCACGCTTGCCTAGAAGTAACCTACAGTAGAATCCGATTATAATGACGGCCAAGGAACCGGTGATATTACGTCGTAATAACCGGAAGTCATACTAAACGAACTGACAATTTCATAGTGACTCATATTAAAACCAAACATATGCCTATACTTCATCATCATATCAGACGAAAGACGTCCACTGCTGGACATAGACCTCCCCCAAGCGTCGCCACAACGACCGGTCCTGTGCGTCTCGCATCCATCGGCTACCCGCGACCTTCACCAGGTCATCGGTCCGCCTTGTGGGAGGCCGCGCCAACGTTACGTCTTCCGGTACGCGGTTGCCACTCCAGAACTTTTCGGCCCCATCGACCATCTGTTGCGCCCTGCCCACTGCCACTTTAGTTTGGCGATCCTTCGGGCTATGTCGGTAACCTTGGTTCTCTTGCGGATATCATCATTCCTGATTCGATCACCTATACCTACGTCTGCACCTATACTTACGTCGCCATAAACGGTTGGTTGTTATATGCGAAGTCGTACTAAACGGACTGCACTGCATTCACTATTGACTTTATCCATCAGGAGACTGACTCCGGCAGGGTCCTTAGTTGTACACGAAGGTATTCTCAAAACGTTTGTGCGTATGGGTGGGGTGTCCACCGTGTACAATGTGTCCGTCTGAACCTGGGTGGGAGTACGTTAATTTACTATTACTCTTTCCATCAAGCACTTTCCTTATGTTATTAGTTTCCAGTCATCTTTGGCAGCTATTTTTCAAATGCATCCATTATTGTGTAAAATCTTATTCCTTTCGTTAAGTTTTACCGTAATATGAGTTTCTTGAGCATTTATATCATAATCGTCGACTGAATTACTACCATTAGCTTGTTTTATGCAGCACATAACTATGTGCGTCAAACGTAATTGCTTTTGTTGCTAAACACATTATACTTCTTTAGTTTATTACATTGCAGTATTTTTGTAACACACAAACGGTTCATCTGTGTATTTGTGCAGGTGACATCATGACTGCAGTGACTTATTCATATGGAATATTATGACTCATTAAATATATTCGCCTAAAAGAAATAGCCAAATACTATCCACGTACTTGTTGATTATGATGTGGCACATAAAATCCCAAGTAGGGTTTAGAGGGTATGCGGAACAGAGAGTAAAGTCCCGCAAACCCCCATTGAAAAGGGAGGATCCTCCTACCAGACAGTCATGTCTGGCGGGCAACTGCCCGATAGTTGATATTCGGGCTGATGTATATGTTCAAATTGCACGGTAAACTCTGCTTGCGCGATGCAGGATTTCGACGTAGTAGTTCGCTGCTAGTTGGATAGATGGTGTCGCGGTTCTTTTTGTTGCGATGTCGATTTGCTTCGTTGATTTTTCTTGTGGCGGCATTGATGCCGCTACAAGGGTTCCAAACGGAAAGCTTAACTGAAAATTCATTGGCCTACTATAACGTCTTAAACGATCTAGTTTCCGCTGTGGGAAGGACACGATGCTTTACAACACGCATAGTGCTATCCCTTTTTCACAACGGTATAAGATAGCATTGGGACGTCATAGTAGGGCCCTGCTCTTTTGGGCAAAGCATGATCTAGTAGATTTTTTTGACTATCAAATATATTACGGTCTGTAAAATAACTTTTACATGCCCATGTCTAAAAATAAATTATTAATAATCACTACCGTGTAGTCTATAGAAAGCGAGTCACGATAATGATTTTGTGTGATAACTTAGTCTACAAATAGACGAGACAATAGAGTTTCTATTTGATAGCTTAACAAATGGATGTTACGATTTATTGTAGTGGCGATAGGAACGACGTGAGCTAAAATATTGGTTTGGAGAACTTTTTCCTAAGAGTTACCTTAACGTCTCGCCTTAAGGCTGCTCTCTCGAAAAAAGCATAAAAACAGCGTGCAGATGAAGCAGCTTTTCGTCGATACTAACAGAGAAATTACATCTGAAAAAAATAGTTAGTAATCTACATGATATGATAGTAATTTGGTTTAGCCAGAATTTATCTATCGGTATCACATAATGAAACCACCAAATCACCTCCAAATCGTTGAGATGAAACCATTTTACTCCTTCATTTTTTTACAAAAGTGTACCTATAAAAATATATTTACTGCGTTGCTATACAATCGCAAATGATTTGGTGTTGTTACTTTTTTAAAAACATGTAGGGTATTATTTTTAGTATAACAAATTAAAAATGTGGGTAGCGGAGTAGCTCGTAGAGGGGTAGTTAGGTCCGTTTAAATGCACCAGGTCACCGGCATATACAAGCGTTAAGGACCTTCATGATGTAGCTATCAGCTTCATGCCTATCCTTCCTTCAGGTCAGAGGGCCAAAATCTACTAATTTTAAAGCATCTTTCGCATTTGCATCGCAGTCGCAAACTGTCAGAAATGTTGAGAAATTGAGGTGATGTTAACAGATTGTGACGAGAGATGCCAATGCGAACGCTGTTTAGTAATAGTAGTTTGGAGGGTATGCGGTACAGAGAGTAAAGTGTCGGAGGATCCTCCCTTTTCAATGAAAACTCCGTTGAAAAGGGAGGATCCTCCGACCAGGCGGTTGTTGTGCCTGGCGGGCTACTGCCCGGGAGTTGAAATTCGGGCTGATGTATATGTTCGAATCGCATAGTAAACTGTGATTGTGCGATGCTGGATTCTGACGTAGTAGTTCGCTGCTAGTTGGATAGTTGGCGTCGCGGTTCTTTTTGTTGCGATGTAGATATGGTCCGTTGGTTTTTTTCTTGTGGCGGCATTGATGCCGCTACAGTAGAATTGGCACTCTGGTGTAGTTAAGTTTTAGAAGATTTTCAGCATCAATGGATAACAAAATCTTTAGCCTCATTCTTTTTAAGTAATTGCAGCGCTTGAATACCTTCCCTAAGAGATAATAGCACCAGTAATGATAGCACTAATAAGAAAAAAAAAACAATTCATTATTAATTTCCAAAATCCGGAACTTAATATTGCAAGCAAAAATACACCTTACCTCTCCAAACTAAAGACCCAATTTCCCACAGGCTCAAGCGCGCCACCGTCACCAGCCAGGGAACATGACCAAGAGGTCTTATCTCGACTTAGCAGCACGGCAGAGAAGCAGCGAGCCACATTACGTCATCAAGAGTTGCAGTTACAGGAGAAGCAACAGCTGATCGATAGCGTGAGTACTTTTGATTTAGGTACCTTATTTGTTAGCTGACCGATGTGGCTACTATCATTTGTGGGTATGACGTCACCTGGCAATATTGACCGGGTAATAAAAAGAACGTGGGTTCCCTGAATCATACTGTAAGATGTCTGTTAGTGTTGCGGAATTTGTCCGAAAGAGTCACCACGGCCCTGGAACACAAAGGGCATTAGTAGGAACACGGATGGGTTTTAGTCAGTAAGAGTCTGACACTCCCTTCTGCTCCGCCCAGAGCGGAAGGAGTCTTTTGATCATTTTTGTTTGTTAATACAGAAAGCCGTACGGCATTGTTAACACTTTACGTTGACCTATTGTAGAACGAGGTTTTAATAGAAAACTAGGCCAGCATATACCAGTTTTGTTGGTAAGGATGTTAGAAGTAATGTTCCATAATAGTATTGAGTTTTTCAAAAATCCAATGATGCAGATGGTTTTCATCAAAATTGGGCCCGAGATTCCTTTGAGCATTTTTCGGTATTTCTCATAATTTAGTACACACCCATTTGAAAAATTCACCCTATGTAAGTATTTCTGCTATGAAGCAGCAACTCTAGGTGTTTCGGCGTGTAATGAGCACTAGCATTCTTATTTAGACCCTAAGATCGGTAAATTGTGCAAACCCTTGAACTTATTGGTCCAGTCAAATTAGCATAAAATATGGGAAAATCTCGTAATGAGATATAATAAGCTGGAAGCTCGTATACACCTTCATGTTGGCGTTCTAAAAAGTGTCGAAAATCTCCACATCATCGCTTACCATCAGGTGAGATAGTGGTCAAACGCGCGCCTATAAATAGTAAAAAAAAAATCTCGTGTCTACGTCGTAAGTTATTGAAGGTCAAATGTCACAAATATCAGTTTTTCCAATGATGCTAATACCTATGATCAAAATTGTAGAACGTCAAATTTGCAACATTTTTTTGTAACGAACCCTATTTCATGCGCTCAACCTCGACCTCCGTTAAAACATAAGGCATTATTTTCATTGACACTTACAAAGCCACATAGCTAGATAAGTCTGAAACGTCGTCTCCTTAGAATTCATAACGTGTAAAATCTTCGTTTATGTAGGAGGCGTGTTAGTAATAGCCTTCTTTGTCTTAAAACTTCGCGAGCCATTGACGAATTCCATTTTGTGAGGAAGAATTTCTTAATAGTGTTCTTTTTTCAAGCATCCCTACAGACTGATGGTATGGCATATATGGCTAAATAAGTCGAGTGTCCGATAAGATTTTCCTGCGACAAGAATGGCCAATTTCCAAACAAACTTTTGTCCCGTGTTTAACCCCTCACAGTATCATCATCTGCCTAGCCTTTTCCCAACTATATCGGGGTCGGCTTCCAGTCAAACCGGATTCAGCTGAATACCAGTATTTTACGTGGAGCGGATGCCTACCAGACCTCCATAACCCATTAACTGGGTAAAACGGTACTTCTTGGCAGGACTGGAGTCAGATTTACTGGCTTCTGACAATCCATTACGACTGTCAAAGATCCACAGATGAAAGCCGGGACTAACGACTTAACGTGCTTTCCGAGGCACGGAGGACTCTCCGTTTCTTAAGATGGTTACCCATCCACGAGCCAACCTTGGCAAGCGTTCACTGTATGAATTTTCATAACATCATGATCACTTTCGAACTTTTATCCAAAGATAATCTCCAAAATTGTACGCTTCTAGACCCAGTAGTTAAGGCTATGTTTTTTTAGGATGGGGTATGGGATGTAATCATCAAATGACTCTCGCTCTGGGTGGGGCAGAAGGGAGTGTCAGACACTTACTAACTTAAACCCATCCGTGTTCCTCCTAATGCCCTTTGCGTTCCAGGGCCGCTGTGACTCTTTCGAACAAATTTCGCAACCCTGGATCCGTCTGGTAATTAACGAATTTTCAGTCAGTCACTCTCCTCAGGGATGCGCCCAACAGTCGTTGCACATAAGTGGTACCGGGGTGGACTTTAAAAAGGTCCCGGAACCATTTCCATGTGCTGATGGTGATCACCGGAGTGGTTTTATTGACTTAAAAATCCCTGGTTTTATTTTATTTTATTTGGAAAACTTACAGCTTTATTACAAGACATGCTTACTTATTCTAATATATTGAAGGCCAATTACAAGTTTTCACTTATGGTAAAAACGAACAAATGAAGAAAAATAACTATAGGTACTGACACTACATATATGCACATCCAAAAAGCCAGTCGCTTTTTGAAGGTTTCCCCCGATAGCAAAAGAAGGGGTACTTAAGGAATGCACTGTCGGAATGTTATGTGTGGTAACCCCTATGAGTACAACATAAAATGATGTTTATCAGTATCCATTTAGATACCAGCCTTCACCAATTTGACGTAATCTTCAAAATTGTCTTCCAACGATACACAAGAGAACTATAGACTCGTATATAAAGAAAAAATAACCTTGTAATAAGCTTTTTGACATCCCCCAAAGGACTTCAAAATGTCTTTTGACCCGCAACGAATTTGTTCAGAACAAAATTACTGTGTTTAACTTTTGTATTATAGTTTCAAGTGACAAAGCCTCTTTGTAATATTTCTTGTTCTTGCTTTAAAGGTGAACTTTTAAGCTGTAAATCCTTCAAGACTTGTGTCGCTGTTAGAACTTTGTACCTTTAAAAGATATGGAGGTCTCGTCGCACCGTTTCGGTGTGCAAAAGTTTCAAGTAATTTTTTTGTCCTTCTACATTTGCTTTAGGTGTCTAAACTGCGATAAACGGTACAGGAAAAAAATAATTAAGAACCACTTTTTTAAATGCTATGACAAATATACAAGGTGAAATTTTCATGTGTGGATGGCGAAATTTAGAACTTTGAAAATTATCGTAAAAATACTCAAAAATGTCGGCTCTTGTTGAAATCTAAAATTTCTCATTTAATTTTTAAAAATCAATTCCTAACCAGGATAAACATAAGTGTACAAATCCTATCATATGTCCTACTATAGGAAAAATAAAATAGGTTCAGGCTTTACGACGTGAATAGGTAATAAACAAACAAACAGACAGATCGAGTTGCTTACGCATTTACTTACCTAAGTAAATGCGTAAAACTACCTAGTCAGAAAAATATATATCCAAAAAATCTTTGATGAATCTTCTAACTTGTAGCGAACTAGTTGACCCGCGCAACTTCGTCTGCTCCGCTCCTTATGGTCTTAGCGTGGTGGCAGAGGAAGACGCCCCGGGCGTCGGGAGTCGCATGGCGATTCTCGGCCACCGTAGGCGCGGGCCTGCGGACGGCGAGCATTGGGTGGCTCGCCGTCTGATCAGAACCAGGGGGGCTACTCTCTAACGAAATCCGTAGTTTCGGGCTTAGTTGCGGGCGGGCATTTTCTACTCCGTATCACCTGACCACTGAGAACTAATGATAACACGATTTGACAGTTACTGTGAAATCGTGTTGTCATTCATTCTCAGTTCGGGTTCGGGACTAATCGTAAGTCTGTAGGTGATACGGAGTAGAATACGCCCGCCCGCAACTAAGCCCGAAACTACGGATTTCGTTAGAGAGTAGCCCCCCAGGCCCGGGTCGACGGCGCGCTGTGTTTCACGCGCGCCTCATGGAGCTGTCAGCATAAAAGACGGGGCCCGCTAGGGCTAGTGCCTGCCAGGGTTGCGGAATTTGTTCGAAAGAGTCGCCGCGGCCCTGGAACGCAAAGGGCATTAGGAGGAACACGGATGGGTTTTAGTCAGTAAGAATCTGACACTCCCTTCTGCTTCACCCAGAGCGGGAGGAGTCATTTGATGATTTCCCATCCTTAAAAAAAGCGTGATGATATATATATGCCTGTAGCCTTCCTCGATAAATGAGCTATCTAACACTGAAAGAATTTTTCCAATCGGACCAGTAGTTCCTGAGATTAGCGCGTACAAGCAAACAAACAAACAAACAAACTCTTCAGCTTTATACATATTGGTATAGATATAGATATCAATGAATGAATCTTGCCGTGTGAAGATAAGTTAGTACCAGCATATCCTCAAAACATACCCCGTCTTAAAACCCTCCCAAGTACACATCTTCAATCTATCACCTCGTCTATATTTAGCCTGAAACCTTTTCATCAGTCTCCCCGCCTAACTTTAGCGCGACTATAAATCGCGCCATCCCCCATAAAACCCGAACGAGGTACTGTAAACATTATCTCAATTTAACAACCTAGTCTTTATGTGTACTGTGATAAGGTTGAATGTCGCAGTAAAGTGAAACGAGGCAGTAAAGACTGTCTTTAATGGGGTTGATAACAAAAAGTCTATTGCGTCGTGTAGTTTAGTGCTTGGAATGCTTAAATAGGTGTTTATATGAAGAGGATCAGCTTAGAAAAAGAACGAAATACGTATACCTTTTTCGGTAATATTAGACGCTTTTCGATTCGACATAGGCGTTTCAAAGAGAGGAGCTTCAAGTTGGAATGTAAGGGTAGGGTACATTTCCATCAGATATGTACGCGGGTGCATAGCGAAGAATGTGTTCATTAAGGAAAATGCGGGCGGTGAGACTTTGTATGTAAAAAGTCATAATTCGAGGTTTGGCTCTCGACTGTTTTCTCCTCCAATATTGAACCGATATCTATACTAATATAGGTATAAAGCTGAAGAGTTTGTTTGTTTGTTTGCTTGAACGCGCTAATCTCAAGAACAACTGGTCCGATTTGAAAAATTCTTTCAGTGTTGGATAGCCCATTTATCGAGCATGGTTATAGGCTATATATCATCACGCTAAGACCAATAGGAGCGGAGCAGTAATGAAAATTGTGACGCAGACGAAGATGCGCGGGTCAGCTAGTAAGAGATAATTCACAAACTGAATAAGAAGGATGTATACTGTGTCTCTATGTTTTCCTTTTTTGATTAATAGTTGCCAAATTTGTACACTAGGGCTCTGTTGACAGCGATTAATCGGACAATTTTAAGCATTTTGTGAGAGTTCTAGTGCTTATACGGTTAATAAATCATCAAAAAGGAAACATAGGGACACAGTATATATCCTTCTTATTCAGTTTGTGAAATATCTCTTACCCTGTAGGCGTAACCGACCTTTAAAGTGTAGCAGACAAGAATAACAAACATCAGGTGGCCTATTTCAAACTTCTGTAACTTGTTCAAATAATAAAAAGTGAAGTTCAATTTGCGGGTAACATCTTTGCCGATACCTTCCGACTTTTATGATAGATTGGTTCAATAAGCCCCTCATCTGTGTGACTGGTAGGTACAATAGAATGACATAAGAAATGTCCTATCTACATCATCTGCCTAGCCTTTTCCCAACTATATTGGGGTCGGCTTCCAGTCAATCCGGATTTAGCTGAATACCAGTATTTTACGTGGAGCGGCTGCCTACCAGACCTCCACAACCCATTAACTGGATAACACGGTACTTCATGGCAAGACTGGAGTCCGATCAACTGGCTTCTGATTATCCGTAACAACTGCCAAAGATCTACAAATGACAGCCGGGACCAACAGCTTAACGTGCTTTCCGAGACATGGAGGAAACTCGGTATGTTAAGATGGTCACCCAACCACAGACCAACCTTGGCAAGCGTTGCTTAACCTTGAAGATCGACCCGTGCGGCTGTTATTATCTAGTCACGAGCTCCTCATAAGACCATGTCCTATATAGACTTTTAAAATGTAGTCAGGACTAACTTACATCAGGTGACACATTGCGCATACAGCTAAGGCGTGGAATAATTCCCCGCCGTAGTCTGTTCCTCATAGCTACAACCTGAGAGTCTTTTAAGTCAAGAGTGAATAGGTAACTCAGGGTTGCAAAATTTGTTCGAAAGAGTCACCGCGGCCCTGGAACGCAAAGGGCATTAGGAGGAACACGGATAGGTTTTAGTCAGTAGTCTCTGTTTTGATGACTTTCCATCCTAAAAAAAACAGGCAAGCAATCTCCATCGTTGTCATGAAACGTGAACTTATCAATAATGATAAAAAAATGGCCAAGTGCGAGTCGGACTCGCGTGCAAAGGATCCGATCCAATTTTTTTTTTAATGTTATTGTAACACTACAGACTTCTTTTAGGTTTTTCTGTAATCTTTAGGTATAGAACTATTATCTGCATGTTTTTTTCAAAATTTGCGGCTCAGTAGTTTCGGAGATAAGGCCCCCCCTTATCTCCGAAACTACTGAGCCGCAAATTTTGAATGGTCATTTTCGATCTAATTTCTTGAATAACTTCAAAACTATTTTAAAATTATGAGAAGAATTTAATTAAAACCCCCACAGTAAGCCCTTTCATTTGATATGTCACTCGATACAGTTAAAATAAAAACCTTTTTTTTTTATTTTCTATTTTGACCTCCAAAAGTGACCCCTATACTATAAATTTATTTATTTACGTAAAGCGTCTGTGTTTGGGTCACAAGTTCATATGTATACCACAGAATCGGTCCAGTGGATCCGGTGAAAAGTGGCTGTGACAGAAAATTTATTCATTTACGTAAAGCGTCCGTGTTTGGGTCACAGAAGTCCATATGTGTACCAAATTTCAACAGAATCGGTCCAGTAGACCCGGAGAAAATTCTTCGCTGTGTCTGTCTGTCTGTCTGTCACAGATAGACAGACACCCGAGTGATCCTATAAGGGTTCCGTTTCTTACGATATTCGGAACCCTAAAAATATTTATATAACTTCTTCAATTATAATAAAAAGTAAAATTCAATTCCCGCGTAGCATCCACCGATGGCATCCGACTGTTAGTGATAGATTGGTTCAATAAGCTCCGTCGAGTCGTCGCGTGGCTCACATCCTTTTCATTTTATTGAAATGTCTTTTATTAAAAATCTCTGGAATATTTTCAAACGCCGCGAGTCTGTGAGTGTTAAGAATTAGTCTTCGTATTTTGACACAATCTTTTTTTGAGATAAGATTGTTTTGTTGATGGTTTCCTTTGTTTGGCAAATATTCTTGTTGTGTAAATTGATTTCGTGATTAAGATGTGATCTTCTCTCATATTGGCGCAAACTGGTTAAGGCTAGCTAATGCTATCATCATCATCCTGGTGGCTGACTGTAAGGTAGCATTGGTAGCGTGGCTATCAGCACTCCTGGAAGCTTTTAATACACCCCTGATATGATGATTAAGCCAGAAGATTCTATAAGGATCCCACCGTGAAACCTTAGGTTAAGGGAGCTGTTAACTTCTAGTATTTTATTGATTGCTAGCTCACTTAACCTAAATGTGACCAATTACTTCAAGCTCATTTCACGGCGAGGTTTTTACTGAACATTAGTACGGCTGCTGCAGGCATTGTCGCAGACTAATTTTAATACATATTTGGACTAACTAGAAAAATCGGTTTGTTGTTTTGGTACACCTGCAGCACACTTTTGCCAAATAATTTAGGGTCGAGTTGACTTAAATTTGATGCCACATGGTCACATCAAGAAACAGCAAAAAATCCTGACCTGCAATGCGAATCTGTAAACATGTCGAAGTGGAAGTGAGCTGTCATTCCATCTTGATTACTTGGATTGACAACTCACTTCGTGACCACTTCACCCAACCCTCACTTCGACATGGGTACAGAATCGACCGGCTAGATAATGGTCTGCGCAATTATTGGCTATATCTCCAAATTGCATTTGATTAGTTCCCCAGAAGCACAAGGAAACTTCATCCATCCATCATTCTCTTCTACTCGAAACCATGTAGATTAACAAGATAATCGCATTACATATAGAGTTCCAGTGTAATGGGAAGTCCTCGTCATAATTAGTATCAAATGAAAATCAGACCGTTGTGTAAGCTGCCGGTAATACAGCGGATGGCAGACGGAACTGCGCCATTATTAGGCTCGTTTGATAGTGTGTTATGGAATTATGTGTTCATGTCTTTGATGTTATCGAATAGTTTGCAAGGGTGATGATCAGGGTCTTGTGGTTATTCCACTCGCGAAGTTGATAAGGTTAGGTTGTTTTTGCTCCAGCCAATGCTAAAAGTGTTTCAGAGAACAGTTTAAACCACAGAATGGCTAATACTTCTTTGGCTGAACGGTTCTGGTTCTAGTAATATCATACACTTAAATTACAATAATCACTGATAATTAATTTACACGCCTGAAAGTCAGACGAATAATTTAACTATGTAGAACAAGGTTTGCCCAAGGCTTCCCAAATAACCTATCAGGGTCCCATCTATCTCGTAAGCACAAAATTCCTCAAAATCAAATCGGAGGTTTAGACGTGAAAGCATTAAAAACAAACTTTTAGCGGCATCAGTTCCGCCGCAAGAAAAACCAACGTAGCAAAATCTACATCACAAAAAAATTAACGCAACGCCATCTATCCCGCCGTCAACGAACTACTTACGAAATCCTGCATCGCGGTATCAGAGTTTTCCGTGCGATTTGAACATATACAACAGTCCGAATATCAACTAATAGAGCATTTGCCCACCAGACACAACAACCGTCCGGTCGGAGAATCCTACCATTTCTATGGAGGCTTGCGGGACTTTACACCCTGTTCCACTTACCTCTACAAACTCTCTTTAGATTTATCATTTATAAATAGGTAGTTAGGATTACTTGCTAACAAACAAGTGCTTTTATTTTAGCTTAAATTTCTTAATTAAACCGTGTAAAATGTTGAAATCAAACAAATTAAATCCACAGTAACGATGTCCTTGTATCATATAAGAACTTCGTCTATCGCCATAGATGCAGGGTTTACCTCGACCATCTATTGTTCAATAATCTTTCTAGAAACACCCAAACAAACCACCTTATCACCTACCACGGCCATGTATTCCGGTGTTTACATACAAATAATTACGCACAAGGCTACGCGGGTAACACCAAGGCTGCACCTGGGGACCACTTGTTATCAGCTGCTGTTGTTCACTTGTTGATATATCGTTAACCTTGCCATGATAGGAAGCGGCGCGTTTGAAGTTATCTGGAGAAGTTCAATGATAAAGAAAACTGCATGCTTTTTGTTGGAGATGGGAATCAAGCTGTATTAAGATTTGTATCTATGTGTTATAACTTATCTCTTATCTTATTTCGTGAGTTCATCTCTAAAAGAATGCTTATTAACCAAGTCTATGTGTCCTGTCCGACGCTGCATTGGAATCTTAAACAACTCGATACCCGAATTTTGCCCTCGTGTTGCTATATGCTGATAAGACCTTACCTGCCTTTTTGAAATTTGAAATAGAAATAACGAATATATAAAGCTGAAGAGTTTGTTTGTTTGTTTGTTTGCTTGAACGCGCTAATCTCAGGAACTACTGGTCCGATTTGAAAAATTCTTTCAGTGTTGGATAGCCCATTTATCGAGGAAGGCTATAGGCTATATATCATCACGCTAAGACCAACAGGAGCGGAGCAGTGATGAAAAATGTGACGCAAACGGAATTGTGCGGGTCAGCTAGTTATTATATATACGGCTATGATATCCCACTGCGCAACAAATGCAGTTCCTCCTCTCCACTTTTAATGGGCTATGCTAGCAAAAATAAAAAACTTTTTACAAAAAAGTATAACCGACTTCCAAACAAGAATAAAATAACCTTAATTTCGGAAGTCGGTGTTTTTGGTTTTGTTTCTTTGTTTTTAACATATTATACATATTTTCTTGTAAATTTTTTATTTTTTTACTTTTAAGTGGTGATACTTGGACGACGTCTTCGTCAACGCAGAAATTGAAATAAGCAAATATGCTCATAAAATAAAAACTACTGAACCAAACCTAATCAAATTTTTATGGAACCAAATGGCAAGTATACTGCATCGAACTAAAAAAGAATCACAGAAATCGGATCACAAACCTCGGAGTAATCGGTGTACTTAGATACATAAAAAAAACCCACCGAATTGAGAGCCTCCTCCTTTTTTGGAAGTCGGTTAATGAGTCTTTACTCATCCCGTGGTCTCGTATTGTACTGGGCCTGCCGCGTACCATTTTGCTGCTGTTTGGGACCCACTTTGAGGTTATTATAGCCACTTAAGACGAAACGTCTGCATAACTTCAACACTATTTTAAAAAATTACAAACTCTATTTTTCTATTACTAGTTTAGTCTATGCAAATTCTGCCCTTTTAAACAAAATGGCGCTCACGCAATCCCGCCCCTAAAGGTCGGAGCGCAAAGGTCACAATATAAACAGCCAGTCGTAATGAAAAATTTAATATAACGTTATGAAAATCTCGTTTCGCGTGACCTCCTTGCTTATTTACACCTTGAGTTATTATGCTCGGGTCCTGATGAGATATATGATGAGTTTCATGTTTGAATTAGGAACTTTTTGGAGCAGACTAAAAGAAGAACGTGTTTTTTTTTTTATTTGTCTGTGGTAACTTTTATTTGTAAATGGGTAAAAAATTACATGAAGACTGTTTTAATATTGCCTTTCGTATTTTTGTAACTAGGTATCTAAAACACCTAATATCATATTTTAGCCCAGAGCCTGGATCTATGCCGTGTGCCTGTGTGATTGCTACCTTACCTATGTGATATACTATCAGTCTTGACAGACGTTGGCCTTCCCGACTGTTGGCTTTTTTATTAAGAAAAACAAAATCTAGAACCCGATTGTAACGCCACCCACCGGGTTCAATTGTGGAAGAAAACCATCCAGGGTCCCACTCAAACATACACAAAGAATATTCAAAAGCGGTCCACTCGTTCAGAAGCAGTTCAGTGATATACCCACATAGGTATAGAAAAAATATGTATATTTATAATAATACTAGCTAACCCGTGCAACTTCGTTTGCGTCACAATTTTCATTACTGCTCTGCTCCTATTGGTCTTAGCGTGATGATATATAGCCTATAGCCTTCCTCGATAAATGGACTATCTAACACTGAAAGAATTTTTCAAATCGGACCAGTAGTTCCTGAGATTAGCGCGTTCAAGCAAACAAACAAACAAACTCTTCAGCTTTATATATTAGTATAGATAGATAAAAAAAAAGCTCTGGCTCTGCTCTGTTACATCTCTGCTCTCCCTAAAGGGTTGAGCCCTTTGGGGATTCCAAGCGTAATGTTTTGTGTAAATAAAATATTAGCAAGAATTTAGAAGGGACTGAACCAGTAGATTTTTCGGACAATTTGTGGCTTGGCTGTCCATAAATGAATTGATTATGAGCTGATGAAAAGTTGAAAACCTTCGCGTTCTCCGTTGCGTAGGAAAACCTAGCCTTTTTTTAAGGATGGTAAATCATCAAATGATTCCTCCCGCTCTGGGCAGAGCAGAAGGGAGTGTCAGACTCTTACTGACTAAAACTAATCCGTGTTCCTCCTAATGCCCATTGCGTTCCAGGGGCTGCGGTGACTTTCGAATAAGCCTAGCCTGCAAGCATGGCTTGGTTCTGAGTTAATATCAGTTTATGTGAACTAACTTAAACATAATAATATTTTAGGCATTTTAATTTCCGCCTAACGTAATGGATGATTTCTTTGCGTGTGAAATAGTTTTAGCACGCAAGCTTAAAACACAAGTACTTTTAAACACGTGTTAAAATACTATTGTTATAATAACAGGGTTTTCATAAATTAATTACTTATTTTACTTATTATATGATTCGATTCCTCGTTTGCGCAGAGTTTTTGGGTTCTCCAAATAAAATATGATATGTGGCGATCCGGATTCGATTTGTGGTAGGTTCATGGCAATAGGTTGGCCTTCTCTTAAAGGTAACTGGAGAAATGTGGATGTACTATCTGCCTAATCCAAGATGAGTAATTTTATAAAGGAACTTCACATTTGGCGGCGTCATCGCAACCAAGCAACCAGGCTTTCAGGCAACCTGGAATGGACAGAGATAGCCTGGACACGAAATACTGTGGCAGTTGGTGCGAACATGAATTTAACATTCCGATTATATTGTTTTTAATACTATCTTTCTGTAGAAAGATAGTATTAAAAACAATATAATAAGAAAAATGCCGCATGGTGTCGGCCGGTGCCGTAAAAGAATAATACCATCGCATCACTTCTCGTGGGTGTCGTACGAGGCGACTAAGGGACTTACCAGAGAATGGGCAGCAGCGGTCTCTGTAATACGCAACACCATACATTGCGAACGCCAACCCGGCAGCCAAGCGTGGCGATTATGGCAAACTCCCCCTTTGGGGGAGGCCTATGTCCAGCAGTAGACGTCTGAATAAGAAAGATACCTAAATACATACATACACTTTATAAGTGACGGCTATTGAATTTTGTAACGAGAATAAAAATACGGCGACATGACGTAATGTTCCCATTACAAATCTTACGTTTTATGTTATGTGGTTTTATCTTCCTACATTGTAGACTAAAGGATTTTTTCAGGACGTAGGCACTGGGCAGAAGGCCAATACCGAACATCTGTGATCACCGAAACGCTTGCCAAAAGTAGTTGTTATGCCTTTTATTTCGTAGACATCTTCAATTTTATTGGTAGATTCGGAATTCTAAATATCGAGCGGTTTCCAAGAGCGTGAACTTGAATGATAGTGTAACGCCATCTATTTATTTATTTAATATAGGCACACCAACGACTTATTTACAAATCAACATATTAAGACAATTTTCGAGAGGATCCTCTGTAAACAAGTCACTTACAGGCATGCTCATCATTGTTAGAATAAGTCTGATTAATATAAAGAAATCTATACCTCACATATGAACTACGAAAAGATCTGACGTCACAAAAATCCTACATCGCGCTATCAAAGTTCTTTCGGACATAAACCATCGTGTAGTTGCCCGTCGGACACACATCACCTGGCTGGTGGGAGGATTTTCCCTTTTCAATAGAGGTTGCGGGACTTTACACCCTGTTCCGCTTAACTCTGTTTTGGCATGGATGAGAGACTCATCATCATCAGGTGTTGCGTTTTACAGAGAACGCTGCTGCCCATTCTCTGGCGAGTCCCTTAGTCGCCTCTTACGACACCCGCGGGAAGTGATGGGATGGTATTATTCTTTTACGGTACCATTATGGCACCGGCCGACACCATACGGCATAGGATGAGAGACTAGAACATGTTTAATAGGGGACCGGGTTATTACCCTCAACTAACCAAAAATCCAGAAGAAATTTTTAGTGTTAAACCTACATGGATTACCAAGGGAACTCTATTACCAAGCCTTAGCGCTCCTACGCTCTAGCGGTCAGCCGCGGGGTCGGCCAACCACGCGGCTAGCCGCCCCTCCAATTTAATATGCAACCGCTTGTTATGTAATGGCGGTTAAGTGCGTACAATCACTAGCGGTTGCATATTAAACTGGAAAAGCGGCCATCCGCGCGGTCAGCCGCCCCCGCGGCCAACCGCTAGTGCGTAGGAGCGCTTAGCCCGTCTGTCTGTTATAATTATACTTAATTCGAATCTAAATTCCACAGAATCGTTCAATATTTTAATCATAACACCCAAAATAAATCTTGGACATGTACCTAACAATTTTATTGACACAGATAGCATCAAATACCTACTACAATATTGAAAATAAACTGCAAAACAAAATGCATTACTTTATCGCTGATAAAATTAAGTCGACAACTGATTGATATATTAAACAATTTTATCAATTTAGGTCAGATTTATATTGAGCCTAGCTTAGCCCCAACTGAGTTCTAATAAATCACCCGCTAGGGACAGGTCCGGGCGAAAGAAAACAGATATACTCATAGAACTACCGGAACATTCGAAAATGCTTCTTATTGAACAACATTGACATTCGGCCACTCGATAGGTAGCGGTAGTGGTGGGGGACTCTATTCTCCGCACCTAGACTCTCATTCGGTCCGTTGTGCGTGAGTATCCTGGCTAAGTTAGCCAGCCTAGCTCCGCCCAGAAGCAAAGAAGTGTCCTGGGAGCTTCACAGGCTTCGCGGAGCGACCTCACCGTTCCGAGGATTTGTTGACGTTGGGTAGCCACTGCCTCGCATTCCAGGATAACGTGGGTGGCCGATTCTTCGGCGTCAAAGCAGCCCCTGCAGAGTGGGCTGTCTGGGCCACTCGATAGGTTCTAAGACTGAAATTATATTAGGTCCAATAACTACTTCTAGATAATATAACCAGGAACGCAAAGTAAATATTCCAAACGGTTATAGTAGCCGGCACGAGCCGTGAGCACAGATGAATGCAGCGGGGTGATCTCGCCAATGTACGGTGGGCGAACGAAACTTGCTCGGCCAATCGATAGATTTCTAGGAGTAATTACATAAGGTCCATTATCTACTTCTAGATAATATAACCAGGACCGCAAAGTAAATATTCCAAACGGTTATAGTAGCCGGCACGAGCCGTGAGCACAGATGAATGCAGCGGGGTGATCTCGCCAATACACGGTGGGCGAACGAAACTTGCAAGCGCAATAGTCGATGAGCATTGGCAACCAATGAAGCATCAGAGCTTTCATCGTCAAACCGAACAATGTAGTGTGCTCACGACTTGTGCCAGTTATTATACCGAAGGTTTTCCCAAAAAAAAACTGGCCAAGTGCGAGTCGGACTCACGTGCAAAGGGTTCCGAAAGAATTTAATTTTTTTTTCAACATGCTTTTTTACACTATAGACTTCTTATAGGTTTTCCTGTAATCTATAGGTAAAAATCTATTATCATCATTTTATCCAAAATTTTAGGCTCACTAGTTTCGGAGATAAGGGGGAAATGGTCGTTTTTCGTCAAATTTCTTGAATAACTTCAAAACCATTCATTTTAAAATTATAAAAAAATATAATTAAATCCCTCACAGTAAGCCCTTTTATTTGATATGTCACACGATGTTGTTAAAAAAACTTAAAATTATCTAGTTTGACCCCCAAAAGTGACGCCCATAGCAAAAATTTAATAATTTATGTAACGCTTCCGTATTTGAGTCCCTATGTGTACCAAATTTCAACAGAATTGGTCCAGTGGATCCGTAGAAAACTGGCTGTGACAGACGGACAGATAGACAGACACCCGAGTGATCCTATAAGGGTTCCGTTTTTGGTTCGGAACCCTAAAAAAGGAAAGATTCCGAATACCAAAATACCAAGTGTTACAGAAACTTCGTATACCTGAAAAAGGGTTCACTGTTCTCATGATTATCAAGACTACTATGGTACTTACCTCGAAATTGCGAAAAAAATCAACTGCCCCATACAAGTACATTTATGTTTACATAACTCAAAAAAATGTACTGAACAGCTAAAAATGTTCATTTTAATTAGTTCTGATGAAAACCATAACTTCTTTATAAGAATTGCGTTGTTAATACCCTGTACATCACCACAGATTGACCACAACCAGCCAAGGTCTGAGTTTTCCCTCTCCAGAAAAGATTTTCCTCCATATCTACATGTAAAATTAGCCCCTCGCGGCATTTACGGTAACAAAGAGCTCATTATGGCAGCGCTTTACGTGTCACGCATAATAAACGTGAATGTTGCTACCTGCGTAAAAAGTTATTATTTTCCGAGATCAAAAGGATCTGTTTCATAATATCATGCTGAAGTTTTCATCCGTTCTATACGACGTGTTTGAATTGCAAATATTCTTGTAAAACTAAAACTACTCGTAAAGTTTTTGCCTAACCTTTGGAATGTTTGCCTTTCGATGCGATCCGTATATCGAACGTCTTTATTCTTGTCTAGACTTATTATCTGCTTAGTCTTTTCCCAACCACGATCGAATTGGCTTCCAGCGGAACCAGATACGGCTGAATACCAGAATACTACGTTGCGTTGCCTATGTGATCGCCGCAAACACGACTGGTGTCAAATAGGGCCGGACTGGGACCCGAAAAGTTCTGGAGTGGCGACCGCGTACCGGAAGACGTAACGTTGGAAGGCCTCCCACAAGGTGGACCGATGACCTGGTGAAGGTCGCGGGTAGCCGATGGATGCGAGACGCACAGGACCGGTCGTTGTGGCGACGCTTGAGGGAGGCCTATGTCCAGCAGTGGATGTCTTTCGGCTGATATGATGATGATGATGGGACCCGAAACCGGCCCGGGCATTTTAGAGGCAGTCGGCCCTCCTCTCTCACGAGTGAGGAAAATTACTCAATGCCGAAAGCGCGGGCCTGTGGCGAATTTTACTAAGGCCCCTTATTTTCTTTAAACAGCAAAAGAAAGTCGACCGCTAATCGGCTACACCGGGCATCCGGCCCATCGGGCATTTGCCCGAATTGTCCTATGGCCAGTCCGGGCCTGGTGTCAAATACTTTGTTTTCTGAAAATCCGTGACGACTGTCAAAGGCGTTCATATGGCAGCCATTGGATCAACGGCTTAACGTGTAGGTAATAAGTATTTTACATAAATTGCCGACAGCCTATCTGATCTCTGCAATTCAGTAACTGAATAACACGACACTTTTTGGCAAGACTGGTGTCAGATATTCTGGCCACAAGTAGCGACTTTGAAAGATGTTCAAATGTTTTTTTTTCCTTGCGATTTGAACACATACAACAGTCCGAATATCAACTATCGGGCAGTTACCCGCCAGACACAACAACCGTCTGGCCGGAGGATCCTCCCTTTTCAATGGAGGTTTGCGGGACTTTACTTTCTGTTTCGAATACCTCTGTACTTGCTAGCTCAAGTCTCAGGATCCAGTATCTATAAACACCATCAATCACTATATCCTCAAATGAAAACAAATCTAAGCGGACCAGCATTAAGGTTCATTTTAGCTTTAAACATACGTTAAGTGCTTCTGATCCCGCTGCAGTTTTGGGGTCAAGCATTTGAAATAGGTTAATGCAGTACTCGACTACTTGTTTTGCATTGAGTCGGCGGGCTGCATTCGTTGCATAAATTAGAGACTGCAGGTTTCTGGTCAGCTTTGAAACTGAGTAGTGGATGATTTTTTTATTTTATTTATGCCCTAAGAGGAGTAATGACTACCCTTCAAAGAAGTATCTGTATAAGTCGGACTATGTTTCAGCTTTAGATGCTTTTCGTGTTCGCAGTTTTGTATTGATTAAGGAATTTTTGCTCCAGGACTCTTCGCATTTAATTACGTCAACGCTTTTCTGCCAACTGTTGATTTTGACTTTCAGGAGTAGCAGTGGTTAAAATAGTGTGGAGTTAGTGTGATGAGCTTGCCCCAAAAGAAAAGCTGGACTTTCTGGTCGTTTGCCTTTCAATAACATAAAAAACTGGCCAAGTGCGAGTCGGACTCGCGTGCTAAAGGTTCCGAACGAATTTTTTTTTTTTTACATGTTATTTTAACACTACAGACTTCTAGTAGGTTTTCCTGTAATCTTTAGGTAAAGATCTATTATCTCCATTTTTTTCAAAATTTTAGGCTCAGTAGTTTCGGAGATAAGGAAAAAAAAAGATGGATGGATTGTGTGCGGAGCGATATGAAAGAAAAGGGACTTAGTGATAGAGTGACGACTGATAGAACAGAATGGAAGAAAAAAACGTGTTGCGCCGACCCCAAGTAACATGGGATGAGTTTCGGAGATAAGGGTGGGGGGAATGGTCATTTTTCGTCTAATTTCTTGAATAACTTTAAAACCATTTACTATTTTAAAATTATAAAAAAAGTATAATTAAAACCCCCACAGTAAGCCTTTTTCATTTGATGTATCATACGATATTGTTCAAAAAAATTTTTTTTTTAATTTTCTAGTTTGACCCCTAAAAGTGACCCCCATACTAAAAATTTAATAATTTACGTAACGCGTCCGTGTTTGGGTCATAGAAGTCCATATGTGTACCAAATTTCAACAGAATCGGTCCAGTGGATCCGGAGAAAACTGGCTGTGATAGACAGACAGACAGACAGACACCCGAGTGATCCTATAAGGGTTCCTTTTTTGTTCGGTGCGAGTCGGACTCTCGCATGAAGAAAAACGCGTTTCTTGTATGGGAGCCCTCTTTAATTTTGTTTTTATTATTTGGCGGCTATAGGAATCAACTGTCTACTTATTACGGTTCTTGAGATACAGCCTGCTGACAGACGGACGGACGGATGTACGGACAGCGGAGTCTTGGTTTTACGTTGGTTAACCTTCGGGTATAAAACCCTAAAAATCACTTACCTTTAATTCACTTAAACTAAGCACGAAAATAAATTTTATTTCAATACCCTAAATGTGTCTGGAACGACCTCGTAAACCTTTATTAGTCTCGTATAAGCAATCACTATCTGCTAGGCTTAACAGGCTGTAAATCTCTGGCCTAGGTGTGGTCCGAGCCGAATTTAATACCTGTATCTTCGTAGAGTGCAATAGTTTGAAAACGTTAGGTGTTACTATTGCAGAAAGGTTTCCGATTCCTATATGTTACTGACGGAATTTCTATTGTTCTATGAAAATAAAATGGCTGTTGTTTTCCCATAAATTTACGTCACGATCTCTTCTTCAACTGCAAATAACTTTTGTAATCGCAAAATACCTTTTTTCATGGGATAAAACTACAAATCAATTTTCAGACTTTTTCTTTACTTGTGTTGTAAGACCTTGATTCTTGCTAAATTTCATGATTCTAGGTCAACGCGAAGTACCCTATGGGTTTTGATTCCCTTGCGAGCGTCAAAACATGCGCCAAACGGAGCATAATGGGCCTTATCTTTAGATTGCATTGGCTTAGAAGTTTATTTTTTCTCTCAGATTCCTCCGAGGGGTGCAGACTTGAGTATCTTGATCATCATTTAGAGATCAACTGTGAAAAAAAGCATCTGTTCAACGATTCATCTTAGATTTTTTTTTTATTTCATCGCTTACCATCAGGTGAGATAGTGGTCAAACGCGTCCCTATCAATAGTAAAAAAAGAAAACTAAGATGAATCGTTGAACAGATGCTTTTTTTCACAGTTGATCTCACTATAAAATGTATTCATATTTAAGACTAGTTGACCCGCGCAAATTCATCTGTTCCGCTCCTATTGGTCTTAGCGTAATGATGTATAGCCTATAGCCTTCCCCGATAAATGGGCTATCTAGCACTGAAAGAATTTTTCAAATCGGACCAGTAGTGCCTGAGATTAGGGCGTTCAAGCAAGCAAACAAACTCTTCAGTTTTATATATTAAGTATAGATTGACTTTCTCCGCTCCATAAAAGATTATCACTGGAAGTTAAAGTCACCCTGTAAAGGACAGAATGATATACAGTCATTAAAAATCTTACGACAGCATCCACAAGACGAAAATACCGACGAAATATCCATCTTCGTCATCCCAAATAAATTAACCTTTAGAAATCCTACACTTTCTGTAGCTGGCAATTTGTTTTCATTTAATCTCACTTAAGGCTTCATCTATTTTAATCAATTACTTTGCAATATCTTTGAGTGTAGGCGTTGTGGGAAAATTTGGGCGTACATTCAAGGAATGAAAAGATTGAGCAGCTTGAGGACAATTTGATAATGTTTTAACTATGTACATTCGAGGAATAATAGGGGTGATATCGAGCCCCTTAAGGTTTCCTTGTTTTGCATATACATCAACGCATAGAAAACATTATGAATTAAAATGTGAGTTCAGCTACTTTAGGACAAAAGGCCATGCATCCATAAAAAATGGATGGGAAATCATCAAATGGCTCCTCCCGCTCTGGGCGAAGCAGAAGAGAGTGTCAGACTCTTACTGACTAAGCTATCCGTGTTCCTCCTAATGCCCTTTGCGTTTCAGGGCCGCGGTGACTCTTTCGAACAAATTCCGCAAACCCCTGGCAGAAAAGAGCATGCCAACTCGTCATAGTAATTTGGGCCCAATGTGCACACATATAAAATTCATAACAATCATAGGAGCCCATTCCATTAATTAATTAGTAAAAGAAATGATTTACAAAAAACTTGGCATTTTTAAGTTATTTAAGGTTATTGTCTTATCTTCCTTAATTGTCCGTACCGTAAATAGGGAACGAACAGTAACTGAAAACTCCATTAAATAAAAAAAGTGAAGGTTTGTAATTTTGTATACATGTCTGTTCTGTGATAATAAATACTTTTTGTTTCTTCTTTTTCTTAATAAATAGCTTAAATTTCTCGTTCGGCGATTGTACGTACTTGTGAACGGATATTTGGCTTCCTTGCTACGTCCCCTAACGATCGAACGTAGGCATTCATAGATAGCTATAACGTCTGTGAGTCATGCTAACAAGGGGAGACAGTCAAACATTTGCATAAATCCATACTGTAGGAATGAGTCAAGTTGAAAAGGGCTGGAATTTCAGCATTACAGTTGCCAATAGGATGTTTTTTAGGAATATTTTTGGGAACGTAATCATTATCCAAATTATTTTGGCCATCTTTTAGCCTAGTGACTATGTCGCTACCATAGGTAATGGTTGCCAGTCACGGTCCAAATCGCCGAATAGATTCCATGAAGATGTGCGTCCTCCAAGAATACCATATTTGAATTGTGTTTGTTATTATACCTAACAGCTGTGTTGATCACCACCTTATGGCAAGTATTAAGAAGCGTTAAATCAAATCAATCAAATCGTATATTTCAAATAAACCATTTACAGGCACTTTTGAATTGTCAAAGTCGGTCAGTCAAAAACATGATGCTATTTGCACGTTCCAAAGCGTAGATCTCTATGTAGAAGAACGTGCAAGAAACTCCACGGACACTCTTTTAAACCATGTGATGTATTACAAAAATCTTGTTAACATTATATTTGATTGCTTCTATATGTGAGGACAATGCGTCCCATTAGGTGGTGAACGACACGGCTGTTAGGTGTATGTAGGAAGAAAATGAACATTCTGGATAACGAGGCATCTAAATACAATAACAATAGCTCAGCAGGTCTGAAAAAGCCACAGTAGAATCAGCCAACACAGAAACTGTCAAATTTTCCCAATCAACATTGAACCCAATGTTTTAGCGATAAAGATGAAAATTAAATTTGACAGATTGTTGTATAATCAATAGTATGATCCTAATATGATTCTACTAAAGTGACCTTTGTAGACTTGCGGAACTTCGAACAAATTCAAAGATGTGTTTATCTTTGATTTTTTATTTAGCCTATTCTATGAGAGTGCTCGGTAAAAACCCCTAAATCTTTCTGGTATCCTTTTCCTGAGCCACCTCAATTTCAAATAAGCCTGCCAGCCAACTTGCGGTACGCGGCTAGGTCTTTTCGCCGCCTATGCTCAGGCACCTAAATAAATGCCGTTTTAATCAAGTAATAAATTATCAATAATAATTACAAAATTAACAAATGCACTTAACTGACAACAAATTAAAATATAGCATCATAAAATACGTCCGCTGGTAATGTGCCCAAGAGACTGGCGGCATTGCTAAGTTGAATGGCAATGCTTAATCTCTGCCCAAAGTAAAAGCCAGCTCTTGGGTCACGGGAAGTGTCAACCAGCCGTTTCGAAATTTCTTTGATAAAGCTGTGAGCACAAGGGCCCCACGGCCCGAGGGTTTCAAGCCCAAACGGCTCGAAAATCTAGTTACCAATAAGGTTACTATACAGAAAAACCGCTGCTGTATCACTACAACCAAATGTACACAAACTGCGGTACGAATACACAACGCATATTAGTTTTCGCTCAAGCATGCACTGGAAAACGATGTCTGCTCGTAACGACCGAAGGCTGGTCGTGACGCGGCACGGTCCGATATTTGCCGCACCGATAGTCTACAATAAATACGCAGGATATGGAATTTTCAATAGCAGCTGGCTTTATGTACAGAACTAGATATGTTTTCTTTGGATTGGAAAGAAAAGGCGTTCTAAGCGGGTTTTTTGACATTTGGCAAAGCATAGATAAGGCTACTTTAAATAAAACAATGCGTAGATCAGGGGATTGTTTATACAAACACCAGTTTTTTTGCGTCATACGTTGCATCATACTTGTATTCCCCGAAACATTCGGATGTGGTGCATAGTATAGTCACATTTTGCCAGTTATATTTAAGTCAGAAACTGGAGGCAAGCCTATTGCCATTAACCGGGCACAATTCTAAACACGAAGCTGTTACTGAGAAATTCCAAATTATAAAAATAAAAACCTTCCGACCTGGAAATCAACCCCAGGACCTCACTTAGCTTAGCTTAGCTGTAGGTCTGAATTAAAAGTTGACTTGCAAACTTAGGGAAGCTTATGATTGGACTTTCAGTAGAGTTGTAAGCTGATGATGCTAATAATGAGTGGGCGTATGCCTTTCCCATTATATTGCCCTGTTCTAATCGCATATAACTAAACTGCGGCATATAGGTACGATATTCGTGATCCTATTTTTTTATTTCGCCGATTCTACGACAAAAACCATCCAAAGCAAGACGAAATTATGTAACACGAGGAACCAATCACGACTCCCAAGTGATTGCCCACTAGTTAAGAGCGTACCATCGAAACTAACTATGTAAGGATCCGTAGATACAGCAGTGGTAGCATGTGGCCAACGTGGCTAGCGCAGCCGACGGCAATTTGGCCATCTCCGCCAATGTAATTAGGTTATACCGGCCTGACTTATTCCGCGTCTATATTTATGGTGGCAGAGACAACTTTTTCCTTTAAAATTGAGTGGCGCTTCGATTTATTCAATTAGAACGTTTATTTTTAATTTTTGTTTCATTCCTTGTCAATATTTATGATGGCAGAGACAAGTTTTTCCTTTTAAAATTGAGTGCGAGCTTTTAGTTTTCCGTAATTAGGACGTTTTATTTTTAATTTTGGAAGTGGTATACCAGTTTGTTTTATTCCGTGTCTATATTTATGGTAGATGCGTCTTTTCCTTTTAAAATTGAGTGGCGCTTCGATTTTTTCGTAATTAGGACGTGATCTTTTTAATTTTGGAAGTGGTATACCAGCCTGTTTGATTCCGTGTCCATATTTATGGTAGCAGAGACAACTTTTTCCCTTTAAAATTGAGTGGAGCTTCGATTTTCCCGTTATGTGGAATTTTTCCGGACGGTAGCGGCGGTTTATTTTTCTTCGTGAATATTGTCATCGGGATCTTGACGTGTCCATATTTATTTTTAGATATCTAATGGATTGTTCGCGTATACTGAAAGCGAGGCGTTTTGTTGTGTTATCAGTATGGTGACTTATGTATGACAACTTGAGAGAAATATCTAGCCTTTGTTTTTAATAGGTTATTGCCCGGGTTCAGACTGGAGACCAGAGTTGTTAGTTGAGTATGCGTCAAACTCTACATTAGCCTGAAACCTCTCAAGCTTTCTTATAATTTAAGTATGGTGTGACATGTTATTACTCGTAACTCAAAATTCTCAATTAAAGTAACAAGATTAGTGTATGATTGATCGTCCTACCTCATAAGTCTTTGAAGCAGAGTTAAATCCAAGCAGCATTTGATTTGTGAGCTCAATTTGTCACTGTCTGCCCCCAATCCGCCCAGATTATGGACCGTCCAGTGTTATTTCGTAAATAAGCCGGAGCTTCTAGAAAAGTTAATCAGTTCAAATCCACTTTGGTACTGAAGTTTTAGTCACCCACAACATTTGCGAAATTGAAAATGTCGACTGCATTCAATAACACAATAGATTCGTTTCTTGAATTTAAATAAAAGTTGGGAGTCGTTAGTCAAGAGTGAATAGATTACTTCTAGGCAAGCGTGTTCCATCGTCGACCGCAACACTAATTTCTATCAGATTATGGTCAAAACGAGCCTTTCGAAAGCAATAGAAAAAGCTTTGAATCCCTGAAAAGCAGAAGAAATAATATTTATTTTGTAAGTAGGTTGTAAATAAAACGCCAATCGTTTTTTGTTGTCGTTGTAAACTAGATGAGGCCAATGTTTACTAGCTGACTACCCTGAGAAGAAACACTCTCCATACAATTGTACTGATCAAATCATAGAAGAATCATGTAGGCTGATGTCTGAGGTGGTCATTTGAGGAAAGTGCCACACAGATTTCTGTGGTTCTGTCCAGACAGTGCAAACATTTGTCAGTAATCGTATAGCTCAAACTTAGAGTTTTAAGGAGCTCAACGATTTGACGAACAATACCAAAGTAAGGACATTTGTGTAGGCCGCATAAAGAACTCAAACCGCCAGACTAACTTTAAATGATATGAACCCCTAACATAGCAATCTTACTGGTTACTGCCAGCCTGCTGGACAGAAAGCAGGCCTTCCCTCATGATCACCAGCTGTTTCTATCGAAGACTAGTATGGACCATTGGTTGCTATTTTGTCTAGCTAAGCCATAGGCACGTGGACCGCCAAGTTTTTCAATGTGGTCCTAAAGCCAAGCACAGTTATTGACTCAATTGATTGATCTAGTTATTAATTTATATTTGGCGTGCGCAAATATGATCACATTTCTGAATTTCGGACAAAACTCAAGTGGCTTCCCATACGTCTTCGCCGGGATTCTCATATCTTATTTCTGCTCTACAGTATTCTGTTCAATCCTACAACCCCCTCTCACCTTAAAGAACGATTCAAGTTCCTTCATGACACACATAATAGATATCTGAGGTCATCGGAAAACTTGAGACTCATTCCGCCACCTTCTATGACAATTCTTTCACGATTCAAGCGGTGAGGTTATGGAATGCTTTGCCTGTGTCGATAAGGCGTGCTCAATTTTTGTCCATTTTTAAAACTTTGGTCAAGAACCACTATCTCTCGCTTTAAAGCGTTTTTTACTATAGTTCTCTGCTACTGTTTCATAATTATCATTGTATAATTTTATCTATTTAGTATGTACTGATGTTTGTATAAATAGTACACCTAAGACTACCTACAGTACTGTATCTCCTTTTTCTCTTTAGAATCTATCCAAAGGTTGTCTTGAAAAGATCGCTTTCAGCGATAAGGCCGCCCATTGTGTCACCCTATGTAATGTTTCTCATCTATCTTTTCTGTAACTTAAATGGTGTACATAATAAAGAGTATTTTATTCTATTCTATTTTTACTCAATGTCTTTTTATTGAAGGCACGCGTATTGTACACTCAGCTTATTGATTCATTACTTGATGATGGCAAGACTATTACACACCGGCCTCAATACAAAACTTGGCATATACCGTAGCATTTAGTAATTTTATTGAAAACTGTCCATTTAAAGCATGTTAAGCCGTTGGCCTCGGCTGTTATTTGTAGATCTTTGGCAGTCGTTACGGATTGTCAGAAGCCAGTAAATCTGACTACAGTCTCGCCAAGCCATTGGAGGTCTGGTACGCAGCCGCTTCACGTAAAACACTGGTATTCAGCTGAATCGGGTTTGACTGGAAGCCGACCCCAATATAGTTGGGAAAAGGCTAGGCAGATGATGATTGAAAAATGGCCAATTGTCAGATTTTCAAAATAATATTTACGTATATTGTATTAAACTGGTATATCGTGACAATAGATAGTAAAAACGCTATGTGGCCCGGGACGAAAAAAGGTTGAATGTGGACTCGTCCCAATATTTTCTGCCAAATAAACCTTAACTGCTCCATAATAAGCCTCTAAAACAATCAATGGTCTATAAAAGAAAAGCCTTTACAAATATACTTTACACTTCTATAAATAAAACAGGCTGAGCCGAACGTGGTCCCCTTAAAGGTTATCTTAGTAATTTGCGACATGGGTGGGTGGCCTTTATACTGACCGCCTACTGGCCACATAATCTATATTCTATAGAGTTACGAAACAATTTGAAAGAAATCTTTTAGGCATTTTTCTTGAGGGAAAATGCGATAATCGGGACCCTAAAATAAACATTTTCATACGTTTTTTAGGGTCTTAAGAGCGTAGGTTTAAACTTATCAGGAAAAAGATTTCAGATAAAAACCAGCACTGATCAACTCTTAGGATGCGTTTCTACTAGCGATGTGCAGGGATCCGTAGCGTGTGATGTGTTTATTAAGAACCAATAGCATTCTATTCGTAAAACTTACCTAGCCTCGCTCAGCGCAAGCCATTGCGTGCGTTGTTGAGGCTAGGTAAGTAAAGCGGTTCTATTGATTCTTAACAATTCGCTACGCATCGTCGCATATCTATCTAAGGTGATAAACGTAGCCTAAAGGGGGGGGGGGGGGCTAAGCATTAATGCTGGTATTTGAACATTTTGATTCCAGTACAAAAGACAGTAACGTTTTCCTACTTTTTATTCGGAAAATATGACCCGAAATTGTCTTTTAAGAAAACTTGGGAAAATTACGACTTTTCGGCAATGCGTGAGGCATAACATTATACATAGTTATTTCAAGCAGTAAAATCAAACGTTTAATAAAAACACAAAGTAAGGATACCTCCCTTTTTCTTGGAGAGTTTTGTGTTTCTTGAATAAGTTTAGTTTGATTTTGTTTTTTACTATTGATAGGCACGCGTTTGACCACTATCTCGCCTGATGGTAAGCGATGATGTGGTCGAAGATGGAGCACGCTAGCCTAGAAGTAACCTATTCACTCTTGACTTAAACACTCCCAGGTTTTAGGTTTAATAATTCAATACATTTCACAATTTCAGCGTAACATCAAATGGAATACCTCCGATATTAAAATAGACCTGTCGATATAACCCCCCGAATCTTGTCACGGTAACAGTATCTTATCACCGTACAGAAATCAATTACATTGACGCCCAAATATTTTTATCTTTCCATTTCTGTCAAATGATAAAAGTCCTTACGATATACTTTACGATTTACTATACATAATACATAGTGAAATCACGTGTTTTAGAAGATATTGTCTTTAAATTTTGTTTTTATTTTTGAGTGTGTGACTAAAAATGGCAATTTTGGATACTTTGCAGTTGTCGAATCAAGTGGAGAAGCTGGCACAAGTTAGTCGGGACCTCCGGCGGAAGCATAAGCAGATACAGAATCAGGTATGTTCATTTTTGGTCTTTTTAAGGACGTAACTTGTTTGTGCAAGCTCGTGATTGATATTGACAGGAATTTGACGTAAGACGTCAGAGGTAATGTCAAACTGACATTTGTTTTTTTTTTTTGTGCGATGCGAATTATTTTTGTTATATGCCAGTAAATGTTGTGGCAAAACTAGTTGCTTCGTAATTTTCCTTTGATTCGGGCCTCTGTTCGAATAAGTTTAGTCTCTTTAGCGATGAATTCTGTCCTACTTTCTTAATAAGTTGAAAGCTTTTGCTCTTAAAACGCTCAAAAGAAATTTAAGAGGGACTTTGAAATTCAACCCTAATTGAAGACTACATTTAATCAAAGCATTTTGAATCACAATTTTAATTAAATGTTTATATTGTAGAATATATTTTTAGTTGCTTAGTAAGATTTGTGCACATATTCACTAGAATGCTTCTGAAAACACTAATGTACCGGAATAGTTTTAGTATGGCAATAGTGGCATTTACTAATTGTATCTACGTTTGTCTACATTAATAAGGTTTTTAACACTATCAAAAATCTGCATGAATGAACACGTATTTAAAAGACGTTGCTAAAATATTACGATTTGTGAAAAATAAATAAAATCGGTGGAAAAATAAAGAGGTCACTCGCATTTGAAGTAATTCTTCTATCCTTGTCACGCAAAACGTTGTCAGTACCGTATGGCCCAAATTCAGTATATGGCGTGTTTTGCAAGTGACGTCAATACGTCATTAGTGCTGTTTCTCAAATAGACTTGAAAACGCTCTCAACTCCGTATTGTTTTTTAAAGATTTTATTTATTTTTGTTGTAAATTGTCCCTTCTCTAGGGTTTTGAAACATTTAAAAAAAATCTAGTTAAATTCTCTATTGCCTTGCTATAACGATACAGCTATATAATGCTTCCAAAAATACCTAGCAATATTTACCACCACATTTATGAAAGCTTGTTTTGTGTATTTTCGCATGTTTCCCTATTCACCCCTTTCGTTACCTCAAACAAATGATAAAAGTTTCTCCCCTCGCTTCATACTTTTTCTTGTGAGGCTTAACCACGCACAAATACACCTGTCAGGAACACTCCGTGAAATACAAACATTTTGTACCAACTAGGGAACGGTTGCATCGCATTGTCTCGTGTTTTAAAACGATCTGTTTTCTTACTCATAACATTGTATTCCTAACTCCCTTAAAACGTTGTTTGAAATTAATTCGTTAATAATTAACGATTTTCTCAAGCATTGCCCATACACATGTACTTTGGGGGATTTAATGAGTGCAAACGATGCTGCAATTAAGACGAAATGCAGGCGGCGAGACTTTGTATGTGAAAAGTCATAACAGTATATATCATTCTTATTCAGTTTGTGAAATATGTTAAATCGGTCCAATATTGGAGGAGAAAACAGTCGAGAGCCAAACCTCGAATTATGACTTTTTACATACAAAGTCTCGCCGCCAGCATCAAGAAGAAGAAGCAGTTGATTTAAGTAATAGCGTAGTGATAAGCGTAATTTGTATACTTAGGGTAATTAATTGTCTAGCAAATTAACAAAGGGCGTTCATTTTCTCAGCAATCACTTGCCCGGACTTGACGTATTAAGCGTTCAATTACTTACTATACTAATGATGATTTGACGGTCTGAGAAAAGACTGATGCTACACTTCAGCAACTAACCAACTACGACAACAACCAGGCCTAGCATTTTTTAGCATAAATCAAACTTCACGGAGCCCCTGGAAGTGTAGCATATAAGACCATGTCTGCACATTAATTTTACAGACATGGGAGGGTAGAATTTTAAAGCAGTGACACCTGCTTTAGTGTTTTAAAATCTTTGTTAGAAAAATAGGGAGGTTCGGTCAAAAATACTCTCGGTCTATTGATCTGCTTGTAATAGACAACGCAACGGATTATAAAACGGTTTTCAGTTTTTGTAAATATTTTGTGCAAAATGGCTGAACTCTGTCATCACCCGTACGAAGCCGGGGTGGGTCGCAGGAAGCTTTTGTCCTGACTATAAACGTACGGCCAAAACTATTTATTTAAACTTCAAAGACCCTGTTATCAAGAATTTTCAAGTAAATTTTCTTGTTGACGATTTTAGGCTTATGTTTTTTGGTGTTTGTAAACTTGGACTTTTAATCTTAAATAAATAGAAAGTATATTTTCTGCTATAAGTATGTATTTTACGACTGAAAATTTTATAATAGGCTGTATTGAATAGCTGGTTTATATTTTGAATGTTATTTAAAATTAACCACGGATGTACAGTAGTGGTACATGGGCGGACTTAATGCAACAAGGCATTCTCTAATTATTGAGTCTAGAAAGCCGACATTTGGAATATAGCTTTATTTTACTTATAACGTAAACATCCGTTCTGAAAGAATGTTTGGAAAGGAGTTTTTTTTTTACTATTGATAGGCACGCGTTTGACCACTATCTCACCTGATGGTAAGCGATGATGTGGTCGAAGATGACGCACGCTTGCCTAGAAGTAACCTATTCACTCTTGACTTAAATACTCCCAGGTTGTAGCTATCAGGAAACACAGACTCCGGCAGGGAATTCCATTCCTTAGCTGTACGCACTATGAATGTGTTCCCAAAACGTTTTGTGCCCGTGGGTGGGATGTCCACCATGTACCGGTGGCGCATCGTTCGTCTTGTGGTCCGATGATGGAACGGGCTTGGCGGAATCAAATTATGTAATTCCGTCGCACATTCCCCAAAATGCAACCGGTAGAAAACCGACAGGCTAGCAACTCATCGTCGATGCTCAAGATTTTGGAGCTTCGTCGCGACGAGCCTATCATCGCCGATGATCCTCTTGGCTCGTTTCTCAATTGACTCAAGGGCATCAAGCTGGTATCTGGCAGATCCGTCCCAAAGATGAGAGCAGTAAGTACTCCATACATGATCGAACTTGCGCTTGATAAAGTTTGAGCAGCTGTTCCGGCGTAAAGTACCGTCTTACCTTTGCTAGGATCCCCAACTTCTTTGCAGCCACTTGAGCTTTTGCCTCTATAAAAGGGGCCAAAATTGAGGGTAGATGTTAATGTAACCCCAAGAAGCTCAAGTTGGTTGGTTGTCGGCACGGTTGCACCTCAGAAAGATGGAGCTGGATGGAGATGTTCCAAAATGTATGGAGTCTGGGCCAGGTCCTTGTACACTATACTTAAAAATAGAGCAATACATTTGAAACAGTTCTCAACTGTCCAATTTCTCTAAAATGACTTTGTTTGCTGGTAAAACACAAGAAATTACCCTTGAAATTGCAACACACAATAAAATACTGTCATGGCGGTAAGCTGTCATTTTGATTGATTAATGACGTTTGACATTTATTTCTGACATGTTTATTTACCGGCAACGAGACGAAAGTTATTGTAATGACAGCTGACAGTTATCTTTCTATGATCTATGGTTTACTGTTATTGTTTTTAAGAACAGAGTAACTAAACAGTGCGACGCCATGTTGGAAATCGATAATAGTAATTTATAAACATCAATTAACTACCACAATAATAAACATTTAAATGAATTAACTGTATTTTTCCCGAATTCTACGGATTTTTCTCTTTTTTTATGAGGTAGTGTACAAAGACCTGGCCTATTTTGAAACATCTCTTTCAAATTTAAGGGGCAATGGAAGGGAGAATTTTGTACTTAAGTATTTGTTCTTTAAAGCCGACATCTACGCGGACGAAGTCCACGGTAAAAGGTCCTATGTTTTGCAAATAAATAATTTGTATTTGTAAAGAATACACCGTGAAGAAATAAACAAACTGAAATGAACACAAGTAGACTAATCCACTTAGTTCTAGTGATCTAGTCGATAAATGGCGGTACCTATATTTGACACACATTTGGAGTTAGCTACTGTATCGATTTATTGTTGCTTCACTTTGCCGGTAAAAAGGAGGGTAACGTGTTTTTTGTATGTACTTGAGTGTAGGAAATAGTAGTGTTTGTAAACAAGTAGAGTCGTTGACTGCCTAAGATTAATTATTTGCTTTTCATTTTGAAGTAACAAAAAAAAAAAAACAGAAAATCCTAATTTATCTATGGAAAATATGGAACATAAAACTATTGGCAAAGGTTTGATAGTATGCCTAGTCTATGGCCTAAGTCCCCCTGAATCTAAAGTTTAATAAAAAACACAGGCTCCTTCTGGGTAAGCTCGCTCCATCGTAGACTTTGTCTTTGTCATCTCTGACCTAGACTAGAGTCAAGAGCAAACCCATCACAAATAAAAAAAAAAAATATATTAGGACCCCATACTAATTCGTCTTATCTTGATGTCGCGATCTGTTCTTTAATATCAAATAAGTAAAACGTACGGAGTAGAGGCATTATTACAATGGGCCGTTAACCCGCATTCAAGTATCCGAATAACTGTTTAACGAATTTGGTTGGTTAATTAGACTGGCTAGGCTTGACGAATTCAGGTATCTAATGTCTATGAAATTCGGCGACAAAGTTGGTCGAACCCATCAAGTTGTAAGTAAGCGAAAAGTTCTGCGTTTGGTATGCATCCTAATTCGGGTACATGGCAAAGTGGTTCTATAACGAATTTGATGTCGAATTTGCCGTAGGAGACCATTTTATTTTTCAATCTAGAGCTAGTAGAACATTTAAAGAATTGTGACATCTACCAATGTGCGCTGGGCTCGCGTGCTCCATGACAGTCCATTCCCTCTCGCAGAGAGGAGGTCTGTGTCCCAGCAGTGATATGATAACGTAACAGGCTGTAGTGGCATCAATGCAGCCACAAGAAAAACCAACGAAGCAAATTTACATCGCAACATAGAGAACCGTAACGCCATCTATCCAACTTGCAGCGAACTACTACGTCGAAATCCTGCATCGCGGTATCAGAGTTTACCGTGCGGTTTGAATATAAACATAGCCTGAATATCACCCCGGACACAACCGCAACGCCATCTATCCAATTTGCAGCGAACTACTACGTCGAAATCCTGCATCGCGGTATCAGAGTTTACCGTGCGGTTTGAATATAAACATAGCCTGAATATCACCCCGGACACAACCGCAACGCCATCTATCCAACTTGCAGCGAACTATTACGTCGAAATCCTGCATCGCGGTATCAGAGTTTACCGTGCGATTTGAATATACACATAGCCTGAATATCACCCCGGACACAACCGCAACGCCATCTATCCAACTTGCAGCGAACTATTACTTCGAAATCCTGCATCGCGGTATCAGAGTTTACCGTGCAGTTTGAACATACACATCAGCCTGAATATTACCCCGGACACAACAACCGTCCGGTCGGAGCATCCTCCCTTTTCAATGGAGGTTTGCGGGACTTTACTCTCTGTTCCGCATACCTCCATAGGCTAATTTTGCTATCCCACTGCTGGGCTAATGTCTCTCGAGTTCATTGGGACTCGGGATACATTCAAGTAAAAACCGAGACTGCCGTGTTTCGCTTCTAGCTATTGCTAGCACGGCAGTCTCGGTTTTTGCTTCTTCAGCCAATCTCCCGTAAACTCCTCCATGCCGTTGAGTTCGTCTCGTAATCATATAGTTAAATCTCAAATTGTTTATTGCAATCCATAATGTACACATACAGGTGGTAAAAAGAATAAATAGAAACAACATATAGACCCTTAATCGCGTTAATTTCAAAAACTAGCGAACGGATTTTTACAATGTTTTAACAAATGGAAAAGTGACTCATGAAGAAGGTTTAGATTTCAAGGTTTTGTGTAAATTGGTTGAAATATGGCGTTAATTGTTGAAAAAGTCTGAAAAATAATGCCGACTGGGTGCTTGTTATGCTTTGCTACCCGTGCAAAGCTGGGATGGGTTGCTAGTAAAATAGAAATGAAATTGTGCAAAGGTTGAGATATTATTAAAATAATAAGAAGATATCACAAAAAACAAAGCTTTTTGAAAGTATTCATAATCGGTGGCTGGAATCAATTTAACGTAAAATCTCTTTAGTTTGTACCTATGTCTGTATGTTCCAGCTACATCTCAATAATACTGAACGGATATTGACGGGGTGTACCTTGTATGAAAGCTTTATGTCCAACTTAAAACCTGAGGTATGTACCATTGCGCTATCTCAAACGGGGGCCTGGCAGGATCATCTAATATAAACATTGGAAATCGTGAGCGAGTTAGAAAAAAAATGCGGAAAACAGGAATCACACACATGCAGTAACAGCAAACATTTGTACATATACATACATACATACCTACATATTTTCACGATATTTGTCTCTCGAAGAATTGTATTAAAAACGACTTCTACCCATTTGTCGATGTGCTTTATACGTTTATGCTTGTTTTTTTCCCATAGCAAGTTTTGCTAGCACCATATTTTGGAATTAGGTAAGCTTCCTTTGTTCGGGTTTCTGCTCAGCTTTTTTCGGATCGATTCAGGGGCCCCTACTCTCTAACGAAATCCGTAGTTTCGGGCTTAGTTGCGGGCGTGCATTTTCTACTCCGTATCACCTAACCACTGAGAACTAATGATAACACGAATTGACAGTTACTGTGAAATCGTGGTGTCATTCATTCTCAGTTCGGGTTCGGGACTAATCGTAAGTCTGTAGGTGATACGGAGTAGAATACGCCCGCCCGCAACTAAGCCCGAAACTACGGATTTCGTTAGAGAGTAGCCCCCCTGCATTGACTCATTAGGATAGATTCATCAACTGTATAAAGTTTTAGTTTTGTTCGGTGTTTTTTTTTTTGTATTTAAAGGTTCGTTCACGTTTTTTTTCTCATGCAGGCCGTATGATAGGATTAAGACTCAAACGGTGCCAAAAACTCTCTAGCTCCTTCATATATTCCGATCACAATGAATTCTATTCAAGTAAAGGCGTTCGGGGAAGTTTTTGGCACCGAATCTCAAGCGAGCACGTTGCTGCTAGCTGTAATTACTTTATTTATGGTAGACCTTGTTTGTCTTAATCGAGACATTAGAGGTTCGTAGCCGACTGAAGACAGCAGCAGCAGGCGACGTGTCAACGCGTCACTACTGGTTTCTATCTATTTCTATGAAATATCTTTCGTAGCTAGCGACACTTCGTCGCCTGCCAACGTGTCTATGGCATGTATGACTTAATTTATTTTATAGCTGACTAGCTTTTGCCCGGACTTCGTACGCACTTATCCCATTTTTCCCGTTCCCGTAGGAATTTCGGGTATCCTAGAAAGAAGGAAGAAGAAAGAAAAAGCGTTTATTTGCGCCAAGCATGACGCATACCAAAAAGAAATTAAATAAAACAATTCCAATTTTATGAAAAATTTGGAAGATCACATTCGCGTAAAACGGCCATCGCTCAGCATAACTACACACTCTTACACTCTTATAAATAAATACAGAATAGAGCAAGATTAACTTTACTCCAAGTTTTAAGTTTAAATTAATTAAATTGAGTATTAATAAACATGAAGTAAGGAGGGAGTAAACTAATCCGAGTGCTCTCCTATACTCCCCAAGGAAGCTACATGCCAAATTTCAATTTTCTTTGACGAGAAGTTTCAGCTGTGTGTTGTCTGTCAGTCATTCATTCACTCAAAAACTACAAATTTAATTAAACTCAAAGCGCGCACTCAAATCTAATAGTACATTTAACGTTCAACTGGATCTATTAGGAACTTCTTCTAAGAAACCCAGGGTATTCAAATATCTTATACATATTTCACTTTGTCTCAGCACAGTCTATCATAAAAATATCTTGTCATCATGCTCTGGCTATCCTCTTTTGTCTTCATAAAATAGGACTCCCTCATTCCATTATAAGCCTTATTAACATGCATTTTCACTGATTTTGTCTCTACACGGTCTATCATAAAACTAAGCAAATGTAAATCTCATGTCACCTTGGTCTGGCTTTCATACTTATTCACATTTATAAAGAGAGTGTTTCATTCAAACATGAGCTCTATTAACGATCACAAGCCTTATTAACACGCCTATTTTCCTTTGCTTCCAGATGCGCTTGGTATGCGAGGAGCGTTCTGAGCTGACCGCCATAGTACAGTCACAGCAGAGAGACATCGCCGCGCTACAGCAGGACAGCGCACAGAACAAGGTAAATAAACAATTACGCTTAGACCCCAAACACTGCTACAGCCTGATTAAGTTCTGTACGGGATATCTGAAGTTCTGTACTGTATGGGTGAAAACCTGTGTTAGAGTGGCTGTACCAAAATATAGCCAGTCTAACACAGGTTTTCACCTCGGAATTTTACCGTAAAAAAATTGACCGTAAAATATTGAGTTCATTTTTCATAGTTGATAATATCAATATCACTCAAAATCTGTTGTTTTCGTTTGACAGAAGTGCCCAACATGCGGCGTGGCGACTCCCGACGGCACTGACGATGACGACCAGTCATCCAAACCGACATTCAGCGTGCGAGAGCTGCGCGCCATCCTCCATGAGCGAAACGAGCTGAAACTGAAGCTCAGCCGCGCCGAGGAGCAGCTGCACGCGCTACAGACCGACCAGCAACATGACAGGTAACACACAGTACTCCAACATGAGCTGCCATCTTGCGCGAGCGAAACGAGCTCAAACTGAAGCTCAGCCGCGCCGAGGAACAGCTGCACGCGCTACAGACCGACCAGCAACATGACAGGTAACACACAGTACTCCAACATGAGCTGCCATCTTGCGCGAGCGAAACGAGCTCAAACTGAAGCTCAGCCGCGCCGAGGAACAGCTGCACGCGCTACAGACCGACCAGCAACATGACAGGTAACACACAGTACTCTAACACGAGCTGCCATCCTGCGCGAGCGAAACGAGCTCAAACTGAAGCTCAGCCGCGCCGAGGACTGCTCCTCGGCGCGGCTGAGCTTCAGTTTGAGCACGCGCTACAGACCGACCAGCAACATGACAGGTAACACACAGTACTCTAACACGAGATACCATCTTGCGCGAGCGAAACGAGCTCAAACTGAAGCTCAGCCGCGCCGAGGAGCAGCTGCACGCGCTACAGACCGACCAGCAACATGACAGGTAACACACAGTACTCTAACACGAGCTGCCATCCTGCGCGAGCGAAACGAGCTCAAACTGAAGCTTAGCCGCGCCGAGGAGCAGCTGCACGCGCTACAGACCGACCAGCAACATGACAGGTAACACACAGTACTCTAACATGAGCTGCCATTCTGCGCGAGCGAAACGAGCTCAAACTGAAGCTCAGTTGCCATCCTGCTTAGATGAAGTATGACAGACATAAACAAAAAAAAAACGTCCTCAGGCTTGAACTCTACAACATACAATTTAGCAGATTAACTTCAAAGTCTGCCCAAATTAACAACAACTAATTAATTAAACATACACATCAACAAAACCATCAACTGCTTTTCCAAGCTTCTTCACAAAAATTAACCCTCGCCTCCTATTTGTATTCCATCAAAAGCTTTTTCATGCAAATTGAGATTATCACCCCACAATTCACAATGAAATAATATTTAAATAATAATCATGCTAAATTATTCCTGCGAATTTTTTGTTCCGGCCGCAATTTTCAACCGGTCTACCTGATATTAACTCAAAAATATTGTGACCATTGAAATCTTGATTCCAGCGGCTCCGACACATCTCCATCAGTGAGCACGGCGCAACCTGAAGAAGAAGAGGCTCCGGTGCAGGGCCCGCTGCCGGCCGAGCCCGACGACGCGCCCTGGAAGCGGAACAGTGGCATCAGGAAGTTGTACGTATACACATACGACATTTTGAACCTCAGCCGTCCTCCTGACTAACGCTAAGTCGTCTGCCAGGGTACACGAATTGTTTCAAAGAGTCACCTCGGCCCTGTAACGCCGAGGGCATTAGGAGGAACACGGATGTGTTTTAGTCAGTACTGTCTGTCTGACACTTCCTTCTGCTCCGCCCAGAGCGGGTCAGTCATTTGATGATTTCCCATCTAGAAAAAGGGGCCGTCTTAATAAAAAGCGAATACACGTTCATTTGTTCGGAAAAAGTGGAAAGCGCCCTCTATTGGCACGACGACACGTTCGGGTTTGCCGTACAAATGAACGCTTCTATCGCGTTATTCGCTTTTATATTACGTCGACGACTAAGCTCTTGGACTCGGGACCTATGAAGTGTTGTATGTGCTGGTAGTTCTATAATCTTACTGATTTAAAATGTGATGTTACGGGACTGTGTAGATAAAATAATGTTTTTCGTACTATTTTACCCCTGGTTTTTGAAAAACTGTTTTGTCAAGTGTCATTGTCAATAGACTACACTAGTCTATTTTATTTATTCGGGTTAACATTTACTATTGTCATTTATACTATACCAAAATTTATATACTATAATAGATAGAGATAAAATACGTCGGTATTTCAAAATTCAGGGTTTAGTGTTGCCAGATTTAACCACACGAAGTTTAAATGCACCCCTTAGCCTTACGCATGATTCCTAGTGAAATCCTTAACCTACACACACAGACTCTATTTTCCTGAGGCATGCACTGTATAAATAATTTGGTATGAATTGGTGACGGTTTAAATTACAGTTGTGTGATTAATTTTTGAGGAAAAGGGTGTATAAAAAGCATGCCATGTTTTTGCATGCTATAGATCAGGGGGTCTCTGTCTATCTGACTCAATTCCTAAGAGCTGATTTTTTAATACTCAGATACTTTTTATCTGAAGGTTTGTCAACTTTTGTTATAGAAAATAAGTCAAACAGTCATATTTAATATGACTTTTTGACATATTTTCTACACAAAAGTTATCAAACCTTCTTTTATTCCTCAGGTAAAAGTTATCTGACCATTAAAAAAGCATTTAATAAGTCAAAATAAACTCGATCAACTATTTAAACAGGACTACCATGACTATTGCATATGGCCTATAGAGCTTCTAAAGGTGGGTACTGACCAGTGTTACGGGCCGTAATGTACCATTCGCAGCGAGCATGTTACGATATACTGTGTCTTAAAATTCCGAGTAACATGCGCGTGTTCGTGCTCGTTTCCACGTACTGACTACACGAATGCTCGTTTTGTAACATGTCACATTACGTGTTACACTACGTGCCAAATTACGTGTTACGTTACGCCCCGTAGCACTGGCCAGTACCCAGCTTAATATATCCACAGCATGTTTGAAGCCCTGATTATATATAGTTCGTGTAGTATGGTTGTTCGTCGTGTGTTGTTCTGTTGCTAATAATTGTCGTATACTGTGGTGATATTGTAATAAATTGTACTTAAAATCACAATTCATCTATAATACATTTTTCATAATACTAACTCTTCATTTGTACAATAATATCAAGTGTCACACAGAAGCGTTGACTGGATTTTGTTCACTTTTTTTTTCCTTTTGACGTCTGTTTTTGTTAATAAAGACTCTTTTGACTTCTCTATGGTTTCGTCTTCTGTCTGACGCGCACTTGTTTATGGGAAATCTATTCGGATTGTATCGTCCACTTCGTAAACTACACTCCAGCTTATATTTGGTTCTGGTACATTTTTTCCTTATTTTTTTCTATGCAGCATGAAAATTTAGCCCTAAGAAACTAGTTGTTTTATTCAAAATTTCTTTGTTTTTAGGTGTTTTTGTGTAGTTAAAAAATAATATGGAAAATGCAACCAGGGCCGAAAGAGATGGCGCACGATACGACAATTTGCTGCACTGTGTTGCATGTTTACATACGACATACGACACCTTATACTACACTGTCATGAACGCTTCACGCTTGACCACAATCCCCGATCCTATCCTTTTTTTGTTTAACCCACTCACATGTTTTATGTCCAGCACTTTTTCATTTATTTTTCTGTTTATTTCATTTTATACTTGCTAAATAAATGTACGGTCAGCAAGATCATTTTTGCACATTTTTTTCATACTCTTCTGAATAAAAAAGTTTTTAGATATTTTTTCCAGTACTCTTTGAATGTGCTGTAGATCAATGCTAATTTTTGTAAAATAAAAAAATATTTATTCATAATTTTCAATACTTTTTTAAACAATTAGGTAGGAAATAAGCAATATTTCTGTAACCTATACTCGAAGATTTTGACTCTGGATCGCCACAAATAATAATTTTGTGAACGAACCAAATCGAAAAAACGACTGAAAACATCGACCTTGGAAAACATTTTACTAAAAAATCCAGTCGAATTCAAAACATTTTTTCCGAATCAGTGTATTTTAAATTTGCATAAATTTTATATAAAAAACTGACCGTTTATTATTTTCCCCCTTCCCCATTTTATTTTTCCCCCTATTTTGTTGACGTTTGTTTGTTCCCCGCGCGAAGGTTCCGCCTCGTGTCATCGCGCGCCGAGGGTCGTCGCTCGCCGCCGCCAAGAATCTCTTTCGGCCCTTGGTATTGAAGATGTGTTGCTCTGCGGTACGTTTGGGGGAAATGGGGGACGCTTTGAAGGGCTGACGATTAGGGGATGAGTAATGAAGTCTGTGCGACTTTGGTAGGTCCGGACTGTTTTACATGCTAAATAAAAAGGGTCCTTAAAAACGGTGCAATCGCGATACGATACCAAAGTTCGGGACCCCAGAATCCCCATATCGTCAAAAAACATGCGATTAGAGGGAGAAGTTTATTTCAAAACTAGTGGACGTCACGCGGTTTCACCCGCGTAGTTCCCGTTCCCGTGGGAGTACGGGAATAAAATATAGCCTATGTTACTCCCTGATAATGTAGCTATCCATTGCTGAAAGAATTTTTCAAATCGGTCCAGTAGTTTCGGAGCCTATTCATTTCAAACAAACAAACAAATCTTTCCTCTTTATAATATTAGTGTAGATAAAGCCATGCGATTATAGTTAAAAAGAACAAAAGTTAATGTCAAAATGCATAAAAAATATGACATTTTAATTTTACAGAAATTCTGTGGAGTCGGTAATAAAAAATTTTTTACTCATCACTTTTTTTAAAGTGCCAATCTAAAATGGTTATTACCGGTAAATATTAGATAAGAACTAGCAACACTGAAATTCAGGGTTACCAATCCCGCAGAAAACGTGACAGCTCATTATAATCAACAATATTTTTATTATTATATTTTATTCTTAGATTAATTACAAAGTAAGTCAGCAAGTTAAGTTTTTATTTTTATTAATTACAAATGATCAGTCGTCAGCACTTTTATTTCAGAGCGTCCCTCAGTTCGAGAAGCAGTTTTAATAGACTGCGTATTATATTTATTACACAGCTTTCACATTCACACAATGCAGTAGATAGATACTCATGTTAAATAAGATTATTTCGATAAGGACTACTAAACTATTTACCTTGAAATATTATGAGTTAGCTTTTCAACAGCGTTAAATTATTTTTACAGGAATAGAATTTGAAACATGCTAACAGTTACTTTTATATATTTCGGGGGGTCTACATAATATTTTACCATATTCTGGTTAGACTGTCTCATCTTCTGTCCAGTTTCGAATGACTTTATTTTTTAAAGCAGTCCTTTAAAATTGTAGGTAGTATTTTAACCCAAAGGTTGACTGGCAGAGAGTGCCTTGTTGCAAAATTCACCCTAATTACCTTAAATGTTAATAAAGAAGTAGAATATGTACCTGAAATTAACCAGAATATGGTGATGCAGACCCTCAAAAACTGACGTCCATTTACTTACTCTAATTTTTTTGTATCCACAGTTTTCGCAAGCTCTTTGTTGAGTCTGATCTCGCCGTGGGCGGCTTCCAGCGCCGCTCGCTCTCGTCGCTGGCTCGCAGCTCCCCCGCCCCCCCTGCCGCGCCCCCCGCGCCCCCCGCGCACTCCCCGCACCCCGCAGGTGCCCCCTCCGCCCCCGCGTAGGCACAGCATCCCCCCCGCGCCCGCGCGCACGCACCCCTCGCACGCCCCGCGGACACATCGACGATACTCCGACATCAGACACCCTCCCGCATCTAAACTTGACCTCAGACAAGAACTACTCTCTCTCAACCTCGGCACACAAGAGTTTGACAGCTGGCTCGGTGACAAGTTCGAAGAGAATGATGAATACGAAAATGAAACTTACGACGAAAGGTTTGAGCACGATATTCCTTTGCAGCGGTCTGTCTCCCTCGATCGGGGTATAGATATCTTCAATCACTTGCAGGCTATAGGGTCGGAGACCTCGGAAAGTGTTGATTCTTTGTGGACAGTAGATTCGGAAGGTAGAGACAGTATGGCAGATAGGTACAGGAGTTTCGAAGATATCCCCGCTTCTCCGTATAAAGCGAGAAGCAGGCGTGCATCTTTTGGGGTGGAAACGTTCTCAGAGCGAGATCTAGCGTTGGCGGTGTTGAACGAGAGCTATAAAGGTCTGGGTGCCACAAGCGGCAGTGTGTCCCCGCAAGTAAGGAAACTGCAAAGATGTTACACTTTTGCCGGGACTTTTGACAGTATTAAGGACAGATCCGTAGAAAATTTGGTCCCAAAAGAAAGACCGAAACTTAGATTGAAGATCCCGAACAGGAGGAATAGTAACAGCTGTCCCGTTTCACCAGATATCAACAGAGTAAGGAACTACTTCCGAAGTTCTGCTGATACTGCTGAAACGGACGTGTCTGATGATGAGGACCAAGAGTTTGAAGTACAGAAACCGTTCTATAGGAGCATATCTGTTGAGTGGAACCAAGGGGAGGGAAGCAAAGTGCGGCAGAGAAGGTCAGGTGTCCAAGATATGATGACAGACTTGAGAAGGAAAGTTCTAATAAAACAAGAGTTTAAAAGTAGCGAAAACCTCGAAAAAAGTCGAGGATCACCAGAACCATCTCCATCATCCAATCTTCTAAAAGGCAGCTATAAAGACCGATACTCAAACTTCGTAAAATTAAAACGAAATAGTCCATTACTGGGCAACACTGACTCAAACGTCATCTTGCCCACTATAATCATATCCCGCGCGGAATCCCGCAGTGTTGCCAAAATATCAAATACTTCCAATTACGTAGAAATAAGTAGGAATTGTGATTGTCGAATATGTAAGGAGGGCGACGGAAGATACTTCGTACGGAGTGTGCTAAGTAAGTTGTTCGTTAAAATTGTTTCTTGTAACAGTAGGAAATTGTATTGGGACGAGAATAATAATATGAATGAAAGTGAGATGTACAAGTGTGTTATGCATGTACTGAAGTTAATGCTAGGGCTGTGGTTGAGACATCTCGATCATAATTAGTAGGATAATAACATCCAATTTTAACGATACTGGGAAATAGTTTCCTTTAAATTCTTTTAGGGCTGGTTTTTCAATCGTTAGACATCTTTAACTGGATGAACAAAATGGCGATTTCACAGTTTTTGTATGGAAAATATGTCAAACAGCTGTGTTTATTATTCAAAGTAGCTGACGATTGAAAAATCAGGCCTAAATATAAGTTTGAAATTAAAAGGAAACTAATTTCCAGTCTAAAATAGGAATCAGTTTAATATTGTGTCTATGACGAAAATGTGTTGTTATATTTATCTAAACATAATCTACGATATAGCTATCTCTTACTAACATACAAAAAAAAGAGAAAGTGGACATTCCAGCTGTCAAATTATATTTATTACGATGGCAGCACACGTCAAAGTTTGACAGCTCCGGAGATCTCTTGTCTCTTTTTAATGTCATCTAGTAGTAAGAGACAGAAATATTTCAATAAATCAGTATTTTAACAATTGGATGATATTGACCTATCGGGTTTAGAAATATAATATGTTCTAGTGTTGTTCGATGTTACTATAAATATTAGCAGCTTTTATCTTTTTACTATGCGAAACAGCAATTTTAATATAAAGATGTTCTTTTTTAATTTCTTGTATGTCTTGGGGATTTTAATATTGGGTTTGCGGAAAGCAAATTGTATGTTACTGTGATTTTTATTTATTTTCTCTTCATTGATTATTTTATGTTGGGTAACGTATGAGGCTGATTTGCTGTCTGTACTCTAATCTTTGATTTGCAGCTGAGACTATCAGTAATTGTCTAATGTCTGTAGAAGGCTGCATAAATGCACTGTATTTTCTTTACTTTTCGATCTTATTAGGAGGTCTAAACTCAATGTGTTTCCCTGCCCGCATGCGGTTGGCCCGCATAGACAGCGCTGCTATGCGGAAACCCAATTCAATATCGCGATTCTATGTGGCTTTCTTACCCCTTGTTTTTTTTCAAATGCTGCTTTAATCAAGGCGGAAATAATCTACACTAGCTTCTGATGTCCGATATGAGTCTTATGTAAAATAAAATATTTTAAATTGACAGTTTAGGGGGGTATTTGCTACTGACTGGCGGAACGCTGGGATACCCCTATGTGAGCACTACCTCGTCTGGTTGTGGAGGTTATTGGGACTACGGAATTAAAGTCAACTTTTGTAGGTTAGGGAGCGTTAAATATTACGTAACAAATTTGGGGGGAGGGGAGGGGTCTTGTAAAACGTTACGATGCATTACAGGGGCGGGGGTTTGAAGTACGCGTTACGTGACATTGTTTTTTTAACCCTTCAGAACGATCGCGTAGATTCTTTCACGCATTTTTTAAACGTTTTCTTTTTCTCGAAATTTCAAATGGAATGAGTTTCCGGTATTTTACGCCACGTAATTGTGACTTTTAGGTAATAATGGTCTCTTGGTGGTTACGTAACGTTTTACTAGGCGGGAGGGGGGGGGGTACAGAAAAACGTTACGGCGCTTTACGCGGGGGGGAGAGGGGGTAAAAATCTCCAAAAATTGCGTTACGTTATACTTGAACGCTCCGTTATGAGTAATCACGTTTATTCCCTGAAAATAGTTGAGACAACCTTTCACTCGGACCAGTAACTGGTCCGCCGTTCATAATTCTCGCTCGCGTACATTTCTGCTTACCTAGCATTCTGCCATATTGTGTCCCTACAACAGTATTCCAGTCTAATGCGATACCCAACAAATTTCTCGCCTCTTACGTAGCAACATTAAAATAATATGAATATTCTAGATTATTGTAAGTACAATCAAATGATTGTCATGAGTGTTAGCGCCTTATTCTTCTATGTAATGTATCCTTGTCAATTTCCAATGACTCTGTAGTAGGGATGATTCCTGAGAAAAAAAAATATGATTCAATTTTGTCCGTCAGTTAGGTAAAAAATATTGCACACGTATTTTTTAACCGACTTCCAACAAACAAAAAGGAGGAGGTTCTCAATTCGGTGGGTACTTTGTTTTTTTTTTTATGTATGTACACCGATTACTCTCGAGGATCCGATTTCTGTGATTCTTTTTTATTTCGATGCAGTATATTTGCCATTTGGTCCCGTTAAAATTTGAGTCAGTTTGGTTCAGTAGTTTTTATTTTATGAGCATTTTTCTTATTTCAATTTCTGCGTTGACGAAGACGTCGTCCAAGTATCACCACTTAAAAGTGAAAAATAAAAAACTTTTTACATAAAAAATGTAATCGACTTCCAAACAAAACACAGATATATTTTTTATAAAAAGTTTTTTATTTTTCACTTTTTTGCTTCATCAAATCAATAAAAATCGATGAAGATAAAACGTGTCAAAGATCAGGAGTGGGGGCTTGTGACGTCACTACTTTGTGAAGTCTACTTACATTTGACGTCACAAAAATTTTCAACGCACTGTATCGTCTTAATTTTTTGTTTACGTGATAAAAGAAAAAATACGTGTACAAAATTTTTTGGAAATAATCTGACGGACTAAATTTTTTTAGTCAAATACCCTATTGTATGGAGAGGTAAATGTTTTTGTATTGTGTATTTAAGGCCCGTTTGCATCAGTCAGAATGATCTTATTATCTCCGAGTTAAAGACATCAAAAATTAGAAATCCGATTTGACAGCTGAGTAGAGAGGGATAGAAGATTGCTTCACCACTAAGTGCGAAAGAGATTTATTTTTATGTCTCTTTCATACTTACTAGTAAAGCAATGTTGTATCCTGCTGTCAAGGCCTTTTATTTTTTGACAACTGTAGTTGCTAATATAGGAATATTATTTATCCTTGTGTTAGCATCTAATTTTGAGTTAAGTTTTTGGCGCAATTGGGCCTAAAGATTACAGGTCGGGACAAAAAAAAAACCTAACTTGTGAATCAATGGTTTTGTTTTTCTACATGTTTGATTTGAATTGTGTCCTAAGTTTATATTTCAATCTCTGTTATTCGCGATATGTGTAGATTAAAATTGACTTTGTCATGCCGTGACTACCAATTTATAACATTCGGCGATCTTGTACTGACGTTTAAATTTCACATGTAGGATTTACAGAAAGAAACGTTTACGTAAATGTTTGTTCCGTAATGTAATCTCGTATGTTATTATATAATTAGCTGTTTTACGAAACTGAAAACATGCAATTGGAAATCGTTTATTTATAAAAGTTTTAAATGTCGCTGAAAATATTAAACAGCGTAGTTGTATAGATAATTGTCGAACGTTCAAGTAAATATCCAGTTCCTTTGCATCGGTTTCGTAAAATAATATTGACATATGAATGTTACTCATAGAAGAGTGACTGTTATCGTGTTTTACTTGATTTGAAACTGTGTGTATGAAGTATACTAAACTTTGTATGTGATATCGCAGCGAATGTTAATGTTCTTCCATTTTAATGAAAGAAACTATAGTTATATCATAGATGTAACTAACTTTTCTTAGTAAAATATAAACATACTCAAAAAATATTCGAATGTTTTCCATCTACGATAGAACTATAGTTTCCAAATAATCATGTACCATTTAAAAATGGTGTCTTTTCTATACACCTTGTTCGAGTAAGAGTGAGTGCCATGAGTGTTGGTCTAAATTAAGGCCAAACATAACATATCCCCTTCAGTCTCGATATGTAGGCTACGAACATTTTTATTCGCTTAATCGTACACTTTCGGCCAAATATATATACAATTTTCATCGTGCACTGCTGGCCAAAGAAATGGTTAAATGTTTCATCAAAAAATACATTATGCGGTTTTATATTTGTGGACCATCAGTATTTTTCGCTCTTGGCCTAAGTATACTTTAACGTATTGACATGATTGATATTAATACCTATTAGTTTTATTCCTTTCATATTTAAAGTATTAAGTTACCAAATAAAAATAGCCTAAATCTTTCATAGTTTCGGTGTTTTCGAGTATAACAGTAGTAGCTGTGACAAAAAAAAAGAAAATGGAATGTCTCTGGTGCTTACAAATGCTATTTTAATAAACTGCCATCTCAAATACGTTGCTGCTATAGTTTTTATGGTGCTAAAATAGCGTCGCTTCATCTCGAAAAATCCAGAAAAAGAAATGAGCAAAACATCTGAATTGTCACAACGATACTATTGCTTACTCGAAAACCGCAAACATATTTATTTCACTAGATAATACAAATTGTAGCACATCGACAATAAGAAGACATGTTTTTGAAATTTGAGAAAATTTTAGAAATGACTAGATTAGAAACCCAGTTGAAGTTTGACAGGAATAGACAGGAGTTTTTAGGAGTAATAGACCAGACGATAGTGTAATGGTTAAGGACTTTTTCGGATTTACACAGATAGGATACTCTTCCAATTTCATGCGTCGGTATTGTGGTTGGGAAGGCATCCGACTGAGAAAAAGACTTGTATTTCTCAAACGTACAATATTTGGACAGGCATGTTTAAATTCATTGTTTTCTTATTTTATTTGAATGAAGAAACTGATTTCATCTGAAATTGACAGAATTGTTAACATGGCCACTGTAGACTTTTTCTTTAAGAGTTTTCTTGTATCTTTACTTTTGCATTTTTAAAAGAAAAAATATACATTCCTAAAAGCACGGTTTTTTTCTTCAATAAGTCCTTTACTCAGTCGAGCCTATAGTTTTTCTAACTTGTTAACAAAATAGTGGTAACTGACTGATAATTTCAAATATTCTTGCCATTTCCCAAACATGATAACGATGCAACTTTTTACTATGATGTGAAGTGCCTACAGCTCATCACAATAACCACATCTTATATATATTATTATAGCAGTTTCTTAGTAGTTTTTAACAGTTATTTATATGAATAAAAAAAAAATTGTGCTATCTGTATCGTGGGCAAATTTTTATGTCCTCAAGTGTAGATTTAGATGATCATTCCGTATTTTTAAGCTGTCGTTTTTTTTTCTTAATTTTTATTTTTAATTCTAGTCACAGTGCTGCTGGGTACTAGATTTTAGGGGTTGATTACTGTGATTGAGAAGTATTTTTGGCGAGAATTGTAAACACAGTGCATTGATTTCTGCTTTTAAAATACGAAAAAAAAACTAGGAAATATTTTATTGTTACTTTTTTGTGTATTGTATTTTTAAGTTTAAATTAAGTTGTTCTGGTACACTATTTAATAATTATTTAATGAAAAAATAAAATACGATTCGCGCCAAAAATATTTCCTTTTTAAAATTCAAAACACATTTCCAATGGGTTATCGGGAACACTGGCACTATAGTTTGATACCATTGCCTACTCAAACTGACTAATTTCTTTAAAAAGTTATCACGTAGTGATCTATATGTTGTAAAGACATTGGTACCTAAATGTATAATTATTGTAATATTTATAAGTTGACAGTGTCAAAATAATTATATCATCTGTTTATATTGTATGCTGTTTTTTATTTCAAGTCCATTTGATTATTTTATGAGCCTCTACTGTCGTATTGCAAGGTAGAGGGCTCTCTTCCCAAATCTCATTTCCCCCGATCTGCTGCGATACCCAATCCTCGGTAACCGTCACGATGACTGCACCAAACGAGATATGTACATGAGACTATGTGCACTATTTAATACCTATTTGCTACTATTTACTTCCTATTATGAGATATTTGCTACCTTTGCGTTTCAAAAAATATCAAAGAAATAAAGTGGTCAGCCATTCTGTTGTCAAGTTGGCTGACCACTTCCAAGTTCTCATAGTTTTAGCGTTGTATTAACCGCTTTGTTAATGTAAATATTTATAACATTTTTGCTACCTTAACATATATTTTTTACACAATTTTAAGAAGCTCCTATAAAAAGTTATGAATTAACGTTAATTTAGAAACTGCCTGCAAAACCATTATTAGTAATCATCTTACGAAAATAAGACGTGGGGTAAATAATTTATGTGCAAGTGTTTTAATGTCATACATACTTATATTATTGATATGTAAATAATTATAAAATTTTATAAATGGATAAAACTTTACTATGGACTTCCAGAAACAAGTTGTTCATAAGCCACTAAGCGCCTGCAAAAACATTGTTATCAATTATTCTGAGAAAAAAAAAACACGTAAATAATTGATGAACAGACGATTTAATGGCAATTTTTAATAACTTTTTATAGGAGCTTCTTAAAATTGTGTAAAAAATAAATGTTAAGGTAGCGAAAAGGCACTAAATATTTACATTAACAACGCGGTTAATACAATGCTAAAACTATGAGAACTTTAAAGCGGTCAGCCAACCTGACGTCAGAATGGCTGACAAACTCTCCGACAAACCGCTAATGTGGCTAGCCCAGGCCTATCACGCTGTCGTTTTCTGCTATTTGGAATCTAATGAGTACCTAGCTGTATTGCCCATTGCTCTACCGACAAAATGCAAATGTGGCAGCCCAATTTAGCTTTTTGGCAAAAATTAGATTTGATTGATTCGTACCTACCGCCCCGCTACCAACCTACACTTGCAAAAACTTTTTTCAAGGATTTGAACTCCGTCTAAAAAGTAGGATAGCAAACTCATGTCAGCACTAACAATAGAGAAATGGGAAGACTCGATTAACTTTAATCGCGTTTTCCCATTTAATAATGTTTTGCATCTCCAATAATATCCATACTGATAGGTAACTATAAGTTGTGTGAAATGCATTTGCAGCCTGGTCTAGTGAACCGATTGTACTAATGAGGTGTCAATCGATTCGTCTTGGTAACGCGCGTGAGCCTATTATAGAGGTAATGCTGTTTTACATTCTAATAGTACACTCGATATAGTTAGAAGTACAGAGGAGATCGTGTCGAAACAAAAACTGCCGCACGGGTCGATCTTTAAGGTTAAGCAACGCTTGCCAAGGTTGGTCTGTAGATGGGTGACCATCTTAACATATCGAGGTTCCGGCTGTCATTTGTAGATATTTGGCAGTTGTTACGGTTTGTCAGAAGCCAGTAAATCTGACTCCAGTCTTGCCAGAAAGTACCGTGTTACCAGTTTAATGGGTTGTAGAGGTCTCGTAGGCACCCGCTCCACGTAAAATACTGGTATTCAGCTGAATCGGGTTTGACTGGAAGCCGACCCCAATATAGTTGGGAAAAGGTTAGGCAGATGATGGACACTCGACATATGTAGTTGACAGTAGACCTAAGGGCCTAGCACGAATATATTTGACGTATAGTAACGTAAAGTAAAATTTTACCATAGCTATAATACAATACTCGTTTCGCACATAGTATTTATTTCAATTGGATACTACATTCATATTTTTGAATGATATAAATTGTGTGTCCCATATTAATAAAACAAAATACTATGGGGTTATAGTTTTTCACATTCAAAATTCACTTACGTTAACGTTACTATGCGTCATAATATTCGTGCTAGGTCATCTGAGTACCTTAAATATAACGCTTGGCTCAATTAATCAGCACAGCTATGTTGCGGTTGGCTTCTAGGTAGTCTTACCGAATGCAGCTGATCGGCAGTATTTATCATGAAGCGACTGCCTATGTGCTGTCCAACCATGATTGACTTGTTTCAGATTTTCTGGCTTCTGACCACCTGTAACAACTAGATCTAGTTACATACCTATGACAGACGAGACCAACGGCTTGACATGCGTTCCGAGACACGGAGGAGCCATGAGCTCCTCTATGCCCAAGTTGTGCAAATATATAAGAAACGTTTTTTTTTTCGGTTTATCTTACGGAAACCTTCGTGTGAGAGTCCAACTCGCACTTGTGGCCGGTTTTTAACTTGTTATCGACCCAGTTCGATATTTCCCCCATGGCTGGTGTTTTTTTTTAAATTGAAACTATTTCAGACCAAGTACACAGTAGTTAATACAAGTCCATATAATACAAGTAAGTAGCTAGGTAGATACTTATAGATAATGTTAGTAAAAATTAAAATAATTATTATTTTGGACATGCTTGAGTGACCAGTCTCAGGATTTGGCTGTCCACTCTGTTCGACACCACGCTCAGAAGCGTGTTGGTGCTACCCTTTACACGGGACCACAGTGAGGCCGTTCGTCTGCGACGCACTGCCTGGAAGCCATCCGTGTAGTGTTCGACAAACATGCCGGAGGCACTGCATCGCAATGGGAGCCCCAACAAACTCCTGAAGTCGTTGATATACTGGACGCGCAGAATTTATTCCCCATAATTTATTTGTTTAAAGAAATTACCCGCGACCGCAAGCATAAAAAGTTAAAAAACATTGAAAACTTGAACTTTTTGTCTTTGGCTTAAGTTATTTGCTTGGGAAGTTTTCCTGTAGAGAGATACCTAAATTATTTCAAGTCGTCGACCTCTGAGTAGTGACATAAACCGATCATGTTATGACATGTAAGGTACTTGCATACTTTTGTATCTGTTGTTTGTTGTTGTTTTGTTCTGTTGTAGGTATTTTGTATCTGTTTTTTGTTGTTTCTTTTGTTCTTAGCATTGTTAACGTCTTTAAGCGGCGACGACCACTTACCATCAGATGGACCGTCTGTCTGTTTGTTTGCCTCTCTATCATCATCATCATATCAGCCGAAAGACGTCCACTGCTGGACATCGGCCTCCCCTAAGCGTCGCCACAACGACCGGTCCTGTGCGTCTCGCATCCATCGGCTACCCGCGACCTTCACCAGGTCATCGGTCCACTTAGTGGAAAGCCTTCCAAAGTTGCGTCTTCCGGTACCCGGGGTCAACACTCCAGAACTTTTCGGCCTCATCGACCACCTGTTCTGCGTGTTTTGCCTCACTATGGCTTAGAAAAAATAAACAACCACTGATAGTCGCATAGTCAGTCAGTCGTATGACAAGATAGCAATCTCTCATCGCTCATACATCGCTAAAGTGGCAGTTATTACTCACGAATGTATATAGAATAATTCTGTCAGAATTTTATGTAAAGATTACAGGAAAAATAAAACGATGTCTCTAAATAGCACGCGTAACCCTCGGTGAGCGAGTCCAACTCGCTCTTGGCCGGTTTTTTAAAGAGCGCGTGTGCTCGCCGTCACAATGTGTCAAAAACAGTTTTTGACACATTTTGACAAGTTTTTAACATTGATTGTTTATCTGTAACGGCTGATCTCTCACACAATACCCACCAGAGTTACGACCTGCTGGCCCTGCCAAAATTGAGTCTCCGGTGTGCCTGGCAGGAGCAGTGGAACGAGTCTAGCAGGAAGAGAGGCAGGTTCTTCTATGCTGTTCAACCCACTATAAATCCAAAACCATGGTTCTTTGGTTTCAAAAAGGTTTCCAAAACTGTTGTATCGGTTCTCTGCAGAATCCGTTTAGGTTTTTGCTGTGTTCCCGTTTTCCTCTATAAAATCCGCATACGTGACTCGTCTCTGTGAGTGCGGATTCGGAGAGGGTACTCTAGATCACATATTTTTTGAATGCCCAAACAACGTCCCCCCCCATGATTTGTATAGTCGTCTCCCTAAACTTAAGATCCCTCCCCCAATTAATTTCCCCTCTCTTTTAACATTTTCCTCTCCAGACCTGCTTGTGGCGCTGATGACTTTCATCCGCCACAATAACATAAAATTATAAGCCCTTCATATCTCCAATCAATTATATGTAAGTATCAAGGTGGCATGCAATATATATTTGATGTTTTAATCAACTATAACAATATTAATTTATGTATGTTTATTTTTTGTTTGTTTCAGTCCCGTACTAACACAACAAGTAGTCCACTGTACCGATTGAAGAAACTTATTACTTGTCTCTGCAGCAAACATTGTTTTCTCAAAAGAAAATAAATTATTGCACACTTGCTTCTCAAATATACTTTGGACATTGGCAGAATAGTCGACATCGGCTTTGTTTGCCATATATAAAAAACTGGCCAAGTGCGAGTCGGACTCGCGTGCAAAGGGTTCCGAACGAATTTAATTTTTTAACATGTTATTTTAACATTACAGACTTCTAATAGGTTTTCCTGTAATATTTAGGTAAAGATCTATTACCTCCATTTTTTTCAAAATTTTAGGCTCAGTACTTTCGGAGATAAGGGGGGGGGAATGGTCATTTTCCGTCTAATTTCTTGAATAACTTTAAAAAAATATAATTAAATCCCTCACAGTAAGCCCTTTCATTTGATATGTCACACGATATTGTTCAAAAAAATTTTTTTTTTAATTTTCTTGTTTGACCCCCAAAAGTGACCCCCATACTAAACATTTAATGATTTACGTAACGCGTCCGTGTCCGGGTCACAGAAGTCCATATGTGTACCAAATTTCAACAAAATCGGTCCAGTGGATCCGGAGAAAACTGGCTGTGACAGACGGACAGACAGACACACGAGTGATCCTATAAGGGTTCCTTTTTTTTTCGGAACCCTAAAAATAGAATAGAACATTGATTGACATTGAGATGATATTACGACATGAATTTGAAGACTTTTTAAATACCTACCGTAGTGGAGAAACAGCGAGTTAACATTTCAAACAAGAAAATTGGTATTATCATCCTGTAACATTTTCAAGGTGAAAAATGGTTATACTGAGTTTAGGGCGATTGTGGGATCAGTTGTTGTCCTAAGTTGTGGGTGGAACGCCCCTGTGTTGAGGTCGCCGTCCAGTAGGCCGTAGATGGTGAGTCCTGCGTCATTATAAAGTGACGAGAGAGAGGTCCAGAGGTAATGAGACGACCTGGGCCCCAAGTCTGCTATTACAATAGTGTCAATCATTGATTTCATAGTGGTTGATTTTGACAATATTCTATGCCATTTCTTTCAATGGAGTATCAGTGGTTGACCACTGGAAAGTCACAGTGACGCTTTTATATCCAGTGGTCAACCACCCTGGTCGCATGCCGCGAAGGCTAGCTTGAGGAGGTGCTAGATGCTGTGAATTCAACAAAAATATGAGAAAGATAGAAAGAAAAATTGTTTATTCCGCCCAAACAGACGCACATTAACATGACATTATTTTAAAATACACAAATAAAAACAACTATGAAACAAAATAAGAGACAAACATTCGTCCGTAAAACCACTGCCAGCCTGTGTCAGGGACGGGCATTATAAAAAAGTCATTACTGTCGCGGTCATGTCATAGACAAACCATGGACAAAAAAAAAATTGCTAATACCTACCAGAATGATAATCTCCTATTCTGAGGCCCCAGAGATTACACAAGATAAATGAATCTCACAAACCATATCCCTCAAAATGACAAGGTTCCATCACACACCTGCTAAAATTAATACAGTTCACTAACAACTTAATTATATTGATGTATGTGTTGTTTCGACTTGCTTTCATTTCACTTGCCTCGAAAGTTAATGGTAGGGTGTGACCGCTTGAGGCTAGGTGATTTGTTATATTTTTAACTTGTTCTTACCATGTGCCATAGATTGATGGACTTATTTGTCTGTGGAAGATTCTTGAAATCATCAGTTACATACAACGTTTAATCTATACTAATATATAAAGCTGGAGAGTTTGTTTGTTTGTTTGTTTGCTTGAACGCGCTAATCTCAGGAACTACTGGTCCGATTTGAAAAATTCTTTCAGTAGCTAGCTAGCTATATATCATCACGCTAAGACCATTAGGAGCGGAGCAGTAAAAAAAATTGTGACGCAGACGAAGTTGCGCGTCCGCTAGTAACAGAATAAACGCAATACCTCTTAAGGGTATCATTGTACTCATCATTATGAACAACTTTTACTATGGGACCAATCCCGAAATCGCGAAAAAAAATCAGCTGTTCAGTACATTTTGTCGAGTTATGCGCAAATAAATGTAGGTATGGGGGAGTCGATTTTTTTTTCGCGATTTCAGTGTTGGTCCCATCGTGAAAATGATGAGTTCAATGACCCCTTAAGAGGTATTGCGTTTATTTTGTTACAGGTTGTATAGGTACATAAAATCAAGTCTTTTTCTAATTGGGGGTAGGCAGAAACTACGGAACACACCAGTAACGATCCTTATATAGGGATTGGAAGTTCTGCAGTTTCGGCCGCATTGGAGGAAGTCGTAAGTTCACATCATGCACGTTCTTGGTGCTAAACATTGTCTACATAAACGAATAAGCAACTTTGTATTTCTTCATAAAAAGTCAAAAGGAAATCTAAAATCTGACGCAAAATTACAAGAATGGGGACTCAGCCAGATAATCTGTGCTAGTAGGCAGCACAAAGTTACCCTGAGACAGTAAGACGAGGTCACACATTCCCAACACACCACGAAGGAGACAGATTCCGCCAAAACTGGAAAGAGGAAGGCTAAATGTAGAAGGAGTGGAGGAAGGTTCTTGCAGGAGTGGTATAGAATAAGCTACATAACTTGTCTTGTTTCGTAAGAACCTATTAATTAACTGCTCCTTTGGCTTTCGTGAGCGCGACTGCTGAGTGTGGGGTCCTGGATTCGACTCCCAGGTCGGGAAAAATTGGCTTTTTTCATTAGGGACTTCTCAGTGACAACCTGGAGGTTTGGAAGTTGGTGGTGTGACACTCCGTGCATCGGTTCGCATTTTAAACGCCCTTGCACAAAATTGCGTTTTCACTCACAAAACTAGGCAGAAAAAAAAATTAGGCAGTTGCAATTACGTTTATTTTAGGTTTATTATTAATTTATTTAATGTATATTTATTAAATTTTCCTTTCATACGAACTATGGTTTATTTTGGTATAAATTTTACGTAGTAATATTAATTTATTAAGGAGAAATTTATCTACAGTTCGTTCTGAGCGTTTTTAGTGGTTTTTATGGATTTGAATGCGATTTTTTGTACGGAAATTCCATTCTTATTTCGAATTTCTAAACCCACTAAGAATGAAACCACTATTACAAGGAATATTATGATATATTTTTCATTTCATTTGGTTAGTACAGTAGTGCAATCCACGAGCTTGAAAAAGTGCCGTCGCGCTTTTATGAGAAACTTATTTCGGAATTTTGGCTTTTTACAAATAGATAAGAGAAAAATACGAAATGTGAGGCCGCTATACACTATACTAATAACTATTCTCAACTATTCAATAAGCCAAAGTTTTCTAAATAATTCAGTTTCTGTGAATAAGAAAGCCAAAGTTGGCCATGTTACGCAAAAAAACAGTCAAATTCTAATAGGCCTCTTAAGCCGTTCGTCCTGCACCAGCCGGTTTATACTGACGTCTCGTGACATAAACTTAGGTAGGTGGGGTTTATTTTTTGTTTTATTATTTTCATTATTTTAATTTTAATTGTAATGCTACTCTTCTTTGATTTAAAATTTAGATCATGTTTTAGGTTTTTGCTTTTTGATTCTTATATCTCTCTTGCTACCTAGCTTGTAACATTCTGCTGCCACACAAAGTATTCAATGTTATAATTCAATGACCCTGGGCCACCAAGATACAGGCCGTGCCTAGTTTGGGGCCCATGGCCACTTCTGTTGCATTTGTATAGATTGCAAGTTGACTTCACCTAAGCTAACAAGGTGAGATGTTTACAAAATCGCAGTGCTGGGGGGCTAAAAAGGCCACTTTAGAACAATCATATTAAAATCATAATATTAATAACACAAAAATCTGTCAAATTAAATTTTCATCTTTATCGCTAACGCATTAGGTTCAAGGTTGATTGGGAAAATTTGACAGTGACGGGTAGCGTGATTTGCTTTCTGATTCTGCTAAAGTGGCTTTTTTCGTGTGGTCGTCTAGATTACCGTCCCACAGGGCTGTGAGAGTGATGGAGAGGGAGTACGTCTGCGTTGGTGTACCGGTGAGTCTCCGGTGCCGCTCTGGCCAAAATCAGTGAGGAGAACTATTAGTACCTAATATGAATTTATGATGCAAACAATGCTTCCTCTTTAAGCAGTACCTCTACAAAAAATGCGGTCAAATCAACCCTGACCAGTTAACAAGAATTACAAACACAAACAATAAAAAAAAAAAACGCCTGAGGCGCAAGACACCTTCCATTCCATTGTGTGCAAAGTAATATCTACAGTCATTTGTCAAGTGACGTCCTATTCAAAGAGTTTTTGCGACAACGGTACACTACCTGTCGGCAGTGCCGGTAGCCCGGTAGGTGAGCTACCTATAACTGTTCGTTGTACCTACGTAAAGAGTGTTGCCAGGGGGGCTACTCTCTAACGAAATCCGTAGTTTTGGGCTTAGTTGCGGGCGGGCGTATTCTACTCCGTATCACCTACAGACTTACGATTAGTCCCGAACCCGAACTGAGAATGAATGACAACGCGATTTCACAGTAACTGTCAAATCGTGTTATCATTAGTTCTCAGTAGTTAGGTGATACGGAGTAGAAAATGCCCGCCCGCAACTAAGCCCGAAACTACGGATTTCGTTAGAGAGTAGCCCCCCAGATTAGGCGATATTTTTAGGTAGATGTGATATAATAATAATATGCTCTCGCTCGCGACTTTGTATGTGCATGTCCCGTTTTACTAACGGGTTTGTAGTGGCATCAAGGCATTGATGCCACTACAAACCCGTTACGACTACAAGAAAAAGCAGCGGAGCAAATCTACATCGCAACAAAAAGAACCGCAACGCCATCTATCCAATTAGCAGCGACCTACTACGTCGAAATCCTGCATCGCGCAATCAGAGTTTACCGTGCAATTTGAACATATACATAGGCCCGAATATCAACTATAGGGCAGTTGCCCGCCAGGCACAACAACCGCCTGGTCGGCGGATCCTCCCTTTTCAATGAAGGTTTGCGGGACTTTACTATCTGGACTGCCTTCGTTATCATTAGTATTTCAGGATCCTCTCTAAGTGCTCCCTGCCAAACTTAGTGCCACATGCCAAATTTCAGCTTTCTTGGACCAGTAGTTTCGGCTGTACGTTGTCTGTCAGTCAGTCACCAGTAACGGAAGAATTTTATATATTGGGATTATATCAATCCAAACACGCCTGGATTGATCTTCTAGGTAGGTATTAATACAATTTATTGGGCCTTTATTTAAAAAATGAAGTTTTTTTTATGAAATTATAAAAAAGTTAAGTCCGTGGTTTTTTTAATTCTCATCCAAATCCTCATATTTTGAAACCTAATATATCAGAAAAATTGTGATCCTACTTTATATTACTAGCTTTTTCCCGCGACTTCGTACGCGCACATTCCGTTTTTTCCTGATCCCACAGAAATATTGGGAAATCCCTCTCTCTTAGTGCTATACTACCCAAGGAACCAAATATCAGCTTTTTACGACTGCGTTGTCTGTCAGTCGCCAGTCACACAATCAGTCAGTAACGGAATAATTTTATCTGTATTGATTAGGCTACTTAGCATTTTAATGCGAATGTAGGCTACTTGGGCGAAACATTCGGCGACTTGGTGCTTGACACATGTGGCAACACTGTGTGTAAGTAGGAACGAGTGGTAAGCTTGGTAACTGGTTTGAAAAAATTAACGTGGATGACATTAATTATGAATTGTGGTGAAGTGTTGTTACGTGCAGGTCGACATTTTATTGTTTAGGCTTTCGGTGTACGGTTCCCAGAAGTCATCAGGTGTTACAGTGGTTGGAAAATATGTAGCTTGCTTGTCCCAAAATCTGATAATGATGATTGGAAGATTCCTGCCAGCTAGAGCGGGAGGGAGAGTCAGACTCTTACTGAATAAAATCCACCCATGTTCCTTTGTGTTCCAGGGCCGGGAATTATCCTGCGACTCTCGGCGTCTTCTTCTCCTGCGGCGGCTGGGGCGTGAGGTTTGTGTCTCCCTTTTGCGTCTCGCCTCCTTCGTTTGCATTACTGCTTTGCACAAAAAGGTGACTGCTTACCATGCCCTCTCGCTATAGTTGAACCAGGGCCGGCCCGAGGACCTGAGGGCTTGAGGAGGCTCGCGTAGGCGCACTAGTTCTCACGATCCCCGGTCCAAGTGTGAGAAGGAACACTGGGGTGGTTTTTAGTCAGTAAGAGTCTGACAGACCTCTTCGCCTACCCCAGGCGAAGAACATCCATGAGGATATTCCACCCCGGCAACAAAAAAAAAAGGGCCGGTCACTGCCGATCGCCGCTACAAGGACACTGGCAGCGGTGCTCCGCCCAAGCAGGGCAGACCTCCGCCGTATGCTGCACCGTGTCCTCCGGGCGATCCACACAGTGGTGACACTCGGGGGTATCCTGCCAAATCTTAAACAGAATTCTGTTGTTGTAACCCAACCCTAGCAGGACAATTTCGCAACCCTAGCGGGCCGGAAATCTTACCTACCATCTCATGCTCAGAGGGCTTAGCACGAATATATTAACCGACTTCCAAAAAAGGAGGAGGTTCTCAATTCGGTGAGTATTTTTTTATGTATGTACACCGATTACTCTGAGGTTTCAGATCCGATTTCTGAGATTCTTTTTTAGTTCGATGCAGTATACTTGCCATTTGGTCCCACAAAAATTTGATTCAGTTTGGTTCAGTAGTTTTTATTTTATGAGCATTTTTGCTTAATCGAATTTCTGCGTTGACGAAGACGTCGTCCAAGTATCACCACTTAAAAGTGAAAAATTTATACTTTTTACAAAAAAATATAACCGACTTCCAAACAAAACACTACAAATAATAAAATAACCTTAATTTCGGAAGTCGGTGTTAAAAAACAAAGAAACAAAACCAAAAACACCGACTTCCGAAATTAAGGTTATTTTATTCTTTGTGGTGTTTTGTTTGGAAGTCGGTTATATTTTTTTTTAGACATATAGTGATGTAAAATTTTACCATAGCTACAATACTCGTTTCGCACATAATATTTATTTGAATTAGATACTATTCATATTTTTGAATGATATAAATTGTGTATGTCCCATAAAATTAAACTAAAATACTATGGGGTGTAGTTTTTCACATACAAAATTCACTTACGTTAACGTCACTATACGTCAAAACATTCGTGCTAGGCCTCAGAAGTATTTATCCTAACGATTATTACTGTTTGTGTTGATTAGAAGTACCAGTATAGTTGGTTTTCCACAACTTTCAGTAGCACTCCGGAACCTGTAAATCTGCCTGGTCAATGCCAAATTGCCAAGTCAATAAGATGTATTATATTATTCCACCGAAAATATATGGATGTAATAAAGGCACTTTTTTACTACCGATATTTGTAGCCACGGTCGTGATGATATGTTAAATTCATACACAGTCAAACAAAAACTAGGAACATTATTATCAAAATAACTATGACATCATACATCTGGCACTCTAATAAGGTACCTATATAAATTAATCTAAGCTTACACTAGACTGAGAGAAATAAAATCAAGGTTCTGTACGTAACCGAGTGAATTAAAATATGTACCTAGATATTCTAGGCATGCTGATATCATACTTTATTCTGTAAACAGAGGATATTTTTTTTTTTTTTACTTTAAACATTCATTTGAAACATCGTTTGATAAACGTACCTAACGATGTTACATTAAGCAAAATCGAAAAACCTAAAAACACTTTGCTCGAACCGAGAATTGAACCTATGACCTCATGCACAGCTCACCAACAGCGCTTTTAGGGTGCCTGTCCATTTGCGCGGACTGAGGCAGCGGACCGGAGAAACAGAGAAATATTAACCAATCATGTCAATCAAAACGTCAGTGACTCACGTGGTGTGGAGATTTTATGCAATTCCATTGGTTAAAGTTTCTCCACTCCCCTGCCTCACTCCGCTGTAATGGACAGGCACCCTTAACCAATAGACCAACGAGACAGCCTTGTTCTGTGCAATACAAGAAAAGTGATTCTATTGGCTTTTCCTTCTCGTTTTATATTATTTTTATTATTCGTTGCTATAGCGACAATAGAAAGAAACACACACTGTGCTAACTGCCTACCTATTACGGTTCATGACATTGCAGTCCGCTGACTCATGGACGTATGGTGACCATTGCCGTATGGTGTCGGCCGGTACCGTATGATGCCGTAAAAGAATAATACCAACCCATCACTTCCCGTGGGTGTCGTAAGAGGCGACTAAGGGACTCACCAGAGAATGGGCAGCAGCGTTCTCTGTAAAACACAACACTATACACTGCGATCGTCAACCCGCCTGCCAAGCGTGGCAATTATGGCAACCCCCCCGCCTTTGGGGGAGGCCTATGTCCAGCAGTAGACGTCTTTCGGCTGTTATGATGATGACGATGACTGATGGACGAACAGCAAAGGCTTATACAGTAATAGAGTTCCACTGATGACCCGTCGGGTACGTAACCCTATCAAAAGAATACCAATAGTGTTACAAATAATGTAGTCCCTTCAAACTACGCTTGCTAAATAACCTACTAACATTAATAACTTAAATATATTCATCACCTGCCTAGCCTTTTTCCCAATAAGGGAGGGACCGAACTTAACAATAAGGTTCTTCTTCTTATCGCGTGGGTAGTAAGGTCTAACGACCCCACACACCCTAGTGTCAGAGTTTCTAAACCGCCTCAAGGGCCTCTGACATGGTTTATTTGACGACCGCCATTTGGCGGCCGGGACCACCGGCTTATACGTGCCTTCCGAAGCACGGAATCATCTTTTTATCAGACAATCAGGTGATTCAAGCCTGCAATATCCTAGCCAAACTGGAAACAACTTTACAAAGTATGGCTTCCCGTGGGAATCGAACCCACGAGCGCGACCACCGGGTCACAAGGCAAACGCCTAAACCACTCGACCACGGAGGCAGTCAAAATTAGGTTAATTTAGGATAAACTAGCCAAGTGCGAGTCGGACGCGAGTGCAAAGGGTTCCGAACGAATTTAATTTTTTTAACATGTTATTTTAACACTACAGACTTCTATTTTCTTTAGGTAAAGATCTATTATCTCCATTTTTTTCAAAACATTAGGCTCAGTAGTTTCGGAGATAAGGGGGGGAATGGTCATTTTTCGTATAATTTCTAGAATAACTTCAAAACCATTTATTTGAAAATTATAAAAAAAAATATAATTAAAACCCTCACAGTAAGCTCTTTCATTTGATATGTCACACCATATTGTTCAAAAAACTTTATTTTTAATTTTCTAGTTTGACCCCCAAAAGTGACCCATATACTAAAAATTTAATGATTTACGTAACGCGTCCGTATTTGGGTCATAGAAGTCCATATGTGTACCAAATTTCAAAATTCGCTCTAGTGGATCCGGAGAAAACTGACTGTGACAGACGGACAGACAGACACCCGAGTGATCCTATAAGGGTTCCTTTTTTTTCGGAACCCTAAAAACGAAAAACTTATCAGCCTAAGGTTAACTTAGGATCACTCACATTCCAAATTAACTATAGTATACAACATAATTTCAATTTACTACGGTCCCACAAACAATTTCAAGCCAAATCCTGGTCCACAGTCAACTATCGACATAATTTTCCCCATAATAATCTCCGCTAGTGCAGCACCACTTATTATCGACACAAATATGTAGGAACAGCACTATAATAACGTCGGTATGTCTACGGAACTGGCATATAATTTATTGAATACGTGTTGATCCGACGGTCGACGCAGCGGTACACTGTATAGCCGATAAGGTTAGGATTAGAAAACCTTGCTGGATAAGACTGACTACAAATTAAAGAAGTGCTAAACTTAGAAAGACAGGCAAGCAAACTAATAATAGTGGCCTAGTGCTAACGGGATCCTTACTTACTAGTTGTGACTACACACAAATGGGTTCGAATTTGAACCCATATTTAGACCGCAAACTGTCCCCCCCAAGCATTGCAGAAGTGCTTCTCGCATCCAGTGGAATTTACTCTCTCAAAAAAAGCTTAAAAACAGCGTGCAGATGAAACAGATTATCGTCAGCACTAACAGAGAAATTACATCTGAAAAACATAGTTAGTAATCTACATGATATGATACGTAATTTGGTTTAGCCAGAATTTGTCTACCGGTATCACATAATAAGAAAAAAACCACCAAATCACCTCCAAATCGTTGAGATGAAACAGTTTTACTCCTTAATTATTTTTATCAAAAGAGTATAAAAATATTTTTACTGCTTTTCAATACAAACGTAAATGATTTGGTTTTGTTACTTTTTAAAAACATGTATTATTTTATTATAAAAAAAAAATTAAAAATTTAAAAAACCCCCAATAAAAATATATCTAGCTATTTTTTAATCGGGGGTTTTTTAAATTTTTAATTTAATTTTTATTTTTTGCTTTTTAAACTTAATTTACCTAATAGGTACTACTAGAAAACCTATAATCTCATCATCTTCGTAGCCTTATCCACACGTTTTGTACTTCCATTCTGTCCTATCAGCCGTCACACTATTCACTCCCTTTTCTTTCATATTGCTCCTCACACAATCCATTCATCTTTTTTTTGGCCTTCCTCTCCCTCTCCATCCATCCACATATGATCTACACTCACCTAAACGGCACTACATCCTACAAGCTTGGAAAGTAGCTTTGCATCTCTCACCAATGTATGTACTCATTTCTTTTTTCTGCTTTATCATCAGAGCTTGATCACAATCTATTTATAACCTATTCATTGCAACCATTTAAATGAATACGAAAACAGAAGATCTGCTGTAAGTAAGTGAGGAGTTGGGTATCCTGCAGATTTCAGGACATGCTTCAGCATCATGTTAAGGTTACTGATCTAAATATAATCTGTTCATTGAAACCATTCCATTGACTCCTAATCTCTTCAAAGTTAGAGTGAACAGGCTCCTTCTGGGTAAGCTCGCTCCATCGTAGACTTTGTCTCTGTCATCTCTGACCTAGACTAGAGTCAAGAGCACACCCATCACAAATAAAAAATAAAAAAAAAACACAATACCTCTGCTGTAACTTAGTGAGGAGTTGGGTATTCTGCAGACCTCAGGTTGTGCTACAGCATCAGGCCAATATAACCATGTTTTTGCAATGTCATTGAAGTATCAGAATACCAAATTTCGCATCGATCAGACCCGTAAAAGCTGGTTAAATGCCTTCATCAACCAGAAAAGAGCTAATGATCTTCAAACGGCTCAACCGATTTTGATAAAACTCTAAGAACCATCGCTGGAAAACCTGCTTGCTCAAATAAAAAAAACCGCATACAAATCGGTTCACCCATTTAAGAGCTACGGTGCCACAGACAGACACACAGATACACATAGCGGTCAAACTTATAACACCCCTCTTTTTAGTCGGGGGTTAAAAATAAAATGCGGGTAGCGAAGTGGCGCGTAGAGGGGTAGTTAGAATAGAACAGAATAGTCTTTATTATGTACACTATATAAGTTACAGAAAAGATAGATGAGAAACATTACATAGGGTGACACAATGGGCGGCCTTATCCCTGAAAGCGATCTTTTCAAGACAACCTTTAGTAGTAGTTAGTAAATAAGTAGTAGGAGAATACAGCCTTAAGAGGAAATGCTGGCGTCGAGACTTTGTATGTAAAAAGTTATAATTCGAGGTTTGCGATGGCGAGATGATAACAAGGATATATCAGTACAATGGGGCACAGTTGTCCCTATGTTTTCCTTTTTGTTGATTTATTATCCGTTTAAGCACTAGAACTCTCATAAAATGCTCAAAATTGTCCGATAAATCGCTGTCAACAGAGCCCGAGTGTACGAATTTGATAACTATATCAAAACAGGAAAACATAGAGACACAGTATATATCGTTATTATTCAGTTTGTGGAATATCTCTTATATCGGTCCAATATTGGAGGAGAAAACAGTCGAGAGCCAAACCTCGAATTATGACTTTTTACATACAAAGTGTCGCCGCCAGCATTTCCTCTTAACTTGGCCATCGATCCACCTTGTGGGAATCTAACACACTCTCCACTACACATTGTCATCACTAGAACCTTTTCTTCTATTCTTCGAGCACAGTGACCATATTTTTGATTCACGTTAGTAAATAAATCACACTCGTTTATTTCTAGATACGGCTAGAATGTTTATTAGCATATTATGGAATGTGTTTGTTAAAACCGTGTCACAAGCGTGACATTGGCCAATAACTTACACCTCTTTTGGAAGTGTCGGCTATTCTCTAAGAACTTTTTCTGAATTAGTATTTTCAGCGTTAAAAATAATTTCAGGCTTCTACCATTTGACTTTCTGGACAAACTGATAAAATATGAGGCATGAGCACTAGAACTTTTACTCAAAGATAGAGAACGCGTCACCAATTCCTCCGAATTTTCAGCTGTCCATAAGCTTATCACTTTCCACTAAATGGGTGGCCAAAAAGCGGAAACTAGTCAAGCAGACACCATCAATATTCTCTTAAAAACCTATCAAAAAGTTCACAAAATAAACAGTTAAAAAGATAAGATATCCAAATTGATTAGTATCCATCGGATAGTGTGCCAGCAACCTATAATTTGACCATATCAGTCGACCGGCTCTTAAGACGTACCGGACCGGTTCGGGACAGGTTGTGACATACATACAAACTTTCTTCGGTTCACAAAAATCGACCCACGCTGGTGACAGATCTACTGAATACAATTAAATGTGGATTTTTTATATTTAAAAGTGTATTCGTGTTTTTTTTTTTGCGATGTTCTTCGTTGAGGTTAATTTTGGCTGTCAAATATGTTACTACTGAACTGTTTATTTTTTAAAGTGTTCTCGTGTTTTTTGTGTTTATTTTTTGCGGTCATATATACATATATGTTATCTATCGCCTAACTGTCTAACGAGCACATGTAGGTTTAATTAAATTCTGTCTAAATTGACTGCCTGGTTAGTCCAGGGATCTCCAGGTTCGATGTCCCGATCAGCCAATAGTTTTAGACTTTGCCATGCGGTATATTGCGGTATCTGACCAGCACATCATCACATCACAATGTGACGTGAACAAATTTAATTAATTAATCTGACAATTATTATTTTCCCCCATCTATGTTGGGATTGTTAAACTCTAGTATCTAGCATGGAGCTAATACCTATTGTGACCTCGGCAACCTTGTGTAACTAGTTAACAAGATACCTACCCCCAGGGTCGTCTTTTACCCATTGAGGCCCCTGGGCACATCAGAATAATGGAGAGATCTTTACATGTTGATTGAAGAGATACCCTTATAGTTTTGAGATAAGGAAAAGTTAGAGTGACCAAGCCTCTTCTGGGTAAGCTCACTCCATCGTCGTCGTTTTATCGTTTATTTCTGACCTTTGTTTTTTTTTTTAGGATGTGAAATCATCAAATGACTCCTCCCGCTCTGGGCGAAGCAGAAGGGAGTGTCAAACTCTTACTGGCTCAAACCCATCCATGTTCCTCCTAGTGCCCTTTGCGTTCCAATGCCGCGGTGACTCTTTTGAACAAATTCCGCAACCCTGGCGGGCACTGGCCCTAGCGGACCCCTTCTTCTATGCTGACATCTCTTTGAGGCGCGCTTGGAACACAACGCGCCGTCGACCTGGGCCTGGTTCTGATCGGACAGCGAGCCACCCAATGCTCGCCGTCCGCAGGCCCGTGCCTACGTTGGCCGGGAATCGCCTTGCGACTCCCGACGCCCGGGGCGTCTCTGTTGCGGCGGCTGGGGCGTGAGGTTTCCCTCTCTCTCACGCGTTCGGCTTCCTCCTTCGCTAGCATTACTGCTTCGCAGAAGGAGGTGACCACTCCCCATGCCTCCTCGCTCCGGACCATGGATTGAACTAGGGGGGCTACTCTCTAACGAAATCCGTAGTTTCGGGCTTAGTTGCGGGCGGGCATTTTCTACTCCGTATCACCTAACCACTGAGAACTAATGATAACACGAGTTGACAGTTACTGTGAAATCGTGTTGTCATTCATTCTCAGTTCGGGTTCGGGAAAAAACGTAAGTCTGTAGGTGATACGGAGTAGAATAAGCCCGCCCGCAACTAAGCCCGAAACTACGGATTTCGTTAGAGAGTAGCCCCCCAGGGCCGGACGCGAGAGGTTGCCCAGTTTATCTCTGACCTAGACTAGAGTCATGAGCCAACCCATCTCAAATTAATAAAAAAATCGTCAATCACTTGTTCAGTCTATCTTTCAGCACATCACACGATGGACATCAGCGTTTTCGCTTGTATTCGTTTTATATTTATAAGTTATCGGTAGGTGATGTGGCAGAATCAAGAGGGCCACATCGATTGCGGGGCCCTGGGCAAGTGCCCACAGTGCCCAGCGGAAAAGAGAGGCCTGGCTTGGCAAGAATAGTGCCAATAATTTTCGGCCAGGAAACCACTTGATAAAAACCCAAATTATACAATTAAAGCGACGACCCAAAACATATTAATTGATATCATTTAGCTTGTAGGATACCTCTACGTAATTCTTGGCTAATTGCCGTTCGCTGCATTCTTGTCAATTGAGCAACTTCTCGGTCGTATTTATTAAAGTTATATAAAAGCTGTCAGAGGACGGAAATATAATATGAGTGTAGTGTGTGTCAAGTTATTGATGGATACCGCGTTGTGATGCAATTGGTTTATCTTGAAAGGTGATCTGTGAGACTTTCAGGTCGAAATGAAGAGGATTTTATTTTTATACTAGGTCAAATCAAGTTGAATCTACTTGATAAGGATAACTTTAAACATCTTTTCATTTTTTTATCATCGAATAGACAGTTGCATCGAAGTGACATTTCGCTTAGTCTTTTTCCAACTATATTTGGGTCGGCCAGTCGGTCCATTCAGAGTTCACAATGGGCCTCATCAGAAGGCTTAAAGTAACTCAAAGGGCAATGGAGAGGGCAATGCTTGGAGTTTCCTTGTGTGATCGAATCAGAAATAATGATATCCGCAAGAGAACCAAGGTTACCGACATAGCCCGAAGGATCGCCAAACTAAAGTGGCAGTGGGCAGGTCACACTGCTCGCAGAACAGATGGTCGATGGGGCCGAAAAGTTCTGGAGTGGCGACCGCGTACCGGAAGACGCAACGTTGGAAGGTCTCCCACAAGGTAGACCGATGACCTGGTGAAGGTCACGGGTAGCGGACGGATACGAGACGCGCAGGACCGGTCGTTGTGGCGACGCTTGGGGGAGGCCTATGTCCAGCAGTGGACGTCTTTGGGCTGATATGATGATGATGTGTGGGTTCAGTGAAACCAGATGCAAGTACCAGTATTTTACATAGAGATAGACTACCTGTAATTCTCACAGTCTCTTTACCTGAAAAACCGAACCTGGAACTTCAGGCCTGACATACAAAACAACAACTGTACCACGTCCCCGATAACGTTAGTAATTTGCTCTAAATTAATCAAATGAAGGAATAAGTGGAGTCCGGGACCGCGGTTCCGGTCCCGACAGCCCCTCGACCCGCATACGTATAGATTTGGTGTGTTAACGTTTGGCAAACGTTCGGCACGCATGAATGTGGAATAGCTAGGTGGAGTGTAGAGAGGTGTTCTGCGAGTTGCGACCAGATGCAAGTACCAGTATTTTACATAGAGATACTACCTGTACACTCCACCACCTAGTAACTGGGTATTAATATGGTACCCCTTCTCAAGACTGGAGTCAGATTTTCAGACTTCAGTCTATGTGTAAAGACTGTCAAAAATCTACAAATGACAGCCGGGACCAACGGCTAAACGTGCTTTTCGACAATCGTTTTCACTGATCTGCACGACAATATTATCTGCTCTAAAAACTTCCGGTCGATTCTGTAAACATATCGAAGTGACGGCTTGGTTGAAGTGATCTCGAAGTGAGCTGTCATTCCATCTTGATTATTTGGATTAACTGCTCACTATTCGTCAGAATCGCACTGCTGAATTTCTCACAGGCTCTTTACCTGAAAAACGGAACCTGGAACTTCATGCCTGACATACAAAACAACAACTTGTACCACGGCCCCGATAACGTTAGTAAGTTGCTCTAAATTTATAAAATAAAGCTGTAAAACAATTAGTTCATACCAAGTTAGCCACAAGCTCATATAACTGTTGTAAACTATATTACATAGATTAGTTGTAAATTATATTTTATGGTCATATACCGTTTAGTTTGGTTGAATATTGGACGTGATTTATACGGAATTCGAGTGACCCGCTTGGGTAAATTTGATCGAATATTAATGTAGAATATTTTAGACTGCTTTTTAGTACGTTTGCACTGGTAATGGCCTTAGAATGATGAGACTTACGACATTTTTAGATATTAAATTAGCACCTTCAGTTATCATTCAGAAACAGCGAATTTTTCGGGGATAAAAAGTAGCATAAACTACTCAGCCCTCAGGAATAGTGAAGTTTTCTGTCCTTTACAATATTGGTTTAGATTAACTATAATATTACTGGTCCATATTAGATTTTCATACCGAAAGGTAACACGGTCCGGTGTTACTAACTGCGATAAGCCGTATTTAACCGACTTGAAAAAAGGAGGGGGTTCTTAATTCGATTATTTTTTTTTCTATTTTGGTGCCCAGCAGCAATAAAAGCCTGTTATTTTTTTAAGGATTTTGTGCTGAAGGCATCTAGGGAGGTCTTTGTCAAGCAAGAGAGAGAAGACAGTTAGAGCATTAGCAAAATGGAAAATTTAATTTTTAAATAAGGAACCCTTGCAGTGCCGGTCAGACTCCCGCTTTGCTGTTTATTTTGTGAACGAGGTTTAAAATAACATCTTACGATAGAAAAGCTTATCCACATCCCCTTTGAGCCTCTATCTATGCTCAAAAATAATCGACTTTCGCACCATCGCCGCCTCTAATCTCTGATTGATACCAATTAAGAAACCATAAACTCCGCACTAGTTTTTTTAACCTCCTCACTAAATACCATAGACACTAAAAATGACAGTTGCAAATCATAGAGAAATCTCTAATTGCCGCCATAAAAATAGTTTTGTATCCGAAAATTGGTGTTTAGGAGCTAAAATATTCGTGGAATTTCGCAACCAGGCAACCAGTTTTGAAGAGGCCGCGGACAGGTATATTTCTGGTAATTTTTTACTACGAATATTTCAATAGGTCGAATTTGCAGGTGTGTGCGAATTACATAGACAGGTTTACATTTCCTAGATGACCTAAAAGTTTTGAACACTATGTTAATGAACTACTCGTATTTATAAGCATTTTTTTATTTAAAACAAAAAAATAAGTAAAAAAAATGCTTATAAATACGAGTAAGTATTTTCACTTTAATTATATTTTAATAATTTCAATCGCTTTTAATTCTTCATATTGCATCTACCACTACATCACCCAAAGGTTGACTGGTAGGAAATGCTTATGGCATTACGTCCACCTATGTACATTTGTGTGCTGAAAGTGTTAAATAAATAAAATTGTTGTTAAAAAATAGGAATCTTATATTTCTTTCGAGATCCATGCAATTAGTATGTGTGACCCCAAGTGGCCGTACACTTTGAGGGATTTAACTAATGCCACCGATGCTCCAGATAACGTAGCAACCAATTGGGCCCAAATAATGTAAAGAGTTAACCTTCCACTCGAAAAAAAAATAGAAGGTTTTTAGGGGCTTGAGCCTCCTCCTCCCAAAAGACCGAGGTATCTTTGGTACCTAGTCTACAACCTAACAAAGTCATTGAGGAATTTACGAAAAGGTATCCGAAATGGCTTGGTATGCGTTAAACAAAATATTTTCTTGTGGTCCCAAAGTACCACTTAAAAATAATATAAGTGGAGTCCGGGACCGCGGTCCTGGTCCCAAAAGCCCCTCAACCCGCATTTGTAAACAAACACGTATAGATTTGGTGTGACGTTTGGCAAACGTTCAGCATGCATGAATGTGGAATAGCTATTACTGATTCAGAACTATTGATTTTAAGTGCAGCTACTTGTGTGACATTACTAGCGGATTTAGGCAAACGACCGAGATATCTTTTATAGGTACTGAGATTTTTGGTAGTCTACAACCTAACGCAGTTATTGAGGTATTAACGAAAAGTCATCTAAGGCGGCCTGTTATCTTTTTAGGGTTCCGAACAAAAAACGGAACCCTTATAGGATTACTCGGGTGTCCGTCTGTCACAGCCAGTTTTCTCCGGATCTACTGGACCGATCCTGTCGAAATTTGGTACATATGGATTTCTGTGACCCAAACACGGACGCGTTACGTAAATTATAAAATTTTTAGTATGGGGGTCATTTTTGGGGGTCAAACGAGAAAATTTCAAAAAAAGTTTTTGAACAATATTTTGTGACATATAAAATGAGAGCTTACTGTGAAGATTTTGAAAATATTTTTTTTCTTAATTTTAAAACAAACGTTTTTGAAGTTGTTCAAGAAATTAGACGAAATATGACCACCCTTTTCTCCGAAACTACTGAACCTAAAGTTTTGAAAAAAATGGAGATAATAGATCTTTACCTACAGATTACAGGAAAACCGATAAGAAGTTAAAATAACATGTTAAAAAATGGAATTCGTTCGGAACCCTTTGCACGCGAGTCCGACTCACACTTGGCCAGTTTTTTTTTTACTATTGATAGGCAGTATAGGCTCACGTTTGACCACTATCTCACCTGATGGTAAGCGATGATGCGGTCGAAGATGGAGCACGCTTGCCTAGAAGTAACCTATTCTTGACTTAAAGACTTTCAGGTTGTAGCTATCAGGAAACATAGACTCTGGCAGGGAATTTCACTCCTTAGCTGTACGCACTATGAATAATGAATAAATGTTATGCGAAACGATTTTTTTTTGTACTCTTTGGCGTCTCTGCCTACCCCGCGTTTCTAAGCACATACCTATAGATTTGGTGTGTTAGTTGCTAAATGGGCAAACGTTCGGCACGCATGAATGTGGAATTAGTCCAGTCATTACGTACATTCAAAAAAGAAAATGAATTTGCGCTTCTAATTTTTTAATATGTTGTAGGGGATACCTAGAAAAGCTTAACTTGAGATTGTCGACCAAGCTTTCCTAGGAGCTTTCGCCGCCATGTTGAAAAAAGGGGTAAAATTTGTTTCTCGGCAATAACTCGGCTATCCGATGAGATATCGAAAATTTTTGTAGGACACTTTTTGTAGCGTTTCATGCATCGTTATCGAGATATCGATCGATAAAGTCAAAAATTTAGGACACAATTTTTGTTTTTTGCTTTTTTTTCTTTGGGTCTTAATAAATATGAAAAATTGTGGAATTCAAACTTGTAGAGCATATTCAGACCTACAATTTCCTTCTTGGATTTTTTTATGTTGGACAAAAATTACGATCTCCAGCGCGCCGCAAAGTCGGTGAATCCACACTCAGCGTCGAGCGAGCTGCTCGCTCGGTTGTGTCTGGATGTCGAATCGAATGGGAAATTGTTCAGGAAATTGATGGGATAAAAAATAAGTACATAGAGCAACAAATTAAGGATCACACAATAGTAATTTATAAAAAAAAAAAAAAACAAATAAAAAAAATAACTGTTTTACAAATAAAACAGTCTCCCATGGTCACAAAATTGTTGAAACACGTGTGCTCACTTCGAAAGGCTCGAGGCAACTAACCGAGATGCTACGAAAAGAAGAACACGTTTCAACACGTAGACCCTTTTTTTGTTTTTTTTTTTTTTTGTCGATTGCCACCCTAACAAAAGGGTCCCTTTATACCTGACCCCTCCAACTCCAACGGACGCTCTATGCGGGCACTCCGTTATGACGAGTTTACAGCCAACTAGATATCGAAATTTTTGCCCAGAATATCGGAACCCTCGATTTACACTACGCACAGCAAAAACTCAACACGATACGATATACTAACTTGAGCGCGCTCGACGCTGAGCGTGGATTCACCGACTTTGCGGCGCGCTGGAGATCGTAATTTTTGTCCAACATAAAAAAATCCAAGAAGGAAATTGTAGGTCTGAATATGCTCTACAAGTTTGAATTCCACAATTTTTCATATTTATTAAGACCCAAAGAAAAAAAAGGAAAAAACAAAAATTGTGTCCTAAATTTTTGACTTTATCGATCGATATCTCGATAACGATGCATGATATGCTAAAAATGATTCAGGCGTTATTGTAGAGCACAAAGAAAGCTACAAAAAGTGTTTGCCAAAAATTTTCGAATCTCATCGGATAGCCGAGTTATTGCCGAAAAACAAATTTTAAGCGTTTTCCAAGATGGCGGCGAAAGCTCCTAGGAAAGCTTGGTCGACAATCTCAAGCTAAGCTTTTCTAGGTATCCCCTACAACATATTAAAAAATTAGAAGCGCAAATCCATTTTCTTTTATTTGCCTTGTTTTCGGACGAAATGACTGGACTAAATAGCTAGGTGGAGCGTAGAGAGGTGTTCTGTGCGAGTTGCGACTGCGAGTAACGAGGACAAGAGATGTCGAGTACGGGGAGCGAGCGGACTTGATACTTTGAGATGCTGTTTGTTGAGTATAGGGATAAAACCAGTTATTTATTTATTTATGGTAAATAAATTAAAATATAACATTAAACATAAAAATGTTATCTATACTCTATATAAAGCTGAAGAGTTTGTTTGTTTGCTTGAACTCGCTAATCTCAGGAAATATTTAAGAAATTCGTTCAGTGTTACATAGCCCATTTATCGAGGAAGGCTATAGGCTATATACCATTACGCTACGACCAATAGGAGCCGAGCAGTAATGAAAATTGTGACGCAGACGAAGTTGCGCGGGTCAGCTAGTGTAATATATTACACAAAGGAACAGAGTAATAATTTGAACAGTGTAATCAATTAAAATTAATATTATTTAATTACATTTTTTTTATTAAAACAAAGGAACTGCTTGTTTCTAAAGATTTTTTTTCAGCAGACCGGTGAAAAGAGCAATGAAAAAGATGTATGTAGACAATATGTAATTTATTGTATAACCTAGCCATTGTAATTTGGAGTGATTTATTTTCATAAGACATGTTGCTATCAAGTAACTGTCTTTTTAAGATAACAATTTGATTTGATTTTATCCATACCTAACACCCCACTTTACCTGTAAAACGGTTCTTTGTCATTAAATTAGAGAATCTGAGTGATAATGTTTATGTGTGAATACAGGTGAATGAAAATAAAATTAAATTGATGTTGAATCATTTGCGTTATCATTTATCAATACATCGTCTTTACCAGATTATATTTGATTTGGCTTGCTGATAAATTAAAAAAGTACGGTGATTTGATTGAATTTAATTGCTAGAACAAGGAAAACATTCGTTATAATATTCTTAGATTTGAAAAGGAAGATAGTAGTTTTACTATCAGTTAACAAAACAATTTAGATTAAATAGTAATTCATTTTATAATTTCCAAATTCAACACCGCCTTATTAGATATTAAAATAATGAGATCCTGAGCCCGGAAAAGCTATTAACGCTTTGTTGGGCTCAGGATCTAATTTTTCTGGGTTTTTTCCAACTAGAATTTTCCAGTAGCCGTCTGGAGCTTGAATTTATGCCCGCTTGATGGCTATAGGCTCAAATCCTATTACATGAGGCTTTAAAATAACTCGCTAAATGTGGAAGTCCTATATATACTGTACACCTCTGCCTACAATAAAAACAGGCGTAATATTTTTATGCTATTTTTAAAATATTTCGTATGTATAATTATTTCTAGTGTTGTAATAACTTAATCCTGAAATCGGTTTATGCGTTGAAGCATGAAATGAACACACGTACCTAAGTCATAATAGTAAGAATCCGAGTTTCTCCACTCTAATAACTTTAATTTCGCCAATATTTCCAACAATCGTAATTCAAGCAACTATTTAATGACTCGAATACATCGTGGTTTTTCTTAACCCTAAATGGAAAGAAAGAAAGAAAGAAAGAAAGATAATTAAAACTATTTGCTGTTCTTTAAATATTCGAGTTCTAACGGAAAAACTGTGATCAGCCAATCAAAATTGATGCAAGAAGTAAAGTATTTTTTTTGATAAGTATAAAAAAGAATCGATGAAATATATAGAACAACCGATTTTTTTACGGTCACAGTTTTGTTTTAATTACTACGATTTGAAAGAAAGGTAAAATATTGATTTCAAGGAGTTGTTCTTCTTCTTATCGTGTCGGCAGTAAGGTCTTACAAACCCACGCACCCAAAGAGTTAATAAATATAGGTTAATTCCATTAGCCCTTCAGGTTAACATTGCTTAAGGTGAGTACCTAATAAAAATAAGTACATAAGTACGCACCTACTTAAATCTAGAGCCAAACTTGTACGTTTTCTTAATATGATTATTGTTTTAAGCATTAAAGAAGCCTCGCTAGGCAAGTTCAAGGAGAAATATCCACAAAACAATGAAACAGGTATGAGTTTCCTTAATTAACCACGTTTAGTTTGTACAACAAGCCGGTAATGTTAGCTTCCTAATAGTAATAAATTGTATTGTTATGCGGCGGTGATTTCAAACGTTTAACACATTTTCGGTAATGTTCCTTAATTTTAAAATAATAATATTGTTTGAAACCTTCTTAATTATGAGAGTAATTAGATTTTTATAACATATGAATTAGTGTGAATGTACAAAATAAATGGTCCAGTATTCCAAGTATCAAGATCGTTAAGTTCATCTAAACATAAGTAAAGGTGAGGTGCCCAGACGCAGCGAGTGACGTGTCTTCTCACTTCTCGCCCTCAGTCAGCCGCGAGCCGCCGCGCCATACGGACGTGCGTTCTTGACAGTTCTCCACGAAACAACTCATTTATTAATTGGTGCCGCTAACTAACTGTGTTTGTTCTACAAAACATTTTTAAACACATTCTAACGTTACAAAATCTAACTTTTCGGTAAGTTCTGTGTAGAAAATTACAGTTTTCAAGGACAGTGTTACAACAGATTTGTAAGAATATTTCAAGTGTTTTTTGGTAACAATTTCTGTACGATTCCGGGATTGCCATTGTGGATTGAAAAGGTTAGTTACAAAAACGTTTTAATCTTATTGATTCGTTAAGGTTTTTTGTTAGTTTAAGTTGTGCGGTGAACTTAGTAACTTAGTACAGTTAGCTTAGACGGAACTTAACTATTTCAATGTGTGTGTGCTGTGTGTTGTTAAGCCATTTTCTTTGAGGAGAATTGTGTTTTAAGTTGGCTCGAAGGTCAATGAATAAAACACCAAGAAAAAAGGTTTTACAGATGGTACTTTGAAGAAGGTTATTAACCCTATTATTGTGGTGATTGTAAGCTTATTGTCTTAACGAATTAAAACTCAGAAAGTGAACTTAATTCACAGACTCGAAATCGTACGTTTTCTCAAGGATAATGTACAGAAACTGGGCCAAGTTTTAATTGAAGTCAGAATTTTAACTTTCACACGAGTAAAAGTGAAGAAATTGTCGTTTGCGAATGTCAATACGAGTTTTGGGGCCGTTTAGGTGTTGTATGGCAAATTGAGGCGATGGCCTATCGGATGGGCCGGTTTTCAAGTTAGCGGATTAAGATTCTTCGGTCGTACTATAATGAGTTTTTGACTACGGTGGAATTTTAGGGTAAATCGATTTTGAAAGATGAATAATAATCATATTGTATTTTAATTCACATGTTAGACTTGTGCAGTGTGAAGGGATTTAGAAATACCTAGATATTTTAGAGCTAGTGGTAAATTCTGTTCGAGTAGCCGTTGCAAAATTCCTAATGATTTTTACACTGAAGTAGATTTCACGATCTATCTAGCCAAGCCAACAGAAAGTTACTACATCTATCTTGCCTAGATATTATGACATGGGCCGCTGGAATTTTATAGTTTAATTTAATTTGAAACGAAAGACACAAAAAACCAAACTTCTAAACAAAAAACCTTTTTTAGAAGCATGATTTTCACGTGAAGGCCCATTTTCAGGATAGAAAATCATGAATAAAAAAGTGACAAACAGCTGCTGGCGGAGAGAATTTGTATGTAAAAAATCATAATTCGAGGTTTGGCTCTAGACTGTTTTCTCCCCCAATATTGAACCGATTTAAGAAATATTTTACAAATTGAACAAGAAGGATATATTCTGTATCCCTATGTTTTCCTTTTTGATGATTTATTAACCGTATTAGCACTAGAGCCCTCACAAAATGCTCAAAATTGTCCGATAAATCGCTGACAACAGAGCCCTAGTGTACAAATTTGGCAACTATTAATCACAAAATTGTAAATTCTCGATTAACATGTGAACTTGACTAAATTCCAAACGCTAAACTTGTAATTTACAATTTACTGACTTCCAAGTGAGTAAATTGTAAATTCTCGTTCTCTCCTAAAGACTGGAACCGTGTGAACACAGCCTTCTTAAGTAAATTCTCATAAAATACGGAAGTGTTAAGGTTTTCTCTTCGGCGACAGCTAATAGGAAATGGTTACAATAACCGTACCCGATGGGATTAGCATACTTGCGCAGAAACTGGTCGTCGAACGAATCAACCGCTCAGGGTTGGTATGTGTGACTGTGAATACAGCGTTAGGTTGCTGAGTTGGTTGGTTAGCAACCTGGCACTGCTTTATTTAAGACCGTATTTTAGAAGTTAAATCAATAACATCATAAGAAAGTCGGTATGTCCTGGAACCAACCCGGACTGGGCCTGCGTGGTGGATAACAGCTCATTACCACTCATAGAAGAGAAGACCTGTGTTCAATCAATTCGTTGTGGGAACAATATAGGTGATATTAGATAACTATCCCAGGGGAACATATTTCCGGGATTAAAAGTAACAGGTACACAGACAGACAGAGTAACTTTCGGATTTATAATATTAGTATGGAGTTATGGATATTATGGATTATATTTATGTTTTATGTAGAAGCTTACTGAGATAAATACGTGTTTTAAAGCTATGTTAAGCTACGTCTCTTTAAGCGTAAACTATTGAGATGCAATTTTGTTGCTTCACTTTGAGTTGATAAAGAAGCAGTTAAATATTCCAATTACCGGTTGGGGTTGAAACTCTTGGACCGTGGGGTCCTAGTGCTCACGTGAAAGAACGAGCTAAACGCTTAGTTGACACTACCAGTATTATAATGTATAATCTATGGTTGACACTTCGCGACCCAAGGGCTGGCTTTTACTCCGGACAGAGAATAAGCATTGCCATACAACGCGGCAATGCTGCCAGTCTTTTGGGCTCACTTCCAGTCGACAGCGATGCGGAAGAATTTTTTGACGCAATATTTTATTTATGAGTTTTATTTTATATTTTAAGTGTGTATAGTTTGTTATTTAAATAAATATAGGATTACCGATTGCACTTGTCTAGGTAACATTTTACTTTACAATAAATGTTACCAATTCGCAATAAGTACCTAAGTATCGTGTCTAAATTCAATATCCTATCTAGATATCTCACATAATAATAATTTGGTAGTTACCAGCAAAAGATACCCACATATTACATTGTTTCTGTATGCCGCATAAGTGAATCTTAACGAGCGATAATGAAATAATTAGCGCCTCTAACACATACATACTTACGTTTTCTTGTAAATAAGTACAAGACCATAAATCACAGCTTCTATTTTAATTGCTAAGTGCGATATGGAGTGTCTACGGATTCGCTAGACCGTAATTATAAAAAGTGTATAAAATGTGCGAAAGTGAGTCTTCTGTCTGGCTTTTACAGCAAAACGGCTGAACCGATTTTGATAAAGGTAACGAGGTATTCATTTTACGGTTTTTTTTACGCCTGTATTATCTGTGGTTTAGACAGATAGTAAACTCACATTTTCTCACGTTAAAGTTGTTTTATGTATGACGAAACTTAATTTGCACAGCCAAGCACCAGTTCGAAGGTTCTGGTCAATTTTAATGCACATTTTAACTTTAACTCTTAGTTTGGTAGATCATCAGCGATTAAAGTATTTCTTGGAGTTGCCTGTAAATAGATGGCAGAAGAATGTTTGATTGGTAGGGACGGTAAGACGCACTGCATCTTACCATCCCTACCTTTTTGCTATTCCACCAATTCGCACTAAGCGTTCTCAAACGTGTTTTATAATGCGCACAGCAAAGGAGTGGAACTCTCTGCCTGCGTCTGTGTTTCCAAACGCTTATAACCCTAATCTCTTCAAAGTTAGAGTGAACAGGCTCTTTCTGGGTGAGCTTGCTCCATCGTAGACTTTGTCTCTGTCATTTCTGACCTAGACTAGGGTCACGAGCAAACCCATAACAAACTAAAAAAAAATCTTTGTTCTAGTTTGAAAATAGCATTCTTGAATTTGCACGCACATCATCTCCAAATTTTCTAGTACATCGTATAGGCCCCTTGATCGATGCAGTTGCTTATAAGTGGCAATAACAACTTTCCATCAACTTGACTATCGCCGTCTATCAACAAAAAACTTAGTTCAGTTTTTCTTCTATTTTATAATCTATTCCTAATCTTTCATTCTTTCACTTTCCGATCTTTTGGACTTTCTCTATCAAGCCTACGGCTCATATAGTATGCATATACATAAGATTACACATTATGTGTAGCCCCCTTTAGACATAGCGTGATAACTTGGCATTAGTAAGACTTAGCCGAAGGATTTCAATAGTGAAAGTTACATTTGGAATTGATCTAGTGTTTTCTTCGAGTTATATGGACGGTGGCTTATTAAATTGGGTGGAGTGATATGAAGTGACGTTAACGTAATTAGAATTCGTCTATATGATAACTTATGCGACCATTCCCTGGACTATTATCCTAAAATAACGGCTCAGTGCGAGTCAGTCTCGCTCACGAAGGGTTCTGCAGCATAAACCGAAAAACAGCCCGTTTTTTATATGATCATCATATCAGCCGAAAGACGTCCACTGCTGGACATAGCCCCCCCCCCCCCAAAGCGTCGCCACAACGTCCGGTCCTGCGCGTCTCGCATCCATCGGCTACCCGCGACCTCCACCAGGTCATCGGTCCACCTTGGTCGGTCATAGATAGGCTAGAACATAGAGTTCAGTTGGTTACTATAGTTGAGTTTCTTCCAGATCATTCAAAATAGAAAAAAAAGAATATAATACAAAAACACATTGTTACACCAACAGGTTACAATAGAAAAAAAACTGGCCAAGTGCGAGTCGGACTCGCGTGCAAAGGGTTCCGAACGAATTTATTTTTTTTAACATGTTATTTTAAAACTACAGACTTCTAATAGGTTTTCCTGTATTCTTTAGGTAAAGATCTATTATCTCCATTTTTTTCAAAATGATTGGCTCAGTAGTTTCGGAGATAAGGGGGGGGAATGGTCATTTTTCGTCTAATTTCTTGAATAACTTCAAAACCATTAATTTTAAAATTATGAAAAAAATATAATTAAAACCCTTACAGTAAGCCCTTTAATTTGATATGTCACACGATATTGTTAAAAAAACTTTTTTTTTTAATTTTCTAGTTTGACCCCCAAAAGTGACCATACTAAAAATTTAATAAATTTTGTAATGTGTCCTTGTTTGGGTCATAGAAGTCCATATGTGTACCAAATTTCAACAGAATCGGTCCAGTGGATCCGGAGAAAACTGGCTGTGACAGACGGACAGACAGACAGACAGACAGACACCCGAGTGATCCTATAAGGGTCCCTTTTTTTTCGGAACCCTAATAACCTTATTACCCAACTAAAATCTAAAATCAAGAAGAGTATATTTCTACCTACTTAAACGAAATTCCCCTATTGTTTTGTGTGTTTTATTAACTAGTAATGCAGATAATAAGGAGTTATTCTAAAAAACCTGACACACAAAGTACATATGACGCAGTCTTTGGACTAATAATTCAAACCGTGTAACTTCGTTAGAGTTGCAGTGTTTGTGTTATTAACTGATCGTTCACGCCTCTCTGTGCATTACTTCGACAATTTGTGTGCAATACAAAGTTATTTTGTACGGTCAACAAACTAATTTGGTATAACTGTAAGAAATTAAAAATAATTGCGACTCTGCATTACGTTGAACGGAATGCAAAGTTAGCACTATTTATTCTAATTGCCTATTTCTTTTTAATAAGTAAGTAATTACCAAAATATATTGAAGCATTCCTTTTAGAATTTTCAAGTTTAACGCCCGGTTTCCACCTTAAACATTAAAATAGATGTCAGCACGTTTTTGGCTCCAAATTCTCAATGAACGTATTTAGAATTTGAGTTCGGAGACTGGTGTTAGTAATATTATGTTCCTGATTTTTTATTAAGGTATATTTTAAGGATAGAAAGACTCAATAGTATCTTTAAGTGAAGAAGCCAATGATAAATTAAATTATTAATTATCTGTGGTTGAACAGTCAGCTGTTTATACTATTCAATATATTTTGTTACAAGTAATCTGTTTTGTTGACTGTACCTACAGATTTTGTAAGTACATTGTATTATTGATCGATCGCTCGTAGGCCGAGGCATTGACTGGTGATAGCAAGGTCGCGGGTTCAAATTAAATGTGGTTAGCTACGCTGGTTATGGCAAACGAAAGGTTGACGTAATCCTACTCCTAAATCTGATATTCTATACTCTGTTCATCTTAAGGTAAAGACGATAAAATGCCGAGAGACATTTATACTAATATATAAAGCTGAAGAGTTTGCTTGTTTGTTTGTTTGCTTGAACGCGCTAATCTCAGGAACTAGGTACTGGTCCGATTTGAAAAATTCAGAAAAATCAGTGTTAGTTAGCCCATTTATCGAGGAAGGCTAAGACCAATAGGAGCGGAGCAGTAATGAAAATTGTGACGCAGACGAAGTTGCGCGGGTCAGCTAGTATAGTTATAAAATACTAGTAACCTGCCCCGGCTTCACACAGCATATACCTACGTATAATAAGCTCACAATATCGGCATGATTTTACCTACATCTTCAACACTTGTCATATTTCAGCCAATTTATACAGAATCCCCATACCCTTCCCCATAAATCACTCTATCCATTTGTGGAAATCGTATGAAAATCCATTAGTTATTTGAGTTTTTCGCGTACAGACAGACGCGACTATGGGCTCTGTTGTATAATATGTATATAGTGATAGTGATGTTTTCCATTGCTAGCAGGCCTATTTTGAAGGCGCTGAACCGATTGCGTACCCAGGTAGGCCGCTAAAAACACAATCTGGCGAAATGGGGATTCATAGACCCGTCGGATACTCAATGTGAGTGCGTTGCTCCTGTTCAGAACATGAGCCATACGTTGGAGTGCCCCAAGTGCCCATACACCTGTACTTTTTGGGATTTAATGAATGCCACCGAAGCTGCAATCAACGTAGGGCCCAAAAAATCTAAGAAGTTAACCATCGACTCGAAAAGAAGAAGAAGCAGGCCTAAGTTCTGTTCAGCTTGGCTCTCAGGCCTTGAACGAGACCGAGGGTTGACTTGGAGCGGGTAGTGAAATTAAATACACTGGACTGGTTTTAAATCACTTATAATCAACCGAACCGAATCACAATGTATTCGATGTACTGCCCACAACAACAAAAAACAATAATAATTTCTTAGACCTTATACTATTAGCGGTAACGAAACCATAGCGACTTCTAATTTGACTACAACGCCATCTATCAAGCGAAGTGGTACTATTTTCCGTAATTTAAATAAATATTGATCGCTATAATTCCGTTCTCACTGTTTAAACCTGAACAGGCCTCCTATCTGAGGGAGTAGAGTCTACCGCGAGGGTCAAGTGCGAGTTGGTGGATTACAAATCTCTGCAAAATTATATAGTTGCTATACCGGCTTTAACATTTTCGACTCGCAAAAGTATTTTTTTAAATTAATTGATAATTATTCTGCTCCACTTTTAATTCCTCATAGTTAATGAATATGCATTCCGTAACCAATAAAGTTCAGTTTAGCGGTTGCTCTTGAACTCAAAAATATTAAGTGACAGTTAAATACTCTTTAGTTCAAGACCGTCTAGCTCGGTTAGAATGTTAGCAGGTGAACCAAAGGTTGTGGGTTCAAATCCTGTCTGATGAACTTTGTGGTGAACTATTGTTTAAAAGTTCAAGTTATTTGGTAACGATAGATTCAAATAGATAAATTATATTAATTTTGAGAAAATTGTTTTTTTTTTTTAAAAGAAGTCCAGCACTTTTTTTCTGAAAACCCAACAGAAATTCATAGCTGTCTAAAGATGTGCAAATGACAGTCGGCACCAACGGTTACACATGATTAACGAGCGAAGGAGGAATCTAAAGGAAATCACCCATCTATACACCGACCTTGGCAAGCCTTGCTTAACTTTGAAGATCGACTCGTGTGACTGTTATTACTAAGCCACTATCTCCTAAACAAAGAGCTTGAATAAGGGATTAAATTGTGGACAGTTACAAAATGATCACCTACCTCAATCCACAATTCTTACATACGTTGACGTACTAGGCGATAATCACTCTACAAAACACTTTCACTCCACATAGGCACAATACAACCAGCTCATTATAAACCCGTATAAAAAGCCTTACAAATGAAAAGAACTTTGATTAAAGAACCCCACAGACAAGCGCGACGCAGTGACGCAAATAGGTACTTCTTATTGTCTAAAAAAACTCTGCTCTGACAACTTGATGCTGAAACGAATATTATCTAAAAAATATGTTACACCTATGTTATGATGTTGAGGAACTCGTGGATAAATAATAACAGCCGCACGGCTCCATCTTCTGATCCATCATCATCATCTGAATCCGGTTTGACTGCAAGCCGACCCCATTGAAGTTGGGAAAAGACTATGCAGGTGATGTAGAAATATGTTACCCCTAAAACAATTTGCAAAAGTCGAACTAGTCTTACAAAAGAGTGTTACCCAGTAACTGGTTTATGGTGGTCAAATATTCAGTCGCTTTATGTAAGATACAGGTACCGTAAAGGATTATAAAAAAGCTAGTCGCATCGTTGTCGCATTGTCGCTCGCGTCTACCTGTGGTAGTCTTAAACATCTCAAGACAAATCCATCCATTGTAACACTAAAAAAAAGAATAATCACAACAAATAAAGAATAATAACAACAAACACAGGAATGTTGTTTGTTTATCTATTTGTTTGTTTATGAAGTCGAATGAATCAGTGTTTGTTGACATACTGAAAGTGTCAATATTGATGGATGGGGCATATATTAAACTTGTCATCGAGTTGGCATGATTTGTCTACCGGTGTTCTGCGCTTCATCCGAATTCGTTCAGCAGTTGCGGTGTAATTGACCAACAAAGTAGGATAAATAAAAGTCTACCTGCTTCAGGTAGTTGTAAAGTAAAGAATACGCCCATCCGTGTTCATCTAATGTACTTATTTTTGTATTCTGAATTCGAAATAATTATCATATTTTGGAACGGTAAACTTAATTTTATACACAAAAAAGTTCTTATTCCATTGCAAGATGCAACCCTTTTTTATTAAACTAGTCAAAGCACACCAAGCTGCTTATTCGATACTTAAGTTGGTTGCGTACAAGTGTAGGTTATACTGCTAAAAAGATGTATAACTTAACGAATGTGCTGTGCGTGCAACATTGCTCGCAGAATAGATGGCCAATTTTACTAACTTTTAAGCAATTTTCGCATTCGTCTTATTTGCAACTAGTTGACCCGCGCAACTTCGTCTGCCCCGCTCCTATTGGTCTTAGCGTGATGATATATGCCTATAGCCTTCCTCGATAAATGGGCTACTGAAAGGATTTTTCAAATCAGACCAGTAGTTCCTGAGATTAGCGCGTTCAAGCAAACAATCAAACTCTTCAGCTTTATATATTAGTATAGATCTGTCAAAAAGCCTGACATGCGAATGCGAACGAAATTTAAAAATTAGTAATTCTACAAATTTTTACTCAGGCACTCAGATAGTCCATGGGGTTGTAAAGTTCTGGGGTAGTGACCTAGTACCGGAAAACGCAGCATTGGAAGACCTCCTACACGGCTAACTTGTTTTTACCTCGTGGAACAAAAATAAACGAATATGAATAAGGTGGACCGATGACGTGCTGAAGGCCGCTGGAGACTCTTAGGACCGATCGATGTGGCGACTCTTTGGGGAGACATCTTTCGGCTGAAGTTATGGTGATGATGATAAAGATGAACTAATAAAATCAAAAAGTCTGTAAAAGTTAATCAAGTGGACGATAAATTTTGTGGTCATAATAGTTTTGACGAACAAAAGACATCAACGCGAGATCATCTTTGAAATGGTACATGATTATTTTAATCATTTGAATATTTTTAAATAAAGCTAATTTACCTTAGGTTTTACATTTTGACTGTACAAAATTTGCTAAAAAAAAAGTGTCGTCCGAAACACCACTCAAAAAATAAATAATAATTAAATTCCTGTTTCGACCGGATCGGACGAAACTCAGCGTCCGAATCGCCTACTAAGCTAGCATAACTATAGTTTATAACCTGAATTAACACTTATAATATTTTATACTGGTATTTTGAGCCTTTAGGATAATTTTCGACAATTACGCGGGCGATACCACTGGTAAAAACTATTCTAGTATCATTTGCCACACTTTCCACTTACAATCGTGTAAACTACTAAAACACAGGTGAGCAATAAACAACCATTGCTCAAGAGTGCAACATTTTAATTAAGTCTTAGTTATTGCCGAGCAATATATAATACAGTACATAGTGTGCGTGCGACGCGTGACAGGAAGGGCACGAACTGCTGTGTTTAATATACGGGGTGTTTGTAGAGGAACTGAACATTCTTGATACTTGATATTTTTATAATTCTGTCACTCTTTATGTGGACACGAAAATATTTGGGAATCAACAAGGTAAGGTAAGGTAGGTTTGGGTATCAGCAAGATTTCTATGTATGTCGGTAAACAAATATCGTATTATGCACCTTTTATTAATAGCATGATACGGATTTCGTCAAAACTGGAAAGAGGAAGTGCAGGTTCGTGAAAGTTGGAGAGAATGGGGGGCGGTCTATGTCCAGAAGTGAAACAGAACAGGCTTGCAAAAAAAAACTGATTAACCAGCAACAAAACAGAATATGTTAGTAAAAAAACAGAATGACCTAGCAAAAAACACTAGGCTAGTAAAAAAACAGGATAGGCTAGTAAAAAAACAGGATAGGCTAGTAAAAAAGCGGATAGGCTAGTAAAAAAAACAGAATGACCTAGCAAAAAACACTAGGCTAGTAAAAAAACAGGATAGGCTAGTAAAAAAGCGGATAGGCTAGTAAAAAAAACAGAATGACCTAGCAAAAAACACTAGGCTAGTAAAAAAACAGGATAGGCTAGTAAAAAAGCGGATAGGCTAGTAAAAAAAAACAGAATGACCTAGCAAAAAACACTAGGCTAGTAAAAAAACAGGATAGGCTAGTAAAAAAGCGGATAGGCTAGTAAAAAAAACAGAATGACCTAGCAACAAACACTAGGCTAGTAAAAAAACAGGATAGGCTAGTAAAAAACAGGATAGGCTAGTAAAAACAACAGAATAGGCTAGCAAAAAAAAGCATGGGCTAGCGAGATTCCGGTTCGACAAAGGGAAGAAGCTATTGGTCATACAATAACTTTTGGGTACCAAACATTTGAATATTCGAAATTCAACGTAAGTTAAAAGAGAACATGAGAATGTGGAAAGCAAAAATCTATAAAATATAAAAACGTGATTTAAACACTAAAGATGAAACAAGAAAGCAGACACCGTTTTGATCCTAAAGATACCTAGCACAACTTTCCTAAAACTATAACATTCCTAGACTTTCCTAAAACCATAGAGTTTTATCATAATTTCGCGAGTCGCAATCTGCCGATCAGTTTCGTTGAAAGTTGTAGAACATGCAACATTACGCCCACCCGCTCTTGAAGCTACTTTCTTTCACACGACATGGTCTCACTTCGACAGCTTGTAAAATATTTAAAACATCTGTTTTTGGAAAATAAGTAGGTTTTTATTCTGGATTATTCACAACTTAATTTAAAAGCGTTTTCTCGTCATGGTATTTCATACAAACTCGCGAGTTCTTGTTCGAGGGAATTAATGAATTTAACATGATACATAACATAGATAATAATTATCATATTTATACAGAGCTAAATTCGAGACAGTACGCAAATAAACGTAGCAAGATCATTACAAATAAATGGACAGTTTTTGTTACATTCTCTTTTAATGATACTGATAGTAGTAGATAAATTCGGAGTCTCCGTAGTAGACCTGTATAAGGATGACCAGATTCGATGATGGAAAGGCATTTCCACCAGAGATGTGCTATGCAGCTATGCTGCATGATTGTAAATGCTAAGCTACGAAACTATGCAACCGATTCCACTAATGCTAAGCTATGTAGCGGAGCGAGTAAGATGTGCTATTAAAATGCGAAGCTGCAAGGTAGCCGTGCGAAGAGGATTCGTAGCTCACTTACTGTAGGTACACTGCTCTGCACGTGGCTACACTCGCGACCATCTTTAGCTCGCATCCTTTGCACGCATCCACAGCACGCATCCTTCCTTAAAAGAAAACGTAGCTTAGTTGAATCAGTTTCCACCAGTGCTATGCTATGTACACCAATAAATATGATTGGTCGATATCAAACGCATCTATAATGTGGATATCAAGGCATACTATTCTATTAATGATTATTTAGATAATAAGAATAGTTGGTCGCTGTGTTAAACGCAATGACAATGTCATAATTATCATGTTCTTTCTCTTTAAGTAATTAGCTTACGACAGGTTATATGTAGGTCAATTCGTTGTTCTTCTTTATATATACTTTTCTATCATTATCAGTATCATAGTGTGCAAGCTAACAAGTTATAAATTTCGTGTCATGTATTAATTACTTTGCATACTTTTATATAGATTCAAGTTTTTAAAACGTAACAGACAGATGTGTTGCTGGGGAGTTTGTTGGCCACTTCTTCTCCACAGCTAAAACACTAGGAAGTGGTGACGGGCGGGCGTTTTGGGGACTGTCTTTTGTAAAATTTGACGTTCAAAAAGTGCTGGCTCTCAGCCTAATTTGAATAAACGACTTTTGATTTTGATAGCAACATTGCACAGCACATTTCTGGTGGAAAAGCAGCCTAAGGCTGCGAGCCATTCTACTGATTCTTAACAAACGCATTCCTCGCTACGCAGCCTCGCACATCTCTTGTGCCAAAGCAGCATAAATCAGGGTTTCCATTAAATTATCTTTTGTAGAACTCTCGCAGTCAAAAGATATAATTCATCCTTTGTTAGGCCCTCGTTCTAGTGACGTTTTTTACCATTTTTTCTCACAAATTATTCTGCGTTTCTTACCAATCCTGTACCATTAGAGAATGACTACAAATAAATAAACTGTAATTGACATTTCGACCACCCCCGAGCCACATAAAAATGTTCCATTCGAATCTCTGTGAGCTTAACTAGTTTCAAATTACTACAAGCGACAGTGACCTCTATCACATCTGATTAAGACCACAATTTGGTTGCAGATGTTAGATTGTGAACCGACTAGAAAATTATCATGACCATAAAATATGAAGTTGTAGTTTTGTTTTTATTATATTTTAGGTACTGGATTTAAACCTTATTTGTTGTGCGATTAGGTTTAGTTTTCTTTGAGGTTCTCCTAGACAATAAGCAGTTAGTACTATGTAGTTAAATAATTCAAGTTGTAAGAACGCTGTGCCTGTCTGTACATGTACTAAAACTAGTTTTACTAAAATAATGTTGCAATGTCTGTAAATCTTAATAGAAATTAATAAGTACCTACTAAAAATAGGTAACAAAAAGTTGTAAATCCATTAGGGATCCCTCAGACAGGCGTGACGCGACAATGTGAAAAGACGCTGTCGTAAAAATCTACAGATTTTTTATAACGCTTTGTTTATTGCTCTTTCTGAGGTAGCCGAGTAAAAAAGGCAAGTATCAAGACTGTTTGTAAATGGATGGTTTTATTTAAACAAGATAGGAATCAAACAAACTATAAAACATTTAGAATGATGTTTTGGTTATTTAACAAGTAAATATTGATAGAGTAAGAGAAGAAACAAAGTAATTTCTTAACAAATGTTTGTAGAAACTTTTAACACATTTCACTGAAATCAAACTCACTAAAGTAACGAATGAATACTCAAATATTAAGTAACTAGCTGACCCGCGCAACTTTGTCTGCGTCACAATTTTCATTACTGCTCTGCTCCTATTGGTCTTAGCGTGATAATATAGCCTATAGTCTTCCTCGAAAAATGTGCTATCTAACATTGAAAGAATTTTTAAAATCGGACCAGTGGTTCCTGAGATTAGCGCGTTCAAGCAAACAAACAAACAAACTCTTCAGCTTTATATATTAGTACTAGTTGACCCGCGCAACTTCGTCTGCGTCACAATTATCATTACTGCTTCGCTCCTATTGGTCTTAGCGTGATGATATATAGCCTATAGCCTTCCTCGATAAATGGGTTATCTAACACTGAAAGAATTTTTCAAATCGGACCAGTGGTTCCTGAGATTAGCGCGTTCAAGCAAACAAAAAACAAACAAACTCTTCAGCTTTATATATTAGTATAGGAGTATAGATTATGTTATGAAATAATGATTTGTAATAACATTTTTTTATTTTAATGAGCTTTAAGCAGCTCGTGGCTAAAGAATAACAGCCGCACAGGTCGCTCTTTAAGGTTAAGCAACGCTTGCCAAGGTTGGTCTGTGGATGGGTGACCATCTTAACATACCGAGTTTCCTCCGTGCCTCGGAAAGCACGTTAAGCCGTTGGTCCCGGCTGTCATTTGTAGATCTTTGGCAGTCGTAGGGATTGTCAGAAACCAGATAATCTGACACCATGCAGTCTTGCCAAGAAGTACCGCGTGTTATCCAGTTTATGGGTTGTGGAGGTCTGGTAGGCAGCCGCTCCACGTAAAATACTGACTGGAAGCCGACCCCAATATAGTTTGGAAAAGGTTAGGCAGATGATGAGGTTTATGTATAGGTAAACTCGTTATTTTCAGGCGTTCATAAATCGTCCTTAACCGAAATATCATTATTAAACAGTCTGTGTTACTATTATTCACTATTTCTATTCATAAAAAGTAGAAGATTATAAGAACTTTGAGAAAATTCTAAAAATGCGTGGGAGAAAAATGTGGGATAGTGGGCGAAGCCAAAGGAGTACTTGTGTTAGGAAGGATAGCGCGGAATAATGCAACTTGCGAGATAGAACCACTCCTATACTTGACTCTTTTTAGCGTGGCACTAACGGGTTCTACCCTTATTATTTTTTTGGAGGAACTCGAACAACAAAAACATGTAACTGTTGCAGTAGTAAACAATATGGTTGTCGATTGTCTCCTTTATTTCACTACTATCTTCCGCCGACGGAATCGCCCGATTCCGAAATTATTCCAAAGGAACGTATACTTCCTAAGTCCTACCCATCTATCTCTTAACCAAAATTCATCAAAATATCAAAATTCTTTTCAGCGGCTTACTAGTGAAACAACGAGTTTATAATACTAGTCTAATGTCTGTCCCATGAATTAAGTATACCCAAAAACATAGCTCCAAATAACACACAGGTCAATGATCTTTATTGCCATGCTGCAACAATACCTTCTTACGCACTAATGAGGTGAACTAAACTCTTTCTAATTACACAAAAACTAAAAGAATCCGTGTAACATGTAAACTTAACGCACCAGTATGTGATGTGCACATTATCGCACGATCTCCGCACACACGCCATGCTAATATTTTTAAACGAAAATTGACGCTAACTAGTAAAGTCGATTAATAACACGCAGGTAAGCATGAAATTATTACACTTTCTACGAAATTGGTAATTGAAATTGTTTGTCTGAATCTTTCAGTTAAATTCAGTCGTTTTCGTAACGATGCGCGATGTCAACACTGAAACAGTTGTGTTCCTTAGCTGTGCGGCAGATCTCTATGAAAAACACAATAGAATAGAATAGAAAAAAATAGTTTATAATTTCACGCAATATTTTACGATCTTACGATGTTTTCAATTTTTCGGTAACATATCCATTATACCAGCTAGAAAAGCATCGGTAACGTTTTTCAATAAGTGAATGTTTTTAACACAAGCCTAATTGTTGACCTCATTAACACACCAAGATTCGAAACTTCAGCACAATATAATTATGTACAACATAGTGCTCAGTTAAATATACATAAGCAGGTATTTTAAGGTTAATTGAATCTTCAAAAACGCCGCCGAATATACGAAATGAATTCAGATAAGATTTTACGTGAGTTGAAAACTTGAGGACATGAAATCGGACTTTCTATATTTTGTCATTGAGTGCTTTTTGGGTAAATCAGTATTTTGTGATATTATTCGAATTTTCTTAGTCTTGCGGAAATGACTCGTGAGTTTTTTGCAATTAAGGTTGATTAAATTGTTTTGATTATGAAATTAAAGCTAAGCTTTTATAGGTTTTTGTTTGATTACTATCACTATATGTACTTTAAGGGTGAATTTCACCAATAAAACTGAACACGATCAGCATACAAACCACGTTTACGAGCTGTCAGTGTCGTTATTTTTTTGTGGAATATTGGCATTGACAGCTCTTGAACGCAGTTCAGATGTACTGATCGCGTTCAGTTTCTTTGGTGAAATCCGTTGTTAGTGATACGTACTGTTAGCAGTAAGTTGGTATTTTTGTCACGCTTAAATCAATAATACTGTAAGTTCATTAACCTGCCAATAACCAATTAGATTCGACCCAACATGTTGGTCAACAGCGTATAATAGAACTATCTTTTGCCAGCGGCTTCAGCTAAATGAAAGTCAATAAATCCATTTTGCCGTTAGAACGTGAAGAGGTGACATTATTGATATAATATTCATCATCTGCCTAGCCTTTTCCCAACTATATTAGGGTCAGCTTCCAGTCAAACCGGATTTAGCTGAATACCAGCATTTTACGTGTAGCGGCTGCCTACCAGACCTCCACAACCCATTAACTGGGTAACACGGCACTTCATGGCAAGGCTAGAGTCAGATTTACTGGCTTCCGACTATCCGTAACGACTTCCAAAGATATACAAATGACAGCCGGGACCAACGGCTTAACGTTATTTCCGAGGCACGGAGGAAACTCGGTATGTTAAGATGGTCACCCATCCACAGACCAACCTTGGCAAGCGTTGCTTAACCTTAAAGATCGACCCGTGCGGCTGTTATAATCTAGCCACGAGCTCCTCATCATTGAAGAAAAAATTGCATTAGGCAACTTGAACTCCTTTATCGAGAAAACTATGAATTTAAGTTCGTGTTTCAGTTTTGGTTTACAATATAAACTGCTCATCTAATCACTAAGCCTCGTACCACAAAAACACTATAATTTACAAATTCTATCCACCAATTTCCAACAAGCCGAAAGCACGTGCCTACCTAGTTATTGGAAAGTAACTCCACACTCCGAACAACACGGACCACGTTACGTAACACTTTCAAAGTCTTTGTGTCGACTCGTTACGTCTATACGGACAAGTTCGAATCGTTCGGATCAAATAGATACGGACACATGTACGGTCAGCGACAAAAAACGATTAAGACTGATAACCGACTAATGCCCAGGTTCTGAGGTTACTTTATCGGTCCTTTATCTGTCCGTTAACGCTATTTGTCGTAATGCCAATTTTATTTTATTTTATTTATTAGGGAAAACAAACAATAACACATTACATTTTATAGAAAAAAATATAAAAGAATGTGATCAAATGTGTGACCAACAGCATTTTCCACGAAATACAATTAAAAAATCTTTGCAAAGCATGCGATTTTAACTAAATTCTTAAATTAACATAAAAATACAAAACTTTTTATATAAAAACAACTGCTCTTTATGGTGCCAAATACCAAATCTATAGCGAAATAAATTATTGGAATGGAGAAACAAAACAAACGATGGTTGGCTTGTGGTTAATGAACAGATAAATGACCGATAAAATACCTCAGAAACTGGGCATAAATTACATTTATTTTGTAAATAGGTTGAATATAACACCTATCTAATTTACTTTTACAAATCTACTAAATTGACATAAAATGATTCGACATTTGCTTTTTTGGTCTTTCTTATAGTAGCAAAAGGGTTAACTTTTTTTTAAATACTGCTTCCCTTTCCGTTTCCTTGGATGTGTCTGTTAAGGTGTTAGAATTATAATGAATGAATAAATAAATAATTAAATGTTTTGGCCAAATCAAAATTTAGAAAAGCAAACTTGTCGTCGATTTTCGTCGCTGACTGTACCTTTTTACACAGTTGTTATTTTGATGTGATTAAGTTAGTGATTCTTTTGTGATTTTTCTTCTTTGAGAACCGGTTTATTGGGAGTTCATGTGTTTTGTTTTTTGTAGTTCGCTTTAGGACGTTGAGTGAGATGGGAGGATTAGATAAAGCATCGGTGTTAAGAATTTTTTTGATAGATATCTAATTTGAAAAAATAAAAAAAAATATACAGTTGTGGGTGCTGTTGAAGTTTTAAGGCTAGATATACTGGGCACTTCTGTGCCCAGGTTAAAGGGTGCTTAGAAACAAATTTTTACCAATCATGTCAGTCAAAATATCAGTGACTCACGTGGAACGCAGATTTATGCAATTCCATTGGTTAAAATTTCTCCGTTTCTCCGCTCCGCTGCCTCGCTCCGCTGTAATGGACAGGCAACCTTAATCTTGGAACCTGGGGTCCGAAGTGCACACTATTCAAAGATCCATTCAGCCGCCTAGTTGACACTGCGTGTGACCCAAGGGCTGGCGCTTTTATCCTGCTCAGAGGTTAAGTACTGCCATACAAGTTTGCAATCCCGCCAGTGTTGGGCACTCTTACAGACTTCAGAATAAATTAATTTTATTTAAAACTTCATGAAAATTCTGGGCAAAGTCGAAAATCATCTTTCCAACTTTTTAAGCACATAATTATGTACTGTGACTGCCACAAAAGAGCTTCTATGATAATATCCAAACCGGGATGTAAACTAGCATAACTTGAACCTCTCAAACTCGTTTCCACATACCCACGTATGCATAATTAGCAAGCATAATTACTAATATTAATAGCTAGCTTCACTAACCAATCACGGAAATGGTCCACACAACATGTAGTTATTATGTATTCAAGCTTTTTTTGGATGAGATATCATCCAATGACTCCTCTCACTTTGGGCGAAGCGGAAAGGAGTGTAACTCTTACTGACTAAAACCCATCCGTGTTCCTCCTAATGCCCTTTGCGTTCCAGGGCCGCGGTGACTCTTTCGAACAATTCCGCAACATGTATTTCAGCTATAACAACACTTAATATTGAAAGTACATTATCTTACTATCTTCATCAACATCATATCAGCCGAAAGACGTCCACTGCTGGACATATGCCTCCCCCAAGCGTCGCCACAACGACGGGTCCTGCGCAACCATCGGCTATCCGCGACCTTCACCAGGTCATCGGTCCACCTTGTGGGAGGCCTTCCAACGTTGCGTCTTCCGGTACGCGGTCGCCACTCCAGAACTTTTCGGCTCCATCGACCATCTGTTCTGCGCGCAATGTGCCCTGCCCACTGCCACTTTAGTTTGGCGATCCTTCGGGCTATGTCGGTAACCTTGGTTCTCTTGCAGATATCATAATTCCTGACGTATTGTGCGCGTTTTGGGAACACATTTATAGTGCGTACAGCTAAGGAGTGGAATTCCCTGCCAGAGTCTGTGTTTCCTGATAGCTACAACCTGGGAGTCTTTAGTCAAGAGTGAATAGGTTACTTCTAGGCAAGCGTGCTCCATCTTCGACCACATCATCGCTTACTATCAGGTGAGATAGTGGTCAAACGCGTGCCTATCAATAGTAAAAAAAAGGAATCTCCAAGCATTGCTCTCTGCTACTAAATTATTACCCTACTTAATATTATAAATGCAAAAGTTTGTGGGAATGGCTGGATAGATGTTTGTTGCTCTTTCAAGTCAGAACGCCTGAAAGGATCTTCATGAAATTTGGCACAGAGGTAGATTATAGTCTGGAATAACACATAGGCTTGTTTATTCCCGTTGCATGTTCCGTTGGGATAATTTCCGATAAAAACGCGGGCGATGAAGCTAGAAGCTAGTTATCTATATTAATGGCCATTTTCACTAACCAATCAAGGAAATGATCCACACATGTTTGTATCATGTATGCAAGCTACACGCATATTAATAATTAAGTGCATAATAATTAATGATCATTATTATGTACTCTTTGGTTTGATTCATGTATGCGGTACGTTTCCTTGTGACGTCTCCGCGTCCTGTGTTTGATATGTTGATAGAGTGCGTGTGCGCATCCGTTCATAAAACTGTTGTTTTATTATCGATTGTTTATGGTTTTTGTTGTTATTTGTTTGATGGAATATGAAGGATCACTTATCTATACTAATATTATAAAGAAGAAAGATTTGTTTGTTTGAATTGAATAGGCTCCGAAACTACTGGACCGATTTGAAAAATTCTTTTAGCATTGGATGGCTACATTATCAGGGAGTAACATAGGCTATATATTATCCCCGTACTCCCACGGGAACGGGAACTACGCGGGTGAAACCGCGTGACGTCCACTAGTCTATAGTAATATTATAAAGAGGAAAGATTTGTATTCTGTATGTTTGTAACGAATAAACTTAAGAACTACTAGACTGATTTCAAAAAATATTTCAGCATTAGAATGCTATATTATCCTTGAATAACACAAGCTACAAAATAAACCTGCGCGAACGAAGTCGCGGGCGAAGTACTATTTTGGGAAGTAAATAATTTTTTGCTTATGCTTTGAAATGTAATGAATTCTGAATATTCCTTCGGTGAAAATTTAAACTAATATTATCATAACTCTTAAGATTTAATAAGCATACAATAGTTTCTCGAAAAAATTAGACATTTACTAATTACAAAAAAATATGCAACGAATTCTCAGATCAGTTTTTCTACAAGATTTTCAATATGGCGATTCAATTCCAGTTTCTGTGTTTTAAGTAGATTTATATTTATAAAAATAAAAAAAACAACTGACTATGTAACAATTTCCCAAACAAAAAGAGTAAGTATAATCATCATCGATCATCAATCGGTTTAAAATTGACGAAGATATCGTTGAACAAACATACAAAAAACATATTCAATCGAATTGAAAACATCCTCCTTTTTTTGAAGTCTGTTAAAATTTGCTGCAATTTTTCCCTCTTACCCACTTGACATGATACTCTATTTACCTCTCATCCATGTAAACTTAAAACAAGCATAAACGACAGTTAACCTCCATGCAGTCACAGCCTACATCACACGATGATTCGAATTGAATTACGAGCGCCATCTTGAAATTGTTGGCCCCTGTTGTCTGAGATCGTTGGCGGAGACAAACGACAAATTACTGGCTCTTATCTTATCTAAGTTAGAGTTAAGCGGTGTGATGGGTCAATGACATCGGACAGAGGTGTAGGTCACACGTAAAACATTAAGAGTGGATTTCACCAATGATACTGAACGCGATCAGACCGACCGCACAAGGATTTTACTTTGTCACAAAATTTAATCTTAAGGCTGTAGGTAGTTTGGACTTTGGAAATCCTACCGAGGATTGCCATAAACAATTCTTTCATTATGTTCTCGTTTTCTTTTTTAATGTATTACCTATGTTACCAGAGCTGTCAGTGTCAATATTCCACAGAAAATAACGACACTGACAGCTCTTAAACGTGGTTTGTATGCTGATCGCGATGAATTTAATTGGTGAAATTCGTCCTGAGAGAGAACCGAAATAAAATGGACCGGAAAGATTAGGAAAAGTAAAGACCAATAATTGTCAAAAATAATCCTTCCAACCGAACTTTCTTGGACTTTCCTTGCGTGATCGAATCAGGAATGATGATATCCGCAAGAGAACCAAGGTTACCGACATAGCCCGAAGGATGGCCAAACTAAAGTGGCAGTGGGCAGGGCACATTGCTCACAGAACAGATGGTCGATGGGGCTGAAAAGTTCTGGAGTGGCGACCGCGTACCGGAAGATGCAATGTTGGAAGGCCTCCCACAAGGTGGACTGATGAGCTGGTGAGGGTTGCGCGTAGCCGGTGGATGTGAGACGCACAGAAGCGGTTGTTGTGACACTTGGGGAAGGCCTATGTCCAGCTGTGGACGTCTTTCGGCTGATATGATGATGATGATGAACCAAATTTCGGTCATGGTAGCTGATATAGCTCAACGCAGATAAGCCACGTTGGAGATATTAGAGGTATATTGCACAAATGGGTGTGCATTGTGTGCAGACGCAGGTTTCTGTTCATTTAATTTCGCAGACCAATGGGACTTCAGACATTATCGGGGACAGATCACGCACAGGAAAAACGGCTTTACGTGCTTTCCATTACATTGCTTATCGCACCAACAACTTCCAAACTTCGGACTGGTACCGAGAAATTCCTAATGAAAAACCCAAAAATTCCGACGTAGAAATCGAACCTAGGACGTAAGAATAAATAATGCCTGTCCATTCATATTAATAGTAATTCGTATTCGTATTAAGCGTATCAATGCTTAATACGAATGGGCAGTCATTATTTTTGAGCTATTGCTCCCGCCAAGTTTTCCAAATAAATACACTATCAACTACATTATCAACCTCACTTAAATGTCAGCCATATAAAAGTGATTAACAGAAGAAAGCAACACTTCGCACTTCGAAATTACCTGCGATTGAGTGTGGTCGTAAAGCCGAGACTCGCGAAACAAGTTTGTATTTGTAATATATTTATTTATACACTGCGGCCTTAAGACAACATTCCACATTGATAGTGTAATGCTTTAAACTGGGATGTAGTTGGCATTTAATTTATTTTAAGGTGGGTATTATAGTGAAGGAAACTCTAGGAAAATTAGGCACTTAGTTTAAGTTTATCGTATAATGACAAAATAAAATTTTCTATATCGTAGTTGGCGATCTACACCGCAGTATACAGCCAATTGAAGTGGGGGCAATAACTTCTCAATCGCCACACGGTGGTAACTGGGATTTTTTTCCCGATGGAAATCCATGTGGGGCCGACTGGGAATATTCTAAATTTATATATATAATATTGCATAATTATTGTGAAACTCTATACTCGCCTCCATCGTATAGAGTTTCATGGTTCCGAATATCCGTAAGAAACGAAACCCTTACCTGTAGGATCACTCGGGTGTTTGTCTATCTGTCTGAATGTCTGTCCGTCTGTCATAGACAACTTTGTTGGAATCTACAGGACCGATTCTGTTGAAATTGACCTTGCCAGTAATCATTTGCTGTCCTAAGTTCTGTCCATCTTTTCTCGTGATATGACAAATCAAAATCAAATCAATCATTTATTTGCTTATAATGTAGGTATACATATAGGTTGGAAAGTTTGTAAATTGTCCCGAAACATTTTGCCTTACGGCATGCAAAATATTGGAATTGAATTTAATAATAATAATATAACCAATACAATTATTAACTACTCGCGAACTTAATAGGTAATTACAGATGTCAAATAAAAAAAATGAATTAAATATAAATCACTCACTTATTATATAATGAAGAATATTAATGTCATAATGTCAAATAGCTTAATGTCAAGATTTTTAATGTCAAAATATTTAAGAACACAACTCACCTCCTCAGAGAACACAACTGACCTCAGGATATTTAGTTAAACTACAATGTTCCTTGATTTGTAAGTTGTTTGTATACTAACCAATTAATGGTCTTTGTCTGCATTACAAGATGTTTTTATTTAATAAATTCCGGAAAGTAGGTCCGTTTCCGGTCATTACCAATGCCAGGTGGGTAATTTTAGATTTACCATGGTAGGTAATAAAAATCTAAACAGGGTTATCAAGTTTTTGTTTGTAAATACATAAATAAGAGTAATAAACCTTGATTGGTTAATTAGGAAATAAAGTAAACGCAATTACGGATAAGCTTGAAAATATTTGAAAAAATTTATGGAAAAAATCACCATGTATTTTTTCGTACGACTGTATTTAGTTAAAATCCTTGATGGGAAATCATTAACTGACTCCTCCCGCTCTGGGCGGAGCAGAAGGGAGTGTCAGACTCTTCCTGACTAAAACCCATCCGTGTTCCTCCTAATGCTCTCTGCGTTCCAGGGTTGCGGTGACTCTTTCGAACAAATTCCACAAACCTGGTAGTTTTAGTTAAAATCCTAGCGCTGACGTAACTCTACATCCACGACTTCTACATGAAAACTGACTTTAAGATTTGAAATGTCAGTAATCTGACTTGTGAATTTATTTAGATGAACTATCGAAAATACGACGCTATCGTAATTAAATGATTGATGCTGACTGGTCAAATTCTCAACGACAAATTATGAGTTCGGCCTATAAGACCAACTTGACAATTGTCTTGCCAAGGTATTACCCATTCACTAGACTAAGGCGTCAGATAGGCAGTTGGTTCATTTATTATACTAGCTGATGCCCGCGGTTTCGCCCGCGTGGATGTCGGTTATCGCGACCAGAAGTAATCAGCTCCCAGACGGTTTATTTTTTCCTGACACCTCCAACAAATGTCATTATATTTTAGCCAATGTATACAAAATCTTTACAAATTATATACTAAGACCTTCCTCAAGAACTCTCTCTACTCTATCCATTGGTGAGATAGTGGTCAAATGCACGGCACATAGGCACGCGCCTATCAATAGTAAAAAAAAAACAGCATGAAAATCAGTGCAGTAGTTTTTGAGTTCATTGCGAACAGATAGAGGCGGCGGAGGACTTTGTTTTATTTATTTAAATAGAACGGCTGAAGCCAATTACACTATTTAACATCTAATTTATTTAACCCAGTCATGCATTCTTCTCACAAAAAATCAAACATTCTGATAGTATCATCTTCCATTCATCCGCAAACATATCAAGACTTGTGTTTGAGTCCAGGAGAGCGTTAATAGCGGCTACTGTCCGAGGAATAGGTGACTTGGAGTGTGCAATAGTACGATTCTATTCTGATAGTACGTTTATAATATGTAGTGATGATTGCTGGTATTCAGCTGCATCCGTCTTTACTGGACGTGTGTTTTAAGAAACAATACAATCGCTTAATTTACATAGTTTCGCCCAGCGCATTGAATCTATTGGTTCTTAACGAACACATCCCACGCTACGGATCCTCGCAAGTCTCAGGTAGAAACGCAGCCTTATGGTGGTATTCAGTCACATTCGGACCTCAAATGTTGGAAAAGAACTAGGCCTAGAATGTAACCTATTTATCTAAACTAACAACAAACTAAAATATAGTATCAAAAAATCGTCAACTCAACGCTGCCAGCTGGTAATGTGCCCAAGAGACTGGCGGCGTTGCCACATTGAATGGCAATGCTTAGCCTCTGGCCAAAGTAAAAGCCAGCTCTTGGGTCACGGGAAGTGTCAACCAGCTGTATCGAAGTTTCTTTGAAAAGGCTGTGAGCACAAGGGCCCTACGGCCCGAGGGTTTCAACCCCAAACGGCTCGAAAATATAGTTACCAATAAGGCACAATACGATGAACTAGAAAGATGGGATGGCGCAAGAGTAACTATCTAAACTAATATTATAAAGAGGAAAAAAATGATTTTTTGTTTGGTTGTTTATTACGATTTAACTCAAAAACTACTGGATCTCAATAATTGAATTTTTTCACTAGGTATTAGAATGCTACATTATCCTTGAGGAACATAGGCTATATTTATTACAAAAAAAACTAGAGATAAGAAAATTGCAGCGCGGACGAAGTCATGGGCAGTGCTAGTCTAGGATAAGTGAGCAGAAACACCAGTAATGTGTCCTACATTACCTATTGTTTAAAAGCCTCTCATTCACTCACCTACCTGCCAATCCAACTTTGAACACAACACATTATGCTGGCTCCAAACACACTCTCAAGCCTGCGGCGATCCACGGATGGACGCAGAACGTACGCTTTCACCTGCGCCTGCGCAGCGATGACTCGCCTCTTTCAATACATTATATTATTACTACTTTAGTTCGAGCCTCATTTTCACTAACCTGAGACTTTTTATGGGTTAGACAATTAATAGTTATTTACGTTTCATTGATGTAATCTAAGATTACTTTTTATATAAAAACTAGCTTATGCCCGCGAATTCGTACGTGCATGTCCCGTTTTTCGCCGTTCCCGTTGGGATTTCATAAAATCCTTAGTGCTGCCCTACATTCCCTAAGGAACTTAAATGCCAAATTTCAGCTACGACCTGAAGTTTCAGCTGTGCGTTGGCTGTCAGTCACTCAGTAACGGGAGAGTTCAAATCATTCTGATTCAGATTTGCCAAGTCATCATCATCTGCCTAGACTTTTCCCAGCTGTATTGGAGTCGGCTCCCAGTCAAACCGGATTCAGCTGAATACCAGTATTTTACGAGAAGCAACTATCTAACCTCCAAAATACACGGTTCTTCTTGGCAAGACTGGTGTCAGATTTTGACAATCCGTATGTTATTGCCAAAGATCTGTGAATGACAGCTGGTACCAACGGCTTAAAGTGCTTTTCGAGACATGAAGGAGTCTCGGGGTGTTAATTTGGTCACCCATCCACAGACCGACCTTGGCAAGCGTTGCTTAACCATGAAGATCGATTGGTGGTGATATAAAGTCATGACTGACTGTGATTATCTAGTCATCATGAGGCAGTAAATGTATAAAAGTAAATTAAAACACGCAAGATAATTGCAAATACCGGTTTAATGTGGAATGGTTAAACAAAGCTTACTTGCTCGCCATTGTTGTTATCGTACAACTCTCTACGCTAAACGATTATAACGTCAATCGAATTATTTTGTCACTGTCCGAATGACAGCTTAATGACAAACCGGTATAAAGGGCGCGAATTGGCATTTGTAGACTGCCATTTTTACTCTCGTCTCTTTATTTTAATCTTCGTTACATAATCGTCATCATCATCATATCAGCCGACAGACGTCTACTGCTGGACATAGGCCTCCCCCAAGTGTCGCCACAACAACCGGTCCAGGAGGGCTACTCCCTAAGCCCGAAGTCCATAGTTTCGGGCTTAGTTGTGGGCGTATTCTACTCTGTATCACCTAACCACTAAGAATTAATGACAACATGGTTTGATAGTTACCGTCAAATCTTCTTAAATCGGGTTCGGGACTAATCGTAAGTCCGTAGGTGACACGGAGTAGAATACACACGCAACTAACCCCGAAACTACAGTCTTCGGGCTTAGAGAGTAGCCCTCCAGTGCGTCCCGTCACATACGCAGTCTAATTTACTGTTTCCTGCGTAAAAAGTATGTGAAATTCGACAAATTAGTTATGTTATGGGTCATACATATGTGATAGAATAAAAAAAACAGCCAAGTGTGAGTCGTACTCGCATACCAAGGGTTCCGTTCCATAAAAAGACCGAGAGACCGTTCCATAAAAAGAAAGAGAAGAGGGCCTTTTTCTATTCTATTGCTATTACGTAGGTATGTCTGAGATGGCCATTAGAATAGAATAGAATAGAATAGCATTTATTTGCAAATATGGGTAATACATAAGTAGGTATACATCAGGTTCTGCCATATTTCACCATTCGACATGCAAACATTTTCATTGGGTATATAAAATTTAAAAAAATTAAATTGTCATTAAAACATTAAATTAATTATTACATTCAATAAATAAGATGATTAAAATTTAAATTGTCATTAAAAAATTTAATTGTCAATAACAGTGTAATCTTATAAGTCGTAGTCGTACATAAATAAACAAAGAAACATTAAAATTCCAGGTCATAGATAATATGTAACATTCCCTAAGCAAATCAATAATTAATTAAAAAATTACAGGTTTTCAGAAAATGGTTTTGTCCGCTAAAAACTCAGCTACACTGTAGTACGTTTTATCTATTAATACTTTTGGCTTTTTTGGCCATTTGTGAAAAGCATCATGCAGATTTGAAAGGACCTAACCAATCAGTGCTAGCGTCTTTTTTTTATTTGAGATGGTTTCACTCTTGACTCAAGTCTAGGTCTGAGATGACAGAGACAAAGTCGATGGAGCGAGCTTACCCAGAAGGAGTCTGGTCATTCTAAATTTGAAGAGATTAGGGTTGTAAGCGTTCGGAAACAGACGCAAAGAGATTATAAAAAACGTTAACGATACTTTAACGATGTTAACGAAACGCTTAGTGCGAATATTGCGTGCATTCAGTACTAACATATTATGCACATTGGGACCCGTTAGTCACCCTGTTTTCAATATGACAAAATAGGACATACAAACATCTAAGTACTTAAAAAGTTAAGTACGTATTGTACCTGTAACGATTACAATGCGTCATTCATTTTGAAGTTATGTTTGTATTCGTGACTTGAATTTGTAATGTAACGTGACATAGGCTTACCTATTGGGTTACTTTAAGCCCATTAAGCCTTAAATGTTGGAACTTAAACTAGAGGAGCTCGTGGCTTAAAAATAACAGCCGCACGGGTCGATCTTCAAGGTTAAGCAACGCTTGCTAAGGTCGATCCGTGGATGGGACCATCTTGACATACTGAGATTCCTCCGTGCCTCGGAAAGCACGTTAACGCTTGTAAACATGCCAATGACCTTGTGCATATAAACGGAGCTAACTACTCCTCTACGCGCCACTCCGCTACCCGCATTTTTAATTTATTATAAAAAAAAATAACACATATTTGAAAAAAGCAACAAAACCAAATTATTTTCGTTTGTATTGCAAAGCAGTAGTTTTTTTTTGTCTCCTAGACTTTTGTTAAAAAATGAAGGAGTAAAATGGTTTCATTTCAACGATTTGGAGGTGATTTGGTGAATTTTTTTTCTTATTATGTGATACCGATACATACATTTTGGCTAAACCAAATTACGTATCATATTATGTAGATTACTACCTATTTCTTTCAGATATAATTTCTCAGTAAATGCCGACGAAAATTTGCTTCATCTGCACACTGTTTTTAAGTATTTCTCGAGAGAGCAGCCTTAAGCCGTTGGTTCCGGTTGCCATTTGCATATGTTTGGCAGTCTTTACGGATTGTCAGAAGCCATAAAATCTTACTCCAGTCTTACGAAACACTACAGAACCAATGCGGGTTTATGGCTGAAAGGAGCTCCTCAGACGCACAGACGGTCTGAATCCTGATAGAGAAGGCTAGGCTGCTGTCCTGTATGGATCCGAATGCTGGGCAACCAACAAGCAGCACTTAAATAAACTGCTCACAACCGAAATGCGCTTGCTTCGCTGGTCAGCGGGAGTCACACTACTAGATAAAATCCGAAATGAGTGCATAAGGGGCAGTTTTAAAGTTGCTCCGATATCCGAAAAAGTCAATAAGAAGCGTTTACGGTGGTATGGTCACGTGCAAAGACGCCCAGACGATCATATGGTGAAGCTTGCCCTTGGACTGCCTACGACGAAGCGCACGCGTGGAAGACCACCCTCCACTTGGCTGACGACGGTTCAAAGAGACCTTAAAGAAGCTCATCTCGACACCGACATGACACAAAACCGTGGAAAACGAAGACATCCCCAAATAAAAATATCCCATTTGGATAAGGTCTAGCCAGAAAAAGAAGAAGATTAAGAAGGTTTGAAGACAGTTTTGATTTTAATGCGCGAACGTACTTGAAGATGGATTTAATATGAAAATAAAGTGCTAAATCAAATTTAAAATATCTAATTACAAATTCTTTTGTATATGAAAACTAAAAGTATTCAAATTCTAAATGTCAGACGAGTCAAGGATAAAAATAACCGGTAAATGTGTCTAGTAGTAAAAATTAAGATAGTATATGTAAGTAATGACATAAACTTGCGATTTTTATCTGATTTATTTACGAGTATAATGGAGTCAGAATATTATCTAATTTACATAAATGTATGGACAGAGATACAAATCTATTGGTGTTTGTAAGTGCGCAGTTTTATTTTACAAATTAGGAACACTTTTAATCTACTTAATTATATCACCTGTATTTATCTACGCTAGATCACTTTTGAAATGTATTTTATGTTTGATTTTGTATCTTCCGCCTTTCTGAAGTAAAAATAGATATTTCTGTCGCCGAAAACAGTTTTCTAGATCTGCCAACATAATTAAGTAGAAATATATGTAAGTATTTCAAAAGTTCAGGTATTCTTTATGAAACTTATTTCTATTTTACATATTATTTGTTTGCTGTACACAATGTACACCTATGACATGGTATTCGTAGTATTTAACCCAAAGGTTGACTGGTAGAGAATGCCTTGTTGCATTAAGTCTGACCATTTTTTTTTTAGTGTATATAGTTATACGTTTGACCACTATCTCACCTGATGGTAAGCGATGATGCGGTCGAAGATGGAGCACGTTTGCCTAGAAGCAACCTATTTACTCATGTCTTAAGACTCCCAGGTTGTAGCTATTTGGAAACACAGACTCTGGCAGGGAATTCCACTCCTTAGCTGTACGCACTATGAATGTGTTCCCAAAACGTACCGTATATACCGTTCTATCACTGTATACAACGTGTGAAATGTATGGGGGAGTCGATTTTTTTTCACGATTTCAGTGTTGGTCCCATAGTGAAAGTTGTTCATAATGATGAGTTCAATGATCCCTTAAGAGGTATTGCGTTTATTCTGTTACAGGTTGTATAGTTTCAATAAATAATTATTTAACTCATACTTTATTTTTTTATTTGACAAATTATCTGGTTTCTGAAATATTATTACGGATTTATTCATTTTTGTTGTAAAAATCCTTATCAAATCCAATTTATTAAAAACTTTTTTCTCTGTTTTCCAGGTTTGGCGATTTTTCCCGTTTGATTTGTAAGTAAGACCTCTTTACGTCTAGATTCAAAACAAAATTCTTAGTGTTAGCACTTAGTCCTCAAGTTGAATGCCCTGCCAATAGTGATAAAATCGAGAACATGTCACGAGAGACATGCAACATGTTCCAACACGGATGTATGGAGTGCTAACTATACTTCGACTTGAATATTAACACTGTTATAAATACACTACAATACTATAAACATTTTTTTTTTGCAAATTCAACCTTACACGGATCGCTTAAAGTTGTTTTTACAAAGCAGTGTAGTATGGCGAGCGATGCGAGACTGTTTGAAACTTGCGCACAATTATACATATTGCGCTTGTTTTTTGCGGACGTTTTTGAGATGCTGAGTGTGTATCTTGGGTTTTTTATATATGAATGGTGTCTATTTAATTTTTTGTATTAAACAATGACGTAGGCTATTGTTTGTCATGTAGTGGCGGTGTTTGCATAGCAAATAGTTTAAAGCATTTGAATTGGTGAATGTAGATAACTTTCCAAGTTGGCAATGTGAATTGCCAACTTGCTAGGCTGCATTGAGAAACACGACCCGCAAGGGTCTGTTTCATGTCAGCACTCAATCGTGATGGCACCTAAGTATTACCCATACCTCTCTATATGTTGGTTTAGTCAACCATCTTCAAAAAAAAAAAAAACTCCATAATTCTACTAAAAAGATCAGCTAGTCTATTCTGTAAGAAACTATTTCGATATCGAGCTTCACCTGAGTGATAAAACTCACAAAGTGAACTTTACTGCACACAACATAAAGATCTTCATTTGAAACTCATCTCGAATTCTACTGTCGAGATACGAAAATGTTGTTAGAGAAAAGCACTACAGTAATTGTTGCTGTCCCGTGAATTCTATCTATATAAATAAAGATAATTCGCCGACATGTATGTAGGCACACACTAGCAGGCAATACACTTTTGCTTTTCTAATTTACTTTAGAACTTGGTAAAATAGTCGCCATCGACTGCTTGCCATTAAAAAAAAATAGAAAATCTTCATTTCAGCGAGTTGTTGTATGAGATGAGACAAAACAGTAACAATACAACGTATTTGTCTATTCTATTCTATTTTTTTAAAGGGCAAGCAGAGCCGATGACGACTATTCTGCCAATGTCCAAATTGATTGGAGAAGCAAGTGTGCAAGTTTTACTGCTGGAGAGAACTAAACGTATTTGTCAAACAATGACATATTTTCGTGACGTAATGTAATGTAATTAATGTCATTTATCGTCTGCCAGTTATTTCAACATTTAATAGACCAAATTTTCATTTTCATCAAATGAGTCCTCTCGTTCTGGGCGGAGCAGAAGGGAGTGTCAGACTCTTACTGACTAAAACACATCCGTGTTCCTCCTAATGCCCGTTGCGTTCCAGGACTCTTTCAAACAAATTTAACAACCCTGGCAAGACCGAAAGCTTGAGAAAACCTCCTTCCATTTCTAAGCAGTAATTCTCCATTTATTCCGTTAAATAATCTTTATTTACTTACCTATTTACCACTCACCACACATTACCGCAAAGTACATAACAGCATGTCTAAGAGGTACAGACAGCACATTCATCACAGCAGTAATGTTCACTTTTACGTTATTTTGTGATTACGCTGCCGACGGTACGGCGATGTAATGAAAATAATGAGAAATTGCGCTGTCTGCACATTCGTTTAAGTTTACGATGAGAGATTTCACTGATTAGTTGTTGATTTAATGATTATTTCGGACAAATGGTCAGTAATATTACTTTTTAGGGTTCCGTAACCAAAGGATAAACAACGGAACCCTATTACTAAGCCTCCGCCGTCCGTCCGTCCGTCCGTCTGTCTGTCAGCGGGCTGTATTTCAAGAACCGTAATAGACAGTTGAAATTTTCACAGATTGTGTATTTTTATTACCGCTATAACAACAAATAATAAAGATTAAGGTTTATGGTACGGAAGCCTTCGTGTGCGAGTCCGACTCGCACTTGACCAGTTTTTAGCTGCATTGACATTTCATTTAAGTAGAGTTTTAAGGTCGATAAAATGTCGCCAAAACATTAGGTGATTTTATCGGTAATAATACGATTGTCAAAAATACCAAAAATTATAGAACTGTCATGCTTTACTGAAATGACACCTGTCACTTTAGAATTTTGATAATTTTTAAATAATAAAAAGCTTTTTACGTTTGTAACAATAGTTAGGCTAACTAACTATCGTTACAGTTGTCTAGAGCCTTAGATATTTTTAATGTCAAAGAGTGGTGGTGTGGAGGGTGGAAAGTTTAATATGTGTCGAGTTCTAAGTTTTGGTATTGCCAAAACTTAGATCATGACACACAAAAGTATGTTTGTTTTTAGATAGACTGTAGAATCAAGGTGATGCTAAAACTTAGATCTCGGTAAAAGCCAATGAAGGCTTATTTCAAAACGTGGTTTTACCATCACCTTGATTCTACAGTTTTATCTAAAAACAAACAGACTTACCTAAGACTGTCAGTAAGCTATACTTTGTGATAAGCGATTATAAATCCCATTAATTCAAGGTATGACTTAATTAATCTTCAGCCAATTTAGTTTTAGAGATACTAAACCTAACTTCGTTACATATACGTATACAAATCATCATCATTATGTTAGCCGAAAGACGTCCACTGCTGGACATAGGCCTCCCCCAAGTCTCGCCACAACAACCAGTCCTGTGCGTCTCGTATCCATCGGCTACCCGCGACCCTCAACAGGTCATTGGTCAACCTTGTGTGTGGCCTTCTATCGCTGAGTCTTCCACATACAAATACATAACCACAAAATACGGTTAGGCGACAAAGTGCTCTTTCATATCGCTGTCATCGGGAAATGTGTCCAGAACACTGGCAGCACTGCCACGTTGGACGCGGCCCGCTAGGGCCAGTGCCTGCCGGGGTTGCGGGATTTGTTCGAGAGAGTCGCCGCGGCCCTGGAACGCAAAGGGCATTAGGAGGAACACGGATGGATTTTAGTCAGTAAGAGTCTGTCCATCCATAAAAAGGCATGGTCTTTTGTCCTAAAGTAGCTGAACTCTGACACTCCCTTCTGCTTCACCCAGAGCGGGAGGAGTCATTTGATGATTTCCCATCCCTAATAAAAAAAAGCACTGCCACGTTGAATGGCAATGCAAATTTTTTGGGCAAAGAACGAACCAGCCTTCTGGTCACGCAGAGCCGATCAGTCGGCGAGAGTATCCTTGAAAAGGAGACGCGCACTTGGACCCAATAACCCTAATCATATTATGTTGTGAAGTGCGTAGTTACTTACATCTATGTATACATATAACTAGCTACTTATTACATTCTACAAGACATGCTCATCAGTCCATCATCATTCCTTACATTCAAGTACAATCATTAGTTTTGTAAAGCCGGGTACTCACTGGGCAAGATATGTACGCTTCGTTGCTTGCAACATCTTGGTATTTATAAGGCGAGGCGAGCTTTTTAAAAATAATATCACATGAATCAAAAATAATCGTGTCTGAGTCAGGTACAATGATCAATGATAAGTTATTATACTAAGCTAATTATTTAGTGTTCGTTTGGATTTGGCATGAGCTTTCGACACGATAAATCACGGAGTAAATTTCACAGATCAATACTTGTTTTGATTTTGCTTACGTTTCCTACGTCTGTGGTAACACTTTTCCCAACAAGGTCCCCGCAGATAGACGAGACGCAACATTAAGACATTGCCGCAACAACGAGCTTGCATGTAAATCTTTAGAAAAAAGAATGAAAACGCGTTGCTGTATCGTTGCGCCTGTCTATTGCCTTTGGATATTCAGCTTAACGATAACTTTTATATAATTACATAGCTTTTTTAATGAATATCACGCAATCACTGCGATGATTGGAGATGAATCATTTTGTTCATAATTATGGGCTTTCGACGTTTTGTTATTGAATAGTAGCGACGATGCCCATTACATTTTATGTGGCGATCAGAATGCAACTTTTCTCTTTATTAATGTAAGGAATTTTTATGTTCAAGTAATTCGTTTTGATGAAGAAGGTATTTCGATTGATGAAGCTAAGTATTCCCAATTTATACTTTATGTAATTGTCAACTGCTTATGGGGTTTAAAAGACTGTGGAGATAAAATTACAGAAGACATTCAACCATCTAGATAGCAATTTTGAAGAAAAAAAAGGAACCCTGTTATACAAACTATCAACTCAACCACCGAAGTTTAAAAGTTTTCTAATAAACATTGAGAGCAAGGCTGTATAGGTTCAAGCACTCATGCTGACAATATGTAATTGAACAAAAAAAAAGCCTAGTAACTAAACGGTTCCCACACAATTTATTATTATATCACCGTACACTGCAAATACACACTTATGTTCGAAAACGTGTGAAACATAAATTCGTGAAAGCTGACCAACCAAAGAGTTTCAAGCAAATAGATTTACACGTAAAACTCTACTTTCATTTCCTGACGTATCGTGTTTTGGCGCGCATTTTGACAGCTGTCAAATTAAAGTTCTTTATGTCGCGTTCGAATTAAGGTTTTGTTATTACGGTTTTTGTAGTTACGTTTTTCAATTATAGTGATACGTTTCATTTAATTAAATTAGTTTGAATGTGAAAAGAAAGTTTTGAGTTGTAATTATATTGCCATGTCCACTTTTACGTTGCGTTTGACCTTCAGTTCTGATACATTTTTATTAAGATTCTGGCCGAATGTTATAGTTCTACCTAATTAAATTTTGTGTCAAGTTTGAACCAGTATAATTAGAATATTAATTATCTAATTTAGTAAAATTAAGATTTTTTTAATCTATTTCTCATTCAAATTTGGAACATATAAATTAGTATTCCACTTTTCTTCAAAAAAACATGATGAAATCGCCCATCTAGGTACAATAAGCTCCATTTTATACTCGCTAAACCTTATCAAAACAGTAATCTATAACTGTTCTCACGAAATAAACCCTTTACTAACCGAAGTTACAACTTAACCCCAATTCGCAACATTAACATTCTCACAAATAAACTACGTTTTATTAAATATTAAACACACCTGTTGCAAAGAATGTTGATAAAAAACCCGTTCAACTTGAACCAAGTATTAAACTAAGTAGTTAGAGACTGGTTTAATTACTATGATGATCAAACGATGTCCTTGTGAAGATTTAAACTCGTGGTAAAAAGTTAGTGAATCATCTGATAACGGAACGTAATCAGATTTTGTTATCTATGGTAGATTAGAACTGTTTTATGAATATACGACTGTAGGTTGAAGATAGTGGTAATTTTCCGGTATGGGACACTTAAAAGGAAATACTGGCGGCGAGACTTTGTATGGCAAAAGTCATAATTCGAGGTTTGGCTCTCGACTGTTTTCTCCTCCAATATTGGACCGATATAAAAGATATTTCACAAACTGAATAAGAAAAGTGTATACTGTGTCTCTATGATTCCCTTTTTTGATTGATAGTTGCCAAATTTGTACACTAGGGCTCTGTTGACAGCGATTTATCGGAAAATTTTGAGCATTTTGTGAGAGTTCTAGTGCTTATACGGTTAATAAATCATCAAAAGGAAAACATAGGGACACAGTATATATCCTTCTTATTCAGTTTGTGAAATATCTCTTAAATCAGTCTAATATTGGAGGAGAAAACAGAGGCAAACCTCGAATTATGACTTTTTACATACAAAGTCTCGCCGCCAGCATTTCCTTTTAATACACAAACTGTGCTCTATCGCGGGTCGGTAATGTTTATAAGGTTAATTTTTCCACTATCCAGCGTGTCCAGTTCCAAAGTGGACAGTCAACTGTGGACCAAAAAAGGCCACTAGTAGAATCATAATATTAATCACACAACAATCTGTCAAATTTCATTTTCATCTTTATCGCCAAAACATTAGGTTCAAGGTTGATTGGGAAAATTTTACGGTTTCGGGTAGCTAGATTTGCTGGCTGTTTCTACTAAAGTGGTATTTGGCCCACAGTTTACTGTTCACTTTGTATATACTACGGGGAATTCTAAGAAAAAACAATAAAAAAAGAGTTGTTGCATCGTCATCGCATTATGGTATAGCACCTGATCACTTGCCATCAAGATGGACACGTGATTGTTTGGCGCCAAAATGCAAATATTCAGTCAGAGAACAAAAATATATATAAAGACTAGCTGACCCGCCGTGGCTACTTCGTTGGGTTGGATTTTCGGATTAATATGTAGCCTATGACACTCACAACTAACGTAGCTTTCTATTGGTAAAAGAATTTTCAAAATCGGTTCAGTAGATCCAGAGATTACCCCTTACAACCTCACAATCTTTACCTCTTTATAATATTGTAGTATATAATAATGAACAAGAAATTTCACTGGAAAAGAGATCCTAATAATCACTACATAGTACAAAACAAAGTCGCTTTCTCTGTCCCTATATCCCTATGTATGCTTAAATCTTTAAAACTACGCAACGGATTTTGATGCGGTTTTTTTTAATAGATAGTGATTGAAGAGGAAGGTTTATATGTATTATAACATCCATTAAATAGTGGAGAAATACTGTTATTTTTGAGGTTTCTAATGTGATGTCGTAAATAATTACATTTTATGACGCAGACGAAGTTGCGCGGGTCAGCTAGTAAATAATAAGGAACAGTCTAGCACGGTATTTTTCTTCAAATTATATGACAGTAGTCAGAATTAATTATTACGATAAAAAGACAGTTCCTGAGAATAAACAATAACGTAAAAAAACAACTATCACAGGCCAACTCACAATAAAAAAAAAAACAAAATCACAGCAGGTGATTATTTTTTTAATTACAAGCAAAGGCCACAATGGCATACAGCCATAACAGATCATAGTGCCAAGATTAATGACGCCATCTTGATAAGCAAAGAGGTTAGTCAACGTAAAAGCGTTTTATCTAGATTTGCACAGTTTACTTAAGTTGTTATTAGTAATAACAGCTTATCTCTTCCTTAACTGTTTGTAAAATATATGATTTTAATATTATTATGTTGGAAGATTGTCATTCTGATTATTTCTTGGTGGCAACAATCATGTCGACATAGATTGTGTGTGATATTGTCATGGACTAAACAAGTTGTGGAGAAGTGCAAAAAAATATGATTACAACATGTTTTGCTTAAAAAACCGGCCAAATGCGAGTTGGACTCTCATACGACGGGTTCCGTACCATAAATTGAAAAAAAAAAAAAGGTTTCTTGTATAGGAGGCTCCTTTCAATTTTTATTTAATTAAATACACACTGTGAAAATTTCAACTGTCTACGTATTACTTATATCACTGTTCTTGAGAAACAGCCCGCTGACAGACGGACGGACGGATGGACAGCGGAAGCTTAATAACAGGATTCCATTGATTACCTTTTGGTTACGGAACCCTAAAAAAATACGTGTTTTTTCAAAATGGACTTTCTTGATGCTCAAACTAAGTACGCGCTTTCGAAAATTGTCACATTAATTTGTGAGATAATTTCTTCTGAGAAACTGGTAATTAATCTTTCGACTTCGTTTGGTGCATGGACATCATAATTATTTAAGGCACAGTTTTCTTCACTGTGCAATAATTTTATTCAACTTGAGTCAGTATTTTCTAACTTTAACTTAACCTTACAATTCTGAATTGTGAAAGATTTTATTTTTTTAAAACTTACTTAAAAAACCCGTCCAAGTGCGAGTCGAACTCTCACGCAAAGGGTTCCGTACAAAAAAAAATCTTCTATGAGAGTCTTCTTTAATCTTTTTTTATTATGATTATAGCGGCAATAGAAGTACACACTCTGTTAAAAACTGTTTACCTATTACGGTTCTTGTGATAAAGCCCGTTGACAGACATATGGACGGAAGGACGAACGGACGGACATATAGCGGAGGCTTAGTAATAGGTTTCCCTTGGGTACGGATCCCAAAAAAGAGAGGTTCTGTATTTTTTCATATATGCATAGCCATAACATCGTTGCTTACGAACCGAATTTTTTCACACCACGAAATTTAAATTCTATTCACATAGTTAACTCAAACTGACTCGCATAACAAACCAGCGTCACAGTCTAAAAGAATTGAAACAGAGAGCTGCATCCACATCTATACTAATATATAAAGCTGAAGAGTTTGTTTGTTTGTTTGCTTGAACGCGCTAATCTCAGGAACTGCTGGTCCGATTTGAAAATTCTTTCGGTGTTGGATAGCCCATTTATCGAGGAAGGCTATAGGCTATATATCATCACGCTAAGACCAATAGGAGCGGAGCAGTAATGAAAATTGTGACGCAGACGACGTTGCGCGGGTCAGCTAGTAATCAATATTTATAGAAGGAAATTTTATCGCCAGGAACTAAACAGTCAGGAAGAAAGAGTATTCAAATCAAATCACTTGTACTGTTGTTCATGCATTAAAGAAAATAATAAGGAATTTATGCGTAACATCTTAATTACGTCCGTATGCAAATTTTACTTGTAATTAGTGTTATGTGATACTGAAGAAAGAAAGAAAATAAAAAGTAACTTTTATATTTATGACTAGCTTCTGCTTACGACTTCGTCTGCATGAACTTCGGAATAAATAGTAATCCTGTGTGCACAAATTTCATCCAAATCTTGTTCAGTAGTTTTTTTGCGTGAAATTTCATCAAATATCCGTTCAATCTCACTAATTTTTATCTATACTAATACTATATCCATACTAATATATAAAGCTAAAGAGTTTGTTTGTTTGTTTGCTTGAACGCGCTAATCTCGGGAACTACTGGTCCGATTTGGTAAATTCTTTCAGTGTTAGATAGCCCATTTATCGAGGAAGGCTATATGCTATATATCATCACGCTAAGGCCAATAGGAGCGGAGCAGTAATAAAAAAAGTGACGTAGACGAAGTTGCGCGGGTCAGCTAGTACTATATCTACACTAATATTATAAAGAGGAAAGATTTGTTTGTTTGTTTGTATGTTTGTTTGAATTGAATAGGCTCCAAAACTACTGGACCGATTTGAAAAATTCTTTTAGCATTGAATAGCTACATTATCAGGGAGTAAAATTGGCTATATATTATCCCCGTATTCCCACGGGAACGGGAACTACGCGGGTGAAACCGCGTGACGTCCACTAGTAATATTATAAAGAAGAAAGATTTGTTTGTTTGTTTGAATTGAATAGGGTCCGAAACTACCGGACCGATTTGAAAAATTCTTTTAGCATTGGATTAGCTACATTATCAGGGAGTAACATAGGCTATATATTATCCCCGTACTCCCATGGGAACGGGAACTACGCGGGTGAAACCGCGTGACGTCCACTAGTGTAAGTATATTTTTAAAATAATATTAACAAAAAAAAAATGGAACTAAAAATTATGAAAAATGCGAAAAGTGAGGCCGCTACGAACTATCGTAGCGGCCTCACTTTTCGCATTTTTCTCTAATCTATTTGTAAAAAGTCAAAATTCCGAAGTAAGTTTATCACGAAAAGCGCGACGGCACTTTTTCGAGCTCGTAGATTGAACTACTGTACTAGCTAAATTAACTGAAAAATATTCCTTATATTATAGTAAATTAGTTCGTAGCGGCCTCAAAAATTTGAAATAAGATTGGAAAATCCGTAAAAAACAAACTCATTCAAATCCATAAAAACTACTAAAAATGCTCTGAATGAACTGTAAATTTCTCCATAATACATCAATATTACATATAACGTAAAATTAATACCAAAATAAAACATAGTTAATAATCATAATAAATGAAAATTTAATGAATATTTATTAAATAAATTAATAATAAACTCTAAAATAAACGTAATTGTAACTGTTTTATGTTTACACTAGTGGACGTCACGCGGTTTCCCGCGTAGTTCCCGTTCCCGTGGGAGTACGGGGATAAAATAAAGCCTGTTACTCGCTGATAATGTAGCTATCCATTGCTGAAAGAATTTTTTATATCGGTCCAGTAGTTTCGGAGCCTATTCATTTCAAACAAACAAACAAACAAATCTTTCCTCTTTATAATATTAGTGTAGATAATGCGATGAATCAGTAGTTTTGTGAGAAAAAACGCAATTTTGTGATAGGGCTCTTTGATGAAAATTTCCTTCTACAAAATTACTCAACGGGACTGAATCCACACCCGAGGCTACTCGATCACTCTTACTATATACCATTAACATGCACGCGATGGAGTGAAAACAATTGCTCCATGTATAATGTATGTACTTTCTACAAAATGTTTCATTGCATTCTTGACCTCGCGTCAAATCCTGTTCTCTGCTAAACTGGCGGCAGTTTGCGAATTTCACTTGTTTTTGGCAGAGGAAATGCGAGTTATGAGTCATATTATCACGAATTTACGATCAGCTAGTTATGCTGACCCGCACAATTTCGTCTGCATCACATTTTTCATTAATGCTTCGCTCCTGTTGGTCGTAGCGTGATGTTATATAGCTTACTTAGCTTTTACCCGCAAATTTGTACGCGCATATCCCGTTTTTTTCCGTTCCCGTAAGAATTTCGGGATATTCTCTCTTAGTGCTCCTTTACACTCCACAACCTACCTGCCAAATTTCAGCTCTCTACGACCAGTAGTTTCGGTTGTGCGTTGTCTGTCAGTCAGTAACGGAAGAATTTTATATATAAGGATAGTGAAAGCTCATTTATCGAGGAAGGATATAGAGCCTATAGGCTTTCTCGATAAATGTGCTATCAAACACTGAAATAATTTTTCAATTCGAGCTGCTATCTAACACCGTAGTCAAAGAAACCAGTACATAATTTTATAGCTTTCCGTATACCGTTAGGAATACTACTCGCTTTATATGGATACCACCGTAACGATTTATTTGACGTCGTAGTTGACCAGTTTAGCTTGACATACAGCGGAACATGGCACTATTCGTAGTAGTTAGTAGTAGTATTAGTAGTAGGAGAGCTCATAGTAACCGATTTGAAGGGTAGCCATTTTTGTTTTTGATGGACACTCATTAAAATATGACTTCTAGAATGAAGGGAGGGTCAGACTCTTACTGACTAAAATGTAACTCTTTCGAACGATTCCGCATTCGTAAGGGTGGCCTGATAGCTATAACCTGGGGGTCTTTAAGTCAAGAGTCAATGGGTACTTCTAGGTAAACGTGCTTCATCATCGACCAAATCTTCGCTTACCATCAGGTGAGTTAGTAATTAAATTAGCTTTTTTTCCGGGAAATTTACAAATTTGTGATAATTCGGGTACTACAGATGTTCATAGGTAGTGGTAACATTTATATTTGTTCGTACTCTTCCGCTGTACATTTCTGTTTAATTTCGTTGCGGGACCCAAAACAGTTAAATCGTTTCTCATCGAGCTTCATTGACTCCACTTTTCTGGTCGCTGCCACTGTTAGAGCTGGTTGCAGTATTTGGGAATAGGCCCCTTTTCTTTAAAACATATAAAATAATCAGTGTATTTTAAAAATGTTTTTTTTTTTTAATGGCACTTCATCAAATGACTCCTCTGGAGTTCTGGATGGAGCGGAAGGGAGTGTCAGGCTCTTACTGACTAAAAACCCATCCGTGGTCCTCCAAATGCCGTTTGCATTCCAGACCCGCGGTGACTTTTTCGATGTTTTCTTAGCTAAATAGAAGCGCCATATTGATATGTCAAATTATATTGGTGGCGGTATTTTTTGCGCGTCGTATTTAGTATGCGGTAGGTGCTACGATATGTCATCAGCGTATACGTTTCCTTTTTGGGTACGATTTATATTCTGTATTTTAATACTTTTGGTAGGTATAGTGAAGCTTGACAAAATAATAAATTAAAGTAAATATGAGTAAATTAATCACGTCTCTGTGTCTCATATTTTGATCGACCAGCATGTTATGTCCTCGACTAAAGATGAGTAAGCTTTTTGCATCGGCTTTTCTTTCGTGGTTTATTTCACGGGAACCGGTCACTTATTGGGATTAAAATTTGCCTGTGACACTGAGCGATAGTTCAGTTTTCTGTTAGAAAAAGTAACTTTTAATTGCATTTGTATTTTCAGAGATTTCAACAAACAAACTTTATCTCTTTACCCAGGGGCGGATCCAGGATTGGGGGTTGGGGACATGGCCCCTCTGAGGAGAGCTTTCAGCAAAGTAAAAACTAAACAAAGTAAATAACATTATATTTTTCTTAACGCAGAACAAGCCTGGATTGCTTTTTGTAAATACCTCAATGACGAGTAGACTAACAAAGATTTTGGTGCTTGGGAGGCGAAGGGGTCATGAGCCGCTTAGCTTCCCCCCCTGGATCCGCCAGTGTCTTTACCCATAATATGTATTAGTTTTTTTTTAATATTTATAGGCATACCTTTGACCACTATCTCACCTGTTGGTTAGCGATGATGCGATCGAAGCTGGAGCACGCTTGCCTAGAAGTAACCTATTCACTCTTGACTTAAACACTCCCAGGTTGTAGCTATCAGGGAACTCGGACTCGTTTAGACTTCATGTGAAACAGAACAACTGAATGAACGTGACACTGCAAAACTTTTTATGTGTCTCACTATAATTTTCCATTTAAACTCGTAACTGTATAGTCACGCAGTAATGTAGGTAACCTTCTGATTAACCTTCTAACACTCGGTTAACTTGTCAAAGACATGATCGACCTTTGTAATTTATTGACGCAAAAATCTATCACGTCATGTGGAACTGAAGGTTTAAACTTTACTATTGATCACATGGGGTGCTGTAAAAGAATAATACCATCCCATCACTTCCCGTGAGTGTCGTAAGAGGCGACTAGGGGACTCACCAGAGAATGGGCATCAGCGTTCTCTGTAAAACGCAACACCATACACTGCGATCGCCAACCCGCCTGCCAAGCGTGGCGATTATAGCAAATCCCCCCTTTTAGGGGAGGCCTATGTCCAGCAGTGGACGTCTTTCGGCTGTTATGATGATGATGATGATGACATGAGGTGAAGCTCATATTTAGAAGGTTATACAATTTAATTCAAGATTTTTATTAAACATGCACTCACGCCTTTTCTCTTGGGGATTGGCAGAAACTATAAAACGCCACCTAGGACGACCTTTGCATTTTACTAGCTTTTGCGCGCGACTTCGTACGCGCATATGTCGTTTTTTTCCGTCCCCGTACGAATATCAGAAAATCCTTCCATGCTGCTCCCCTACACTCCCCAAGGAACCTACATGCCAAATTTCAACTTTTTACGACTACTATGACGTGCCAATGCGATCATGATTATTTAGCTGAGGAAAAGGAATAGTGTTATGCGTCTTGTATTACTCTGTCTCCTTCCCACAGCTTAAATATGATCGTTTTAAGCCGTCATAGTAGGCCAGCAGAAGTTTCGGCTGTGCGTTGTCTGTCAGTCACTCAGTCACTCACTCATTCAGTCACCAGTAACGCAAGAATTTTATATATTAGGTTGATTGCTTCGTATACGTGCTTATGTACGTTAATAACGAAATACCTGTTCATCATCATCATCAGCTTAGCCTATTTTCCCAACTATCTTGGGGGTGGCTTCCAGTCAAACCAGATTTAGGTGTATATCAGATTACCTATGTATGATAAGGTAAATAAATGTTCATTTCAGATAGGGCTTTTCAAAAAGAAACGTTATCAACTCCTCCCTGATAGTTCAATATATCTTTCATCTAAGTAATAATCAAGCTTTTTCCGATGTCCCAATTACCATAAGTATCTTCAAGCAAAACTATGAATCTGCGGGTCTAAAAGGTCTACTTTAGTAGAATCACAAGAATCAGCGGGGCTAAAAAGGCCACTTTAGCAGAATCAGAAAGCACATCACGCTACCCGTCACTGTCAAATTTTCCGAATCAACCTTGAACCTAATGCGTTTGCGATAAAGATGAAAATGAAATTTGACAGATTTTTGTGTGGTTAATATTCAGCGGGTCCAAAAAGGCCACTTTAGCAGAATCATAATATAAACCACACAACTATCTGTCAAATTTAATTTTTATTTTTACCGCTAACGCATTGGGTTCAAGGTTGATTGGGAAAATTTGACAGTGACGGGTAGCGTCATGTGCTTTCTGATTCTGCTGAAGTGTCCTTTTTTAGACTCGCTGGTCATGTAGACTTTTCTATCTATACTAATATATAAAGCTGAAGAGTTTGTTTGTTTGTTTGCTTGAACGCTCTAATCTCAGGAACTACTGGTCCGATTTGAAAATTCTTTCAGTGTTAGATAGCCCATTTATCGAGGAAGGCTATAGGCTATATTTCATCAAGCTAAGACCAATAGGAGCAGTAATGAAAATTGTGACGTAGACGAAGTTCAACTAGTGTAGGTATATAATGGAAGTCTAGTATTTCATCACATCAACTAATGTCTCCGCATCCGTCCAGCATAACTTCGTTAGACCAAATCTTTTTCAATTTATTTTTCATGTCTAAAATCTAGCACATTTTGTATTACATAAACGTTGGTATTACGTAGTGTTCTACATATTCTAAGCTGAACGAATTGAAGGTTCCATTGTGAGTTTGTGTGTCATTGCATGTTATGACGCTATCATATCTTAACATGATAGGCAGTGCTGTTAAGAAAAACCGGAAAACGGGGATATGAGGTTTTTAGTCCCGACTGTTGTTCAAATTACAAACAAAAATTTCATTTTTTTTACTATTGATAGGCTCACGTTTGACCACTATCTTCCCTGATGGTAAGCGATGATGTGGTCGTAGACGGAGCACGCTTGCCTAAAAGTAACCTATTCACTCTTGACTTAAAGACTCGCAGGTTGTAGCTATCAGGAAACACAGACTCCGGCAGGGAGTTCCATTCCACATTACCTGTGCGCACTATGAATGTGTACCATGTACCGGTGGCGCATCGCCGTTCGTCTTGTGGTCCGATGATGAAACAGGCTTGGCGGAATTAAATTATGCAATTCCGTCGCACATTCCCCAAAATGCAACCGGTGGAAAACCGACAGGCTAGCAACTCATCGTCGATGCTCAAGACTTTGGAGCTTCGTCGCGACGAGCCTATCATTGCCGATGATCCTCTTGGCACGTTTCGCAATTAATTTAATTGTATGTATGTATTTATAGATGTATAGATATAGAAGTGCGCATTGAGGCACTGTAAGGCGAGATAATTCATAGACCAAACTCGTTTAGACCATATTTTGGTACAGTTGATTACAATGGTGGTTATATTTTAGTGTTGTGTAATTTTATGTGAAGAATGGTAGCGTTCATGAAATATTTCAAATGTGAACATGCTTAACGACGCTTCATTAATTTAGCAACATTTCTCAACTAATAGGATAAGAATATAATAATGTAATTTACTGTACACCCGAAATAGTTACACAACTTTTAGAAACTGTTGATAAAATCTTGGTTTAGTTGAAATGAGAATTATCAAGAAGATTGTAACGGGCAAACCCTTAAAAAAATTATAAAGAAACTCTCATTTTTTACTCTGGCCCTTACACTTAAAAATAAATCGCAAACCCTTAATATAAAATAAAATATCGAAATAAAAACTTAAACATTATCAAATATCTGGGCCTCAAAATCCTTAACCACTAAAGACAAGATAATCTGCGTTCCTTTACACCCAAAACATTAATATAAATAAAAACAAAAGTCGATCAACCTGTTTATAAACAAAATTCTTCATACAATCCACTTGTGTGCTCGCTCATACATTTCGGGTCACCTTTTTATGTGGGTAGGCGTGTCCTGCACAATAATGGTACAGGTTTGATTCCCGATCGCGTGCCGTCTTTAGGAATTTTAATGCTTTTATTTTTTCGTTACTAGTTTTTTGGTCGAATATTCTCGAGTATCGAGTGTCGGAATTTGAGCTTAAAATGGATTATTTAAAGCCGTTTTCGGGTCATGGTTTTATTTCACTTTTTATTGTTAGTTTTTGTTGTTTTTTATTAAACATATTTTAGTGCGTTTGGGTGTCTGGGTACACTCTCACTGAATTTATTTTGCCTTTTAAGTGTTTTTACTTTCGACTGGATTTTAGAATACCAACTTTTATTAGTTTTTTGGACGTTGACACGTAATTGATATCAAACAGACATTATGATATTTAAATGGTATACTAAAGGAGGAATTAGGTTCAGTTCCTTGCGCTAATACAGAATCCTAACTAATATTATCAATGCGAAAGTGACTTATTTTGGTTACACTTCCACGCCTAAATCTCTGAGCCGATTTTGATAAATCTTTGTACAGATATAGACGGGACCCTGGAGACGGTTTTTAGGGTTCCGAACAAAAAACGGAACCCTTATAGGATCACTCGGGTGTCTGTCTGTCGGTCTGTCTGTCCGTCTGTCACAGCCAGTTTTCTCCGAATCCACTGGACTGATTCTGTTGAAATTTGGTACACATATGAACTTCTGTGACCCAAACACGGACGCGTTACGTAAATTATTATATTTTTAGTATGGGGGTCACTTTTGGGGGTCAAACCAGAAAATTTAAAAAAAAAAGTTTTTGAACAATATCGTGTGATATATCAAATGAAAGGACTTACTGTGAGGGTCTTAATTATATTTTTTTCATAATTTTAAAAGAACTGGTTTTGAATTTATTAAAGAAACTGGACGATAAATGACCATTCCCCCTATTTCCGATACTACTGAGCTTAAAATTTTGAAAAAAATGGAGATAATAGATCTTTACCTATAGACTACAGGAAAACCTATAAGAAGTCTATAGTGTTAAAATAATATGTTGAAAAAATAAAATTCGTTCGGAACTCTTTGCACGCGAGTCCGACTCGCATTTTGCCAGTTTTTTTTTAAACTAATTTAGTAACAACTCTTTTTTTTTTCTATTTCCAGGTCTGGCGACTGTTCCCGTTTGTTTTGTAAGTAGTCTAAACTTATACTTACTTATAATACAATAATAATATTATAAAGAGGAAACATTTGTATTTTTGTATGTAAAGAATAAACTAAAAAACTACTGGATCGATTTGAAAAATTCTTCCAGCAATAGATAGCTACATTATCAACAAGTAACATAGGCTATATTTTGACCCTGTACTCCTACAGGAACGAGAACTACGCGGGTGAAACCGCATGACGTCCGCTAGTGGCTTATAAATCGATAGTTCAAACCATTACTGTAATTTTATACTTACGTAAAATTGACAGTGACATCTAGGTATACTCTATACTAATATATAAAGCTGAAGAGTTTGTTTGTTTGCTTGAATGCGCTAATCTCAGGAACTACTGGTCCGATTTGAAAAATTCTTTCAGTGTTAGGTAGCCCATTTATTGAGGAAGGCTATAGGCTTTATGTCATCACGCTAAGGCTAAAAGGAGCGGAGCAGACGAAGTTGCGCGGGTCATCTAGTTTACAAAATTTAATTCGCGGTTTGCCAATCCATAAAAGATAGTAAACGAACTACTTTTTGCCGAGTTAGAAGTCGAGAGGCGTGAGAAATATCATAATTATGCACCTCTTAATTAGATTAGTGGAATATACGTGCGACTCAGTTAATTAGCGGTTATTTTTATCTTTATATATCGTTTAATGTTACACTATTAACAGCTGTGTTTGTTGATAAATTGCTTACAATATTGGCGCAATTTTTAGGTTGGTACATATAAAAAAACCTTTCAAGTGCGAGTAGGACTGTCACCCGACGGGTTCCGTCCCATAAACAAAAAAAAACACGTTTCTTGTTTTTTATTAGTTGTTGTTATAGCGGCAATAGAAATACACACTCTGTAAAAATTTCAACTATCTACCTATTACGGTTTTAGAGACAGCCCGCTGACAGACAGACGGACAGACAAATGGATGGACAGCAGAGGCTTAGTAGGTAATAGGGTCCCGTTGGGGTACGGAACCCTAACAAGTAAGTAGGCAGGTACTAACTACTACAGACAGACGGACGGGTTCCTTAGGTTAACCTTTGGGTAACTTCTAGAACTGTCTGTCATTTTGCTGAACTGGACCTATTAGACGCAGCCATGACATACAATGTTTTTATTTTTAAATTTAGTTAATTCATATTTGTTGCTACATTGTAAGACAAGAAAGCAGGTTTATTTGGCAACCATATCTGGTTGTCCGAATCGTACTTGGCAGGTTTTAACGGAACTAGATGACTGCGATCTGCGATACACTGCGATCGCCAACCCGCTTACCCGCCTGCCAAGCGTGGCGATTATGGCAAAAAATATCTTGGGGGCAGCCTGTGTCCAGCATTGGACATCTTTCGGCTGATATGATGATGAGATGACTGACTGAGGAAATGTAACTTTATGCTGTAGTACACATCTGGGCCCCAAGTCTGCTATTACAATAGTGTCCGAATGGTCTATCATTGATTTCATAATGGTTGATTTTGACAAGATTCTATGCCATTTCTTTCAATGGAGTGACAGTGGTCAAAGTCATAATGACGCTTTTATATCCAGTGGTTAACCACTGACACTCCATTAAAAGAAATGGCATAGAATCTTGTCAAAATCAACCATTATGAAATCAATGATAGACCATTCTGACACTATTGTAATAGCAGACTTGGGGCCCTGGTCATTCTTTCAGCTTGCACAGGCATGATGTCATTCTAGATTCGCTACTAACCTATACTTCTCCGACTGTTAGGCAAACGATCAAAGACCACAGATAAAAAAGCTATTTATTAAGACGCCATGTTTGTTGGCCATAGTGTCGGAGTATGAAGTTGATTGCCGTGAGCTCATCGTGATGTCATTGTAAACAATGTTCCTTTTACCTGTAGTATCTGAATACAACATATATGCAAATTTGAATGCGAGATGAACTGAAATATAGGTAGGTATTTAATGTAGGTAGGAACTTCTGGAAACAAGCATGAATGTTAATCAAGATAAGCAGTTCACTGTTAAAAGCAGATACTTAGTGAAAGATTTTTGTGATGTTTAAAAACGTTTACTTTAGCATTTCGTCTAGTATCGTTTTTTAGGATTCTGTACCTCAAAAGGAAAAAACGAATCCATATAGGACAACTTTGTTGTCCGTCCGTCTGTCTGTCAAGACCGTTTGTCTCGGGAAAGCGTGAAGGTATCGAGTTGAAATTAAAATCATATACTTACTCAGGTCGGTGGCCCCTTGCAGCTGTGAATAAATCAAATTTCTAAGTTAACGTAAAAACAAGGTACGGTCGTTTATGCCGCAAAAACGTATATTTCGACACTCTCAAGGGAATCAAAATGTATAGGGTATTTCCCGTTGACCTAGAACTATGAAATTTGGCAAGTAATACCCGCGTAGTTCCCGTTTCCGTGGGAGTACGGGAATAATATATAGCCTATGTTACTTCCTGATAATGTAGCTATCCAATGCTAAAAGAATTTTTCAAATCGGTCCAGCAGTTTCGGAGACTAATCAATTCAAACAAACAAATCTTTCCTCTTTATAATATTAGTGTAGAAGTATAGGGAAAAGTCTGAAAACTATACATTTGTAATTAAATAATAAAAAATATAGTCTTTATTTAAAGTAAGAAATTATAAATAGCTACAAATTTGTACGGAACTCTCGGTGGGCGTGTCCGACTCGCGCTTGGCCGGTTTTTTTTTTATAATATAACTAGCTTTTGTCCGCTACTTCGTACGCGCATATCCCGTTTTTTCCTCCTCCTATTAGTGCTCCCCTACACTTCCCAAGGAACCTACATGCCAAATTTCAGCTTTCTGTGACCAGTAGTATTGGCTTTGCGTTGTCTGTCAGTCACTCAGCCAGTAACGGAAGAATTTTATATATATCAATGTTTCGTTTTTGTGTCGACTGAATAAAATAAAATAGAATAGAATACTCTTTATTATGTGCACCATATAAGTGCGTAGTATTGAGCATTGCAAGATAAGAAAGTTTCAAAAGTTTTCAAGGAAAAGCCTAAATTCTTAAGTTTTTCTTTTAAATAAAGTACTGGGATTCAGAATGATTCCTGCCCAGTTTATCACGTCAAACAAAACAGCGTACCTATTATTTTTGTAAAAGACAACGTAAGAATTACTTACTCAGCCCATTCAGCAAATTCTTGGCCCGCTCCAAAATGCTCGGTAACCCAGTCGAACGGTTTCATCGGCCGATTTGTCAAGCGCTTGGCCGACTTACGGTATCGAGTCGCCAATTACCGAGAATCGATTCTTCCGGAAAATCGATATACTCGGTTACGTAATCGATATCAAGTGCGGTTCAGGTTGCATCGATTTTTAATTGAATTCGTGATATTTTGATGTCATTGGCACCATTGTTGCAATAAAAATTTAGGGATAATATTGCACTGTTTAGTTATTCGTAAGTCTTTTGTTTTTAGTTTTCTTGGTAATTTATGAAAGGCACATTAAGTAACTGTATGTAATGATTTGTGACATTCTTTCGTACGTATGTTTTTGCGTGGTCTGAAATTCTAAGTTCGGATACTTTTGGTTACAACCAGAAAATTAAAATTCGAATTTAGAATATATGTATAATATCTTTCCATCTGATTTCATCTAATCTACATTAATATTATAAAAAGGAAAGATTTGTTTGTTTGAAATGAATAGGCTCCGAAACTACTGGACCGATTTGAAAAATTCTTTCAGCAATGGATAGCTACATTATCAGGGAGTAACATAGGCTATATTTTATCCCCGTACTCCTACGGGAACGGGAACTACGCGGGTGAAACCGCGTGACGTCCACTAGTTTTTTATATATCTGTATCTTGCGTTAAAGATAAATAATATGCTATTCTATTTCCAATTTAATTTAAATCAAAGATATTGTTCGAATTACAATAACTGCCAGGGTCACGGAATCTGGCAGGGTTCCGGAATTTGTTCGAAAGAGTCACTGCTGCCCTGGAACGCAAAGGGCATTTGAAGAACACGCATGGGTTTTATTCAGTAAGAGTTTGACACTCCCTTCCGCTTCGCACAGAGCGGGAGGAGTCATTTGATGATTTCCCATCCTTAAGAGGAAATGCTGGCGGCGAGACTTTGTGTGTAATAAGTCATAATTCGAGGTTTGCCTCTCGACTGTTTTCTCCTCCAATATTGGACCAATTAAAGAGATATTTCACAAACTGAATAAGAATATATACTGTCTCTATGTTTTCCTTTTTGATGATTTATTAACCGTATAAGCACTAGAACTCTCAAAAAATGCTCAAAATCGTCCGATAAATCGCTGTCAACAGAGCCCTAGTGTACAAATTTGGCAACTATTAATCAAAAAAAGAAAACATAAAGACACAGTATATATCCTTCTTATTCAGTTTGAGAAATATTTTTTATATCGGTCTAATATTGGAGGAGCAAACAGTCTAGAGCCAAACCTCGAATTATGACTTTTTACAAACTAAGTCTCGCCGCCAGCATTTCCTCTTAAAAAGAAAGCATAGCATAGCATAGTCGGCCTTATAATGTTCCCACTGTTGGGACTCAGGCCTCCTCTCTAGGAGAGGGAATGGGCCGTAATCCACCACGCGGGCCCAATGCGGGTTGGTGAATGTCACATGTCTTCGAATTTTTGGTTCTAGGACATGCCGGTTTCCTCACGATGTTTTCCTTCACCGTTTTGAGAGCAGTGGTGATGAATTAAATTACACAAAGTAAAGTGCCTGGCTGGGTTTGAACCCGCAACCTACAACTCGTAAGTCGGAGCCGTTACCACTCGACCACCACTGCTCTGAAAGAAAGGTAAACATTAAAATACGAACTTCACTTCAATCACAATACTATTCACAATTAATTCATTAAAGCTCAGAAACTCACACCCCTCACGTACTAACATTTCCGATACAATACTACACACACAATACTACACACACTCAACAATCCAGCCCAGAGAAATGCATAGAGCCGCTCATAACTAGTAATTTGCTGCCTTTCCCCCGTGCTGACCTCTGGTGGCGAAAGCCGACAAGGTCACTATTGATAAGTTAGCCGCATTGCATTTATGCCTAGGCTGGGCATTTAATAAGCCTGGGTTTACTATCTATTTGTTTATGACTTGTAATTCCATGGCGAGAAAGGTGCTTGAGGGAAAATTGTGTGTCGTAATGTCATATAATTTCTGACTAATTAATAACCTAGGAAATTCAGACTTTTTCTTGGAAATTTGCGCTACAAATACTTGGTTTGACGATTTTTTGATTTTTTTGGTTTATAGAGAATGCCTTGTGGCGATAAGTCAGCCTTTTTTTAAGGATGGGAAATCATCAAATGACTACTCCTGTAGTGCTATTCTGTAACAACATTTTCGTGTCTCAACAGTGGAATCCGAGGTGACTATCAAATTCGTATAAACATAAGACCTTTATGTTGTGTGTAATAAAGTTCACTTTGTGAGCTTTGTCACTCAGGTGAAGCTCGATATCGAAATAGTTATTTACAGAATAGACTCGCTGCTCTGGGCGGAGCAGAAGGGAGTGTCAGACTCTTAATGACTAAAACCCATCCGTGTTCCTCCTAATGCCCTTTGCGTTCCAGGGCCACGGTGACTCAACTCTGGCAGGCGCGATAAGTCAGCCTGCGTATCAAGAGTCCACAATTGTGATAACATTCCATACGACTATCAAAATGCCAAAATATAAGGGATTTATCAGGTGAAAATGTTGGTTAAAAATTTGTAGAATTGGCCCTCAAATAATAGTCATCTAACGCTTAACCATGCGTTGCATCAAACACATCATTGCCCCATATATTCTCACTAGTTGACCCGCGCAACTTCGTCTGCTCCGCTCATATTGGTCTTAGCGCGATGATATATAGCCAATAGCCTTCCTCGATAAATGGGCTATCTAACACTGAAAGTTCCTGAGATTAGCGCGTTCAAGCAAACAAACAAACAAACTCTTCAGCTTTATATATATTAGTACTAGCTGCCCCGCGCAACTTCGTCTACGTCACATTTTTCATTAATGCTCCGCTTCTTTTGGTCGTAGCGTGATGACATATAGCCTATAGCCTTCCTCGATAAATGGGCTATCTAACACTGAAAGAATTTTTCAAATCGGACCAGTATTTCCTGAGATTAGCGCGTTCAAGCAAACAAACTCTTTCAGCTGTATATATTAGTATAGATAAAAAAAAAGAAAAATGTTTATTTGGGACTCGCACAAGACACATAGCAGTAGTAGTATAGATTATACACCAGGACACAGCCCAACCAAAACAGCACACCCAGTGGCACTGCTAACCCTAACTACCGTAAGCAACTAGGCTGTGTAAAAAACAAACGCGCGAGTTAAAAGGAATGTGACCGGTTGAGCTAGCCTTGGTTGGAGGGCAACCACTAGTGGACAATGTTGGTGGAGACTAGCTTGGAGTGAACACAGGTTGCGTATTGTTCGGACTTGTATTTTAAGCTGATTAGCAAGGGTAAGGTTACTCAATACTCAATTTCTTTATTGCATTCCACAATGTACATGCTAGGTGGTAGGTGAGAATTTAATAAGACACAATTGTGGACCCTGTTGGGTGAGCAAAAGACAATAATAAACAATGATGAAAATAACTTATAGACTACCTTATTCGAAATACAATCAAATTAAACATACACAATACAAATAATTTAATTAAAAATATTATTAACATAAAATATTGGTTGGTTGTTGGTTGTTTTGAGTACGTTGGGTTGGTGAATGAAAGAGGGATAAACCTGGCCATTCTTTGGTAGAATTGTCTGTATCAGTCAACTGGGCTTGCCTTAGCGTATGGCCAGATGGAATTAGACCTTATATTATGTGTTCTATTAACCCTCTGTATGCCTGGTGGCAAAATGTTACGCGGTACGCCTGGTGGGTCTGTCAGACCCTAATTTAAAGTGACTATTTTTCGTACTAGTTGTCGTAACTTTTGTATCTAAACATACTTATATCTGTACTAGGGGTATATATTAAGGATAAAAATGAAAACAAACAAATCACACATATCTAAATAAATTAATAAATAATAATTAAAGGTTATGCTTTTAGCAAAAACAGGCCTTTTTAACACTTATGTGAAAAAAAAAAAATCAACAAAACCTACAATAGAAGGCACAAGACAAAGACCATAGATAATGCTATAACAATCAGTCCTTGTCACTCCCATCAACGAGTGTAGGCAGAGATGTAAGGAATAACCTCTGGATTTGACACCCGCGCTCGGGTTTTTTTGTGTTTTTTCACCGTCCCAGCTGACCCCGGACTAAATTAGTGGCCATAAGGCTTCAGTTGGTTGAAAATGTTCAGCTACTGAGAGTGGTGGCGCAGAAACATCATATTTTAATGAAATACAACGGCTGAAGTAACAGGGTGGGTCTGACAGACCCTACTAGGTATACCGAGGGTTAAATGAAACACTTTTTAAATTGACTAACGCGTAAAATTATGGACTTTTTAACGTCATGTAATTACGTTTACTAGTCAAGTCAGTAAAACATCGAAGTAATAAGTTCACATTTTCTCAAATTCAGCAAAGATTCCAAACAAAAAGAAAACAGCTTGTGCTTAATTCGCGACCATGAAGCTCACTCAATGAACTGATGCAACCGATGACGTCACATCCGCCAAATTAACACCTTAGCTGAGGTGAGCACCGTTCAATCTCGGACTGTCCTTGTATCGTATGGTAGGAGCAATCGTTTTTGCACAAAAACTTAACCCTTTTTTCGCTATAGCGTATAAAGTTTACTTTCTAATGAATCCAGATTGAAGTTAGACCATACCTTAATGATTGATATTTTGTTATTTAGTTAAAATTAACAAAAGGGAATCGCTTGTCTTGGTATGGTCATGTGAAGAGGAGGGATGAAACGCATGTAACTAGTAGAGTTATGAACATGAACGTGGATGGATGGAGAGGGAGAGCAAGGCCAAAAAAAAAGATGGAGGGATTGTGTGAGGAGCGATATGAAAGAAAAGGGAGTTAGTGATAGCGTGACGACTGATAGAACAGAATGGGAGAAAAAAACGTGTTGCCCAAGTAACATGGGATGAGGGCAGGAAGATGATGATGGTTAAAATTAACACGTCAATTTTTTTTGCCTACATTACGGCGGTTATGTTATTATTGTGACGGGCTGGGCGATTTGGGGGACTGTCTTCATGTAAATTTTTACGTTCAAAAAGTGCTGATTTTCAGCCTAGTTTCAATAAATGCCTTGTGATTTTTAACTAGGCTAACTAACTTAGGCTGTTTTTTCCTAGCTTACTACCTAGTAATGAAACAGCAAAACAAACTTAGAGACCAAAGACGCTTTTGAAGTCTATACAACACGTACGGATCAAATCTCGTTTGAATCAGTTGTTTCTTTGTTCTTCTTTAAAAATACCCACCGAATTGAGAACCTCCTCCTTTTTTGGAAGTCAGTTAAAAAAAAAAACGTTGCCCCACACTAGGAATTATTATTCCTGTACCGTGGGTGCGTTTACAAACATACAAAGTCACATACACAAACAGCCAGACTCGGAACAACTATCTGTAGGCCATACAAGTATTTGTTCCGAGCGGGAATCGAACCCACGAGGCCACGATACGCGGCGCAGCAGTCAATCGCTTAACCACGGCGCCAACCGTACCGACACTGTTCTGACAACCTTACTTAGAACTCAAAAACCAATCCTTGAATTAATCTGAAGATTATACCTACTTACCAGTTGTACCTTCATTCCACGTTTATTAAGGGGATATATGTTTATAGTGCAAATAATCTTAACAAGGTATAATAAACAAAAAAAGTTTTATTTTACCCAATATTAGTGAAAACACTTTTGAAATATTTTAGCGTTAAGTTGCTAAAATATAAACGTGACTGATTTTTTTGCATAAAAATGTTAAAATATAATTATATCACTTTTAAGAAACTACGTAATATTATGTTGTAACTTTTGAGAACTACACATTATTTTGAGCATACTTATCATTTATATCATCTTGTTATTTCTGCTTAAAAGTATTCCTACCTACCTGACATCAGCCCGCCTTAGGAAATTTGTAATGTGTATTCATCATAACAGCCGAAAGACGCCCACTGCTGGTCATAGGCCTCCCCCAAAGGGGGGGTTGCCATAATCGCCACGCTAGGCAGGCGGGTTGGCGATCGCAGTGTATGGTATTGCGTTTTACAGAGAACGCTGCTGCCCATTCTCTGGTGAGTCCCTTAGTCGCCTCTTACGGCACCCACGGGAAGTGATGGGATGGTATTATTCTTTTATGGCACCATACGACAAAATGTGTATTGTTGATGGTCAAATGTGCTCTGATGGGTTCCCGACTGTTTTCTCCTCCAATGTTGGACCGATTTAAGAGATATTTCACAAGTACTGTGTCCCTATGTTTTCCTTTTTGAAGATTTATTAACCGTATTAGCATTAGACTCTTACAAAATGCTGAAAAATGGTCCGATAAATCGCTGTCAACAGACAGTGTACAAATTTGGCAACTATTAATCAAAAAAGGAAAACATACAACCTTCTTATTCAGTTTGTGAATATCTTTTATATCGGTCCAATATTGGAAGAGAAAACAGTCGAGAGCCAAACCTCGAATTATGACTTTTTACATACAAAGTCTCGCCGCCAGCATTTCCTCTTATCGTCATAATCCAAACTCTTTTAACAAAGTAATATGCTTTAATTGAGTTATATACAATCTCACAGCCTTTATCCATACGACTCCATACATCACCTTCACAATGTCACTACCAATACATTATTCATTTGAGTGTAACATTGAGTGCAAGATAATGGCACCTCGCAGTTTTCTCTCACGGCCGCTAGAGGTCGCGGCTGACGTATGTGTTGTTGTGGGTAGGGCTGGCAATCAGTGTTTGATTGGTAATTAGTATATCAATCAGTCTTTTGACGATTAGGAATACTAAAGATGAACCTCTTTAGAGGTTTGTTTATAAAAAAGAGTCTACCTAGTTTGGTTTATGTATCAAGAAAAGTAAATAAATAACGAAGATCGGTTAAAGATTCTTAGCAAAAAGCAGGATAGGAAAAGAGCCAGGCTACATAGCGACATAAATAAAGAGATAGGCTACTATGCATTTTTTTAAATCGAGTAAGAAACACCGGCCTTATCTAGTTTAATTTGACAAAAAGGCATCAAAAAGAATACGAATAAAAAAAAAGTAATACTATTTTCTATTCTTCATTTTGTTCCGAATTTTGGCGAATTTTTTCTGATTCTATAAGCAAATATGTCCCGAAACAGTATTCCCGCGTCAATTATTACAGTCAATCGACCTCTCAGAAACACTCCAGTAAAACACCCGCAGACACCACAACACGACAGCGATGTGACAGGTCTTGTTTTAGAAAAAGTTCTACGAGTATCTGTGGAACTTTTAAAATCATTTCTTAGAGAACTCTTTTGTCACATTTTCCTTGCCTTAACTTTTGAAACACCACAAACGTCTGTATTTCTAAGCATCGTCGCAATAACCTTTAGAAAAAATACTTATATAAAATTATTGTGAGTGGGTAATCTTTTCATCGATATAATAACTTCTTTTATTACAAAAACTCAAGTAAAGTCGCAGCAAAAGGCTAGTCTCCTAACAATGTGTGCAATTGCGTTTTTCCTTGATTTTTATTATTCAATAAAAATCGTTTCAATACGTCCATAACGAGATGAAACGAATCAATTTTATATTAAGTTATTATTAAATATATAAACGCAATGGTAAAAGAGAAGTTTTTGCAGATTTCTCGAATTCTTAACATGATTTCGTGTAAATTTAAAAGCATTCGTTTTTATCCTCCTGGGTCATAGAAGGTTATTAGATTAAAATGTCACAAAAATATATCTTTTAACATTTTATTTCGATGACCATTTTATTTTGGCCTTTTGTGTAAGTTGAAGCTAACGGATTCGTTTTGGGGAAAAAACCTTTTTACACAAAAATATAACCGACTTCCAAATAAAACACTACAAAGAATAAAATTACATTCATTTCGGAAGTCGGTGTTAAAAAACAAAGAAACAAAACCAAAACAAAAAGTTTTTGTAAAAAGTTTTTTATTTTTCACTTTTTTAAGTGGTTATACTTGGACGACGTCTTCGTCAATGCAGACATTAAAATAAGCAAAAATGCTCATAAAATAAAAACTACTGAACCAACTGAACCAAATGGCAAGTGTACTGCATCGAACTAAAAAAGAATCACAGAAATCGGATCAGAAACCTCGGAGTAATCAGTGTACATACATAAAAAAAATACCCACCGAATTGAGAACCTCCTCCTTTTTTGGAAGTCGGTTAAAAATTATTACGTGTTAGTTACCTGTCTACTAGTTTACCATCACTATTATCAATTGACAACCGTCATCAATTTCTAAATCACTGATCGACAGATATCCTGAATGACACTTTAAGGCTTGTATACATGCCAATGACCTTGTGCATACAAACGGAGCTAACTACTCCTCTACGCGCCACTCCGCTAACCGCATTTTTAATTTATTATCAAAAAAGTAACTCATATTTTAAAAAAGTAACAAAACCAAATTATTTTAGTTTGTATTGCAAAGCAGTAGATATTTTTTTTAGACTATTGTTAAAAAATGAGTGAGTAAAATGGTTTCATCTCATCGATTTGGAGGTGTTTTGGTGATTTTTTTTCTTATTATGTGATACCGATACATACATTCTGGCTAAACCAAGTTACGAACCATATCATGTAGATTAGTACCTATTTTTTTCAAATGTAATTTCTCAGTAAATGTCGACGATAAGTTGCTTCATCTGCACGCTGTTTTAAGCATTTCTCGAGAGAGCAGCCTTAAGTACAGCTCATACTTTAAGGTGAGGAAGCGTGCGGAATAACTAATTCTATCTACAAGGAAACTCGGATCTAGGATAGAACGTTAATAATGTCAATAGGTCAAACAAATATGGAAACTTATAAAACTGTTTTGTAACTCTACTTACATATGTGTAAGTGAAATAAGGAGCGAAATTATTAACCCGACTCAATCTATTTGTTCCCAATGAAATATGCGTTGGGACAATCTATACTAATATATAAAGCTGAAGAGTTTGTTTGTTTGCTTGAGCGCGCTAATATCAGGCACTACTGGTCCGATTTCAAAAATTCTTTCAGTGTTAGATAGCCCATTTATCGAGGAAGGCTATAGGCTATATATCATCACGCTAAGGCCAATAGGAGCGGAGCGGTAATGAAAATTGTGACGCAGGCGAAGTTGCGCGGGTCAGCTAGTATATTAATAAAAAAAAAACAAAAGTTGTTAATTTAAATTAAGCAGAGAGCCAGCACTTTTTGAAATGTCAAAGTTTTAGACAAAGAGGAGGAGCTCGTGGCTAAATAATAACAGCCGCACGGGTCGATCTTTAAGGTTAAGCAACGCTTTCCAAGGTTGGTCTGTGGATGGGTGACCATCTTAACATACCAAGTTTCCTCCGTGCCTCGGAAAGCACGTTAAGCTGTTGGTCCCGGCTGTCATTTGAAGATCTTTGGCAGTCGTTACGTATAGTCAGAAGCCAGTAAATCTGACTCCAGTCTTGCCAAGAAGTACCGTGTTACCCAGTTAATGGGTTGTGGAGGTCTGGTAGGCAGCCGCTCCACTTAAAATACTGGTATTCAGCTAAATGCGGATTGACTGGAAGCTGACCCCAATACCTAAAGTTGGGAAAAGGCTACGCAGATGATGAAAGTTTTACACAAAAACAGTGCGAAAAGCCCGCCCGTCACCACTTCCGAAACGGGGATAACTGCAAAAACGGGATCTTAAGTTTGCATGCAGCTAAATTCGCAGACATACACCTAATTTAAAATGCGCTTCAATATACCGTTACGATATTAAAATATTCACTACTGTATGTGTTTATATTATAACGGTCCCTTGCCAATATAAGTTTTGTATAGCCAAATAGCCTGTCACGTAAACCTATAATCTTTGAACTACTTACAGACAGGTATCACCCTGTTATATTATTGTAAATCCTTACTAATATTATAAATGCGAAAGTAAATCTGTCTGTCTGTCTATCTGTCTGTCTGTCTCGCTTTCACGCCAAAACTACTGATCCGATTTAAATGAAATTTGGTACACAGATAGTCTAGAGCCTCAGAAAGGACATAGGCTACTTTTTATCCCGGGAGTATGTTCTTTAGGGACCACGCGGGCGAAGCCGCTGGCAGAGGCTAGTACTGTATTATAAAGCCAGCCAAGTTTTATCGGTCGATGAAGATGGTGTCCGCGATTCAATATTCAACCGTTAGAACCAATATGTTTTGGGTCTCCAAAAAACTATCTATACTAATACTAGCTTCTGCCAGCGGCTTCGCCCGCGTGGTCCCTAGGGAACATACTCCCGGGATAGAAAGTAGCATATGTCCTTTCTCAGGCTCTAGACTATCTGTGTACCAAACTTCATTTAAATCGGTTCAGTAGTTTTGGCGTGAAAGCGCGACAGACAGACAGACAAAGTTACTTTCGCATTTATAATATTAGTAAGGATATAAAGTTGAAGAGTTTTTTTGTTTGCTTGAACGCGCTAATCTCAGGAACTACTGGTTCGATTTGAAAAATTCTTTCAGTGTCAATCATCACGCTAAGACCAATAGGAGCGGAGCAGACGAAGTTGCGCGGGTCAATTAGTCTTATAATAGCTGTTGTTCACATCTACATTTTTTGAGGGAATATTGTCACGAATTATTTACAGGCTGTCTGAAAAACCATTGACAATTTCCTCCAACGCTAAAACTATTTCCAAGGTAGAACTGATTAATAAATTTAACACAATATTTCTTTGAGTTAACACTTAATATGACAATATTATAGAAAAACTAGCTGACTCGGCAAACGTTAGTTTGCCATACAAAAAAAAATAACCTACCACCTATTCTCATACCTACCGAATATACACACAAAATTTCATGAAAATCGGTCGGGCCGTTTCGGAGAAGTTCGGTAACAAACACCGTGACACGAGATTTTTATATCCTTACTAATATTATAAATGCGAAAGTAACTCTGTCTGTCTGTCTGTCGCGCTTTCACGCCAAAACTACTGAACCGATTTAAATGAAATTTGGTACACTGATAGTCTAGAGCCTGAGAAAGGACATAGGCTACTTTTTATCCCGGGAATATGTTCCCTAGGGACCACGCGGGCGAAGCCGCGGGCAGAAGCTAGTATTAGATAAACTATTATCTTCGAAACAAATGAATAACTGATTTAGAAAGATAAATAACATGCTTTAAATATTAGATTTATTTGAGTTTAGAATTTAATTAAAACTTATCACAATTTAAAGTGACCCATTAATGCTCGGTTTCTGAGGTTTTATCGGTCGTTTATTTGTCCATTAGAGCATCGCGTCTAAACGGCTTTTTGAAAAAAAAAATATGTTCCTTTAAAGAATTTTTTTAATCATTTGAAATTTGAAAATTTTGAGTTTTATTCGTTCTGTGTAATTAATTTGTGAAGTTATGACTAACAAGGGCATAAAAACGACCATCGGACTAAAACCGCCGGGCGTATTATAATAGAATTAGCACTATCTGAAAGACAATTTAATTATCTACATTTTGATATACGGTTATTTTTTTAAAGTCATAGAATAATAAGGAAAGTACAAAAAACTACTGAATTTTGGGTCGCGCGGGTGTGAAACAAGTACGCCTTTTGTTTCCCCACGGTCGCTGGCGTATGTCGTCTTAACGCTATTTGTCATAACGTCATTAGTTAGTTAGTGGTTAACGGACAGATAAACGACGGATAAAGTCCCTCAGAAGTCAGGCATAGTTTTAATATTTGCCACGTATATAAAACTTTGTCATATTCATAAATGTTCATCCTCTGATAAATTTGCCAGTAAATTATTTAATGTTATGAAAGAAATAAATCGTATCCATGCTTATAAAATGTACCTGTCAATTCTATCCATAATGCCGACACTACTCTTTCATGTCTATACGTTGAATCAATCAATCAATTATTTGACTCGCTGATTGACTGAGTGACCCGTTACGTTCGCGCTCCGATGCATTCATCGGAACTAATTCTGAATTATGACGCTGTCGAAATTGAATTGATAGAATGTGAACCTGTATATTTTGTAGTATTTGAAAAGTGTGTGTCAGAGATGGCTGATAGAGATTACGAAATGGAATGTAAGTGTCTCGTATTTAGATATTTAAGGCTGCTCTAACGAAACATGCTTAAAAACAGCGTGCAGATGAAGCAACTTTTCGTCGGCATTTACTGAGAAATTACATTTGAAAAAAATAGGTAGTAATCTACATGATATGATACGTAATTTGGTTTAGCTAGAATTTATCACATAATAAGAAAAAAAACACCAAATCACCTGCAACTCGTTGAAACGAAACCATTTTACTCATTCATTTTTTAACAATAGTCTAAAAAAATATCTACTGCTTTGCAATACAAACGAAAATAATTTGGTTTTTGTTAATTTTTTTAAATAGGTGTTATTTTTTATAATAAATTAAAAATGCGGCTAGCGGAGTGGCACGTAGAGGAGTAGTTAGCTCCGTTTATATGCACAAGGTCATTGGCATTGGCAAGCCTTAAGAGTTAAATTGTTTGTCTATTTTTATAGGCTAGGTTTTTGAAGAATTTACAAGACCTACATCTACATAACAAAACAAGTTTTAAAGTACATGTGAGTGGTGGATGTCAGTAAACTAGTATAGAAATATGACATAGATTTAAGGGTTCCCCTTACAGAAACCCTTCTTAGAAAACATTTTTGTTCGCTCGAATGAACGAACAAAAAGGGTAGATTAGCACAATACTTAACGACTAAATGATGAATTTGTTGATCTATTCCATTGACATAGAAAACAAACAGATTATCTTCCTACGCATTAATGATAATGACTTTGGAATCTTCCCAAATATAGCTTCAATTAGTAGAAGATTAATTCGTTTAGCATCGATTCGACAACATTGACATATCTTCCATTATTTTATTGTTTTGCTGTAGAGTGTGTTGCGCTACATCTTCTTCCCACCTATAACACTTGGAAGTGGTGACGGGGGCGGTTTTGGGGGATTGTTTTCATTTAAATTTTGACGTTCAAGAAGACAAGTACTAAATCTACCCTCGTAATAGCAAATGCAGTACTTTCGTAATAGCAAAATAGCACGGATCAAAACACGTTTTCTGTTTTGGGCACCCCCTAAATCGTAATTTTTTACTATTTTTTTCATTATTTTTAGTTAAAGCGGCTATAAAAACATCACACGTACGTACAAAATGCGAGTACTGCATTTTAATCTAGTTCATGATCATTACTGCATTTATACTAAGGATATCTGATAATTTCATACGAAATTCTGCATTCTTCCTTATTGTTTCACCATGTTCCAGCCATGTAAAAAAAAAAAATCTACGTATAGCTGAACGTCTCCTGGGGGGCTACTCTCTAACGAAATCCGTAGTTTCGGGCTTAGTTGCGGGCGGGTGTATTTTTTGTTAAAAACAGAAAATCGTAAAAATGTCGATTACTGCGTTTGCTATTACGAGGGCAGAAATGTAGGCCTAATTTTAATAAATGTGTTTTGATTTTGATTCTACTTTTAGTTAACAATACTAAATTAAAATGCCTTTAATCTCTTTCGCTTGTCAAATAAAAATAACACTAATATTACAATTTTCACGTTCAAATTTATTATGAAGAGCGGCCTACGCAGTTTCGATTTATTTCCAAACTCGCTGAACGAATTCTGTTCAATAAAGTGTACGTACTTGTTTTCATTTAATATTACACGCTTAGAAGATGTTACAAAAAATCGGTTATACAATTTTCATGCTTCAATGGTTTCTTGTCATAGCGCGAAATATTGATTTTAATTTTTGTGCAAACACCATCTCAGCTAAATTTCAAACTGTATCTGTAATGTTATGGTTATTTAAATAATTTTAGCTATTATCATCAATTAATAAACATACTCTCATTTTCTGTTTTTCGACCGGAAAACCAATCATTTTGTGACTAGATAAAATTATACATAATAAATAAGTAAAAAAACAAGAGAACCAAGGCTACCGACGTAGCCCGAAGGCTCGCCAAACTAAATGGCAGTGAGCAGGGCACTGGGCACGCCACAATTGTGGCGATAAGTCCCCTCTTTGAGGAGTGGCTAGAGCGGCGCCACGGCGTCCTCACCTTCCGCCTGACGCAGGTACTCACCGGACATGGATGTTTCGGGAGATACCTGTTTCGGATTCGGCGGGAGGACACGCCTGGGTGTCAACATTGCGAGGATCGGCCGGAGGACACGGTGGAGCATACGGTGGAGGTCTGCCCTGCTTGGGTGGAACACCGTCGTGTCCTCGTCGAGGCGATCGGCGGCGGCGACCTCTCGCGTCCGGCCCTGGTTCAATCCATGGTCCGGAGCGAGGAGGCATGGGAAGCGGTCACCTCCTTCTGCGAAGCAGTGATGCTAGCGAAGGAGGAGGCTGAACGCGTGCGAGAGAGGGAACGCCCCAGCCGCCGCAACAGAAGAAGACGTCCCGGGCGTCGGGAATCGCAGAGTGATTCCCGGCCACCGTAGGCGCAGGTCTGCGGACGGCGAGCGTTGGGTGGCTCGTCATCCGATCAGGACCACGCCCAGGTCGACGGCGCGCTGTGTTCCACGCGCACCTCAAAGAGATGTCAGCAAAGTAGACGGGGCCCGATAGGGCCAGTGCCTGCCGGGGTTGCGGAATCTGTTCGAAAGAGCCGCCGCGGCCCTGGAACACAAAGGGCATTAGGAGGAGCACGGATGGGTTTTAGTCAGTAAGAGTCTGACACTCCCTTCTGCTTCACCCAGAGCGGGAGGGGTCATTTGATGATTTCCCATCCATAAAAAAAAAAAAAAAAAAAAAAAAGTGAGCAGGGCACATTGCTCGCAGAACAGATGGTCGATGGGGTCGAAAAGTTCTGGAGGGGCGACCGCGTACCGGAAGACGGTGTTAGAAGGCCTCCCACAAGGTGGACCGATGACCTGGTGAAGGTCGCGGGTAGCCGATGAATGCGGGACGCGCAGGACCGGTCGTTGTGGCGACGCTTGGGGGAGGCCTATATCCAGCAGTGGACGTCTTTCGGCTGATATGATGTTAATAATGATAACAACTGAGGAATGGACATCTTCGACCTTGGTTCTCTTGTGGATATCATCATTCCTGATTCGATCACGCAAGGAAACTTCCAAGCATTGCCCTCTCCATTGCCCTTAGAGTGACTTTTTGTGCGTATATGGGTAAAATCAGCTAAGGTTGCAGACCTGCCTAGGTTGCGGAATTTGTTCGAAAGTCACCACGACCCTGAAAAATAAATAAAGGGCATTAGGAGGAACACGGGTGGGTTTTGGTTCGTAAAAGTCTGACACTCTTAATGATTTCCGGTTAGTAAAAACAAATAAATGTTTAACATGTCCACCATGCACCTTCTCGTGGCGCATAGCCGTACGTCTTGATTCCGATGATAGAACAGAGTGCTATTCTGTAACAACATTTTCGTATCTCGACAGCAGAATCCGAAGTGAGTATCAAATTAAGACCTTTATATTGTGTGCAATAAAGCTCACTTTGTGAGTTTTGTCACTCAGGTGAAGCTCGATATCGAAATATTTATTTACAGAATAGACTAGCAGGCTTGGCATTTGCAAGCCTTAGAGTTTAAAAGCTAAGTTTTTATTTTAATTTATCAAATCATCCGTGATGAACTATTGTTTACTAGCACGCAATCCAATAATAATTATTAATAAAATAGCTGACCCATGCAACTTCGTCTGCGTCACAATTTTCATGACTGCTCCGCTCCTATTGGTCTTAGCGTGATGATATATAGCCTATAGCCTTCCTCGATAAATGGGCTATTATCTAACACTGAAAGATTTTTCAAATCGGACCAGTAGTTCCTGAGATTAGCGCGTTCAAGCAAACAAACTCTTCAGCTTTATATATTAGTATAGATTAGTATATTAGTATAGATTATTAATAAATAAATAATAATAGTTATCCGATGCACACGTCAGCGAGTAGATACTGTTGTTAGCTACTCCGAGGTCGACAACATTTTAATAAATTCTAATTGTAATATTATTTATTCCTGATTCTTTGTTTTCTTTGTTTGAGGAATGTGCAGTGAGTGTAGTTTCCTGCACATATAGGTACCTACACTAGCTTTTGCTCGCGATTTCGTACGTGCATATCCCGTTTTCCCGTTCCCGTATAACCTATACTATAGGCTATTCGGTAACGAAAGAAAACAGTATAGGCCCTATAGCCTGCCTCATGAATGTGGCTATCATATCTATACTAATATATAAAGCTGAAGAGTTTGTTTGTTTGTTTGTTTGCTTGAACGCGCTAATCTCAGTAACTACTGGAAAAGTTCTTTCGGTGTTAGATAGCCCATTTATCGAGGAAGGCTATAGGCTATATATCATCACGCTAAGACCAATAGGAGCGGAGCAGTAATGAAAATTGTGACGCAGACGAAGTTGCGCGGGTTAGCTAGTACGACCATAATTTTCCAAACCTGACTGGTAGTTACAGAGATTAGCGCGTTAAAACAAAAAAAAAACAAACTCTTAAGCTTTATTATATTAGTTACACTACACAGTAGGTTGTAACAAAAAAATCCTGAAATTATTTCCAATGTATTGTCATGGGCTGAAAATAACCATCACATTCATAGCATAGTATCTTATCTTTTAAAGATATTTCCGGTCACAAATCTTTAAAAGAATGCCTCACATTCCTTGTTTATCTTTTACTCAGATATTTCAAAATAACTAAAGAAATGGGTTATCGGGGTTATCTAATACTTAAAGTAAGGAATTCCCAATCTGTCACTTTTTCATATTTTGAGATAATTTTACAATCAACTTGTGGTCTTGCAATCGTTATACAGGGTGTTTGATTTGAACTAACAGGAGGGAGGTTATTGGGATCCAAACTTGAATATCTAATCCATAAAAATCTCGTGTCACGGTGTTTGTTACCGAACTCCTTCGAAACGGCTCGACCGATTTTCATGAAATTTTGTGAGTGTTCGGTAGGTATGAGAATAGGTAGGCTATTTTTTTTATTATGTTGTAAAACAACGTTTGCCGGATCAGTTAGTAATCAAATATATTTTTGTGTTTACTTTTAATTTTAATGTGTATTTTTATGATGTTTATATTTGAGCGCAATGTATGTATATTTTTAATGAATTAATTGAATTGAAAATTCAATCGTTAAGTTTCGATTATTACACACAAAGTAGGTAAAGTGAAGGTGGTAAAAACAGCTCAAATTGTTTCGTGTATTACGCGAAACATTTCGGCCAGTACGTCTACCATGAGTTTTATCAAACTATATTCGCTAGCAACTGTAGTTATAAAACTGTATGAAAACTTTGAAAAAAAAACAAGTTTCTAATTAATTTGTTTAAGTTGTTAACTAACAAGCAAGAAATTTAACGTAAAACTTTAGTTAACAACTAAAAAAATAAATTAGAAACTTATTTTTTTTTTATTTTTTATAATTTTTTTTAACTACAGTCGCTAGCGAGTATAGATTGATAAAACTCATGGTAGACGTACTGAACTTGGCCTGCAAATGTACCTACACAAAATATAAAATTGTAAAGGCTCGTAGACAGGTGCAAAACGATAGTGACAACGGCGTGTGACAACGTACGAGGCAATGATGCATTTTCATAGAAATTACTGTGTTTGTAAAGCAATTTTATGAAAACGCTTTGTCTTATCATTGTCTCTTAGCACCTGTCTGCGAGAGCCTTAAAACAACTACATAATTTTGTAAAATCAACAGTTAAACTGTAAATAAATCATTAGAATACCTCAGCTGGTTTTCGTTTTGTTGTTCCATTTAACTTATCGCCAACACTGCTGATACTGAAACGGAACTATCTTTAGATAAACAAAACATGTATAGGGACTTCACTAAGAATTCCGCTATTTCTACCAAACATGTATTATTTCAACTTTAAACCTTAACTGTTATAAGATAAAGTTCAAATCACCCTGTATACAAAATAGCTAGCACATCACTAACTTATTTTGAGCTTTAGACTAAGTGCATAGAGTTCAGTTTTCCTTGTGAGTTATGTTTGAAAACAAAGTTGTAAGTTGTGCTGGGTACAAAAACTTCAGGAATAATAGATATCACGACTAAATCTTCACGCTCTTACCGTTTACGGTGTAGGCAGAGTTTGTGGCTATCAATGGTTGTATCGACACCGCTCCATCTTGTACTCTAACATACGGTAGTCGAGAATTAATAATAATAATAAATCTTTATTGCAGACCATAGATCCATATTCACAAATAAAAAATAATTATATTAAAATATACAAAATTTAATTCATTAATTAAAAGTTCAATTCATTAAAAATTAAAATGTCAGTTATTAAAAAAAAACAATTAAAAAAAATTAAAAAAAAAAAATTATATTATGCAGTCCTTAGGTAGGCAAGTGCTGTCTGTGGCCTACCGCGATTTTTTGTTTGATCGAAAATTTTTAACTCCTACATCGGAAAATTATAGAACAAAAATCATTTGACTAAGTTGCAATCTTATGCGCCCTAAAATCGTGGATCAGAAAGCGCAGGTAACCTCTCTTCGAGAGGAAGTGATACAAGATTGCGGAACAGGGTGTGAAGTCCCGCAACCTCCATTCAGAAGGGAGGATCCTTCGACAGACAGGTGTTGTGTCAGTTGGGTAACAGCCCGTTGGTTGTTGCCGGGCTGTTGTATCTTTTAAATTCGGGAGGACAACGTTGATAACACGATGTAGGATATGACGTCAGAGGCTCTTGACAAATAACATTCTGTCAGCAAAAGTGTGGCAACAATGATTATCAAAACATCATAATGTGTGTGTGTGTAGTGTAGTATTATTATTAATAATTATGTTTTGGTATTTTGAAAATATAAGAAAGAAAGAAAGAAAAAAAAAGAAAAAATGTTTATTCCGCCCAAACAGACGCACATATGGCAGACGCGCATATATGTTCGTAAGTGTCGGTACAGATGCTTACAGCGGTATCGGTACCGTGAGAGGTCAGGGGTCTTCAAATATTTGGTTCTAGGACATGTCTGTTACGTTAAGACCTTTCCATTCACAGTTTCGAGAGTCAATTGCCTGGGATCGGACCCACTTCTATGTAAAATATTGTTTATTAGTTGACCCGCGCAACTTCGTCTGCTCCGCTCCTATTGGTCTCAGCTTAATGATATATATCCTTCCTCCCTATAGCCTTCCTCGATAAATGGGCTATCTAACACTAAAAAATAAAATAAATTTTTCAAATCGGGCCAGTAGTTCCTTAGATTGTCGCGTTCAAGCAGACAAACAAACAAACTCTTCAGCTTTATATATTAGTACTAGCTGACCCGCGCAACTTCGTCTGCGTCACAATTTTCATTACTGCTCCGATCCTATTGGTCTTAGCGTGATGATATATAAGCCTATAGCCTTCCTCGATAAATGGGCTATCTAACACTGAAAGAATTTTTCAAATCGAACCAGTAGTTCCTGAGATTAGCGCGTTCAAGCAAACAAACAAACTCTTCAGCTTTATATATTAGTATAGATTTAGCCACCTAGTGTACATCACAAGTGCACAACACAGCGCGCGTGGTATCGATTGGGTGCGCGAGCGCCGGTCGTTGACAGCGCCGGCGCGCCGCTTGCCTTTTTATTTAGCAACCTTCGATAAAGTTTGTTTGTTTGGTAATAGGTAGTTACGGGAACTGAGCTAAGTATATTGGTGTAAAATATGAGTAGGTCGGTAGAACTATTTTTGTTAAATAAAAAATATCCTAATTGCTAGTTTTTCAGACTTTTTTTACTATTGATAGGCACACGTTTGGCCACTATCTCGCCTGATGGTAAGCGATGATGTGATCGAAGATGGAGCGATATTCACTCTTGACCGACCCAAAAGCGGTTCAACCAAATCATGTCTTTTTCGCATTTAACTTTGAAACCATACCTACTCTTCTAGTAAGGTTTCCTGTATTCTATACGAAAATGAACTATTTATCTGTAATATTTTATAATTTTAGGTTCAGTAGTTTTTAAGAGTGTGAAGGGGTGGTTAATTTTCGCCTATTTTCTTTAATAAATTCAGATATTCTAAACGCCATGTCATCAACGCGAGGTACAGAGACGTTCTAGTAATTTAATCAAACAGTACGATCAATATGCCATTGGCAACACATTTTGGATCAAATTCTCTCACAGACATTCATGCCAATGTTATAAAACTGTTTTAACCAGCCTGTTTGATGTAATTAAATTAAATTAAATTAAATTTATTTATTTGGAACAACTGAAGTTTACACAATACACTGGAGAAACGAAGATAGCTACAAAAGTAAAATACTGTGGCGCAGCTATCAACGCCCAATTCAAAAGTACATACATTCATAAACATTGTTCCAGTTTAACCTTAAAGAAATTAATTAATTAATTACTTGTATATCTATGGCCCGCGTTGGATAGACCAAAACACAAACCAAAAAAAAATCTTCAATACCACTAAATTAGTACCACACTGAACATACCGCCACGGACTTTTACAAATCAGCGCCAGAAAAAGTGCACAGAACTTTTTGCAGGCAGGAGCATACAATATCATTTTTTGCGCCGTTTCCAGATCTTTAGAGTGTAATGACTGGTTCATTTGGGTTCTTTATAGAACCATTAGTGTTAATTTTTTTGTTTTGAGTTCGTTAGTGCTTCGAATTTACTGCGTTTTAAAAGGAGGAAGAAATTCTGCGTTGTGTTTGTGTATGTTGATTCTGAAGAGGTTAAATATACTTTGAAGTGATTTATCTTTGATTTATCACTTAGATGTCGATGCAAATAAACTCTAGATAATGTATTTGCATTATGATATAGCGAAACTTCCTCGATAACTGGCGAAATTTTCGGGAAAATATCCTATGGAAATAGCATAAAGGACTTCAGAAGCTAATTACCCCTGTGAATGTTAAAAGTGAATGCTAATACGTACAACTCGGTTTTAATGCTTATTTGGTCAGTAAATAGTATATAAATATAATTTTTTTTATTTGTGATGGGTTTGCTCTTGACTCCAGTCTAGGTCAGAGATGACAGAGACAAAGTCTACAATGGAGCGAGCTCACCCAGAAGGAGCCTGTTCACTCTAACTTTGAAGAGAGCAATCTTCAAAGTTTCTTTCTTGATCTTCAATTTATCTATACTAATATATAAAGCTGAAGAGTTTGTTTTTTTGTTTGTTAGTTTGCTTGAACGCGCTAATCTCGGGAACTACTGGTCCGATTGAAAAATTCTTTCAGTGTTAGATAGCCCATTTATCGAGGAAGGCTATAGGCTATGTCATCACGCTAAGGCCAATAGGAGCGGAGCAGACGAAGTTTCGCGGGTTAACTAGTAATATATAAAAATCTCGTGTCACGGTGTTTGTTACCCAACTCCTCCGAAACGACTCGACCGATTTTCATGAAATTTTATGTGTATATTCGGTAGGTATGAGAATAGGTGGTAGGGTATTATTTTTTTTTGTATGGCAAAACAACGTTTGCCTGGTCAGCTAGTACTAATACCTATATTAAAGTTAAAGAGTTTGTTTGGTTGGTTGAACGCGCTGATCTCAGTATCTACCGACTGGTTTGAATTGAAAAATTATTTTAGTGTTGGCATTTTCGCCACACGGTACAATTTGAAAAACATTTTTTTTTAATATTGGCCTATTTAGGACCACATATAAAGTTGACTTTATAATATCAACTTTATAAATGTCACATTACACTTAAATAGGTCAAAATAAAATAAAAAATGTTTTTCAAATTGTACCGGTAACCTACTTACATAATTTTACTGACAAATTGGCTGTGACAGACGGTCAGACAGACGACAAACCGACACAAGAGAGGTCCGTCTTTAGGGTTCCGCACCCGAAGGGTAACCAACGGAACCCTATCACTAAGCCTCCGCCGTCCGTCCGCCTGTCTGTCAGCGGGCTGTATCTCAAGAACCGTAATAAGTACACAGTTGAAATTTTCACAGATTATGTATTTCTAAATTTAATCTGTAAATATAAGTAACAAAAATTAAGGTCTATGGTACGGAACCCATCGTGTGCGAGTCGAACTCACACTTGGCCGGATTTTTTTCGTACACTCACAGCTAAATTCACTACAAAAACTCTCATCTTCGGTAAAACCTTCACAGTATCCCCTCATCTTCCCATTAAGGAAATAGGCGTGAAGATAACTGTCAGTTGTCCGGCTCGCCGTACCTAGGCACAGCTAGATACCCTAGGTGGCTAGGTATCTAGGTACCACTTGAGCCAGGACAGGAAAGGTAACGGGGCTTAGAACTTAGTGCTTGCAGCTAGTGCCTAGAGTTCCTAGGTTTGATAATATACATCTTACAGCCTTCCTCGATAAATGGGCTATCTAACACTGAAATAATTTTAAAAATCGGACCAGTAGTTCCTGAGATTAGCGCGTTCAAGCAAACAAACAAACAAACAAACTCTTCAGCTTTATATATTATCTAGTACTAGTTGACCCGCGCACTTCGTCTGCTCCGCTCCTGTTGGTCTTAGCGTGATCATATATAGCCTATAGCCTTCCTCGATAAATGGGCTATCTAACACTGAAATAATTTTAAAAATCGGACCAGTAGTTCCTGAGATTAGCGCGTTCAAGCAAACAAACAAACAAACAAACTCTTCAGCTTTATATATTATCTAGTACTAGTTGACCCGCGCACTTCGTCTGCTCCGCTCCTGTTGGTCTTAGCGTGATCATATATAGCCTATAGCCTTCTTCGATAAATGGGCTATCTAACACTGAAAGAATTTTTCAAATCGGACTAGTAGTGCCTGAGATTAGCGCGTTCAAGCAAACAAACAAACAAACTCTTCAGCTTTATATATTACTAGCTGACCCGCGCAACTTCGTCTGCGTCACAATTTTCATTACTGCTCCGCTCCTATTGGTCTTAGCGTGATGATATATAGCCTATAGCCTTCCTCGATAAATAGGCTATCTAACACTGAAATATATTTTTTCAAATCGGACCAGTAGTTCCTGAGATTAGCGCGTTCAAGCAAACAAACAAACAAACTCTTCAGCTTTATATATTAAGTATAGAAGTATAGATAAATATAAGTATAGTTCTCGTATCTAGTATTTTTCCTTAACCAAAGTAAGAAGTGCGAATTAAAAACTCGCATTCTCACAAGGAAATATTTGAGCCTTGAATTAGATAAGGTTTTGTCGTGCGTACCAGTTTACGTAAAAATAATTTAATTCTAGCTACGTGCGTGTTACCAGTGAATTGACACATTTCCAACATTTTTAAGTTGCTAAGCGGTTTTGTAACATTCGAAAACCGATGGTCAACGAAACTTTTTATTTTAGAATCGGTTTCCAAAAATATCACCATGTTTTGTTGACTTCGTGTGTTACTAATTTATTAATTAATCCAATGTCAAGTGTAGTCATAGCAATAAAAAACAGCAGAATTTCTAATTCAGTTTTACTTTTTTATATATAAAGGGTATTTCAACAAGGACGGGTCGATGAAATTAGATAAAACAAGCTGTATGTGAGATATTGAAGAAATTATTTTTTTATTTGATAGGCCCATTTTTGCCATTATTTATGAAATATGACATCGTTTAAATGTCCACCGCGGCTTCGAACGGTGGCACGGATCCGAGAGGTCCAATTTTCAATTACTACATAGATCCGGCTGAATCTGAGCGATGGTCTGCGTTGTGTTGACTTTCAGGGCAGCGGTTGATTGCGGATTATTGGCATAAACCTACGACTTGAGAAAACCCCATAAGAAAAAGTCTAGCGGGGTCAAATCGCACGATCTTGGTGGCCAATTTACGTCACCTCTGCGAGAGATAACCCTACCCTCGAACCGTTCATGTAGAGTGTCCATTGTGTTTAATAATAAAATTATATCATTTGGACGTGCTGCTCAATCGTGTAACTTGCCATGATGATTTGGCATCGGTAACTGAAGAAAAAACAACGCATTTGACAGATGCCACCAAAACAACATGGCCACCACAAACTGTCAACATCGACCCGCCCTATTTGAAAGACCCCTTATTTAATTCAAAATACATCCGTCTTGAACATCACGTGGTTGACTGAGTAGATCTGTGTCAGTCGTTACGGATTATCATCATATCAGTCGAAAGACGTCCACTGCTGGACATAGGCCTCTCCCAAGCGTCGCCACAACGACCGGTCCTGTGCGTCTCGCATCCATCGGCTACCAGCGACCTTCACCAGGACCTTAGGTACGGTTAATAAGAAGCAATTGATACCCATCATTTTCCCCAGTAACTGGGTTGTGAACGTCAGCTAGACGCGAAGAGTTGCTGCATTGAAATACTGGTATACAGCAATGAATTGAGACAAATAGCGGGCCCGTTGTGGACCAAACTGGCACAAGACCGAGAAATATGGACATCTTTGGTACACATCACTTTACCCATAGAGGAGTTCTTGTAGACTCATCATCATCATCTGCCTAGCCTTTTCCCAACTACATTGGGGTCGGCTTCCAGCCAAGCCAGATTTAGCTGAATACCAGTATTTAGACTAAATAGTGAAATTTACAAATGAAAACTGGAATATAAATACTAACTAAACATATCAATCAATCAATATATGTATAAAATTGTTCCGTTACTGACTGATTGAGTGACTGACAGACAACGCACAGCCGAAACTACCGGTCGTAGAAAGCTGAAAATTGGCATGTAGGATCCTTGGGGAGTGAAGGGGCGCACTAAGAGAGGATTTCCCGAAATTCCTACGGGAATGGGAAAAACGGGATATGCGCGTACGAAGTAGCGGGCAAAAGCCAGTTAATAATAAGATACAACACTAAAACTAAAGCCAAGTACTGAACCAAGATAATGTACAGTTTGCAGGAAATTAATGGGTTTTTTATTACCCGACTGCGCCAGGGGTTATTTCATTATATATTTTAAACTAGCTGACCCGCGCAACTTCGTCTGCATCACAATTTTCATTATTGCTCCGCTCCTATTGGTCTTAGCGTGATGGTATATAGCCTATAGCCTTCCTCGATAAATGGACTATATAACACTGAAAGAATTTTTCAAATCGGACCAGCAGTTCCTGAGATTAGCGCGTTCAAGCAAACAAACAAACAAACTCTTCAGCTTTATATATTAGTATAGATACAGCAATAAAGCAGAAAACTGCAACAAAACTGTGCTACATACTTTAACTTTTCCAACGAAATACCTGTTATCAATATCACCTAAATATACTATGACACCAATATCCATAAAAGTTCAGCTACATTCAGTTTCGAACTAAAACGACCGAGTGAACGAAACTTTCGCTCCCTCCACCAATACAAATTCTTCACTTAATTCGACATACATGTCTTGTTCTGTTAGCCTTAATGTCTTCACGAGGGATTATGAGCGAGCATTGGATGGTAAAATTGCGTATCTCTCGTTGGGGAGATGGGTAGCTTCATTGCGTGGTAGGGCAGTGCTTTCACAGATATTTTTAATCGTGTCAGGTTGTTGCGTAATATTTCTGCTTGTTTTTTCTTGTAATAATTTCACGGGTGCCTTAAAAATTAATAATAACGGTTTTAATAGTCAAGTTTAATCCGATGTTGAGTTTAAGGCTCCTCTTCTGGCGCCACTTTTTAGGGTTCCGTAACCAAAGGGTAACCAACGGAACCCTATCACTAAGCCTCCGCTGTCCGTCCGTCCGTCTGTCTGTCAGCGGGCTGTATCTCAAGAACCGTTATAGGTAGACAGAAGAAATTTTCACAGAGTTTGCATTTCTATTGCCGCTATAACAAAAAATAATAAAAATAAAATAAATTAGAAATTAAAGGACTTAAAAATACATTGCATTTAATGATGTGGTCGATGGAGTACCTACGCTTGCCAAGAAGTTACCTATTCACTCTTGACTTATAAACCCCAGGATTTAGCTATCAGGAAACATAGAATAATAAGTCCCTTAACTGTTGATGGACACCTCTGCGTATCCCAGTAATGTTAAGAAAAATCACCCTGAAGGCATAGCCGTGATACTTAATAAAATAATTACAGACCAGAGATAATAGCTACGTGTGAAGATCAATGGTCTATGGTCGGAGCACTGACCTCAACAGGCATAGACAAGATGTTAGCGCCTGAGGCCGTAGTGATGTGCAATTAGCGGTTTAGTCGATTTTGATAAGAAGATTATACGACGTAATGTTTGATTGAAGAGATTCGATTTTTAATACTTTGGATTATTTTTTTGTATAGGTGTCGTTGGAGTGTTCAATTCAGTAAAGTTACAGAAAAAGAAAGTAATGTTACATGACGTGTCATAAAATCAACAGATGAGTTGTAATTGAAATCTAGTAATTTTTTTAATTATATTTTTGTATGTTTTTTTGTTTCATTATTCGTGTTAGTAATTTAGTATAAGGAAAAATCATACTTGTGTAATTGATTAACTATAAATATTTAACTCTATTTAGTAGAACATACGAATCTTAATAAAACAGGGTTCAAAATTCATTTCAGTTAATTTGTATACATATATAACAGCCCTTCGGTTTTATAAAAATCAAAAAAGAGATATGAAACACACAAGTTTCCCGTTTTTTGTTATGTTCTATTTTAAGACCTTCGTGGTTACGGATACCTACAGGTGGTCGACCGACGACCACAAGAATACGTGGACAGAAGAATTAAGGAATATCAAGCTATAAATTCTCAGCTTATTTGTAAAAAATAGTGTAAATAAAAAGCGTTGTATTTTGCTTGTGATATCACTTAAAAAATGCTATTGTCAATATTTTTTAATAGTTTGTTCGAAAACAAAACTTCTGAACTGTCCGTATTCATAGGTACCTCCGCACTACCTCACCCTTCATGGAATGTACTAATGATGTTATGTAATCAATTGCGATTATATAAACAACTGAAAAATACCAAAATTTATAAAAATATCTTCAATTTGCATAAGCAACATCCATGGATTAGTAAACCAGAAATATTATTACTGTTTGTTATCAATGCTGCAATACTGTACTATTATCTACACTAATATAATAACGAGGAAAGATTTGTAACAAATCATTTGTTTGTTTGAAATGAATAGGCTCCGAAACTACTGGACCGATTTGAAAAATTCTATCATCAATGGATAGCTACATTATCAGGGAGTAACATAGGCTATATTTTATCCCCGTACTCCCACGGGAACGGGAACTACGCGGGTGAAACCGCGTGACGTCCACTAGTTATCAATAACTAAACTAAACGGAATCTTGAATCTCATCGCTAGCGCAAGCTCAAGATGTCCCAAGAATTAGCCTAAATAAAGGTAATCTCAATGAGATTGTCAATTTGTCAGCATAACCGTCACTAACATAGTCGATTAGTCTAAATCGACTAATAATCCCATCCCTAGAACGTTTAAGGTTTTTTCTTGAACAAAAAGTAATTCCGAAAGACCACTTTTACAAAATTTCTATCTCTGTTATAAAAATCATGACGGCATAAAAGTCAGTAAAATAACCGGCCAAGTGCGAGTTGGACTCTCACACGAAGCGTTCCGTACCATAAGCCGAAAAAAACATGTTTCTTGTATGGGGGCCCCCTTTATTAGGGTTCCGAAAAAAAGGAACCCTTATAGGATCACTCGGGTGTCTGTCTGACCATCTGTCGCAGACAGTTTTCTCCGGATCCACTGGACCGATTCTGCTGAAATTTGGTACACATACGGACTTCCATGACCCAAACACGGACGCGTTACGTAAATCATTATTTTTTTAGTATATGGGTCACTTTTGGGGGCCAAACTAGAAAATTAAAAAAAAAGTTTTTTGAACAATATCGTGTGACATATCAAACGAAAGGGCTTACTGTGAGAGTTTTAATTTTAGTTTTTCATAATTTTAAAATAAATGGTTTTGAAGTTATTCAAGAAATTAGACGAAAAATGACCATTCCCCCCCCTTATCTCCGAAACTACTGAGCCTAAAATTTTGAAAAACATAGAGATAATAGATCTTTACCTAAAGATTACAGGAAAACCTATTAGAAGTTTGTAGTGTTAAAAAAACATGTTGAAAAAATTAAATTCGTTCGGAACCCTTTGCACGCGTCCGACTCGCACTTGGCCAGTTTTTTATTTTTGTTTCAATTTTATTATTTGTTGTTATAGCGACAACTATTTACACAATCTGTGGAAATTTCAACTGTCTACCTATTAAGGTTCATGAGATATAGCCCGCTGACAGACAGTCTGCTCAACAACGTAGGTACTCCAATAAATTGGTTGGACTATATCCAACAGTGACCACGGTATGAATATTGTATACTAGGTGACCCGTGCAACTTCCTCTGCGTCACATTTTTCATTAAGGCTGCTCTCTCGACAAATGCTTAAAAACAGCGTGCAGATGAAGCAACTTTTCGTCGGCATTTACAGAGAAATTACATCTGAAAAAAATTGGTGGTAATCTACATTATATAAAATGTAATTTGATTTAGCCAGAATTTATTTATCGGTATCACATAATAAGAAAAAAAATCACCAAATCACCTCCAAATCGTTGAGATGATACCATCCTTCATTTTTTAACTCAAGTCTAAAAAAGAATTCTACTTCTTCTACTACTAAAGGAAAATAATTTGGTTTTGTTACATTTTTAAAATATGTGTTATTTTTTATAGTTAATTAAAAATGCGGGTAGCGTAGTGGCGCGTAGAGGAGTAGTTAGTTCCGTTTATATGCACAAGGTCATTGGCATATGTACACAAGCCTTAATGCTCCGTTCCCATAGGTCATAGCGTGATGTTATATAGCCTTCCTCGATTTACAGCAGTTCCTGAGATTAGCGCATTCAACCAAACAAACTCTTTAGCTTTATCTACACTTCTGCACTAATATTATAAAGAGAAAATATTTGTATTCTTGTACTTAACGTATAAACTTAAAAACAACTGGACCGATTTCAAAAATTCTTCCACCATTAAAATGCTACATTATCCCTGAGTTAACATAGGCTATATTTATTCCTAAAAAAAATTAGAGATCCTTAAGAAATTTGCATCGCGGACGAAGTCGCGGGCGAAGTGCTGGTAATATTATATAGATAGGACTAACTTAGCACTTAGAAATGGATTTTCAGCACGTATCTTCATTGCGTCCCTAAGTGTGTTCATAAGTTTATATGCTAATAGCTCCTTATCTCCGGTCGTTGACCCTGCGATAAGGGAACCACTTAACAGGCGGCGGACTACTGTCGAACCAAATTGAATTTTAATCGAAATAGATAAGGGCTTGCGTTAGAACGAAATAATAAAATGGTAATTAATTCTTATTAAAACATTCTTGTATTCTAAAGTAAAACATAATTACTTTACATCACGCGTACTTGAAAAATCCCTAAAAATGGCTCTTATTGCACTGTGTTTAGGGTTCCGAACCTCTATATATGGAAAAACGAGACTTTAATAGGATCACTCGGTTGTCTGTCTATCACAGCCGATTTTTTCCGAATCTACTGGACCGATTCAGTTGAAATTTGGTACACGTATTTGTACCTTTTTATTTTCTATATTTTCTACTCCTGTACTAAAGTGGCAGTGGGCAGGGTACATTGCTCGCAGAACAGACGGTCGATGGGGCCGAAAAGTTCTGGAGTGGCGACCGCGTTCCGGACGCAACGTTGGAAGGCCTCCCACAAGATGGACCGATGACCTGGTGAAGGTCGCGGGTAGCCGATGGATGCGAGACGCACAGGACCGGTCGTTGTGGCGACACTTGGGGAGGCCTATGTCCAGCAGTGGACGTCTTTCGGCTGATATGATGATGATGATGTGCTCCTGCGTTGACAAATCTTGCCAAGGGTAATGTTACCCAGTTACTGGAGTGTGGAGCTCGGTCAGGCATTCGCTCAATGAAAAACATTGCCTTTTGACGGCATTCGGTTTGACTGGAAACCCAACCCAAAGCGCCGTGAATTGACAAGTTTTTTCTTCCAAGCATTTGTTATTAAATTATTTATTTCTTTAGTCCTTTAATAATAATAATAAATTCGTATTTTAATGTTTTTTTTTAAGATATATTTAAAAATGTAATATATGTATTTAAAAATAAATAATCAAAATAATAAATTCGTTTATTTATGTAGGTAATTTAGACCCATTACACAATAGACATAAAAATAAACATTAGAAACAATAATACAAACATAATGTCAGGCAATTAAAATCACACAAAAAAAAATTAAATCCACAATTAAAATTAAAACCAATAAAAATTACCTTTACCTACTGATATTTTCCAGATAAAAATCATAAAATGTCACTACTTCCATAGGTACCTAAGTCAAGCAGTTTTAGAGATAACTATAAACAAAAAGTACCTAAACACACCTACCGTGTAAATAGCAAAACAAATTAAAACGAGTAAACAGTAAAACATAAACGAGTTTCACAACTATTTACCATACAATTTTATCAACAGACCAACAGACAATTTAACTTTACGACTATACTTACAGATTATAAACAGGACTTGTAAATAAATATTTATGTAGAAGTTAATATGTAAAACTAATGTTTTTATTTTGTTTTTGTTGCAGATCTTCGAACAAGACGACCCTATTATATTGAAAGGTAATTAAAAATATTATCAATATTTTTAACAATCTAGTAACCATATTAGCAATTTGCCTTCTTCAATTTATAATGAGAAATCTCATAAAATATGTTAGATGAGCGACCCGCCCCGGCTTTGCAAGTATACATTTAATCACACGGTCATAGTTCACAGAAAAAAATAAGTAAAAAAATACTAAAAAGCAAGAACAAAAAAAAGAAAGAGTATTCTATTCTATCCTAATATATCAAATTCTTTCGTTACTGACTGATTGAGTGACTGACTGACAACGCACAGCCGAAACTACTGGCCGTAGAAAGCTGAAATTTGGCTCGAAGCTTCCCTACACTCCGTATGGGAGCGTTAACAGGAAATGCTGGCGTCGAGACTGTATGTAAAAAGTCATAATTCGAGGTTTGGCTCTCGACTGTTTTCTCCTCCAATATTAGACCGATACAAGAGATATTTCACAAACTGAGTAAAAAGGACGTATACTGTGTCTCTATGTTTTCCTTTTTTGATTAATAGTTGCCATATTTGTACACTAGGGCTCTGTTGACAGCGATTTATCGGGCAATTTTGACCATTATTTTGAGGGTAATAAATTATCAAAAAGGAAAACATAGGGGCACAGTATATATCCTTCTTATTCAGTTTATGGAATATCTCTTTAATCGGTCCAATATTGGAGGAGAAAACAGTCGAGAGCCAAACCTCGAATTATGACTTTTTACATACAAAGTCTCGCCCCCAGCATTTCCTCTTAAGAGAGGATTTCCCGAAATTCTTACGGGAACGGGATAAAACGGGATATGCGCGTACGAAACCACGGGTAAAAGCTAGTAGTAGTATAATAATGTCGTAGCCGCATCCAGTAGCGTAGCTAGCATGGGTGACACCCGGGGCGGATCATGTGGTGTCACCCCACAAATGACCCCCCCCCCAAATTATGAGTTGCGCCTTTGGCTTTTCGTTCTGGTGACGGCAATCGCAAGCCGTTTTTCGGAAGGGAGGGGGGGCGAAGGTGTGCCATTTGCGCTGCATGTTTTTATTTTCAGGAATGTTCTTACATCATGCTTACTTACAAAGAAAAACTCGAAAATTAGATTATTTTGATTTTGTTTTCATCGTTATCTAAACGGATGGGTGACCATCTTAACATACCGAGACTCCTCCGTGCCTCGGAAAGCACGTTAAGCCGTTGGTCCCGGCTGTCATTTGTAGATCTTTGGCAGTCGTTACGGATAGTCAGAAGCCAATTAATCTGACTCCAGTCTTGCCATGAAGTACCGTGTTACCCAGTTAATGGGTTGTGGAGGTCTGGTAGGTAGCCGCTCCACATAAATACTGGTATTCAGCTAAATCCGGCTTGACTGGAAGCCGACCCCAATGTAGTTGGGAAAAGGCTAGGCAGATGATGGACGAATAAAACTCAAAATTTTCATATATCAAATTATTAAGAAAATTTTATTGGTAGGTATAATTTTACATTAAAACAAAATATATACACTTAAAATAAAAAATCCAAACTAAAATAAGGCGTCAAATAATTCGTCCGCATCGCTGTCCACTGGAAGTGAGCCCAAAAGACTGGCGGCATTGCCACGTTGTATGTCAATGCTTATCCTCTGTCCGAGGTAAAAGCCAGCCCTTGGGTCACGCGAAGTGTCAACTATGCGTATAATAGTCTAATGTAAAATATATTTTTTTTTTTCAAAAAAGTACAACTAGCCGTTTATACGTGACTAGCTGACCCGCGCAACTTCGTTTGCGTCACAATTTTCATTACTGCTCCGCTCCTATTGGTCTTAGCGTGATGCTGTATAGCCTCAAGCCTTCCTCGATAAATGGGCTATCTAACACTGAAAGAATTTTTCAAATCGGACCAGTAGTTCCTGAGATTAGCGCGTTCAAGCAAACAAACAAACAAACTCTTCAGCTTTATATATTAGTATAGATTTTCATTTCAAAGTCAGTTACTCTCAGGTACCTCCGTCTTAATTCATAGTCACAAGCCTTTGTACAATTTCTACAAAACCACCAAACGCTTTACTTACATAAGAAAGCTCACTCGCACATAACTTAAGCTTTTAAGTCGAAAGCTCCGCAGAAGTGACGTCACACTTCCGGCACCGGAAGAGCCGCCATGACAGCTGTCAATTGAATATGCGCCATTAGATTATGTAATAACATTTTATTTGAGGTCTTATTAATAGAACTTAGTTCTTTTCCATGGCGTTCGTGACATGTTTCATAAGTTATGGCGCGAAGATGGGCGGCCATTTTTTTCCGACGCCATTTTATTTTTGGATCGTTATTATGTAATCTTTCCTGTAATTTAGTAGTTCCTTCCGATTATAGGTTTTGAATAAATAATGAAATTCTTACTCAGCTTTTGTTAAAATACTAAAAGGTGTGGCTAAAAAATATTAAGATGGTTATGGTGTAAAATATATTGGCCCACAAATGAAAATTATGGATTCAGTTCATCTGGACAAGCGTTGAAAACGTCAGCTTACTCCACTTTTCCACCACATTTTTACAGTGAGATGTTACAGAATAGACCAGCTGTTATCCTTACTTCCTACTAATATTATAAATGCGAAAGTAACTCTGTCTGTCTGTCGCGCTTTCACGCCAAAATTACTGAACCGATTTAAATGAACTTTGGTACACAGATAGTCTAGAGCCCGAGAAAGGACAAAGGCTACTTTTTATCCCGGGAGTATGTTCCCTAAGGACCACGGGGGCGAAGCCGCTGGCAGAAGCTAGTTCAAAATATAACTAAAATTGCTTGAACGAAAACAAATTTGATCTGCGTGTCTCAAAAGTCCACTTTTTTTACTATACATAGGCATACGTTTAACCACTATCTCACCTGATGGTAAGCGATGATGCGGTCGAAGATGGAGCACGCTTGCCTAGAAGTAACCTATTCACTCTTGCCTTAAAGACTCCCAGGTTGTAGCTATCTGGAAACACAGACTGGCAGGGAATTCCACTCCTTAGCTGTACGCACTATGAATGTGTTCCCAAAACGTTTTGTGCGTGTGGGTGGGATGTCCACCATGTACCGGTGGCACATCGCCGTTCGTCTTGTGGTCCGATGATGGAACGGGCTTGGCGGAATTAAATCATGCAATTCCGTCGCACATTCCCCAAAATGCAACCGATAGAAAACCGACAGGCCAGCAACTCGGCGTCGATGCTCAAGACCTTGGAGCTTCGACTCGACGAGCCTGTCATTACCGATGATCCTCTTGGCTCGTTTCTCAATTGACTCAAGGGCATCAAGATGGTATTTAAAAAGGCCACTTTAGCAGAATCAGAAAGCACATCACGCTACCCGTCACTGTCAAATTTTCCCAATCAACCTTGAACCTAATGCGTTAGCGATAAAGATGAAAATTAAATTTGACAGATTGTTCTGTGATTAATATTAGGATTCTAATATGATTCTCTTAAATTTGCCTTTTTAGCCGCCCGGCAGTCTGAGTTGCCAGCTTATTCCCTGACAGCCTGAGTTGCCAGCTTATGATGCTCGTACCTAGACTACTCTTAATCATCAATATATATAAAATACTTCCGTTACCGACTGATTAAGTGAGTGAGTGACTGACAGGCAACGCACAGCCGAAACTACCTACTGGTCATAGAAAGCTCAAAATTTTGCATGTAGGTTCCTTGGGAAGTGTAGAAAGGGAATATGCATGCGATTTTTTTATTTGCAAAATGAAATACTTATTAGCTCCAGTTAACAATCATGAAATCATTTTTTTAATATCTTCATCAGCGATTAAGTTATAAAGCTTTAAAGACCACAATTAGAAAGAGAAGTCCGATATGAACTTTGACGTCAAAGTCCATGATGCCCATACAGCTGCCATATAAAACAGCGTTTTCGCGAGAGGGACATATATTTGTTAAACATAATTATATCTTGTTTGTTTTTCGAGCAATATTAATTCTATTTTCACTGTTAGTATTTATCGTATTATATTTTTAAACTGTATACTTAATAAATATTTTTTCATGCATATTCCCTAACGGAATACGCGCGCACGAAGTCGCGGGCAAAGCTAGTAATACGTAATTAATTGCAGTGAAGTTTCAAAGCGCAGTGTACACCTGACAGACATTCAACTATCGCCACTCGATCAAAAATATGTACACTTCTCAATTCCCGCGCCAATCTCTTCATCTCCACAGAGTTACCGTTTCATAACCGTTTATTTCCTTACTGCAGACAGTATTTCACTTCCTAACCATTGTTGGATAAAACTTGTAACTGCTGACAGTTCCTTGTTAAGCTGTATTGAGGTAAGCAGGCTAATGAGTTAACTATTACCGTACTTCTTACTATCTCATTAGTATTCATCTTTTTAACTTTTTTATTACATGTTTAAATAGATATTTCTTAAAAAATACACATAAAAAGATATCAAAAACTGTAACCCACCAGTATCTGGTGCAGAGTTCAAGCTTCCGGCGGTCAGGTCTCTAACTCGACTCTAGATAGAGGCCTGACCGCCGGAAGCGGAGCGGAGGTTCCTCTCTCTAGATTCCAACAATGCGAGCCGTGTCCAAGTCTTCAGACAAGTGAAATTCTGTCAGCGGTAGCGTGGCAAAGAGATAATCGAAACGTCATAAATATATGGGATTGACAAACGCTGGTGAAATGTTACGTTATCAATCTACACAAATATTATAAAGAGGAAAGATTTGTTTGTTTGAAATGAATAGGCTCCGAAACTACTGGACCGATTTGAAAAATTCTTTCAGTAATGGATAGCTACATTATCATGGAGTAACATAGGCTGTATTTTATCCGCGTACTCCCACGGGAACGGGAACTACGCGGGTGAAACCGAGTGACGTCCGCTAGTCCCTTATATTTTGGCGTTTTGTCACTTGCCTTCGCTGATATAATGGCATTAAGCCTAGCGCCTCAGAAGTACCGCTTTTTTATCTAGCTGCCTAACGAGATCCTCCCTTGGTGTTGTTCGAGGCGTTTGGCTATTAAACTATTGGCGTCACGACTATTGCTGAGTTCATCTATTACTATTTTAATGCGATAGTTTGTATATTTGTCACTCAATCAAGCCAGAACGGCTGAACGGATCTGAATGAAATTTGGTACACAGATAGACTATAGTCGAGAATAGGACATAGGTTACTTTTATCCCAGGAGTATGTTACCTTGGGATAATTGCTGACACTCACGCGGGCGAATCTGCTAGCAGAAACTAGTTGTTGGTTAAACTTTAACTGGTGACAGTTCGCAGTTAAGCTGTATTGAGGTAAGCAGGCTAATGAGCTTACTATTATACTTACTAACGAAGACATCAAGCGCTCGTTATCATTAGGTGAGCATTATCATTGGCGCTTTTCAACCGTAGAGTAGTAACCCTTTAGTGGGTCAAAAGAGTAAGGCGTTGCTAATAACATAAAATAAAATTTACTCCTAAATTGGTTTGTCCTGAGCAGTTCGTTTCTAAATAATATCATTCGCACGGATCGATTTTCAAGGTAAAAAAACTGGCCAAGTGGGAGTTGGACTCGCGTGCAAAGGGTTCTGAACGAATTTAATTTTTTTAACGTGTTATTTTAACATTATAGACTTCTTATAGGTTTTCCTGTAATCTATAGGTAAAGATCTAGTATCTCCATTTTGTTCAAAATTTTAGGCTCAGTAGTTTCGGAGATAAGGAATGGTAATTTTTCGTCTTATTTCTTGAATAATTTCAAACACATTTATTTTAAAATTATGAAAAAATATATTTAAAACTCTTACAGTAAGCCCTTTCATTTGATATGTCACACAATATTGTTCAAAAAACTTTTTTTTAAATTTTCTTGTTTGACCCCCAAAAGTGACCCCCATACTAACAATTTAATGGTTTACGCAATGCGTCCGTATTTGGGTCACAGAATTCCATATGTGTACCAAATTTCAACAGAATCGGTCCAGTGGATCCGGAGAAAACTGGCTGTGACAGACGGACAGACAGATAGACAGACACCCTATCAACGCTTGCCGAAAGAGGATATGCGGGTGGATAGACTTTGTATGTAAAACGTCATAATTCGAGGTTTGGCTCTCGCCTGGTTTTTCCTCCAATATTAGACCGATTTCCAATATTAGATATATTGAAGTCCACGCATTTGGCAATTAAAAAAGTGATCGGCGTATGATAGCGATCAAACTATCGGTGAGCAAAAAGTCGCTAGTGCGCGCAGGCTTGAAAAGAATTTATCAATTCGAACTAGTAGTTCCTGAGATAAACGCGTTCAACCAAACAAACAAAACAAACTCTTCAGCTTTCTAATATTTGTATATATTTATCAAGCCAGTCATCACTTTAGCTCATAAAGACCCAACACGCAACGAAATTCCTTCTTAATCTAAGATCAGAACACCAGCAAAACCATGCTCAACCAGCTCCAAACAGCAGTAAAAACCTACCTATCATTATCCACTAAAGCAAGCATGAATAACCAAACGGAATTATTCCACGGAATGCTTGTTAGCAAAAACTTCAGTAGTTAGTGCATGTCTGTATTAATTGATCGAACGTAGTTTCCGACTTTCATTTAGCGTTAAATGTATGAAAAACGAATGGCGCCTTCAATTGTATAGTGGAGTTGCAGTAGTAGGTTAGGTTGGAGATGTCATTCGAGTTAATTTATCTATACTAATATTTAAAGGTAAAGAGTTTGTTGGATGTTTGCTTGAACGCGCTAATCTCAGGAATTACTGGTCCTATTAAAACGATTCGGTCCGATTAAAAAATTCTTTCAGTGTTAGATAGCCATTTATCGAGGAAGGCTTTAGGCTATATTTCATCACGCTAAGGCCAATAGGAAAGGAGCAGACGAAGTTGCACGGGTGAACCAGTTTTTTTAATAAATATCAATAAAAGTACATAACTAACTGAAAGCTATTTACTTAACTATTTAAATTTAATAAACTTAACTATATACATATGAATATACTTGTTTTTGTATATTCATATGTATATAGTTAAGTAATATACGTAGGCCTCGAAGAATTCCTCGTGCCCAGAAGACTGGCAGCATTGCCAGGTTAAATGGCAATGCTAATTCTTTGAGCAAAGATCAAGTCAGCCCTCTAGTCACGCAAAGTGTCGATCAGTGGGCGGGATATCCTTTTAATTTATTTATCCTCTGACATTCTTTTTCGTAGCTTTCAATCAGTCAGGGAAACAATTTTCATAATGGGATCAGTACTAAATTTCATTGCGGAATCCAAGACAGTTGAATCGTTTTTCGGCGTTTTTCTGGTGGTTGCCACTGTTAATTTTGGCTCTCAGGAGTTGTAGTGGTTGGGAATAGTGTTGCGCGCTTGATCTCTCGAGAAATGTTTGATTGATGCAGATGAAGCAACTTTTCGTCGGCATTTACGGAGAAATTACATCTGAAAAAAAAATAGGTAGTAATCTACATGATATGATACGTAATTTGGTTTAGCCAGAATGTATGTATCGGTATCACATAATAAGTAAAAAAATTAACAAATCACCTCCAAATCGTTGAGATGAAACCATTTTACTCCTTCATTTTTTAACAAAAGTCTAAAAAAATATCTACTGCTTTGCAATTCAAACGAAAATAATTTGGTTATGTTACTTTTTAAAAATATGCGTTATTTTTTATAATAAATTAAAAATGCGGGTAGTGGAGTGGCGCGTAGAGGAGTAGTTAGCTCCGTTTGTATGCACAAGGTCATTGGCATGTATACAAGCCTTAACAATCGGATCAGTACCTTCAGAGATAACCAGTTCAGAGAAACAAACTAAAGATGATAAGTAGAGTCTCAAACTAAAGTTCCGAAGTTGACTGCCATTAGATCTGTCGTCAGACTTGAAAAACTATATCGACACCGTGTGTTTTTATTAGTCTTAAGAAGATAAATAGAACAGCAAAAAAAACAGAAAATAATAAATGCAGATTGACACATAAAAAGCTTCTTTTGTTACTTCTTCAATAACAAAACATAAGTAACAAATAATAAAAACTTTAATATCGAAATCCAGATTACAATCAAACCAGTAACCCAGTTCCAAGTCAATGGCCCAATCTCTCGTATTCTAAACAAAAGGCGATCATACAGAGCACAATTCCGACTTGAATTACTGTGCATTCTTATACTGTGGCATTGTTTAGTTTTTCATTAACATAATAATTCGTGCTCGTTTTATTGTATTTCTGATTGACTTTTATTGTTAAATGAAGTTGTATGATTATTCAAATGAGTTGTTATTTATAAAGAAACTATCACTTTCTTCGTTGTGGGTTAGGAGAACGAGGAATGAAATAAGAAGCAAATCAAGAGGAAAGTTTTAATCAAATCTAAGCATTTATTTCAAATAAACCATTTACAGGCACTTTTGAATTGTCAAGATCGGTCAGTCAAAAATATGGAGCTAGTTGCACGTTCCAAAGCGTAGATCTCTATGGAGAAGAACGTGCAAGAAACTCCACGGACACTCTTTTAAATCATGTCCTTATCCTATCCTATAGTTAGTCCTGTAGTTATCCTTGTTGCTTCTATAAGTGATGTGTGTAATTATGAATGTGGCGATAATAGGTACGTTGAAGACCAAAGAAACTCTATAAGATTGTATCCCAAATAATATTTGGTGGCTGAAGTGCGGGCGAATACTGAGATTGACGTCAGTTCAGTAGGTACAGGGAAATGATCTTGGCGTCTAGAAGACCTATGTGTTACATTTACCATGATAAGACTCTTATCGTAAATGTAACGCATAGTTCTTCTTTCATGTGAAGAAGGGGAGACCAAGCATCGATGCTTCTTCAAATAAAATAGTACCTAAATACAAAAGCCAGATTTGATAGCACGGCCTGTGTACACGGCGTTTTTTTTCTACGCGCCGACGACGCGCATATGATGCGCGCTTACGCGCTCAGACGGAGACAGTACTGCTTTTTGTTGGTCGGCTAAAGCGCCGTAAGTGCGCGCTCCTAAAACTTGCGTCGTCTAAACACTGGGTATATTACGGACAACTTCCTTTCAAAGACATTACATGTGGACATCCCACCAACACGCACAAAACGTTTTGGGAACACATTCATAGTGTGTTCAGCTAAGGAGTGGAATTCCCTGCCAGAGTCTGTGTTTCCGGATAGCTACAACCTGGGAGTCTTTAAAACAAGAGTGAATAGGTTGCTTCTAGGCAAACGTGCTCCATCTTCGACCACATCATCGCTTACCATCAGGTGAGATAGTGGTCAAACGTATGCCTATCTATAGTAAAAAAAAATGTAACGCATAGACCTCTCATATAAAGAAGGGAAGAACAAGCATCGATGCTTCTTCAAATATCCATAAAATAGTAAATACAAAAGCCATATTTGATAGCAATATTGACATTGGGTATATTACGGACAACTTCCTTTCAAAGACATTACATGGTGGACATTCCACCAACACGCATAAAACGTTTTGGAAACAAATTCATAGTGCGTAGGTTCAGCTAAGGAGTGGAATTCCCTGGCAGTCTGTGTTTCCTGATAGCTACAACCTGGGAGTCTTTAAGTCAAGAGTGAATAGGTTACTTCTAGGCAAGCGTGCTCCATCTTCGACCGCATCATCGCTTACCATCAGGTGAGATAGTGGTTAAACGTGTGTCAAACTTAAAAAAAAAACAGAGACGGCCTATGTCACAATATTTTCGTGGCAATGTCATAAAATTAGCGATTTCAAATTGTGGCTGAGGTTACGTAGTTTAGGTTTGACGGAACTGGGCTCCCCCACACGGGCTCCGTCATTGCAGTTAGGTTTGAGGTGTTCATTCCATGAAATGGCAGGCCACATCATGAAAAAGAGCTAATTCTACGATATAGCCGCGACATATCATTACTAATTCCTTATTCCTTACTAATATTATAAATGCGGAAGTAACTCAAAACTACTGAACCGATTTAAATGAAATTTGGTACACAGTCTAGAGCCTGGGAAAGGACATAGGCTACTTTTTATCCCGGCAGTACTTATGCTCCCAGGGACCACGCGGGCGAAGCCGCTGGCAGAAGCTAGTATGTATATAACATCATGCCGATCATACGACCAACAGGGTGCGGAGCATTCATTCAAAATGTAATGCAAAAGAAGTGGCGCGGGTGAGTTAGTCTACAATATAATCAGTCTAGCCTTCCTCGATAAATTGTAGCCCATTTGAACCAACACTAAAATAATGTTTCAGTTCGAACTAATAGTTCCTCACATTAGTATGTTCAACCAAACTCTTCAGCTTTGTAATACACAATACTAGTTGACATGCACAACTTCGTCTGCTCCGCTCCTATAGGTCTTAGCGTGATGATATTATAGCCTATAGCCTTCCTCGATAAATGGGCTATCTAACACTGAAAGAATTTTTCAAATTTTCCTGAGATTAGCGCGTTCAAGCAAACTGAAGTGTATGTATGCTCCCTAACAGTGCATAACGTAGTAAGCTCCTTTAGAATATAAGTATAATTTTAAGCTAAGTAAGCAGTTTATTCCAATGCGCATTGTAATATATATTCCATATAGTCAGTAATTAAAGCACGTTCAATCGAGCTGTTTGTCTGATTTAAAAGACCATAGAAACCCCAACATTTCATGGCGACCCTGCCATAGGCAGACCTTATGGCAAGGTCGCCATGAAATGTTGGGGTTGAGTAAGCAAAGTTTTTGTTGCGTGAATTTCAAAATGTGTAACTCCAAAGTAGAAAAGGACGAGGTGTTCTTAAATCAAAATGCGGCTGGTGGAAACAATGACGCCCTACTGAAGGATATCGGAGGACACATGGAGCGGCTGAGCACGATCACTATCATCATCCTTGCTGTCATATCTCTTCTGGTAATATACTTTTTACTGAAGTACTACCGAAGCTGCCATCGTCAATGGACACAAGAAGATTCAATACAAACAAACAAACTCTTCAGCTTTATATATTAGTATAGATATAGATTAGTATAGATTCTTACTAGTCATGGTCAGGTTTTAAAAAACTGTGGGCTAGCAAATCGTACACTTGAGGCCATAAAAACAAACCGCTTCAAAAAATATTAATTTCTATTATTCCTCCATGCACAGTGAAGTTATAAGTAAAAGTATATCTGTCTTCCGACGAAGCTTAATGACCTATTGTTATTCGTTAGTAACGCTTTTAACACGGAGCGGGTACGATGCCCAATGTTTTGCTCGCCAGTGTAGTCGTACGTGACTCCGAATAGAAACGGTCGGTTTTCGTAAGATTATACAAATGCGAGCCTCTCGGGGTTTCGTATTGCTAAACGTTTTAAATATTTCGCTTTATTCAAATTTGTTGAAGCTAGTGTAGCTTTTAAAATGAGCTAGCTTTTACCTCACGGCTCCAATGGCGTTTCTCAAGGGAACGGTGCACTTTTCTGAAATAAAACTAGTTTATGGAAAACAGCAATATGTAGGCTTACACCAGTTAAGGCTTGTGTACATATGCCAATGACCTTGTGCATATAAACGGAGCTAACTACTCCTCTACGCGCCACTCCGCTACTCGCATTTTAAATTTATTATAAAAAATAACACATGCCGACGAAAAGTTGCTTCATCTGCGCGCTGTTTTTAAGCATTTCTCGAAAGAGCAGCTAAGTTGGATTACATCTACCTAAGTTCAGAGGCAGTTACGTGCATGATTTCATACTGAAAATGAAAAAGCTTTCAGAAGCCATAGGTTACAGTTTTATTGTAAGTTCAATATCTAAATATTTATGAATATAGGTTAACTTTTTGCCCCCATTTCAAATAAAGGTGTTAACGCACTGCCCCCGGCACGACTTATGCTGACACAATCAACACGAGCTACAGAAATATCAAATAAATAAAAAAAAACTCCTATTGTGCGTTTGCGCCCGTTCCGTGCCGGCTTGTCGAAATATTACGTGTCTATGGGCGTTTAGAATTTTGTCACAGAAATTGAGAAGTTATTTAATAAGGCTTTGAAGTTATAACCGGTGACCGGAACCGCAAAGGTTCACTAAGTAACTATTGTATTGCTGTTAAGGTGTCTATCCCTTGCAATTTTTATTTTAGCTTCATAAAAAAATAAGCAAATCTATCCAAAACTGCGGGTCGATTCTGTCGACATCTCACCGTGACCACATAAGTGGAGTGAACGACAAGTGAGTTGTCACGCCATCTTGATTGTATGGTTTGACAGCTCACCAGTCGTTCACTTCGCCCAAGTGTTCACTTCGATATATTTACAGAATCGCACTGCTGGTCTGTAGAAGACCAGTTTTGACTTTTTTTTTTCAGAATCAGAATTATTTATTTGTAAGAATGTAGTTTTACATAGCATGGTGTTCAAGTCCATCTTTGCTTAAGTCCTAAACATTCTACAACAACTTATGGTGTACAAATATCCACACTCTTAAATAATCAAAAACGTTGCCCCACACTAGGAATTTCTCCGGTATCGTGGGTGCATTTACATACATACAATTTCACATACAGAAACAGCCAGACCCGGAACAACTATCTGTAGGCCATCATCTGCAGGCCATCTGACATGATGCAGTATGATGCAGGCAATCTGTAGGCCTGTGATTATAAGCTTCTAATAATGAATAAGGGTATTTCTATTCTATTCGATTCGCGCACGCATACGCACATATCCCGTTTTTTGCCGTTCCCGTGGGAATTTCGGGAATTCCTCTCTTAGTGCTCCCCTACACTCCCCAAGGAACTTACATGCCAAATTTATGCTTTCTACGACCAGTAGTTTCGGCTGTGCGTTGTCTGTCAGTCACTCAATCAGTCAGTAACAGAAGAATTTTATATATATTGATTGATAATGATTGATGATTACCTACATAAGATTCGTAGACTAATAATTTACTTTTTTTTTATTTTTTTTTTATTTGTGATGGGTTTGCTCTTGACTCTAGTCTAGGTCAGAGATGACAGAGATAAAGTCTACGATGGAGCGAGCTTACCCAGAAGGAGCCTGTTCACTCTAACTTTGAAGAGATTAGGGTTGTATGCGTTTGGAAACACAGACGCAGGCAGAGAGTTCCACTCCTTTGCTGTGCGCATTATAAAAGACGTTTGGAAACGCTTAGTGCGAATTGGTGGAATAGTAACAAGGTAGGGATGGTAAGATGCAGTGCGTCTGGATGTCCGATGGTAGAAGGGGGCCGGTGGAATGAGGTCGTGGAGTTCTTGGGCACACTCACCGAAGTACAATCTGTAGAAGACCGACAAGCAGGCAACCTTACGGCGATGAGCCAAGCTGTGTAGCTTGGTATCCACCAGTTTTTCGTCACCGATGAGCCTCTTAGCTCTGCGTTCTACCGAGTCAAGCGCGGCAAGCTGATACTTAGCTGAGCCATCCCAAAGGTGGCTACAATACTCCATGCAGGATCGGACTTGCGCTTTATATAGAGTTAAAAGCTGTCCAGGCTTGAAGTATCGCTTCACCCTATTTAGGATGCCCAGCTTTTTGGCAGCGGTTTGGGCTTTGTACTCGATGGTGGCGCCGAAGTTGAGACTGGATGTCAACTCCATGCCTAGGAGCTCGAGCCGATCAGTCACAGGAACAGATGCACCCCGAAAAGTAGGAGTTTGGTCGAAACGACTCCTTTTTGCGGTAAAAAGACACGCCTGTGTTTTGGTGGCGTTAAAAGTGACCACATTGTCATCACCCCACTGGGAGACAAGGCTTAAGGTCGAATTTGTCCGCTCTACCATGGCCTCTCTCAAGGAACGAACTTCATCCCCGCTGGTTGTTGCGCTGGACAAGTATCTCTCTGAAACCGTACTGTCATCTGCGTACCCAACAAGACCAAGCTGAAATAGGTCATTGATGTGCAGCAGGAAAAGAGTTGCAGAGAGAACGGACCCCTGAGGAACTCCGGCATCAATAGCCATTACTTACAGACAATGAAACGCAATTTTCTGTATTGAGAACTTGTCAAGATCTGCTTTTTAAACGTCAAACAGAAGTATTAGTTCAGTACGTCTACCATGAGTTTTATCAATCTATACTCGCTAACGACTGTAGTTAAAATATATATGAAAACCTTTAAAAAACAAGTTCATTATTTATTTTTTTAGTTGTTACTTGCAACTTGATTGTTTGTTAGTTAACAACTTAAACAAATCAATTAGAAAATTGTTTTTTTTTAAGTTTTCATACATTTTTTAACTACAGTCGCTAGCGAGTGTAGTTTGAGAAAACTCATGGTAGACGTACAGAGTTTGACTCGTTCTTAAATTCATGTTCTCAATCCAAACACAGGGGGTAAGGAGACATTAATAAAAATAAAAATAAAACAAATTAAAAAAAGCAAACTGCTTCTGTTATTAAACAAACATTTCTAAAACTAGATACACCATCTTCTCACTTCTAAATAATTATACCTTATAATTAAACTAAAATCACACCACTTTAAAGAATAAACAGCAAAATAATAATAGCACTAATTGTCAAGCAATTAAGTATAAAGTTGACCGCCATTGCGTCACCGTTAGCGGTAACTGTGGCTGTAACGGCACGAGTGCGGTAATTTTAACATTATTAGTTGACGGGTAAAGGTGTGCGCACACGACACTGGAATCACCGATTCGAGATGCCTCGTTGTTGACGCAAATGACAGTGAATTGACATTTCAATGGGAAGTACGAGTAGCGTATGTTTAGAGATAACGTCATGATAGTCAAAGCTCGTGGAATCATATGTATCATAACGAAGGATGACAATATTTTTTCCAGGCTAACTGCCGCCTGCGGCTTTGTCCGCTTGGAATTAATACTTCCCCAAGATTAAACTATTGCATAAATGAATTATTATTCTGAAGTTTAGTCGAAATTGGAAAGGGTAACAAAAATCCATCCTCACAAACTTACGAATTTATAATAGTGGTAGGACTACTGAAATTCTGTAAAATCACCTCAAATTATTTTAATATTGGTAAACTGCCACAGACAATACAGTGTTATTAAAATATGTACCTACCTAAATAAAACCCCAGTCCATCTGCAATATCTACACTAACTTTAATATATAAAGCTGAAGAGTTTGTTTGTTTATTTGTTTGCTTGAATGCGCTAATCTCAGGAACTGCTAGTCCAATTTGAAAAATTCTTTCAGTGTTAGATAGCCCATTTATCGAGGAAGGCTATAGGCTATATATCATCACGCTAAGACCAACAGGAACGGAGCAGACGAAGTTGCGCGGGTCAACTAGTGCTTTTATAAAAACCTACGTACATCTTATGTTGATATCAATCGCTGGATCTCCGATTTCCACAATTACCTGTATAAAGCACAATATGCGCTCCACAATCAATAAAGGGTTATTCAATAACATCGGTGATACCGTGTGCCTCAGCCTTTACCTTTGGTTACGTATAACCGTTGACACCGTTGAGTTACACGCTCGCGTCGGAAAGAAAGAAAAAGTAGTTATACCTACATACGTCGGATAATAATAATAATTATAGGGAGACTAAACGGGACTGACATTTAGTACGTTCATGTCGGTAATTGGTTTTTGTGTTGGTACCGGTTTATATATTGTTGAAGGGTTTATTTAAGGTAAGTTATTATTTATTTAGCAAACAAAATATTAGCCTAAGTCACAGCAGTGTTTTTAGTACAAATAATGGCGTTTTTATGGGAAATCATCAAATGACTGACCCGCTCTGGGCGGAGCGTACGGGAGTGTCAGACTCTTACTGACTAAAACCCATCCGTGTTCCTCCTAGTGCCCTTTGCGTTCCAGGGCCGCGGTGACTCTTTCGAACAAATTCCGTAACCCTGACACCTGATTAGCCTTATCCCAAGGGGTCGGCTTCCAGTCTAACCAGTTGCAGTTGAGTACCAGTATTTGACGCAGCAACAGCCTATCTGACCTACCCAGTAACTGGGGTACCGGTATGGTATCCCTTGGAAAGACTCGTGTGATTTTTTGGCTTCTAGCTTTCCGTAACGACTGTCAAAGATCCACAAACGACAGTCGGTATCAAAGGCTTAACGTGCTTTCCGATACTTGGACGAGTCTTAGAGTATGTAATGTGTGATCACCCGTCCACCTAGTGCAACGTTGCTTATCATTTCATTTCATTTATTTATTGCTTCAAATATGGTAGGTACAAGTTCTTATATGCAATATTAAGTAACACACATTTGGCCAATATATAGCATGCAATAGTAGGTACATTTCGTCAATTTAGGTATCAATTAAATATATCTGTGCTTTATTGTATAGAATTTACAGGGACACTTTTGAAAAAACTCATCTATCGAATAAAACACTCTGGTAACAACCACTTCGGCAACGTAACACAAAACTTATTGAATGGCAGTTGAGTAATTTGGACCTTGGCAAAGCATTGTTAATTACAGGAGCCATTTAAACGCAGCTCCGCCGAAAACTAGCTTTGGAACGGGCATTTCCAAATCTAAATGTGTAGGTTTCCTTTTATTTGTGTTATCTTTTCGCTTAAATAGCTCAAGATTGGACCTCACAAACCTGGCAACTTCGTAAATATAAATGCATGGGACCGTCAACAGATTGTGCGACTTGAATATAGGCCTGCATGAGTCAGACCACTGCATTTTGAATATTGCACGAATACACTTATCATCGAAGATTTAACCGTACGGCTGTTATATTTTAGCCACGAGCTCCTCATGGGCATGATTGTATGTAAACCTTAATTAATAATGCGACCAATATACTTTATTTCTAGAATGGAACCTTTTTCGACTCTTTCTCCGCCCACAAATTAATAGGAACAAGCTCACTTAAAATTCCATAAATCTAAGTCTATACTCTACAGAATGACACCAATACATCAGGCATTCACGTTCAAAGCTCAAACAATGCGCTGGAACAATGAAGCCGATCGAGGCAACTCGGTCGCTGCGTTCTCACTGTCAGTATCATGTCTTCATTATCTGGTGAAAACGTGGTGATTAGGAGTTCTGCTTTTATGGTTGAGTGTGTGATCTTGGGGCATGTCAAAATAGTGATCCGGATATGGATTTTTGTGTAGGAAGGCCGAAAAAGATACACCAACAACAACAACAAACAACAACAACTAACTCCTAACAACAGTAACTCCTAACAAGGAGGAGGAGGAGTAGTTTCTTATTATTATTATTAGTTGGCGGTTATTATGATCTTAGATAAGTACCTAGTTAAGATTTGGAAACTGTTGTTATCCCTAAAGATAAATAAATAAACAAAAGCTCTTCGAAAACCTCAGTATCAAGGGTGCAGCTATAAAATGGGACAATTGCACATGCACTCAAGCAAATTTTTAAGTCAATAGTGAAAAGGTTACTTGTAGGCAAGCGTGCTCACTCTTCGACCACATCATCGCTTATCATCAGGTGAGATAGTGGTCAAACGGGAGCCGATCAATAATCCATACTAATATTATAAATGCGAAAGTAACTCTGTCTGTCTGTCTGTCTCGCTTTCACACCAAAACTACTGAACCGATTTAAATGAAATTTGGTACAGAGATAGTCTAGAGCCTGACTTTTTATCCCGGGAGTATGTTCCCTAGGGACCACGCGGGCGAAGCCGCTGGCAGAAGCTAGTATAGATATAAAGGTACCTAACTGAATATTTCACCGAGGTCCGAGACGGACCCAGAAAACGCAGGCGTTATAACTTTGAGATGTTTGCGGGAGATGGGCTGGATATGCCTGGAGGAGTTAAAAGGCCTAGGGGAGATCTTTGTTTTGGGGCAATTCTACTGATTTTCAAGCATTCACTTCTCAGTCGAAAATATAGGGAAATTGAGGTTTTTCTTGACAATTTGCTACTGACATGCAAATGTAAATTTTGTTCAAAAAATAGTAGTGTCTACTGGACTACGTATCTATCTATACTTATAATCTATACTTCTATACTTACTAATATATACAGCTGAAGAGTTTGTTTGTTTGCTTGAACGCGCTAATCTCAGGGACTACTGGTCCGATTTGAAAAAATATTTCAGTGTTAGATAGCCCATTTATCGAGGAAGGCTATAAGCTATATATCATCACGCTAAGACCAATAGGAGCGGAGCAGACGGAGTTGCGCGGATCAACTAGTGTTGATATAAATAAAACCAAAAGTTCTCTTCCACATCCCGTTTCAATAATAATAAACTAATAACACAGTGAATGTCAGTCAAAGTGAGAGTTTTACAACATATTCTGCGGTCAGTCCGAGCGCCGTGTGTCAGTTATATTGCGATCGTTTCCTATTGCATAACGTTAACCGATAGTAGACCAGGGCCCCAAGTCTGCTATTACAATAGTGTCAGAATGGTCTATCATTGATTTCATAATGGTTGATTTTGACAAGATTCTATGCCATTTCTTTCAATGGAGTGTCAGTGTTTGACCACTGGATATAAAAGCCCAGCATGCCAGCTAGAATAGACTCACCAGATAATGGGCAGCAACGTTCTCTTTAAAACGCAACATCATACACTGCGATCGCCAACCCACCTGTCAAGCGTGGCGATTATGGTATACTGCCCCCTTTGGGGAGGCCTATGTCCAGCAGTAGACGTCTTTGGCTGTTATGACTAATGACTGACTGAACCGGTAGTAACAGTTCGAGCCGATGATACCCACTGAATATATAGATATTTTCGTATAGAGATAATTCGAAAGAGTCACCGCGGCACTGGAACGCAAAGGGCACTAGGAGGAACACGGAAGGGTTTTAGTCAGTAGGAGTCTGACACTCCTTTCTGCTCCGCCCAGAGCTCAGTCATTTAATGATTTCCCATGATGGATTAAATGATATTATGAACGTGGCCGGCCCCACCTGGACTAAAATAGCCCAAGACAGAGAGGATTGGAGAAAGATGGAGGAGGCCTTCGCCCTTGACACCAGGCCTGGTGGGGTTTATATACATAATAAAATATCGGGATAAAGAAAAGCTTCTTCAAGAATCATTTGTTCACCATCTCAATCTGCCTCGCCTTTTCACAACTATATACTACGAAACAATGACCGGATCAAATTTATTCCAAAAATCCTAGGTATTTCGCGGAAAAAAGATTTTCCAATCATTTTTTGGCATATGGCTACAAACAATCAAACTTTTAGTCACTCAGTTCAATTTGATACTGTTATCCACGACCTCAAACACCCGCTGGGCCATCAATGTTATATGTAACATAGTAAATTAAGAACGATAATGTCCGTATAACGTGATGCCCTCAAGGCTTTTCCGATCGAGATAGTGAGAAAGTATCAAACTCTTTCTAATATCAGTTAATTGCACAATACAGGGCCATGACGTAACCAATCCAAGATGGCGGCCAATGGTTACGATAGCAAAACAATGAACAGTGAATTTGTGAACTTTTTTCGAATTGTTTTTAGTTAAAAGTTAATTAACTATTTTCTTTTACGATTTTTGCTAATTTGATTGTCGTTTCTGCAATTGCAATGTTGATTGATACATTTTTATTCGATTTCGAATAAGTTTCTTAACTTTTGACGCAGTTTTTTTTTTCTTTTCTTGTACATTTCTTGGGTAGGTTTAGCAACAACCTGCCAGGGTTGCCTAATCTGTTCGAAAGAGTCACCGCGGCCCTGGAACGCAAAGGGCATTAGGAGGAACACCTATGGGTTTTAGTCAGGAAGAGTCTGACACTTCCTTCTGCTCCGCCCAATACGGGAGGAGGCATTTGACGATTTAATATTGAAAGCGCTCAATGCACTTGGTTTATTGCACTTGGCGCGATGTACTTTTCTTTTTTTTTAATTTGGAATGGGTTTGCTCTTGACCCTAGTCTAGGTCAGAGGTGACAGAGACAAAGTCTACGATGGAGCGAGCTTACCCAGAAAAAGCCTGTTCACTCTAACTTAGAAGAGATTAGGGTTAAATGTTTTCGGAAACACAGACGCAGGTAGAGTTCTACTCTTCGCATTATAAAAGACGTTTGGAAACGCTTGGTGCGAATTGGTGGAATAGCAACAATGTAGGGATGGTTACTTGCAATGCATCTAGATATCCGATGGTAGAAGGGGGCCAGATGAAGCTGGCTGAAGCTAGTATAAAGATATTCAAAATTCGTTTATTCAAAATTAGGTTTGAGCCAGCCAGCACTTTTTGAACGTCAAGTTTTACAAGAGAGTCCCCAAAATGCCCGCCCGTCACCACTTCCTAGTGTTTTAGCTGTGGAGAAGAAATGGCCAACAAACTCTCCAGCGACACATCTGTCGGTTACGTTTTATGTTTCTTAGAACTTCGTTAACCTTAAGAATAATGCCGTTTCTAATAACGTGTTAAATTTAATGGCTAATTAAGGTGCGACGTTGGCGTTAGGCTGCCAATCTGTTATTATCCTCACAATCGTGTCATTTCGACCTACACGCCTTTGGTGATTGAGCTCTTAGATATAATAGCTATACTGAAACCTTCGCAATAACTTAGGAATAACTTTCTGTTTGTTAATAGTTATTTACAAAAAATAGATAATAATAATTAATAAATAAAATAATAATATAATATTCATTGATATATAAAAAACCCGAGATGCACAGTCTCGAACAAATGCAACACTCGAAACTATCGTCAAAAACTGACATGTATCAAGTGTCATGTGTGAGTTGTGTGTAGTTATACTATAAACAATTTTTTTTTGCAAATTCAACCTTACACGGATCGCTTAAAGTTGTTTTTACAAAGCAGTGCAGTATGGCGAGCGATGCGAGACTTTTTGAAACTAGCGCACAATTATACATTGCGCGCTTGTTTTTTGCGGACGTTTTTGAGATGCTGAGTGTGTATCTTGGGTTTTTTATATATCAATGATAATAATAAATAAAATAATTATTATTATTTAATTCAATTATTTTTTGTTTGTTAATAGCTAGTTACAGTAATTTTAGATCATAACAAAAACAGGCCAAGTACGAGTCGGACTCTCACGAAGGATTTTATACTATACATCGAAAAAAAAGTTACTTTTATGGGATCCCCCTTTAATTTTTAATATAAATTGAATGTTTATTATTTGCTGTTATAGCGGCTATATAAATACACACTATGTGAAAATTGCACCTGTCGACCTATTACGGTTCTTGAGATACAGCATGCTGACAGACAGATGGACGGCGGATGGACTGACGGAAGGACAGAGGAGGCTTAGTAATAGGGTTACCCTTTGGGTGCGGAACCCTAAATACGCTCGCACCGAATTTCGTGTTCTTAACTTAAATATTTTTCTTGTTTTACTTTCCAGTGCATAGTCCATTTTCGTCGCGTAACATTGCCAGAAATTTCTACTAAAATAGGTCACCGATTTTTCAGCTATTCCGCTTAAACCCTGTATTTTTTCGTCAAATTTGTTTTCTTCTAAATGGTGGAGTTATGCAGCTCCCACTCCACTTATCTCTCAACGCTCTTGGTTGACTGGTAGTAAACTACTAGGCTAAATAAATCTCACCACCGGTGAATTTCCGCCTGTACCTAATAGAAAATTACACTGACGATCAGGTCTCTAATTACGTAAATGTAGATGATTTTGCCCTTAAGTTGGCCATTACTAAGGGTCACTAATAATTGGCCTCATCAGAAGGCTTGAAGTCCCCCAAAAGGCAATGTAGAGGACAATGCTTGGAGTTTCCTTGCGTGATCGAATCAGGGATGATGATATCCGCAAGAGAACCAACGTTACCGACATAGCCCGAACGATTGCCAAACTGAAGTGGCAGTGGGCAGGGCACATCGCTCGCAGAACAGATGGTCGATGGGGCTGAAAAGTTCTGGAGTGGCGACCGCGTACCGGAAGACGTAACGTTGGAAGGCCTCCCACAAGGTGAACTGATGACCTGTTGAGGATCGCGGGTAGCCGATGTATGCGAGACACACAGGGCCGGTTGTTGGGGCGACACGCGCGGGGAGGCCTACGTCCAGCAGTGGACGTCTTTCGGCTGATATGATGCTGATGATGTTTAGGATGAGGCCATTACCAAAATTCCGCAAAGAATGCGGATTACAGATCTTAAAACAACAAAAAAACTAGTGCTATTAACCTGAATTTCAACGGTCCATCGCCCGATACAGTAACCACGATTAGACGCCAGTAATTTGATAGAATTATTTCTATTATTACGGTATGTGATGGCCGCTATTACTTTTAATACCGTGTGTGTTTTAGCGGTAAATATATTAAATGGATAGACAGGTGGAGTGATGGATTAGAATGCCCCCTTCTCTTCTTGGTAAGAGTTGAAAAAGGGGGCATGAGACGTTACGTCAAGTGAGGAGGTTTAATTTGGATTTTTGGACCAATTTTTAGCTTGACTAAAGGTTATTAGTCAGTAACCAATAATTGGACGAAAAACGCATTTTAACGTGTCCAAAATTTTTAACCAATAGGTAACTACTGATAAATAAATCGCACTTAGTCAAATCAACATTGTGATTCTTAACGGTTAATGTTAGTTTTTAAAATTTTGATAATGTAATGTTACCGGGAATGCCAAGTTTTGCTCAAAAACACCGTCAAACGCGTTGTTCCAATCGGTGCATCACCTAACGGTGCCGCAAACGGGTCTCCATCAAATGCTAACACGACACAACTGTAGTGTACAATTTGATTTTATTTCCGTGATGCTACATTGCGGTTGCTGGATGATCGCCCGAAGATCACCACCGACTGGTGAGATTGAAAACGTTTAGGTTTTTTGTATGCACTGATTTTGTAATAACTTGATTTTGAGTGTCCATGGAGTTTCTTGTACGTTATTCGCTGTCAAATCTACGTTTTTTTTTTATCTGGTCAGATTGTGGTCGGGAACCACAATCTCACCTGATAGTAAGAGATGATTTATGGTCGACGATGTATAGGGTAGGCTGACATATAAGTACCCTGTCCACTTTTGACCTTAATGTTGCAGCTATCAGGAAACCGATTCCGGTAGGGCATTCCCCTCCTTAGCTGTACGCATAATAAAAGTGTAATATTACTGTACCTTATGGGTACCTAAGCATCAATTTTTTGACAACCGGTTGATACCTTTAAAATACAAAAGGTCCTGTTAATGGTTTAGTTTAAATAAAAAATATTTGAGTTGAATTATTTTATTTCTAGATTTGTTTTTTTTTTTTGTACATAATTAGATTAACTAAAAATAATATTGATAACAATATTGACAGGCGTTGAGACTCCCGTTAACCTATGCTCAACTCATGGTTGCTCCCCAGAACCGCGAGCAACAACGACATTCAAATGATGAAGTAAAGACAATTACAGGTTGCCCAATTCAGCTAATGTCATTACAAGAGTGTTGGTTGTTGGCAACCAATTATAATGAACCCAAGGCCGGTTGCCCAACCACGCGTGAGATATTTTTTACTAGCGTGATTTTCGCCGTTCTTTTGGTTTTATCGCTGTCTAAATATTAGGTTTGAAGTGGGTTATTAAGATGGTAAATAACGCATCTTTGTTTTTCTGTGGAATGAAGGTTGTTTGTGAAAGAGTGCAATAATTAGGGTCATTATGGCCTTTCTAGTGAGTGTGTAATGTTTGTAATTTTATTGCGTAAGATGGGATTTTAAATAGCTTATTAATTTAATTTAATTTAATCCTTTATTTCAGCCATAGTTAGGGCACATAAAATAAAATACATAAACATAAAACAGTAGCTGTAAATAAGTGTTATGGTTTATATTTATAACCTCCGATAAGAAAAACTTGACTTATGTTTTCTTAATAGTAAAAACCTTATAATAATGTAGATAAACTGTGTATATATAATAATAATTTATTTACTTCAGGTATAGGGGGGGGTAGGTATTTACCTGTAAATCTAATTATATACCCTGACAGCCGTAAAAAAATTGTCAAAATTGGTTTTTGCCATTCCTAGCAAAGACTTCATTAAATCTTAAACTAAAATCTATTAAGTAAGATAGTCCTTTTAATACTGAGGATCAATATGCCTAACCTTATTTTTGTACAAATCTGGCTAACCGTTTTTTCCTGACTTTCTGGTCAAATCAAATCAAATCGTATATTTCAAATAAACCAGGCACTTTTGAATTGTCAAAGTCGGTCAGTCAAAAACATGAAGCTATTTGCACGTTCCAAAGCGTAGACCTCTATGGAGAAGAACGTGCAAGAAACTCCACGGACACTCTTTTAAACCATGTGGTGTATTTTACAAAAATCTTGCTAACATTATCTTTGATTGCTTCTATATGTGAGGACAATGCATCTTGACACCCTCTGGATAACCGGATTGTCTAAGTTAGGTATCCCATACTGTTTGATTGTTCTCTATTGCATGATGCAACCTCCTATACTAAAACATGACGGAATAATATGACGGAACAATTAGATTTTTTTAGTCCACTACCCTATGGTAGTGGACTAAAAAAATCTAATGAATGCCCCTCCATAAGCCATCTACGGACTAACGTATGCAAGCGTTGCTTAACCAGTGCAGTGGTTATTATTTAGCCCCGAGCTTCTCTAGTACACCTTCTGAGACAAACATATAAAAACTTGTGAAACAAAGGGCCCAACCTAGCAATCTATTAACATTTAAACCTGTTAAATACTACTATTTAACACTATTACAATAAGGTCAAAAGCAACTACTACAAGCTATTAAGTAACACGTTGCGTCAACAAAATATTACGGTGGAATCTGCCAACTGTCCAATTTAGTAGTCGATCAACGAATACTAATAACTACTTGAGCTGAATGCCAAAATTTGATGGGCTTTGTTTAAACAGAGCAATCTGAAATTTATGCGTGGGTTGAATTTTGATGTTTGTTAGTAGTTTTTTTTTTTTTTTCTAAATAAAAAGGCTAGAAGATATTGCTGTATTCGCTGGTCTTGTTTGTCATGCTTTGCTTGCTGGTCATGTCTTGTGTGTCTGTCTGTGTCTGTCCGTGGCACCGTAGCTCTTCAACGGGTGAACCGATTTGGATGCGGTTTTTTTTATTTGAAAGCAGGTTTTCTAGCGGTGGTTCTTAGACAAGTTTTATTAAAATCGGTTGAGCCGTTTGAAGATCATCAGCTATTTTCTAGTTAATGAAGGTATTTATCCAGCTTTTACGGGTCCGATCGATGCGAAATTTGCTATTCTGTTACTTCAATAACATTGCAAAAACATGGTTATATTGACCTGAAGCTGAAGCATGTCCTGAAATCTGCAGGATACCCAACTCCTCACTTACTTACAGCAGACCTTCCGTTTTCATTTAAATGGTCGCAATGAATAGGTTATAAATAGATTGTGATCAGGGTCTGATGATGAAGCAGAAAAGAGAAATGAGTAAATACAGTGGTGAGAGATGCTAAGCTACTTTCACTCGTTCTACCGATATGATATTTTGGTACACGATGTAGGATGGAGTGCCGTTTAGGTGAGTGTAGAACATATGTGGATGGATGGAGAGGGAGAGGAAGGCCAAAAAAAGTATGGATGGATTGTGTTAGGAGCAATATGAAAGAAAAGGGAGTTAGTGATAGTGTGACGGCTGATAGGACAGTCTAGAAGTATAAAACGTATTGCGCCGACCCCAAGTAACATGGGATGGGTTGTTTATTACAAAACAGTGCAGTATGGCGAGTGATGCGCAATTTTTTTTTTTGCAAATTCAGCCTTACACGGATCGCTTACAGTTGTTTTTACAAAGCAGTGCAGTATGCGAGCACATTGTGCGCTTGTTTTTTGCGGACGTTTTTGAGATGCTGAGTGTGTATCTTGGGTTTTTTTATGTATCAATGAGTACGTATTATTTTTTCACTTTTTAAAGTTTTTTTTTCGGGGGTTTTTTAATTTTTTTATTTAATTTTTTGTATTTCTTAATTTCTATCTCTGTAGTATCATATATATCACATAGTCCTACCATGGAATGTTTGTTCTGCTTATAATTCACCTCAAGTTTCAAGAGCTGACTTAGAAATAAATGCTCGTAAATGATCCGTTACCAACTTATGTAAGAATTTAAAGCTACGTTGTAGGAATCACAATATGTTTTAGTTATTTTTGTTTGTTCCTTATCTGAAGTTCGAATTTATAGGCCAATTTCGGGCCAATAGAAAACCCAGCCCGTAAATTTGACTCCAGTCTTGCCAAGAAGTACCGTGTTACCCAGTTAATAGGTTGTGGAGGTCTGGTAGGCAGCCGCTCCACGTAAAACACTGGTATTCAGGTGAATAAGAAGCCAACCCAAATATAGTTCGGAAAAGACTAGGCAGATGATGATATGGCGTTAGAAAACCTATGAAAATCGGCAATAGATTTGGTAGCTTTTATCCGCAAAAATGTTTTGCAACTACACAGATTACCACTTGAGAAGCTCTGGATGGGTGACCATCTTAACGTACCGAGAGTCCTTCGTGCCTCGGATAGCACAAAACTGTTGCTGCCGTTACCTGGCTATCTTTTGTAGATATATGGCAGACGTTACGGATAGTAAAAAAAAAATTAGGGTTATTTTATTCTTTGTAGTGTTTTGTTTGGAAGTCGGTTATATTTTTTTTTAAGTTTTTTATTTTTCACTTTTAAGTGGTGATACTTGGACGACGTCTTCGTCAACGCAGAAATTGAAATAAGCAAAAATGCTCATAAAATAAACACTACTGAACCAAACTGAATCAAATTTTTACGGGACCAAATGGCAAGTATACTGCATCGAACTAAAAATCACAGAAATTGGATCAGAAACCTCGGAGTAATCGGTGTACATAAATTTAAGAAAATACCCACCGAATTGAGAACCTCCTCCTTTTTTGGAAGTCGGTTAAAAAACAAACCTCTTGTTTTAAAATTAAATAAATTCACGCATTCTAACTTGTGATTCCACCAGATGTAGCTAGATGCAATAGGTACAAACTTATGCAATATAGATGCTTCTGCAGTAGAAGTGTAATTAATTAACGCTATAGATCTGTGTCAAAATCTCAGACAGTTATGAAACCATAATTTACAGCAGCATTCGTTAAAATTATAGGTTTGTAGGTTTCTTTTGGATTTGCTCTATTAATTAAGCAAGTAAGATTTATCCATCTACACTAATATTATAAAGAGGAAAGATTTGTTTGTTTGTTTGAAATGAATAGGTTCCGAAATTACTGGACCGATTTCAAAAATTCTTTCAGCAATAGATAGCAACATTATCAGGGAGTAACATAGGCTATATTTTATCCCCGTACTCCCACGGGAACGGGATCTACGCGGGTGAAACCGCGTGACGTCCACTAGTACTTTATAAAAAAAAAAAAAAAAATTCTAGCTTCTGGCAGCGGTTTCGCCCACGTGATCCCTAGGGAACATACTCCCGGGATATATATAGCCTATGTATTATTCCAGACTATAATCTACCTCTGTGCCAAATTTCATGAAGATCCTTTCAGGCGTTCTGACGTGAAAGAGTAACATACATACATCCATCCATCCTCACAAACTTTCGCATTTATCGAAGTAGGATAGGATAAATGCCAAAGTAAGACTATCTGTCTGTTTGTTACATCTTCACGCATTAACAGCTGAACGGACCTAGATGAAACTTGGCGCTCGGGTAGACCATATCCAGGAATAGGACAGAGGAGACTTTTTATCCCGGGAGTATAGTCGCTTGAATCCCTTTGGGATATTTTTGATTTACACGCGGGCGCCTGGCTGGTACATTTTGTAGGTTACTATGAACTAACAAATGTAGATAACTAATCTTACTACTATTATAAATACAAAAGTTTAGAAGGATGGATATATGTTTATTACTTAATCACGCCAGAACGGTTAAAAGAATCTGGATTAAATTTGGCACAAAGATAGATTAGATTCTGGTATAGCAGATATGCTACTTTTTATCACGGAAATAATTTTGGGTAATTTTCGTCCATGCGGACGAAGCCGCTGGTAGAAGCTAGTTTGTACTAAATACTTAAAAACAACATGTATATTCATCTATTTAACTACGCTTGATTTAATCCCAAGGCATATTTTTTGATGAAAAAAAAATCTTAACAAATATCTTCTCATTGTTACAGTCCCCTAACAATGACATAAGCCCACAAGATGGCGCTACGCTTAAAGAAAGACATAAAGAAGGCGTCGTACTACGTGTGGTTCCTGGGTGCGCAGGAGTCACGAGGACTGCGCGGCGAGGAGTTTGCTCTGCCCGCCATCAGGATCTTGGAGGAGAGGGCACGGGACTTGGAGCCTTTTAAGGTTACTCTGCAGGTTGGTGAAATGTTTTTTACTATTAAAAATATATTAAAGTGTTAGACCCTCCATAAGACGTAGACAAAGGTACATTTCGTAAGCGAAAGCGATTGTCGAACTGCCAGAATATAAGGGGCTAGATTTTGCCCGCGCATATCCCGTCATTTCCCGTTCCCGTACGAATTTCAGTAAATCCTCTTAGTGCTCACACACAAATTTCAACTACCTACAACCAGTAGTTTCGGCTGTGCGTTGTCTGTCAGTCACTCAGTCACTCGGTAACGGAAAAGTTTTCAATATGTTGATTGATCACGTGACATTTCGACACCGTTTGTCAATCCGATACATTTTTGTCGTATTACCATTGTCATTGTCTTGCAGCTCAACTCAGAACTTAGAGGAGCTCAACGAACCGACGAACATTGCTAAAGTAAGGACATTTAGGTAGGCCGCATAGTGTACTCAAGCTGCCAGACAGTCAACCCTTAAAAATAACATCAAGTCAAATTGATGATTGATTGATTGATGATTGATCAGCCTAAATTTCTGACTTTTTGACAATCGCCTTCGCCACGCTACCGCCTACAGAATATCACTTATCTAGAGTCTCAGTACTGAGGCGGCAGGTCCAGGCACCTGTCAAAATGTGTAGAAGTAATTTTCGACAATAGTCAAATTGACATCAGCGTCATCTTTACGTCACATTACGTTTTCAAAGTAAAAAAAAATGGCGCCAAAAGCGCTTTATCTATAGTTCGACTTTTAATTGTATTTAGTAACTTGACAGTTCAATTGTCAGATTTTAATAGTGTACATCGTGGACAAGTTATTAAACTTAATATAAAAAGTTTGCAAATAAGTACATTCATTATATAATATGTTCATTCAATTTCGTCTATTTTTACACCAATCTTTTTCTTGTGAAAATCTGACAGGTGAACCTTCAAGTTACTGAATAAGTCGAACTTTAGATAACTTCCATTCTATCAGTGAATGCGGCTGTCGTAATGCCAAATTCTATGAGATTAATCACGCGGCATTTTGACAGCATTTGTCAATCCCATACATGTTTGACGTTTTGAAAATTGCTTTCGCCAAGCTACTGCTGACAAATTACTAGTACCACTAGTGGCGTAAATTTTCCTTAGAACTGACATCGACGACGAGTCCAAGTGGATTGACATTCGCTACCGAACTGAGCTATTGACTTGCTCTTGGTGTCAAGAGTATGTTTCAAGTACGAAGTAAATATTTGCACAGAACATATCTAGCGATACCTAGTAGTTCCGGGTCCAAAGTCTTTGTGCATTTTATTTAAAATCCAGGATAAAGAAAACATTCTAAGGCCACGTTTCCACCTACAAGCAATTCGCATTCAAGTTTATTTACATTGCCGTTCACAACCGCGCAATTGATCTATTTATACCTCACTAGCCCGCAATGTAATGAAACTTGCATGCGTGTTGGTTGCAGGTGGACACGCAAAGGGTTATTGTCAATCAGAGTTCGTTTTATTTTCTGATTGATTTCGTTGCTAGTTCTAAGACAGAAGAATCATTTTCCTGTGACTTCATTCTATCGGCGTTTTATTGGTTAGTCGGTACAGTAAATTCTGACTTACATGAGTCGCAGTGTGTCGCGTCTACCTCAATAATAAAATTGCGAAAAGGTATAAAAAACGTGCATATTATTGGGTGCTTTTCAACAGTTTATCAGATCCTGACTTTCTTGTCTCTGAAATTCTCACGAAATGTCTTCGGTTTTCGTCACATCTGGGTGTGTTATGGCAATAAGGAAAAATATTATGTTTATTACGGCGGGGCGCGGCCAAGCTCACTTTTATTGACATACATACCGACGGAAATATTTCTGTTATGCATTGTGTTAAGTGTGGCACTACCTTCTCTGCTTATAAAGAAATTAAACGTAAAATCCGAGGCGTAGTAAAAATAATGATCATGGTAGCAATACTTCACTGGATTGGAGCACAGACTTTCGTACTACGTGTCATTTAGGAAACAAAGGCAAGCGTTGGTACTAAACGCCCCCTTTCATATGTTAGTGTAAAGAAATATGTAAGAACTAGCTTCTACCAGCGGCTTCGAATACACTCCCTGGATAAAAAGTAGCGTTTGTGCTATTCCACATTATAATCTATCCCTGCCCTAAAGTAGGTACTAGCTTCTGGCCTCAACTTCGTCTGCGTAGACTTCGGAATTCAAGGACATTTTAATTAGTTGCATCCCAGTGGCTTTGCATTTTTTTAACTTCGTGCAATTTTAGGTTTGTTTTTGACTTGAATGTACCCTGGCGGTTGGGAGTGTCATGCTCACACAAAATTCTGGCTGATGGTGGCGTATGCGTTGGATCATTTGGCTCCCTTCAAAATGGTTGAGCCGAATGGTGCTAGCGCATGCGTCATGTTCGTGAACGGGTGCTGTCAGTTGGGACTGGTGATATCTCAGTTGCCATGGTTTATTTTAAATATTTCTTTGAATTGTTCCTTTTTTCCCGGACAATTTTGTCCTGCTCGTCTTTTACATCGTTCTCACATGTTTTTATAATTTCAACTTGATGTAAACAAAACTTTGTAACAATTTGTTATTTTTAAAAGAGTGTCCGTGGAGTTTCTTGCACGTTCTTCTCCATAGAGATCTACGCTTTGGAACGTGCAAATAGCTTCATCTTTTTGGACTGACCGACCTTAACAATTCAAAAGTGCCTGTAAATGGTTTATCCTTATCCTTACTAATATTATAAATGCGAAAGTAACTCTGTCTGTATGTCTATCTATCTGTCTGTCTGTCTGTCTCGCTTTCACGCCAAAACTACTCAACCGATTTAAACGAAATTTGGTACAGAGATAGTCTAGAGCCTGAGAAAGGACATAGGCTACTTTTTATCCCGGGAGTATATTCCCTAGGGACTACGCGGGCAAAGTCGCTGGCAGAAGCTAGTTTGAAATAAACGATTTGATTTGATTGATTTCTTAATTTTTCACAAGAACCTCACTCAGACTTCAACGAATATTAAAAAAAGAAAATATTGCCGGTTTGGCCCAGCCGATCTTGAGTTATGCGCTTAGCAACACTTTTAATCATTAATTTTTATTTGTATCGATAGGTAACAAAGAATATTTAAAGGCCAGCCCTATAACATCGTCCAGATCAAAGAGTTTACCCAATTTAACAAACAATCAATGTTTATTACATAACAGAACACATTCCGTAGGCACTTCTTTAGTTCCGATCCGACAACAGCAATAGCAGCGAAAGTTTTACCATCATTCTAATTGATTTGTTTGTTCTCTTACGTTAGCGACTAACATGTTAGTCTCTTACTAACAGAGTTATGTAAGTTAAAGTTGAAGCATCCTCAGTTCTGACTGGAGTAGATTGACGGTTTGTATTGAATGGAGTGTTGTCCGCATTGTTGGGTTCATAAGTTGAACGTTATTCTTTGGTGAACTTTGTGTGATCATCGATTGGTTAGGCAAGCGTGCTGCATGGTGACTACTATACCCTTTTCTTTAACGATGGGAAATCATCAAATGACACCTTCCGCTCTGGGCGGAGCAGAAGGGAGTGTCAGACTCTCACTGACTAAAACCCATCCGTGTTGCTCCTAATGCTTTTTACATTCCAGGGCCGCGGTGACTCTTTCGAACAAATTCCGCTACGACTGGCTATTCCCGATTGGCCAAAGGCATTTGTGAAATATGACAATTTAGCTTTTAGTCTAGGAAATAAATCTAGTCAGCAATTCGATGTGTTGTATTAACAAACTGGACATCGACATTAAAAGAGTGAGATAGAAGGATCCACCAGAATATCTATATATATAAATGAATCCCTATTTCTCATGGTCATCGCATCACGCGTGAACGGCTGGGCCGATTACGCTAATTCTTTTTTTTGTGTTTGTTATTGTCAGGAAATGGTTCTAATGAAAGAAAAAATTAAGAAAGTTGCGGGGTAGCCAGTTGACGGGAGCGAAGCCGCGGGGTACAGCTAGTACATTATAAAAATCATAAAATATTAAATTATATTATAGTATAAAATTCTAGTTTTTTTACCTAACAGACATGTTTCGCTAAGGAGACTGTAGCGCCACTTCTTCGTCCCAGCTATAAAACTAGGAAGTGGTGTAAACAACATGGAAATTTTTCACATTCCAAGTGAAAATGTGCTCATTTTCAGCCTAGTGAGAATAACCTTTGAATTGTTTCGGTAATTACACATCGGAATTTTACCAGCAAAAACAAAGTATTGTCCTGTGTTTCTTTTTTTTCTTCCTAAATTATATTAACCATTTTCTACCTCCCCAGGTATCGCACAAAGGCCTGAAGATAATCCAGAATGTGACAGCGAAGGGCAAGCAGCAGACCATAAAGCACTTCATACCGCACGGCAGCATCACCAGCGCCGTGGTACAGGCGGACGTGGTGGCGTGTGTGCTGCTGCTGTACAACCCCCTGACTGGCTGCCCGGTACATGTGCATGCTTACAGGTGAGTGCCTACTATCTATACAAAGAAAATTGAAAAAAAAAAAAGAAAATACGTTTATTCCGCCAGAAATGACGCACAAAAACACAAAATTAAAATAAAACCACTTACTAACTAATAACTAAATTAATAAAACCTGTTACAATATGAAACTATGTCAGGACCGGACATTACCTACCACGAGGCTCTGGTCACACCACAGACAAAACCAAACACAGTTCAATAGGTGTCTATGGCGTGACGTCCGGCTCTGACTGATAGTGACAGTTGACAACATAAAAACAAAATAAACAATAATCATAACAGAAATGGATGATTTCGTTACAAATAACCCATAAAATGCACTCGAAGATACAGGGACACATATATCAGCTGAAACAGCGCCTTTAACGCTCTTATTCATCAGGCTTGTAAAGCTTAGGATTCTTTTGTGGACAGTGATTCAGCTTTTATACAGCGCTTCTGTTTCCGAGGCAACACATTAATTTTAGTTTTTAGTAAACAGTTCTAAACGTTTATCTACCTCTACACAGACCGTTAAGTTTACTGTCATGCTAAGTTCTTTCTAACAGTAAATGTTTTACTAATATACACAGCAGGCCTAGAGCTTAGTTTAGGCACCAGTCTCCCACAATATTAGAAGTGTTGTCTGACTGATACCATGTAATATGTATGTTGTAATATTGTGGTGAGAAAATAAATTATTATTATTATTATTATTATTATTATAGTGAGTTCTTTATTTTGCTTCTCTTTTTAGAGAGGATATGACCTTACACACGGGTCAGAGCCAAGTATGTAAGGGGGAATTTAAATTGAGAAGGTGGATGAAAGTGTTGAAGAAGTCAGGAACTTTCGAGTGATGCGACAGGTGTTAAGAATGGTGGCTTTTTGGAGCATGTAAAGAGTATGAGTTGGCATCTGTAAAGTATTCAGGCTTTGTGTAAGAGATTTTGGTATTACGCCCGTGGACGAAAGAACTATGGGGACAATATGAACGGTTTGAGATTTCCATTGGGTTTTAATTTCTATGGCGAGATCTTGGTACTTACTGAGCTTTTCGGATATTGTGGTTTGAATATTGTGTGAGTTGGGTATTGCTATATCTATCAAATATAGAGTTTTATTGATTTTGTCGTGAACTGTAATATCAGGTCTGTTGTAATGAATAGTTTTGTCTGTTATTATTGTTCGATCCCAATAAATTTTGTAATCTTTACTTTCTAAAACTGTTTCTGGTTTATATTTATAGTACGGTATAATTTCACTAACGAGTTTATATTTATATGCTAAATTTTGGTGTATAATTGAAGCGACTTGATCATGGCGGTGTTTATAATCGGTTTGTGCTAGTGATTTACATGCTCCTGTTATGTGTTGAATAGTTTCAGAGGCACTGTTGCAGTGTCTGCACGAATCAGTCGGCTGATTTTGGTCTTTCATGATATATTTCCTGTAATTACGAGTGGCTATTATTTGATCCTGTATGGCCAGCATGAAACCCTCTGTCTCTGGAAACAATTCGCCTCGTTTGAGCCATTCGTTCGACTTAGTTTTATCGACGTGTGACTGGTTCAGGGACGCTCGATGTCTTCCATGTAGAGCTTTTTCCGACCAAATTGCAATTTTTTGTTGAGTACTTACGATGTTTTCATTAATTTGCGTGTTTTTATTTTGTAGATTTAGTGGCGTAAGTTTTTTATCTGTTTCCGATATCTGTTTGTGTAATAATGAGTTTTCTGATTTGCTATGGAAATACGCTCTGAGTGAATGTATCTGTTTGTTGTGTAAGTTGTGTATATCTATGAGTCCTCTTCCTCCTTCTTGGCGGGGAAGTGTAAGGCGTTGTATGCATGATTTTGGATGGTGTTTTCTGTACTTGGTTAGGAGTGTATGAACAGTTCGCTGTAATTTTTTGATATCAGTCTTGGACCATCTTATTATTCCGAAAGAGTACGTGAGAATAGGTACAGCAAAAGTGTTAATGGCTTTAATCGTATTTCTAGAGTTAAGGTTACTTTTTAAAATAAGGTTAAGGCGGTGTGTGAATTTTTTGAGCAGTTCTTGTTTTGACAGCTTTTGCTGTATCTGTCTAGATTGCTTAAAACCTAAGTACTTGTAAGTACTCAATTCGTCCATTGGCTCAATCGCTTCACCAGATCCGAGTGTGTAACTATTATTTTGTGTTTTACCTTTTACAATTGACAAGATTTTGCACTTATCGACTCCGAATGACATACAAATATCGTCAGAAAATTGCTGTGTTTTATCAGCTAGTTGGAAAAGAGCTTCCTTGTCTGCTGCATATAACTTTATGTCATCCATATACATTAGGTGTGTTAGTTTGAATTGTGTATTGTTGTTTTCTAGTGTAAACCCTGCGTCTGTTTTATCTAGCAAATGTGAGAGTGGATTGAGTGCCATGCAGAACCACAGAGGACTCAGGGCGTCACCTTGAAAAATTCCTCGTTTTATACGGATTGGTTCAGTAGCTACAGTCGTTGAGGATGAATTAATTTTAAGAACAGTTTGCCAATTCTGCATAGTCGTTTCTAAGAATTGCTTCAGTACTGGATGAATTTTATAGAGGTTTAAGACATGTAATAACCAGCTGTGCGGGACTGAATCGAAAGCCTTTTGATAGTCGATAAACATAGTGTGGATATCCTTCCTACTTTTAACAGCACTGTTCATAGTGATTGCGTCGATGGTAAGTTGCTCTTTACACCCTTGGCTATTCTTACGACATCCCTTTTGTTGTTCTGCTAGAATATTATTTTTAGTTAAATGCTCATATAAAACTTCGCTTACGCAGGCCGTTAAAATTTTGTATAGGGTTTGTAGGCAAGTAATGGGTCTGTATTTGGCCGGGTTTATGGTGTCATTCATATCTTTAGGTATCATGTAAGTAACTCCGTGTGTTATATATGTTGGAAGTAAGTGAGGTGAATGTATGAATATATTTAAATGGTTATGTAAGAAAGGATGTATGCTAGAGAATTTTTTATACCAGTAATTGTGGATGTTGTCAGAGCCTGGCGATTTCCAATTATGTGTGCGCTTGATAACTTCTATAAACGTATCTATGGGAATAAACTCAAATGCCATTTCGGGAATTTCTATTATTGCATCGCTGACCCAGTTTGCGCGATCGTTATGGTGTACTGGATTTTCCCAAATATTGGCCCAAAATTGTCTTAGTGATTCAGATGAAGGAGTGTTTATAGTCTGGCTAGTCGTGTCTCTATTACTAGAAGTAAGGTTCCTATAAAATATTTTTTCATTGTTTTTAAATTTTGTGTTTTCTACTTTGCGATTTGTGCATGTTATGTATCTTTTAAGTCTACTTGATGCTGCGCTCAATTTTTGTTTTAAAGTGTCCAAAAAGTGTTCTATTTGTGTATTAGAATTTTCATGTTGAGCGTGTAATTTGTATTTTATCTTTATTTGCTCTATTGCTGCTACTAATTTTTGACTTCTGCTACCATTGATGAAATGCGTCAGCCTACCTATATTTGCTCTTAGATATTCGATTTTCTTTTCTAATCTAACTTGCCATTTTGGTTTTCTTTGTTTGTGTGTGCGGCGTTCATTTTGTGTACCGTCCGATATTTTAGATCCGTTACATGTAGCTGCCGTCCATGCTGCACAGTAAATAATAGTTTGCATTTCGTTGAACTCGGTATCGACATTGACATGCTTAGGAAGAATAATGGTATTTATGTAATTAACTATGGCAGAAAACTTTCTAGATGTCTTCTGCTTGGGAATGTATGGCCTATTAGTGGGGTGTGTGTTGCTAAAATTTTGTTGTGCTTGTTGAAATGTGGCATCTATTTCTGTATTACTTTCTGGGATAGAATCCAAATTGGTTTGCACAGGTATTGATTGCGATAAATCTATGTTGTTCAAAAAATTGTGATCTTCGTCAGTATTTACGAGTGATTCGAGAACGATATCAGTGCCTGTTTGGGGTGTGTCAAAGAAGCTAATATTTGTGCTAGGTTGATCTGACTCAATCTGCGATTGTACGTTCAAGTTATCGTTATTTATGTGTTCTATGTTTTGGGTGTTTCCTAATTGTGTAGCTACCTGAGTTTTGATTTCTTTTAACCTGTTTTTGTCTATGTATCCGTTATTTACAATCGCTCTCACCTGGTCAGATAATCTTTGCTCCGTGATATGTGTTAGTTCTGGATATATGTTTATAAATTCTTCTCGTAAGTTTTTTCTATAGGCCGTTTTATTTGTTTCTAATTGTGTGACAGTATAATATATTCTAATTATTGCTTCATTATGTTCGTTCGTCCATCTCATGCGGTGACCGACCTCTGAGTTAGATTGTGTGGAGTGTTGCTGTATCTGAGTGTGAACCATATGTAGTTCAGCCCTGATTTCTTCATAAATCTGATCTATTGTGTCTTGTGGTAGCAGTTTCTTTTGTATTATGGCTCTACGCTGGTCACCTATTCTTTGCCGGCTAACTTGCATAAACGGGTATTTTTCTAGGAACTTAGTATGAAGCGATGGAAGATATGCATTTTTGTCAGTGTCCATATTGGTAAGATGAAGATAAGTGCGTAGGATAAATTTATTCATTTCAATACTCCATTTCCTACGACTTGTTCCAGTCTTAGCGATGGGTGCAGTATCGTCGACTAAGTTTGTCTCCTGTACAACATCTGCTGACTGTATACTAATTGGGGATGACGATCGTGTCGGAGTGATGCGGAAAGATTGCGAAGTTGATGCGATTGACGGAAAAAGAGAAGAGGGAGATGATGAAGAGATTCGTGAAGTTTCGTCATCAATTTGAGGCATATTTGCCTGAAGTAGTTTTTTTGTTTTAGACCTAGTATTCATGATGTTCCCACGAGTAGCTAGGGACTTAAAAAGTCGACCACAGCAGAGCCCTGCGTTCACTGTGGCAAGGGTAACTAAAACTGGAGGTCCCCCATTATCCAGATTTTGCACACTAGTGACTAGCGCGTTCCCCTAGCCATGCAGCCCTCGGCGTGTGCAACCTTGGCTTGGATTGTATCTCTCTTGGTCTGGCTCCTCACCCTAGACCTGTCTCGGCAAAGTAAACTCCACCGGAGCAGATCTAGTGTTCATTGGAGCGCGCAAGCCCCACCACGACGTCAACGTGGAGATACGGCGGTGGGGTTATTATTATTATTATTATTATAATATACCATACAGTTTTACGTAAAATCTCAAAAACCTACCTTCGTTTAAACACCGTTAATTGACACGAAATAAATCTTTCCATTCGTCTTCTAGTATAAAGCCAATTCGTTGACAGATTTATTTGACAAATTAAAAACCTAATGTCTACCATTAATTATTATTAAACCTAGGTTAAGTAGGTTTAGACCTTTTAAGGCGCAGTTTAATAAGCAATTTATAACACATTAGTGTTATTTAGTGTCATGTGATTGCTACGTGGTGGTAAAACAGATGTGAAGTTTAGTAGATAATAACTAAACTTCACATCTGTTTTACCACCATATCTAATTATTTCGACCGCTAAGTAGTAATGTTGTCTGCCAGGATAATGCTGTTCGAAATAGTTACCGCGGCTTTGGAACACAAAGGGCAATTGAAGGAACACGGATGATGATTACCAATCATTTAGAAAAGTAGTATTGTTGTATTCTGAAGGTTGACACAGAATATAGTACTCAGTTTTGGCTCTCTTCTTCAGTCGGTCCCTCATTACTGAGGATCGTGGTCACTGGACCCCTTCAAGCGGACAATCTGTCTCCATCGATTCCGGTCCAAAGTTGCCATCACCACCAGCTGGAATTTGCTTGAGGACGCTTCTTTCACTTGGTCAGACCATCGTGTTGGTGACCTGCCACGTGCTCTCTTTCCTTCGGTTTTGCCAACAATTACGAGTTTTTTACGACTGCTATCTCCTCTTCGCATTATGTGGCCAAAATAGGTCAAAATACGCTGTAAGCAAACTGTAGACAATCGGGTCTTGTTATCAAGTTGAGAAAGGACAGACATATTTGTGCGTTTGGCTGTCCATGAGATTCGGAGCATCCGCCTCCAGCACCACATTTCGAATGCGTCAATCCTCTGTCTTTCTCTTGCTCGGATTGTCCACGTCTCAACTCCATAGAGGAAAATCGGGAAAACCAGTGCTCTGACAAAACGGGCATTGGTCTTGAAACCTTTACCACGATTTTTCCAGATATTCTGGAGGCGCGATATATCATCCTTATCCATGGCTATCCGTCGCTTTATATCCGGGACGCAGCTGCCTTCACTATTAATATTAGAGCCCAGATTAATAAAACTGTCCACGGTATCGATGGCCTGGTTGCCAGCGATGCATCTGGCATTACCCAACTGGGTTTGCCATTTATCTTCAACTAAACCGATGTCTAATGATCAACAAAAACAGAAAATAATCAAACTCCAGCAGACAAAAGCCCTCTCAGCACTGGCACTAGACGAACCGAAGACGAGGCAGTCAAAACATCAATCTACCAGCCATTTCCTAAATATTTCGGAGTTGACTTCTAGTCTCCTAGATTCAGCAAAACACTAGTATTTTCAATGTAGCGCCTACTTGTCTGACCTCCAGGGCGCAGTAACAGGAAACACGCTATAACCTTTGGCAGACAGACAGTCACCTCAAAATTAAATTCAACCTCTAAGATTCTCGCGTCTGTAAACATTAAAACGTAGTCATCTCTAGCGTCAATTGTAGGAAACGAATGACATTTTAGCACATTGTAAGGTCACACAGTTAATGTCAAGAGTATGTTCACAGACTGGTTTCAAATTGTTGATCTAGGTATGCGAATCAGCTAGATTTAGCGGTGACGATATTACTGAAGTATACCACTACTTGCACACTGTAGCTTATAGCCTACAAATGCAGTATGGCAGGAAAGGCGTTGTAGTCATACAAGAAATCTGTAGGTATTTCAGAGTCAAATAATGTGTTTCAATTTGAACATGAAGAGGTACTCGTCAACGTCAAGTTTTAGGGTGCTTTCCCACCACAGATGTGCTATGCAGTTATGCTGCGAGAATGTTAAAGCTGAGCTACGAAACTATGTAACCGTTTCCACTGGTGCTAAGCTATGTAGCTGTGCGAGGAAGATGCGCAGCTCGAGCTATGTATGCGATGTATCGACAATAGGGAAGTCACGCACTGCTCTATACATAGCTACACACCACACCGAGCCATCCATAGCAGGCACCCATAGCTCACATCCACAGCACGCATCCTACCATTTAAAATAACGTAGCTTAGTCGAATCAGTTTCCACCAGTGCTACGCTATTTGGAATACATATGGACGCAAACACGGACGCTTTACGAAAATAAATAAATTTTAAGTATGGGGTCACTTCTGGGGGTAAAACTAGAAAATAAAATAAAAAAGTTTTAAAAACTGTATCGAGTGACATATCAAATGAAAGGGCTACTGTGAGGGTTTTTATTATACTTTTTTCATAAAAATTTAAAATAAATAATTTGAAGTTATTTAAGAAATAAGACCAAAAATGACCATTCCCCCCATGTCTCCGAAACTACTGAGCGTAAAATTTTGTAAAAAAAATGCAGATAATAAATAGTTCTATACCTAAAGATTACAGGAAAACCTATAAGAAGTCTTTAGTGTTAAAATAATATGTAAAAAAAATGAAATTGGTTCGGATTCGGAACCCTTTGCACACGACTCCGACTCGCACTTGGCCAGTTTTCTAGTTTTCGTCTAGCTAGAAAAGACAGACAATTTCACATAGAACTTTTGCCTGAGACGCATATACCGTTTTTTCCCGTTCCCGTAGGTATTTCGGGGAATCATCATCTCTTAGTGCTCCCCTACACTCCCCAAGGAACCTACATGCCAAATTTCAGCTTTCTACGACCAGTAGTTTCGACTGTGCATTGTCTGTCAGACACTTAATCACTCAGTAACGGAAGAATGTTATGCATGTTGATGATTGTTTGCCACACAAAATTTCAATATTTTGTCTTTTCGTTCTTTAAAATGTTATGAAGATATCGATGCTCATCTACCCCGACATCATCCATCCCATACAACTCTTTCAATTACTGTAACGGGTCCTACTGACCCCATAATAAAACCAGGCATGATGATAAGAATAAACGTTAATGTACGGACTGATGTAAAGTAAATTGGATTCTGCGTACATTGTTGTTGATATGGCGATATTAGCTGATAACGAGAGCTAGGAAACAATAGATCGAGGTTTGTAGGTAAATAGCGGTTTAGGTATTAACAGTATGCAATAATTTTTAGGTATGCAGTTGGAAGCCCTATTTAGCAACCGCAATGCATAAAGTTAAAGTCAATTATTTCAATAAGACCTTTAAAAGCACTTCTGAAAGTCAACATGTACCTTTTTTTTTTTAAGGATGGGGAATAATCAAATGACTCCTCCCGCTCTGGTTGAAGCAGGAGGGAGTGTCAGACTCTTACTGACTAAAACCCATCCGTGTTCCTCCCAATGCCCTTTGCGTTCCAGGGCCGCGGTGACTCTTTAAACCGTTTCCGCAACAAGTCAACATGTACCTACAGTTAACTAAATATAAAAAAAAAACGGACAAGTGCTAGTCAGTCTCGCCCGCCGTGGGCTCCGTACCGAATATATTATTACTTTAAACAAAGACTTTTTTTTTAAATTTAATTACAAATGTATGGTTTTCAGACTTTGCCCTATACTTGTTGTATAAGAAGGTATTACTTGCCTTTTATAGTTCTAGATCAAAGGAAAATACCTTATAAATGATTCCGTGAGAGTGTCGAAATTTACGTTTTTTGCGGTAAAAATGGCCGTATCTTTTTTGTACGTTAATTTAGAGGTTTGATTTTTTCACAGCTTCAAGGTACCGTAGACCTGAGTATATGGTTTTAATTTCTACGCGATACCTCCACGCGTTCCCGAGATAAAGGGTCTTGTTGACAGACAGACGTACGGCCAACAAAGTGATCCTATAAGGGTTCCGTTTTTTCCTTTTGAGGTATGGAACCCTAAAAACAGAAATAAGGACATAAAGCTGTCCTGAATCGACTTCTATCGTGATTCTTTACGTTCTATAGTAATGGAAAACTGGTCATAATTTATTTTTCGGGTATTTACGAAGGGATATTAGGGAAAGGTATTGCAAGTTTATCTGGCGCATACCATGGTTTCGCATTTATAATATAAGCTAGTATACGATAAACAAATAAACATTCACACAATCCATGTCATCACACCTTAACTAAATATTTAGCACAAACCTTACACAAAGGGTGGCATCTTCATCTGACATTTGACATTTAGTGTTGCAACTCCCGCGCATATCCTTGTGCAACTTTGTAAATTTAACGTCCATTATTTGTGTTGCCAACAACAATATCGCAAAGGTTCTGCAGAGGAAATAATAATTATTATTATTTAAATGGAAATTGGCAATTTATATTGAGGTTTAAGCTGAGTCTATACTAAACGGACTAGAGTATAGGTATAAATACACTAGCTTTTGCCCGCAACTTCGTACGCGTATATCCCGTTCTTTCCCGTTCCCGTAGGAATTAAGGGAAATCCTCTCTTAGTGCTCCCCTACACTCCCCAAGGAACCTACGTGCCAAACTTCAGCTTTCTACGACCAGTAGTTTTGGCTGTGCGTTGTCTGTCAGTCACTCAATCAGTCAGTAACGGACGAATTTTATATGTATTGATTGATGAATGATTTGTAATTAATATTATTATTAGTTTATTCACAACTTGGCAACAACAATATTTCATTTCTAAATAAAATTTGAGGCTAAAGACACAATTAACTTTAAGATTATCCTTTAAAATAATGCTTGCACTACACGCACAAACCACTACTTTAGGATTTCCATCTCAATGTAGCAACAGCTGACATATCACGTTTGTGCGCCGGCGCATCTAGAGGTCACAGCGACATCTAGTGGAGACCCGCGGAGAATTCGTTACGAGACCCACTTCTATAGTTTATGGTTATTGGTTTAGAAGTAGGTTTGCTGGTGTTATTCGTTTTAGAGGTTTTAATGACAGGTGCTAAAGTCAAGGTCGAAAGGTTGGGTTTTAAAAGAATGTATCCCTAATTTAATAAATTGCTTATTTATAAAATCAATTTACATACTTCCAGTAGATAGTAACAATAATCTAGATTTTTTTATTTTTCATTTATGATCATGCCTTGTTACTTGACAGAAAAAGGTAATTTTAAAAGTTCAAATAAATGAAATAACTTCGCAGTTACTTTAATTACTTACTAAACCTAATCCTAAAAATTTGTTTTTTTAATTTTAAACTCATCTTTGCGTCCATCTTTGATTTTATTGACGGCCAAACAAAGTTTGGGTCTGACTAAATACAGAAAGCCAAATACTTATGCGGCATACAACTATACGCAACTGCTCAAAAGTTTATATTCGACCCCCTGAAAACTTTTTTCGCCAGTCAAATCAACTTCTCTCTAGGACAATTAACACCCGAGGTATTGATATATAAAAAACCCAAGATACACTCTCAGCATCTCAAAAACGTCCGCAAATAACAAGCGCACAATGTATAATTATGCGCTAGTTTCAACCAGTCTCGCATCGCTCGCCATACTGCACTGCTTTGTAAAAACAACTTTAAGCAATCCGTGTAAGGCTGAATTTGCAAAAAAAATTGCGCATCACTCGCCATACTGCACTGCTTTGTAAAAACAACTTTAAGCGATCCGTGTAAGGTTGAATTTGCAAAAAAAATTGTTTATAGTATAACTACACACAACTCACACATGACACTCGATACATGTCAGTTTTTGACGACAGTTTCGAGTGTTGCATTTGTGTGCATCTTGGGTTTTTATATATCAATGACCCGAGGTCATCAACCTCTGCCATCATATTCAAACCACCCACTTTATACGTAAATGTAATCTGTACCGCGATCCCTGTTTACGACATTCATCTAGGCGGGTTGATATTGAACACAGCAGCTGGGATTGTGAATTAAAAGCCGCCTCGCTGTAATCGCTGCAAAAAGGTTTTTAAAACCGGTAGTACTGGCAATAACCTAGGATAGGGCTGTGCCGTGCTCGGCGCGGCATACGCTGGCAGAGTGTGCCGCTTGGGAGGAGCCGCGCCTTGCCCTCATCTCTGTTGTAGGCAGTGACCTCTCGCTGCCGGCCGTAGTCCGTGCTATGGTTGACGGCGACGAGTCCTGGGACGCGGTGGTCTCCTTCTGCGAAACAGTTGTCGCGCAGAAGGAGGCTGCGGAAAGGGAAAGGGAGATCTCGACCTCCATCCCGGCCCGCAGCAGACGCACCGGGTGTCGGAGGAGGACATACGCTGCCCTCTTCCGGCCCCCTTAAATACCTTTGTCTAGGGGAGCACCCCTACATTCCCCAAGGAACATACATGCCAAATTTCAGCTTTACGACCAGTAGTTTTGGCTGTGCGTTGTCTGTCAGTCACTGAATCAGTTAGTAGGTAACGGAAGAATTTTATATATTAGAATTTAAGTGAAATTAAAAAACATTTTTCGCAAATATGGGTAAGCAATATGTGGATATTGTACAATCATGTAAAAGTTCTGGAGTGGCGACCGCGTACTGGAAGACGTAACGTTGGAAGGCCTCCCACTAGGTGGACCGATGACCTGGGCCCCAAGTCTGCTATTACAATAGTGTCAGAATTGTCTATCATTGATTTCATAATGGTTGATTTTGACAAGATTCTATGCCATTTCTTTCAATGGAGTGTCAGTGGGTGACCACTGGATATAAAAGCGTCATTATGACTCCAGCCGATGGATGCGAGACGCGCAGGACCGGCCGTTGAGGCGACTCTTGAGGAAGGCTTATGTCCAGCAGTGGACGTCTTTCGGCTGATATGATGATGATGATGATGTAACAATATCTAGTACTAGTGGACTTCACGCGGTTTCACCCGCGTAGTTCCCGTTCCCATGGGAGTACGGGGATAATATATAGCCTATGTTACTCCCTGATAATGTAGCTGTCCAATGCTAAAATAATTTTTCAAATCGGTCCAGTAGTTTCGGAGCCTATTCAATTCAAACGAACAAACAAATCTTTCTTCTTTTTAATATTAGTGTAGATAATATGAGTGTACAATTTAAGTGTCACCATATTTTACCTTTCGGCGTACAAATATAGAAATATGATACAAATGAATTACAAAGCAAACACAGTTTTTTAGTATTGGAACGCGATTTGTCTCACCTATGGTAAGCGATGATGTGGTCGAAGATGGAGCACGCTTGCCTAGAAGTAACCTATTCACTCTTGACTTAAAGACTCCCAGGTTGTAGCTATCAGGAAACACAGACTCCGGCAGGGAATTCCACTCGTTAAATGTAAGAATAATATTATTATTCCCTAAAACGTTTTGCGTATAGGTGGAGTGGAATTATTGGAAAAGGGTAGGGTAGGAACGAAGAAATAATACCTATTGGAAAGTTCATGGAAAAACCTTTTCCAAGTGAATTAAGATGAAGATGGACCTTTTTAATCTGTCAAATTAATTTACAGTTGAAATTTTAGTTCATACTAATTTGACCTCGTCGTTTTATCATGTCAAAACATTATTAATAATACTGGGCAATTTGTGTTTATTGCAGTTCTGCACGATTGTGAATATATTATTATGACTTTGGATTTCTACAGAAGATTCTGAAATAAATTAAATATCTACTTGCGATTATCAAAATCTAGTAGGTACGATACACACATCTGCCAATCCTGGCATGTAAAATAATCATGTATTTTTCTTCATACATATTCCCTACTAGTTCCTGTACGCGGTTTCACTCGCGTAATTTACGAAAAGTATTCCAAGGCAACAAACTCCTGGGTTTAAAAGTATTCCGACACATAATCTACCCAAGCTATCAGGTGACATTCAAATTCGTTCAGTTGCTTGGCGTGATTGAGTAACAAATATCCATCTACACGAGTGTTAGTTAGGAAAGAAAGAATTCCAGGCAAATTTAAATATAACATAATAATATTTCTAAAGGGCAACCCTACAAACCAGCACCTAGTTATCGTCTAACGAGCCTGCGTTAGAAGCCCTGTATAATAGAAGCAGTTTTGATTATAATTTAAATGAAAATCATGAAACTTGTACTTGAACAGTAAAACTACATCCTACACTCCTCTTAAAGCTATTTTAAAAGCGTGTTCTAGACTTGAGTTTTATTTATTGAGAGTAAAAAAGGAGGTTGGAATTTTAGATATCAACCTTTTTGTTTTCGCTGTAAATGTTCTTGGCTGTAACGGGCTTGTCTTTGCCATCGATTCAGAATTCTCTTAGGATTTGAAAAAGGAATCTGTCATGGGTTCTAGATAAAGTTACATTCTATCAGACATTATGATTGTCTTTATTAATTACATCATAGCTTTTGCCCATGACTTCTTACGCGCATAATATACCGTTTTTTTTCCGTTTTCGTAGGAATTTCGGAAAATCCTCTTAGGGCTCCCCTACGCTTCCCACGGAACCTATATGCCAAATTTCAGCTTTCTACGACCAGTAGTTTCGATAGCGACCTACAACATGTATTGATGGAATATGTCCAGTATGAGTCTCGTAGAAATAATTTAGTAGGGTCCCTGAATTTGAACAGAATGATGTAGGAATGTTCCACACAGTTCTATCCCAACCAAATGGCGACGATGCAAAGGGTTTGTTCTAATTCATGGCTCACATCTTGTGATAGTAAAATAATGATTAGGATACGATGGGACTGGCATACGCTATTCGCAAAAGCCCCTTTATACGAATAAAGAGAAAAAAAAACCAGCAGTTTCGACTGTGCGTTGTTTGTCAGTCACTCAGTAACGGAAGAGTTTTATACACATTAATTATGTAGATACGGGATTGACATGCGCTACCGAAGTGTCTCATGCACTATCCCTTATATTTTGGTATTGCGTCATCCACTTCGGCTGATAGAATGTGAGTGCTGACAACAGTCAGCACTTTAATTAAAGCACAAAAAAGACATAAAAGCATCATTAGTATTGTTTCTTCTTTTGCCTGTAAATGGCATGGCATGGCTGGTAAACATTCTAATTAAACGCCAATATGATGTGATGATGCCAATGAACTTCAAGTTTCCCAAACTCTGTTAAAGGTTAGACATTTCAAATGTCTATATATTGCAAATTAAAAGTATGTTACGGAATTCACTTGTTTCATTAAGGAAAGAGGAACAAACGTTTTTAATGATCAATGACATTTGAAGAGATTTTTTAAATATTTACGTTAAGATAAATCACACCTGCAGATACCACAAATCTTTAACCTCCATTTAGTTTTTAAAAACTTGTTTATAAAATGAAATTGATGATAAATTCATTAGGAACGGCCTAAGGTGCGGCAAAACCACACTGTCAAAATCAAGGATAGCGTATACTTTCTAATGAATACAAATAAAAGTATTTCTAGCGCAAAGGTGAATAGGGCGACCTCTGACAAAGACTGTTTCTATGTCTTTATACGACTAAACAAATCAAAAACATATACATCGATCGCTGTCCATACAACAAGTTTTTCTAATACCCTTTCACCGATTCAGTACTCACGTTTACGCGAGTAATTCACGCCTTTTGACAGCTCGCAGCTTTTGACAGCTGTTCCAATATGGCTGACTTCGGTAAAAAAATACTTTCACTTATATTTCGTCGCTACAAATAAGTTTGGCGGCAACAATAGACACGTTTGGGTGATATAAATAGAAGATAGTTTGTTAATGCTGCGTGAAGTGAAAATTAAAAATGGCGGCCGCGTTTTTTTTTTTCTTTTTGGCACTAGCGGTGTTCCATTCTGTCTTGTATCAATATTTTTATTTATGAAATCGATTTTCTGTGGCACTCTCGATTATTGTAGACGTCGTTTTAAGTTATTACAAGAAATGACAGCGCACAAAAATTTCAAATTATGGCACAGATTATAAAATATGATTGGTCTCCGTAAGGTCATTATGAAATCATCATGACAAATATTTTGGCTACAAATATTAGCTTACCGGAACTGAGCAATCAGAGTTATCTAATGTTTACGTGAAAAATGAAAACTTACATTAAGTATGTTTAAAGCGTTTGTAAGACAAAAATGTTCACTATCAGATACTTTTATATTTTATAGATTTAGATAACTACATCTATAATTTCATGAAAGAGTGACCAGTGTACAATATTTTTTAGGGTTTGCTCTTGACTGTAGTCTAGGTCAGAGATAAAAGAGACAAAGTCTACGATCGAGCGAGCTTACCCAAAAAGAGCCTGTGCACTTCGGAAACACAGACGCAGGCAGAGAGTTCCACTCCTTACTTATATACTTTTGCGATTAACTAGTTTTCAATAAAATAATCTAAGCTTAGAATAAAATAGAGACCACTCGTGAGGCGGCGACATGTCGCCTGCTGCTGCTTGCAGTCGGCTACGAACTTGTACCTCAATACCTTAACACTTTGGAAACCATTCAATGACCAAACATCGATGTCAAAAAAGTTCTATAGGTCACTAGCTTTTTCCCGCGACTTCGTACGCGCAGATCCCGTTTGTATCCCGCAGGAATTTCGAGAAATCCTCTCTTAGTGCTCCCCTACACTCCCCAAGGAACCTACATGCCAAATTTCAGCTTTCTGCCACCAGTAGTTTCAGCTGTGCGTTGTCTGTTAGTCACTCAATCAGTCAGTAACGGAAGAATTTTATATATTAGAAGATCATAAGTTTCAGAGCTAGAAGATTCAAATATACTCATTTCATCTGATTTCAATAGATTGGCATTGACTCGTTCTAAAACATTTAGTCTTTGGTAGAGCAAGCATTATAAGTCGGTAACTATGCTGGTTCATTATATGACAACGCTTTTAAAAACATCAAAGTGTGGTACTCACAAAAAAGACGATCTTGTTTTGACCCTTCCTAGTCGTTTGGCATTTCTCTACGTTTATTGCAGTATTAGAGGCGTTGATCCAGTCATCCGGCATTTCCATTTTGACACCCCATAGAATCCACCCTAGGGTGGATTCTATGAGGTGTCAAAATGGAAATGCTGCAGTCATCTAGGGTCTACTTAAGTAGACCAACCAACAGCAAATTTAACATAGTCTGAACCGCACCGCGGTGGCACTAGGTGTTTGGCGGATCCATAATCCCCCATTCCAGATTCGACTCAAAGCGGTCTTTATCAGAGGGCACTAAAGTTTACATTACTAATATCACATTTACCTATCACCATACTAAAATATTTTAGACATTAGATTTAGACGAAGCATCTTCACCTTGACATTAACAGGAGAATGCCAGGTCATATGAATCAGACGGATTCGTCTGAGGTCACGCTAAGCAGGATAATAATATAAATAGTATAATTATCACATCATCAACCATTATAAATTGACCTGCCTCTTATTTGCATACTCATCTTTTAATTGAAATAAAAAATCTATTAATTGCCTTGTTGATTCAATGGTCGTACAGGCGGTTGATAAACATGAAGTCTCCCAGGTCGTCTGTATTCCGCCTTTGATTCTATCCCACTGTTAGGCAGAGGCGTATCGTCATTCCTTCCAATGGTCACGGTTTTGCGCTTCTTCTTTTCAATTATTCTTACGGTCATTCAGGTCATCCCGTCATCTCTTTCGCGGTCGGTCGCGGCCCCGTGTCGCTGTTTCAGGGATTTGGATTCTCAGTTGCAGAAAGCTGGATGAGCCTTTTCCTATTATTCCAAAAAACTCGTCCTCTTATACGACCTGTAACAGAATAAACGCAATACCTCTTAAGGGATCATTGAACTCATCGTTATGAACAACTTTCACTACGGGACCAACACTGAAATCGCGAAAAAAAAATCGACTCCCCCATACCTTTATGTGCGCATCACAACTCGACAAAAAATACTGAACAGCAGATTTTTTTTTTCGCGAATTCGGTGTTGGTCCCATTGTAAAAGTTGTTCATAATGATGAGTACAATGACCCCTTAAGAGGTATTGCGTTTATTTTGTAACACGTTGTATAATAATTCTACAAAACAATAATGAAGAGTTTATGCTGGTTTCTTGAAACTAATGACCGATTTCACTAACACTGCTGAAGCGATCTGAAAAAAACATTTATTTATTTATTTACTAGCTTCTGCCAGCGGCTTCGCCCGCGTGATGCCCAGGGAACATATTCCCGGAATAAAAAGTAGCCTATGTCCTTTCTCAGGCTCTAGACTATCTGTGTACCAAATTGTATTTAAATCGGTTCAGTAGTTTTGGCGTGAAAGCGCGACAGACAGACAGACAGAGTTACTTTCGCATTTATAATATTAGTAAGGATTAATTCAACCATTAGGTTGAACAAATAAAAAACATTCAACATTCTTAAACGATTCACACGTTACCACCAAAGTACTAGAAGTAACAGTGCGTGGTAGTAACTTGTATGTATCACTTGGTAATGGGGACCTTGAGGCTCTCTATTGTGCACAGCAGTGACAGGCGGCCGGGCAGCGCCTACGGCATCAGTTGTAGCCTTCGAGTTGCTGTTAAGATGTCTGTGCGTGCCTTTATTTGGACAACTGATGATTTTTTAAGCGTATGGATCCTTTCCGTTCTCCATTTCTAGAATCAGAAACAGAACTTTATTGACTCAAAATGTAGGTACAATATAAGATAACTTACACAAACACAAGATCAGGTACATTTGACCTTACGGCATGCAAATCATTTGGTACAATAATAAAATAAATAAAAAATTTCAACAATGCAAACAATAAAATAAAAAGTTCTGTAGATCATTTCTATTGTGTATTTTTTCTCTTAATTAATTTCAGGGGGGAGAAGACCATTTGTGTAAATAAAATCTTTATTGAACTAGAATGTAATGTTTGATATCATTAAAGGTATAGGAAAAAATACTCAGGCGTACACATTTAATTTATGAATGAAATACACTTTCTATCAGGCAAATTGCCAAGATAAATAGGTCTCTTCTATAGGTACTAGTAACATACATGACCACACATATTACAGCCAAATGTTAGCCAGCCGTTGGCACTGTGTACTACTTTATTTTGTTCACAAATATTCCTAAGAATTTTACCCACAGATCGAATGCATCTGAGATCATTCTCCTACAAAAGCATCGATGTTCATTGAATAAACATTGCCCAATTGAAATTCTTATAACGCACGTATAAGCAAAATAAACAGATATATTGCCTTTTTGCTAAAGGTCGCAGTTGCAACAGTATTGAGCACAATACTGTATTGAGAGGCTCTTTGTGTATCTTCTTCACTTCAAAATTATATTAAAATACAGTAATAATATTACTTTACCAACAATTCTTGAGAAACATGGACAGGACTGTTATGCGTTTTGGGTAGTGTTTTGCAAAAATGACATCACAGGTTGTCAGAACGTCAAAAATGCGCTAGCGAAATGTCAAGTGGTTAAATCAAAACATTTTGGCATTTCGGTGGTATCGTTGTTCGAATGCTACTTTGTCTAGAGCCCAAGTTCAGGAAGACGATGGAATTTCAAAGACGTCCCTTTGATCCCGGTTTAGTACAAAAAACTTCCCAGAAAACTCGTTACTTTAAATTGTTTACTCTTGGTTTACAGCAAAAAGAAAAGTTTCAAGCAAAAAGTAACTGTTGAACAAAATTTTCTAAATGAAAATAAAAGTTGTTACTGAGTCTATAGAATACATTTCTCGCCAAACTAAAATTTCAAAGACAAATCTATTTTCTCAAACAAACAGGAATGTGCAAGATACAAGTGACAACTGACAACCTTGACATTAAAATGTCAACATTCCAATGAACGAGCGAGTTTCGAACATCGGATCGAATCGTGTATCTTCGGGTATCTTCGCTTTTGTTGCCCGCGCGCATGTCACCTGTCACACCGATATTTTAAAGAGGATTAAGATTTATTGCATTAATTAATTATTCATTGAATAATTTAAATTAATGGTTGTACGTCAAAGAGTTGACTGTTTAGTTTGTGAGGTAATTCGATGCGATGATCTGAGATTTAATCATATTTATCGAGTGTCCATGTCGATCTGTGTGGTCCTTGACTAATTGGAAATCTAAACTATTAACATGGAATACCACTTTCATTCTTTCGTTGTTCCATTAATCAATGAATAAAATTAATCGATTTACTGATTTTTGTAAAAACCACTTTAGATCAGTCTCTCCAATATGTAGGTAGATATATGACTGGATTATTAAGACTTTGAAAGCGACATGACATGCATAGTTCAATAAAACAAAAATCTCGAAGAACATCTTAACATACCGAGATTTTTCCAAGCACGTTAAGCTGTTGGTCCTGGCTTTCATTTTCTGATCTTCGACAGACGTTACGGGTAGTCAGAAGTCAGGAAATTTTACACCAGTTTCATTGGGTACTGTGTTACCCACTTACAGGTTCTAGAGGTCAGATAGGCAGTCGCTCAATGTAAAATACTGGTACTCATCTACATCCCGTTAGACTGGAAACCGACCCCCACATAGCTGAGAAAAGGCTAGGCAGGTTGGCCAGTTTCTGAAAAAAAAGACTGGCCAAGTTCGAGTCGGACTCGCGTGCAAAGGGTTCCGAACCAATTTCATTTTTGTAACATGTTGTTTTAATACTATATACTTCTTATAGATTTTTCTGTAATCTGTAGGTAAATAACTATTATCTGCATTTTTTTTCAAAATCTTAGGCTCAGCAGTTTCGGAGATAAGGAGGAATAGTCATTTTTCATCTAATTTCTTGAATAACTTTAAAAGTAATTTCTTTAAAATTATGAAATTTATATAATTAAAACCTTCACAATAAGTCCTTTCATGTGATAATTATGTCACAGGATACAATTTGAAAAACTTTTTTTTTAATTTTCTAGTTTGACCCCCAAAAGTGACCCCCATACTAAAATTTTTATAATATACGTAACACGTCCGTGTTTGGGTCATAGAAGTTCATAATGTGTACCAAATTTGAAATCGGTCTTGTAGATTCGGAGAAAACTGGCTGTGACAGACGGACAGACAGCCAAACAGACAGACAGACGGACAGACACCCGAGTGATCCTACAAGGGTTCTGTTTTTACGCATGTTCGAAACCCCAAAAAAAACAAACCATTTAGCACACTAAATTTTTTTGTTACACATCGGTGTGAGGCGCAGCCATTGCAAGCATTAATTAAGTCGCATGCTATCAATTTACTCAATAATTTCCAACACATAGGTAGGTAGGTACTCATTATTTTCTTAAATAATAACACAGCAGGTGACGAGATGTCTCTTAAGGAATGTAACCTTTAAATGTCTTCTTATATTACCTAAATAGAACTGTGTTGCGAAACGATAGGTATATCATCAAATTTTCGAGGCATGATCAATCTGCGCAGGCATTTTCTGGCTTTGTTGGCCTTAAGTCGAACCAGGGGGTCTCTAAGCCCGAAGTCCGTAGTTACGGCCTTACTTACGGGCGTATTCTACTCCATAACACCTACGGATTTACGATTAGTCCCGAACCCGAACTAAGAATGAATGACAACACGATTCGACAGTTACTGACAAATCCTGTTGTCATTCATTCTTAGTGGTTAGGTGATATGGAAAACGCCCGTATCTGAGGCCGAAACTATGGACTTCGGGCTTAGAGAATAGGCCCCCAGATCCTGCTGAAAACCCATTCTTTTACTTGGAGAGAGACTACCCATCGCATACCAGAAGACGCAGCGTTGGAAGGCTCTACAAGGTACACCGATGACCTGGTAAGTGTCGCGGGCAGCCGATGATGCGAGACGCACAGGACCGGTTGTTGTGGCAACACTTGGGGAAGGTCTATGTCCAGCAGTGGACTTCTTTTGGCTGACATGATGATGATGATTGCTTATCCAACTTTCAGGTTGTGGAGGTTTGATTTGATGAACTTCGCACTAAGCATTTCCAAACGTCTTTTGTAATGCGCACAGCAAAGGAGTGGCACTTTCTGCCTGCGTCTGTGTTTCCAAACGCTTACAACCCTCATCTCTTCAAAGTTAGAGTGAACAGGTTCCTTCTGGGTAAATCGCTCCATCGTAGAATTTCTAGACGAGAGTCAAGAGCAAACCCATCTGAAATAAAAAAAAAAAACTACTGAACCAAAACTTTAACGGGACCAAATGGTAAGTATACTGCATCGAACTGAAAAAGAATCACAGAAATCGGATCAGAAACCTCGGAGTAATCGGTGTACATACATAAAAAAGATACCCACCGAAAGGAGAACCTCCTCCTTTTTTGGAAGTCGGTTAAAAAATAAGCAGTTGCTGTAAGTTACTGGGTAACACTAGGTCTGATTGTCAGACTTCTGGGGCTTCTGCCTAACTGTTATGATCGTTGAAGAACTTTCAGGAGCTACGGCAAAATGTTTCCAGATGAGCCTCAATATAAAATTACATAATTGGTTGCATATTACGAAATACACAACCAAAGAATCAAGTCGTACTACAAGGCTACTCGAATACCAATGTACCAATACCAACCTACAACTATACAGAGTCAGGTTGCTGCCTACCCACCAACCAATAACAGGTTTGATAGGCAATAAGCTTACACCGTACATACATAATATGACATTAATGTACAGAACACCGGTTGTAAGGCGTGCATTAATCAAGGGCTTTAATATACATTATATTAAACTTGCTGAGCAGTGGTGGCCGAGTGGTAACGGCTCCGACTTACGAGTTGTAGGTCGCGGGTTCAAACCCAGCCAGGCACATTACTTTGAGTAATTTATTTCATCACCACTGCTCTCAAAACGGTAAAGGAAAACATCGTGAGGAAACCCGGCATGTCCTAGAACCAAAAATTCGAAGACATGTGACATTCACCAACCCGCATTGGGCCCGCGTGGTGGATTACGGCCCATTCCCTCTCCTAGAGAGCAGGCCTGAGTCCCAACAGTGGGAACATTGTAAGGCCGACTATGCTAAACTAGCTGCAGCCCGCAGCTACGCCCGCGTGAATTCCGGAATTTATCCCGAGGGAACATACATCATCATCATCATATCAGCCGAAAGACGTCCACTGCTGGACATAGGCCTCCCCCAAGCGTCACCACAACGACCGGTCCTGCGCGTGTCGCATCCATCGGCTACCCGCGACCTTCACCAGGTCATCGGTCCACCTTGTGGGAGGCCTTCCAACGTTACGTCTTCCGGTACGCGGTCGCCACTCCAGAACTTTTCGGCCCCATCGACCATCTGTTCTGCGAGCAATGTGCCCTGCCCACTGCCACTTTAGTTTGGCGATCCTTCGGGCTATGTCGATAACCTTGGTTCTCTTGCGGATATCATAATTCCTGATTCGATCACGCAAGGAAACTCCAAGCGTTAGCATTAGGGAACATACACCCGAAATAAAAAGCCAATGTGCTATTTAGTATTCTAATCTGTCTCTGTGCCAAATTTCATCCAGTTCCGTTCAGCCCTTCTGGTGTGATTGAGTTACAGACATCCATCCATCCATTTAAACTTACACATATAAAGGTAACTAGCACTTCGCCCGCGACTTCGTCCGCGCAGATTTAACCGACTAGCACGAAAGTCTTTTCATTTTTCGACTTTATATAGTTATACTATATGACACTCACAAATAACGTGGCTTCTATTTATAAAAGAATTTTCAAAATCGGTTCAGTAGATCCAGAGATTACAACTTCACAAACTCTCAAACTTTAGGTACCTCTTTATAATTTTAGTATAGATTAGTATTAATATAGAAAGAAGTAAGATGAATCCCAAACAATATTAAAAATGCAAAAGTAAGTTTGTTATTTATTTACGCTTTCACACCTGAACGACTGAACCGATTTTGATGAGTTTTGCACAGAGATAGATGAGAGCTTGGAGACTGTTATAGGCTCCTTTGTATTTGCGAAAATCTATATATTAACGCGACAAAAGCCGCGCTCAAAAGCTAATACAATAATATGTCATTTCATGTACGGATCACCGGTTGTCAAGCGGCATTAAATATTTAATGAATTATACATTCGAGTTGCCGCCATGCTGTGTGGCATTTGGACAGAATGTGGTTTCTGTAACGCGATCTACCAGTTGTGAAACTGTATTGGTGTGCTAGTGAAAAATTACTTAATAAAAATCTTTAATTCACTGACTGACTAGGTGACGTCAACGTTTAGGTGGACAACATTTTTGACATCTTACCATGTGTCTTGTATCACTGGATACAACACGCTTTGTAAAATTGACGTTAAGTCTGTACTTAACGTCAATTTTCGTATTTACAAGGCATTCAAATTCAAGTCGCAATTTCAGTGTCAGTTAATGTCAAAAATCCAGTCCTGGCCTGCCTGCAAGGTACCATCAGGGTTATTCATAAAAACGAAAGAGTATAATTCGAGTATGAAAGTTTATTTTTATGCCTATAGCAAATCCCATCGTCTTACTGACTACCTACTTTAATAACGATTTTTATTTCCTACAGATAGGATTCCCATACATATAGGTCCATCCCAACTGAGAATTGATTGTTTCCAAAATCTAAAGTTTTCACGTGGTTTAACAGATTTACTGACCAGAGCCGCTATATTAGAAAACGGAGGAAAGGTTCAGTCATCAACCAAGCTTACAATCGTCTATCAAACTTTTATTACCTTCTAAATCACGAGCCCTATCTCAAGCAACCATCTGTCACTTCGCTCTCATTCTCACATAGACAAAGTTGTATAACCAGCCAGTTATCCGATGACATAAGTCTATGCATAATGCTCTATAGTTTATGGTAATCGCAGGGTCCGCCTATGCGTGGTCCTTCTTGCAACACATCCGTTCTGAGTAGATACCGGTGGGTTGCGTAGATAGAGGTGGACGACCGTAATCTGATTAGCCGTGACCCCTGTGAACTCTGGGGTTTTAAGACTAAGCTGTATGTTGTTGACGTCTTTAAGTTATGTGGTGCTGATGTTGGGTTTTAGATAAATAGGTTTCTACTAGCGAAAACGATTGACAAAAGTTCAAATTGTTTGAGATTGATCATGTGGCATTTTGGCAGCGTTTTGGTAGTATTTTTGACAATCTTTATAGCTTTCTCCTTTGTGTAGTCCTTATTAATAATATCCTTAGAATAATGAACGCAAATAAACTAAACTTCATTTTTGTTTGTTGATATTCTATAACACATAAAGAAATTGAGTTTTGACTGTCAACAGTTAAGTTATTTAAAAAGATCAGACCCAATGAAAGCGCAAAGAATCGCGAAAGCTATAACATAACACAACAAAAATTTAAAAAGGTGTCACTCTCTATCAATCCTCCTTTTGCAAATATAACCGAACTTTACCACCTATTGTCCCAACTGTCAACTTTGACAGATGAGGCCGCGGCCATATTGTAATCAACTTTGACATTACCTCGGCATTCGGGGGCGCTCGGCTTTCATTCGGGTGCTCTCGGAATGCGCATGCGTGACTAAACTTGTGCAATACATACTTTGACATAGAGCGATCGTGTTTGAGAGACACGAATGATGATGGATGTTGAAAATCGTTTTATATTGTAATATTTATCTTGACGTTTTGCATGAGAATTGGACATCTTGCTGTTAAACAATAGCTTTATGCAATAGTATTTAGTTTGTGGCACGACTGTGGATTGTGAAGTCGCTCGTTTTATTACACTTGCTTGTTAACAACATACCTCTAGATATCATAACTATTATTATAGCAACATAACAAGAAGCCCTTAGGTGATATTGCTTACAAAAAGATTTTGGGACTTAGGATCCTCACTCTATAAAATAGCTTTATAACATTCTATCCTGGTATTCAGATTTGCGGTTAAACTCGAAACTAACTGAAAAATAGCTAGATAGCTAGCTTTGCGAATTGATTGAACAGAGTATTATTCTAGGAAAAAAAAAAGAACAACACTATTTGAAATCAAATCATGACAAATCGTAAAAAGCGTCTCACTTGCAATCCTGACGTACCTAAATACACTAAAAGTACCCTAAAAGTTTCAAATTAATCGCATTTCAAGCATTCTGGTGCAGTTGGTGGTATTTGTTTTAGTTTAATCACAGATTTGATGCCACTAACAGCCCCAGACTGCTTGAAAAGTAATTTGTTTGTAAATTTTTAGACATTTTTACGGTCGGGTTTTTTTCATAACAGTGGTATTTTTTGCTATTGTTTTAGGGTTCCTACTGAGGTACGGAACCCTACAAACAACAAAATAGGAAAAAACGGAAACCTTTATAGGATCACTTTTTTGTCCGTCCGTCTATCTGTCAAGACCGTTTATCTCAGGAACGAGTGAAGGTATCGAGTTGAAATTAACCATATACTTAGGTCTACGGTCTCTTGAAGCTGTGAAAAAATCAAACCTATAAGTTAACGTATAAAAAAGATACGGCCGTTTACACCGCAAAAAACGTAAATTTCGACACTCTCAAAGGAGTCAAAATTCATAGGGTATTTTCCGTTGGTCTAGAACTATGAAATTTGGCAAGTAATACCGTCTCATATTACAAATATAGGGAAAAGTCTGAAAACTATACATTTGTAATTAAATCATAAAAAAAATAGTATTTATTTAAAGTAATTTGTAGCTACAAATTTATACGGAACCCTGGGTGGGCGAGTCCGACTCGCACTTGGCCGGTTTTTTTTACTGTATCGCCATAAAATATACATACTTGAAATACACATCTCACGAACCCCTCTTTGTCGACAGATGCGACTCGGACCACACAGCAGAAATGCTGTACACGCACCTCCAGGCGCTCATAGAGCGACCAGAAAACCAGAAGAAATTCGCGGACATCGAGCGCAAACTACAAATGCGAGGGGCCTTACCATCGTCGAAGAAACCCCCGGATTCGTCCCTAGGCAGTGAGGTCTCCAGGGAGTCGGACTCAGGGAGCAATGAAGAACGATGTGTGGCCAACCTATATGACAGTCTGGCTGCTGAGTTGAAACAAAAGCTATCGACAGGTAAAAAGGGTCTAGGTCAGTCAGTTTTTTTTATTTTCGTAGGTAGATGATGTCGCTTGCTTCTCCATGCGATGTGCACAGGTATGGTACGGTTTTGGTATGTAGTTTGGAGCTTTCTTGTGTATGCTATATGATGCAGTGCTGGAAATGGAGTTAATGAAGGCTTATTAGATATTTTAATCAAGAGAGTAAATTAGCTAAACGCTGAGTGACCCAAGGGCTGGCTTTTACCTCGGACAGAGGATAAGCATTGCCAAACAATGTGGCAATGCCGCCAGTCTTTTGGGCTCACTTCCAGTCGACAGCGATGCGGAAGAATTTTCGACATCGTTATTTTAGTTAGGAGTTTTATTTTCTATTTTAAGTGTAGGTATATAGTTTGTTATTTAAACCAGTAACCAGCTAAAAGTTAAAAAAGCATAGCTCAGTTAATAACTTTATAAATATGCTATCTTTATTATATTTATGTATGTTGGCCAATTTAAGCTTTGCGGTCGCAGAAGACAGTTATATATGTTTGCCTTCCCACCCACACGCTTCCAGCCCTTTATATTTACTAAGGACATTTTTGAAAATCCAAATCAGTATTTGTGTTCTATAAACTGTAAAGTTCCAAAAATAGTGCCCAAAAAACAAAAATATTTCACAACAGATTAAATTGCTAAAAAGAAATACTCACTCACTCAATCACCCCCAAAACTTCGCCAAGCTTACTCCACCCCCAGAAATTCACCAAACTCACTTCACCCCCAAAACTTCCAGGCAAGAGCCCCATCTTACTACCACCCCGAGACTACGATACGGTGCACCGGCAAAAAGGCAACCTCTCCAACATCGACACGAGGCGTTGCCTCAACCAGAACATTGTGGGGGTGAACGCGAGGCGCAAGCTGGAGTCTTCTGGGGGCAGTTCTGGCATAGGCAGCGATCTCGCCCCATCGCCGGAAAGGAATGAGTACAGGCAGCATGACAACCATAGTACCAGTGGTGAGTGGCTTGTATGATCTTTTATAGTTAGTAAGGATTTGTATCGATGACCTGATGAAAGCCGCGGAAATCCGCTGGATGCGAGACGCACAGGTTTGGTCAATCTGTAGACAACTGAGAGAGGCTTATGTCCAGCTGTGGGCATCTTTCGGCTGGAATTATGAAGATGAAGTAGACCATCACATTGCTCATAATGTAGCTTCATTGCGTTCAATGGAGACAACGTTTCCCCAGTGATACTTAAAACAGTTGCAATATGGGCTCAAATTCGACTTAACGAGTTACGAGTAACCATCATACTCTTGTAGCGACATCAATACCGCCACAAGAAAAACCAACGGAGCAAATCTACATCGCAACAAAAAGAACCGCGACGCCATCTATCCAACTAGCAGCGAACTACTCCGTTGAAATCCTGCATCGCGCAAGCAGAGTTTACTGTGCGATTTGAACATATACATCAGCCCGAATATCAACTGTTGGGCAGTAGCCCGCCAGGCACAACTGTCTGGTTGGAGGGTCCTCTCTTTACAACGGAGGTTTACGGGACTTTACTCTCTGTACCGCATACCTCCAAACTCTTACTATGGCCGAAACCTGCCTTATAATAGAATTTAGGGGATAGGTAGTTTTCGTGTGGGCCAAAAATAAGTAAAATGGATTGAAGTAACTACTTAAATTGACCCTATAAAGGACGGCTCATTTGGATGAAATTGGACTGTTACATCAAGGTCGATGTCTTATAGATTTTTATTTGAATATTGAACCTAATGAACATTTAAGAGTTAAAGACCAGTGTGAGTTAAAGGTATCAAAAACTACAAAATATTTTAAAACAATTTTTAAACGCAAAAAGTAACGTGTTGTGTTTTGTTGTAATTATTTTGTGTAAATATGTTGATTATTCTTTTTTGTAATTATTACCTACTAATGACATGAAAGGATGTAGATTATTGAGGAACTGATTGTTTATCATTAAGATCTCACGAATAAATGAATCTGAATCTAAATTCATAGATTACATCCTTTTTCGTACCCCGTCAAGTAAATAAAGCTGTTACAACAAGCTAAATAACTACTATAATAGCAAAAAACTACGATAATAGTGCGATTAGGCAGTTGCGTATATCATCATTGTAATGATCGTCAAATGTTTTTTGTTCCATAATTTCAAGATGAGACTGAACCCATGGTTGAAGTAAAAAATATACCTCCGCGTTCTTGAGTGTGAATGGTAAAAAAAGGACTACAGTGTTAATATTTAAATTTTAGCCTAAATTATGATTTGATTTATAAAATTGGTTTGAATTTTTCAATGACAGGAAAAATAAAATCTCAGAAGAAGCTATTACATACGTGACATTCTGACAGCGGTAGCGTAGCGAACGCGATTGTCACAACGTCAAAAATGCATGGGACTGACAAACGCTGTCAAAATGACACGTGAACAATACCTTACATTTTGGCATTTCGACAATTGTTATCACTATAGTCTGTTTTTTTATCCCGGAGACTAAATTGACAAGTGCATATGTCAAAACTGACTTAAATGCTATTGTAATCTATGTCAGTTTGCCATTTGCACTTGTCAATTTAATCTCCAGGATTAAAAAACAGACACTAACAGAGTGACTGTTTTTCTAGAGCCTCCTTGCGACTTCAGGATGACCTGTACACTATTTTTGGAAACTTCCACTGAAAACCAAAAAAATACACTATTTGACTTGGCATCTTCGGGCAATAAATATTGCCAAAAACCGAAGTAATGAAGTTATTTGCAAATGCGGTCATTTGTCGTGACCACCCAGTTTGCATCACCGACCGATTCGTACCGAAACCGCTGGTTTATGAATAACTTATTACGTAGCGTTTTGTTATTTATTACCTATTGACTAATGTTCATGTAATATTGGCGGTAATATGTACCTATGTCTGTTGATTTATGTGCTTAAGTAAACTCTTTACAAAGAAAACTACTTACTTTTTATGGTTAAATCAATCAATATTATATAAAATTCTTCCGTTGCTGACTGATTGAGTGAACGAGTGACTGACAGACAACGCACAGCTGAAACTGCTGATCGTAGAAAGCTCTTAGTGTCAGACTCTTACTGACCGTGTTCCTCCTAATGCCCTTTGCGTTCCAGGGCCGCGTTGACTCTTTCCGATACTACCGCTACCATGACAGACACTGCCCCTAATGAACCCCGTCTAGTATTTGTTCATTTTTGTGTGGGTTATGTTACTTAATGCCGAGAAAATATAATCCCCTCAAATACTCACAAAACACTTCACTAAAATCGGTCAAGCCGATTAAGAATTCAGTGACGTAGGGCAGAATTATTTAAACTAGTGGTCACCCAGTGTTCGTAATTCGACCATAATTATTCAATAGAAAAAAAAAATCATTAAATTGAATTTTGTATTTTTTATCATAATTGTTTTTTTGTAAATGTGGATCTTGTATGGTCTGCAATAAAGATTTATTATTATTATTATACTCTTTATTATTATTATTATAAAAAATCTTGATGAAATGGGTGCCAGAGGATGGACGGCGTCGCCGATGCCTGCCTAGAAATGATATTATTTATAAATAACCCTGTAAACAGCCTAAAATCTACAAAGACGCGGTCTATACATACCACGATACATACATAGTCTACTATAATCCAATTCCCAGTCATATTTCGATAACTTTCATATAATGAATACGAATGCACTCAAATGTCAAGAAAAGTTGCGCGCGCGCAGCTTACGACATATTGGCCAACATTCACTGGAATATTGGTTTCTTAAGAGTTTTTTTATTACTTCAGTTAAGTTATCGTTTCCTGGTTCGAATGGTGAATTTATTAGGTTAACTAGCGGCTGCCCGCGACTTCATCTGCTTTTGTTAATTACCAATTGAATGGGTATTCATTCTTTTTTGCAAAAAAAAACCATTTTTCTTAAATAAAAGTAACCTCACTCCATATATGAAAAGTCGAAAAAAAAAACATTTTTTTTAAACAGTGTCGTTGGTAAAAAGGGAAAATAGAAACTTTTTTTTTTTTCATTTTTTTACCCGTACTTGCTGCACATTATTGGACCACACTGGAAAAAAAATACCAAATCGAAACTTTGACAAGTTACATCTTCAGGATAACTACCCTGAAATCGCAAAAATAAAACAGTTGAGTTACATAAACATAAGTCGAAGTCGTTTTTATTTTCGCAATTTCAGATTTGATCCCATTGTAAAAGTTGTTCATAATGATAGGTACAATGACACCTTTACAGGTATTCCGTTTATTCTGTTACATGTTCTGCCGTGGTATAAATAAAATGCCGCTATCCGACATCTGGTCGAGTTAGAGCTTTTATTCATTATTATTTTTTTTATTTAATTTCAACTACTCTCTGCACTTACAGTAAGTACCCACGTAGTAAGTACTCTGTACGTAGTAACACGTACAGAGTCAAAAATCTAAGTATGATATACTAGCTGTTGCCTTCGACTTCATACGCGCATATCCTGTTTTTCCCCATTCCCGTAGGAATTTTGGAAAATCATCGCTTAGTGCTTCCCTACACTCCCCAAGGAACCTACATGCCAAATTTCAGCTTTCTAAGACCAGTATTTTCGGCTGTGCGTTGTCTGTCAGTAACTCAGTCAGTCAGTAACGGAAGAATTTTATAAATATTTATGACAAAAAAAATATGTATAGATCAGTGTTTGCCAATTTCCAAGATATTGAAAATCCGCAAACATTGATCGATAGATATTTTTTTCTTATTAATATATCGTCGGGGATAGTGCAAATCCGTGAATCTACCATACGTAAAGTGTGCGTATCTACACAGGGGAAGGTCAAAAGTTTAATTTTTTTTTATTCAACGGCTTTTGACCTCATTTTTACATGGAGGGTATTATTCATGTGTTCTATTCTATGTATTGTTAACAGAAATCTATTAAAGTCTGTGTTGTATATTAGTAGAAAACTTATAAGTCTATACTATATTGTATGGCTACATTTGTCAGATACGCGGAATTATCTAATGTTAGTTCCACGGATTTGCACTATCCCCGACGATATCATCAAAAGTTAAAATCGACCAGTGCGTCTACCATGAGTTTTATCAATCTATACTCGCTAGCGACTGTAGTTAAAAAAATGCATGAAAACTTTAAAAAAATAAGTTTCTAGTTTCTTTTTTTAGTTGTAAACTAAAGTTTTACTTGCAGCTTGCTTGCTGGTTAGTTAACAACTTATACAAATAAATTAGCAACTTGCTTTTTTCAAAGTTTTCATACAGTTTTTTAACTACAGACGCTAGCCAGTATAGTTTGATAAAACTCATGGTAGACGTACAGATGTCGGATAACGGTATTTTAGTCATACCACGGCAGCGTTGTATAACAGACACACATTAGATGCCCTTAACACAAAATATTGGTAGTTCACGAAGATATCACGATTAATGACGATTAAAGAAACTTTGGTATAATATTTACGATATCTTTTCGCGAAGTAATGACATGTTTGACCTTCGATAGGCAACAGATACCCATTACGTTTTTGTAATAGATATACACGAAAACCTTAACAAAAACATAATTTGTACCTAGTTATTATTGTTATGGTTTTGTGTTCATTTATTATTTACTAGCTTCTGGTAGCGGTTCCCCCGCGTGGTCCCTAGGGAACATACTTCCGAGATAAAAAGTAGCTTATGTCCTATGTGTAAAAAACAATTTTCTAATTTATTTGTTTAGTTGTTAACTGAAGTTTTACTTGCAACTTGCTTGCTTGTTAGTTAACAACTTCAACAAATAAATTAGAAACTTGTTTTTTAAAGTTTTCATAAACTTTTAACTACAGTCGCTAGCGAATATAGATTGATAAAACTCATGGTAGACGTAAATAACTCTTGTTTTATATGAAAAACTATGCAATAGAAACACTTGTCGCACAACATACGTTAAGTGTGTTACTATTGCATAGTTTTTCATATAAAAAACATGAGTCCAGATATCATAATGCATTGCACACGTTGCGTACGTCGGACCAGTGTGTCTCTCGCTTCAGACTGACATCGTTGTTCTAAATCTTTTTGAAAGGAGCCTCTTCCAGTCCACTGCACTGAGTCGCATGATAATGGAAAAACTCTGGAATCGACGACACTTCTTCTTCTTTTTGGCAATTGGGTATTTTCCATGATAGAAAAAAAGTCAATTCTATTTACTCCGTCCATTAAATTTTCAAAAAAATATTAGATACGTATCTTTTGCCACTTCAAATCGATCTTCTTAAGGTCTAAACGACCCCACACACCCTAGTGTCAGAGTTTCTAAACCGCCTCAAGGGCCTCTGACATGGTTTATTTGACGACCGCCATTTGGCGGCCGGGACCACCGGCTTATACGTGCCTTCCGAAGCACGGAATCATCTTTTAATCAGACAATCAGGTGGTTCAAGCCTGCAATGTCCTAGCCAAACTGGAAACAAATTACAAAGTATGCTTCCCGTGGGAATCGAACCTACGACTATCGGGTCACAAGGCAAGCGCCTAAACGACTCGACCACGGAGGCAGTTACTGCACTGTTATTTCAAATCGATAAACAAAGTTCAAAAGTGACGTGGTGACGTCAAATTTCAATAATAAAAGTGTACTAAAATGTGTCGTCACGCGTGTTTTCAACGCAATGAATCTTCTTAATTTTTTATTTGTCTACGTGCAAAAAGAAAAAAATACGTGACCAATATTTTTAAGAAATCCTATCTGAAGAACTAGGTAATTAGATTTTTTCAGGAAAGTACCTACCCAATTAGTGAAATTTTCCAAAATTCCATAAAAAACCGGCCAAGTGGGAGTCGGATTCGCTCATGAAAGGTTCCGTACAATCGTAATTTTATTATTTGTTGTTATAACAGCAATAGAAATACACAATCTGTGAAAATTTCAACTGTCTACCTATTACGGTTCATGAGATACAGCCCACTGACAGACAGACGGATGGACGGACGGACGGATGGACAGCGGAGGCTTAGTAATAGGGTTCCGTTGGTTGCCCGTTGGGTACGGAACCCTAAAAAACCAGCTACTTTTGAGTGCAGAAAATTATAATCTATACTAATAAGTAAAGCTGAAGAGTTTGTTTGTTTGTTGGCTTGAACGCGCTAATCTCAGAAACTACTGGTCCGATTTGAAAAATTCTTTCAGTGTTTGATAGCCCATTTATTGAGGAAGGCTATAGGCTATATACCGTCAAGACCAATAGGAGCGGAACAGTAATGAAAATTGTGACGCAGACGAAGTTGCGCGGGTCAGCCAGTGCCAAATAAAAGGACTGGAGCAAAAATTCTCATAGGATGCTATCTCTTTCATTTAATGACCAGGGCCCCAAGTCTGCTATTACAATAGTGGATATAAAAGCGTCATCATGACTTTCCAGTGGTCAACCACTGACACTCCATTGAAGGAAATGGCATAGAATCTTGTCAAAATCAACCATTATGAAATCAATGATAGACCATTCTGACACTATTGTAATAGCAGACTTGAGGCCCTGTTACCGTGTCTAATCTACTACGCATATAATAGCTTCAATATAAAACCTAACATATTATTAATTTCCAATTACAGTATGAGAGTAGTTTTCTATAGGAAGTGACGTCATAAAACTGTTATTACTGCTAAGAACATGCTACCAAGGCATTGTTTGTATTCTTAATTGCTGTTTGATAAAAAATGGATTAAATAAAGAGTGGAAGTGAGGTTTAAGAATATTTTAAGTATCCGTATATAAAAAAAAACTTTTTACAAAAAAAATATAACCGACTTCCAAATAAAACACTAAAAAGGATAAAATAACCTTTTTTCACTTTTAAGTGGTGATACTTGGACGACGTCTTCGTCTACGCAGAAATTAAAATAAGCAAAAATACTCATAAAATTAAAAATACTGAACCAAACTGAATCAAATTGCGACTATACCGCATCGAACTAAAAAAGAATCACAGAAATCGGATCAGAAACCTCGGAGTAATCAGTGTACATACATTAAAAAAATACCGACTGAATTGACAACCTCGTCCTTTTTAGGGTTCCGAAAAAAAAGGAACCCTTATAGGATCACTCGGGTGTCTGTCTGTCTGTCTGCCTGTCTGTCTGTCTGTCTGTCTGTCCGTCTGTCACAGCCAGTTTTCTCGGGATCCACTGGACCGATTCTGTTGAAATTTAGTACACTTATGGACTTCTATAACCCAAACATGGACACGTTACGTAAATTATTAAATTTTTAGTATGGGGGTCACTTTTGGGGGTCAAACTAGAAAATTAAAAAAACAAGTTTTTTGAACAATATCGTGTGACATATCAAATGAAAGGGCTTACTGTGAGGGTTTAAATTATATTTTTTTAATAATTTTAAAATAAATGATTTAGAAGTTATTCAAGAAATTAGACGAAAAATGACCATTCCCCCCCCCCCTTATCTCCGAAACTACTGAGCCTAAAATTTTGAAAAAAATGGAGATACTAGATCTTTACCTAAAGATTACAGGAAAACCTATTAGAAGTCTGTAGTGTTAAAATAACATGTAAAAAAAATAAAATTCGTTCGGAACCCTTTGCACGCGAGTCCGACTCGCACTTGGCCAGTTTTTTTGGAAGTCGGTTAAAAATGGATTGAATAAAGAATGGAAAGTAAGGTTTAAGAATGTTTTAAGTATCCGTATTTTAATACATGGAGACCCTCTTAAGGTTCAAAGTGTTCGTAGTAATTCTGCTTAGCGCCACGGCGGTCTTTTGTTTCTCTTCTGTATGTATTTACTGACTAACATTATATTTTACTAGCTGACCCCCGCAACTTCGTTTGCGTCACAAATTTCATTACTGCTCCGCTCCTATTGGTCTTAGCGTGATGATATATAGCCTATAGACTTCCTCGATAAATAGGCTATCCAACATTGAAAGAATTTTTCAAATCGGACTAGTAGTTCCTGAGATTAGCGCTTTCAAGCAAACAAACAAACAAACTCTTCAGCTTTATATATTAAGTACTAGCTGACCCCCGCAACTTCGTCTGCATCACAATTTTCATAACTGCTCCGCTCCTTTTGGTTTTAGCGTGATGATATATAGCCTATAGCCTTCCTCGATAAATAGGCTATCTAACACTGAAAGAATTTTTCAAATCGGACCAGTAGTTCCTGAGATTAGCGCTTTCAAGCAAACAAACAAACAAACTCTTCAGCTTTATAATTATATTAAGTACTAGCTGACCCCCACAACTTCGTCTGCGTCACAATTTTCATAACTGCTCCGCTCCTATTGGTTTTAGCGTGATGATATATAGCCTATAGCCTTCCTCGATAAAAGGGCTATCCAACATTGAAAGAATTTTTCAAATCGGACCAGTAGTTCCTGAGATTAGCGCGTTCAAGCAAACAAACAAACTCTTCAGCTTCATATATTAGTATATAGATGTAGATAGAATTATAGCTTAATTTAGCGGCAGAAGGATGTGGATGATCTCTTTACCAAGGCTTTCCTAAAAATCAACTTAAAAGTTTTTGACGGATATCCAACCTATAATGCGCTCTAAGACGTGCCATTATTTGTATTTTTTTTTTTTATATATCATTGTCAAAATAAATGCATAAGTTAATCATTCAAAATAGGCAAAATAGGCTCTCGATGGAACTCTCTGCCTGCGTCTGTGTTTCCAAACGCTTTCAACCCTAATCTCTTCAAAGTTATAGTGAACAGGCTCCTTCTGGGTAAGCTCGCTCCATCCTAAACTTTGTCTCTGTCATCTCTGACCTAGACTACAGTCAAGAGCAAACCCATCATAAATAAAAAATGCGGAGTGCCAGCAGTTTTTAAACGTCAATGTTTACAAAAAGACAGTCCCCCAATAACGCCCCACGCGTCAAATCTTATAACTTCGATTGCAAGTAATAAGCAAACCGGTCCTTGAATTGATGTATTTTATAGTTATTTCATATTATTAAAGCCGTTCTCTTGAAAAAAGCTTAAAAAAATAGCGTGCAGATGAAACAGTTTTTCGTCGGCACTAACAGAGAAATTACATCTGAAAAAATATTTAGTAATTCACATGATACGATACGTAATTTGCTTTAGCCAGAATTTACGTATCGGTATCACATAATAATAAAAAAGTTACCAAATCACCTCCAAATCGTTGAGATGAAACCATTAGACTCCTTCATATTTTAACAAAAGATTAAAAAAAAAATCTACTGCATTGCATACAAATCACCACGCTTTTCAAACGCCCTATAATAAAAAGAAATATTAAAACTACATTCATACAAGTACATTGCCATTATTACGAATCTACGTTTGCTCTCAAATAGTTCAAGAGCACGGCCTTCGTATCAAAGCATTGACACACCTAATGACTTGTGAAACATGTTCACACTTCACTTCATAACCGACCTACTTGATTCAAACAAGACAAAGGAATTAAAATTCTAATTTTAAAGAAATAGAGTGGAAACTTAAACGTGTGTGCAATGAAGATATGGTTGATTTTGAGGTTGTACCTGGCGAACATGAACAAAGCGTTCCCTTTCAAAAATTTTGACAGCTTTCTGAGAGTCGCAAATTTTTTGAAAAAGGAATTCTCTGGTAATATAGATTTACGGCTTAGCACGCACTGCGATTAAACGCGCGCGGTTTAGGAATAGCTGAAAACGCAAAAACGCGCATCAACACGCACTGCGGCTAGCGTTTTGCTTAAATTTGTTTCATTTCCCCATGGATTTCTGGCGAGCAGCATGTGTTGTAGCTTTGATATTGAAATTATAAGTCGAGACTGAATAAAAACCGAATGCGATTAACCGCCGTGCGTGCGCCACAGTACTGTTACTATGGGACACAAAAAAACCGCGCGTTTTCAAACCGCGGTAAAAACGTAACAAGTTGTGTTTTTAAAATCAGTCACTGAAAAAAGTCACTAATGCGTGCGCTTGTATAGAAAGCTATGTGTTACATTTTATTGCGGTTTCAGACCCGCGGTTAAACGCGGGCGTTTAATCGCAGTGCGGGCTAAGTCTACTAGCTGACTCGGCAAACGTTGTTTGCAATACCAAAAAAAAAAGTACCCTACCACCATTTATATTTAAAAACCCAAGATGCACAGTCTCGAACAAATGCAACACTCGAAACTGTCGTCAAAACATGTATCAAGTGTCATGTGTGATATGTGTGTAAGTTATACTATAAACAATTTTTTTTGCAAATTCAACCTTACACGGATCGCTTAAAGTTGTTTTTACAAAGCAGTGCAGTATGGCGAGCGATGCGAGACTGTTTGAAACTTGCGCACAATTAAACATTATGCGCTTGTGTTTTGCGGACGTTTTTGAGATGCTGAGTGTGTATCTTGGGTTTTTCCTACCACCTTATCTCATACCTACCTAATATACACACACAATTTCATGAACATCGGTCGAGCCGTTTCGGAGGAGTTCGGTAACAACCACCGTGACACGAGATTTTTATATATTAGATTTTCAAAATTAAGTCAGCTAGGTAATACATGAAATCAAAGTTTATAAAAGTCTTCCGTTACTTAGGTACTGAGTGACTGACAGACAACGCACAGCCGAAACAACTGGTCGTAAAAAGCTGGAATTTGGCATGTAGGTTTCTTGGGGAGTGTAAGGGAGCATTAACAGAGGATTTCCTGAATTTCCTACGGGAACGGGAAACGGAATAGGCGCGTACGAAGTCACGGGCAAAAGCTTCTAATAAAAACAAGCTTTAATTTAACGCCCTAGAAATTTCGTGTCTTTGCTGTTGATCGTTGAGTTGTTTATTGTGGAGCTAATCTTAGTTCCTAGATGAAGAATAAGTTTAAAATAACTTATTTTGAGTAGCCTACACGTTTATTAAATTTCTATTATAATTTATATTCCTGTAACAGAATAAACGCAACACCTCAGCGGTCATTGAACTCATCATTATGAACAACTTTCACTATGGGACCAACATTGAAATCGCGAAAAAAAAAATCCCCAGTAAAACCTGAATAAAGCTAAGCCAAGAACCAAAAACTAAACTTATAAGTTACCTAATTTAGGAAAAAAACATACCTCGGTGAGTTCGACTGCAGACTGCTCGCCATCGTTCGTAGGTCGTCATGGTCGTTTAGACTAGTAATCCGTCTGTTTGTACTGACTGAACCGAATTGGACGGGACTTTTACTGGTAGATAGCTGATATAATAAGAAATAACTTAGGCTACTTTTATTTTAGAAAAAAAGATAGTTGTTTGCAAAAAAAAAACATCGTTTTCACGCGATATTTCAGAAACGGCTCTACCTATTTTGGCGGATTTTTTACTGGCAGATTGCAGCTGACTTTTTAAGGAACTAGTTGACCCGCGCAACTTCGTCTGCTCCGCTTCTATTGATCTTAGCGTGATGATATTCCTTCCTCGATAAATGAGCTATCTAACACTGAAAGAATTTTTCAAATCGGACCAGTAGTTCCTGAGATTAGCGCGTTCAAGCAAACAAACTCTTCAGCTTTATAAAGATTCCTTATTTTAGTAAATGGATTATGTTCCTTGCAGAAAAATTGATAACCATGAAAATAAGTAATATTCACGCGTGCGCAGGCAGAAACTAGTGAAGAATTAAATCAAGATAGTTGTTACAGGTACCAGGTACTCAGAAGTGGCAAAGCTATCAAACATAACTAACCTCAAAAGCCGAGAATACGCAAGTTTTTCACATGCACAAACACCAAGTAGCAGTTTAGAGTCTCCCACGCCTCACGGTTTAAAAACAATACTGTACGAAAGAGACAGAAGATGGTTTTCCATTATGCACACAAGTTTTCCCAAAGGGGAAAAAATGGCGATTGTCGGCAAAGGTTTTCAATGAGCGACCTTCCTATTCTCTATGGTGATTCTTTTGTTTATAGTTTTTTTTTTTTAATAATATGTTATGTCAAAGATACGTCCGTATCTTTGACAAACGGTAGCTTTGTTTCCACACATACTTCATCATCATTTTAAGGGTTCCGCACCCGAAACGGAACCCTTATTACTAAGTGTCCGCTGTCCGTCCGCCCGTCCGTCCGCCCGTCGGCCCGTCCGTCTGTCTGTCAGCGGGCTGCGCTATAACAACATTGCCTTGACAATTCAAAAGTACCTGTAAATGGCCTAATTGAAATAAATGCTTGAGTTTGAGTTTGAACAAATAAAACTAGTCAACAAGATTTTGCCACAAGAAATGTGCTTACTAATTTTGAATTACCTACCTACCTTTATCACGAAACCATATTTATTTTGCTTTGATTACTTAGGTCTAGTTTTTGTGTTACAACTACTATCAGGGTTATTCATTTTCCCTTTAGCTTGTAAATTAAGATTTTTTGTTTTTCGATAAAATAGCTGGCTTTTTCAGTTTACTGAGTTATTTTATTCTTTTTAAATATGTAAGAAGTGATCAAAAGATTCTGACAAGTTTCTTTACATTTATGGTGAAATTATTTTAAAACTCAAAAGAGAAATTCTGCACGATCAGTAAATAAAAATGTGAGCTTTCTTTTGGGATTTTTGAATACAAAGGGATAGTTGAGTAGTCTGACGTACCATCTGCTGCACAGTCAATCCTTTAACTTGATAATGTGCCTGTACTAGAACCACCTGAAAACTTCAGTTTTTGCCTCAAAGCTCCACTTCAAAATCATATTACAGGAAAACTGTATGTGTCTCAATAATTCTGATTTCAGTTCTATGATTTTAAAACATGTTCTTAAAATAATTATTTAAAAACATTCTTGTTACACACAAAAAGTGTTTTTTTGTTGACCAGTGTAATAAGGCCAAGTGCGAGTCGGACTCTCACACGAAGGGTTCCGTACCAAAAACCGAGAAAAACACGTTTCTTGTTTGGGAGTCCTTTTATTTTTAATTTAACTTAATTTTTATTATTTGTTGTCATAGCGGCAATAGAAATACCTACACACTGAAAATTTCTGCCTAATTTATTACGGTTTTTGAGATACAGGACGGACGGACAGCGAAGGATTAGTAATAGGGTTCCATTGGTTACCATTCAAATACGGGACCCCAAAAAAGGATGAAAAACAGCAAAATGAAACTGCGATCGCAATATGTAAAAGAATCCACACCCTGATTGCAAAACTTTAAAGACTAGTCACGTTAATCATCATCAAGCTAATACTAAAATCAATTTACATTTGTAGGTCATACACTAAATACTTCGATAATTACAAAATTACCAACATTTGAAAGCAATCAGAACCTCAACCAATATCTTGAGCAATACGTTATGTCATTAGCAAATTGAATTTTGATGACTAAAGACGTAGGTAAACACAAAAGTATACGTAAAAAAATCCTTTAAAAAGCCTAATTTTACTTCGGTGAGTGTGCCCAAGAACTCCACGAGACCTCACCCCACCGGCCCCCTTCTACCATCGGACATCCAGACACACTGCATCTTACCATCCCTACCTTGTTGCTATTCCACCAATTCGCACCAAGCGTTTCCAAACGTCTTTTATAATGCGCACAGCAAAGGAGTGGAACTCTCTACCTGCGTCTGTGTTTCCAAACGCTTACAACCCTAATCTCTTCAAAGTTAGAGTGAACAGGCTCCTTCTGGGTAAGCTCGCTCCATCGTAGACTTTGTCTCTGTCATCTCTGACCTAGACTAGAGTCAAGAGCAAACCCATCTCAAATAAAAATAAATATATATATATATATATATAAAATTCTTCCGTTACTGACTGATTGAGTGACTGACAGACAACGCACAGCCTCTACTGGTCGTAGAAAGCCGAGTTGGCATGTAGGTTCCTTGGGGAATGTAAGGAAGCACTAAGCGAGGATTTCCCGAAATTCCTACGGGAACGAGGAAACACGGGATTTACGCGTACGAAGTCGCAGAAAAAAGCTAGTAGGGTATATGTCCTAATGTCACGTCGTTGTGCCTGTCTATCTGTGGGAACCCTTATAGGTCTTATAGGTAGCGAAAGCTATGGCTAGCCCCCAATTCCTTTATGCTAAAAACCTCTGGATCAGGTAGTATAAATTCCAGGGTTGCGGAATAGTTCGAAAAAGTTCCCGCGACCCTGGAACGCAAAGGACATTTTGAACACGGATAGATTTTAGTCAGTAAGAGTTTGACATTCGCTCGAGAATACATTTGATGTTGCCCAACCAAAAAAAAATTGTAGTAAAACTTGGGTCATTACAAAAATGTCTGTTAGGTACGTTTGTTCTACAAAAATGAGAGTTTTCTAATACTTTAATTACTTACTTAAAGTGTAAATTAAATGAAAGTAATTTGATGTGAAAAGTTATTGTTCTCATGTTGAGGTCACAGTTTAACACGTTTTTTGAATTTTTGGTAAACTTTTTGAAGAGTTTCACACTGGCAACAAAAGTAGTTCAGATATGTCAATTTGGTACGCATAGATAATTTCTTCTATATGTAAAATACTCATTGCAATCATTAAATCAATTACCAACGTAAGGTAACAAAATTATAAAACAATCCTGATTTTTATGTTTTTTTAGCATTCAAAAAATCTCACAAATAAATCTTTTCAATAAATAACGATTTTATTAAAAACTGAGAACGTTAGAGTGTGCTGTTAAATATTTTTTAAAAACTCTTATACAAATAAGCTGTCTGCGGGCTTAGTGCCATTTTTTAAATGTACTCGCTGAAGTCAAACCTACCTGACTATATGAAAACTGAATAAGCGCCGTCTGGTAACAGTAGGTAACGGGAAACCATTTTTATTTTCATAGAATTTGTCAATAAGCGAACATTTACGTTAACGCGATCGAGTACGTTTAAAAACTCGCATTAAAGGCCTTTGTTATTCACTAGTGTAGAAATACCAAGCATAAAGACTTGTTTGTAATCTTCAAAGTTCAAGCTTTGAAGATTACAAACAAGTCTTTGCAATTTGCAAGCTACGTTGGTAGCTTGCAAATTGCAACAAACGCAATCTAAACCATTTCGCAGTACAAAAGTTTATTAAACTCTACACACCTGAAAATCATTATTATAATATTTTCCCATAAAGCACAGGGGAATCAGAACAAGATACTTTAAACAATGAAACGAAACTGAGCACTCCGCCCGAATCACATGTAATTGGCGCGCTTTTACACAAAATGGCGCCGTGGGAACATTTTATGGTTGTCAAACGGTTTTATCTTTATTGATTAGATACTGAGATGAGAATTTATGTGTAATAAATAATTAAAATAATCTTTATTTTATGCTCCAATTATGAAATTCTTGGTCAAAACAAATCCACCTTAATTCCATTTCGGTAGCGCATGTAGGTAAATCATTTTGCGATTTTTGACAGTCGCCGCCACTGATAGAAAGTCACGTTATTTCGAGCAAAAGAGTAAAAAATAATGATGATGCTATACTATTTTTTATCCTCATGAGATATTTGCCTCCAACTATCTCGGAAACACGCGTGGTACCTTTGTTGTATTTCAGACCAAACAATAATTATAAAAATGTTTATTTCATCAACTTAATCTAACCGTAAAATATTTTTACCTTTGTTTTATTTCATACCAAACAATAATTATAAAAATGTTTATTTCATCAACTTAACCTAACCGGAAAATATTAACCGCTAATTACTTCGAGACTTCTTCGATATACTTCTACCAATGTTCAAGAATCTGAGTCCATCTAGGCGCTTCTAGTGTTACTTTAATATTCAGTACTATTATTCTTCTCTTCAACTCTGTGTTCGTTGCTGCTGTGTTGTATCGAATGCCTGCCTATTTTTCCCCAACTATATCGGGGTCGGCTTCCAAGCCTAACCATGTGGTTACAAGCACCTGAATACCAGCAGTTTACATTGAACGACTGCCTGTTTGACCTCCTCAAGCCAGCCTGGGTAATACGTTACTCCTTGACTTGACTTGAATTCGCCGTATGGTGTCGGCCGGTGCCGTATGGTGCCGTAAAAGAAAAATACCATCCCATCACTTCCCGTGGGTGTCGTACGAGGCGACTAAGGGATTTACCAGAGAATGGGCAGCAGCGTTCTCTGTAAAACACAACATCATACACTGATCGCCAACCCGCCTGTCAAGCGTGGCTATTATGGCACGCGGACCCCGCCTTTGGGGGAGGCCTATGTCCAGCAGTGGACGTCTTTCGGCTGATATGATGACTTGACTGGTGTCAGATTTTTTTGCTTCTGACTATCCGTACGACTGCCAAAGTTGTTTAAATGATAGCCGAGACCAACGGCTTAACTTGCTTTCCGAGTCACGGAGGAAACTTAGTATGGTCACCCATCCACGGACTGACCTCGGTAAGCGTAGCTTAACCTCAAAGTTCGACTCTTGTGGCTGTTATTGATTGATTTAGAATTAAGTTTCCTTTTTTTTTATTTGTACCGACATTGTGTGTATCTGTGTGTGCCAAATAAACTTGTTTTCTTTCTTTCTTTCTTTCTTTCTTTATTATTTAGTCACGAGCTTCGCCACTAATAGAATGAATGTTTTCTATTCTATTCAGTTTGATGCTCTGTGGATAGAGAGCACACATATCGCAACTATTAGCTGACCCGCGCAATTTCGTCCGCGTCACAAATTTCATTAATACTCCGCTCCTATTGATCGCAGCGTGATGTTATATAGCCTATAGCCTTCCTCGATAAATGGAATATCCCGTTTTTTCCCGTTCCCGTAGGAATTTCGGAAAATCCTCTCTTAGTGCTCCCCTACGGAATGTAGGGAAGCTACAATCAAAATTTTAGCTTCCTACGACCAGTGCTTTTGGCTGTGTATTGTCTGTCAGTCACTCACTCATTAACGGAAGAATTTTATATATATATTGATTGAATAGCTTTGTCCGCGACTTCGTACGCGCATTATTATATCGTATTTTCCCGTTCCCGTGGGAATTTCAGGAAATCGTCTCCTAGTGCTCTCTACACTCCCCAAGGAACGTACCTGCCAAACAGCTTTCTACGACCAGTAGTTTTGGCTGTGCGTTGTTAGTCAGTCACTCACTCACGCACTCACTCACTCAGTAACGGGAGAATTTTATATATATATTGATTAACACTACAGTTTGAACGCCTCAAACTTCAATCAAAAACAAAGTAACTGTTTAATGAACCGCTATTTAAAAATATAACGTCGACAGGTGCGTGTCGGCAGACGGAAGAAGGTATAAAGTTTCGTATTCATCTCAAATAAATGGCCTATTCCATCGCCTCCGGCTAAGATTCTTGTTACTTTTCTAATAGATTATTTGATAACAATCTGTTACTTGAATGTTTTATTTTATCTCCTAGATATGCTCAAAAAAGCATTATAGAAGAATATCCACCTCCCTTCTAGACAAACAGCACTGTATCAGACAAGTTCGCAATGGATAAGGCGACACACTGGTCGTGGTTATTAAATAATATAATTTTGTTCATTTTATCTGTGTTTCTGAACGCTTAGGGTGCCTATTCATTATAGCGGATTTTAACCAATTTGGGCACCACGTGAGTCACTGACATTTTGACTGACATGATTGGTTAATATTTCTCCGTTTCTCCGCCCCGCTGCCTCGCTTTGCGCTAATGGACTGGCACCCTTACAACCCTAATCTCTTCAAAGTTAGAGTGAACAGGCTCCATCTGGGTAAGCTCGCTGCATCGTAGACTATGTCTCTGTCATCTCTGACCTAGACTAAAGTCAAGAGCAAACCCATCTCAAATAATAAAATAAATTAAGAAAAACTTGTATTTGTCAGTTAAAGGAAAGAAAGAAAGAAAGAAAGAAAGAAAGAAAGAAAAATATTTATTTGGGACTCGCACAAGACATACATATCAGTCAATACATATAAGCGGCGTCTTAAAATTAATTTGTGCGAGGCCAAAAAGGTCCCTGTCTCAGCATATGCTGCGATATTTAAAAAATAAATATCACAGCGCTGGTGTTATGACAGGGCCTGATGTGATGTCACGGACACACATACGGAACACAACACAAAGATATATATACAAATAAAATAATGAATATAATAATTTGTCTAAAAATAAAACAATTTAAAATGTGGAATACATAAATACAAACAATAAAAATAAAAAAAATTCAATATTAACCAAATCTCAATGGCCCAATGGCCCAGTGCTCCAGTATCATTTGTCAATGTCATAGACAAATGACGGAACGCGCGGGCGCACTGTTGGAGACTATGGTTCACAAAGGTTGCAATATCGAGGCATATATATTACGACGGTATAATATATTTTTGCGGGACTAAATGGCAAGTATACTGCATCGAACCAAAAAAGAATCATATATAATCATTGAAACCTCGGAGTAATCTGTGTACATACATAAAAAAATATATATATACCCACCGAATTGAGAACCTCCTCCTTTTTTGAAAGTCGGTTAAAAACGGTTCTTGAGATCCAGTCCGCTGACAGACGAACGGACGGACAGCGGAGGCTTAGTAATATGGTTCCGTTTGTTACCCCTTCGGATACGGAACCCTAAAAACTAATTCGGCTCTCGTAAATGTTACTTTCATTTAATTTTTGACAACCCTAACGTCATGAGCAACCAAAACACTACAGGTTCTTATCTATGTCAATTCTTTATTTAAAAACATGTTGGCAAGTGTTTCGGAGATGGGATCCCGTTACACGCAAAAGTGAGACTACTATAAGGCATTCCGAACGAGTCGGGCGCATATAATTAGAAATGTAGGCTAGTGTGTATTTCAGAAATATTTTTATGGGTTTTTAGTCGATGGTGCTAAATACATAGTAATTTGTAGTGGTTCGGCTGTTGAAAAATAAAAGCTTTTGTTTGTAATGCCATTACTTACACATATTATTTCCTGTGTAGGTAAAATGATGTGCCTGTAGCCTATGGGAATATTTTTTAGTAACTAAGCAATCAAATGTTAAACAACTGAGAAAGTCAGCCTGTACTGTATAATAGAATACTATCAATATGCAATATGTATCACAGATCTACTATCTACTAAATATTATAAAGAGGAAAGATTTGATTTTTTGTTTGTTTGTTACGATTTAACTCAAAAACTGCTCGACCGATTTTAATAATTCTTTCACCATTGGAAAGCTACATCTTTACCGAGTAACATATGCTATATTTTATCCCCGTATTCTCACGGAAATGGAAACTACGCGGGTGAAACACCGGGTTGCTGCTAGTTACTAATATTCATGTTCCCCCTTTCCCCAAAGCCAATATTTCAACGAGTGGGAATCGAACCTAAATCGCGAAATTTAAATCGGCAACTCCATATGCGCATAACTCACACAAAATGTACTGAATATCCGATTTCCGATTCGATTTTCGATTTTTCGATTTCGGGATTTCGGGGGATATTATTATGTTATTGGGAGATTTCGATTGTAACATTAGACATTTAGCGTCATTTGCAATTAACATTACTTTTTAGACTGAATTTCTGTGTATTTTTATATTTTAAGGTTCTAGAAAAAGTGGCGTTCTGTAAGCGAATGCGAGTGTCGAAAAGCCAGATTATAAGGTATTGCTAAAATGGCATTTCGACAGCGTTTGTCAATCCCATACATGTTTGACGTTTTGACAACGCCTTCGCCACGCTACCACTGACAGAATGTTACTTGTCTAGAGCTTAAGTTCTAGTGTCGAATGCATCGTCGCTTACCATCACAGCCGATACCAAAATGTCCTGTCAATCCCATACATTTTGACGTTTTGAAAATCACCTTCGCCACGCTTTTTTTTTAAATATGAGAAATCATCAAATGACTCCTCCCGTATTGGGCGGAGCAGAAGGAAGTGTCTCTTCCTGACTAAAACCCATAGGTGTTCCTCCTAATGCCCTTTGCGTTCCAGGGCCGCGATGACTCTTTCGAAAAAATTGCTATCCCTGTCAGAATGTCACTTGTCTATAGCCTCTGGAACGTCATCATATCTTTACCTCCGTAAACTACACCTGCTTTTGCCCGCGACTTCGTACGAGCATATCCCGTTTTTTCCCGTTCCCGTAGGAATATCGAGAAATCCCCTCTTAGTGCTCCCCTACACTCCCCAAGGAACCTACACGCCTTTCAGCTTTCTACGACCAGTAGTTTCGGCTGTGCGTTGTGTCAGTCAGTCACTCACTAATTTGACGACACGGTTGGCGCAGTGGTCGAGCGATTGACTGCTGCGCTGCGTGTCGCGGGTTCGATTCCCGCACGGAGCAAATATTTGTATGGCCTACAGATAGTTGTTCCGGGTCTGGCTGTTTGTGTATGTGAGTTTGTATGTTTGTAAACGCTACAGGAGAAATTCCTAGTGTAGGGCAACGTTTTCTACACTAATATTATAAAGAGTAAAGATTTGTATGTTTGTTTGAATTGAATAGGCTCCAAAACTTCTGGACCGGTTTGAAAAATTCTTTCAGCAATGGATAGCTACATTATCAGGGAGTAACATAGGCTATATTTTATCCCCGTACTCCCACGAGACCGGGAACTACGCAGGTGAAACCGCGTGACGTCCACTAGTTTTAAATAAAAAAAAACTAAAAATCACTCAGTAACGGAAGAATTTTATACTTATGTTAGGATGAAAGTTCTACAGCCAAATATTCGTAAACTAATGAAGACAACTTTAGTTAACATGCAGTTTTTGGCACAAGTAACTGCAGTTTGTTCGTGCGATAATGCGGAACAAATGTTATCTCTAAATACCTGAATATTATTCTACGTTTGAACTTGGTTTAGCGTTTAGTTAGCTCGTGGCTGCACCTGGCTCTGTGTGCAATATTGTCGTTCGTTTAAACATTTTATTGGGAGACGAGGTTTTTTCCGCGACTTCGTTTTCGTATATCCCCTTTTTTCCCGTTCCCGTAGGAATTTCTGTAACTTCCCTCTTAGTGCTCCCCTACTCTCCTCAAGGACCTACATGCCAAATTTCAGCTTTCTAGTTTCAGCGGTGCGTTGTCTGTCAGTCACTCAGTCAGTCACTCAATCAGTCAATAACGGAAAAAAAATATGTATTAGGGTAATGTGCGTTTTATTTATTGCACAGTATTATATCGCTGTTTTTTTTGGATATACTTTATGTAACTGTTTGTTATCTGCGGATCTAAAAAGTCCACTTTAGCAGAATCAGAAAGCACATCACGCTACCCGTCACTAACAAATTTTCCCAATCAACCTTGAAGTGTGTTAGCGATAAAGATGAAAATTAAATTTCACAGAAGGTTGTGTGATTAATATTATGATTCTAATATGGTTCTCCTAAAGTGGCCTTTTTAGCTCCCCTGTAGGAGTGAGTTGAGTATAGCTAATTGAATAGCGACAAGCGACATTCGACGATACCATAATAAAATACATTGAATTGACAAGCACTATCTCTAATGGCACAAGATCAATCCCTTACATTTTTCATTCTGACAATCACTATCGCTGATAGAATGGAAGACACTCTCTCTAGGGCCTTCGTACAACTTACTCCCATCAATATTAATGAATATTTTCCATCAATACTTATCAAAATATTTCTGTTTTTTCAGAGGAGGACTGGGCAGAGAGCACAGCGTACATGATGCATGAGGCGTTCGACGCGTCGCCCCCGCGCCGCGCGCCCTCACCCCGCCGGGCCTCGCCCCCGCGCCGCGCCCTCTCCCCGCGCGCCTACGACCGCGCCTATCCCGACGACTTCTCCGACCAGTTCCGCGACCAGCTCGCGCCCTTCCGCGACCAGACCTTCGAGCGAAGGTTCCGCCACGAATCACTCGAACGCGTCAAACCAGAAAAACCAGTAGAAAAGTTCCAAGATGACACAATCAACTACAGGAGACGATACGTCGCTGAAACTAAACCTTCCAACAGAAGCATCGACAGGGTCGAAGACCGGAGGTTCGGCAAACTACAAAGAGGCGCCAGCGAAGGCAGCCTTAAAGTCGCCGAAGCGTCTCCGAAGGACAGGTTCAACGTAGCTAAAGAAAAGTTCATGAATCTAGAGCGGGAGAGGTTCAACAGAGAGCTCGAAGCGCACATGGCGATGAGGAGGAGCATGCTGGAGCGGAACAGTCGCTCGACTTCTTCCCCCGAAGAGGAAAGGAGGGACGAGCGACAGGAGCGGCACAGAGACATGAGCTCCCGCAGAGAGCCCGAGCGCTCTCACCGCGAGCTGGAGCGCCACCGCGAGCCGGAGCGCCGCAAGGAGGAGCGCGCGCGCGAAGTTGAGCCGCGCGAGCCGCACCGCGAGATGGAGAGACTCCCGCGCATCGGCAGGAAGCGCGACGACGTCAAGCGATACGAGTACGGCGCCGAGGAGTACCTGAACAGGATCGAGCCGAAGCCGCACAGGGATGAGTTCGACAGCTTCGAGCGGCGCGGCCGCCGGGAGCTGGACCGGCGCATCGAGGAGGACGAGATCATCGAGCCGGTGATCGAGGACAGGCGGCGGGACTGGAGCGACCGCCAGCGGGCGTTCAGCCGCTCGCGCCTGCTGGACGACCAGCGCCAGTCGTACGTGGAGGGCGACAGGGAGCGCTACTACGACAGAGACTACCGGGACTACCGTGACCTGGCCGAGCGCCAACAGAGCAAGTTCCGCCACAGCTACGCGGAGCCCATCCCGCGCGGACGCCTCGGGACCGTCAGACCGTACTGAATGCCATAATAGATTCATAGATGATAATTTTGGAATATTGAAACTGTAGAACCAAAAACCATATGTTTTGTTGAAGTCGGACGAAGGCGGAAGCCTGCTAGATTGTTGACAATACCTGATTTATTCGTAAATATACTAATGGACACGAAAGTTAACATGCTTCTGGTTCATAAAATGGCAGCAGAATTTTGAATAATATCTGTGTCTGCGGGGTCGGATTGAAGTCAGCAGTGTGTTAATGTTAGAATTATGTAACAAATCATTTAAGTGCCTCTATGAAATAGATTTGTATTTATAAATACTCATAAGTGCGGTAAATGTCACAGATATAATAATACTTTACTATTGTAAATATTAATCAAGTACCTTTTGTTAATTTATAGGTAGAACACAAAATCAATACATTGTTATTTTATACAATATTGTTATGAAAAATGTTATTTTTATCAAAGAAATATCGTTATTGGAGTAAGAGAATTAACATTGAAATGAATCATTCAGTTTCGTTTGGTAAAATTTTCAAAATTTATGTCGTATTTCTTTCAAAAATTATTTCAATTTAGTTTTTGGATCGTTTCACTGAGAAATTAAAAATCGCAATGAAAACAATATTTATGAAGTTTATTATTTAGTCCTGGAATTTTTTTGTAACTTAGTTTTTTCTTGATTCTGATAACAAACAAATTTTGAACTTAATTATTTTATAAACTACAATTTATCGCAAAAACTCATTGGATAGTAAAACGCCTCAGTGGAACATCTCTTACGTTTGTAATTTATTTGTAAGTTAACGTAGACTGTAAATGAATATATCATGTTTTATGAAAAGATTTTCAACAATAAAAAAATTAAAATTATTCGTATTTATTTATTTCGTTCCCCAGTGTTATTTTAGATGTTACATTAACGCTTACAGCTAGGTACAATTGTGGACCCTTTTAGGGCACAGAAAACAGCAGTTTTAAAAATAAAATTCTAACTTGTGATAAAAAAGGCAACATTTTATGACATAGGTAACACCAGTCCAGCATCAATTTAGCCAATTGAGATCATCATGATGTCGATATATACCGATGTACCCGCGTGTGGCCGCAACTTTGTACGCGCATATCCCGTTTTTTCCCGTCCGTCCGTCCGTCTGTCTGTCTGGCTGTCTGGCTGTCTGTCTGTCCGTCTGTCACTGCCAGTTTTCTCCGGAACCACTGGACCGATTCTGTTGAAATTTGGTATACATATGGACTTCTATGACCCAAATACGGACGCGTTACGTAAATTTTTAGTATAGGGGTCACTTTTGGGGGTCAAACTAGAAAGAAAAAAAAAGTTTTTTTAACAATATCGTGTGATATATCAAATGAAAGGCCTTACTGTGAGGGTTTTAATTATATTTTTTTCATAATTTTAAAATAAATGGTTTTGAAGTTATTCAATAAATTAGACGAAAAACGACAAATTTTAGGCTTCGTTGTTTCGGAGATAAGGGGGGGGCCTTATCTCCGAAACAACGAAGCCTAAAATTTTGAAAAAATTGAGATAATAGATCTTTACCTAAAGATTACAGGAAAACCTATTAGAAGTCTGTAGTGTTAAAGTAACATGTTAAAAAAATTAAATTCGTTCGGAACCCTTTGCACGCGAGTCCGACTCGCACTTGGCCAGTATTTTAACTAAATAATTGTCTTTAATGTGTTTTAAGCCATCGGCATCAATATCCGAGGAAACAATGTCTTTGATTCGGCAGAGTTCAGAATCTCCTATTTGCAGAGTCTGGAGCCAGTTATCATTACTAATGGACATTATTGTCGGATATTGACCTAATGCATCAGTAGTCTCACTGTCCGGAATGGGATTACGTGATAGTGCATCCACGTGGGACATTTTGGAGCCAGCCCTGTATTCGATAGTACACTGAAACTCTTGCAGCTCTTGTACCATGTTCTGACAAATAAATTATGATTATGATTAGCCACCACCGTGCCACTCGAGGTATTAAGTCACGTTTCAGAAAGGTACTGCGTAATGCACTGCAATCAGTTACTATTTTGAAATTTTGGCCAAAGAGATACACCCGAAACTTCTTCAAGGAACAGATCACCGCCAGAGTTTCTAGTTCATAAGCATGGAAATGCTTTTCTTCTGGAGTGGTCTGCCTACTATAGAATGCCACAGGATGAAGTGCTCCATTAGATGGGGATTTCTGCATTAGAATTCCACCAATGCCGACTTTGCTGGCATCCGTGTGGAGCTCTATCGCAGCTGTTGGGTCATATATGGATAGGATAGGTCGCGTCGTTAACCGGTTCTTAAGATCCTTAAACGCCTCCTCCTGTTCACTCAACCAACACCATTGAGAATCCTTCTTTAACAGCTTATTTAGGGGATGAGCCAATTGTGCAAAATTTCTAATGAACTTCCGGAAGTATCCAACAAGTCCCAGAAATTGTCGTACCGAGTGCTGGTAGGTGGGACGCGGAAAATCAATTACACAACTGATTTTCTTATCCCCTGGTCTTATGCCAGCAGCACTAATTTCATAGCCTAAGTAGTTTACTTTATCCACTAAGAATTCGCATTTAGATAAATTTAGCGTTAAATTAGCTTTATCCAACAATTGAAGGATGTTCTCAAATCGGTCCAGACATTCCTTCTTGTCTTTCCCGTATATAAGGACGTCATCTATATATGCAGTGGCTTAAGTATAACGTGCGGATCCTAATACTTTGTGCATCATCCGTTGAAATACAGCTGGAGCGTTTGCAAGACCGAACGACATACGGTTGAACTCATATTGCCCGTCCGGTGTCACAAACGCTGTCAACGGCTTTGATGATTCTGTCATAGGGACCTGATAGTAGCCTGATGCCAAATCGAGCGTGATGAAATATGCTTGTCCAGACAATCGGGCAATTTCTTCCTCAATTACTGGCATTGGGTACCGTTCCTTTACAGTAACCGCATTTAATAACCTATAGTCTATACACATCCGAATCTTGCCGTCTTTCTTTCGTGCCAGAATTATCGGACTCGCGTATTCGGATACAGATTCCCGAATGATACCGGTCCAACATCTCTCCTACCATGACGCGAACCTGTTCTCGTTCTTTGTGGGACAAACGGTAGGGACGATATACGATGGGCTTATTGCTATTAGTCTCTATTGTCATCTCTGTCGCATTTGTGCACCCCAATTCCTTAAGTGTAGACGCGAAACAGTGTTTATATTTGTGTAAAATTGTGAAGAGTGCGTGCTTATCATGTTCATTGACGTTATTACCTATTCGGACCATTTCGTCATTAAACTCTCCAACTGATTCTACAACTTCCGGATCTGGGGATACAATGCGGTTCACTATGTGAATTTGCGTAGCGCGGCACAAAGTTGTTCCCATTAGCAACTTTAACCGGTAGGTAATAGGAGCAATACTGATTCTGACCTTACCGTTTGTCACTCGATACACACCACCATAAATAGTGTACTGATTAGCTGTTTGGCCTACCACCTTACTGCTTATAACAATATAGCTATCTATCCGTGGTTCCGTGATAGCCTTTACTGTCGCCGGACCGTATAAGCCAACGCAAGAGAAAGCCAAGACCTTGAGGTCTTGAGTGTCTTGTGCATCTAACTTGGCATCAGTGAAAGGCAATTCGTTTCGAAAATCATAAAATTTCAATTGTTCAGAATTTTGTAAACAATGACATGTGATTGTTCGGATAATGACTGCCCAATAAGAACAGACACTTCTAAATATTTGTCATCAACTACATGGAACTTAACCTCGGCTTCAACTCCATCTATATCCAAGTTAACTCTAACACTTCCGACAGTTTGAACAATTTCGTTCCCGAATCCTCTCAATGGTGCCAAACCATAGTCATGCTCGAGCCCTAATATATGTATAATTGATTTAGTTAAGAGAGAGACTTCGCTTCCAAAGTCTACAAATGCCTGAACCTGCGACCCGTTTATCGTTATTGTTTTTATGTACTTCGAGTTAGAATTTGAAGTAGAAATGCACATTGTTTTCTGTGCAGTTTCATTTTTATTGTTATTTTTATTTCCAAGCTTCGATTTGCAATTTTCAGTCCGATGGCCAAATTTCTGACAAGTTAGGCACTTAATTAGGGGTTTGGGGCATTTCATGAAAGGATGACCTGCTCTTTGCAATTGTAACAGGTCAAACCGTGATTAACTGGTGTGAGTTTTTTTTTTACTATCTGCTTTATTACTATCTAGAGGTTTATTAGCGTCCTGTGCTGTCCTACTCCTGAAGTTGGTACGATCCTGGGGTAAGAACGTTTGTGCTAAATCTCTGTTACTCATGAGAAACTGTAAGAGCTGGTCAGGATGAGTGCAACGTAACGTCAAGTCACTAGTTTTCAGCGTTTTATCGGCCAAACCATGTATCATGTATAGGCAATCAACGGCACGCTTACCAACGATGTCACACCGATTCAACAAGGCTAATCCTTACTATCCTTACTAATATTACAAATGCGAAAGTAACTCTGCCTGTCTGTCTCGCTTTCACGTAAAAACTACTGAACCAATTTAAATGAAATTTGGTACACAGATAGTCTAGAGCCTGAGAAAAGACATAGGCTACTTTTTGTCCCGGGAATATGTTCCCTAGGAACCACGCGGGCGAAGCCGCTGGCAGAAGCTAGTTTTTCATAAAAATACACCTCAATAGGCTCAGTATGCTGACTCCTACGTCTTAACATATCCTCCAGGGATTGAACATGATTCTCCTCACATGGAAAAGCTGTCAAAAGCTTTTCCTGCCACTCTGACCAATTAAAAAGAATAGAATTCAACCCCTCATACCACGTTTTGGCCAATCCCTGGAGCTTCTGCATCGCGAAATGAACAACTGTTTTGTCATCCCACCCATAAACGGCAGCACATTCGTTCACTTTTCGTAGCCAAATGTCAGTTCTCTGATTCTTTGATGAAGGTTCGAAATCAGGTAAAATGTTTTTGTGATTCAAATTATGTGAACCGTGTGTAACCGCAGAAGGCTGAGATGGTTTAAAAGACTTTAAAATATCGACTATATCCTTCGCGGAAAAAGCTGGACTTCCCTATCTTCGAAAAGAACGAGAAGTGGGTACCTCATTATCACGGTGCGGGTTTTCCACTCCAGAGGACTGCTGCTCCACTTGCCGCGTACATGCGGCCCGGTTGGAGTCGACGTCACGTCTTGACTGGCCTGATTCTGTCTCGTTCCCTCTCCAGCACGCGTTCCTTTTCCCTGATACTCCTACTGCGTCCGCTGTGACGACCTGAGCTGCGACTTCGATGGCGAATGTGGCTTCGGCGTCTTCCTAGAGTCTCACTGCGCAGGCGACTCCCGACTCCGTCTGCCTTCATCAACATCGCGTCTCGATGCAGCTTGTTCAGGCGTTTCCAAACGGCGGCTTATACGGCTCCCATTTTGTTCCATTGTCTGTAACTCGGAAACGAAACATCGGCTTGAATTTGTCCACTAAAATGTGTGAAAACAGAAAACTTGACGTAACTCGGAAAGGGTGCGTCCTAGCGTAAAAATAATTTTAAAGAAAGTAGTCTTTGTAATCCCTGGCATGTAATACCGGGCATCTTAATGTGCCGAAAAATTGACTTTGACCCTTGAAAACAAAGGTACCTACCACACCATTAAAGTGTTCATTGAATTATCGAACCTCTAAAATAATGGAACGAAACTACGCCCTAATAATACCTAATCCATAATCATCGTGCAGCAATAAACATAATATAGTTTAAAACAGCATAAATATGTAAAACTATTTACTGCACTAATTTATACGAACAAAGTAACGGTTTTCTTCTTTTGAAATTATCGTTTTAAAATTCTACACAACTGTAATTTGAAACTGTTACTTAAATAAATCGTTACGCTAGTATTCCTCGACACCACATTCGATATTCTTTTTAAATTTTACCCTTCATTGTACAAAATTCAATACTGAACTTTTATATAAATGTGAGCATGTACTTACCACTTCTGATTTATAATAAAACTCCGATCACAGCACAACTTTATATATTTTGCAACACTTCTCTTGCGCACAACATACAATATACAACATTCAAATCCTAACGCCAACCCACGTCCGAACCGTACGGCTGTTGAGACTAGAATGCCAGCGCTCGCCGAGTGTCGTCATAACATCGATTCCTCATATCGATTATAATTATATTATTTAGTTTTGTAAAATGTTTTAATAATTTACTAACACGCTGGATCATTGTTGTCCGAAAATAAAGAACATTATTATTATTATAAACCTTACACCCATAAATAAGCATTCTCTGTAAAATCAACACCATACATTGCGATCGCCAACCCGCCTGCTAAGCGTGGCGATTATGGCAAACCCCTCCTTTTGGAGGAGGCCTATGTCCAGCAGTGGACGTCTTTCGGCTGATATGATGATGATGATAAACCAAACAGTATTTGAAAAGGTAGACCTTAATACTTGTCTGACCGTTAATCGCTGAACAATGCATCAATGCAGGCATCATCATCTGCCTAGCCTTTTCGCAACTATATTGGGGTAGCTTCCATTGAAACCGGATTCAGCTGAGTACCGGTATTTTATGTGGAGCGCCTGCCTACCAGACCTCCACAAACCACTAATTGGGTACTAGCGTACTTCATGGCAAGACTTAAGTCAGATTCTCTGGCTACTGACAATACGTAACAATTTACAAATGACAGCCGTGACCTACAGCTGAATGTGCTTTCTGAGGCACGAAGCAACATCGGTACCTATGGTGTGCGTAGTCCCAGCGGAAAAGTGTCGTTTTTTTTAAATTTCAGTTTAGCAGATATTTAGTGTATGACGTCCTGTAATTGTGTATGGTAAGTAATTTGTGCATCCAACCATTAGGGAGTTATTCAACAAAAACAGCATCCCAGCGGAACTTTTTTTTCCCTATGGACGTACAAGAAAAAAAATACATACAATAATTAGTGTGTATTTGTGTGTAAATGTGTATGTTAAAATGAAATTTGTGTGTCATGAAACTGCGGAGATATTCAAGTTTCCGCTGCGCTGACGTTTGGCTGTTTGATGAAAATCATATAAAACGGTTTAGTGCAGAGTTGTATTTTTTTACGCACGTTGCTTTGAATTTGTGTGTAATGTTTGCGAAAACAGAATTGAAAAAAAACATACCGTTCAGAAGATATATCTGTAAAAGTAAAATCAGGTTATTAGGCCTTAGTACTTAAAATAGGAACTCTAGAGCCTAACTTATGACGTTTATTTGTATCTTGTAAGGGCCTACAATGTCCTGCTAAGTTTCAATTATGTGTTCTTTATAATTAATGAGCAATGGCATAATTTACTACGACCGGAGCACTATGTTTTATGACATCTAATTGTAGGACTATTTAAAAGAAAAGCAAAATAAGACATATTCCAATATTTAGTGTATTAATGCAACTATTCACATGTTAAATTTCAGCTCATTACACTGAATAATTAAAGAGATATAAATAAAAATACCAGTACCACCACAAAACTTAGATAATCCGGCCAAGTTTGAATGGCTATAAAAAGGCGCCTGTTTAGTATACAGAGCCAACGTTCTAAAATTTCCAGTATAGTATCGTTGTTGTGGTTAATAGTTTCGTACAGGTGCGTACACAATAGTTCAGCACAAAATAAAACTGAATTAACTTTGTACTCTTAAAAGTACTTATTTATTAGCTAATGATCAATTAAAATTTAAAGTAAAAACAACATCATTATCAATGTAATAATATCATATATTAAAATAAAGAATCAGTTTTTGTTTTATTAAAAATAAATAACAAATACCTATATTGCCTACTGTAAAAGCCCATATAAGTATAACACAAAATAAACATAAAATCATGGGTTTTACTTGTAAATTTTAGTGAGTTGATCTTCTCGTTCGAGCTTCTCGTTACAGCAACAAATAAGTAGGTATGTCATACAATTACAGATCACAGAAAACAGAAAAACCGTACGTAAGCGCAAGACACAAAGTTTAACGTCCAGCGGCCGAGGCAGGACTAAAGGGGATAGCTTAGAGTTACTATTCCGCCAAATTAAATACTCTTTTTTATTAATTTTTAAAAGTCACACTGGCTGTTTAGTATCAAGAAGCAGACACGGGCATGCTGCTGGCGCCATCTAGTACCCAGTAGCAGACATTTACGTGCTAGAACATTCTCGATGTTTTGACACCTGGTCGGTCGGGACCCGTGTGTGCCCGAACTTTCCAGAGGTTTCCATACAGGAGGGTTCTGGAAATGACTGTCGGTATATAAAGGGCGGACATCCGGCGACGGCAGTCAGTATTAAATTGGCGATACAAACGATAACTTCGAGAGCGATCTTCAACTGCGAATTATAGTGAAGTGAAGTGATCAGTATTGCGATTGTGTGTTATAATTAGTGTGTTTTAAAGTGCTAATTAGTGTTATAAGTTAAAGTATCAGTTTTGGTTGTTTAACCGGCTGTTTTTATTGTAACGAACCCTGAGCTCGTAACAATACACTAAATATTGGAATATATTATATTTTGCTTTTCTTTTAAATTGTCCTACAATCGGATGTCATAAACCATAGCGGTCCAGTCGTAGTAAATTTAGCCATTGCTCAGTAATTACAAAGAGCACATAATTTAAACTTGGCAGGATATTGTAGACCCCTACAAGATACAAATAAACGTTATAAGTTAGGCTCTAGAGTTCCTATTTTACATACTAATCTTTGTCCATTTTTGAAACTTTGGTCAAGAACCACTATCTCTCTCTTTAAGGCGTTTGTTACTAGAGTTCTGCTATTGTTTCACAATTATCATTGTATAAAATTATCTATTTAGTATGTATTGATGTTTGTATAAATAGTACACCTAAGACTACCTACAATACTGTATCTCCTTTTTCTCTTTAGAATCCATCCAAAGGTTGTCTTGAAAAGATCGCTTTTAGCGATAAGGCCGCCCATTGTGTCACCCTATGTAATGTTTCTCATCTATCTTTTCTGTAACTTACATGGTGTACATAATAAAGAGTATTCTATTCTATTCTAATAACCTTATTTTACTTTTACGGATATATCTTCTAAACGGTATGTTTTTTTCAAATTCTGTTTTTGCAAACATTACACACAAATTCAAAGCAACGTGCGTAAAAGAATACAACTCTCCACTAAACTGTTTTATATGATTTTCATCAAAAAGCCAAACGTCAGCGCAGCGGAAACTTAAATATCTCCGCAGTTTGATGACACACAAATTTCATTTTGACATACACATTTACACACAAATACACACTAATTATTGTATGTATTTTTTTTTCTTGTACGTCCATAGGAAAAAAAAGTTCCGCTGGGATGGTTTTTGTTGAATAACTCCCCAATGGTTGGATGCACAAATTCGTACTTAACATACACAATTACAGGACGTCATACACTAAATATCTCATCATCATATCAGCCGAAAGACGTCCACTGCTGGACATAGGCCTCCCCCAAGCGTCGCCACAACGACCGGTCCTGTGCGTCTCGCATCCATCGGCTACCCGCGACCTTCACCAGGTTATCGGTCCACTTTGTGGGAGGCCTTCCAACGTTACGTCTTCCGGTACGCGGTCGCCACTCCAGAACTTTTCGGCCCCATCGACCATCTGTTCTGCGAGCAATGTGCCCGGCCCACTGCCACTTTAGTTTGGCGATCCTTCGGGCTATGTCGGTAACCTTGGTTCTCTTGCGGATATCATTCCTGATTCGATCACGCAAGGAAACTCCAAGTATTGCCCTCTCCATTGCCCTTTGAGTGACTTTGAGCCTTCTGATGAGGCCCATTGTAAGCGACCACGTTTCAGTTCCGTATGTCATCACTGGCAACACGCACTGATCATAAGACTTTTGGCTTGAGACACTGTGGTATGTGGGACGAGAAGATACCGCGCAACTTCCCGAACGCTGCCCAGCCGAGTCGGATTCGACGGTTGACCACTTTCTCGAAGTTGGCCCTACCTAGCTGGACCGTTTGTCCTAGGTAGACGTACTCATCTACAACTTCGAGTGTAGAGTTTCCGATCTTGATGGGAGTGGGTGCTACATGGGTATTTACCATGATCTTGGTTTTGTCCATGTTCATTTTGAGACCCACCCTTTCGGAAGCTCTACTGAGGTCATCGAGCATTGAACTGAGCTCCTCCGTAGTCTCAGCCATGACGACTATATCGTCGGCAAATCGACGGTGACTGATGTACTCGTCATTGACATTAATGCCTAGCCTTCTCCAGTCCAAAACCTTGAAGACAGAGAGAGAGTTTCGGAGAAATGACGTCTCCCTGCCTCACATCCCGCTGCAGGAGGATAGGTTTCGAGGTCTGATCCTGAAGTCGGACTGACATGGTGGCGTTTTTGTACAAACCTTTCAGCACATCGATGTGACGATAGTCGATCTGGCACCGTTGGAGAGACTGCAGCACAACCCAAGCCTTTTCGGAATCCGGCTTGTTCGGGAGGCTGGAAGTCGTCAAACCTGCGTGCGAGACGGTTCGTGATGACTCTGGAAAACAGCTTGTAGACATGGCTTATATCCACTAAACTGAAATTAAAAAAAATCGAAACTTTTCCGTTGGGACTACGCACATGACCTATATCCGTATTGCCGGTTTTCGGAAAAGTGTTGAAAAAGTAATGCTCAATCATTTTAACACCAATAAAATCTTACACGAATAACAGTATGGTTTTACCAAAGGTCGTTGTACGACTGACGCTGGAGTCACGTTGTTAAAACACATATATACAGCTGGGGAAGAGGCGCAAGATGCCATAGAAATCTTTTGTGACCTCTCCAAGGCATTTGACTGTGTAAATCACGAAACCTTGCTCCTAGAACTAGAACATTACGGACTAGGTAAACTTGCACTCAGTTTTGTGAGGTCTTACTTAAATTACAGATAGCAGCAAGTTCAAATAAATGGTGTCAATTCACGGGGTCTGCGAGTTAAAATGGGGGTACCACAAGGCTCAATATTGGGTCCGTTCCTCTTTACAGTATACATTGAAGATCTTCCCCATCTTTCAAAAAATCAAACTTAAATGGTGTTATTTGCTGACGATACGTATAGGCGTGCCACAAGTCTTGACGATGTAAATAACGCCCTTAACCAGGTCCAAAATTGGTTTACTGCTAATAATTTAGTTTTAGTTGTGAAAAAAACTAAATATATCAGATTTGCTTTACCGAATGTTAAAAGTAATAATTGCGACATAGTATTGAACCAAGAGAAACTTTAATTCGTCATAGACACAGTTTTCTTAGGGATCACGCTTGACTCAAGGCTACAATGGGGTCCTCATTTAACATCTCTAGCGGGACGGCTGAGTTCAGCAGCATGTGCTGCCAGAAAAATCCGTCATTTACTGATATAGATACCGCGAGGCTGGTCTATTTTAGTTACTTTCATAGTATCATATCTTTCGGTATCTTATTATGGGGACGTGTTGGTGTTGCAGACATCGAGTCTATATTTATTCTGCAGAAAAGAGCTATCAGAGCCATTTACAGTCTCCGCCGGCGCGATTCCTTAAGAGAACTGTTTAAGGATATGAACATGACGGTAGCTTGTCAATATATATATGAAAACATTATGTATGTTCGGAAAAATCTTCATCTTTTTAGCAAAATTAGTGATAGGCATAATTTGAATACTAGAAATCAGAACAAATTAGATCAACCCCGATTCAGATTAGGTAAAGTACACACTTCTTCTATGGTGTACTGTGTTAAATTTTATAATATAAAATACCTTTTGATATTCTCGAACTGAATGAGAGAAAATTTAAAACATGTATAAAACGCACACTATGTAGACAAGCATATTATAAACTGGAAGATTATGTCCTTGATAAAAATGCTTGGCTAAATGCCGGTCCTGCTCCACAGCCACAGCCGCATGGGTCCACTAGTTAGGATTTTGATAATTGGAAGAAATGCTTACCCTTTTTTTGTTCTCCTATATTACAATTTATTTATTACTAGCTGTTGCCCGCGACTTCGTTTGCGTGTATGTTGAAAAATAAAATGTCGCTATTTATATATTGTTTACTGTGATAAGATATACAAACAGTCAATATCTAGCATTGCTAGACCCCTCTTAAAATAAGGAATTTGGAAGACTGTTAGGCGATTAACACACGGCACCGCGCACCGCCGCGGTCGGCGGCGAAGCGGATCTCATGTCGTATGGGCCTCTAATAAGTCCGTTGATGCCTAACTCACATAAACCACCTTACCGCGCGGGGCTCCGTTTCGAAATCTGTGCCGTGTGAAAAGGGCCTTATGCAAGGCACTGGCTGTATCCTCTCTTCTGTTGAAAATGCCTTCCAGCCCTAGAAATTGTTCGTAATATTCGTAATGAGAAACCTCTGTACACGATGTTGATGAAAGTTGCTAGGGTCATTAACACGCAATAGAACTACATAAAGTTGCCCATGGGTATACCAACCAGAAAAGAAGTCTACCCCCGCAACGAATGGAGTACAGACTCCGTAATCCGCATTTAGACTCCCATTCGGTCCATTGCGCGTAAGTGTTCTGGCTAAGTTAGCTAGCCTAGCTCCACCCAAATGCACAGAAGCCTCCTGGGTGCTCCACAGGTTTCACGGAGCGACCTCACCATTCCGAGGATTTGTTCACGTCGGGAAGCAACGGCCTCATTTCCAGAATGAAGTGGGCGACTGATTTCTCGGCGTCGAAGCAACCTCTGCAAATTGGGTTGTCTATGGCGCCTTTGTTGTAAAAATGTTTTTTAGAGGGCAATGACCCGTGATTATACCTTTTATTATTCGGAAGGTTTATGCGGAAGGTATTTCTGCTTAGGCTGAGAAGTAGTTAAATCAGTCGCGTGTATAGGCTTGACATTGCCATTTTTGACTGCCTGCAATTTTTAACCGGTGACCATTAGTTCTCATGAAGTTTAGTTGATCTCTGGCAAATTCATTTACGAAACTGTGAGAAGGGAAGTAGGAAGAGTGGGTATGGGTCCAGCACTACCAACTTGGAAACTGCCAAGGAATCTACAGCTCCCCATGATCCACTGGAAGGTGAAGCCCGCAACGGATAATTTCTGGCCCTGAGCTGGTCATGATGTACCTATCATAGGCTCTCTGGGAATTTAACACTTTAGAAAGTAAATGGAAAATAATTGGGAATGAGGGGGATTCTGGGAATGATCACATCGTCACCGGAGCAATCAGCCGAAATCTTATTTCATCTACTGTAACAGTTTGTTGGATATGTGTGACTTTCTGGCGAGTGCCTTGACAAAATTTAATCGAAATTAATATGTAAATAAAAATCATAGAACTTAATAGGGTGATGTGTACCATTTCATTTACGCCCGTTTTCATGGAAATATTTTCCCCAAAAACATTTGTCAATATTATGCGTATTGATGGTTGCTACTTGGTCGGTGGATTCTCCGTACACAGAAGAAATGATTTAATGCTGAAGCACCGGGACAACACAGGCTATCTTCTAAAATATCCTAACCACCTTCTTGATTGTGGTAGGTATACACCGTCAGCAATTTTTAACGGTATTCATAAAATTATGCGCATTTGAGTGGCTTTCTTCTTCTTCGTCGTCGTTTCCTCACTGCTAATGATCGCAACCACATACATCGCGTCTCCAAGCCATTCGGTCTTCTGCAGTGTGGATCGCTCTGTAATCCAACAGCTTTCTTTATGGCGTCGGACCATAAAGAAGACCATCGCCGTAAGGTTGCCTGCTTGTCGGTCTTCTACAGATTGTACTTCGGTGAGTGTGCCCAAGAACTCCACGACCTCATCCCACCGGCCCCCTTCTATCATCGGACATCCAGTCGCACTGCATCTTACCATCCCTACCTTGTTACTATTCCACCAATTCGCACTAAGCGTTTCCAAACGTTTTTTATAATGCGCACAGCAAAGGAGTGGAACTCTCTACCTGCGTCTGTGTTTCCAAACGCTTACAACCCTAATCTCTTCAAAGTTAGGGTGAACAGGCTTCTTCTGGGTAAGCTCGCTCCATCGTAGACTTTGTCTCGGTCATCTCTGACCTAGACTAGATTCCAGTAGTAGGTATGGCAAAATCGCTTGAATGCACGGAAATTCACAAGCGGCCATTCATTCTGGTTTCTACAAGGTCCGTGTAGTAAACTGCTCCAGATGTAACCTGAATACTATCTAACATAATATTGCGTTCAGTTTGCCAAATAATACACTCCCATAAGATGTGATGTGCGGATTGTTCGTATTCATGGTCATCTGTAGAACACTGAGATAATGGCGAGGCCACAAGCCTAAAGAAAAATAATTTATTCTTAACTTAAAGTTGCCATGACCAGTGAGAAAATGGGCAAAACAATGATCCACCTCCAGCCATGTCCTATCCAGCCGCTCACGAACGGATGGAAAAACTGGCGGAGGTGACGGCCTTAGATGGAATTTTCCCACCTAAATATCCTTAATTCCTCCTTCCTTTTTCTTTCCTTAATTTTGTTTAAAAGTGCTTTATCATAGTGCCAAACGACAGGTGCACGGAATAGACACGGTTGCGCGAACTAAAAACAACATTAACGTGAAAGTCCCGCGGCAGTGCTTTATTTGTACCATAGAGTATAGTCACTATAAATAAACTAACGGATTCATCAATGCTACTTGTAATAAATAGAGACGGAGTTCCAAACGTGACTTTGGCTAAATGCACAAACCGTGCGAAGCCAAAGAAAAAAAAAGACGGAGTTGACAGCAGCGCAGTCTAGGTACAACAACAGTATGCCCAATATATTATTATTAGACCGAAATGCAACCCTGCTAGTCTACACTGTAAATAACTATGTCGATATCGAGCTTCACCTGAGTGACAAAACTCACAAAGTGATAAAGCTCACTTTGTGAGTTTTATCCAGGGACCGTACAACCCTGGTTAAGAGTTAAGTCTTTCGAAGGGGTAAGCCGTTTATGCGGTTACTTTATCATGATGTAACTTCTTGAACGGGTTTTATACTATATAACTAGCGACCCGCCCCGGCTTCGCTCGGGATTTATTTAGAACAAAACAAAGTGTGCTTACAGTAAAATTATGTTGTAACGCGGGTGACATGGTGGACTTCCCACCCACACGCACAAAACGTTTTGGGAACACATTCATAGTGCGCACAGCTAAGGCGTGGAATTCTCTGCCGGAGTTTGTGTTTCCTAATAGCTACAACCTGGGAGTCTTTAAGTCAAGAGTGAATAGGTTACTTCTAGGCAAGCGTGTTCCATCTTCGACCACATCATAGCTTACAAACAGGTGAGATAGGTGGTCAAACGCGTGCCTATCCATAGGAAAAAAGCAGGGTGTGAGGCAGGGAGACGTCATGGCTTCTCCGCCATGACGACTATATCGAGGATTGTACTACGGACTACGGAGGACCTCAGTATAATGCTCGATGACCTCAGTAGAGCTTCCGAAAGAGTGGGTCTCAAAATGAACATGGACAAAACCGAGGTCATGGTAAAAACCCATGTAGTACCCACTCCTATCAAGATCGGAAACTCTACAATCGAAGTTGTAGACGAGTACGTCTACCTAGGACAAACGGTCCAGTTAGGTAGGGCCAACTTCGAGAAAGAGGTCAACCGTCGAATCCGACTCGGCTGGGCAGCGTTCGGGAAGTTGCGAAGTATCTTCTCGTCCCACATACCACAGTAAATCAAGACGAAAGTCTATGATCAGTGCGTGTTTCCAGTGATGACATACGGAACTGAAACGTTGTCGCTCACAATGGGCCTCATCAGAAGGCTCAAAGTCACTCAAAGGGCAATAGAGGGCAATGCTTGGAGTTTCCTTGCGTGATCGAATCAGGAATAATGATATCCGCAAAAGAACAAAGGTTACCGACATAGCCTGAAGGATCGCCAAACTAAAGTGGCAGTGGGCAGGGCACATTGCTCGCAGAACAGATGGTCGATGGGGCCGAAACTTTCTGGAGTGGCGACCGCGTACCGGAAGACGCAACGTTGGCAGGCCTCCCACAAGGTGGACCGATGACCTGGTGAAGGTCGCGGGTAGCCGATGGATGCGAGACGCGCAGTACCGGTCGTTGTGGCGACGCTTGGGGGAGGCCTATGTCCAGCAGTGGACATCTTTCGGCTGATATGATGATGATAATGATCATCATTATTATCAGATATAATGCTGTTTGCATTATTGCTTCAGAAAATTTTATGAGTCAATATTTGAGTAGGTAAAAGATAACAGTTATGTAAGAATGCAAGCCTTGTTTATTTCATAAACAAGTGCTCATTCACTTGTACATTGCTAAGTTGTTATGGCAATATTAAAATAGTCAGAGTGGCAATACTAAAAAATTCGTCCATCGTACCCAAGTAGTGTTACCATACCCCCTCTCTTGTTCAGCATTTTGGGCCGAATCCGGTTCTTTTTCCATTCAGGGAAGTTTTTTGACAAGTTACATGAGAAAAAAAAATACAGTCCGACGAATTGAAAACCTCCTCCTTTTTGAAGTCGGTTAAATAATAAAACTCAAATGTAGGTAAAATAGAGTTTTTTACTAGAACTTCGAGGGAAAAAACAGAAGCAAAATAATACGAACAACAATCAGCAGCTTGCCTTAAAATTTTATTTTTTTGCCTCTCAGTGGAATTAAATGCACTTATCTCGGTATGCACAAAACAATTTTAATCCCTAATTACTTTTTAAAAAGCTGAAAAAAATGTAGCAAGACAGAAAGAAAATAAGGTAACGTAGAAAGAAAGAAAGAAAATTAGTATGGTTTTTTGCTAAATTAATATTTCTCAACCACTCTCTCTTCAAGACATCACATTTTACGCATGATGCTTACCTCTCCCGCGTTGATTTTTGCGGAATACCTTCTTTTCTTCATCAAACATCTTTATAAAAAACTTGTAAGCCAAAGAGCCGTTGGAGACAAAAGTGTTAGCGTGCCACACTGGCAACACCGCGCACTCTCCGGCTTTAAAAACATCTTCTATCTTGTCGCTGGAAGAGCGACAATTGTCTGTGTACATGTATTTTCTGCTGTTGTCACTCTTGTTGTACACATGTATTTCATACGACCACTTCTTCGCGCTGAATTTTGTGCCACCAATAAGCTGCACGGCCATGTACACTTTGCCGTCGTTCTCCGACACTTTGATGTGCAGTAGGAAGTAGTAGACGCCCAAAACGATGAGGTGAATTTGTTGACTGTTGTTGCGAACGTTCGTCAGTTGCATCTCTGTGTCCACGTTGGTTTGACACCCATTCGGATGCACGTTGTCGAAATGGCTGGATATTTCACTCAGTTTACCTGGAAAGTTTATTGATGAAAATGTATCAATGATGCTGAAGGCCACAGGGTTAACCTTTAAATGCACACCCTGTGTCTGACACGCGTCTTAAAATATGTTCATAAGATTAAATCTATCTATACTAATATAATAAAGCTGAAGATTTTGTTTGTTTGTTTGTTTGAACACGCTAAGCTCTGGAAGGCAGTTCCAGAGATTAGCGTGTTCGTCGGACATAGAATAGTATTTTTGTATACAATATGATAGCCACATTCATGAGGAAGGCTATAACAACAGGAAAAAACGGGATTTACGCGTATGAAGTCGCGAGCAAAAGCTAGTAAGTTTTCTAATAAAAAATGGACAAGTGCGAGTCGGATTCGCCCACCGAGGGTTCCGTACAAATTTGTAGGTACAAATTACTTTAAAGTACAGACTTTATTTTTTATGATTTAATTACAAATATGTAGTTTTCAGACTTTTCCCAATACTTGTAGTAAAAGGAGATATTACTTGCCAAATTTCATAGTTCTAGGTCAACGGGAATTACCCTATGAATTTTGATTCCCTTGAGAGTGTCGAATAATATATTTAATAAAAATACGTTTTTTGCGGCATAAACGACCTTATCTTTTGTTTACGTTAACTTAGAAGTTAAAAATCTAGAGAACATGTTGACATCATCAATTTAGAAGTGCCAGTGACTGTCCAGTTTACTGGCCGCTTTATATGAGAAGTCCTGTTAAGGGTAAGTGTAACTGTGCCTGTCGTCATAGTTTTTGTTTTTTTTTTACCTTTCCAGTGGCAGGTACCGAATACAGCAGTGAGTGGACAGTCTTGTTCCTTGAAAGGACACTCTTTCACGTGAGTGTCCATGTCGAGTATCTTTATGTACAGCTTGCAACCTTCGCTAGCGTGGGGGCATGGCGCTTTTGTCTGAAATTTAATAAAAATACAAAAAATATAAGTTGTCTATACTTCTATAGTAATATTATAAAGAAGAAAGATTTGTTTGTTTGAATTGAATAGGCTCCGAAACTACTGGACCGATTTGAAAAATTCTTTTAGCATTGGATAGCTACATTATCAGGGAGTAACATGGGCTATATATTATCCCCGTACTCCCACGGGAACGGGAACTACGCGGGTGAAACCGCGTGACGTCCACTAGTAGCGAATATTTTCGTTAATAACTTCAAAATCATTTATTTTTTAATAATGAAAAACGTAAAATTCAAGAAACTTTTATTGTTTTGCTAATTTGTCCCCCAAAAGTGACTCCTTAGGTACTCAAAATATAATAGGCAATATGTATGCGTTTTTTTTTTACAAAATGATATACTTATTAGCTCTAGTAAACAATCATGAAATTATTTTTGAAAGACTTTCTTCAGCGATAAAGTTATAAAGCTTCAAAGATTACAATTAGAAAGAGAAGTCCGATACGAACTCTGACTTATAATTGTATTTTGTATACATATAATATTGTTTTTTTTATATATACATTTCTATCATTATCAGTATCATAGTGTGCTAGCTAAAAAGTTATAAATTTTGTGTCATGTATTAATTACTAAGCATACTTTTATATAGATTCAAGCTCTTAAAACGTAACAGACAGATGTGGTGCTGGGGAGTTTGTTGGCCACTTCTTCTCCACAGCTAAAACACTAGGAAGTGGTGACGGGCAGGCGTTTTGGGGGGCTGTCTTTTGTGAAACTTGACGTTCAAAAAGTGCTGGCTCTCAGCCTCATTTGAATAAACGACTTTTGATTTTTTGATTTGACATCAAATAACATGACGCCTATACAGCTGCCATAGAAAAAGTTTTCGCGAGAGGGACAGATATGTATGTTTAAAATAATTATATATCGTTTGTTTTACAATATAATTATATCTCGTTTGTTTTTCGAGCAATGTCGATTCTATTTTCACTTTTAGTACAGCTTGGCAAAAATGTCTAGAAGCGGAACAAATTTTTTTGTCCATTGGCAACATTCCCAAAATAATGACGTTTCATAGTTAACAAAATTCACAACTACTTAGAATTTTAATGTCAACCTTTAATTGTCTGCTGGAAAATGAGGCCCAAACTATTCATTCGGTCCTCAACTGTTTTCCAAAGAACCGCTGATATGACAGATATGTAAGAGTTAGGCTACCCACTGACCAGTTTGTTTTGCTGTTTTTAGTTGAAACAAGTGTTCAGTGACAAACCTAAAGTGGTTTCGAATTACTTGCATACGGAATAAGTGGAAGTTTGGAACAATAAACATCGAGCACATAGGTTATGTTTACATTTTGTCTGAATTACTCTGGTATAGCGCGTCTAGATTAATTTTGATACTTGATTTTTTAGTAAACAAAAATTCGATTCTTTACTTTAACTTTGAGTGTGATTACAAGATAATAATGTATATGCATTTTCATTAGAAACGTTTTTTATAATTCATAAAAATGTTGTAAACACATCCTAAAATTTATATTAAGGTACTTAATAATCAGTTGCGAAAACACGACCTTGTAAAATTAAACAATACTTACTGATTTAAACAAATAACACATAAATTTTATATCGCTAGTTAGTATCCAGACAAGGTTGGTACGCTATTCGGGTTGCCATACGAACAGCACAGTGGCGCCCCTATTATTTTCTACTCTTTTTTGCCAACCTGTATTATATTTTTGTAGGTATATATTTAGATAAACTGTATACAAAATAAATATCTTTTTCATGCATATTTCCTATTACGTTAGAGTCTCACTAAACCCGGCACTTCAGAACTCTGGCACATCCAGCTATCCGGCAGACTTTGCCCAAGACTACTCCACCGCTTCCTACATATACCCATATTGAATAAGTACATTCTGAAATGCTTTATTAATCTTGTTTTTTTTTTCGTAACAATCCAGTAATTTGAACATTCCCCTGGTTTTTATTAGTGGCGGATTAGTGAGATTCTACTGTATTTACGTCACGAGTCTACGTTTGTTGTGTGGTGAACACAACAAACGTAGACTCGTGACGTTTCCACTGAACCGATACAGTAGGATCGGAGCAAATTAGCTGTGACAGACGGACTGATAGACACACGAGTGATCCTAAAAGGGATCCGCTTTTTTGATACGGGTATTCGTATCTTTTTTATAAGCCCATTTTGTTAATAAATTCAGCTATCATGACTTATGCACTCAGCAAGATCTTTAGCGATTTACGTCGCGAGAATTCACCTAATGACTTGTCATATTTGGCTGAGGGATTTCCAGAACTATTTCTATTTGGATTGCCAGCAAAGAAAATGACTAAAATGACGAAATGATGTGATGATAATGATCATTTATTAATCGATCTATAGAATGATAATTCTGATGATAATGATAACATTGGTCAACAAGGATTTTGTCACAAGGAATGTGCTTACTAATTTTAAATTTCCTACCTACCCTTATAACAAAAACATTATTTATTTTGCTTTGATTAGGTCTAGTCTTTAACCGACTTCTAAAAAAGAAGGTGGTTCTCAATTCGACAGCGTATATATTTCTTTCTTTTTTTTTATGCGTGTTCGCCGATAACTTCGTCGTTTATGAACCGATTTCGATGAATCTTTTTTTATATGAAAGGGTATGTTGCCGAGGTGGTCCCATTGCCACGTCACACGTCAGGATCTGATGATGGAAACCCTGAGAAATCGAGGACAACTCTCGAAAATTGTAGGCACGCATCTGGTAAAAACCTGATATTCGTGTGTGTATCGAGTGATACTACAAAAAAAATGAAGGTTTTGATCAGACCTGATGATGGAGACGACAGAGAGTCAAGGGAACTCCACATCGGTATGTAGGAACTACCAAGTGTTTGGGCTTATTTCAATCGTATTGACGAGACCTTTACACCGAAAGCTTTATTTTAATAACATAACATCACGCCGGTACGCTGTGAATGGGTACCACTAAAAAGTGAAAAATAAAAAACTTTTTTACAAAAAATATAACCGACTTCCAAAAACAAAACGGTTATATTTTTTGTAAAAAAGTTTTTTTTTGTTACAGCTACTAACAGTGAGATCATTTTCCTTTTAGCTTGTAAATTCCGATTTTTTGTTTTTCAATAAAGTACGAGTAGCTGTTTATTTTTTTCGGTTTACTGAGTTATTTTATTCTTTTAAACTGTGGAAGAAGTGTTCAAAAGATTCTGACAAGTTTCTTTACATTTATGGTGAAATAATTTTTTAAAACTAAAAATAGAAATACATCACGATCAGTAAAAAAAAATGTGAGTTTTATTTTGGGTTTTTTGAAAAATAAAACAGGATAGTTGAGTATTCTGACGTACCATCTGCTGCACAATCAATCCTTTAACTTGATAATATGCCTGTATTAGAACCATCTGAAATACTTCAGTTTTCGCCTCAAAGCTCCACTTCAAAATCATATTACAGGAAAACTGTATGTGTCTCAATAATTCTAATTTCAGTTCTATGATATTAATATTATAAAACAATTATTATTATAAAACATGTTCTTAACATAATTAGTTAAAAACATTGTTGTGATACATAATAAGTGTTTTTTTTTTGACCACGTGTAATTTATGAATTGACTTATTCAATGATAATTGTAATGATATAATTTATTAGTTGATTTGTTTATATAATGACTTACTTTGTAGAGTTTGCATGACATATAATCTGACGTTTTCGTGCAAGTGGTGTGAAAAATTCTTTATTGTATACCTAACATGACATAACTATGTAGTACACAGCTATTAAATCAAAAGGATATTTACCAACCCATAATAACAGTACCTAAGCTTATGCTATGCTAGAAGCGACTAAGGCAAATCCGATCAAACGTCGATTTTGTTTTTCTTTTTAGTGTGACATATAAACATTATTATACCAAATTATGTGATGGTTAAACATGGAGAACATTATTACCTACTTATAAAAAAGAAAAAATCTATGTATATTTATACCCATGTTTGCAAATAAATAAATGATTTCTGATTTCTAACTGTACTTTTAGCATGTTTAAACAGGTTTTTGTGAGGCTAACTCTTTGCTTTTAATGACTTGCCTAGCCAAGTAGCAGAACATAGGGCACAGGAAGCTCAGGGCACCCCGACACGGATAGGTTAGGTTCGAATGGTACGACGGGAGCTAAAGTGAGCGAGCGAAGCGAGAAAACTTAGCTCCCGTCATTGGATAAAAATTATGGGTACCTAATTTTTTTACAAATGTAAATACAGAATTCTTTATTTTAAATAGAACACTTACAGGCATTTTTGAATTTTCAAGGTGTGTCAGTCAAATAGATGAAGCTAATTCTGCCGCGCTTACGGTAAGAGGAGCAAGCAATTTTCGTTAATGTGCATTTTTAGATCAATATTTAGAATAATTGGTTAACTTAAAGTCTATTAGTTCAAAACTTACACGTGGTCGGAAAACTCATTTTATCTGGCCAACATTTTTAACCAATGGGTAACAACTGGTCAAAAATTTCTACCTTAGTCGTAGTCAAATCCCAAAAACACACAGGTGTTAGTGTGTGCTATTAAAGATTTTTTTCTAAATAGACTAAGAGTACGCACCTGAGAAGAAGGATCACTTTTAGTGTCAAAACTCCTTCGACCGCTAATGGCTGAACTGCAGATGCCGCAGCTTCGCGAACTACGCCTGCAGCTACTGCAGGATGCATGTCCTTCGTCGCACTTAAACATCGTCGTAGACAGCTTGTAACATGTATTACAATAACGCGAACGCGATACACAAGCTGTGCTGGGCTTACTCCGAGTTCTGGGGAAAATAAATGGGAATCCTCATCAGAAAGGGCCTAGGAAGACCACTGACGGACACTACTTGAGGCTGAATTTGTTGATGTTTTATAGAATTTTTTTGTAAACTTATTGCTATTTTTTCATTTACCTTGTTGGTTCTTCTTGGACTTTCTTAGAAGCCTCTTCTTCAAGTTTTCTCTTAGCAGCGTCTTCTTTTAGCTTTCTGTGAGCAGCGGCTTCTTCAAGTTTTCTCTGAAAAGCCTCTTCCTGGAGTTTTCTCTTAGCAGCGTCGTCTTTAAGTTTTCTCTGAAAAACCTCTTCGAGGTATTTTTTCTTAACAGCAATCTCTTCTTCAAGTTTCCTCTTAAAAGACTCTTCTTTAAGTTTCCTTTTTAAAGCTTCTTCTTCTTTTCTCTTAGCAGTCTCTTCCTCGAATTTTCTCTTAGCAGCCTCTTCCTCGAGTTTTCTCTTGGCAGTCTCTTCCTCGAGTTTTCTCTTAGCAGCCTCTTCCTCGAGTTTTCTCTTGGCAGTCTCTTCCTCGAGTTTTCTCTTAGCAACCTCTTCCTCGAGTTTTCTCTTAGCAGCGTCTTCTTCGAGTTTACTTTTAGTAGCCTCTTCCTCGAGTTTTCTCTTAGCAGCCGCTTCCACCATTTTTATCTGCGCGGCTACTTTATCAGCCTCCTCTTGGAGTTTTCTGTGCTCATTAATAAAGATCTCTTGCTGTAATTTTCTCTGTGCATCTAAATAAGCAGTCTCTTTCTGAAGTTTTCTCTGCGCGGCAAGAAATGCTTCTTCTTGTTCTTTAGACTCTACCTGATGTTTTTTCTCAGAAGCGTCAAGTTTTCTCTTAGCAGCGTCTTCTTCAAGCTTTCTTCTAAAAGCCTTTTCCTGAAGTTTTCTCTTAGCAGCGTCGTCATTAGGTTGTCTCTGAAGAATCTCTAGGAGGTGTTTTTTCATCTCTTCTGTAAGTTTTCTTTTTTTTTCTTCACGTTTCTCCTTAAAAGCCTCTACTTCAAGTTTCCTGTTCATAGCTTCTTCCTCGAGTTTTCTCTTTGCAGCCTCTTCCTCGAGTTTTCTCTTTGCAGCCTCTTCCTCGAGTTTTCTCTTTGCAGCCTCTTCCTCGAGTTTTCTCTTTGCAGCCTCTTCCTCGAGTTTTCTCTTAGCAGCCTCTTCCTCGAGTTTTCTCTCAACAGCCTCTTCCTCGAGTTTTTTCTTTGCAGCCTCTTCCTCGAGTTTTTTCTCTGCAGCCTCTTCCTCGAGTTTTCTCTTAGCAGCCTCTTCCTCGAGTTTTCTCTTAACAGCCTCTTCCTCGAGTTTTTTCTTTGCAGCCTCTTCCTCGAGTTTTCTCTTAGCAGCCTCTTCCTCGAGTTTTCTCTTAGCAGCCTCTTCCTTGATTTTTCTCTTAGCAGCATCTTCCTCCAGTTTACTCTTAGCAGCTTCTTCCTCGAGTTTTCTCTTAGCAGCGGCTTCCACCAGTTTTATCTGCGCGGCTACTTTATCAGCCTCCTCTTGGAGTTTTTTGTGTGCATTAATAAAGATCTCTTCCTGTATTTTTTTCTGTGCCTCTAAATAAGCAGCCTCTTCCTGAAGTAGTTTTCTCTGTGTGGCAAGAAATGCTTCTTCTTGTTCTTTTCTTTGTGCTGCTAAAAACATGGTTTCCTCTTGAAGTTTTTGCTGCGCAACCATTTCAACGTTAGAATTACTTCTCAGAGTGGCAGCAATGTTGACCACTTTCTCAAGTTCGTCCTGTGCTGCAATAATCTCTCTCTGAAGTTTTCTTTCGTATTCTTGTCTTTGGGCTTTAAAGAGTTGCTTCGCCGCGGTTTCAGAGAATTGCATCCTACAAAAGAATAGACAAGATAAAGGAAAATTAAAGGCCATAAATCTAAAAGTTTGTACGAGACTCGTGTGTAAGTACGTCCTTGTAGATGAGTTTCAAAAGAACGTGACTATGGTATACCCATAGAGTAAGGGCAGTGCAGGTTTAATAAAAAGTAGGTATATAAGCATTGAGTACTTACTATACTTAATGTGGGTACTTATTAAATCTTATTACAATAAAGATTGCCTAAGTTGTGGGTAATAGAGTTTTCTTCAGTTATGTTTTTTAGTTTTAGCTACTCAGCCATTGATATATAAAAAACCTAAGATACACACTCAGCATCTCAAAAACGTCCGCAAAAAATAAGCGCCATATGTATAATTATGCGCAAATTTCAAACAAGCTCGCATCGCTCGCCATATAGCACTGCTTTGTAAAAACAACTTTAAGCGATCCGTATCAGGTTGAATTTGCAAAAAAAATTGCGCATCACTCGCCATACTGAACTGCTTTGTAAAAACAACTTTAAGCGATCCGTGTAAGTTTGAACTTGCAAAAAAATTGTTTACGGTGTAACTACACACAACTCACACATGACACTTGATATATGTCAGTTTTTGACGACAGTTTCGAGTGTTGCATTTGTTCGAGACTGTGCACCTTGGGTTTTTTTACATATCAATGTACTCAGCACAATAAACCTGTTTACCAATAAACCACAAAACCAAACTGGAACTTTTAAACAACATAATAAAAGTACTGATGGATGGGAGTGAAGCTTTCGGAAGTAGGGGCATCTAAAGGTTTTTCAAACTGTACCTACATGTGACATATCAAATGAAAGGCCATATTGTGAGGTTTAAAAAAAAAAGTTTTGAATTTATACAAGAAATTTACAAGAAACCACTGAGACTAAAATTATTAACAAAATATAAAGAGAATATTGTTCTTTTCGTATAGATTACAGGAAAACCTATAAGAAGTTTGCTATGTTAAAATAACATCTAACAAGAATGAAATTTGTTCGGAACCCTTTGTACGCGAGTTAGGCTCACATTTGGCCTGTTTTTCTCATCTTGTATTTTCCATCATGTTGGTACACATTTTCCGAATAAGGAAATTTGATTTTTAGAACTATACGTGCCATTTTAAAATATAGTTTATTTTTAGAACTATACGTGCCATTCTAAAATATAGTTTAATTTTATGGTTTCGTTCCCAAAGGGAAACCAACAGAACCCTATTACTAAGTCCTGCTATCCGTTCATTCCTCTATCTGATGAACCATAAAAGGTAGACAGTTAAAATTTTCACAGAGTGTGTATTTCTGTTATGTATGTGTGTATGTAAATCGGGCAGGTTTCCGCAACCCCACGACTAAGCGCGTTGTATTTCTGTTGCTGCTAAAACAACAAATAATAAAAATACGATGGTACGGTATTCTTCATGCCGACTCGCACTTGGCCGGTTTTTTTCTCTCTCTCTTATCTCATTTATCCTAGCGAAAACTAAAAAAAAATATTCAAAAAAGATATGAAGTATACGAATATTTTTTGCTATGGGCCACCGTTTAAGAGTTATTTACGAAATACTAAGAAATGTACCCTACCCCTACCTGTTAGCTTCACCACCACCCATCAGTAGTTTTAGTATGTTGTTTTAGGCACCTTTATCTACAACTATAGGGAGGAGCTCGTGGCTAAATAATAACAGCCGCACGGGTCGATTTCAAGGTAAAGCAGCGCTTGCCGAGGTTGGTCTGTGGATGGGTGACCATCTTAACATATCGAGACTCCCCCGTGCCTCGGAAAGCACGTTAAGCCGTTGGTCCCGGCTGTCATTTGTAGATCTTTGGCAGTCGTTACGGATAGTCAGAAGCCAGTAAATCTGACTCTAGTCTTGCCAATGAGTACCGTGTTACCCAGCTACTGGGTTGTGGAGGTCTGGTGCCGCAGCCGCTCCACGTAAAACACTGGTATTCAGCTGAATCCGGTTTGACTGGAAGCCGACCCCAATATAGTTGGGAAAAGACTAGGCAGATGATGATCTACAACTATACCGAAATTCGCTTATACATGGATAATTTTCCCTAATTTTCTTTTCCAAATCAAATCAAACTATTTAGACAAAAATCCATAGATATTAACCAGTTCACAGTCCAATGAGCTACATGTGGTCTTTTCTGATAGTTTAACTATTGTGTCTGCGTGCGGACAGTGAATCTGTTGAAGACTCCCCAAGTACAGGAATATCCTAATATATATAATTCTTCCGTTACTGACTGAGTGACTGGCAGACAAAACACAGTCGAAACTACCGGTCGTAGAAAGCTGAAATTTGGCGTGTAGGTTCCATAGAGAGTGTATGTTGTGTAGTTGTTGTTGTTGTATGTTGTGTAGTTGTTATTATATTCCATTATTATACTGTTAAAATCGAACAAAAAACTCGAAAAACACGTCACTTGTATTTTTTTTGCGAATATAGTAAGTAACTCAAGCTCTGTGAGTATTTCAAGTGTCTACCTGTTGCCATTGTTAAGATCGCGCAAAAAACGCCAAAGACACGGTTCTAGTTAATAGGGATATCTATTCAAATACACACTCTGTGAAAATAGTAACGGCTACACACACACACACACAGCGGACGGACAGCGGAGGGTAAGTAATACGGTCCCGTTGGTCACTTCGGGTACGCAACCCTAATAAGAAAAAGTAAGTGAAGATCAAAGAAACGATGTAGGTATCGAAAGACGACATGTTTGGGAAGGAGGTGACTACGGAGACGACTAGACGAAGATACGTTGCGCCCTCACCAAATAAATAGGATAATCAAAATCAAAAGTCATTTATTCAAATTAGGCTGAGTACCAGCACTTTTTGAACGTCAACGTTTACAAATAGACAGTTTCCCAAAACGCCCGCCCGTCACCACTTCCTAGTGTTTTAGCTGTGGAGAAGAAGTGGCCAACAAACTCCCCAGCAACACATCTGACTGTTGAGTTAAAAGAACTCGCATTTGTACAAAGAAAATAATAAACTTTAGGTAACACGTACAACCTAAAAACTAAATCATTTGCCAATTGTAAGCTAGCACACTCCATTACGCTATCATAATCAGACAACTCAATGAATGAATAAATAAATAACTCAAGCATAAAAACAATGTAAACCAAACTTAATAGGTATGCCTCCAGACATAAAGGGCGTGCCCGCCTACACGTGCAGGGGTAGAATCTAAATAGATAAGATCAAGACTATGAAGGTCTAGAGAACTGGTACTTACTGCGGTGGCACGTCAGAACTTTTCGATGGCCCGGACCCCATGTCGAAATTTTATAATTTAAACTTCCACTTATTGACAATTTCAACAAATACTCGACACTTCCTTCATGACACAGGATCACTTATTCACTACTGATGGCAACGCGAAACAAATAGTTTTAAATGCCGAGGCAAGCAATCAAGTCAAAGTTCACTTAGCAAATTAGCTGTCTTAAGTACCCAGGTACTTAACTAAGTGGACGCATTGTTGTGTGAATAGTGCGTGCGATTAATCGAAGTCATAGACAAGTCAGTTGAAAACGTGTAGTGTTGCGATTATGGTATTACTAGCTTCTGCCAGCGAGTTCACCCGCGTGATTCCTGGGGAACATACTCCCAGGATAAAAAAGCCTGTCTGTTATTCCAGACTATAATCTACCTCTGCGCTAAATTTAATGGAGGTAACTTCAGGCGTTCTGACGTGAAAGAGTACAAAAAATCCATACAACTATACACACTTACAAACTTTCCCATTTATAATCCTAATATATAAAATTCTTCCGTTACTGAGTGAGTGACTGACTGACAGACAACGCACAGCCGAAACTACTGGTCGTAGAAAGCTGAAATTTGGCATGTAGGTTCCTTGGGGAGTGTAGGGGAGCTCTAAAGAAAGATTTCCCGAAATTCCCACGCGTACGAAGTCACGAGCGAAAGCTAGTATTATATAATTAATAATTAATTATAGTAGGATAGTTACGTAGGAAGTAGGACTTTTAATAACATTCCATCGATAAATGATTAACTGTGTCGAAATTAATTACAACTTTTTCTCGCGCCCAACAGAATCTGTATTTTTATTATTTGAGATGGATTTGCTCTTGACTCTAGTCTAGGTCAGAGATTGCGTATGTCCCAAAATACATCTACCTCGACCAAATAGTCTCATTCTAGACAAGAAAGAGAATTTAGCCTCTAAAACGATTGAAAGAGCTGTTGGTCGATGAAGGCACATATGAATGAAACCCTTCCAGTTAGCCATAAATGCAAATAAAAGGTGGAGAAACATCTTCAACGACAGATGTGGATCCGTAGGGATGCGAGAGGCGCGGGATAGACATGTTTGGAAAGGTTTAGGAGAGGCCCACGCCGCTGAGGCGACAACTACTACTGTAATTTAACTTTATTTAAAGATATAAGTAACCATGAGTACCTTTCTGTATATATAAAAATCTCGTGTCACGATGTATGTTCGAGATAAACTCTGAAACTACTGAATCAAACAAACTGAAACTCTGACTCAAACCAAACTCAAACTTCGTAACTATCTGTTATTTGATCCAACTTAAAAGATAGGATAGTTTTATGGAACGGGAAAAAACGGGATATGCGTACGAAGTCGCGCGCAAAAGCTAGTAATGTTATAAACTTGATTAATTTTGTTAAGTTCGAAAAGTAGTAAGAAATAAAGGATTTTTTTATTAAGTTTTCAAGTAAAGCAGGTCGACTCTTCCCCCCCCCCCCATGTTAAGCTATCCTCATGGTAATACCTACTTTTATCGAAAAAGTCACTGTCATAGTTTTTAAATTGACTATGGTATTCATAAATCACGACTACAACACTATGTCTGCTATTGTCTATGTTCGGTGAATTCTGGAAAATTTACCGTCATAAAAAAGGCCGTATCGACACAAAACGAAGTAACCGATTTCCGACCTTAAGTTGTTTTCTTAATGTCGGAAATCGGTTACTCCGTCCTATTTTCTTATGACGGCAGAATTACACATAGGTACAATTATGTATTTTCATAACAAGTCATGACTTACTTAATGAGACATCAATAAGGTACTTACTTAACTACTTGTTAAATATCTATTACTGTAATCGTTTTTATTTTATAATTTTTTGTGGCTATAATTACTACTAACATGGGTAGGCCTACAAAAAATGCTACACAACTCAGCATTAAAATCTGTTAGTGAACAATAAATCACCCCTATTTTCCCACCCTTAGGGTGGGATTTTTTTTACAAATATATTTGGGAATACTTTCGAGGTATACCCTATCCAATAAAAAAAGAATTATAAAAATCGGACTACTCTGTAAAAAGTTATGCGTATATATATATACGCGTCGACTTGAGAACCTCCTCCGTTTTTTTCGTCAGTTATAACGACGGCACTTCATAGTAGAAAAATTTGTTTGAGTTCGTCAGTTTTTCGTATTGTAGTTTAAGGCGGTTTTACATGCCAATGACATTGTGCATATAAACGGAGCTAACTACTCCTCTACACGCCACACCGCTACCCGCATTTTAAATTTATAAAAAAAATAACACATATTTTAAATAAGTTACAAAACCACATTATTTTCTTTTGTATTGCAAAGCAATAGATATTTTCTTTTAGACTGTTGTTAAAAAATGAAGGAGTAAAATGGTTTCATCTCAACCGTTAGGAGGTGATTTGGTGATTTTTTTCTTATTATGTAATACCGATACATAAATTCTGGCTAAACCAAATTACGTATCATATCATGTAGATTACTACCTATTTTTTCAGATGTAATTTCTCAGTAAATGCCAACGAAAAGTTGCTTCATCTGCACGCTGTTTTAAGCATTTCTCGAGAGCATATCTCCATCCCAGCTAAAATACTAGACAATGACTAGTAGTATTTTTGGATGGCAAACGTTTTTTTATCTGCTTGCTCTGAATATGTTGTGTATGAATACAAAAAGTGAACACGGCGTTGTTAGGTGTGCGTTTGTGGCAGTACCGTATGACTTAGTGTTGCCAACCATCCTGTCTTCCCAGAAGATGTCCTGGTTTTTATAGTGTCCTGTGATGTCCTGCATAGTTTTAAAGCTGCGTCCCGTTGTCCCACAGTGGTCGAAAGAAAGAAATAATATTTACCTCCAACAACCTCGACCGAAAACTGCCTCCATGGTCGAGTGGTTTAGGCGTTCGCCTTGTGTCCCGGTGGTCGTGAGGTCGATTCCCACGGGAAGCATACTTTGTAAAGTTGTTTCCAGTTTGGCTAGGACATTGTAGGCTTGAATCACCTGATTGTCTGAGAAAAAGATGATTCCGTGCTTCGGAAGGTACGTACTAGCCGGTGGTCCCGGCCGCCAAATAGCGGTCGTCAAATAAACCATGTCAGAGGCCCTTGAGGCGGTTTAGAAACTCAGACACTAGGGTGTGTGGGGTCGTTAGACCTTACTGCCCACACGATAAGAACAACTATCACCATGACAACCATGCACAGAGCCATTTTATTCGTCTAACTACAGCAGCCCACTTCATCTATCCAATGATTGACTATTGCAAAAATTATATTTATGAATATTTCAATTATTAAAAAAATTAAAATTTGATTAATTGTAATGACGAATGACGTAGTTTGAAACATCCAGAAGTGAGCGCAGTCCGAGCCTAGTGTTCCATCCAAGGAGGGCGCGGAATGGTTTTGATACTGTAGCGACATTAATACCGCCACAAGAAAAACCAACGGAGCAAATCTACTTCGCAACAAAAAGAACCGCGACGCCATCTATCCAACTAGCAGCGAACTACTACGTTGAAATCCTGCATCGAGCCAGCAGAGTTTACCGTGCGATTTGAACATTACATCAGCCCGAATATTAACTATCGGGCAGTTGCCCGCGAGACACAACAACTGTCTGGTAGGAGGATTCTCCCTTTTCAATTGAGGTGACTTTACTCTCTGTACCGCATCCCTCTAACATACTTACGTAAATATTATTATCAGTGTGTTTCCTAAATCTAATGCATTATTTGTTGTACCTGTTATATTAATTAATTATTTAAATAAATAACACTAGGCAACACTCAAAATTTCCCAATTATTGTTGTACGGATTTTTGGTATTATTTTATTACGCTTCATGGTGGCTAAACTAAAACAATCGCACGGGTCGTTCTTCAAGGTTAAGCTACGCTTGCCGAGGTTGGTCTGTGGATGGGTGACCATTTTAACATACCGAGATTCCAGGGGTGCGTCTCATAACGTATAAACTCATTTGGTCTAATTTCATTTTATTATCGTTCATAAGATATAATCAACGTGAGATACACTGTTGATATAATTTCTTTACATATAACATTTATTTATTCTAAAACTTAATTAGTATAACGCTGTTTGATATAGATAACGTTTATGTTATCGAAAATCATTTGGTCTAACGTTTAATATGTATATTGTGGACGTTCCGATTAGGGCTTCTGGAACATCCCGGGATCGATGTCAATAAAAAAGACTTAAAGCGATCTAAGAGATCATTATATTGAGCCTGGACCGGCAGTCTCGACATAGATAACGACAGCGTAGCGACCGCATTCGGTCGCTAAGTCCTAACGATTTGAACTTACCGATATTTGGTAGTCTCTACATTCAAAACGAGCTAATTTCATCGCAAGCAAATGTCAAATTATCGAACTTTGTCGTTAACTTTTGCGAATTTCGCTATGGGCTAGCGCCGAATTTTGACAGCGTGATAAGCGTAGCGATATTATTCGGTAGCCATGACAACGCCTGACAACCGTATTATTGGAGAGTTTCGTGATTATAATTTACTGTTTATGTGGTTTTTTTATGGACGAAGCATATTAGGCAAGGGATTTAGTCGCGCTGGAACACAGGTGCGATGTGATTACGCGACGCCAAGTCGCAAAAACCGTCACGAAAGTGAGATGATGTGGATTTGGAGGGAAATCGGTTCCTGTCTTTGTACCGGGTACGATTGTAAGGCCTGTGGATGAACCTCGGCAATCTCTGCAAAGACAACCCCCTTATGGACTTTCTGTGACCGTAACTTCGAGGTACGGAAGCTTATTAAGCTTCTCATCAATCAGGACGAGCGAAATGTTGTGAAGAAATCAAGGAATGCTTCAAACCCACAGCCATAGGGGATTGACTGCATTCAATATTGAAATTTAACGCTAAAGTCACATGAGGAGGCACGCCTGGGTGAATGAGCACCACAAGGGTCATTCATTGGATGAGTAAGCTGTAAGTTTACCTTCACTATTGATATTGATTCATAAATTTCCTAATTTGGCTAAAATACCTACTTGTGTATAGTAAATACTATGCATACTATATACCTACTAGGTATATTAAAGCTATTGTTATAGTTGTGTGTGACCTTTTAATTTTAAATATCAATGCTTGAGAGCCAGGAGCAAGATATGATTCCTATATAATATGGGTATAATATGCGCTAACTCCACACTATACATGTTTGCTTAGTAAGATAAAAGCTATAGATGTGGATAATACTTTATACATATTGTAGGTGCTGCATGATGAAGAACCATTGGAGCCGTGGCTAATAACCCCACTGCTTGGCACACCCTCTGGTACTGTTTACTGTATTAAGCGATCCTCTGGTCGCTCAATATACAGATTGTTACTACTCTGCAAGAAATGTTTTGGTGTGCTGAAGTCAGTGTTTATGTGCCTGTGAGATCAGTGCCAGTTGATTTAGTTGATAAATAATATGAGGGTCAACACAAACTAATTGAGGGACATAGACGCCGCCGCGTCAACCAATAATGGTAGCCTTCAGGTTGGCATTGAAGATACAGGTGAGAATTTGGTTCTTTCCATTGTGCTTTTGTTTAAATATTATTAACGTAGCTCAAATACCTATAAATTCCCTATCTATACCAATATTATAAAGAGGTAAAGATTGTGAGGCTGTAGGGGGTAATCTCTGGTTCTACTGAGCCGATTTTGAACATTTTACTACCAATAGAAAGCCACGTTATTTGTGAGTGTCATGGGCTATATATTAACCCGAAAAAAAACACCCAACGAAGTGGGCACGGGTCAGTTAGTCATACAATAAAGAAATAGTAGAACCTATAGACAATTTTTTCATTAGTTACTAGCTATTGCCCGCGACTTTGTACGCCCATTTTTCTCTCTGCCGTAGGAATTTCGGGACGAATTATGCATATAAACCTTCCTCTTGAATCACTGTCTATTGACGAAAACCGTTGTGCAGTTTTAAAGATATAAGCGTACAAACTACAAACTGAATAAGCATCTTTGTTTTATATTATGTAAACAAGTATATCAAAATATCTGAAAATCCTATGTTTTTTGTTCTCAGAAATGGACACTGGATGGGCAGAAGTACGAAGGATACACAGGCGTCTTATTATTACACTAGCTGACCCGCGCAACTTCGTCTGCATCACAATTTTTATTACTGCTCCGCTCCTATTGGTCTTAGCGTGATGATATAGCCTATAGCCTTCCTCGATAAACGGGCTATCTAACACTTAAGGAATTTTGCAAATCGGACCAGTAGTTCCTGAGATTAGCGCGTTCAAGCAAACAAACAAACACACAAACAAACTCTTCAGCTTTATATATTAGTATACATGTTTGACTTGATTATTTACTAATACTGATGCTCATACAAACTACATCAAAGCACAGGGAAACTTTTAAACAAAAATGTCAAACTTATCCCATGTCCATAAATATCACTTAAACATATGTACTCGTATCTACTTTATACTTTTTTTTCTCTGACGGACTGATGTTATTACTTTGCATACCTACTTTTGTATAAATTCTGGTTCTAGAAGGTCTGTCTTTTGTGAAATAGAATAGAATAGAATGTTGTTATTTTAGACCGGAGTCCAAAGGGTTAGTAAAAATATGCATGATTGAAAAACAAATAAAAAGTAATTCCTATAATTGTTTAAACTCTTGTTTTATTTATACGAAACTGATTAATTTAACCATTTACTTCAAAGTCCGACTAAACAGGAACTTTCGAATTGTCAGAGCGTTAATCACCTAGACAAAAATATTCCAAAAAAAAATTTCAAACAAAAATGAAAAGACAAAAATGTTCCTTCACAAAAATCCACCATCGTTTATTAAATATAATATAAAAAAGTGAAATAAGCCTTTAGAAAGGTAGGTAAGGCTTTGTTTATAAATAACACACAATCAGAACATATATTTTCAACTTTATTAGATAACATAATAATATCATTTTTATTTAATAACTAGAGTTGCTTTTGATTGTCAACAAATATTAATTCTTATGAAAATATGGAAATATACATATAATGGATCCAATCATTAGCTTACTTAAGCTGTTATTTTATTTTATTATTGATCAAATTGAAGTTACAAAACAAATATATTTCAATGCTTAGAATCTACTTTCATGCTAGTGGGAACAATGTTATCAAATGAATAATTATGACAAAGCACCTATCTACTTATCAGTTTCAAAAAACACAGTAGGTCTCTAAGAGTAGTAGGTACCTAAGAGTTGTATTCTAAGACATTTTTTGGCATTTCATAGACATATTATGTGGTAATATCTCACATAGTAAAGTAACTAATTTTGGTTATGACTTAGTATTAATTAAACTAGAAACAAGTTATAGAACATCAAAACAAACAACAATAAGAACCTATATGAAATGTATAGTTTCTGTCAAAACAAAGTCTCGAATAGCACATGTTACATCCTCATCCTCCATCCATCATCATCATCCATGTTTTATGATATGATTATTTTGTTATTCTGTCACACAAGAGTGGCTGTTGGAGGTAGAACTACTGTGAAATCTTTGAAACCCTGCATTTTAGCTGGGAAATTGCTAGTTTACCAGCAAACAGTTAAGGCAGGGCATCTCTGGGAACTACATAGCTCAATTTTAATGTGAATGAGACACAGTGGGATCATACTTTTACCAATCTTTCTTTTTTCTTATATCTAGACACTCTTCAGAAGTACCTACCTACATAAGATAAACATCTTGCATATCACACATATCCTTTGTAACGAGCGTTCTCGCCTCGCTACATGTTCGGTAAATCTTAGTCGATTTTCGAACGTCACATCTCTAGTCTTTTTTTTTTGTCTATGGAAGCATGATGGCGTCACTTTTCGACCCTTTCGCAATGAGTGAACATTAATTTTTGCCTGTCGTCAGAATTCTATTTAAATCCTGTGAAATCTCGATTGTTTCGGGACAGATTGTTGCTTTGAATGTTTTGAGCAGGATATTCCAATTGATGCAATGAAGAATTTGCCGTAATTCGTGGTTTAGTTGTTTTTATAGCTATATTTAGTAAAGAAACGCCAGCAATGTCAATTCACGGTTGGCGTTTTTCTTTTTTCGACTTTTAGTTTCAAATTCTTGGGTTTTCTCACATTCAAAGGACTTTCCTCATTTTTATTGGATTTTCAAGACATGAACGGAGACCGTGCTGTTTTGCCAAAGTAATTTTTATTGGATTTTCAAGACATGAACGGAGACGTGCTGTCTTGCCAATGAGGAATCCTGCCTACATAATTCCTGTGGTTAACTTGTTAATTTATTTTTAAAGCAAGCAATCTGGTAGGAAATTCAAACCTATTTTACTATCTCATAAACAAGATGCAATAATATCAATAATATCATAATAATATCACAATAATAACTGATCTTTAGAATCCCTATTTTAAGTTAATTTTAGTAACTTTTCAATTGTTCGAAGCTACTGGCCTATAAATAGAGAAAAGACAAAAAGGGTTTCAATTGTTTTATTTCTCCATTTAGCCACCCACCTGCAGATTAAAGGTCTAACTCTCTCCAGTTATTTTCTTTCCGGTTTAATTTATTATGTAGTGGTCTCCAAGGCGCCCGAAATACATTCTTAATTTAATTTAATTTTTTTTAGGAGAACACACCCTCATTTTACATTTTATTTTGTTAGTCTACCTCACCAGAGAGAAGCCAACATATACATCTTATTCTCTCTTCTCTCACCCAATTTTTTATTATTACACCTTGTCAAATGTAACTATTTATCACTGTTCCACTATCACTTAAGTATCACTATTTCACATTACTTTGATGTTTGTCTTCATAGTTTCTTGATTTCTTTAGACCGCAATTTTCAGTGCCTCTTGCTAAATGCTGCTTCCGATCGCCTCCTTATTCGAGTCGTTGGGAACCCTTTAACAGTTGTGCTGAGGCTCGTGCAGAAGTGGTTATGTTTATAGCGTCATCAGTGGCATTTATTAAGTACTCAAAGGTGCAGGAGCAAGGGTACTAGGGCACTAAAAGAAGTTTTCGGTCATGTTTTGCACAGGGGCACCGCACTCACAATTGGTGTGAAAGGAGTACTTAAACCGCATTTTGGAAGCATAGTAATGACTATACGGCACTTTGTGCGGATTTTTCCAAATCTTTACCTTTACAGAATATCAGAACACGGGATTATCGAGCATCTACATCAACATGAGCCGTCTCTTCATAAACATTGGCATTACTGACTTTCTGTGGAATCCCAAGTGTTATTGCGTAGCTGATCTATACTTTAATGAAAAGCTATATTTAGCGGGGTTGCACCTTGAGCCATCAATGGGTTGAAAAGGCTCGTAATAAACAAACATTAACAAAATAAATTGTAAATAAATAGTTTACAAGGACAAATATGAATTTGTCAATTTTGACAAGTATTGTTTGAAGTTGGTAATTAATGTTGCAAGAAGATAAACTTTTGTGTCCTTAAATAATTTGAAAAGTTAATTTCATCCTTTAAAACGGAAAAACTTGCTCATTAAAGTTTACATAACTTATATCTTTCTATGAGAAATAATGATTTAAATATAACATTTACGTCATATCTGCACATATCCCGAGAAAATCAAAATATTTTTTGTTAAGGTTTCTCAATGTTTCCTCATATTCGAGGAGATTTTTTGCCGGCTAGTAATTTTCTTAAAATGGGCTGAACTATGAATACGGTTTTCGCTAGCACTACCAACATCGTTATGTCGTGATTTGGTCGGTATCTCAGGAGTCGAGACTACCATTTAGCGCAAAAGTTGTTATGGCAAACGAATTTTTTCGTTAGTTTTTGACAATCGGTAGAAGATACCGAAATCGCTATTCATGTCGAGACTGCCGGCCCAGGTGCTCTCAAGAAAAACTTTTACAGAACTGTCATAAAAACAAATCAATCATCGTATGTCAATATTTGAACCTATTCTAAATTCCTAATTCTTCTAAAGCTTTTTTATGATTAAATTGACTGTGGTTCCCGAAGGGTGAGCCATCCAAGGAGGTTATATCACAATATTGTTTATTTAATCGAAAATCATTAGGTCTAACGTTTAATATATATAAAAAACGTCATTATGGTTAACACCCCGACTCAGAGTACCCTGACTCGGATAGGTTAGGTTAGAAGGCTAAGGCGGTAGCGAAGTGGAGCGGAGCTTCCGCCATAGCCATAGTGGTTATTTTTTTTCAAACCACCCAGAAATAAGAGCCCCGCCACGCGGGGCTCCGTCGACCTATCTTAGCGCAGGTGGTAATCAGTTACTAGTTATGTTTAATATCTACTTGGGTTACTTTTACCTATAACTACGATAGAACTTACAAAGAATAAAACAAAGAAAAAATACTTTTAAATAAGTAGGCGTTTTCATCATATTAGACCAAATAAGTTTAATATCTTTTGAGTGGTAGGTACCTATGTCAAACGATTACTGCTCCGCTCCTATTGGACTTAGCGTAATGATATATAGCTTATAGCCTTCCTCGATAAATGGGCTATCTAACACTGAAATAATTTTTCAAATCGGACCAGTAGTTCCTGAGATTAGCGCGTTCAAGCAAACAAACAAACTCTTCAACTTTATATATTAAGTATAGATAAAAAAGTATAGATATAGATAAATAAGTATATTAGTATGGATAACTCGTTTTTAACTCGAATAATTTAATTCCAATACTTTTATTAAAAACAAGAATCAAACTATTCATATTTTTTATTTTATTCAGTTATAAATAACACAGGTTAACGTTAAAAATTAAAAAAAAAAACAATGGAGCAGAGATAGAGTTATTATTGTTTTTTATTAAGTGTCCATTAATAACCCTAATTTTTTTTCCTGAGTGTAGTTTTAGATTTACCCTCAGTTTAATGTGTGAATTTTGGCAGTAATCAGTACTTTAATTTGTGCAGTTTGCTTTTTTATCGGTATATTTCTCAAAATATATTGATTCTAATATCTGTCTAACAAACTGATTTCTTAAGTAAAATGAACAACGTAGAACTACCAGCGTGGATTTTGTTTGTTGAGGTTACTAAAAACTGGGTGTCTATGACAAATCGAATGCCAAATAATCGAATATCAATTGATCGAACACTATAAATCGAACGTCTAAATACTCGAACGTTCATAATATCGAATGGTTAATAGAACGAACATTCAATACATCGTACACTCAATACATCGAGTGTTCAAAATATCGAATGTTTGTTTGATCGAGCTTCGACCTTATTTAATTGTATTTATTTATCAATTTCGGACAACAATATAGCCAAATCGAATGTTTGTGTGTGAGTGCTCGGTCAAAGCACTAAAAATCGACGTTCGTTAGATGTCTTGCGCGTCCAGTACAATGATATTGTTGTCCATTATTAACCATTCGATATTATGAACGTTCGAGTATTTAGACGTTCGATTTATAGTGTTCGATCAATTGATATTCGATTATTTGGCATTCGATTTGGCATAGTACACCCCTAAAAACTTACTCGGAAATCTAAAGTCAAATTATAATTTAACTATTCGTCGGTGCGCTTGCCACATCTATGATATTTTCTTGTTACTGTTGAGTGGTTAAAATCAAGTACATTTTATCATTTTCACTTGTATCTCAGTTCAAACGGCATTTTTAAATTATGAAATAATCAATTAAATCATAAAATAAAAAAGATTATCCACCCTTGTCAACTTGATGAAAAACACATATGTATCAGATTTGGCAAGCGCACCGATGTATTGCTACTCTATTATCTCCTGCGTCCTGTTTTTACAACCACAAATCTTAGTTTTTGGAAATTGTTGGCAATCCTAGTCTAACTATATGTAAGGAAAAAAATAAAACTGCACACTATATAATTATTATATCATTGTATTTACACAATATTGCACTTGGCTTGACGCACTGACTTACAACTAACACGTATTGCACAAACATTGCACCGGTTACAAGATCGACAGTTTTTCTTAACATTAAATATTACATTCGTACAAGAAAAAGTTTAATTGGAAATAAAATTAATATCATTTTACAGGTTTTTTTTAATAAATATATCATGTATTTTGCGAGAGCTTTTTTTAACTGTGGATTAATTACAATAAAATACAAGACATGATACAAATAAGAAAATTACCAGAACATGAGGTGTCTAATATGTTCTTAAGTAGGCAAATTTCCGTAAAATTGATTCAATTTCAGTAATAATTGTTTAAATCTATATTTCGCTAATAATACAGACAATATTTTCAAGCACTTGTCTCACCGTTACTTTTAATTTGATTTAATTAGACCATTCTCAGATAAATAATATAAACTAGATACCAAGAGATTCTTTAACAACTTGGCTATATACACTGCCGTGCACCTAAATGAACATTTTCTCTAAAAATAACTCTAAAATAAATCTTAGTTTTAAAATTATTATCTTTAAAATAATTATTTTTACATTAAAATTGGTGAGACAGGCGCCTAACATTAAAAGTAATATATTATAATAAAAGGAATATTGCTATGAAGGTTTCTCAGGCGCTAATCGAGAATCATCATGGATAGAATAATGAAATGCATACCGACTTTTATATTAACAAAGTTAACCAGTCTCTTTACAATAAAAATAGACTTATGTAATAATAACTAGGTACAAGAATTGGAATTCTTGGTTTCATTTTCAGGGTAGAAAACAACTGCTTTGTGGAAAAACCCCGTAGGTAAATAAAAAAGAATATTCTTAAAGAATGGAAGAATTCTTAATTTTCACCGCATTAGAAATATAGAAATTGTTACGTAGGGTTACGTGTTTATATAATCCCGAAAAAAAATATATTCTCATCAGGGCTTTATCTACCTACTGAGTTTTTACTGCACAGGGACGATTAGTCAAGGTTTTTTAGTTTCAGCATCATATTTCTAGTATTACACAGATTACATAAGACAATAGTCCCATTTCAAACTCTGGATATACAAAAAAGTCAGGCTATAGTACCTATATATTTAGGTGCATCACACTTAGCTCAGTTTGGACACAGCCTTACACTTAATTCAAAAACTTTTTGTCGAAATTGTCAAACCAATTAAATACATCTTTCAGATTAATTCAAATCATTTATTGAACCTATTAAATAATTTTGTCTTTTTGTTTAATAATAGTAATAAGGTATGTAAAAACACGTTTAATTTTTTATTTAATTTATATTATTTGTTGTTATAGTGGTAATAGAAATACACGCTCCATTATGGTTCTGGAGATAAAGCCCGCTGACAGACAGACGGACGAACGAACGGACAACGGAACCCTAAAACACATGATGAAAACATCTTTCAGGTTTATTTATAAAATCAATATTTAGGGTTGAAGTCTTCATCCTAATTAGTCTTTTAAATGTGAGTATATTTATTTACAACGCTTACACGCATAAATTACTGGACAGATTAAATTATCATTAAACTTGAGACAGGGATAGACGGGGGGCGGGCTATTATGACGTGCTTATGCTTTCGTGATTAATCTGTGAAAAAGGGATAGTTTTATGCGTCTCGTATCACTCCGTCTCCCTCCCACACCGTTATCATGATGGTTTTAAGAAGTCATGATAGGTACCGGAAGCGGTAATATGCTCTTTTTTTCGCGGTTTTGTTTATGAACGTTAGTAAAGCAGCAGGAAATCAAATAAATTTAATCTGAATTAATTGTAAGTGTTATTAATCTCCCGTCAAAGTCAACAATCCTGACCCATTTGTGTACAATTTCGTCAACTAGTTTTGGAACAGGGGGGGCTACTCTCTAAGCCCGAAGTCCGTAGTTTCGGGCTTAGTTGCGGGCGTATTCTCCTACGGACTTACAATTAGTACCGAACCCGAACTAAGAATGAATGACAACACGATTTGACAGCAACTATCAAATCGTGTCGTCATTCATTCTTAGTGGTTAGGTGATACGGAGTAGAATACGTCCGCAACTAAGCCCGAAACTACGGACTTCGGTCTTAGAGAGTAGCCCCCTGAGTATAGTAAGTTTTAGAATGTTTGTAGCGTTTATTTTCAAAGTCAGCAAGTGTAGTGTTCAGTTCACATCGCGAAGTAGAGATAGACTAAACCATCGCCTACTAGCGCTAAGTTATAACTAAATACAGGGCGTGTATTAAAACTAGAACTGATTTTGCAAAACGGTGTCATCATTAACCTAACCTTTTCCGAAATATATTGGGGCCGAACCGGATTCCGCTGAATACCAGTATTTTACGTGGAGCAACTGACTTCTAAAGTCTACAACCCAGTAACTGGGTATCCTGATTATAAACGATTTTTTCTGTTACATTTCTTTTGAAGAGATCAGACGTCTCTGGTTAATATTTTTTTTTATCAAAGTATTGGTTAGTTGTATCAGGCCGGAAGCTTTTATTTAAATACAATCTACTAGATCTTATATCTATGTATATACGTGATTAGTTAAGTTTTAATCATTGTCATTGTTATCACTTGGTGACTTTATTCTCCAAATATCTCGGCATAGTTGGCACTTTAGGGCACCATATATTTTTTTCATTGTTAATGTGTCCTATACCCATATATAACCAACTCATCGTGTGTCGCCCTCTCCTTGTTAAGAAATGAATCTTGAATATACGTCAGTTTTACGCATGCAACGGGAGCTCAAATCCTAACAGATGTTATATGTAAACGCGAAGAGGACTTTGCATTTATTTATTACGCTTTTAATCTCAATAGCCGAACCGATTTTGATGAATAGACATACACACACACACACAGACACACACACACAGACAGACATACAGTACAGAGATAGGTATCCTGGAGGCGGTTATGGCCTACTTTGATGGTAGTGAAACCACGGACAAAAGCTATTGGTAAAAAAATGTATTAAAAGCTTATAATCCGACAAGAGTAATAATCAAACCAATTCCAGTAAGGTCCAGGGGCGTAGCTCCCGCCGTATTTGCCGTATCAATTATACGGGGCCCCCGGATCACAGGGGCCCCGATTTATGGCAGCAAGAATAATATACTGTCTGCAACCTCATATCATGCTTAGTATAATCAATGAATAAGACGCCTATGATGGATGAGTAATTATGATAAGAGCGAAAGTTTTGTGGCGAGTGATGCCAATTTCGAAAAAGAAACAGCCCTGCAAACAGTCCTTTTAAGCATTTTCGCACTCTGGTAAAAAGGGGCCCCCAAAAAACGTTTGATACAGGGTTAAGGTCTAGCTACGCCACTGGTAAGGTCTAAATAATAAATGCAACTGTTGCAAGCTTGCCTAGCTCAATACACACCCTGCACACTAAATTATTCTATGTATAAAGGTTATTTTAAAAAATAAATAACTACATACATAGTTTTTACATTAACATTCGATATACTTTATAGCCTTATTTTAAAATAAGGTGGTATACGTGTATGAGATACAAAACTTAGTTAAAACGCGAATATACAAGTTTTTTAAATTATTCATTAAGAAAACATGTCTGTCACGATCTGTTGGCTGCATTTACACGATGATTTTTGCAAGTAAAAATTAAAAGTTCCCGCAGACAGGTGTACAGCGACAATACGACTGTTTTACATATTTTTTGTCTGGGAGACTTCACTGTTACAAATATGTATTTAAAAAAAAATATTTCATATGTCTCCGGAAAATTGCAGATTCCGTAAGATTGTAATAAATTTTTATTAGATTATGTCTTCTCGATCATCATCATCTGCCTAGCCTTTTCCCAACTATATTGGGGTCGGCTTCCAGTCAAGTCTTCTCGATATATTATGAAAAAACGTTTTGTATACCATTAATACCACATTCAATAATACCAAATTCAATAGTTTCCAATATGTCCGTGGATGATTAAGAAAATATATTTTACAATTTTACGCGATATTTTACAATTCTACGACGTTTGCAATTTTCCGGTGAAATGCTCGTACTAAACGAAAAATATGAATCATTCGTAGAGGCTAAAAAGCATTGTGTAAATGGAGCTTTCTTCCAAAAGGATTTAACTTTTAGAGCTTTTTGGCACAACCAATGTATAGAACTTTTTAAACGGAATAAAATCCGTTAGTATTTCGTTTTGAAAACGACAATAAAACGCCTTCAAAACGACGTCGATTTGACGTGTCATTTCAAATCATTTATTGAACCTATAAAATAATTTTGTCAAAATATATTGCACTTTTTATTAAAAAAAAATGTATAAATCTAAAAATATTGCACTTTCCATTGCATTTGGAATAATTTTCATTTATTTTGGTTTCGTTTTTTTTAAATTACAGTAATATTTAGATGTATTTTTTCCAATATTACTGTGAAATTAAATTGTAGCACCATATAGTTTCCGCCAGGTATACTTTTTCAGAATTTCTCAGTTAGTAGTTGACAATGGCCATATATTATTGCTTCTGTTACTAATATAATAATTGATTCTTGGTTCACTATCGTTTATTACAGAAGCAATATGGTAATCTGACATTACTTAGATGCATTTACAGGATATCCACAATAAAACAAATCGTAATAAAAATACAGTCGTTCAGATTTTGTCATATTATGGTAAAAAGCACTTACTTCTTGTGAATGCATCTAAAGCAATTTTAGTTGAATTACTTGTACAATCATTTTATTTATAAATCATTTATTGTTTTCGTAACATTCGTTTGGAAATTCAAATCACGCCTTTATATGTCGCTAGTAGCTTCGATTTCTTTAGTGTTGAACATTATTATAACAATAAGATTGTTACTACAATTTTAATAATTATTATAAAAATGTCATTAATTATTATAAAAAAATTTAGAATTATTATAATACCTTTAACAATTATTATAACAATTATTAAAATCATAATTTAGTTAAAACGAGCAAAATTAGGCGTTAACGTACCCTTACCCTCCGCGTTAGGGTAAATACCCTAACGTGTCTTCTAGGCTAGCGTTCCTGCTGAGCGGCGCGTGCGCGAACAGTGCGGCGGCGGGCGGGCGCGCGCGGGGCCCCCCCGGCGCCAGCGGGGGCCCGGAGGCCCGCCCGGGGGCCCCGCACAGCGCGCGCACGTCTGTGCGCTGAGAGAGGCGCACGTCAGCGAACAGCGCCGCCATCTCTGCCGACTTCTTCACTGAGAGAGCCTCCTGTGAGCCGGCGCCCGTGCTGCGGACTGTGGATATGTTTTTTTAATACAGGATTTTCTATAAGTGCGTAGTCATATTTAAGGGTGTGGTTGGGTAGCTGATTGTCGTAAAGGAAAAAATACCAAAACAAAAATCTACTTTTTTCAAAAACAGAAAGTACCTATACAATGATTTTCCATGCAGTTTATTACCGTTAGTGGCTTTTTGTGTCCTTTACTGTGGTTGAGTTTCTTGATAAGTCACTTTTTTATGTTACTGTATTCCCCTTATGTGGGTATATCAACTACCCAACCCCCACTACCCCTTTAAATATGACTACTCTTAAGTAACCCTCAGGGCCTTGACAAGCGGCAATCACTTTCAAACAGTCTCGCATGTCTTCTACAACTTTCAGGAAGAGCTTACATTTGACCGCTGACAGAATGTCACTCTAGGCCCTTTAAAATTAAAATTATATTAAGTAAATCCTTTACTTTTGATCAGTATGAAAAACATAATGATTGAAATAAATAAATGAAATGAAGGCCTCCGCTAAGGCATAAAATTATAACCTCAAAGACAAGATGTGCCCTGTGTGAGAAATAGGCCTCAGCTTAGAGCGTCTCTGGTTGGAGGACAGCAAGAGACATTGGATCGGAATGGAGAAGGATTTTTTCATGGATTTTGGATGACTCTCGTAAGGTCTTCGAGTAGAACATTTTAAGCCCCCCCTATGTGTATGTAGGCATCATTAAGTCCATCATCATCATGACGGCCGAAAGATGTCCACTGCTGGACACAGGCCTACCCCAAAAGGGGGAGTTTGCCGTAATCGCCACGCTTGGCAGGCGGGTTGGCGATCGCAGTGTATGGTGTTGCGTTTTACAGAGAACGCTGCTGCCCATTCTCTGGTGAGTCCCTTAGTCGCCTCTTACGAAATCCACGGGAAGTGATGGGATGGTAAGTATTATTCTTTTACGGCCATACGACATATCATTAAGTCCGCCTCTGTATAGTGTTTTTTTATTTAAGTAGCAGTTATAAAAGACAAATGGGCAACAAATGTGCTAGGCAGAAGTGAGAATTGGGCGGGTCACATGTGTAGGATGCAACAGGACGGATAAGCCAGAGTCGTTACACAGTGGGAGCCAGACGACAGGCGTCGTCGCCGAGGAAGAGCTTGAAAATGATGGCGTGATGACTTTGACCTTCGGAGAAAGCAACATGCTGGGAAGAGTGGAAGGCTATGGGGGAGAACATTGACCAGCTGTAGGACAATGTAGGTTGATCATCATCTGCTTAGCCTTAATTTTCTTAACTATATAAGGGTGGGCTTCCAGTTTCAGTATTAAAATTTATAAAAAAAGAAATGAGAAATCCCAGATGTCCTCACCAGTGAGCCGCTGCATGTTCCTGGCGCGCGGCTTATTCTGCAGGAGCAGCTCGTAGTCCAGCGCCACGCTGTCCGAGCTGCGCGCGCGCCGCCCGCGCTCCGAGCGCCGCCGCCCGCCCCCGCCCGCACCCCAGCGACTGCAACAACACCTCATGTTGTCACTATACAATACTAATTTGATGGTAAATAGTATTTTTGTTTAGAGTGAATACCTAACAACTGAAAAAAAAAAACTTATTATAAATTTATAATAAAATGAAATATAACCTAAGCCCCCCATTCTGGAGGCCAGCAAAATTGTGGCCTATAGTTATTTGATAGTGGATTATCTCATCCTCCCGCTCTTGTCAATCGAGTTAGAAGCCTGCCTTCATTCTGGAGGCCTGCACAATTGTGAGAGGCCTATAATGTCTTACCTCGTCCTCCCGCTCTTGTCATCATGTGTCCTCATTCTATCACAGTTCAAATTGGAGGCCTGCGCTCATACTGGAAGCATGTATTATTACGGGAAGCCTATAGTTACTCGATAATGTCTCACCTCGTCCTCCCGCTCTTGCCACGTGTGTCCTCATTCTGTCACAGTTCAAATTGGAGGCCTGCGCTCATACTGGAAGGCTGTATTATTATGGGACGCCTATGGTTACTCGATAATGTCTCACCTCGTCCTCCAGCTCTTACCACGTGTGTCCTCAATCTGTCACAGTTCAAATTGGAGGCCTGCGCTCATACTGGAAGGCTGTATTATTATGGGAAACCTATAGTTACTTGATAATGTCTCACCTCGTCCTCCCGCTCTTGTCATCGTGTGTCCTCATTCTGTCGCAGTTCAAATCGGAGGCCTGCGCTCATACTGGAAGGCTGTATTATTATGGGAAACCTATAGTTACTTGATAATGTCTCACCTCGTCCTCCCGCTCTTGCCACGTGTGTCCTCATTCTGTCGCAGTTCAAATTGGAGGCCTGCGCTCATACTGGAAGGCTGTATTATTATGGGAAACCTATGGTTACTTGATAATGTCTCACCTCGTCCTCCCGCTCTTGTCATCGTGTGTCCTCATTCTGTCGCAGTTCAAATTGGAGGCCTGCGCTCATACTGGAAGGCTGTATTATTATGGGAAACCTATAGTTACTTGATAATGTCTCACCTTGTCCTCCCGCTCTTGTCATCGTGTGTCCTCATTCTGTCGCAGTTCAAATTGGAGGCCTGCGCTCATACTGGAAGGCTGTATTATTATGGGAAACCTATAGTTACTTGATAATGTCTCACCTCGTCCTCCCGCTCTTGTCATCGTGTGTCCTCATTCTGTCGCAGTTCAAATTGGAGGCCTGCGCTCATACTGGAAGGCTGTATTATTATGGGAAACCTATAGTTACTTGATAATGTCTCACCTCGTCCTCCCGCTCTTGTCATCGTGTGTCCTCATTCTGTCGCAGTTCAAATTGGAGGCCTGCGCTCATACTGGAAGGCTGTATTATTATGGGAAACCTATAGTTACTTGATAATGTCTCACCTCGTCCTCCCGCTCTTGTCATCGTGTGTCCTCATTCTGTCGCAGTTCAAATTGGAGGCCTGCGCTCATACTGGAAGGCTGTATTATTATGGGAAACCTATAGTTACTTGATAATGTCTCACCTCGTCCTCCCGCTCTTGTCATCGTGTGTCCTCATTCTGTCGCAGTAGGTGTTGGAGGGGCTGCGAAGGTACTCCATGCTGTGAGAGGCCTGGACCCTCCGAGGCCCGGTGCAGTAGCACTTATTGCTGTCGGCGCAACTTTCTGAGTCGCAAGAGCAGTAACTGAAGTCACCGTCATAACATTCTCTGAAATTATGTAATTTTTCTGTTAAAACTTTTGTGCTACGAGTTTTTATCTTCGTAATAAAATAAATATTATTTTTGCATGTCGAATATTCCATTTTGAGAGGAATGAGAAGTCGATTTTATTTTTAATTTTGGAAGTTGTCTGTAACAAGTTGCAACTCTCAAAATAAGGGCTGTAGCCGTTTTAAAGGACTATCTTCATGTATAATTTTGACGTTCAAAAAGAGCTCATATTATTATTTCCCAATAAACGTCCATAGTACAAAAAATATATCAATTTATTATTGCAACTGCTAAATCACCAAACAATTCCACTAATCAAGCTAAATATTTGGTGAAATTAATTCCTAAATTCAACTGTAAATAACTCTTAATTCAGTTCAGTAACTCACACGTCGCAGTCGTCTATCACGCTCTGATAACTTTTCACACATTTCATTTCTACTAGCAACTAGTTAACACTAAAATCAACCATAACTTCACACGACAAGGTCGAGAATCAACTGTTAAAAAGGATGTTTAATATAATTAATACCACTATCTCTAGAACTCCTATTGGTCGAAGTGACCAAGACGTCGAAAGTAGAGAAATTTTTCATTAAAACAACTAAGTTAATAATGTGTGTTTTTATGAATATATTTGCATCGTAACGTTGGAGTTTTCTTATTTTTTTTTTTTTTGTACGGTTTTTAATTTCTGTGATTATTCGCCCTACTGAGTGGTCACTTAACGGAAAAACGTTTTTTCTTCAGTTATTTCCGTTTATTGGTAAATTCAATAAATGATAAATGATATTTATTTTGCAAATAGGTTACAAGTACCTAACTCTTTTACACGTCAATTTTTTTTGACATATTTATCTAGATGAGGCCGGATGTTTCCTAGCTGACTGTCCTGAGAAGAAACACCGAAACAAACTCAGAGGTCACAATCTCTTTTGAAGTCCATACAATTGCCAATAACATATGAAAAACATGTAGGTTAAGGTCTGATGTGGCCTTTTGAGGAAAGCACCACGCAGGTTTGAGTGGGCTTGTCCAGACAGTGCAAGCATTTGTCAGTTATCGTGCAGCTCAACTCAAAACTTTGAGGAGCTCAACGAACCGACGAACAATACCAAAGTAAGGACATTTGGGTAAGCCGCATAATATACTCAAACTGCCAGACAGTCATGAAATCAATCCTTAAAATAACGACCTACATAGTCCGCACACTTACAATACATCATTTTTTTAAGAACCATGCAGATTAGTGTCTGAGATGGTCTTTAGAAGAAAGAACCACACAGATTTGAGTGAACCTGTCCAGTCAGTGCAAGCCTTTGTCAGTAGTCGTGTAGCTCAACTCAGATCCACATAGGAGCTCAACAAATCAAAATACAAGTAAAGTATTTCAGCAACTATATACTCAAACTCAAAGCATTTATTTCAAAAAACCATTTACAGGCACTTTTGAATTGTCAAGCCTATCTTCACAGAAGAACCTATTTACACACAATCCTTACTAATATTTATATATTTATACATCTTTACTAATATTATAAATGCGAAAGTAACTGTCTGTCTGTCTGTCTATCGCGCTTTCACGCCAATACTACTGAACAGATTTAAACGAAATTTGATACAGAGATAGTCTAGAGCCTGAGAAAGGACATAGGCTACTTTTTATCCCGGGAGTATGTTCCCTAGGGACCACGCGGGCGGTGCCGATGACAGAAGCTAGTTTTCTATATAGGCTGAATTTTAAAGTGTGCGTGGATGGTCTAATCGAAAACTATCAGAAATGTCGAAAACATTGAAAGTAATCTCGAGCATGATTTTGATGAAAACTAAAATTACATCATTGGATTTTTGAAAAATCGGTATTCCTAGCCAGGAATTGACCCGGTTGATTTTGATTAAAAAAAACACATCCTGTATACACCATCCAACAGTGTCGCTAATAAGTATCAAATTCTTTGAAATGGCACACATGGCAAACTAAAAGAAGGAGTTAATTTCATCATCATGTCAAAAACAACCTCATTTCCAAGGATCCGTACCCAGAGGGTAACCAACGAAACCCTATTACTAAGCCACCGCTGTCCGTCCGTCCATCTGTCTGTTAGCGGGCTGTATCTCAAGAACCGTAATAGGTAGGCAGTTGAAATTGTCACAGATTGTGTATTTCTATTGCCGCTATAACAACAAATAATTAAAATTAAGGTTTATGGTACGGAACCCTTCGTGTGCGAGTTCAACTCGCACTTGGCCGGTTTTCCATACATTTTTGACAGATTTTGCGACTGAGATGCGAATGCGAACGTTGCTTTAAAATGAGGGCTACCGTTTTTTAACCGACTTCAAAAAAAAGGAGGTTCTCAGTTCGACTCGTATGTTTGTATGTATGTATGTTTGTCCGCGATTATCTGATACAGAGATAGTCTTATTCTAGTTCTTATATACAGAGATTATCTTTTACTCACAAGGTTGGCACGCACCACTGTCGAGTAAGGTTCTTAATCATAGCCTTAAAGTTGTTATTACGCGCATGTGAACAAAGTTAGAGGGAAAAAAATAAATAAAAAAAATCACTCGCGTCAATAGCCAACCAACAGTTAAATTTGACAATTAAACCTAACGCTACACTAGCGGCGAATTCAAACGCGATAAGGCTCATTAGTAGAATACAACCCTAATCTCTTCAAAGTTAGAGTGAACAGGCTCCTTCTGGGTAAGCTCGCTCCATCGTAGACTTTGTCTCTGTCATCTCTGACCTAGACTAGAGTCAAGAGCAAACCCAACACAAATAAAAAAAAAATAGGCCACCTATATTGGGGTCGGCATCCAGTCAACCG